>CM066734.1:47566500-48816500 GCA_033961575.1 Aselliscus stoliczkanus
GAAGCTTCTACACAGCAAAGTTAGCCATCAACAAAATTAAAAGGCAACCTATAGAATGGAAGAAAATATTTTCAAATCACATATGTGAAAAGCAGTTAAAACCCAAAATATATATGATACTCATATAATTCAGTGGCAAAATAACAATCTGATTTAAAAAATCAGGAAACTAAATACTGTATTTTGCCATGTATAATGTGTACTTACTTTGCCCAAATTTGTGAGGGGAAAAATAAGGATGCTCATTATATTAATAAAAGGGTAGTACTAATTCTGTATCTATATAAATGTTTTTAATTATTTTATTTATGCTTATGAATTAAAAGTGTAACTGTAGACATCAGTAACGATATCCATATACAACATAATACCCTAGAATATGATAATCAGTTTTGTTGAATTTACGACAAACTTGCAATGATGAAGAGTTCTTGACCTTCTATGATGTGTAAATACTGTAAATTTGTTTCTGATACATAAAATTTCTTGTGCCTTGTATCTGTTCTTGTGTTTTGTAATTATTTGTTACATAAAATTTCTTATAACACAATATGTTAAAAAATAAATGCTAAAATTCCTTTATAATACAAAAGACAAGTACTTAAATATAAACAAATAAAACTTTGAATTAAAAAGTTAAAATGAAAGATTTTTCCCCTGAAAGTTTGGGCCCAAAACATGGGTGCACATTATACATGAGAGAGCATTGTACACAGCAAAATAAGGTAGACACTTTTTCAAAAACATCCAAAAGACCAACAGATATATGAAAATGTGCTCATCATCACTAATCAGGGAAATGCAAATCAAAACCACAATGAGATACACTCACACCTGTTAGGGTGGCTTTCTAAGAAAGACAAATAACAAGTGTTGGTGAGGGTGTGGGGAAAAGGGAACCCTTCGCACTGTTGATTGGAATGTAAATTGGTGCAGCCACTATGGAAAATGCAGTATGAAGTTTCCTCAAAAAATTAAAACTAGATCTACCATATGATACAGCAATCCTACTTCTGAATAATATCCGAAGTAAGTGAAATCAAACTCAAAGAGGTATCTGCAGCCCCATGTTTATTGCAGTATTCACAATAGCCAAGATATTGAAATAAACAGAATGTTCATTAATGGAAGAATGAATAAAGAAAATGTGGGATATATGTAGTATTCAGCTATAAAATGAAGGAAATCCTGCCATTTGTGACAACATGAATGAATCTGGAGGACATTATGCTAAGTGAAATAAGCCAGACAAAGAAAGACAAGTATGGGGCCCACCGAGTGGCTCGGTGGTTAAGCGCTGGCTTGGGAAGCCAGCGACCCCGGTTCGGGTGCCACATATGAGGGCCAGTGACACTGCCCTCAAAAAAAAGACAGACAAGTATGTACTGTATGATCTCAATGATCACATGTACATGTGAAATCTAAAAAGGTTGAATTCACAGAAGCAGGGTAGAAAGACATTTACCAGGGGCTTCTACAGAGGGGATAGATATATTGGTTAACGGATACACACTTTCAGTTATAAGATGAGTAAGTCCTTGGCATGTAATGTGCAGCATGTGGCTATACATAATAGTACTGTATTGTGTACCTGAAATTGGCTAAGAGAATAGATCTTAAGTGTTCTCACAATGCACAAAAATATTGTAACTGTGTGAGGTGGCAGAACTGTGTTCATTAACTTGGTTGTGGTAATAATCATTTCACAATGTCTGTGTGTTATATAGCAACTTATCACACTGTATAGTTTAAATATATACAATTTTTGTTTGCCATTTGCACCTCAATAAACAGGAAATAATATGACCAAAAATAGAACAGTTGGTGGGAAGTCAGTTTAATAAGAAGTTAGACCCTCAAAATTTCTCCCTTCCTTCCCCTGGCCTGATGGCCAGTGTGCCTCACCCCACCAAATATTGAGGTTGTTCTTTAGAGATGTGCTGGATATCTCCTGTGCCACTCCAGACACATTCTCCACCCTTCCTGCTCTTTCTTTGCCCTTGGAGGCTGACCTGTATGGGTTAAATTAATGGACTCTTTGTTCTTTGACTTCCCATTGGTTTTGGCCAATGGAGAGTCCTGACAGAAGAATAGAGTTATTATGAAAGTAAAGGCATTTATCCTCCAAGTTCCCTCCCTGTGAGGATGACTTCCTCTCTCTAAAGAAGGTCAAAGTTCCTCAGAAATTGGCCTCTTTATAAGGCTTTCCCCTAGGTTCTAGTAACCCTCCCCTCCCCTAATCCCTTGGGCCCGTAGCTGGTAACAAGAGGTTCTGCACTCTCTCCTGCAATATCCTTACTCAATTTCTATACTTCCAATACCTTTATTAAAACATATTAGAGTTATCCTAATTTGAATTTCCATCAGTTTTATGCTAGGACCTTGGTTGTAACAGATGGTTTTGGGTTGGAAGTCTTTAAGGAGAATTGAAGGTGAAGGTACCATTCTATAAACAAAGTGGTTATATGGAGTTTCCATATTGAATTTTGAGACACCTGATCTCTCCCCCACTTTGGTTCCCCAAACAGAGGGTCAGACTATTAGCCTCAAGGTAGGAAACTGGACGAGTCCTCACTGGGGAATCTGACTCAGCCAATGGGAAAAAACCCTGTAGTCAGGGTTGCCAAACAAAAGGTCTGGTGGATGCAGTGAAGGTCAAAATTCACAGTTGATGACTCATCAGCATGCATGGACTTTCCAATCAGTTTTTGTTTTTCAAATGTAAACTCTACAGGGTCACCAGTCACCTGAGAAAAGCATCCAGTAAGAAAGTGAAAAACAAAACAAAACAAAACACACACAGAGAGAAAAGCAACTTGTGTAGGGAGATAAACAAAGAAAACCACCTTATTTTACCAGAAAGATAAGAGCAAATATCTATGCAATAAAAGCAGATTCTATATAAATAGAACAGTCAGCCAGCAACAACAAGAAAGAAAGCCCCAGGAAATAAGAATATGAAACATTCAGCAGGAGATACAGGAGAAGGAGAGAAAGAGAAAACATAAACATTAAAAAATAATCTATAAATCTAATATCCAAATAACAGGGAGAAAAAGGACAAGGGAAGAGAAGATATTATCAAAGCCAAAAATTCAAGAAAATACTCAGAATTACGAAATATGAGTTTGTAGAAAAAAAGGGTTCATTGACTATGCAGCATAATCTATAAACATAGAGGTACCCCAAACACATGTATGTGAATTTCAGATATTGGGGCAAAGTCCTCAAAAGCTTCCAGATGAAGGACTCATGCAAGGGACCAGGAACTCAAATGGCCTTAAACTTCTCAAAAACTATATTGGAAGGAAAAAGTCAGCAATGATACCTTAATATCCTGAGGGAAAATTATTCATAATCAAGAATAAAGTTATTTTCAGACCAAGGCTTTGTAAAATTGGCTTCCCATGCACATATTTTTTTTAGGGTGCTATTGAGAATATGCTCTACCAACAAATGAACGAAACTAGCAATGAGGAGGACTCAGGATTCGGGCACAGGAATCCAACCTTATGCTAGTGGTTAAGAAAGAACCAGCTGGGGGGATGGCCTTGGAGGAACCAGTCCATATTGGTGTACTCAGAAGGAAATGTTCCCCATAAGATGAACTTAATAAGAGTATGTCAGGTGCTTGAAGCTCCTGAGAGGAAATTTAGACCCTGGAGGTAAAATTTGCAGATGAACTATCGATAAGTATGCACAAAACTAAGCAAACAAAAATGTGGCAACTATTAACTCCAGGTAAAATGACAATACTACCCAACCAGGAAGGAAAGTTATTATAGATTCATCTATGGCCCAGCATTTACATAAATAAGGTAAGTATTGACTAGTAATCAAATCAAAGTTAGTATAAGATGATACTGGTTTGGTTGGGTTGAGGGAAAGTGAAAGAAACCCATCTTCCATGGAGGGAAACCTACAGATTATTCCAAAAACATAAGTATCAAAAGGAGCAGTATAAGCTTTTTAGAGTTATGGAGATAACTATGAACAACAATAACAAAAAGCTATAAACTGAAACTGGATGTCACTAGAGTGGGAACTGAACGTATGGGTTTGACAGTGGTGTCAGGGCCCTGTTGTTCTTTCTAATCTGTTGAACAGAACTATGTCACTTTCAACTATGTGCATTTATAACTGGTGAAAACAAAAACAAAACTGAAAAAAAAAACCCAAGAACTAAAATGAAAAAAAAAAAAAGCACATGCCGTTCAGTCAGAATTCTGCCCAAGAAATTTTCTTTTTTAAGAAGTCTGACATTGATTTGGTAACGAATCTACCAAGACTGTAGTTATTTTGAATGGATTTCTATAGAATGAAACATTAAAGTGAACATGCTACCTAGGATTCAAGCGAGTAAATTGTTTCCCAACAGAAGAGATTTATAATGAGAGAATGTTTTGCTGATCTGGTCTGTGAAAATGGCAACGCTTATTTTTAAAAATTGAGTCTTGGGAAAGACTTGTGTTTCCAGGGCATCTGCAAATAATGGACCCTGCCATGAAACTGAGTTCTCAGCATCTGTGTGTGTATTTGCTACTTTGGAACACTGACACCTGCGTACTTATCAAATGAAGTGATTTTCTGTTCCTAAATATAAATTCATTATCTGCCAAAAGAACACCCTTAAGCATCATAAAACACAGATGTAACTTTATGTGTGGGTTGTTTATATAGTTAAAACAACTTTAATATATTTATTAGCTTATTTGTATGTATCAGGCCTAAGTTTATCCAGGCACCTGGAGGGAAGTTATTGATAAACACCTGTCCTGGCTTCTCAGGTATTTGAAGTGATTCTTGTGTAAACAACACTGAGACTCTCCATTATCCAATTTTGATTTACGGTATTACTAAACTCTAAATTTTGTGAGAGACTGTCTAATGTACTAACTCTTGTGTTGGGAATCATGAAGTTGTTTTTCCCATATAATATTGTCATTCCTGAGCTGGGTGGAGCAAGATAAAAGAGAAGGGTAGATGGAAGGAGGAAGAGGAAAGGGTTGATATCAGGTGCTGGGAGAGGGGTTTTTTGTTTTTTGTTTTATTAGTTTCAGATGTACAACACAATGCAGTAGTTATACTCTTTAGCCCCCAAAGTGAAAATCCCCCTCCCCCAGTTCGCCACCCCAGTCCCCCGCCCATATCATACATATCTATCACAACTCCCCTGACTCCCCTCCACAGTATACTCCACATCCTGTGACCATCCACATATTCAGTTACAGTTGGCATACAATACTATACAACAGCAGCTTCAGGTGTACAGAGCAGTGATCAAGCCTCTACTCCATCCATGAAGTGGTCTCCCTAACAAGGCATGTGACTATCTGATATGCCACAAAATTTTTACATTATTATATTCCCCGAACTATGTTTCATATCCCTGTGGCAATATTGTAGTTGTCTATTTATGCTGTCTAATCCCTTCCTCTTCCCCCCCATCCCCACCCCGCTCCCAACTAGCAACCCTCAGTTTTTCCTCTACATCTACGAGTTCGTTTACTTTGATCATTCACTCAGCTCTTCAGACTCCACACACAAGTGAGATCACATGGTACCTGTCCTTCCCCGACTGAGTTATTTCACGCAACATAATAGTCTCTTCAAAACATTATCAATTACATTCCCAGAACTGCCCCCATATCCCTGCGGCAACATTGTAGTCCCACCTACACTGTCCAAAACCTTCCCCCTCTCCCTCTTCCCCACTCCCTCCCAGCCAGCAACCATCAGTTTTTCCTTTATATCAACTCTTTCTGTGTTTATTTTCTGTCTAAAGGGTCTGTCCATTGGTGACAATGGTGTTGAAGTCCCCTACTATGATAGTGTTACTGTTGATCTCTGTCTTTATGTCGGTCAAAATCTGTTATATGTAATTAGGAGTTCCTATGTTGGGTGCATAGATGTTTATTAGGGTTATAGTGCCCTTCTTTGTCTTTTATTGTAGTCATTTTAAAGTCTATTTTGTCCAAAATAAGTATTGGTACTCCAGCTTTTATTTTTTTCTCATTTCCATTTGCATGAAATATCTTATTCCATCTGTAAACAGCATATACATGTGTCCTATTTTCTTATCCACTCAGCCAGTCTCTGTCTTTTGATTGGAGCATTTAGCCCATTCACATTTAAAATGATTATTGATAGGTGTATATGTATTGCCATTTTGTTATTTCTATTTCTGGTCTTCCTGGGTTAGCTTGTTTACCCCTTTCTTTTGTTTAAAAAAGCCCTTTTAATATTTCTTGCAATGCTGGCTTGGTGGTAATGAATTCCTTAAGGTTATTCTTTTCTGAGAAGCTCTTTATTTCTCCTTCAATTTTAAGTGATAGCCGTGTTGGGTAGAGCAATCTTGGTTGTAGGCCATTATTTTGTGTCACTTTGAAGATCTCCTGCCATTCCCTTCTGGCCTGCAGAGTTTCTGTAGACAAGTCAGCTGTTAGTCTAACAGGAGTTCCTTTGTATGTAACCTGCTGTCTTTGTCTTGCAGCCTCTAGGATTCTGTCTCTGTCTTTAACCTTTGCCATTTTCACTATGATGTGTCTTGGTATGGACCTGTTTGGGTTCAGCTTGTTTGGAACCCTCTGCACTTCCTGGGCATGTATGTTGATTTCCTTTACCAGGGTAGGGAAGTTTTCAGTCATTAGTTTTTCAAATACTTTCTCGACCCCTTGCTTCTTTTCTTCTTCTTCTGGTATTCCTATGATTTGAAAATTGCTGCATTTAACCTTGTCCCATAGGGCTCTTAAACTATTTTCATTGTTTTTTATTCTCTGGTCTTTTTGCTGTGCCAACTGGGTGATTTCTGCTATTTTATCTTCCAAATCGCTGATCTGCTCCTCTGCTTCATCTACTCTACTGGTGATTCCTTCGAGTGTGTTCTTCATTTCAGTTATTGTATTCTTTAGCTGTAACAGGTGTTTTTTATGGTTTCCCTATCCTTCTTTATGTCCTCGCTAAGTTCCTTAAACATTCTTATCATCAGTGTTCTAAACTGTGTCTCTGAAAGGTTGGATTCCTCTGTTTCATTTAGTTCCATTTCTAGAGGTTTCTTCTAATCTTTTACTTGTGACATGTTTCTTTGTTTCCCCATTCTGGCTGTTGCTCTGGGATTGCTTTGATGTATTAGATAGATCACCAGGAGAGGCCTGGCTGGATCACATAGGCACACAGCTCAACTCCCAGTCTCAGCCTGTCCCAATCAGCTGCTTGCAGATCAGGCCGAGCAGCCCGACAAGCAATCACCAGCCTGGCAACTCTGCAAGCGCAGTGCAGAGTGTGGGACCCGAGGCGGCTTGCGCACTCCCACGTCTCAGTGAGCAGCCTGTTGGAGCCGAAGCACACCCACCAGGCGTTTCCCTGGCAATGCAGCACAAGCCATGCGGAGGGTGGGGATCCCAGGCGGCTCGCGCACTCCCGGGTCTCAGTGAGTAGCCTGTTGGAGCTGGAGGGCACCTGTCCAATATTTCCCTGGCAACGCAGTATAAGCCGGGTGGAGGGTGGGGATCCAAGGCTGCATGCGCGCGCAGGCACACACGCAATTCTGTGCCAATTCCACCAGACCAATGAGGTCTCGGACCTGATCCTCCGTGGGAGGGCCCAAGTCCGACAAAATGGCGTCCTCTCTACACCACTTGCGTGCAGGCTCCACACCATGGGAACCACAGTCCAAAAACCTCCAGCCTTTGCACCAAAGGTGCTCAGTTCATTCCGTCCCTACAGGCTCCCGGGTCTGGCTCACACAGCCACTCCCTCCACCAGGAACCAGGTAAGTGCTCACTGGCGAGCAAGCCCGGGCGCCGGCCCCACTGATTCTCCAGCCGCTCTCAGCCTCACCACGCTGAGCACAGAGAGTCCTCACTAATTTACTGCCGGCTATATTAGAACTCCTCTTCCCAGCAAAGGAACTCTGGGCTGGTGAGCTTGGTGTGGGGCTGGAGGGTCTCTCCCCCAACCGGAGAAGCCTCTCCACAGCTGGGACCTCCCTCACGGGGTTTGCCCTCTCTCGTCTCCGCCCGTCCTAGCAGACCCGAGACGGCCTTCTCTTAAAGTTCTTCATTTAGTGGTTCTGTTCGTCTAGTGTTCCGGGGACCTCCAGGGTTGAATGCTATATAATTTGCTTGTAATTTTGGTGTGATCTTGGGAGGCAGTTAACACAGCATCTGTCTATTGCGCCATTTTACTGGAAGTCCTGGGAGAGGTTTTAGGCAGTGAGGTAGAGAACAGTAGAAATAGTGCTAATTGATGTGTTAGATTCTTTGAGTCTTAGTTAGTTGCTTGGAAATCTGAGGCTAGTTTGTGTACTAATAGCATTGCTTCTACTCCAGATTTCACCATTTCCAGTATATAATGATATGGATTCGGAGAATCATAGATTAGGCTTCAATAGGACATGGTTCAGAACTGACTGGTGGAGTGGCCTTGGGCAAGTCTCTTTCCTCCTCTGTAATCTGCTATGAAGATCAAAGGTGATTATGCATGACAAATACTTAGCATGTTGACTGTAATAATAATAATGTAATAAACATTAATAAACATTCAATAAATACAAGAAAAATTATGGAGATGGGAATAGAAGAAATGGTCAATGGGTAGGGAAGTAAGTCAGGGAAAAATTGGTGCTGGGAATTCAAGTTCATTTCCCTTCTGGCTTGTTTTCTAAACACGTTTTTCTCACATCGGAGTGCAGTAAAGAATATGTTTGAATGAAGTTATGTGCTTTGGCAATTAGCTTAAAGGTATCTCTGAATGTAATTCAGAATATTTTCAGACCGGGTGAAAGCAGAGGGAGTATGTGGAGAGAAATGGACGGCTGTTAGTGAAACACAACAGGCATGCACTGAGTCTCATGTGGGTAGGTCCTTGTGTTGAGACTTCTGGGAGAAAGATGAGTGAGGCATCTGCTCTGACCTTAAGGCATAAAGTATACTGGAAGTAAATTATTGTATCAGCTCAGTTCCATTCAATTCAGTTTATTTTAGTTCATTTCATGCTTCAGCCAGTTGTAGAATGAAAATGGATCCTAAAATAGCAGGACAAATGATCAGAGGGTTTTGATCTTAGGTAATTTTGGTTTGAGAGGAAAAAAACATCTGCTCATCAGCCCAAGTCTTCTCTGTTCTTGTCTGATTTTTTTAGAAAGGAAATTATCTGGTGAATAAAGAGGCAAGGTGAATCCACTCATAACCATAAAAAACAATAAAATTATTTTTATGAAGGTGATCAAGACTTCTCAGAAAAAGATATATACTCCCAAAGAGAATTTTCCAAGAGGGGCTTATATACCCACCACATGAATTTTTTTTTTTTTTTTTTTTTTTTTTTTGAGGGCAGTGTCACTGGCCCTCATATATGGGACCGAACCGGGGCCGCTGGCTTCCAAGGCCAGCGCTTAACCTCCGTGCCACTTGGCCGGCCCTGAATTTTTATGTCTTCTTGTTATTTATATCCATTCTTACATACAAGGCATGATCAAACAAAGGTGAGTGTTTAAATAAAAAAAATTATTACAGTAAGAAAAACATTGCCATTAATCCCTCTTAAAATACTTCCCCTTGCTTTGAACACACTTATCCCATAGTTCTTACCATTTTCTGAGGCAGTTCTGGAAGTCCTCTTTCATGAGTGTCTAGCTGTGCTGTTGTGGCTGCCTCGATGTCCTGAATCAATTAAAAAAGTTTACTTTTCATGGTTGTTTTGACTTTGGGGAAGAACCTAAGTCACCAGATCTGGTGAATAAGGTGGATGAGGATACACGTAATGTTTTTATTTGACAGAAATTGCCATATATCAGAAGTGATGTGTGACATGGAGCGTTGTCATGATGGAGGATGATTTATGGCACAATTTAAAACACACCTTCTCTCAACTGTAGCTCATACCTGACTGACTGCACTGAACAAGTTGAAACTTGTCACACACTGTTACTAAGGTTCGACACACCATTTCCTGTGTTGAAGATCCCTGCCTTTCCATGGATGGTACTTGGCAGCAGCATTCACTGAATTTTGTGATCACTACGGAAAGGCTCTGTGTCACACATCGCTTCTGGTACGGCAATTTCTGTCAAATGAAAACATTGTGGTATATCCTCATCCACCTTATTCACCAGATCTGGTGACTGTGGCTCTTCTCCAAAGTCAAAACGACCATAAAAAGTAAACATTTTGAATTGATTCAGGACATTGAGGCAGCCATGACAGCGCAACTAAAGAAACTCATGAAAAAGGACTTCCAGAACTGCTTCAGAAAGTGGCCAGAACAATGGGATAAGTATGTTCAAAATGAGGGAAGGGATTTTGAGGGGAATTAATGGCAAAGTGTCTTCTACTGTAATTTTTTTTTTAATTTAAATGATCACTGTACTTTTTGATCATACCTAATACGTGTATATTCTCTATTCTAGCTTAATTGTTATTATTGAGAGTTCCTTGTAGTAGCAAAATCATAATAAATATACCCATTATATTGAAAGCTAGTATAAACAATTGAATAACTAAAATTAAATTAGAATGTTAAATATTTAAATTTGTATTTTCATTGTACTTTAATCTCAAAAAAAGTTTGTCTTTGAACTGAAGAAATAATTGTGTGTGCGCGTACTTTTTTTTCCTAGACCGCCAAGAACAAACCTGTGGTCTGACAGAATCAGATTTATAACCTCCAAGTCCTAGGAAACAAATAATAAACCTGATACAAAAGGACCAAAATAATCATCAGACTCTTAGTTCAGTGCAAAGCTGGTTGAATTGGGGATAGAGAAACCTGGAGTAGGTGAGATTCAAGGTGTGCCAACGTGCACATTCTCATTGAGTTAGAGCCTTGGTGCATGGCTTTGAGGACTCAGACAACTCTCAGTAAAGCCTTGTGATTGCAGATGCCTAATGAGTTTCTGGTCACTAGGGACAAACCTGTGGTCTGACAAAATCAGATTTCTTGATTTACAGAGAGGGCTGGGCCTTCAGAGCAGCCCGGAAATGCTGCTTGACAAAAGGAAGTGTCTTTTACAAGGTTTAGGCTCTCACTGAAGGGTTCTGAGGGGGATCTAATGGAAGCCAGTGGGGATCAGCTCTGGATTCCTTGCTGTTTCTGAGGTGGGATTAGGTTAAATCAAGATTTATGAGAGATTATGATGTGTTGTCATGAGGCTAGCAATTGAGTGTTCCGGGTAATAGATGAGTTACAGCAAAGTGAGCCTGTGAGGGTCATTGGTGACCGTCATAATCACTTAAGGAGAGGGTGGTTAAGCATGTTACAGCTGCTTCATGGCCTTACGGGAAACAATGTTCCTATTGATTATCCAGATGGCTTGACGTGTCTGTCCTTCTGCCTGATTAACAGCAGGGTTCCTTGTTTCTTTTTCAGTAGGAGTTGATTTTCACTCTGTAAGTACTAGACAGGTTCATCATCTACATAATCTTATCATATGTATAGTTATATATGTGTAAATATATATATGTATATATACATATATACATATACATACATTTTTATGTGTATATATACATATATACACATATGTATGTGTGAATATATATATATATATATATATATATGCACACATAAATTTTGGGGACAGCTTCCTGATTCATTTATTCATATATACAAATTCAAGGCTAACAGGTGTCCACAGGTTTCAGGTCAGAAAAAGTTCAATTTTCAAGCTGAAGACACCTGATGCGTTGGGACTGAATCTGAACCTCTTAACCCATTGTTTTTTAAGAAAAATGTTAGGGAGCACTTTTTGTTTGTTTGTTTGTTTTGGATGTTAGTGAGGAAAGGGTTATGATCAATTGTAGGGAAGTCCAAGATTAAAACATTCTCTCCTTTCATGAAAGGTTGCCGACAGCCTTTCCTGAAGCCATAGATGACTACAAACGAACATTCCAAGCTCTATTCAGGAAGGAATTCAGATGCTGTTAGTAAAAAGGAAAAGAAAAAAGTCTACCCACTCCACAGGTGTTGTCCACACACTGAGGGATGAATTTACACATTGCTTCAGTTTCTGACACATCAAAAGATTGCATGACACGGTAGAGGTATGGTAATTATTTCCCTGTCATTAGATGGGAATCTTGGTGATGGATGGAGAAGCTCTATTGGCAATTTATAAGTTGTGTGACCAATATCGTTCTCTGGGAATAGATAAATGTCTTGTTTTGTCAAAATCCTATTATTCTGATTTATTTGGTTGACTTTTATGTTGTCAAAGAAGTTCTATGATAGATTAGGATTAATTCAACTTTATTTATTTATATTCATGTTCAAGAATTAATGTGTCGCCAAAAAGCCACCTGGAGTGAATATGTTAGTGCCTCTTGCTTGGTCTGTACTTTTATCATTATTTGGGGCCTTTCTGAAAAGTGGCTGTAGTTACTTTAAGCTGATATTATGTCACCTCAGCAAAACCGTGGGATGGATTTTTTTTGAGACTTTTCTGAAAAGCAGCAGCAGGCTTATCATGGCCCTTGTCTTTAGAGCTGCAAGCAAGTGATATTATTTCAGGTACTGTAGATTCAAATTAATCAGACATGGTTCTTGCCCTCTGGGGACCTAAATATGTAAAAAGAAGACTACCATCATAAAACAGAGACTTTAAGACTGTAATTAAATAAATGCATGAAAAGATTAAATTTAGATTCCTTTAATGTCGAAATCTGGCAAAATTAAACAAGAAAGAGCAAACTGGAGGCTTGTCAATTTTGGCTTCTAAAATGCTGTTTCACTTTTCAGCATTTAAAATAGACTTTCTGTCATCCCTACCTACTTGCTCTCACTGTGGTTGGATTGTTTACATCTCAAGGTATAGATTTGATTTCCTCTGAGCATAACCAGGCACAGAAATTATTCTGTCTCAGAGGTAATGCAGCTTCAGGTTAATTTCTGCTTCAATTAACAATCATATAACTATTTCTACTTACATATGAATATGTCACATGGACACCTACTGCATATTATGTTTTCTGAATTAATGTGGGATATGAATTATGGTGAATTGTTATCTACACATCCACTCTTACTTTCTAAGACTCCTGAAGGGCAGGCTTCACATCTGGATTAATTCAAACCAGGTGTCTAATCCGTATATCCTGAATACGAAAATCACTTGGTCCAAATTAGTCCAGGAATGGATATGAAACAAAACTTTAAGTTATAAACTGGGTTCTAGAATTCATGCCATTTAAATTCTATGGACTCCTCCAATTTGTGTTTACAAAGATTCTCTCCTTGACCAAACTCTACTCAGGCTCCCCTGAATTTTCCAACTAGGCCTCAACTTTTAGACTTCTGTGGTCATCTCTGGATTGTCCAATTTTAGCTAGAATCCTATTAAATTGGCTTAGCCATAATCTCCCATCCTCCATGTTTGATCACTCTCAATATCTAATAAGGTTTGCCATCTACCACCATCCCCAAGTTGGTGTCTGATCATTTCCTGGCCTGTCTTCAGCAAGAATCGTGTCAGGTCAGTTTAGCCAGAGTCCCCCGTACCCCTGATGTCTCCTCTTAGTGATTTTCCATCCACTAATCCCCAACCTACTCCTAGGCTATAAATTCCCACTATTCAGCACAAGTCTAATCCTTCACTACAAGGCCCCATTTCAGTGGTCCCGACACCCATCACAATGCCCCCACTTGAATAAAGTCTTCCTTATGGTCTGTAACAAGTATCATTGAATTATTTTTTGCTAACAGTGTTAAGTTTTATATAGACCTATTTAAGAGGACAGCTGATCCTATCCAAGTCAGAGTTTGTGAAAATAATCATAAGACACATTCACCTATAAATGAAGTGCTATTGGATATCAGGTATGAAGGTGATTTAAATTACGGCAATATTGCAAAGGCAAATGAAATTCTGTTACCTCCATATTACTTACAACATAATTTAAATATTTGACTTCACATTTCAAATCCATCCAAAGTAACATTTTTTCTCAATATAAAATTCATGTTCCTTGTAATAAATAATAAACTAAAAATAATTTGTAATTCCATCATTTAGAGAATCAACATTTCCTTTTGGCCTTTTAAAACCATTACTAACTTGGAATATTTTTCTTTGTAAACATTTCTTTGAAATCATATTGTTTTTTTACATTTTTTTTTTCACTTGTCAGGAGCATTTCCCTAAATCATGAAATAATCTTCAAAGTTTGATATTTAATGACTGCTATTATTCCACTGTATAAAAGTGCCACATTTTTTCTTTTCCATTTATTTCCTATTGTCTACTTAAGTTGCCATCCCTTTTAGGGATTCTCTTTTAGTTAAATGTATTGCATAACTGTGAAGATATCTGTATATGGGGTGCACATCAAATAGCCTAAGATAGGGGCTAAGTATAAAAAGATAACCAACCCTAATTTTTATATAAATGTTCTCGCTGATTTAAACAGTTCTTTTAAATCAACTGTCTTCTGTGCATTCCTCCTTAAATATGTTTTGTAAAATGTAAGAAATTGAAAAGAATCAAGACATTGGGGTGGTAGGAGTTTGAAACATTTTGTCATTATGATTTAATTTACTTGACTAAATTCCTCTGTCATCATCTCCCTATGGCCTCAGGAAACCTTGGTATTAACACACAGGGATGAGCTAGGGTAGAGAATTATAATATGATGCTCTAACTTGCCCGGATGTCTCAATATGGATCCTGCATAGCTTAGCATTGCCTGTGGGCAGCATGCCTAAGTCTGTGTTTGCAGTGTTTGATAAAATAAAAGATGGTGCAGTGCATATTGCACAAGTTAGAACCTATAGAAGAAAGGCACTTACTAATCTTAGAGGAGCACATTGTAACTGACAGTGGGATTTCTGGAATTCTGGACTCAGTTCCAGTTCAGTGAATATAAGTTTATTGATCAGTTGGATTATCCCTGATAGCATTAATGTCCAGAAAATCAGAAGATGAAAAAAGGAGAAAATGGTTTTCAGTATGAATATAAGACTAATAAATGGCATATGAATTCTGAATGGCTCTTGGTTGGACCAAACTTTAGTTCCAAAAACTACTCTGTGTAAACGTATGTATGCATATGTATATATACATACATACATATATATGCATATATATATCGAGGAAGTAAAACACAGTAAAAATATTCTATCATCATAAAATATAGTAAGTAAATAACAAACCATGAGAATCAACTTTTGAGACATGAAAAAAACTCAGAGAGTATCCAACCACTAGATACTACAAATGAGGAAATGGAGATTCATTCTGGGAATAGAAGTAACTGGATTCTTACCACCTTATCCAGAGCAGTTTTCGCTGCACTATATGAGGTTTGACAATTAGGTTTGTGAACTCATCCTAGAAAAAGTGCTCCATACCTCATTGCTGAATATCACTGCAGTCACCTTTGAAGTGCTCCCCTTGGGAAGCTATGCACAGATGCCAGCGCCTAGTCCACCCTTCAAAGCAATTTTGGAACTTTTTCTGGAATGGCCATCAGAGCTGTCATTGTATTATCATTGATGTCCTGAATGTCATCAAAATGTCTTCCTTTCAATATTTCCTTTATCTTTGGGTAAAGAAAGAAATCACTGGGGGCCAGATCAGGTTGAATAGGGAGGGTGTTCCAATACAGGTATTTGTTTATTGGGGGAAAGCTCCTTCACAGACAGTGCTGTGTGAGCTGGTGCATTGTCATGATGCAAGAGTCATGAATTGGTGAAAAGTTCAGGTCGTCTAACTTTTTCACACAGCCTTTTCAACACTTCCAAATAGTAAACTTGGTTAACTGTATGTCTAGTTGGTACAAATTCATAATGAATAACCCCTCTGTTATCAAAAAATGTTTGCAACATCCTTACAACAAAATTGCGAACTTAATTGTCTGCCGTCATATACTTAGAACACAGGCAGACTTTGGTTATTAAATTATCACATCACTATTTCTCCTCTGAAGAATTATTGCCATTTACAAAGACATGCATCTCCATAATGATTACTGGATTTCTAAGACTGTATCATTTCTCTAGGAATGTTCCTTTAAAAGTTTTTCATTGGAAACACAATAGAAAAGAAGTCTTCTCTCCGTAACACTAATTCCCCAGACTGATGGTTTTTCCTGTTGCTGTTCATTTCCTGGGTGAGCACAGATAATCACACAGCTTCAAATTCTGCCAATATGCAGAGTTCCCCAAATGTAAATATTGAAACTTGACCACTCCCTTAAACATCTAACTCTTGTAACTAAGTGACTGCTTGATACTCCATTTGGCTGTCTAATAAAATCCTCCAGTGTGATGAGTCCCAAACTGAAGTCCTTTTTGTTTTGAGGGGAGGGAGTCTGGGAGTGGAACCTGGCCAGTCGGTTGCTGGCCATTGAACGTCTGCTCACCATGGCTCATAGCAAGCCACCGCAGCCCCACTGCAGCCTACTCTGTTGCCGGCGACTCATGGCAGCCCAGCTCCAGGTGGAGCTGTTGTTCACCATCTTAGCTGCAGAGGGCACAGCATCACTGGCCCATGTGGGAACTGAACTGGCGGCCCTGCTGCTCAGAGCTTGAGCTCCCAACCCAGCTCTTAACCAACTGAACCACTCAGCTGGCCCCCAGACTGAAGTCTTGATTCCCAAATATCCAACCTTGTTCCTGCCCCACATGCCCATTTTAGTAAATGGCAACTCCATTTTTCTAATTGTTCTGGTCCAAAATTTGGAGTCATCCTTGACTCATAATCACAACCCCCTGCTCCAGTCCGACCTTTCTAACCACCTTCAATGTGCTCACCCTGTGCCAGTCATCAGCATCTATTGTCTGGATTATTGCAAAAGACTCCAACTCCTTTCCTGGCTTCCCTCTGGCGCCCCCACGGTCCACCCTCCCCATGGCAGAAGAACCACCCTTTTAAGCTCAAAATCAGGGTAAGTCACTGCCTGCTTGAATTCCCATCTTATAAGTAAAACCAGAACTCTTTACATGGATCATAATACCTGCTATCACTCTTCTCCGTGTTCACTTTGGCTAAGCTGAATTGGCCTTTCAGATGGCTGAAGGACAGCCCAAGCATGTTCCTACCTCAGTGTCTTGGTTTTTGCTCTTCCCTCTACCCAGTAGGCTCTTCCCTCAGGTATTCACATGACTCATTTCCTCATTTCATTCAGTCTCCTTGCAAAGGTGTTCACCTCAAAGAGCATTCCTTATCACCTTACCTAAAATAGCACCTTCTATCACTTTTTGCCCTTCCCTTCTTCATCTGTCTTCTAAGTAAGAACTTTCCATTCCCTGAAATAGGTTTTATGTTTATGTGTTGATTTTTTTCCCTCCATATTCCATTAGGGGGCACAGAGGCTTTTTCTGTTTTGTTCACTGCTGTGTCCTCAGTACCTTCAATGGTCTTGGCAATATAATATGCTATGATTTATTTATTAATTAATGATACAATCTCTATTTTCAAGTTCCAAAATTGGAGCAAGGGTTGAATTTCTAACAAGAGTTCACAAACACAAAGAATATCTTTTCTGTCTTTAAATAAGAGCTTTGCTCATGTCCATTCTCTTTCTTTCTCTTACCTAGTTCCAACCTTTGGCCCTCTGTCATTGTACTGATCAGTCACCACAACTGAATTAAGGAGGTGTAGCATTTGGCCCAGGGGCTTGGCTGTGATATCTCTCATTTAGTTGTGCTATAACTTCAATTCCCATGTTTCTCTTATTAATAGTCTTTGGTTAAGATCTATTCAAGTTAGAAAAACAGGATGAGCATGAGAAAAATTCTAAATAATTGATTGGTTATACCTGTAGGCAGACTCTGATGATGGGCTAATTTGTAGGTAGCCTTTGTCCAGGTACAGGAAAATGCGTGATGTGGGGTTCATAAATAGCAAAGTAATACAACATTGTGATAGCTAAATTAAAAACAGAGTTTGAAATAGTGTTAAAACATGTTTTGAGTAAAGTCAGAGAAATTGTTAACTATGAACATTTCTGTTTTTGAGCTCACTGACTAATACATTATAAATGTTCTCCTCTTCAGTGTCTTTGCTTGTTTTATGTAAAGCATTTGTTGCTATAAGAGGAAAGAGTTTTGTTTTTTTCTGAAGGTTCTCTTAAATCTCCTAATCTTTTTCTACACTTCATTGTGTATGTGAAAAATTAAAGTTCAGAACAACTCCTAGTAGGAGGAAGGGACTGAAAAACTAGCAATAATATATTGGCTCTAAGAAGATCATATCCAGGCATACCTGTACTCTGAGGAGAACTCATTGCTGTGTAGTATTTTTCTTCAGCACTGCCTTTGTGTAAGGTTATGCTCCCAGCCGCTTTCCTACAGAAAGACAGGCTGGCTCAAATGGTACTTTCTCTGAAAGGAGTATCGCCTATATTCTAAATCTGCCATCTTGTTGGCTTAGGAAAAGTTACAGTACTTGTTTTGTCATCATTTTGTTTCTAAAGGCTGTTCTTGAGAAGAAGGCCAACGGATAATTTAAGTTTGTGATGTGAAACTCATTTCTGCTAATGGGAGACAAATGGTTAGTCTTCTATAGATTGTCTACTCATAGTAATAGAAAAATTTAACCAAATTAAAAGGTAAAGGCATTTTTCATTAAACCACAATGTACAATCATCCAACATAAAGCATATTGTGCTATGAAAGAGATAATGCAGTGATGGAACTTTTCTATAGAGTTGGATGTGAATTTAGTTCTGATTGTAAATGTCATCTTTTTCCACTTCACTACGCTGTCTCTCCTCTATGCTATTAATTTTATATTGATCTGAAAAGCTTGAGTTTTATTGATCTTTCTCAACCCAAATGTTTCAGCTCACTCTTTTGTGTTTTTTTTTCTTTTTTTCTGTTTTCCTATAAGCATGGGATGCTCAAAATGCGAGACACACAGTACCCTAGACTTGAGTAATTTGGGGGACTCTTTGTGCATTCTAACCTACAGATCTGTCTTCCCACTATTTTTAGAACCACACATCTTATAATATAAGTCCTCTCATGTCCTGAATACAATCGTAGCAAATGATTGGCACTTAAGCCTCCCTACAAAGAAAGGAAACTTGGACTTGCTTCAGGAAGGAACTCACTCTCCTTTGAGAGAATTTTGTAAAAAGAAACCAGAATTTGATTTGTAACTTAACCTTGCCTTAATGATGGCATTGCCTCTTTGCTTGCCTTCTGTTTAGTATTTCTGTGAATTTAGCAGGCTGGGAACTCTTCGCTGAGTTTCGTGTCCCTTATCATTCTTGCGCCTGTTTGACATTAGGTATGAACACTAGATATATTCAGTCACCTTCTCCTTTGCTAGCCATAATTTTTGCAATTCTAACTTGGTAAGATTGAAATGGAAATGGGTAAGTTTACCATCCACATAGTATCTGATTATTATGACCATCCAGGCAGTTGGTCCTCTGGAAGGGATGTTAAAACACCTTCCAGGTAACAAAACATTACTCAAAAGGGGATGAAATGGATACATTTTGTAAGGAATACTTGGATAAACCACTTCCAAAGAAAATGGGAAGGATATTAATTTTTAGGATAGTGAAACCATTCTGTATGATACTGTAATGCCATATGGATACGTGACATTATGTATTTGTCAAAACCTATAGACTGCACAACACAAAGTCTGAACCCTAATATAAATGGTGGACCTTAGTTAATAACATTGTATTAATATTGGTTCATCAATCATAACAAATGTCCCACACCGATGCAAGACGTTCCCAGTAGAAGAAACTGTGGAAGGCGGATGGGAGAAAGGGGCATGTGAAAATTCTCTGTATCATCTGCTTAATTTTTTTGAAAACCTAAAACCTAAAAAACAAAGTCTACTAATTTAAAAAAAGGAAATGAGAGGAGCACGCTTCAGTTAAAACAGAGGCACGTTTAAGTCACAATAGATGCCCATTATTTCCAAAATAGGATGGGGCCCTAATTTCAGGGCTTCCATTTTTCATGATGGGGTGCTAAGTGTGTGACCAAAGCTAAATTGCTATGGGCAGTGAAGGAGAGAGGATAGCTTGTATGTTGTCTAACTGAAAGATGAGCACATATTACAGAGCACTGATTTGAAGGAGTACCAAAGGCTATGCCCAGGTGGCCACAAGTTGGGTCTCTGGCTCTAAACTCCGAGGTTGATGGGAAATAAGTTCCCATCCATTGTTCAGGCTTTTGGCTTGGCTCCTCCAGGGGTTCCCAAGTTTGTGAGCCATTATTATTTGCTGTTTGTATGGCAGGTGCTATAAGGCAAGGACAGATAGAGGCTGGGGGCAGCCTCCTTCCAACCTCTCCACTCCTACTGGGTGGGTTGGGGACCCACCCAAGAAAGATTCTATCCTGGGTCTATAGTCTGGCATGGTTTTAAGAATAAAGGTCCTACACAGAATTTTCATGGATTTTATCAGTGAAAGAGGGCCATAAAAGCTAGCATCAACTGGATTAAGAAACTGTGGTACATTTATACAATGGAGTATTACTCCGCTATAAAGAAGAATGAAATCGTACCATTTGCAATGATATGGATGGACCTAGAGACTATTATGTTAAGTGAAATAAGTCAGTCAGAGAAATACAAATACCATATGATCTCACTTATATGTGGAACCTGAAAAATTGAATGAATGAACAAAGTAAACAGAAACTGTCTCATAGATATAGAGGAAAAACAGGGTTGCCAGTTGGGAGGGGTGTCGGGATGAGGGAGAAGGGGAAGGGATTAGACAGCAAAAATAGGCAACTACAATATTGCCACAG
The DNA here is from genome assembly GCA_033961575.1 of Aselliscus stoliczkanus. NCBI lineage: Eukaryota > Metazoa > Chordata > Mammalia > Chiroptera > Hipposideridae > Aselliscus > Aselliscus stoliczkanus. The sequence continues at coordinate 47,587,222 of CM066734.1, forward strand.
GGATATGAAAGACAGTTTGGGGAATATAATTAATAATGTTGTAAATATTTTGTGGGGTGTCAGATGGTCGCATGTCTTGTTGGGGAGACCATTTCATGGATGGAGTAGAGGCTTGATCACTGCACTGTACACCTTAAGCTGAGGTTGTATAATATTGTATACCAACTGTAATTGAATATATATAGATAGTCATGGGATGTGGATTATACTGTGGAACAGAGTCAGAGGAAGTGTAATAGATATATATGATAAGGGGGCGAGGAATGGGGTGGCGAATTGGAGGTGCGGGGTTGTCACTTTGAGGGGTAAAAAGTATAACTATTGCACTATGTTGTACTCCTGAAACTAATTAAAAATAAATTTAAAAAAAAAGAAAAATAAACTTTGCCCCATATTTCAAAAACAACACACAAAAAACTAGCATCAGAACATGTCTTAATTTGAGATTATCTATATTTAATATTTCCCTCTCAATCAAATGAAAAAAATTTCACTCAATCTTGGAACAAATGAAAGAAATAGCTAGTTCTTTGTTTATTCATTGTTAATGTATTTCCTGTGCAGCTCAAAGCACTTCATGAATATAAAATGGTTCAATAGATGACATGAAAGCAGTCCTATAAAGTAGGCATGTGTTTGATTAAAAATATATTATCTGCCTCGCTATTTGGAAAAAAAATAAAAAGAAAACTACCAAGGGAAAGAAGGATAGGAATGCTAAATAATGTTAAATGTGAGGAAGTCTATGCATTTTAACAATATTATAGAAAATGGACTGAATAGAAATTGCATAATTGTTTCTCATTTTAAAAGTTTTAGATTTTCCTTTTTTTTTTTGGTAACTTCTTAATGACATTAACTCATATTTCCTGATGGCTTAGAAACGGTAGTTTTTGTGTCCTTCTTGGGTACAGTGAGAGAGAGAGAGAGAGAGAGAGAGAAAGAAAGAAACAATAAAGACAGATTGAAGTATTGAAGTATAAAAAATATTTAAGAAAATAAAGTCCAATTTGGAAAAGCATATTTAAATTAAGGAGGGATTCTAAAGTACAAAAATGTTCTAATGGAAGATAAAGATTATCATACAGTTTAGCATTTTAATTTTGAATATTTTGCCCCAAATCACAAAGCTAAAGGCAGTGCAAGACTGGGAATCTCCATTATACTAACTACGGTTCCCACCACTGTCAGGAAGCCACGGAAGGGTTCTCTTCTTCTAGTCTCCCTTGAATGCACTCCCATCGTGCTTTTGACTCCACCACTGCTCTGAAGCAACTCTTGTCACTGTCCCCAAGTGTGGGAAGCCGACAGCCTCTCAGTGTCTGACAAGGTCACATTGCCCTGCTCAGCACTGGATATTCGGAGTGCTGCCTAATGGTTGGTCATGTAATATCTCCTGCCTCTATGAACCCATGTGCCTTTCCTCCTATAGGAGACAATACACTCACTGCATTTGTGACAAGTTCCTGTGGTACCCTGATGATAGCTGGCTGTGTAAGCCAATGACGGGGCAAGATTTCCTAAAGAGAAGGAAACTCCCTAAAACAGGCTACAACCCGAGGGGACCCCTGAACTGAGATATTGGGGACTCAAGCCCCTTGGAAACTGAGGCACAGACCTCTGACAAACTCAGGCCAAAAAAAAAAAAACCTGCCTGTGAGGAGCCAATGCATTTGCCTAAGGGCCCTGCTGTGAATACTCTCCCTGAAGATTAAAAGTCTTCAGGCCATGAGAGTTCTGGTAAAAGGCAACTCAGAGGCAGCTAGCTGACCTTGGGGTATGTTAATAGCCTTGTGTGAATTCCTTTGTCTATTGCCTTGTTGCAGCAACAGATACTGAAGCTTTGACTGAGAAACAGATACAGCCTTCCATAGGATAGGAGAGGTGTGAGGCCCCCTTTTGATTACTAGGTATTGTATTTACATAGAAATAGATTTCAGATGCTTTCATCCTAAACACAGCCACTCCTAGTCTTTCAGTATAGCTCAACTGTCCTGTGAGTTTTATGATTGTGTTTAGCTGCTAGGATTTAGGATAATTTCTAGATAGTAAAGATACTTATAGTAAACATTCGTAGGCAATATGTAAAAATATGTCAATCCTTAACATAAGATAGTCATGATAAACATTCTTTAGGTGATATACAGAAACTAAGTCTAGGTTTCATGGTAATTATCATAATAAAGACAAGGTAATCCTTTAATGGAAGAGTAAGTCACAGTACACCCTGGAGAGAGCAATTGCAGGGGAGAAAAGACTGTGAAAATCCTGGGAACTAGAAACCACGAAACTCATGTACAAGAGTCCCTATAAAAACGGATATGTTATTACATTAAAGTGTGACACTCCTGAGAAACTCTTTCCGGTGTCTCCGCTCTTTTCTTCTTTCTTTTTTTCCTCGCTGACTCCATCCCACCCGAGGGAATCCCTGGACTCTGCGGAGACTGGACCCCCGCACCCAAGGACTGCCACAGTGCCAGAGCCAATAATCATTTTGTTGTCATCATGTCTTCCTATTCGGCAGAACTTGGCACAGTTGATCCCTCTCTCCTTTTTACACATAATCGACTTGACTTTTAGCATGCCCCTCCCTATCACTGACCTCCTTCCAGTCTCCTTAGCCAGCTCATTCTCGTTAGATCTGGACATATTGGCACACCTTAGAGCTCAGTAATGTTACCTCTCCTCGTTCGTGTCTCTCATCTTCTTGCTTAACGATTACGCGCCAACTACAGTCTTCCTCTCTGAGGACACACCTATTAACATGTTTCACAGTGAACATGTCAGAAACTAAACTCTGAATTCCGCCTTCCTTAAACTTGCTCTCCTTTCAGAAAATGGCAGCTCTCTTCTTCTAGTTACTCGAACCAAAATTTTGACCCTCTTACTGAAATAAAATTTAAAAAACCGCAGGGCAATTGTAAAAAACAAAATGCTGTTGTTGCGTAATGCTTTGCTCGCTGCGAATTCCCAAGCTCTGTGGCAGAGCTGTCAGCTCTCTTACTTGCCTACTCCTGGATGGAATGGTTCTTTCCTGTAGAGCTAGAGCACAGGCCAGGAATGTGGATGGAATTTGGATGGTTGCTAGGTTACTTGGTGCATTCTATCCCTGTTTACTGTTACTGGGAAGACTGGCTAGATTTTCAATAAGAAAACAAACTCTTGAGGCTTACTTACAAGGAATCAAATAGTAAGTGAAAAGCACAAATAAAAAAATAATCTTTGATATTTTCCCTTTTTCCTTCTAGAACATACATTTCTAAGTTTATAAAATAGAATTGAAATTGAAAAAAAAAAATGAATGCTTTCAAAATTGTAATGTCGAAGCACACAGTACTGCCTATAGACTGAGCCTGTACAAAACATCACTGAACATAGGCCCTGAGGTACAGGAGATTTCATTTAGATAGAAATACACATAACAGAAAGGGGCTGCTATTTTAATTTTATGATTTTTTTAGATTGTCATTTACCATTCAAATAAAGGAAAGAGGATAATTATGTTTGGAGTGTTCAGAAAAGTGTGTTTTACTTGATAACATAATGGAAGCAGTGTGCTTGGATGTCAGTGCATTATTATAAAATATTTCCCTTGTTTATTGTGAATCACTAAAACCATTTTATACTCGCTGTAGTTCAGCAAGTGTAGTGTATATTGTATAGTGTAGCTCGCTGTAGTTCAGAATTCTTCTCAGAAGCTCCTTGTCTGATGCATCAATTCCAAGGGATCTCCTGGGCCAGGCCCTCATTCCTAGACCTTGATGATAGCCTGTAGTGAGCCTCTGGATATATTTTTTACTTAATTAGGCAACTTCCTACTTATCAGTCAAATATGTCTTTTTTTGATATATGACTTCATTATGCCATAGAGAAATAAAAAGGGGAAAATCATTTTAACAGGTTAACTAAGAAAAAACATATAGTCCATAAAAAATATATATAGAAATAATAGCTGCCTTAAATAATACACCTAAAAGATGCTTCATAAGATCTAGTTATTATATTCAGAGTGTTATATTGTTTATAGCCATTGATAAAGCCAGTAGATATAACCAAAGTGATAGGCAAAAATAATATATTTTTACATATGTCACATATATAGACAGATACGTTTCCACATATTTGTGTTATATATTATATGATAGTATTATATATGTCATATATTATGTACCACATGTATAGAAAAAAATAAATGTCATCTAAATGTTCCTTCTTTAATAAATAAGTCTAAGGGTCAATAAATGATGTACAAACCTAAATAAGTAATCTACACACTCACACCAAGTTGTATATTTTTATTATTTCTAGGGAAAAGCCATTTTTAAATGGATAACTATTTTTCACATATTTTCTACATAAAATTAAAAGCAATTGAAAGTAAAACGATATTGCCTTTTGGGTATGTGTTTCTCTACTATTGTTTTTCTTAGTAACATCTCATAGCTGTGGAAAGGAACACAATTTTGAGAAGATCGTATCTGATAATTTTAAACAATATAGGTATTGGGGTTTGTGTGTGTGTGTGTGTGTGTGTGTGTGTGTGTGTGTGTGAAGGTGGTATTTCATGTATGTATGTGTGTGCATGTGTGTGTGTAGGTGGTATTTTGTGTGTGTGCATGTGTGTGGGAAGGTGGTATTTTGTGTGTGTGTGTGTGTGTGAAGGTGGTATTTGTGTGTGTGCATATGTGTGTGAAGGTGATATTTTGTGTGTGTGTATGTATATGTGTATGTTTGTGTGAAGGTGATAGTGTGTGTGTGTAGGTGGTATTTCATGTATGTGTATGTGTATGTGTGTGTGTGAAGGTGGTAGTGTGTGTGTGTGTGTGTGTGTGTATGGTATTTCATCATGGTTAAGAGCAAAGGGGTATAGTTCTTTAAAAGCTATTGCCAATTTCACACCTAGAGTGGTAGTAATGGCAAGGTGAAAACAGGTCAGATTTGGAATCTATTTTGATGGAAGAACCACCAAGGTTTGCCAGTGGTTTGGCTGACAGGTAGGATGGCTTCAAGCTTTTCGATCTGGAACAAAATGGATAAAATTGCCAGTTATTGAGAGAAAGAAGAGTGGAGGATGGGACAAGTTTAAGAGGATGTGGAAACCGAGAGTTTGCTTTGGAGCACTTTTTGTTTGTTTATTTGTTAACCCTTTATTACAAGTCACGCTTTTATAGAAGAATATATGGACTTAGGTGAGAAAAACATCCTGCCTTTCATAAGAGGCCATGCTGGGCTTCGAACCCAGGAAGTCTGGTGGCACAGTATAGCTCTTACTTACTGCATAAACAGTGCTACTCTGTTTGCTTTGGGGCATTTTAAGTTTGAGTTGTCTATGAGACCTCCCTGTGCAGAGGATAATGGTAGGTTCTGATAGGTTCTGATCTAGTGAGACAGAAACAAAAAAAGAGGAGTGAGGTACATTTTTGGAGCAAATGCTCTGGGTACGTCTTTGTGCTCCTTTTCCCTGGATTTCTTTTTGGGTCTGAAACTACTGGTGACACATTCAGTTGAGGTGGGATCTTGCCAGTAGACAAATAGCCCAGGTTTTGTGCTGTCCTTGCCATTTTAGTTACAGGTTTACGTCTCCATTCAGGAACAACAGATATTAATGCATCCAGGAAACTTGACAAACTTTTGAGTTCCTCTGGTTCTTGTAGTAAATATGACAACCATCAGGTGCCTCCAGCTCCAGTGTTCCAATAATCCCATCTCTCTGCAGCAGATGACTCAGAAGCTACAAAAGAAAGAAAAGATGGCTTAGACACTATAAATATAAAAGCTTTTAGATACCAAACACACAAAATATATAAATACTACAAAAATAAAAGCTTTGATGCAGAACTCCTAAAAATATTTGCAAAGCAATTGACAGAAACAGTTAATATTACTACCATACAAAGAGCGTTTACAACCTGAAAAGGAAAAGACAATAAAAATGGGAAAAGGTTCTGAATAAATAATTCACAAAAAAGCAAATCCAAATGTTCACTAAACTCGTGACTACAATGGTATCAACCCATATCAGGGTGATGAGATCTCCGGCAAGTTATAAGTTTTCTTCCCAAATACTTGTATGTAAGATGTGATGTGTTTTTTTGTTTGTTTGTTTTTTGTTTTTTGTATAATGAATGTGTAATATTTAAATAGAGAAAAAAAGAGCTATTTCTATTGTGAACAAGAAGAGATATTTTGGAAAGATAAAAATACACAAGGGTGTGTGGCAAGATGCAGAAAATTTCAAGAAAGAATGTGCACTTAGGTCACACAGACAAGTCTCCTGGTAGGTTCTGGAATGCTGTCAGCAGCCGGCATAACCCAGGCCCATTTCTTCTGTTGCTCTTTTAATTTTCTATGCCCATAATAATTTATCTCCTCATCACATATGCTGTTCACTTGCTTCTACAACTTTTCAAACATTCCCCCAACATAGTTCAAAGATACCTTGGAACTCTTAATTTATTATCTTTTATAGATCTATCCTTAAAACATGCTCCTAAAATCATCCCAGCAGTTTCCAGTGTGTGTGCTTCACATCTGGACTGTGGGCAAGGAGAGGCTGGGTGCGTGGTGGTAATTTGTGTCTTGGCAATGGTTTTTTGAACATATGCATAAAATTTTGTCAATCAGTGAATTCTAGAAATCAAATTGCTACCATAGCACTGCAGGTGGGGGACCTGGGTAGGAATGAGGAATGAGAGGGAGGGGAAATCTCTCTATATAGAGAGAGATACATGACAGATTGGGATTTTTTTTTTCTAAGTTAAAATTATATTTTTCTAATACTATTAGTAACAGTAAACTGGGTTTAATCAATTCAGTTTAATATTTATTAAACAGCTATCATGTCATTACGATTGTGTTAAGTATAAATAGGGCTTTATAGGTGGTATGGGACTTAGTCGTAATGCTTATAGAATTTGAACTTGATGGGAGATAAAATTTGTACACATGTGATAATTGAAACAATGTATAATAGTTCATTACAATTTATATTCCAAGAGCTGTGGGGCAATATCATACTAGATAATGCGAAATCTTTTTTTTTTTTTTTTTTTTTGAGGGCAGTGTCATTGGCCCTCACATGTGGGATCCGAACTGGGGCCTCTGGCATCCCAAGCCAGCTGTCAACCACTGCACCACTCGGCTGGCCCATATAGTGCGAAATCTTTGATATTGCTGTGTGCTCCAGCAAAGAGAGCTTCCTTGCTTTGTTTAGATCTCAAGCTTTTTATGAAGGAACTTCATTTCATTTCTAAATGTTTTTAGTGCTAGTTATTGGCTTGATTTACATGCAATTCAGAGGTTATCCCACTTTTCAGCAAATGTCCCTTGGAAACCAACCTAGTAACTGAATTCTTCAAAAATTGCCACAAAGAGAGGTAGTATGGTTTATGATGGAATCCACTTTACATGAAAATTTAAAGAAAAGATTTGTGAGGCTCATACGAGGTTAGAAATAGCAAATGAATGGTTGGTAAGCGTTGAATAGGTGAGGAATGATGGAAAGGTTTGGAGGCGGAAGAATTTTCTCAGCCACACCAATGGATTTCAGTAGGTAATTGATCACTTTTACTCTTTAGTTCGTTTGTCCTGACATAGGTCCAGTGAATCTGACTTGTAACTCATAGCACACAAATAATTCAATGAATTCTAAGGTCTGTTTTAAAAATTGCAGTAGTATCTGAATACTTTTAGCATCCTTTGTAGAAAAATTAGAACTCAGACAATATAAAATGATAGATTTTTCTCACCTTTGCAAGATTTGATTTAAAGGCACCAGTGCCACTAGATTCCAATGTCAAGAGAGAAAGAGTATTCTGAATAGATGACCGAATTAAATTGTGCCACGAGACAGCCTACCCAGTTCCTGGAATCCTGTGGTCCTCCGGACTTCGGAGAATGGTAGAAAAGCTAAAGAGTGTTTAGACTCTGATCTTGATCAGCAACGGGGAAGTAACAAAGAGAGGATTTTTTGCAAATACCTTGGGCATTAGGTAGTAACTCTTTCATAGGTCAGTCAGCACGACTTTAAAATGAATATGCTCAGAATGGCTAAAGCGAAAACTAACGTAGATTAAGTCTGTTGTTTCTAAGCAACTGAATAAATAAAGAGCGAATAACTACACAAAGTCATACTATAGAAAGTATACAATGATTTAATATTCATCAGATTAGCATATGCTATGAAAATCTCCTGGGAGTTTTGTATGCATTTATGTATTTAAGATTGTAGGTTTAACAAATGCAGCACATCCTTCCTTCTCTCGGAATGTCAGTATTATTTATGTTCATAGCTATGTTTCAATTCCAGTGTGGAATGGCAAACATATATTGGGATCTAATTCATAAAGGGGTAGCTGGTTTCTGCCATAGAAATTCTGTTATAAAAAGGTTTGAACAATAATTTTGCTCTTCACCACTGATCTTAACCATGTATCCAAATTCTTCAAAATTGGCTTATCTCACAATATACATCTTTTATGAAACTTTTCTCTACCTTCTCAATCCACAGTACACCCATTCTCCCCACCTTTAATGGCACTGTGGAATATAGTTTGGAAAGGCTTTTTTGCCCTTTTGATAGAATTTGAATTACTATGGATCAATCTGTGTTTGCATCTATTAGAATAACAGTGAAAAAGAGAGGGAAGGGGTAAATTCCTCGATTTTAAAAAAGGGATGGTCTTAAAGTGGAAAAGAATGTCACAATAGTCATGAGTTAGTGGACTTCTATTTCCTGATGCAAATGATACTGTATTTATGACAGTAGCTAACTTTATGCTCAGAGTTGATGGAGATGGTGTAAACATCACAGAACTCTAGGAAAAGCTAAGAATTCAGGAACTAAAAATGGCCACACAATGCTAAGCTGCTACTTACATGCATTTAAAATCTATCTCTGTGGGACTGGCCTCAGAGCTTGGAGAACCCTCAGTAAAATTGCCTTCACTCTCCCCAGTGCTTTTCATACATAATTTCTTTCGCTTTCTCAGTGGAAACAAAAAGGATTAGAAAGTCATGACTCTTGCCTATCAGTTATACCAAGATACAACTTTCCTAGATTAGTTATAAACATATTGCCACTGGTGAAACAGACATGTGATACTTAGAAAATCTGGCAGAAACTTTGTCTTCTATCTGGGGTTATGTTGCTATTAGTGAATACAGGGCTCTGCCCATTGAAACAATGTAATTATGACTGAATATTACCCCATACCCAACATTTCTGTCGCAGTGAATTAATAAAAGAGGCCCTTTTTTTGGTAATCCTCTGGTTGTACCCCAACCATTTAGCTAAGGGATATAAACAGTACTCAATGTGTTTGTTCCCTAAGATAAGGAAGTTATACCGGCTCAACAGTTCTACTGCCGAGAATTCTGGAATGAAAACACTTTTGGCCATGGCTTTTGCAGCAGTTTGTGTGATATTCATGTGTTTCAAAGCATTGCCTTGGGTAGAGAGTAAAGGGAATTATGCAAGATGGCTTTGGTTCTCTGTAACTTGTAGCTACAATGTCCATCCTAAAACCACACTTAGCGCAGATAAGGGAGTCACCCCTAATTTTGGCAAGGAATTAAAATAGTGGTCTTCCTAGGTAACAAGTAATTTATGTAATCCTCTTCCCAACCCCCCTTTTTATATCACAAGTTTAATAGTTGCATGCTGATGAAAACAATCCATTTGAGCACGCCTTGGCACACCTTCCTGTTTATCTCCAAATCCGAGGAAGCTTGTCCGGGAAGATTTTCTTTCCATTCAGACACCTGTGGAGTTGCCACAAAGACCCAAGGGAGGAAATCATAAATCTTTCTAGCATTTGTCCTAAAATCTCAACTTCTTTAACAAGTACTGCCATCACCCATCAATTTAATACTCTTTTTTTTTAGAGGGCAATGTCACTTGCCCTCATATGTGGGATCCGAACCAGGGCTGTTGGCATCCCAAGCCAGCTCTTAACCAGCGCACCACTCGGCCGGCCCCAATTTAGTACTTTAAATATATTTTTTTATTACTCTTTTACTGTTTGAAATGTGAAGAAATTAGTGTGATGTCTCCAAATTGTTTTTAAGACTATGTGATTATAAAACATTATAATAATTTGTCTAATTGAAACATATGATAATGAGTGTTGCCCATTCAAAATAGCCACCTTGGGAAGTTGCATCCTTATTTTGGTTATGGCACTTATAAAAGATTAAGGCAGCAGAAAAGATATAGAGGCAGGCTTTCCACTGGTTACCATAATATAAGCCTTGTACCTTACAAATGTGATTTTCTTTTATATGAGAATATGCACAATTCTGGTCCTGGTTCAATTGTAAAAGTGAAAGACAGTCCCTATGGAAAATTTGGAAAGTCAGAATGTGAGAAAGGGAAATAGAAAATCAAGTGTGGATGCATGGACTGGGAACAATCACCCTGGCTCTTCCTGACTCCAAGGTGACTTCATAGAGTGGGTTCAATGCCATTTACACTGTTCCCTACCACTGGCCAGCCTCACTCAGGTGGTCCATTCTACATCTCCCACTTTGGTGCTAACTCCAGTCATAAGTGTAGTCCAGATGTGGGAGGTCTAAATACCTCTGTGTCCAATTTAATCAAAGCATTGGAAGTGCCACGTTCAAGAGTTTTCATCCAACAGTAACTGAGTGCTTCCTGTTTCTTGACACAGTGCTAGGCATGGAGGTGCAATGGAGAATGGGACTATCCCATATTTCAACGTGTTCACTGTCTAATTGGGGAGCTTGACACTTCTTCCTATAAGCCAGTTACAATGAAGTAGGTGTGATATAAGAGGAGAATATACAAAGTGTTACAGGAGTCAAAAGACAGAGCATTTTGTAGATGGAGTGACATTTAGGCTGGATCTTGAAAGATCAAAGCAATAAAATTTCCCCTGGCCTGTCAGCAGTTTAAATCTCATCATTAACAGGGTAAAAATAATGAGATTCTCCCCCAAAGTCAGAGCCAGAATTATTCGTATATCGGTAAAGTGTCCAATATAACCTTGTAATAATAACCATAAAAATTGATAGTCATTTAATGTTTTTAAAATTAAGTAATAAAGCAAAAGCTCTGGGTCTTATCAGAGACTTTAGTGTGGTGACATTTCTTCAGCGGGAAAAGAACCTAAAATTTCTATAATAGATTCGGCCAAATGGTTCCCTGAATCAATTTACCTAGCACACAAATGAAAATGAGTTTATAAGAACTGTGAGCACCTCCTACACCCAACTTTGTAGATAAAGCCAGAAGATTTCTGAATTCTGTAATGAGTTATGTGACTGGCCAGTAGTCAGGGAACAAAGTGTTCTGCCCCTGTCACTTGCTGCCTGGACCTGAATAGAATGGATGTTTCCATCACACCTCTCACTCTCCTAGTACATATAGACCTGGACTCAATTATGGAGCTGACATATCCAGTTTATCTGAAATTCTTTGAGAACACAAAGAATAATACATGCTGGGTTACCTCTCAGCTTTACCCATTGGGATTCTCTTTCATTATTAGTATTCTTCTAGAAGCTAGCAGTGAGATGTAAAAGAATGTTGGAAGATTACCTAGTATTACTGACAACCCCCAGATTGAAGCAATTTCCCATTCCTCTAAATACATATAACTATTACTCTCTGGGTGAATTATTTAGTTAATGCAATACTGTATACATTTCAATATATATTATAGTCATTTTAACTTCTAATTAGGTTCTATTCCTTAAGGTTCCTTATATTTATGCCTCATGTAGCTGGCAGTTATTGTTACCTTGACACCCAAGATCTGTCTTATACTTTCTAAAATGCCTCTTGCTTGTAACCTTGCAGTTTAAAACATCTTCAATGTTATTTTAATTTTTCTACATGGAAAGTTCTTACAGGCTTTTAAAAATCACACAAATATAAATCTACATGCTAAATATTATAAATACTATGTAAGCGTTTAAAGTGAGGGAACCACAAGTAGAATGAAAGCCGTAAGCATCTTGGGTGCCGTCACTGAACATGAAGTTGAAGGGCATAAATGCAAACTTGTCCGCATTATGGTGCCCAGGATGAGCTCTGCTCACTGACTAGGGGTTGGAAACTCTAACGTCGTGTGGAGGAGTTCTCTTCAGGCTAATTGGGAGTGAATGAGCAGAATTCACAGCCTCTGTAAGTGCCTTTATTTGCCATTCTGCATCAGCACGATCCCAGGACCAGGCTGTGACTAGGTAAGGTCAGGGCGAAGGGCAGGGCACCCAGATGAGGGTGTCCTGAGCTGGGGCTGAGCAGAGCAGAGCAGGTTTTTCAGGCTAGGAGGGGTTTGAAAACATATGTTTGACTTCCAGTTTCACCTCTGATGAACAAAGAGCTTAGAAGTCCTCATTCCCATCCTTACAACAAGAAATAAGCTGCACAACCTGAAAAATCAATGAATTTTCTTGGACTGATTAGAGAATTGAGATTGTAGGACTGATTTCCGTCCTGAAAACTGGAGAAACAGGTACATATAGAGAATCACAGCAGTTATCAGCTTAAATGGAGCAGAAGCCATTAGAGCCACAACTGGTGGGGACACATAAATGATAATTTTGACAAGTTGCTGAAGGCTGAGTGTAGGCTAGCATGACAGTGATAAACTGAGGGCCACAACTTTGGGAGGCCACCACACATTCATGGATTTTACCTCCAGAAGCACTAATAGGTTCTCCTGGTAAACAGCCAAGAAAATCCCCCTGTGTTTCTGACAAAGAGAGAGGGAATGTGACCATTTTGAAATATACCCAGGACATTCCCCATAAGAAAGGCCTACTTGTTCAGGGGGAAAAAAAACTTAATCAGAGCCTTATACACACTGAGGGAAGGAGAATTACCCAACTCCAGCATCCTCTAGCCTTCGTGTCTCAACTAATAGTAGAAAAATAAAAATTAAGAAACACTTGTATTTCAGGGACACAGGACCACTGAAAGAGAGATTTAATCATAAGATTATAGAATACTTGCTCTTCCCTGAACTTTACAGCCACATCAACAAGACTCCAAAGTAATATTACTGGATTATGCTAAAAAATCTGCAAGGCGCAGGCCTTATTAAAAGGAGTCCTTCAGAAAGCCCAAAGACACCAGGGCAGACAAAAACAGGGACACGACAGAAGATTGAAGCCTTTGATATTTACAAATACAGCAAACATTAAACACAACCCAATTATTAGCCAGTTTAACATAAAACCTCACTATAGATCTACTTACCTCAGTTCCCATCACTCAACAACAAAAAATACAAAGCATATTGAAAAAGAAGAAAAAATCCGTTTTGAAGACATAAATCAAGCATCAGACCTGGATTCAGACATGACACAAATTTTGAAATTGTCAGACAGGGAATTTAAAATAACTATAATTAATAAGCTAAGGGCTCTAATGGTTAAAAGGACAATGTGGAAGAAGAAACAGATAATGTAAACAGAGACGGAAACTCTAAGAAATAAAAGGAAATGGTAGAAATAAAAAACACAGTAACAGAAATGAAGAATGCCTTTGATGAGGTCATCAATAAACTGGATGTGGTCCAGGAAAGTATCAGTGAACTTGAAAATGTTATAAACAAGGTCACAGATTCAGGAAGCTCACACAGTATAAATACCTCAATACACCTAGGCATATGATATTCAAACTGCAGGAAACTAAAAACAAAGAGAAAATCTTCAAAGAATCCAGAGGGGGAAAACAAACTAACAAAAAAAAACAAATCCAAAATCCACTACCAATAGAGAAACAAGGATAAGAATTACATTAGACTTTTCCTCAGAAATCATGCAAGCAATAAGAAAGTGGAGTGAAATATGTCAAGTGTCAAAATTAAAAAACACCAACCTAGAGTTCTGTATGCAGTGAAATTATCTTTCAAAAGTAAAGGAGAAATAAGGATGTTTTCATCTTTGATTTGGTATGATTTCAATCTTCTTAAATTAGCTAAAATTTTTTTGTGTCCTGTCATATGATTTATCTTGGGGAATATTTCATATGTACTTGAGAACAGTGTATATTTTGCTAATGTTGGACAGAATATTCTATAAATATCTGTTATGTTACTTTGGTCTCATACATGGTTGAAGTCCAAGCTTCCTTATTTATTTCCTGTCTGTATGATCTCTCCATTGCTGAAAGAGGGGTATTTATGTTCCCTACTATTATTATTATATTGTTGCCTACTTCTTTCTTCAGATCTATTAGTGTTTGCTTAATATATTTAGATGCTCTAATGTTAGATGTGTACATATTTGCAACTATTGTATCTTTTGGATGAATTGAGCCCTTTATCATTTTTTAATGATTTTCTTGGTCTCTTGTACCATTTTTGGCTTAGAATCTATTTTTTTTCTGAGATAAGTGTAGCTACCCCACTTTATTTTCATTTCTACTAGGATGAGATATCTTTTTCCATCCCCTCACTACCTAGTCACCCTGCTTTTTAATCAGTGAAATCAATCCATTAACATGTAAAGTAATTATTGATATGTTAGGACTTACTAATACTATCTTAAGTTTTTGCTCCCTGGTTGTTTTGTATTTCAATTGTTTCTCTTTTGTCATCTGTTTCTCCATACCTTTCTAAATTGGTGATTTCCCATGGTGGTATGCTCTGTTTCCCCTTTCTTTATCGTTTGTGAATTTGCTCTAGGTTTATACTTCAAGGTTTCCATGAGGTTTACATAAAATGTCTTATAAATAAAATAGTATATTTTAATCAGCTAACAATTTAACTTTGGTCACATACATAAAAAAATCTACCGATTTACACTTCCCCCATATTTTATGTTTTTGCTGTCACAATTTACCTCTTTCTATAATATAATGTGTAGGGCTGGCCAAGTGGCGCAGTGGTTAAGTGCTGGCTTGGGAAGCCAGCGGCCCCGGTTCAGATCCCACGTATGAGGGCCAGTGACACTGCCCTCAAAATAAATAAATAAATAAAATATAATGTGTATTGATTAATAAATTATAGTAGCCATAGTTATTTTTAGTACTTTTTTCTTTAACATTTATACTGTAGTTAAGTGGTTAACACACCATCCTATTATAGAATTAGAGTTGTCTAAATCTGGCTGTATATTTACCTTTACCAATGTGTTATATACTTTTGCTTTCATATCACTAGCATCTTTTCATTTCAGCTTGAAGAACTCTTTTCAGTATTTCTTGCAGGTCTAGTGACACTGAACTCCCTCAGCTGCTTTTTAAAATGTTATTAATTAATTAATTATTGTCTAAGAAAGAGAAAAGTCTTTATTATTTCTCCTTTATAACTGAAGAATAACTTTGCTGGATAGAGTATTCTTGGCTAGCAATTTTTGTCATTCAACACTGAATATGTTATTCCACTTCTGGCCTATAAAGTTTCTGCTGAGAAATTGGCTCATAGCTTAATGGGGGTTGTTTTATAGGTTACAGTCTCTTTTCCTCTGGCTGCTTTTAGGATACTCTCTTTTGATTTTTGACAGTTTCATTATAATGGGGCTTACAGGAGGTCTTTTTGCATTGAACTAATAGGGTGATCTGTTAACTTTGTGAATTTGGATATCCAAGACTCTCCCCAGGTTTGGGAAGTTCTCAGCTATTCTTTTTTAAAACAAACTTTATGTCCCCTTATGTCTCTCTTTTCCTCCTGGAATCCTGATTATTCTAATATTCATATATTTAGTGGAATCCATAGATTATACAGGCTTTCTTTGCTGTTTTTTATTCTTTTTTCTTTGTTCTTCTCTGATTTGCTTATTTCAAATTTCTTGTCCTCCAGGTCACTTATTCTGTCCTCCATTTGATCTACTCTGATGTAGATTACTCTGTATTGCATTTTTTTTTATTTCATTCATTGAATTCATCAGCTCCAGAATTTCTGTTTTATTATTTTAAAATGATTTCTATCTCTTTTTAAAAATTTCTCATTTTGTTTAGGAACTTCTTCCTGATTTCATCCAATTCTCTTTCTGAGTTTTCTTGTAGCTCATTGAATTTTCTCAAAACAGCAATTTTTGAATTCTTTATTAGCTAAATCACAAAATTTTGTGCCTTTGAGCTCAGTTATTGTTGGATTATTGTTATCTTTTGTTGATGACTTGTGTTCTTGATTCTTCCTATTTTTCATAGTTTTTGCACTGCTGTTTTCACATTTGATTTAGCAGGCACCTCCTCAAATCTTTACCAGCTGTCTTCAGCGGGGGGTATACTGTTCGTTGGTTCTACCATATCTGGGTTGTTGTTTTTTTCTGACCTTGTATGGATACACATGCTCCACACTTCCTACTCCCACTTTTGGGAGAATTCTTAACCTTTTATGCCTTCTTCAGTTCTTACAATTCAACAGACAAGCTGTTAGAAATCTCTTTTGTTTTCCAGAAGGTGATGCTACAGCTCAAATTAGCAGTTTCTCCCTTGCTTATAGATTCTCCTCTGTTTTCCTGATAGCACTTGGTTTACAGCTGCACTCCTGATTGAGCACAAAGAGCCAGCTGCAGAGTAGGGGAAGGCATGAGTTTATAACTTGGGGCTTTGTGGGGGTACCTGTGGAACCATTAGGGAGATCCTTGGGTGAAGTTCTCCCAGAGGCTCATAGGTAAACTTCCTGCTGACTTCCTTATCACAGTCAGTATGAACAGCATCCCTTTAATGCCCTTCATATTCTTATCTGCCCCTTTCCTGATCTGCCCCTAGACATGGAGATCCACCTCAGTACTCTCGGGGCTGCTAGAGAGAAATGGGTTTTTCTAGCTGCATCCCACATAGATGGGGTAGCTCACCACTCTCTTTTTTTCCCATGGGAGAGATTGCTTCCAGACAGTTCAGGCCCACTCTGGGTCATCCTGGTAAAGGGTGGTGCTGGCAAAGTTCCTTTTACCCTCCCCACTGCATCTAAATTCATTTTTCCCCCTCCAGCAGCATCCTGGAATCTCCCCTCAGGAAGGCTGGACTTCTACAAATTCTCTCTTGTCCATGGCTACCTTCCCAAGTCAGCACTCTCCTGATTTTCCCCAACATGGAGGAGAGGGATGGGGCTGGCTCACTGGATCCATTGGTTTTACAGACTGTGTCATTTTCTGCCTGCCTATTATAGGTGCACAGGTGGGTGAGACTCCTTCCAGGTACCTTAATATGTGGTCCTGGATCCCACAACTCTCACTTTTTTCCTGGACAGACACCAGATTTGTTGTTTCAAAAGGGAGGCAAAAAGGACATCCTACACCGCCGTCATGTTGACGTCACTTCTCTGGAGTGCTTTTATTCTTTAGAAACAATTAGTTCTGTCATCAAATTTTGTTTATTGAAAGGAGGCATTTAAATACATGACTTAAATAAACTTTCAGAACTGGGAAAGTTTCCCTCATTTCACTAATTTTTGGGAAGTCACGGGCTCTTTGAAAATTGTATGAAAGCCCAGGAAAAGGCATAAATATACAGCCATATAAAATGCTTTATGTGATCTCAAGGGGCTCACATACCTTTTGAATTCTATTCATGGATCCTCCAGGGACCCACAAATTCCACATTAAGAAAGCTATATTTTACGCTTTTTAAGTAAAAATGTACATATATATTCTTTCATTGGACCTGAAACAGGGAAGAATATATAGATAATCTATTCTCAGGTTTCATCAGTACAACATTTTTGCATCTGTCCTCAGCAAATATATATTTATTTAAAATTTATACTGGATATCCATGTCAATTTGTATAATACATATTAATGCATAATTTCTAATTGTGATTAGAATCAATAATTATAATGTTATTATATTGTTTTATTTTTAGATAAGAAAATATCAAAGGAGGGTTCTAATATTTTCTCTACCCAGCTTAGTGAGTTGTCTTCTATACCCTGTAAAGTTCATTGATTCTATTTTGGCAACTGCAGTGTCAGGTCAAAATGGGAGCCAAGTGGATACAGGTACATTAATTAAAGGGAGCTCTAGTGATGTGAAAGCATTCAACAAGATACTTTCGTTATCCACAGGAGGAAACTGAGTGACAGTATTATATGTAATGTTTCATTTAATTTCCAAAGCAAGCAGATGACTACTACAGATTTATTTCATGTATTTACTTACATTATTTAGTAAGCACATTAGCATTTACTAGGTACCAAGCCCTATTTTAAGCCTTTGCAAATATTGGCTCATTTTATGCTTTTAATAACCCTATGAAGTAAATACCATTATTATCTTAGTAATATATTGACAATTTTAAATGGTATCCTCAAGTTAATTGAGTTGAAGTCTTGATTCTTGGGGCTTGAACATTTGTTTGAAGAAGTAGAGCTAGAAGGAGAACAGCTGCAGGCTGGTGGACGCATCTCCTGCATGTAGGGGCCACATGGAAACCCAGAACAGGGAGGCAGCCTGCCTGGGGATTGGCTCCTTGCTGCTTACAACTCTTTTGGGCTTGCTCCATGGGATCCAATCAGGCACTACAACCAGTGACTAGGCCTCAGGGAGGATAACGACCTCTGAAGTTGCTTTTTGATGAATATTAAGGCAGCTACAGCTGCACTTTCCTGGGAGCAGTCTGTGCTCATCTTGTTCTTCACTTTGAAGTATTTAATCTTTATCTTAAAACAAGTACCTGCACCAAAAGGCTTGATTTCATTTTAACTCCGTTTTGCTTTAGTGGAAGTCTCACTGGAAAAATCGTTTCCTATTTTTCTACTTGTTTTCTTTTTTCTTTCTTTTGTTCAGAAGGCTTTTCTTTAATATAAAAAGATGTCCAAGGGAGAGGAGATAAGAGTAATGAAACACAGCTGAACAATTCTCATTTTCAGAAACTCTCCCACTGTCTCTTCACACATGTGCCTGAACAGAAACCATAGGTTGTTACTCTTCCTTCATTTCCAAAATGCCTCGAAACTTTCATTTCTAACTTCAGTTGATATACTCAGCAGCTCTAGAAAAATAGATGTCAATAGAGGGGTTTTGCATATTTTTGTATCTGTGGGACATTTTTTTTCTCTTTGGCATTTACTCATTGGGCAAAATTTGCTGTTTCTACATCCTAAGTTTTTAGCATCCTATTTTAAATGACATGTCAAGAGAATTAGCAAACATATCTGAAATTTTTTGACTTATTCAGAGAAAATAAATATTTCCCTTATTTTGCTTTTTTTTTTTTTTTTATATATAGCGCTTACCCTTCCTGCTGTATTATATCCATATTTTTGTCTGAAAGCAGGGAGTTTGTTTTGGTCACTGCTGTATTCCCCAAGCCCAAAACTGTGCCTGCCACTTAATGGCCCTCGATAAACATCTGTCACATGAATGGATGGATAAGTTAATAACTATGAAACATGTTGATTGCGAACAACACTGTCTTCCCAGGTTTTCTTGTGGAAAGGCAGACCCTGGCCCCTCAAAGGACTTAGCCATAATTATACAAGAAAAATGCTGTTGCCTTCACTATGATGGATGCCATAGGGAACAGGAAATATAATAGAAGGAATGGTTATGGTGATTTGTTTTCACTGCATGAAAAAAAATTGAGGCCCATTGAAAATCTATCAGGAGAACTTAAGAAAAGGCATAAATAAGCAGTCATTGTGGCTTCTATTAAGTAACAATATCTAGATGCTGAGAAGCAAGAACCAAAAGCATTATATAGTCCAGGGGTCAGCAAACTTTTGAGACAGAAGAGTCACCAGGGGTCAACAAACAGCAGCTCTTGAACTGTGGCTGTGAAGTAAAATTGAAAATGAAAATAAAACTATCATAGTTTCATTTATAAAATTTTAAAAGGACATTATTCACATAATGGTAATTATGTAAAAATATATTTATGGCTCTTGAATAATTTTTAAATTGTTGTGAGGGACAGGATTGGCTCTTCCAGGGGTTGGCAAACTTTTGAGAGGGAACATACCCAAAGAGCCTCATATGGCTCGCAAGCCGCAGTTTGCTGACCCCGATACAGGCAAATGTAAATGAAGAATGAAGCTGCCCAGTTTGAATAAATTCTTTAGAAATGAATTTTAAAGAAAGTACCTGACTGGTTTATATCCCATTCTATATTATTAATATTGTGTATATTTTTAGTCTCTTGTAAAAAGCTGTTTTTAATTTGTATCCATAGCCTCAACATATATAGACATTTTCTCTGTGGTACTTTTCAGCTAGAGTTTCTTTGATTCCTTAAATGCTTTTTTTGAGCTCTTAAATTTTGAGTTCTTAATTACGTTGGTAGAAGATGGGTTGCCTTGATATTTTTACTATATAAATCTCTTGTCTTGAAGGAGTAGAATTGATTTAAAAAATTTACACTGAGCTATCGATGAGAATTACAGTGAACTTCTATGTATTAAACAGTTAAAGGGAAAGTAATACTAGATGAGTAACTACATAAGAAATCAGTACTTTTAATTTTCATTATCAAAATTAAAAAATAATCCTCTCTTCCATCAAATATAATCCCATTTTCCTATTTTTTAAAGCTTTCTAGGGCCGGCCGAGTGGCGCGTTGGTTAAGAACTGGCTTGGGATGCCAGCGGCCCCGGGGTTCAGATCCCACATATGAGGGCCAGTGACGCTGCCGTCTACAGCTAAGATGGTGAACAAGAGCTCCACGTGGAGCTGGGCTGCTGTGAGTCCCCGGAACAGCATAGCTGCAGTCCCTGCTGCAGTATGCTGCAATAGGCTACAGTGAATGGCTGACAGCCAGCGTGAGTGGCTAATAGCTGGTGTGAGCTGCCAAGAGCCGCTACGAGCAGCCGTCCAGAGGTGGGCGACCTATCTGCCTCACCCAGGAAGAGTGCAATGATGATACCAACATGGGCCAGTGAAGCAATGTCCTCCACAACTAGACTGAAGAACAAAAAGAGAGCAACTTGTCTGTTCCCCAACGCTGTTCTCCTCCTCCAATTCTGCAATAAAAAGATCTTTTAAAAAAATAAAATAAAATAAAAAAAGCTTTCTATATTCAAGTTACAGGATCCTGAAAATAGAGCTATTTAGTCAAAACTAAAAGTAACTCTTTTTTTACAATTACATTTATTAGGATGACTTTGGTTAATAAAATCATATAAGTTTCAAGTGTGCATTTTTATAATACATTGTCTATATATTGCATTGTGTGTTCACCACCCCAAGTCTAATCTTCCATCACCATATATATGACCCCCTTGACCCTATTCTACCTTCCCTCTCCCCTCAAAAGAAGTTTTTAGTGTTTAAGAGAATAGTAAAACTATGAAGTGTGTCAAGTATTAATGAATTCATTTTCATTTTCATCAAAGCCTAGAATTTGAGAGGATTTCCATTTTCTAGAAGTAAATGTGACTAGATTTCAGATCCTGGAATAATAGCTTGCACAAATAATATATTTCCTACATTTTTACAAAATCACATTCTCTGTATTACCTGAGGCAGAATAGGCATGACATTGAATTATTGAAACGTCTTCCCCCACAGATGCTGGAAGCAAAGATAGACTCAAAGAAAATCTAGTTTTTATCATATTGATTAATTAGCTTAATGGTTAAAAAACAGAAGGTTTAGTTTTTAGGGATCATGTATTTCACTGCCTAGCAAACTACTCTGAAACTCAATGATGTAAAGAACCATTTATTAGAACTTACACATTTATGGGTTGATTAGTGATCAGCCAATCTACTGGAGCTTGACTCATCTCAGCCAGGCATGGCTGATTGTGGCTGGGCTCCTTCATTGGTCTGTGGTTGGCTAACAGTTCTGCTCTGGGCCAGGCTAGGTAGGCAGCTCAGCTGGAAGGCTCTGCCTGCCATGTCTCTCATTCTCCTTCTGGGGCCAGTTGGCCGGCTCAGGCTGTCTTTCTCATTATGCTATGAACCGATCTACACAAGGCTTCCTGAGGCCTCCTCTGGAAACTGCACACCGTCACTTCTGCCTCATTCTATTGCCAAAGCAAATCACAAGCTCTACCTAGAATTGAGAATTAAGGAAAAACTTCTTCCTCTTTTCTAGGGGAAATTGTAAAATGTGTGGATACTGGGAGGTATGAGGAGTTGGAGGCATTAATGCCATTTACTACAGGTGGAAAGAGAATATTTAAAACAATATGAAATAAATCAGGAAATCATTTTTGAATAGGAGAGACATTATGGCATGATACATTATTGATCATCTGCAATCACAATGAGAGTTCTCACAAAGCTTTTATACAAGTAGTTGATAAAGATACCTGTATAAAAGATACCTATATGTGCTAGTTCCCATATTGATTCTCAGAGCATGCTCACCAGACTAGCAGAATCATCTGGGAACTTGAAAGAAAGAAACGCAAATTCTCAGGTCCTACCCTGGACCTACTGAATCAGAAAGTCAGTGGCAGGTCAGTTATCTGCACTTGTACATGCTCTCCAGGCAATAATGATGCCTGCCCAAGTGGAGCACCACTGCACTGGGCCACACTTCGATTTATTCCCTTGATTTGCAACAAGCTGCCATATAATTGGTGACTTGTGTGCTTTATTAACAATGAATGATATGGTCACATCTGTGGGTTTTGTTGTTGACAATGTCAAATGGGCAGATCTCAAAGCCTTCCTGAATTTGTGGCAGATGACTTACACATTTTTTTCTACATGGGCTATCATTAGATAGCAGAGAAAAAAACTGGATTGCTCTATTCCCTCCACACAGGCAGAGCATTGTTGTTTTCCATTGCTCTGTGCTTTTCTAGATATTTGTGTTTAATGACATTCACCTTTTTCATCATTACGGCAGTTGAAATGAAGGTGCATAATTTATCATGACCCTCTTATATTTCACTCTTTCTTAAAGATTTTGCCGTTTGACTCTTTTGCCACAAACAAGATCTGTGACATTTTTGGTACAAAATGATGAACCAAATATGCTTAAAAGGTCAATTCCTTCATATTCATATTCCATATTCATCTAACAAAATTTATTTGTGTCCTGATGTTAGCCCTTCTCTCTTCCCTAAGTGTAGAAGCATGTAAGATGACTTTTCCCTCTGAATGACTTTTCTCTTGACATGTTTTCACGACAATGCTGTTCAGGACTTCTGAAGGCTAAGTTTCATCTAATTTTTTCTGTCAAAATAAAAGAAGAATACCAAATCATTGATCACATTCCTGTTATTATCATCTGGGCTTTTGCGGTTAAAAGTGAACTCTTGATGCTGGTCACAGTATAGTCTTAAGTGAGATCTTTCTGCTTTAAGCCATTAGGTCTCTGTTGGTATAATATTATGATATTATTATTGTTTCCATTTATTTTACCAAGAAAAACTCTATCAGAAAAAGGAAGATTGTCTGGGAGTCAACATCTCTACCAAAGAATTAGTGATAGAATCATGTATAAAATTAACAAATATTAAATGATCTATTTAGAAGTTATTTATTCAGTTCTATGAAGGCAAATCTTTTGCATTTCATATAGAAAAGGTCACTGCACAACTGAGAAAAACACTTTTAAAAATCTCAGTGTATTCTTATAATTATAAAACATCACATTTTTAAGTATATTAGTAATGGTAGTTGAGAGTAATTTGATGAGCGTAATTTCTCAACCAGTGGCAAAAGGGAAACAGAGGAAATCATATTAACTGATGTTGAAGATAATTCTTCTAAACTCAGCCACAAAGCTTGGGTGTTCGCTCAATAAGAGTGCTTGTTGCTCCAAATCAACCGTATCATCAGCCAGTTAATTCTCCTACTAAGACACATCATTTGTTGTTTTCTGGATGCATGCCACCTTTATCCTTTTCCCCCAGTTGTATATTTTGAATTTTTATGATTATTAGATCATTATTATTTTTTGCTTTTCAATATGCATGGTATTTAGTTTTATTGAACCATAATTCTGAATTGCTTTTGCTCTGTGTTGGAGTCTTTTTTTTTTTTTTTTTGAGGGCAGTGTCACTGGCCCTCATATGTGGGACCGAACCAGGGCTGCTGGCTTCCCAGGCCAGCGCTTAACCACCGGCGCCACTCGGCCGGCCCTGTGTTGGAGTCTTTTTTGTAGCTGTAGCTGAACTGTCTGGCATCAGAACTGTCTGAAAAGATGGTCAATGTTGTTCATTAAGCCACGTAAAAATTTGTATCTAATGCTTCTCTTTTGCCTGCATCCCAGAGCCTGATATTTTACCTGCAATAATCAATTAATTCCTTTGTCACGAAACTCTGTTTTGGTCACCTGTGATATGTTTTGAAGGTGTAACATGCCAAATCAGTACCACTGCCTATTAATTACTTTCAGATAACTTTTCTTCACTAAAGTAGAGAAAATTTTCTGGGCAACTGGGAGGTAAAATCAGAAGGAAGACTTCTGAAAAGAGTAAAAATGTGGGACAAAGCTAGCTTACTTTACAGATTCACCTACAGTTAAAATTGCCTCTGACGGGAATTAGCTGAATCCCTGTTAACCAGTGGAAACTGTGCCACACACTACTGACTAGGGACACTGGTGACTCTTGTTCAGCCCAGATGTCACCTATAATGAAGTCTTTGTGGCAGCTTTCAGTCACTAAAGCTGGTCACATCTAAAGATGTAATTGGCAATAGCTAGGCAAAGCTTTCAAGAGCATCATCTTTATTCCTGAAGATATATTTGGTGAAATGTACTGTTCTCACTATTCAGATAAATGCGGACCCAGAGACTCTATTTGTTTTAAATTGAGGAAGCCCAGGTTGTTACATAGGCACTTATTCTTTAAAAGCATTTAAACATAGTTCATAAAAATGCTTGTTTTCATTTGTTGTTTCTTTGTGTTTATGAGTCTGTGTCCCACACTGGGCTGACTGCCCACTTCTCAGAGGACAGGGCAATGTGTCTGGTCCTCTGTGTAATCCTGCCTGACACATGCTCAAGCTGTGATTTCTGAATAGAGGGTGAAGGATTGAATTAATGATGGTAGCAGCTTCTGGAGGGCATCTCAGGATGCCACTATATACTATCTGTGTTAGTTTCCTATTACTGCTGTAACAAATTACCATAAACTTCGTGACCTACAAAAACCCTCAAATTTATTATCATATAGTTCAAGTTTATTATCATGTAGGTCAGAAGTTTGAACTGGGTCTCAATGAGCTAAAACCAAGGTTCTGGCGGGACTGCTCCTTCTGGATGCTCTAGAGAAGAATCTATTTCCTTGGCTTTTCCAGCTTCTAGAGGCCTCCTGCATCTGTGGCTTATGGGCCCTTCCTTCAACTTTGAAACCAGCAGCATTTCATCTTCAAATCTCTCTCTGCCTCTGATTCATCTGCCTCCCTCTTCCATTTGTAAGGGTCCTTGTGATTATATTGGACCCACCAGGATAGTCTCCCCATTTCAAGGTCAACAGATTGACAACCTTAATTCCATCTGCAACCTTAATTCCCTTTTGTCGTGTAACCTAATGTATTTACAGATTCCAGGGATTAGGATGCAAACATCTTTGGGGGGCCATTATCCTGCCTGCCTACCACATTTTCCAAAGAATTTTTTTTTTTCCTTTAAAGAGTTTTCAACCTGGACTGGATAGCTGATTTTTTTTTTCCATTTGACTATAAACTATGTAAAAGTACCCGAATGGCACATAATTATTTTGAGAACGAGAGCCTAAATGTATAAATGAATTCCATCCAGCTTTCTTTCAGGCAAATTGTTTCCATCTGCTTTATATCTGTATGAATCATAAAGACTGCTGGAAAGACTCAGGAATTTGGTACAAATGAAAAAAACCCCATTTGAAGCAAGTGTGAGCTTTGAAAATAAACCACCATTATGTTTGGATAATAGCCCATTAACAAAGGTTAATTTTACTTAAATCTCAGCACATTTTGATTTTCAATAATGAACTTCAAGCAATTAGAATTCGTTGGGTAAATTTTTGAAACAAAATCTGAATACATTGTTCTGAGTAATAATGTAAAAACACATGTTTAAAAAATTAATGTGTTTTTAAAATAAGAAAAAAATTGATATGAAACCCATTTAAGGAAATAAGAAACAAAAATGAGGGCAACCCAGAACCCTCATTTTTAGCTTATAAGTTAATGAATACTAAATTAAGACCATTTCTGAGCAGAATGAACTGTAGTAATTTTTTTCTGTGAGAATGGAAAGGGTGCTAATTAGGAATATGAAACGTTATGGGATAATGAAGCTACTGAATTGCTCCAAATTTGTCCTGAATTTTGTTAGCTTCAGGGCTGTAGTGGTAATTTTATTCTCTATCTTGTGTCCAAGAATTAGCTGCCATCTGTCTCAGAGTAAGTTTACCTATACTGGCACTTTTACTACCAATCTAATTGTTTATTTATTTAACTAATGAATTCTGTTCTCATGAGAGCCTGAATATATGTTAAAATTGTATTTGGAGTCCAGAAAGAAATATACTATGTTTTTTTAAAAAAGTTTTAAGGCTATTTGTTGGGTCTTTTCAGGCCATATTCTTTCTACATTCATATAAACAAAATTAAACAAAACTGTAAGTTAAGAGGTACAATGTCAGTGTAAACCTATTCTATCTTATTCTTAAAAAAAAGAAAGAGGGCCGGCTGAATGGCGCGTTGATTAAGAGCTGGCTTGGGACGCCAGCGTCCCCAGTTCGGATCCCACATGAGGGCCAGTGACACTGCCCACTACAGCTAACAACAGCTCCACCTGGAGCTGGGCTGCGAGCCCCGGTGACGGTGTAGGCTGCAGCCCCTGCTGCAGTGGGCTGCCATAGGCTACAGTGAGTGGCTGGTAGCCAGTGTGAGCGTCCAGCTGCCAAGAGCTGCTGTGAGCGACCATCCAGAGGCCGGAGACCGATCTGCCTCACCCGGGAAGAGCACAATGATGATACCAACATGGGCCAGTGAAGCAATGTCCTCCACAACTAGACTGAAGAACAAAAGGACAGCAACTTGTCTGTTCCCCTTCCCCGGTTCCCCAATGCTGTTCCCCTCCCCCCATTCCCTAATAAAATCTTTAAAAAATAAAAAAATAAAAACAAAAACAAAGAAAGAAAATTAGCCCATGCTCTCCTGCTATATCTGTGTTCTACAAATATTTTCATAGAATAATTCTTGTTCCCTACTTACATTTCCCCTGTACAACTATGGAAATACAAAGGTCTGTCTCTTGAAATGCTCCCCTGAAAGTCAATGGCAAGATATTAGCTGTACCTCCTATGAGGGGTATAGAGTCCCCTGCTTCAAAATGTCCTGTGTTGTATGAGACTGCCTTCCCAAATAACTATTCATGTAGTATCATCTTTTCCGTTTGGATCACACACACACACACATACACACACACACACATTTTAATTGGTTAGTTCTTTTCACTGTGCTTTTGACTTGATTCTGACATTATTCCCAATTTTCTCATAGTATTAGGTTGGTTAGAGTAGTTATTCCCCTGTAAATCCTGCTACCCTTCTTCCCCAAAGGCCTTCATTCCCTAAGCTCTTCTCCTGGGCCTTCCAGATTGATCTTTCCTTGGAAACTTGAGGATTTACCCACCAGGTGCAGAGCACCATGACTGCCCAGAGACTCCTATTCCCATTCTTAGCTTCCTTCTTGAGTCAGGTGCAAGAGGATTCATTCCTTGTGGGGAGAAGGAAGTGATAAGGTACATGAATGGGAGAAGACATCCTATCACTTCCTTAACCACTGACTTGCTGCTAGAATTGGTGATTCACTGACTAAATATTTCTTTGGGCTTAGGAGCAGGAGGTAGCAAGGGAGAAGCTGAACTAAATTCCAGCTCCAGCCCCAACCACGTTCTCCAGTGCCTGCCATCCCCTGTGAGATTAAATGGATGAGACATTCCAGTTCATGAGGTATAGGGCTTGAATCTTCTGAGAAGCTGGAGGATTCTCAGACCACAGGCAATGACTTGTTATAACAGCACAAAAGAATCATCCATTACTTCTTTGCATTTTCCTGGTATAGGGACCTGCTATCTCTTGAAATGAAATGTCAACTAATCCTGTTAAATTACTCCCAATTCTGTGGGCTGGAGGAAAAAACTGCCACAAGGACATGATTTCGTAACCAGTTGTGTGAGCCATTGCTTGTGTTTTATTTTATTTATTTATTTATTTATTTATTTATTTATTTATTTACTTATTTATTTATTTATTTATTTTGAGGGCAGTGTCACTGGCCCTCATATGTGGGACCTGAACTGGGGCCACTGGCTTCCCAAGCCAGCACTTAACCGCCGCACCATTCGATCGGCCCTGCTTGTGTTTTATAATACAAATGATTTGATTTCTCATTTTGACATTCGTTTTGCATGATTTCATTTATTTTTTTCTTAAATATAATGTAAGAATCAAATATAGAAGTAGCAAAAATATATCTTAACTTTCCTTTTTCACAGCTGTGAATATTTTTAACAAGCTCAGTAAAAAATCAGCCTATCAGTGAGTCTCCAGAAATATGGACGGACTTTTGAAGACATTGATATGTCAAAGCCTAGAGCAATCAGAGTTATGGTTACTCACTTAAAGTTATAAAAGGACTTTGATTGGTTCTGCACTACCACCAACAAAGCAATAGCCAAACAATTCTCAGACATAGAAATGTGTGGAGAATACAAACATTGAACAATTGGAATTTTTATAAATATGTTTTACTAAAAACAAAACCCATCTTCACTGTTGCCTGATAGCACCATAACTTTGAGGTACAAGATGTACTGGCTGCAGTCAGAATCAGGTTGGTGTGAGCTTAACTAAACACACTGAAACCAGAGGCATCTCCTGATAGCTGTTCAAATTGTGGTATGTTGCCACTGCCGATGTACCAGATAAAATTGGTTGCCTATCCAAAGGCCATTTCCAGTCCCCCTTCCCTGCCAGCTGAAACCTAGTTTCATTGGAATATTTGCCCCTTTGTGCTTCAAGGAAGCTGGGCCTCTCCCTAGCCCTAGTGAATGACATTAGTCAGTCATGGAAAGTCCATTATTCTTTTCAATGGTTGGTTTATGAAAACTAAGCAACAGTATTCTGGCCAATGAGACATGAGGGAAGTGTCTAGGGGTGGGGGGCAGATCCTGAAAGAGTTTTGCTCATTTTTAACAAGGAATCTGAGATAGAGGACATGTGTGAAGATGTGATGCCAGGAGTTGGTGTAGCCATATTGTGACCAGGAGGTGACAAGTCTGAGAAGAAAAACCAATGCAGTGAGGATGGCAGAAGAGAAAGGTAGAAAGAATTAGACCCCTGGTGACAGTGTTAAGCCACTGAATTAACCAACCCTTCAAGCACTCTAACTCTAGACTTTTTATTTTATATAAGAAAATAGAGTTCCTATCATTCTTTAAGCCAGTTGAAGTTTATCCTCAACAACCTTCCACTGAATGCATCCTAAGACATTCCATTGATTACAAAACTGAAAGACCAGCTTTTCTAGCCTTAAAGTTTACTTTAACTTCATACATTATTGTGACTTCTCAGGCCACTGTGAAAACACATTGCCAATCTATTACTGATTTTTTTAAATGAAAATGCCCAGACCCACAGGCAATCTTATCAAGTGCAAATTTGTTTATACAGTATAGGTTTATTTAAAAAAAATAAGCATACTTAAGTATTTGACCCAGTTAGTACTACCTCTTCAGTATTGCCTGTGTTATAGCTTTAGCTTCCAGACTCTATCTACCATGATTGATGAAAGAGGATTTCTCTAGCATACTTGCTTTGTGGGGAACATGAGCTGAAGAGATTTCCACATCAACTTAAATTTTGAAATATGTTTCAGGAAGACTGTGGCAAGTTTCTAGGGTTATTCAGATTTGCATATATTTCAGCCCAATTTTAGAAAAGTGTATTTAGTAATCCAAACTTATTTATGACTGAACAAATGATAATAATGAGAATCACTATTTTGATTTTAGTAAATATTTATTGCAATCTTGACATGGACAAGCAATTCCAGGGAGGTAGTATAACATAATGATTAAGACAATGTGGATTGTGGCCTTGAAAGGTATTTGTGTGTTTTCATGGGAGGAAAATCAAAATGAGAGTCATGTGCTCCATCTAATTCCAAGGCCAATTTCAGAGTCCTCAGAAAGGTGTGTGGCCAAGATCTCCTTTCCTTTTGCCTTGGGTTTCTATGTGGAGTAACTTCTGTCAGTGGAAAGCCCTTTGTTCTACACTCTATTGCACTCTAGATGAGCGATGATGGGGACAGAAGGGAATATTTCCTCTATGCTCAAAAATTTTGCCCCAAAATGTGTAGAGGATCCCTTAGTTCAGTCTTTTCAGCCAAAGATTGACTCTTGAAAGCCCTGCTTTGTTGTACACTAGATAGGCTCAGAAAACAGCAATTTCTACTGCTTAGTGGGGCCTTACTAAATGCTAAGTAGAAAGCTTCTCCTGACTGTATGAAATGTAGTAGCATGTCAAAGCCACGCTGAGTTCTCCAAAGTCCTCACTGTACCAGGTCCAGCTGGCTCTGCCCATTTTCCTAAAGCTGCAAAGGCTAGAAGTGTTGTTCCATGGAGCCAGCCACAAGTGGCAACATCAAAGCACTGACCTCAGCAGCTGTCACAGCAGGAATATTAACAAGTGAACAAGGAGAGGGAAAAACATATTAATATAAAAGGAGTATTAGTGAGCGTGTATGAACCTCCCCACTTACATCCAGAAATACTTAAAGGAGGTATTTTAGGAGGTGACTTTATGTGTTATGCAGTTTAAGACTAGAATCAGCACAATTCAGATTATTATTCACACATTTTTTTTTTTTTTTGGCTGAGCCATCCTGCCACCTGTTGGCAGCTCAGCGGCAGCTCAGCTCTGGCTGGGCATCAAACTGCTGTTGCTCAGAGCTCAGCTCGCACTCTTGAGTGAGCTCTTAACCAACTGAGCCACTTGGCCGGCCCTAATTCAGATTATTATTAATGTGACTCCAATTTGAATCATGGGTTGGTGAGGATAGAGAAGAGATGGGTGGCAGTAAAGATTGTCATGCTTATGATGTAATTCTATGTATGAATTTAATTTTGGAATATTATTATGAGCTTTTTGCTTAGATTTGAACACAACTTATTTACTTCCTGTTTTTATATTTAACTTAAATTGGAGCACTAGAGTATCAGGGACCATGTCTCTTGCTTGTAGCTGAGTCTTATAGGAGAAATAGTTTGGATCCTGGGTCTTGAGAATGGTTCTCGCCCAGTTCCTGGGGCCCAGACTGCTAGGCTTTCTGGAGTGGATGGCTGGCTTCCCAAGAAACGCAAACGTTAAGTGGTGTCACAGACACAGTTATATCCCTCATCAGACACCCCTCCCTTCATACCATTATACCTGCCACCCTACCCCACCCTCAGCAGGAGGGAAGGGGCTTGTAAGTTAAGAGCCAAGAGACTTACAGTTTGGAGGAGGAAAGTGGGCATATAAAACAGTATATTTAGTAAAGTGTTCTAAGAGTATATGGGGTACACATGGGTCAGATGGGGTAAAGGTGCATCTAAGAAAAGAGAGCTCATCTATGGTCCTGGTATAATTGATAATAGTACCCCTGTTCACTTGCAAAAACTGTATGTATTTGAAATTGTGTGTGCACCATAGTCTAAGAACGGGTGATTTATTCCTCTTGAAACTTCAAAAAACATCCCAAAAAAGTCAACACCATCTTAGGGATGAAGCTTATATCATTAGTGTAAAAGTGATTATTTGTGAGCTACCTGTGTTTCGGGCCTTTAATTCATGGATTATTTACCTTCAATGCCAAGCATTGATGAGTGTGTGTGTGTGTGTGTGTGTGTGTGTGTCAGAGAGAGAGAAAGAGAGAGAGAGAGAGAGAGAGAGAGAGAGAGAGAGAGAGAGAGAGAATTGAATGAATATGCAAATTGAATGAATCTTATCAACCAACTAAATTACTAAAATAACTAAACGTCTTTAATAACTAAAGTAATTTTCTTTAAAAAAATACCCTTTTGAAATGACAGTAGGCTTGTCAGGAATTTTCACATGAACTGGTTTAAGAGAAACTAAAGTGACCTTACCAATAACCTTAAAAGACAATTGTTCTTAGAAAAATCCCTTGAGTCCTCACTGTCCTCATTCACAACAGGACAGTGACATGAGGATTCTTTCGATGAAAATCTCCAAGAAGTTTCTGGGGATAAAGATGTGCTATAAATGCAAAGTCGTGGTCCTCTGGCCTCAAGCCAGAGGGAACTTGACAAAGAAAGTACAAGACTTATTTGCACATTGTAGATGGAGCTGCGAGCTAGGTCGTAAAGAGCAAAGGAAACAACCATGTTTCTAGCTTTATATGACTTACCAACTAATAAAAAATCCACACATTTTAGCTTTAAGTTAGTAATAAGGACAATTAGTTGGTCCAGATTTTTTAAAATCCAAGCCTTCAGGAAGCCTTCACAGACGAAAGGGATTGAACACAAGGATGCCATCACCTTCCGGAAGCACAGAATTATCTACCATGAGAATTTCAACTTCTCCTACAGATGCAAATTGACCATTTCTTCTGTGTGGCTTTTGGCAGCTCCTGAAGTCACCATAATCACCTTCCAGAAGCACAGAATTATCTACCATGAGAGTTCCACCTTCTCCCACAGGTGCAAATTGACCATTTCTTCCATGTGGCTTTTGGCAGCCCCTGAAGTCACCACTACAAGGTCTTCAAGTTCCTTCCTCCTACCTGGAATTCCTTCATCAGTGAAGGTTTTCACTCTCTACAGGAACAGGTGATTGGCTTAAAGTACAAATAGTTAGTAAAAGAGCTAATTAATACTCAACTTCAAACGATTTCAAATGATTATAAAATCAGCATACCCAATCCTTTAAAGTGAATAGGTTTTGGTTAGTTAAAAGCAGGGAAATGCATAGGTACTGAAAAATTTGAAAAAGGGATGGTTAAGAAAAGGAAGCGTAAGTGTTTTACTTTATAAATTTGCTTGGAACTGTTTGTTGTTCTTCCAAAGTATTGCCTCCAG
The DNA here is from genome assembly GCA_033961575.1 of Aselliscus stoliczkanus. Classification (NCBI taxonomy): domain Eukaryota; kingdom Metazoa; phylum Chordata; class Mammalia; order Chiroptera; family Hipposideridae; genus Aselliscus; species Aselliscus stoliczkanus. The sequence goes on from CM066734.1 coordinate 47,620,120, forward strand.
TAATTCAGAGAAACATAATGTGGGAAATGAAATAATCATTCACATAATTATGATTCACTAAACAAAGATATTACAAACTAAAGTATTAATGGGATACTAGAGTATTGCATCTTCAACTTTAATGGGAGAGGGGTTTGTGTGCCTTGTGTGAGCTGGTATAGAATGTTTCTTTATTTGCTCTCAACTACTTGAATTTCAGTCATTTTAGGCTACCGCCAACTCACAAGAAAGATACTTATTCTCTACTTTTGTCAACTGCATAGCTCTTTTTGACAAATAAAATATATGATTATAAATTTTGTATGAAAAAACAGCATAGATTTGGGAAAAAATGGGAAATTTAAAAAATTAAAATCCAAACATTGTTAAAAAGGTTTCTAGGTTTCTTATTAAGATGCTTATTTCCTTTTTAGAAATAAAATATAATGAATAAAATATAAATATCTTAGAAATAAAATATAACTAGTAAAATATAAATATGCTAAATATTTAAAATATAAATCTTTCTCTAAAGGAGCAATTGACTATTTAAAAACTTTACTTCTGCAATTAATTCCTTACCCTAAATTATTGTTACATATGTGGCTATAGAAGCTTTGAATTTTTTTTTTTTTTTTTTTTTTTGAGGGCAGTGTCACTGGCCCTCACATGTGGGATACGAACCCGGGCTGCTGGCATTCCTAGCCAGCTCTTAACCATCGTGCCACTCAGCCGGCCCAAGGCTTTGCATTTTGATCAATGAGGATTTAGTTTTCTTTGGAGAATAGCTAACACACTTCACTGCCCTAACAACCTTCCCTACACAAAATATGGTCAACAAAAGAGCATCAACTGAATGAAGCCTGTCTGTAGTTCACTCAGGATTGAAAATAGGAAAGATTAGTATGTTCTTTATTCATGAAATGAGGGGAGGCAAAACCAGAAACTTTTGTGATAGCATAAGGTCCTTTTTATTACATTTGATTCTTGTTTTTATGTATAGAACATGAATAATTTTCTCACATATGGTTTTCAACACAACCACCATAAAAGTAAGTAGTACATTTTTCTCAGCTTGTGTTGGTATGCCTGGATCAAGAGGGTGGGGATGACTTCTACTTTTTGTATAAGAACAATGTTTGGAAGACAATATAGGAAATATGCTTGAAATAATGCACCCAGAGACATTCTACCATTCATTACTTGCTAGCACAGATGGAAGTGCCCACAGGTTGGCTGAGATTGGCTTGCTGCTGACCAAACTCATTTCTTCACAGGAAAATAAGAACCCGCACTAGCCAATATGGTGGCCACTACTCAAATGTGGATATTTAAATTATTTGTAACTACTAAATAAAATTAAAAATTCAATTCCTCAGTTGTACTAGCAAGAGTTATAGTGCTCCATAGCCATATGTGGCAAATGTGTACCATTTTGTGCACTACGCAAACAGAATATTTGCATCATGGCAGAACTCTTGGGCAATACTGAGCAATGTTCCATTTCTCAGTCTCCTTTCCAGTTATTGAGCTCTAGTCAATAAAAATGGGAGAAGTAATACGCACCTGGCTTTAAAACCAGCCAAGCACAATTATTCTTTCTTTCCCTCCTATGGCAAACTTGGAAGTCATGTGTTGCAAATGGAAGCACCACAAATTAGTAAGAGCCTTGGTGAGTGACAAGGCTAGTCAGATATCACAGGTGACTCAGCTTTCAGCAAACATCACACTAAGGGAATGGCCTTTCCACTGATTATTTCGGATGGTCTCCAAGTAAGTGTCACTAAGTTGATAGAGAGAATCCTGGGGCCAGGGTACAACAATGACAAATCAGGAATATTATGTTTAGGAAGAAATTTGGGAATGTTTCTACTCAAAAATATGTTTAAAAGTCTAGTAAATTTTTAGAAACCTGTACTGCCAAGACATGAGAAGCCTGGACTGAAAATTGAGTCTGAAATGCCCCTAAAATCTCAAACTTGAGCTAGCAGAAAGCTGTGTGTCCTCTTTTGGGGCATGCTTCCAAATCCCAATGTCGGCTGTGACAGTGGTGGGTAAAGGATCAAGGGGGTCCTGCCAGAGGACAGGCCAGAGCTACAGAGAGTAATGGATGAATGAGTTCCTTTCAGAAAGGAATAGTGAGTCTAATTAAGAATCTTCTCCTATTATGGCAGGGCCATCTCAATGCCTGAGCATCAGGATTCCATCTTAGCTATGCACCAGTGACAGCTGGGAATTTCCCATCCTTTTTCTTTTTTTTTTGCATATGGGAGTGTTGGTGGCTGGCATCCTAGCCTCAATGCACCATTGAATTTTGAACATGTATTGGGGTATAGGGGCAAGTGGAGGCAGATAACTTGCAACTTAGGTCAGAGGTCACCAGATAACAGAGAGTCTTTTCCAGAGCTAATTGAAAGGATTAACCACCCACTGGAGATCCTGCACTTTAAACTGGATTGAGTAACTGGATGGGGTTTTGAATTGTCCCCTTTCAAAATCTTGGCTCCATCTGATTTAATGCTCTCATTTTATCAATGGGAATAACGATGAACTTAGAGGATAAAGGTGATAGGTCTAAATCACATGCAGAGTCAGAAACAGAGCCCAGGTTCCTGGATGCCCAGTCCAGTACCTTTTCCACAATGCCCTTTTACAACTGATTTTAACCTTACCAAGGAGTCCAGGATATATGTATGGTTTAGGCACTAAAGAAATTAACTTACAAATTGAAACAATATTTTCTAAAAAGCATTCATTTAAAATAATAAAATATTTCCACATTAAGGTAAATTACAGGTTGATTAGGTAATTACAGGTTGATATTTTAAGCATACAAAGATATTTGGTTGATCACATATTATAATTATTGATAATTTCAATACTATGTAGGCGTGATTTAAGAAATGTTTAATATCTGCATTCTATACTCTAATGATAGAGTCCTCAAATAGTTCTGTTCCAAGAAATACTTTCTATTACTTAACTAAATCACCTTAATATTTGTGTTTTATATTTTTTCTTTCTCTGTCAACTTTCTCTGTGTACCATCAGGATCTGTCATTTGTAAATTCATCACATTTTAGTACTCTTCTCTTCTGAGATACAGAAGATAAGAAATCAATTAACATTTTAGATAGAGTCTTAGAGTTGGAATACATAATGAATCATTTTATCCACTCCATTCACTTTACAGATACAGAAATTGGACAGTAGCCAATAGTGCCTGTTACATAATAATGGATCAATAAATTTTTGCCGAAAAGAATAAAAGTTTCTTTTCATTTCAAATCATATAACTTGTTAATGAAAATGTTGCAGGAACCTGACCTTCAAATTGATACTCTTTCCACTATATCATGAACATCTATTTGACATACTTGATTCATTAACTATAATAATTTATATTAAACATATTGGAAAAGTCAGTCCAATACTGTTGCCAGCCACATCTCATTTTGAATAATTCTCACATTTTGTTCTGGCCCCTAAAAATGCATAATTGCAGTTCTGGGTATCGTCTTTCTTCATTGGAGTATCTTCTGTCTGTTTTATGGTATTTCAGGGAAAATAAAATTGGGGCCTCATGAAGCAGAGATTCAGAATTGGATGTTTTACTCTCTTAATTGAGTTTTGCATATTTTATTCTATTTTCTTATCCATGTTAATATTTTCATCTCTGACCTACCCACCATGGATGATATCTTTGAATCCAGGCCAGAGAAGTCAGGACCCATCATCCCTGAGAATCTACCTTGAGAAATGGGTTCTTGTTTAATTTTTATGGATGGATGCTTCTAGGTATACAGCTCCCACTTTACATTAGTATGTTTTGCCATGATAATACTATATGTCAACTTTGATAAGCTATCCTTTGAAATTCATCGTTCTTATTTATTTCTCAAGTTTCTACTTCTGGAAAATTAATTTTCCTTATGTTTTGTAATTTCTCATATGCATTCATAACTTGCCCGTACTTCATATTTTCCTTCGTTATTAGAGTTTAATCAAATTTATTTTATTCTATGCATCCTAGGTCATTAGAATCATATAATCATGGAATTCTGGAGCTAAGAGAGGCCTTACGGAGTTCAGAATCCCAACCTCTCTACTAAAACCCCCTTTTATTATTTCTCTTTCTCCTTTGGCTTTCATGTTTTGAAACACTGTGGTCTAAAGACAATCCATTTGCTTTAGTAATCTTTAAATTATTTTTCCATATTTTATTACAATGACATATATTGCTATTCAGAACTTCTCATAAACACAACACAGACAGTATCACTGCACCAAGGTGATAAAATTCCTGCCAACAGGAAAAAAAGAAAATCAGCTAAACACTAAAATGGTAATGTTTTCATAAGCCCCACAGTGTTATCTTGAGTGAGTACAGGTTTCCTCTAGGCTATTTGAAACTTTGAAAATGGTTCACAGAATGCTTCCAAAAAAACAAACAAACAAAAAAACCCTTCAGAATCAAGGAATCCTTAGGCTGCTATTCACAGATTTCATCCAATCTTCTTGTTTCATAAATAAGCTAAGTGAGACCCAAGTCACATGGTAAGGAATGAGTTAGATTTCAGTTTTATTTTGATTTTGAATTCACGTCTTTTGCATTATTGTATACTTCCTACCTTCAAGAAGGTATTGGATAAGGCACCATCATATTTATATAACCCACTGAGTCCCTGAAACTCAATATTGATGTATGGAAATTCTGTAAACCCTAGGATACCAGATATCAGAGTAGCTCAGGGTTAAGAAGGTACCAAGTCAGAATACAGGACTTCTGGTTAGGCAATGTCAAAGAGCCAGGTGGCTTTGAGGCTCTCTAGAAATATCCAAAATCAGTATGACGAAGTCTACCTTTGTACAACATAATACAGGATAATTCTGAAATTGGGGTATCACTGTTTCCCTTAAGGGGTCTTTATTTTGGACTTCTATCCATTTGTTTTAACAAATACTTGTAAAGATGTCTGTTACCATTCTGAGTATCTTATACATACTAACTCGCTTCATCCTCCCAACAATGCTATGAGGTAGGTGTGCGTATTATTCCTACTTTACAGATGGGGAAACTGAATCCTAGGGTAGTTAATAGTGTTGTTGGAAATCACACAGCTAGTTAGTAGGAGAGTTAGGTAATGAGGCCAGGGAGTCTGGGCAGAGTTCATGTTCTTTACCAATAAACCATAATGTCTGGCTTCTTGCAAACTGACTAAATACCCCGTGGTTAAGGGGGTAAAAAAAAAGAAAGGGAGACCCCAGAACTAGTTTCATCTTTGAGTTCAAGCCTTGGGGAGTATACAGGTCATGGCATGGGCAATTGTATTACTATTTCCAGCTACTTATTTCTTGGGGCCAATGCAATGAAATTGTTATTAGAAGGGCAATTTTGGGATCCTCCACAAGGATCTGAAACCATTGGGCGTACATCAATATGGTACATATTTGATGGTTACTGTGTTATTTTATTGTTTTAAGAGACTTTGATGGGTTTAGGCAGGCTGCACAATGCATTAGTCATAAACAAATAGCACCTCTCCTCTTCCCCTACCCCAGCAAGATGTAATTGCTATTCATTCATCTTAATTCTTGCTTGTCAATCTCTCTTCATGGAAGAAAATTTTTTAAAGTGTTGATCCATTATTTTTCTGGTTCAACATCATACATTATAAAGAACACAAGGCAGTATTTTTCTTCCTTCAACAATAAGTAACAGAAAACTAACATTAGCATCCAAATCACTCCAGCACCAGAGTTCGCAATCCTCAAACTACAGAAACACAGAATTCATCTCTCATGAGCTAGCAGGACTGCTGCGCTGTTGGTGAAATTATCCATGATTAAAAAGAGGGGTGTTTAAACTGGAATAACCTGTTGAGGATGGAAATGCTGACCTCACTTTAGATTTATTTGCAGGGTATTTTTATTTGCTTTTTCTTTTCCCAGGTGGCCTGCATGTTCAAGGAAAGCAAAGTATGTTATTGATGCTTTGCTCAAAAAAAGAAATGTATTCCTCTAAGAGTGTTCCTTTAAGTTACGTTTGTAACATTCATCTTCAGCCATCCCCAGGGGCTATAGGTACATTTGCTCAGAGACTATTTGAAAGCTGCCCAATCTTTAATAAAACAACTGGTGGACAATTATTTCATTTACTCCCCATTGCTCAGTGACATTGATTCCTGTGGCTTACAGGTTCAAATGCACCCAATTGGAGAAGACTGGGGCTGTGCACAATGTGACCACAAGGAGTGCCTTGCTTTTCCTACAAAGTATACTGGGGATTGACAGCTTCCTTTCACTGCAATGTCTGCTTAGCTCTAGAGCTAGTTAGGATAAAGGGGAAGCTACTTCCCTTGGGCTTGTGTTTCAAGGAGGCAGAAAAAGACATAATTGAAAACCATTATGTGGAAATGTTTTCTTCTTTCTCTGCTGTATGTCCTTTAGGATCAATTTGTTTATAAATGTCAATCACCTTCCAAAATATTGTATAAGCAATTTCTTACAGCTGTCAGTTAATTTACTTAAATACCAAAATGCAATGCACTTTAATAACTTTAGAGAGGTCTATAAGGAAAATATTCTCCATTTTTATCTGTTTGGGATCATCATAATTCCATCACAAGTTCAGTCAATTTAGAGGATAAATTATACCCTATAAATTCCAAGAGGGCCCAAAAGAACCCAATTGGTCATTATCATATTGCAGCATCTACCAAACAACATTAAAATACCTCCAATGGGAAAACAGAATGAGCAGAGTATGAAATGAGTGACTATTAACTGCGTGAGAAAGCTTTTCTACTTGGCAATTTGAAGGTTTTTGCATAATAAATGAATAATAATTATTACAATCAAGTTTTGTTTCTTTAATAATAGGTTACCAACTTAATTAGTAAAAATTTACTCCAGCTTGCAATCTGTAGGAAACTGTGTACAAATTATGCAAGTCTGAATATTTTTTGTCCATTTATCATGTGCTCAATTATTTAAAATTGACTTAATCTTAGTTTGTTATTGTCTTAGGAGATATTTAACTTCAGAAGCAGTTTCCAGGGACAGAAAATGCAAGCCGTTCTCATCAAAAGGCAAAATAATTGTATTTTTCTTTGATAGCATAATTTTGTTTTGACAAATGAACACTTCAGTCAATATCTGGGCCAAGGTTGTGTAAGAAAAGATGGCACAGGGAGTTATTCTTTCTGGAACTCTGCTTATACCAAGGCTCACTGGCTACTTCCTCTGTTCTCTCTAATATGTCATTTTGGCTTTTAATGGAAAATAGGAAATGAAGGGAAAGGTTGCCAGATTCTGTAATGATGATGTTAACAGTGGGATATAAACTTAGTTTTAATTCTTATGGCTTAGCTAAGGGAATAAATTTAGAATTTATTTGGCCAAATTGTGAGCTAAAAAAAACCCAAACAAAACATTTTTAGGTGGTTGTGGATATCACGCTATGGTTAAGAAGTAGTGAGATGATAATTAGGAGAACTGTTTCAAACTCTGTATGTATCAAAATCACCAAGGGAGTAATCTGAGTTGGAATATTTTTGGTTTTCTTTGAGAAGCCTATCCCACGATAACTTCAGCAGTCAGCAACACTGTGGTGTCTAATGGTCTCCAAGGTGTGATGGGCTTTTAGCATCTGGAATGGTCAGATCTTTGTGTGTTTCTCTGGTCCTCTCTGCACATCTTATTACTTTCTCTTCACATGGCTTCCTCTTTTCCTCAGGTCCTGTGAGCCCTTCATCTCCACTCTGCAGAATTTCTTAGGACTTTCCCGGTCTTTTCTGTGAGTACCCAGTAGGGCTCATGGAGAAAAATGCTGCAAGGGGGTGTGAACTCCCTTTATTTGTAGCACCCTCCCCTGGGCGGGTCTCCCTTCTGACACTCATTGCACACTCTGACACTCTGTGCCCTTTTACCCTGGCTGTACTGTGCTCACCACTGTCCAGCGACATCTTGCCCAAGTAAGTCAGAAACCCAGCAAAATTTGAGAGAGGGAGAAAAAGGGGGTGCAGGAAGTGGGCAGTGGGGAGAACGAGAGAGAGAGAGAGAAAGAGAGAAAAGAGAAATGTTATTAATGTCTTTCTTCTAATCTCAGTTCTAACATTCCTGGAGAATGACCTGATTGGCTATTTTAAGTCAACTGTTCGCTCCTAGACATATCGATGTGGTAGAGGGAGAGGTGACTGAGGGTTATAAAAAGGTTGTTCTCATAATAACTGTGTGAATGGAAGGGCATGGAATGTGGGCACAGTTCACAGAAAAGGGGTCAGGAGCTGGGTAGATGCAACAATATGAACTAGTGTAGGCACTTTAAAAATGTGTTCAAACACTTCCAGTTTCCACTCAGATGTAAAGAGGCAGAAAGAGCCTTGCTCCTAAATGTCAAAAAAATAAATAAAAAATAACCCCAAACCAAAAACAGACAAGCAGTAACTTCAAGCTTTTCTTGAACTTTGCTTTTCCATTTACTGGAGTGGTGGCTAGGCAACCAACTGGCCCAGAATCTGGGGAGAGGCAGGAAGCCTGCTGGGAGAGTTACTGTGTGAGCACTGACTTGCCTGGGCAAGGTGCAGCTGGACAGCTGTGAGCAGAGTTCATCCAGGGTGATGGGCGAAAGAGTGCAGGGTGGCTGAGTGTGCACTGGCAGAGGGGAAGGAGAGGGGGTAACAAATAGAGGGAGTTCACACACCCTGGCAGGCTTTTTCTCCATGAACCCCAATGGGTGCCCAGGAGAAAGACTGCAAAAGACCTAAGAAAGTCAGCAGAATGGGAGAGGGGGATGGGGACAAGAGACTCAGAGAGGACCCAGCTCTCCTTTCTTCCTTATGAACAAAGTCCTAATCTTTGGGGAAAGGAATAAGAATAAGTTAAGTTTCCCCTTGTGGGGAAAGGGCTAAGTTAGCCCCAGGGTACTGGTAAAATTCCACTGTAGTTGAGGTAAAGAAAATGAGGGGGGAAAAAAAGTTGAGTCCCCAGGGAGGGACAGGAAGGTGTGCTAGGTTCAGAAGCACCCTGGGACGGCCCAGAGGGGGAAATGTACCCGTGCCTGAGGCTTTGCCATGCCCACCTGGGCTGCCCCATGGCAACATTCAGGACACTGGGGAGGATCTTCACACCCAAGGTCATTGGTGATATTGTTGAAGAAACCCCAGCCCTCTAGTATTTAGGTAAGATCAAAGGGTGGTGAAATCCATCCGCACTACACAAATATTTCTCCACCTCCATCCCAGAATATTTTGTTTTGGTGGCTCTGAAATAAGCCTGAAGAATCTGGGTTTTCAAAAAAAAGTCTTGTGGGGTTTCCAGTTAGAAAATCCAAGGTGTATGGGTGTAACAATTTACCAACTCGATTCTGTCATTAATATTAGCTAATTCCAGGTAAGGACATCTCAGTTCCACCATTGTATAGCTGACAATTATTGTTGTTATATTGTGAGAGTTTAAAATAAAAAGGAAAATGATTGAGAAGCTTGAGATCTGGACCTGGATCTGTCTCGTACACTAATTGGGGTTTCCAGAGTCAATAAATAGAATATAGAGCATCCAGCTAAACTTGAATTTCAGATAAACAATTAATAAACTTTTGATATAAGTGCGTCCAATATAACATTTGAATATTTATCTGAAAATTAAATTTAGCTGGCTTTCCTGTATTTTTATTTGGCAACTCTAATACCAGTATGTCTCTAGCACAGGGCCTGGCACATAGTAGGTGCTTTACGATTATAAGTGGAGTGATTGAATTCAAATACATCCTTTAACTCCCTGAATATTAATAAAATTTCAGTTTATGATCTGAAATTAAAGTATCTATGTTTAGGCACATTGACAATTGAAGAACACTGGAGTGTTAAATCCTTAAATATTCTTAGCATTAGTCAAGGGTTCAAATTATTCATCTCTTTATTCCATGGTATCTATGGAGATCCTTCATAGAAAAACAAAACAGCTGTTGTCTTAATAAAAGAATCTTTCTGTCAACAATGGCTACTAAGTCAGAAAGAAAGAATCAGAAAAACACATTATTTCTGATGTTTCTATTGTACCATAATACCAAGAATGGTGCAACTATTGCATTCTTTGTAAATTGCTATATTTTAAAGACTGATGCCAGCAATTGGGGCTCATTCAAAATTAGAACAGACTTATCCAACTTATAACTGAAAAATTCTCTTCAGTTCTTTCAGGAAGTAGGCATGTGATTAATTTCACTTAGAAGAGAGAGCCCACAAAAATGTGTATTATCTAGGTTTGCCAACTAATTCCCATCTGTGAGTGTAGGAAGGTAAGCATCACCCCACTTAGGTGCTTCCTTTGAAGAAGAAAAAGATACAGTTACACAATAGTTCTACCCCTCTATATGGTGGAATTTTCCCCATATTTTCTGGGACCCTGTATTAATCAGCTTGGGCTGTCATAACAAGATATTGTTATGATTTTTGCACAGTTCTGGAGGCTGGAAATCTGAGATTGGGGTGCCAGCATGCTCAGGTTCTGGTGAGGACTGACTTCCTGGCTTGCAGATGGCAGCCTTCTCTTCCTATAAAGGCACTAATCTATCATGGGGATGATAGACTTCATCTAAACAGAGTATATCCGAAGGCCCCATCTCCAAATACTATCACATTGAGAATTAGGGCTTCACATATGGATTTTAAAGTGAAACGCAATCTGGTTCATATCAGGCCCTATGAGAAAAATAATTATGCCTGCAAATGCCAAATCATGTTGGAAGAATCCAGGACACTAGATTTGTTTGCTATAAGTAACTTGTTAGCATAGTTTTCCTTTAGATTTGCAAATATCTCTTTCATCCTCATCTCTCTATTCTATTCCCAGTGGTACTCTCCTTAAAGCTTGCCAGCATTTCAATTGGATTGTGATTATTTCTGGTTTTGCTTGGATTGCCTGGTGAGTTAGTGATTACGGCCTTTAATACTTCCAGTCTGCTGCAGATAAATATTTACATTTTTTTCTTTGGAGGAGTAGTATTGTTGCTTTTATTGTTGTTGTTTTGATATATTAAATCAGTGTTAAGTTCCTTTAGAAGTTACATCCATAACAAGAACTTCAGAGCTTTCATAGATGTCTCCTATTGTAGTTCAAAAGTGCTCTGTAGAAGCTGAAAAACATGTTTCTAGTATTTCATTTATTTTTGTTTGTGAGATTTGACCCTGCAGTATCACTACCATTTTCTTATTGACCAAAGTCACCTACAATAATAGCTTGAGAATTTTCTGCTTTTTCTTCTTTTTTTTATTTCCTGAAGAATTACGAGTTCCATTTCATGATCACTGGAATTTCTATAATAGCCCCTTTCCAGGGAGTTTGTTTTCTAAATTTGAATAATTTGGCAGTCATGAAAATTATTCCGGCAATCAGCTTCTCAGATTGGTTCAGAGGTCTAAAACTCGGATGTACTCGTGCACATCACAAAGTTCATGTTGCCAGACTGACAAGGCCTGTTGACTTTATGACCATTCACTGATCATTGAGCAAACAGACATTGATTGGATGCCATCCATGTACTGGGAAATGTTTGGCTTCGGAGCCTACAACAATGAACAACATAGCTAGAATTTCATTGTGCCATTGGGAGACAGGCAAGGTACAAATCCATATGTAATCATGTCTGTGGAGTTACAAAGTGCTATTAGATCAGAATCCCAAATGGAGAGAGGAAGTGTGAGGTTCTCTGGTAAAAGAACATTGTAGAGTGAAGAGGAGTGAGTGCAAAGGCTTTGAGGGTGGGACATGCTTCACATGTTTGAAGAACTGGAAAGAGGCCAGAGCAGCCAAATCAGAGAGCATGAGGGGGGCACTAGGGAATATAAAGGCCAAGGGAATAAAGGACCTTGGGTAGGATTTAATAAAGGTAGGATTTTGGCTCCAGCCACACCGTCTTCTTGTTGCTACTCACACTCCATTCCCACCTTTGGGCCCTTGTCCTGGATCTTTCCTGAAAAACTGTTCTTTGATTTTCTGATGACTCATTCCCTCATTTCTCCTCAGTGAGGACCCCCACTCACCTTCCATCACGTTCTTTCCTGCTTCATTATTATTTCTATTATTACTGAGCACTCATTTAGCTAGCATTTAGTCTCCATCAAACGGAAGCTCCGCCAGGGCAAGAACTTTCACTGTTTTGTTGCTTTGCTTTTCCCTCAGTTCCTTGAAAATAGTAAGTGCTTCCCCATATTTGTTGAATAAGTGATATCATATTAAAAAAAGAAAAACAAACATAGGTCAAGGGCATAAATAATCACAAGAATGGGAATTAAAGTGAAATATTTGGAAGGAAATTTTTTGAATTTTGAAATATGTAAAATTCAGATTAATATCAGTCATTTGTAAAGGAAAGAGAGGACACCACAAATTGGAAAAGGAACATAAATAAACTCCTATTGAAACCTTGAAAAACGATGTTTCGTAAGAATGAGCTATTTTGGCTGGTTACTTAACAGGCGCTGTGAGGGAATAATCAAAGCACCCTCTGGTTTCCAAAGCAGAATAGTTAGAAATGAAATGATGTTTGAAGATGAATATTGTGGCATCACTTGTTAGTGAATTGAAGCGGGGAGATAATAAAAGTTGGGAGCTTTGGGGGAAGTCCTTGCAATAGTTCCAGTGAGATCTAACAGTAAACATTTAAAGCTAGATAGACCTTAAAACCTTTCATTTTACAGATGAGGAAACTGAACCTGTTGAGTGATCCTCAGATATTTAAACTGGAATAGTGACCAGACAAATGGGAAGGACAGGAAGATGTTCAGGGGAATAAAAGCATGACAATTAGAGTTCACTGAGAGAATACTTTTTATGCACTGGCTAGCAAGAACATCTGATATTTAAAATAAGTATATCTCTCAGGACAGGAATCTATATTAGAAATAAAATTACATTGATTTGGAAGAAGAATTGTTCTTAAGGATGCTGTGCCAGAGTCACCCAGAAAATTTGCTCTGTGAATAGCAGTAGAAGTATATCATCTGATTTTATGAGCACTAATTTACTGATTCAGAGTCCTCTGGTAGAAAGCACAAAATACTGTGATGCAACTACGGAAATGCAATGTTTGCTGTTTGTGTTAGGCTAAGAATCATAACCTTCTGATGGGAGATGAATTTAGAAAGTCCTAACGCATGAACTTTGGCAGTGTAATCACCATGTTTCATTTTTAGCACGGCTTCTTTGAGCATAAGGAAAAATTTAAGAGAAGTGTCCTAGTCAATGAGCATTTTCTCTGGCAGTAGGTATAAAAATAAATTTATTCTCAGCCATCAGTCTTGTTTGGGCCTTTACAATCCCAAATTTTCAAAGTAGTCACTAGGTGTCTATAAATCATGCAGTAAGAAAGTTTATTTATTTATTTTATTTATTTGTTTGTTTGTTTGTTTGTTTGTTGAGGGCAGTGTCACTGGCTCTCATATGTGGGACCTGAACCAGGGCCACTGGCTTCCCAAGTCAGCGCTTAACCACCACGCCACTCGGCCGGCTTAGGAAGTTTATTTTTTAATGTAAATTAAAGAGGTCCTGGACCAGCCGAGTGGCACATTGGTTAAGAGCTGGCTTGGGATGCCAGTGGCCCCAGTTCAGATTCCACATATGAGGGCCAAAGACACTGCCCTCTACTGTTAAGATGGTGAACAACAGCTCTACCTGGAGCTGTGCTGCTCTGAGTCCCGGTGACGGTGTAGGCTGTAGCCCCTGCTGCAGTGGGCTGCCATAAGCTACAGTGAGTGGCCAGCAGCCAGCATGAGCAGCCGGCAGCTGGAGTGAGCTGCCAATAGCCGCCTTGAGGGGCCGTCCAGAGGCTGGCGACCGATCTGCATCACCCAGGAAGAGTGCAATGATGATACCAACATGGGCCAGTGAAGTGACATCCTCCACAACTAGACTGAAGAACAAAAAAGGACAACTTGTCTGTTCCCCTTCCTCAACTCCCCAAAGCTGTTCTCCTCCCCCAATTCCCCAATTAAGAAAAAAAAAAAGAGGTCCTATTGTCATTTTTATTGTGTGTAACATTTGGTTATTGGAAGGGTGACCATGCATCCAAGTTTCCTGGCAACAAGTCCCCTTGAGGTCTATTGTTTTGCCTTAATAATTAAGAGCTCCTCAACCATTCACTCTCAAAAGTGTTCCAGTGTGGATGATAAATTCTACGAATGTTGGAGCTGGAGAAGAAGCTCCCACTGTAACTAGTTCACCAGCTGACTTGTCCTAACTTTTAATTACAGGCCATTTATCTCTCCTAGTCCATGCTTCTCACACTTAAGTATCTATAGAAACTTCAGTTATACAAGTTCTTTTCCAAAAGAAGAAATTAGAAATGACTAATTAATTGAAGGGATGTATTTTTTCTGGCATAAAGTCTTTCTCAAGAGTGACTCAAAAGGAAAGCAAATGATCTTTATCATTTGTGTATAGGGAATGGAAAGTCACTGAACTCAACCAGTCTTGAGAAAGCAATCTCTAAGTTGGTTTTTAACACCTCAGGCTTTCCTTAATAGGTGGGCACCCAGAACTATTTAGGTCAGCTGTTTTCTTCTGGCTAGTAATTTAGGACATGCATTGAGAAACTCTAAATTAATGAAAGAAAGACAGTATGATGCATTATCAGTGGACAGGGAGTAAACTATTTCTCTGAAGATTTTAAAGAAAAGGATGAAGAGCTATTTTCAGTGATCTTTTGAACTGCCTGTCTGGGAGGGATAATATAAGAAGATTCTTTGAAGTTTTCTTTCAATCTTATAATTATATGTCACATACTTTCCATGTGGATGATTGTTGAAAAGTTCTTTCTGGCAGTGACAGATGGTTTTCTCCTCAGAGACTTCCTGGACAGAAAATATGGAGCCTTCCTCAGAATTTCCTTATGCTTTAGCGGTTCTCTGGAAGGTCTTCTTTTGGTTCATCAGAAATCGGTCTTTAGGTCAATTTTATCATTTACACCTACTAGTGATAATCAGCAGTCTTCTATTCCCTTTCTCATTGAAATCCTTTATATTTTACAGCCAATTATTATTTATTCCTTAGCCTTCTCTTTTCTAGGGTAAATGATAAAATTTCTTAGTTTTCTGCTCATTTTGCTTGGTAAAACAAGGCATCCTTTGCATTCCTTTTTTCTCTTGAGGAGTCACTGCTGAAGCTGAAAACAATATTAGATTTACTAATTTAAGATGTTTCCTCTGTGCTTAGTTCATTGAAGGTGCTCAATGCCTACAATTCATTCTTAAAAATGAATGAATGCTAAGATTTTACAAGGGTTTGTCTTAAGGCCACACACTTTATGATTTCATACTGCAATTACATCTTAACGAAATTTTGATTTCCTTTTCCAATGACTATAGTATTGGCTCATAGTTTTCATGGTTAAATTAGGCCACACAAAACTTTCCCCATTAATTTTTCACCTTGTAACCGTTGTCTTCTTCCTTCCTGAATTTAAAGTTTGCCAATTTGAGAGGAACACAAACTTATTCTGACATCATCACTCTAATTAGTGAATTAGGTTTCAATGCACTCAATGTAATAAAACCTATGTTGTAAGTTTAATAGGCTCAATTTACATCATAGCTTTCATTTATTCATGCTACAAATGACTCAAAGGAGAAGCAAATATTTGTTGAAAGAATAAATGGATGAAAGAAATATCTAACAATATTTGAAGTAGCTCCATGGAGAGAAATTTAAATGGGATGTAGAACTAAATAAGAATGCCTTTCTCCAGGTTCCACATCCTTTTGGAGGAGGGGTGGCCATACTCTGTAGATTCCTCACTTCAGAAAGGTAGGGAAGAGGGGAAGGGAAGGGAAAACGAATAACAGCTACTATTTTTATTCATGCTTGTTGTTTACATAAGTCTCTGGATTCTCATAATGCCTCCATTAGCTAAGTATTACTAACCTCACTTTTACAGGTGAGAAAACAGTGGCTCAGAAGCTTAACCAGACCCCCTCAAGCTCTCACTGCTAGTAAGCAGTGCTCTGCATGATGCCTATGTTCTCCAACTAAACCTTGCTATTCCCCATAAATTGAAAGAGCACAAAGTTGTTGTAAAAGCTCTTTGCTTTACAACTTGACAGCGATTTGAACTATGGACTAAAGGCACTGGGGCCAATAATGGACTGACACAACAAAGCCTTAAATAAAGGACGTGTTGAACATGGTTAAGGAAGGAAGGGCACAGATCAAACCAGAAATAGTGTTTTTTGTTTTGACATAGACACTTCTCAATTTCCCACAAAAATGGAAGCTAGCTATGGTATGTGAAATCCAAACAATATGTCATTGCGGTGCAAAAATAATATGCATTTAGTTTAGAACTTTTTGATATTATAATTCAATATAGACTTTTTCCTGTCATAACAGGAAGTATCAATATCCCAAATAAGATGATGACAGCAGCTTATAAATGAGGAACTGAGAAAAAAATTCTCAAGTAATTCCACTTACTAGGGTCTTTCTTCTAGGTCCAGTGTGTACAGAGAATGCATCAATTTGACTGGGGAGAGTAAATCTAGAGTCTGAGTTGATATATTTTTATCTGTATTTATTGAATGTGCCCTCCTTGAAATGGGGTAAAGGTAGAAAAATTTTAGATTACTGCCCCCCTGAATACTTGCAAAAAGTGTGGGGAAGTAAAACTAAACAACAAACATGGATTTATTGGATAAACAGATAATGATCTTTATGTCAGTTGGAAAAGAAATATGAGTGATTAATTCATTCACTAAATGCAGTGTGTTCTGAGTTAAGAAGAATAGGACAAGACAAAAATCCTTTCAGGATATGATCATTGTCCTCCAAGACCTTAAAAGAAAAAATATTAAACATGAGTTTAAACCAGCCCATAAATAAGTGCTGAAGACAGGAAAAGATGAAAGAGTAAGAGGATGAATCCAGAAGCTGGTGAGCCCATGGGGAGATAGAATTTCTGCACACACTCACTCCTGGGGAGAGACACTTGGTCTGCACCTTACTGCTTTGCAAATATCAGACCTGGGGTGTGTGTGGAGGCGGGGGCAGGGAGGACGGGTTGTTAATGTAGTCTGCAGGTTTTTTAGTTATTTTAAAGCTCACTCAATTTTTTTTTTTTTTTTTTTTTTTTGAGGGCAGTGTCACTGGCCCTCACATGTGGGATCTGAACCGGGGCCGCTGACTTCCCAGGCCAGCGCTTAACCACCGCGCCACTCGGCTGGTCCCTAAGCTCACTCAATTTTTAAACATTTTTAATTAGTTGTAATTATTTAAAAATTGGGAAATTTTACACCACATTCTAGAGTTCGAGCTTCTCTTGAAAAACTCAAAGACCTGGTCACTCTGGGTCTTCCTTTCCTCCTGGCTTGGAGCTGTGGCATTTGAGCTTGTCACCTTGATGTGGAAACAAGCAGAATGATAGGCAGAAAGGCAATTTGCCAGGGGCCCTCAGACTAATCTGACTAATATGGAGGCTTTCCAGCAAGAAAACTTTGAAAAGACAAGTTGGAACCAAACTGAGGGTGTTTTGAAGGTCAGGATAAGCAATTTGGATTTTATCTGATAGGATCTTCACAATACACTCCCCTGGAATAGTTTTGTTACTGATCCGAAGGTAGTCTGAGCTTAAAATCAAATAATGTCAAACTTTTTCAATTTTTTAAAAACCTTATTAACTAGTAGAGATTTGTTCTCCCATTTTTTTTTTCTTTTGCAATTTTTCTGTCCAATATATTTTCTTGAAACATTTAGCGCCCACTGCTGCAGCTTGTCTGCTGGCAAATATTGTCAATGTCAACATATGAAAAGATCGCAAAGGACTATCTACCCCAAAACATAGAATTGGCTAATTGGGTTTAGTGTAATTTTGTATTACACCTTCACATAGTCTGCTACAATTATCAGGCTAGTTCGAATGATTAATATTTCATGATTTACTGTAAAAATCACAGTATTTCACTAGAAGAGACAGTGAGGGTTAAGATTTTTGAGGCCCTACCGAGCAAGTGCCCGGCTGGTGCTGTGCTAAATATTTTACATGTCACATCTCATTTTATCCTCTCAATAGGATTGATAATAGAGGAGCATGATTGGAGCAAGTATACTGACACCATAAGGATAAGTGGTAGAAAGGCATTTCAGATACATTTGAGCCCTCTCTCCCTATCTGGTGTTGATGTTTGCCTAGAAATAAATAAGTACATAAGCAAAACGTGGGAACACTTTTGTACATTCCATACACAACAAATATGAAGTTAGGAACTCAGTACAAATTGGAATGGGAACATTCTTTGGCAGCTTTTGGCACCCCCACAAACTGGCCTATGGGAGATGTATGCTTCCCGATACCATCTTTGTCTCATCTCTGAGCAGCAGGTCAATTAGGAGGTCATTACAATGTACTGGAAATATAACATAATGGTCTGGCTTAGGATTCTAGTAGTAATTTTTAAATATTAAATGATGGGAGTGTGGTAAACTGAATAATGGCCCTCCAAATATGTCCACGTCCTAATCCCTGGACCCTTACATGGAAAAAGGGACTTTACAGATGTAATTACGTTAAGGATCTTGAGATGAAGGAGCATATCCTATATTATCCAAGCAGGCTCCATGTAACTACAATGGTCCATAGAAGAGGGAGCTTGAGGAGTCAGAGGAGATGGTGATTTGATGATGAAAGCAGAGATGGGATTTGAAGATGAAGGAAGGCACCACAAACCAAGGAATACAGGCTGCCACAAAAAAACTAAAAATAAGCACAGAAATGGATTCTCCCCTCAGAGTTGGCAGCAGGATCCAGCCCTGCAGACGCCTTAACTTTACCCCAGTGAAACTGATTTCAAATGTCTAAACTCTCAGGATTATCAGAGAATAAATTTGTGGTTTTTTTAAGCCACTAAGTTAGTGGTAGTTTGTTACAGCAGCAACAGGAAACAAAGGGAATGAGATTTGCCAATGCAGAAAAATGAGATTTGGGAATGATCATCTCTGAGTGGTGAGGAGGCAGTTGAGGATGATTTAAATATGTCAGCTCTGAGGAACATGTCGTATAACCCAGCAATTGTATCCCAGGGTAGGGGTCCAATCAGAGAAGGATATGGAGGGGCACACAAAGTTACTGGTATTGTTTTTTGTCTTAAGCTGGGTGGCAGGTTCATGAGTATTGGTTTTATTGTTTTTTATTTTATATATAAAAATATAACATATTATTTACATATTTATTGCCGTGATTTTTATATATTTATATTTATGCTTATTATATAAAATATATATTACATTATATACACCCAGTTTTTAAAAATCAAAATTGGATGACCAAGAGAATGATGTTACCAGTATATGGAACATTCTCTGCAGGAAAATTGGGATTCATTTAATAACTTAAGGCACATGTTATTCATCAAATATGTAATACTTAATAAACTAATTTATAGTAGAGACT
Organism: Aselliscus stoliczkanus; assembly: GCA_033961575.1. Classification (NCBI taxonomy): domain Eukaryota; kingdom Metazoa; phylum Chordata; class Mammalia; order Chiroptera; family Hipposideridae; genus Aselliscus; species Aselliscus stoliczkanus. The sequence continues at coordinate 47,639,537 of CM066734.1, forward strand.
TGATCATTTCACGAGTTTTGTGTGGATGACAGAGATAATGGTTGTACCTACTGTGTGCCAAACAACGGGTTCTGTGCCTGGCCAGCGTTTTCTTTTTCTTTTCTTTTTTTTTGAGAGCAGGTCACTGGCCCTCATATGTGGGACTGAACCAGGGCCGCTGGCTTCCCAAGCCAGCGCTTAACCACTGTGCCACTTGGCCGGCCCTGACCAGCGTTTTCTTATGAAATCCTGACAAGTAGAAGAGTATTAATATTTTGACAGAGGACCCAACATAGTCATTAGAGGCTAGGGCCCAGGAGCAGCCAACTTGGGTTCAAAGTTCCGCTTGACCACATACTAGTACTAGGACTTCAGACAAACTACCTAAACTTTCTGGGTCTCTGTGTCCTCATCTGAGACATCAGAATGGTAATAATAGTTGCTCTACTATTATCGTACTTCCTAGTTACTATAATAACTCTATAGAGTTGTTACAAGTAATGAATGAAGTAATGCATGCAAACCCCTTTGAATAGTACCCAACTAATTGTAAAAATCAATTAATGATAACTATTATTATTAACAGTTCAAAAACCTGAGACTTAGGCAATTAACTAACCAAGTTGATACAACTAATAAATGGTAAAACCGGAATTTCAAATAAGGAGGCTATGTGAACACCGGTAGATAGAGTTCATTCAATCCTATAAACAGTAAATTCAGTGTAAACAATCAGCCAAAACAGAATTTTCTTAACCTCTTTTGTTCTAGAATTATTTTCCCTAATAAGTTGTGTTAGATGCAATCTTATTCAGAATAAAGGTGATCCATAATTTGCTAAGTAATACAGGTAGAACTCTCCATTATTGCTAAATTATTTTCATTGTCTTCCTTAACTGTTGAGAGAAAATTTGAAAGATCCTTAAAAACTTCTCTGAGGGACAGAAAGAAAAAAAAAGAGTTTTTTGCCCTGTCATTCAGCAAACAGTAATTGTTAACATTCATGTTGGGGCCAATTTGTTATTTTATTAAAAATAATATCTACTCCTGAGCTCTGTCTGCTTTTTCTGTACATCAGGAGGAATTAACCAAGGATAGAATTAGCAGGCCACATGGTACATGTAAAAAGATTTTCTTCAATCTTAATAATTTTCTAATACAACTGACATTAAAGACTTAGTTTGTATAGTTTTTAAACTTTGAATCACTATGGGAATTTTCATCAAACCCGATATGTTTCAATAAAACTAACTTTTCTATTTGACAAAAAGCGTAACTAGAGTCCCAATTCACAGAGCTCATTATTATTAGCTACTTTCCAGTCTATAAATATTTTCACTTTTTTGAAGCAGATACATATGGAAGGAATCCAGATACCATTTTAAACTCACTACAAATACGCAAGTTAAATTATGGATAAAAATTCCTTCCCTACCTCTCCCAACATACACACAAGCGTATCAAACCAACTGGTTAACTAGCGGTGGGCCGTTGCAGAGATTTGAAAAACAACATAACGCCTGCAAGTTGAAATCAAAACTCATAGCTCTAAAGGTGCTTTTCCAACTGCATCTTCAATCAACTAGAAGTTTACCTTTTTCTTGTTTCAGTGGTTTTCAAGGCAAAAGAGTATCAGTTCCTTTTCATTCTTAAAAGCTCTCCAGATGATTCTTAACCAAGTTTAGTCCGCGATCGGCAGCTTGAAGAATACCCAAGGATGTTCCAATAGAATAAGTCGAGCCCTCACCGTCTTGCCTCTGGGACCATAATGTGAAATTCAGTTGGTAGCCTCTGTTCAGACCCTTGTCTGCCTAAGTTCTACCATGTGCATGTTGCAACTTCAGGAACCAGCTACACTAGAAAGGGAGAAAAACAAAAAAAATAGTTCTTGATTTGCAGCTTGGAGAATTTTTAGATTCCTTATGTGAGAAACATTTAGGGAAGTCTTATGTTATTAAGAAGAGAATGATCAGACATCACTGAAGACTAAAATAGCCCAGCAGCAGGGTGGAGGGCAGGTGCATTAGCACTTGGGCGTTTCATTTTGGTGCAGTGTTTGGAGCTTCCTGAGGCTGCTCGTCTCCTCCTGCTCACCCTGTGGCTCCCGAGGGAGAAAGGTATTGTATGTACTCATTAACAGAAGCTGCTGTGAAGAGGCTTTTATTGCTAAGGGAATGCTTCTTAAATGATAAACACTGAATTTTCAGCTGCTGATTAGCAAGGGCAACGATAAACTGAAGGTTTTAGTGTTTTTATTTACTACTGTAGTAATGGAACCGACACTGTGAAAATCCCTCCAATAACCTTCCTCTTTTCCTTGAAGCCTCCTTGAAAAAGAAGCTCCTAAGAACTTTGCTAACAAGTATAAAACACCTATTTCAGATGAAAGAAAACACTTTACTAATATGGTTTACCATGTACTAAGTAGAATAGTTGTTAATAAAATCAGTGATATGACGATCTAAAGATGTCCTATATGAAATCGTATTTCCATTTCTTTTCCCTAATCCGTCTGTCTCTTCCTTTTACCTTTTTATATTTACTTGTGTTGGGGGACAATTCTCCATAGCATTTACATCTTCGTGACCGTATTTGTCCTAGGCTATCTTTTCAAACATGTTTGTCTAGCCAATAGCCCTGGAAACTAGGGATAGCTCTCTTCCTCTGGGACAAAGGGTGGGCAGGTTTGATGGGCAGACCCCTTTGCAAGATTGGGGGTTTCCTAATCTTGGGGATCTTCAGCTGTGACACAGACCCACTGTGTGCACAGCACTTACCTGAGCCTATTTCTTTGCCCCTGAAAACTTGGAGGACAAAGGGAACCAATGTGCGCATGAAGCTTATGTTGCCTGTATGCTGCGAATGATAATGACCTTTATCTCTGACCTAGGAGTCTCATGTCCTCTGCTAGCATCTATGAAACTGTGGAAGCCCAACCTGTTAGCCTGAAAATGGGGTAAAATTTCAGACCCTTTTCTATTGTATTCTTGTTCTCGTTATGTTATTGCTCCTCCCCTGATTTTTGGAACAGAGGCATCCACACTTTTCTCTAACCCAAGGTATATTGACAACTCCTTGTTTGTGTTAATTAACTCAAGGGGGAGGATCCTTTCACAATATCAAATCATCACATTTACACTTTAAATATCTTACAATTTTATTTGTCAATTATACCTCAATAAAGCTGAAAAAAAGGAGCCTACATGTATAGGTCCCTGAGAATGAAGAGTGGTACCTAGAGGAGAGTGGTGGTATAAATGAAAAGCCTCAAACATGAGGAACCAGCTGGAGATCTCTCAAATAGCCAGGGCGGCAGAGCTTAGCCTCCCTGTTACAAGATATATCGTGATCATGTCTTATACATAGACTATTCAAATGTTAACATGCTAAAGAGAATTTAGTTTAAATAAAGAAATGATCTCTTAGTCATAGGAACTAATAGTATTTGTTACTCATTTAGGTAGTGGGTTGGGGATGGGGAAGGAGTTATCATTTTTTATTTTTCAGCTTCAAGAATATCACTTTATTTTGTGGCTACATAGGTTCTATATCTATAAAAACAGTAAGGGTAAAGAAATAGATAATACAGTATACTCTCCCTTCCAGGGCCAACTTTCATTAATTACTGAATATGATGACCATAGTGAGTAGAATGTCATTGATTCATGCTCAGCATTCATTTCTATCTTCTCCTAGTGCAGTTCTCTGGACTACAGAGGCTAGACAGCTAAAGACCATATTTCCCAGACTCTCTTAATATCTAGGATTCCAAATGTGAATTCAGTTCCTCCGAAACTTGAAGGCAGAAAGAAGATAGAATCCATCTTCCTGTTGTTTAGGGCTATTTTCTGCTAGTTAGCCAGGTCTTGAAGGCACATGTTTTTCTGTAGCAGTCATGTGCTTTTAGGTCACCAGCTTCCTGGGTTTTGAAAGCAGGTGCGGGGGCGGGGCAGTAGCTTCCTGAACGTCTAGTGACCACAATAGTGATATGTTCTTCAACTTAGTGTTTCCAAAGGCAGCCTCCTAAACTCCTACCATCTGACTGTGGCAGAGGTAATAGCTCCCTCGGGGATTCAGTTCCAGGGCCTTGAGGGAGTTATTCTAATGAGGCTAGAACTCACTTCTCTGGTTTCTTCAACAATTTTGTAAACACCTACTTTTCTAGGCGCTATCATTCTTGAGCCATGCTATGTCTGTTATTCCTTTATCATGGACATCACCTAGAAACTTGTCAAAAATTCAATCTCAGCCCTATCCTCTAGTCACTGAATCCCAATTTGCATTTTAACCAGATTCTCAGGAAAACTAAAGTTTGGGAGGCTCTGCTCTAGAGGAGTTGGTCTGGCTGTAGTTTGGCTAATCCAACACCCACCCAAAAAGAGGATAAGCCTTCTTTTGCCTTGCCTGTGGTGAAACCTAGGCTTACTAAATAAGGATTTACTGAATCCTGAGACATTGTAAAATGACAAGAAATCAGGGTCCCCCACCAAGGAAACAGAAAAGAGACCAGAGCAGCAGGAAAACTATCTGATGGTAAACTTGTGACCATGTATAGTCTGTGACTCAGCTGAACCCTTGATACAACCATTCTGGAAGGTTCTAGCCCAGTTTAAATTCTGGGGCAATTTTTGGTTTTGGTTTTGGTTTTTAAAACCCTATACCAGCTCCTTTCTCCCAAACCCCACTCTATAGGGCTTAATGCCTTTTCTTGCCTTGCCTGGCAGGAAAATCTGCTTCAAAACCATGTCTCAAAGTCTTAATTGTTCCTCTATCACTTACTTTTACTTTGAAGGCTGGAATAGCTAAAACGCCCACTTTTCCTGCTTCTTTTGAATCTTTGGGATGCTCACATTACACAGTTCTGACCAATGAGACTCAAGTACAGTCTGCTGGTGCTGACCTTTTTGCTTCCATGTTTCTTCTGAACTAGAAGGTAAACTCTATGGCTGGAGCTTGGGCAATTACCTTGTGACAATGTGGTGAGAAATAAATGTGAAGATATTTGAAGGTGCATCTCAAAAAATAGCCTACCTCTAGGCTTTTTGTTATGAGGGAAAAAATCGTATCTTTTTAACAAAATCAGTTAAATAGAATCTATTAGTTGTGACTAAATGCAATTCTTACTAATAGAGCCCGCAAAACAATTGAGTAAGAACAGAGGTCCTGGAGTGAGAAAATAATCGTATTTCAACTTCTAATTGGAGCACATACAAGCTATATGATTCAGCCTCAAAGTCCTCACCTATAAAATTGAAGTAATAGTAACATTTGTCTTTTAGGGTTGCTGTGAGTTTAAATAAGATATATAAAACCTTACTCTTGTGATTGGCATAGAGAAAAAATCCCCCAAATCTTATCAGTATTATAATTATTACACTTGCTAGTAATAACACTTATGTGCCTACTATTTGTGAGGTGCCATTAGAGGCATTTAAGAACACGAATCCAAGTCACATGGGATATGCGTTTATCCATTTTAAATGAGTGAATTAGGGCATTTCCATTCCGGATGTGCAAGCTAGGTGTGAACAGGCCAGTTTTCCCTCACAGGGCTTTATATAGCCAGGGCCTGTAATTCTGTAGTTTGCCTGAGTCTTCAGCTATTGCCCACACAACCTGGACCTTTGTTCTACGATGGTTCCCATTTCATGAACTGGAACTTCTTCAGAAATCTAGTACTGATGTGTGTGATCAGCCTGGAGCCAGACTGAACTCCACGGGATCAGACCAGCTTACTAGAGGTGCCCAAGGGCAATTGGTCTTCAGAGAAGAAAAGAAAGTCCTCAATTGGTTCTGAAACTTCACTGGACAGAGAAATTAATTTTAGATGAAATCTTTTATTTCCAAATTTCCTCTTTTTCTGTGAGGGACGTGAAGCCTAGCTGGCCCCTCTCCTTTGTGACTCATAGTTATGTGTCTTTAATCATCTCTGTGGTTTTCCCCTGAGTCTCGTCCTGTTTCTCCAGCTGGGAGCTCATGCTTCGGCATCTGCTTTTCCCCAAGCCAGGGGTTCTATTCCCCAGGCTCTTCCCACGAGTCACTCATTCTCATCCTTCAGGGTTTAGCTTAATCCATACTCCCTAGAAAGGCCTTCCCTGCCTCCTATCTAACAGAACCCTGGTCACTGAGGACCCAGCAGGCTCTACCACTACAGCTGCAGAAAGTGGGCACTGTGCTCACCTAATTGCTCGTCCTGCATCCTTCCAAATCAAAGACTTGAGTGGCAGAGCTTAGGTCCCATCTCTGTACCCTGTCAGCAAGGGAATCTAGAAGAATCTATTAGTTTCTACTTCATGGAGCAAGATTCATAATGTGGGCCACTCTCAGAGAAAGTGTATCCAAAAGTGTCAAGGAACTACACACCTGATACTTGTTCTCTTTGGAGGGGTATGAGTTCTATAAGCAAAGAAGGAAGGTGGAAATTTCCAAAAGAAGAACTGGCATGAATACAGGTTCAAATGAAATGCTACCCATCATGGAGAGAACTCATTGACTGAGTCCATGTAAATGAAGAAAAGTCGTAAAGATAAATCTGGACCAGATGATATAAAATCTTGAGTGACAGTATTAAGAGAATATGTGACTTCAAATTTTATTTCTCTCATTTTTGGAGACCTTGCTGATAAAAGCTGGAAAACCAGTCATGAAAAACCTGCAAGGAATTTTCTCCATGCACAAGAGTTGAGACTTCCGTCTCCCTGTGGGGCCAACAGATACTTTCGTTAGGCAGGAAAGACAAATTGGTTACACCAGGATACTGAGTTTGAGTTTAATCCTGTAGGTGATAATTTTTGAAAGTATTTGAACAGAAAAATAGCACCATTCACAACATGTTCACTAAGATTAAACCAGAGAGAGGAATGATGAATAAGAGTGAGAAATAGAACCAAGGAGTGAAGCAGCATTATACTCAAATGTATGATTTCCTTGGAAATACCTATGTTTATGAGAAAAATGTGAAAATGATCATATCCACATTATTCTATCAGTTGGCAATGTTAATGCTCATGTAATAATTTCATTTATATAAAATGAAAGTCACGTGATTAATTTAGTGTAAGGAAACTTCATCATGGCAGGAATCAAATATACACTGAGTGTGACCCCCAAGTACGAGGTGTAGTGTTTTAGGAAATCCACCACACAAGGACAACTAGGGAAAATTAAGTTAGTTTGTCCTGCTGCTTGACACTTTCCTTGTTTAGTGTTTCTAGTCATGTTCTGTGAGGATTGATGGTGTTTTCTCCAGACTGTGTCATGTGTCACAGTTGTCCTCTGCTTTGTCGTGGCGCACTCCTGCCTCTGCTCTCTCCATGGAGGAATGAAAAAGGCAGTGAAGGGACCCACAGTGCAGAGTGGTTAGATTCCCAGGTCTGGTCTGCAACCATGGCAATTTATTTAATCCTTTGTCAATTTATTCAATCCTTCTAGGCCTCAGTTTCCTCAGTTTGTCATCGATAAAATAACAATAGAAGCTTCCTTAAGAACCTGTGCCTATTGTCAGGCTCTGTTCCAAGGCACATATAAATCACCAAGATCAGGGCCAAACACACAGAGACATTCAGCACTGTTACCATTATTTTGTTGTGGGGCAAAGAGCAGAAGGAAAGTTCCATCCCAGTTCCCTATTTCTGTTTCCCCACCTCAAGATCTGGCCATGAAAATATTACCTCACATTATAGCTGTCAACAACTTTATCATATCAACTGCCAGAAAGAGCAGGAAACTTATTATGTCTATTTTATTTTTTGCTTCCTGTTTTGAAACTGTTTTATTAATAACATATTGTACATCTCTTCCAAGTTCACCCCAAAGGAGGTGAGACTCTGATAAGGAAAGGGAGTGCATCAGCTATTAACCATTTTTGTAGGACTCAGTCTGTGAGCCTGGAAGGTAAGGTTGCTGGATGGACAAGGGGGAGAAACTGTGTTCTCTCTTTCATTCTATCTTAGGTTTATGTAGGAAGAGCACATTATTTCCAGCCACAAAATACCTCCTGTGTGTCTGCCCTACTCTACTGGGCTTAAAATGTTATTACAATAAAATTCTAGGCTGCTGCCCATGGAGAAGATGTTAAAATGCATTGGAAATCTGCTCAATATGGGATAGTCTATATGAAATCTGAAATATCTTGAGGATTTATAGATTCAGAGATGAATAATTCTCAATAATTAGTGCAACAGGAGATACATTTCCAAATGTACAGATGCAACTATAGCTCATAATTTAATCAAATGCTGTAAAGGATGCTGAATGTCACTGCCCTTGAGAAAGTACTAGGACAATGAAATGAAACCTCATGGAGACATAGTTGTTGAGAAGCTGGTTTAGTTCATCCACTACTTAAGTGAGTGTCTTCTTCAAAGTTTTGCCTGAGAAATATTTCAATTTTATACATGTATTGACTTTTAAGATCACATATAAATGATCTATACTGCAAATGACAATGAGATAATATAATAATGGTCTTGATATAAGAGAGGAAAAGAGCTAAATGTAACAGAAGAGAAGTAGCCAAATAAATCTAGACAAACAAAAAAGATATGGAAAAAATAAATTTCATCAACCACATCTGGCTAAAAATTTCTTCCAATTTAGTAGTGAAAAGGACTTGAACATGATTGAAAAAATTTCTCTCTCTCTCCCTTTCTCTGTGTAAATACTCTTTTTTTTTTTTTTTTTAAAGATTTTATTGGGGAATTGGCAGAGGGGAACAGCGTTGGGGAATCGGGGAAGGGGAACAGACAAGTTGCTGTCTTTTTGTTCTTCAGTTTTTTTAGTTGCGGAGGATGTTGCTTCACTGTTGGTATCGTCATTGCGCTCTTCCCGGATGAGGCAGATCGGTCGCTGGCCTCTGGATGTCGCTCACCGCGGCTATTGGCAGCTCACACCGGCTGCCAGCCACTCACGCTGGCTGCCGGCCACTCACTGTAGCGTATGGCAGCCCACTGCAGCAGGGGCTGCAGCCCACACCAGCAGGGGCTGCAGCCCACACCATCACCGGGGCTCGCACAGCCCAGCTCCAGGTGGAGCTGTTGTTAGCTGTAGAGGGCAGTGTCACTGGCCCTCACGTGGGATCCGAACCGGGGCCGCTGGCATCCCAAAACCAGCGCTTAACCAATGCACCACTCGGCCGGCCCTCTGTGTAAATACTCTTATATGTATGTATGCATAATATATGAATATATATACGTAGCCATGCTTAAACTGACTGCCAATTAAAAGGTATAGTTTCCTCATTTCACAGAATATATTTAAGTGATCTCAATTTATTATCTCTATAAAGACTGAAGTAAAGGGACTCCATTAGGCCTTATTAAAATTATTTGAATCCAGTTCCCAGTTGATAATTCCAGCAAAAATTCTGGTTACTAGAGGCACTTAGCAGGTAAATAACACCTCTTAATACTGTTCATTAAGCCTTATCCTGCTTAAGACTCTTGAATTCTGGTTCCCTATGAGCATATGCTGTCTGTGTACAACCATGTCTATCTATACTGAGGAGAAGCCATGGGGTTATGAGGCAGATGATATCAAATTCATGTTTCTCTGTTACCACACATTCATGGGAATATATCAGTTGTAATTCATGCATTGAGCAGTGATCACTAGTGGTTAGCCAAGAAGCTTCAATTTGAAATAACAAGAGGGAGCAGTTCTTTCATGTTAGATACTGAAAGTTTCAAGCAGTAATAGTTTTCAGTCATTGCCAACATTATAAGATTCACAATAGTAGCCAAATTATGATTGCTTTCAGTCTCTAACGCTAAATGAGAACAGACGGCCATGTTGATTTGGGTCTGGGAGAACTTAGAGAAAATGAGATCCCTATTTACAGAAAATCATGAGGAGGTAGAATGGAGATATTTTCACAGAGAATGCATGACCTGTGAAGAACAGGGCCTCAGTAGTGGTGATGAGTATGAAACATGTGGCTTCAAACCTTTGGGGAGACTCCTGGGAACTAGGTTCCTTCAATTTTCATCCAGATTCAACTGGAATTTTTGTTTTCTGCCCAGGTGGTTGTGAAGGATCCTGTGGAATCCTTACGTATCAGGGGACCAGGGAAGTAGGTTTTGTTTTTTTTTTAATTATACCTTTGAGATGGTAACTTCTGTCTAATTAGAAGTGAAAAGAGATAACTAATCCTTATTAACAGAAATTAATATACAGGAAAAGGTAGTTTTTATTCATTGTTAGGACAATCAGATGTAATACTGATGGTTGTATAAAAATGACTTTTCATCCTCTAGGCCAATATATCACAAAATGTATTTTGTGAAATACTAGTCCAGAAAAATAGTCTATGAAAGTACATGTAGGAATTCTATACATTAACCCACATATTCCCCAACCCCAGTCTTATAAGACCTACATCAGAGGACTAATAATCTGGGATATCTTTTGGTAAAGAAACCCATTGAAGTTTGTTTAAATGCGCATTTCCCACAGTTATTAGACAACAACATCCTTTTTTTTTTTTTTATAAAGATTTTATTGGGGAATTGGGGGAGAGGAACAGCTTTGGGGAATCGGGGAAAGGGAACAGACAAGTTGCTGTCTTTTTGTTCTTTAGTCTAGTTGTCGAGGATGTTGCTTCACTGGCCCATGTTGGTATCGTCATTGTGCTCTTCCTGGATGAGGCAGATCGGTCGCCAGCCTCTGGATGGTCGCTTACCAGGACTATTGGCAGCTCAAGCTGGCTTCCAGCTGCTCACGCTGGCTGCCGGCCACTCACTGTAGCCTATGGCAGCCCACTGCAGCAGGGGCTGCAGCCTACACCGTTGCCAGGGCTTGCACAGCCCAGCTCCAGGTGGAGCTGTTGTTAGCTGTAGAGGGCAGTGTCTCTGGCCCTCATATGTGGGATCCGAACCGGGACTGTTGGCATCCCAAACCAGCTCTTAACCAATGAGCCACTTGGCCGGCCCCACAGCATCCTTTTGTATGTAATGCCTATTAAGCTGCACTGCTAGTGTTTCAGGGACTATATTTTAGGAAAGGTTGTTCTAGTCAAAAACAACTAACAGCAACAGATTAGAAAAAAACAAAACTCTACAAAGCAAAACCAGAACTATTTTTCTCTCAGATTCTCATACGTTGTATATTTTACAAAGCTGCGTATTCTTGGCTCTTTTAACTTTGCTGTAATAATTGTTTTTTTTAGATAGGGTTTACAAAAGAGTGAAATTTGTTCTGTTTGAAAGCCTGCTGTTTTTATTTTTATTTTTTGGCACATTTAAGTTTTAAATGAATTGAGGATAGTGGAGTTATAAGAAGATATTTTAAAAGTTATATTTACTCAACTTTCAAATGAGTTGTTGAACAAGGTGGCCATGTATGTTACTTTCTTATAAGGGCCTAGCAGATTTTTCCATCTGGTACATGGTGGTTCTTCTTTTTGTAAAAATTGTCTTTACTAAATACTTAAAAATACATGTTTCTAAAATATGTGAAGTATCTGAAGATTAAGAATAAAGCACATGTCTGGTATGTTCCTCATCTAGTTTAAGAGCTAGAACAATAGGAATCACCTAGAACCCTCCCCAGTCCCATCCCAACCTTCCCCCCCCCCCCCCCCCGCAAAATAACACTGAACTGAACTATGGAGCTACCGTTGCTTTCTTTTCTTTATAATTTCTTGTACATTCATCAATACATGGACATTTTGAATTTTCCCAAAGAAAGAGAAACATATGTTGTAAATTAATCATCCCTTTTAACCTCACTATCAAAAAGCAAAGCTGAGGAATTCTGTAACTATCTTATAGAAGCCTCATGAAAAAGGTATTGACCTGCATCGAAAATGAAACCTGATTAGAGAAACTAACATGAAACTATTGAGAATTAAAACTGAAAGAATGTTATAGTTAAAAGAGACAAGCTCAAGAAGTTTCAAGGAAAAAAAAAAGAAATATATATATATATATATTTATTTATTTGCCAAAGGTAGAATTTACAATGAAAACAGGAAAAGCTTAATTGTTTCTTCTGACACAGTGCTAGAACTGTGTGGAAACTTTTGAAAATATAAGAGCCCAACAATGAAGCAATTATGAAGATTTTTGCATAAGTGTTCTTATATTAATACAGCTAAATGAAGCACAAATAATGAAATAAAACATTGGCAATTATGTTCTAAAAAAAGTGTGATCTGCAGCAAATGAGGAGCAAGAAAGCATTAAAATTATTTTAATAAGAAAGCATGTTTTTAAAAATGAAATTTTATAAGCAGTTCTCTGAAAATAATTTAAACCCCCCTGGCTCTGCTCTGCAAAAATCTCTAAGTGAACACAACTACTGAAATTTGGTTATCAACAAGAAAATGTGTGATTATTGTGGAAATGAAATGTGGAATATATATATATAATATTTATTTCTGTTTTATAATGCTGCTGTTCTTTGACAATGGGAAATTTTAAGCATTTGAATGTAATAATTTGAATGTAATTGGAAGTTTCATTATGCATCTGGCAAACCTAAGCATTTATGTTGCTAATAAAATAAGGAGTAGTGTAATCATTTTATGAGCCTCTTGTCAATTATGTGTTCGTGTAAGCCCCTGATCAGGAGGCATTTAAAATAATTCATACAAGGTAGTGACTCAAGAATCATCAATGTATTTTATAGTTTGTATTAATGAATATTAATAGTTTAACCTATTTGATATTAAGACCTTTATTCAATGTTTGATCTCTCAGATAGAGTAGGTATAATTTCAATCACTGGTTAAACATTTGTCCATTAATTTAAAGGCAAAAGGATTTTATTTTCTAGATTTAGTTGGAATAGGTTGATGGGTCGAAGGAAAACAAGATTGAGAGTTATAAGCAAATATGGGAGTAAATTCTCAGGTCACATAATAACTTACCCATGGGGTTTGCCTATTTCTCACCAGAACTATCCTCAAGCCAGTGATCCTTGTCTAAGACTCTCTCAGTAATCACTGTCACTCCTGCCATCAATTTCCCTTCATGCTAGCCCATCTTCCTCTATTTCTAAAGTTACAACCCCCTAAAAGAGTAAGATCATGTCACTTCTTTACTGAAAATTCTCCTCTGATTTCCTATTGCCTATAGGAGAAAGGCACGATTTTTCCTAGCCTGGAACCAATACCACCCCAGCACCCCTAACCGCAGCACCCCTGAACTTCCCAGGTAGGGCATGTCTCACCTGCCCCATCTGTGTCGTGCACTTTATGACTTCATGCCTCTGAATGGTGGCCCTGAAAGATATTTCTACCAGAACCTCACAATGCAACCTTCTTTAGAACAAGGATCTTTGGAGATGTAATTAAGATAAAGATCTTGAGATCTTCCTGGATCAGGATGGGCCCTAAATCCACTAGTAGGTGTCCTACAAGAGACAGGAAACAGAAACAGAAGGAGAGCCCATATGAAGATGGAGGATTGAAGATGAAGATGAAGTAATGCATCTAAAAGCCAAGGAACGCTATGGATTGCCGTCAAACGATTATAGGTTCTCCCTCAGAGCCTCCAGAAGGAACCTGCCCTATAGCATAACCTTGATTTCAGACTTCTGTCCTCCAGAACTGTGAAATAATAAATTTCTGTTGCTTTAAGACATTGAATTTGTGGTAAAGTGTTATGTACGGCAGCCCAGGAAACTAATATTGGGTTGTTGGAAAAGTCATGGAGTATTTTTTCCATGTTTTTTGTCTCAAAAATGCGTCAGGACTTTTCCGACAATCCAATACATCCTCCCTCTGCTCAGGAGGCCTGCTTTTTTTCCCCATGAGGCAAATGCCTTCCTCAAGATTCAGCTCAAATGTCTTAATTCATGGCAGAGAAGTAAGAAGTAGGGTTTAAAATCCTTGACTACCCGGACTCAAATCCTACATCTGCCACTTAATGATTAAAAACTTTTGGTTAATTTATCTGACCTCTCTGGACCTCAGCTTTCTATGTGTAAAAATGGGGATAAGAATCGAATTTTTAGTAAAAATTCTGGAACATATAAAACACTTGGAATTGTTCTTAACATACTAAAAACCATCAAAAGATGTCTATTGTTTTTATGTGCAAACATCCCTAATTTCTTCAGAAATATATTTGTCATATACTCTTTAAAGGGAATAATACTTTAAGAAGAAACTTAATAAATGAACTCGTGCATGTAATAGACTTAGAGAAGGGTCTGGTGAGAGGGCAGTGTGTTCACTGCTAGGATGATGTGCACCCTTCCCTGAATTCTTCTGTCCTCTGGATTCACTGTAACTGGCTTGTCTACCTGTCTCCACTGGAATGAGAGCTCTGCACCCATAGGATCTCACCCAGAGCATGCAGCTTAGTAGGGATGCAATCAGTGTTGAATTGATGAATGCATGAATGCCTGCACCTGGAGAAGTTGGTATGCTTTCTCCCAGTGGGTTGCATCTGCTTCTATTAATAATAAATCTACTTATTTTGAAGTGCAATGAGCTGATAACTTGTCTGTCTCAGCTACAATCCAGTAAGCTCCTGGAGGGGGGAGCTTCATGGTTTGCATGTAGCAAGTCCTCAGTGAGCGCCTCTTGCTGTGTGAATGGACATCTGTGTGACAGGCAAATACCTGTTTGGTGCGGCCATTTCTCACACTTGAATTAATGCCTTCCCCCACATCTTTGATTCCTCCTATAGCGCCTGGCTCAGAGATGCCTCGCTGTGTACAGAGGTTTGGAGTTCAATTGACAGTTGATGGTTTTTCACCAGGTGAATAAGTGATAGGAGACGGTTGGTGTGTTTCTGTGAAAAAAGCAGGGTTTCTGCCTGCATCTGCCCAAATGCCAATTTAAGGGTGCCATTTCCCAACCACTTGCTAAGTCCTGGCTCCTGCCAGGGGAATGTAGTTTTCTAGAGGCTGGGGTGGTCATTCAGCAGCTGTTTTGTCTAAAGCACTGGGCCTGTGTTGGGGAAGATTCAAAGGTGAAGACCCAGATCCGGAATGTTCAGGGAATGGTGAGGAGTCCCAGTGGCTGGAACATAGTTTACAGGGCTGCTAATACTATATTGGGAGATGGTGCTTTAGGAAGAGGCCAGCCTAGCACATGGAGGCCCTTTTGGAGGTTTTTCAAGTGTGGAGGTATTGAATATTCCACATATACTACCTTGCTTAGTTAAATATTCTAGTAAAATACGAGTACCCATCCATTTTACTAAAAAAGGATGCAGGGACTCTTGCAATGCCAGGCTATAAAATATAAGGGTTAGCAAATATTCCCTAAAAATAAAATTCACAAAACACATATAAAAATTTCATAAAATTTCATAAAATTTCATAAAATGTCAGCATTCTGTCATTTCCTAGGGACTAGGGGAAGAATTGCAGGAAGACCCACACTGAAAACAAATTAACATACGATCAAGAAGTATTTGTGTTGTCTTTAAATATCAATAATAATAACACTGTCTATTGTAAATAATTGAGTAAGACAGCAGTTCAAATTTTCTTCATTTCAGGCAGCTTGTAGGGCCTAAGAGGTATGTTTACCAGATCCCTAAACATTATATTTTGGGCTTTTGAGATAATAAAGTCCATAAACGTATTTCTTTGGGACTCTTATAAGGCAGTCCTCTATCTTCAACTCAAAATGTAAATATTTATTTAGAATTTTCATAGTTACCACTGTCTTCCCTGTGAGGCCAGTTTCACAAGAGAATTTCTCCAAGATGGGTTTAAAATAAGGAAATACAGTAGTAAATGCATTAATAACATAAGACTTGTATAGAGGCTGGAAAGAAAGGTGGTGCTGGTGGTTTAGAAATAGATTCTAACAGGTTAAAATTAGGATTTGATTATGAGTTATAAAGCTCAGGAATTGCTCATCATAAAAGTTTATTGGATGTAGCTTTCTTAGGAGCGCTAATGTATGCACAGTAAATTAAAGTGGGGATGATGAAGACAGGTGCTTTACCCTAAATAAATAAAGGCAGGTGACATATTGAAAACATTTCAACAAATGCATTCTTTCAAAATTATTTCATCAGCCAACAAACATTTCATCAGATGACAAACATTATATGTTTTCCATTACATGTTTGTCATAAATATTCCATTTTGACAATGCTTACTCCATAAAACTCAAGGGTATAATATTAAAGTCCACACTGAAATCAATTAGCAATCATTCCAACATGTATCTCATGGTCAATACATTGATCAAATGCCAAACACCTCTTCTCAGGTATGCTCTTCCACAAATTTCCAAATTGGAGTTCAGCATTCCTTTCTTTTATAATAAGTGCAGTTTCTTTATGGAAACTTCATTTTTCTTCAGTCTCACTGACTTTCCTCCACCATGTTCAGTCTACTGGTGAGCCTATTAAGACATTCTTCATTTCCGCCAGAGTGTTTTCGATTTCTAGCATTTCCTTCTGCTTCTTTCTTAGAATTTTCATGTGTCTGTGTACATCACCTATCTATTCTTGCACGTTGTCCCCTTGTTCCATTAATCAAAGTTGGTTCAAATTCCTGGTCTGATTATTCCAACATCTCTGCCGTGTCAGGGTTTGGTTCTGATTCTTGTTGTCTCTCTGCAAACTGTGTTTTTTCTTGTAATTTTCTTGTTGAAATCTGGACATTCTGTATTGGGTAAAAGGAACTGAGGTGAATAGGTCTTTAGTATGAGGTTTATATTAACTTTTAGTGCGAGGTTTTATATTTATCTGGCTAGGAGTTCAGCTCTGTTTGCTGAAGCTGTGGGTGTCAGAGGCTAAAATTTCCCTCGAGTCCTTGTTTTTGTCTCCTGTTGTCTTTGGGTTTCACTAGAGACATCTTAAAGTCTAAGCCAGGCAGTTTTTCCTGTTATTTACCTCCTAATACTGGCTCCAGTGATAGTTTCTGCTCCTGGGCACTGCTTCATGAAGTTGTGATTCTCTGCATCTGTTTGTCTCTCTAATTTTGGGAGTGGTGGTTTGCCCTCTGACTTCAATTCTCTCATAGATCTAAGAAGAGTTGTTGATTGTCAGTTCAGCTTTTTTCTTGTTGTGAGGACACAATGTATGAATTCCAAGTTCCTTACATTTTGGACTGGAAACTGGAAATCTAGAAAGGCTCCTTTTTAATTTGTAAGAGTCTGGGGGAAAAAATTGGAAAGATTAGTTTTCAGTGTAATTTCTACTCTGTGAGCTCAGTACTATTATCAGCTCGTCTTTCTGGGCCAGTCTTAAACCTTAGATCCTGAGAGATGGGACCTTGACAAACCTTAAAATGGAAAGAAGCCCCAAGTGTTTTATGAATCAACCTGCTCTCTATTTTTTATTTTTTTATTTATTTTTTTTAGTATGAACATGTCAGAACCCAGGATGGTGTAATTTTCTGAATTTGTTCTGTGCCACCGTTACTCATGCTTACCCCTGGGGCTTTGGAGATTATGCCTTGCTGAGGAGGCAGAACGGATATTTCCTTCCAGTAGCTTCATCCTTTAATGCTTAGGTGGTGCAAACTTTTAGAAAATGACTATTTACAATTTACCAGCCTCATTTGTGCCTGGCATGCTTTATATATAACATGTCATTTGCTCTACATAATCCACCCTAGAAGATGAGTGCTGTCATTCTTAGTTTACAGGGTGAGAGACGTGAATTGTCTTCCTCAAGTTCCTATTGCTAGTCAGTGACTAAGCCAGGATTCAACTTCACTAAGCCATAATTCTCCCCCTAGGAGGAAGCATTTGGTGGACAGGATGTTTTCAACATTTACCCATCAATTCTATGTTTATTCAACAAATGTTTATTAATCACCTATACATGCCAACCTCTATTCTAGGCACTAGGAATCTTTGTTGCATGGAACTCACATTCTAGGAAAGGGGGACTGGTAATAAAACAACTTATTAAGTTTTATAGTATATTAATAGATCAGATTACTGTGTGGAAAGGTAAAGCAGGGAAGTTTGAGATGGATTGGAAATTTAAATAAATGTCGCTGAAAACGTGAATTTGAACAAAGACTGGGAGGATATAAGGAGTGATTCATGAGTCTGGCTAAGGGAAGAGCTTCAGGAAGAGGACAGACAGGGACAAAGAACCACCAAAGGAGCTTGTTTGAGGAACAGCCAAGAGATCACAGGCCTGGTGAGACTGGACCTACAGAATGGTAAGATATCTTGGATTAGGGTCTTCATGTATTTTAATATTGGATTCACAAAGAGGATTGAGACCATTAGATGGAAAGGTTCTTGGGAAGATGCTAATGCTTTTAGAGAGGCAGATCTCAGCAGAAAGGTGCTGGAGCTTTCAACCAACATTTTTTATAAGCATGGAGATTCCTCAGTTTCCCCATTAGCTAATCCAATATCAGAAGTGAGTGAAGAGACAAGTAGGTAGGATGTGGTGGTGTAGAGGTGTAATAGTATAGAAGGAAGACACGATACCTGAGTTCTGCCCCTGGTTCCATCACTAATTGGTGGCAAGGGTAAATACCTTAGTCACAGTTACTTCATATATGAAATAGCCTTTTGGAACCTTTTTTTTTTTTCAGCGACTATCATGCTTCCTTTTCTCCCTACTGCATCCTCTTTCTCATTCTCCTTATATCAGCTCTATAGTAAGAGTCATAGCTAATATTTATGGAGTACTTATTATGCCTCAAGTACTTTTCTAAGAGCATTATGTATATAATTGATGTAAATCAATACTCAATAACACTGTGGGAGGTAAATATAGTTATAACCATTTGTAATTTACAGATGAAGAGACACACACCTGAGGATTGACTGAAGATTGTAGACTTGCCCACCCCGCTGTTAAAAGAGAGCCGGACTCCAGGGGCTAGAGGGTAGGGCTTAGATTTTGTGCACAGGACTTTGGATTCTGAGCTGGTCCTGGGTCAGAATCTGTTACTATGGGCTCTTTCTACAGCTTCCCTCCTCTGGGTCTAAAGCAGCTATGTGTTAGAAATACTATGTAAGCTGCACAGGTAATGTTAAATTTTCTAGTAGCTACATTTAAAAAATACCAGATGAAGTTAATTTTCATAATATATTTAAATGTAAGAATATATCCAAGGTGCTATCATTTAAGCCAGACTAGCCATATTTCAAGTGCTCATTAGCCACATGTGGCTAGTGACTACCTTATTGAGTGTCACAAGTCTGAAGGGTATGCAACTCAATTATCATCACCCTTGGGATGTTTTATCAATAATAGTTTCAAGTTGGAAAAATAAACTTTACTGTCCACTAAAAAAAATAAAATTAAGGGTGTGTAACATATAGGACAAGTGAATGTATCAGCAACAAAATGCCATGTTTATGTTTTAGACATATTTACATGGTAGTAACAAAAGCTGATGCACACAAAGAATTTAGTACATGCCAGGCAGTGTTCTAAGCGCTTTGTTTATTGTAACCTGGAAGACTCATGACAATCCCACAAACAAGCTCCTTTGATCCTTGTAATGATGATAAGTAAACTGAAGCATTGAGAAGTTAATTATCCACAGAAACTTGTCCAGGGACTCATATGTAGTGACTCAAACGCCGATAGTTTGGCTCTAGTGTCTATGTTTCAACCACTTCACCATTCTTACGTGATAATAGTTGGGCTTCACATTTTTAACTGTCATTTTTAAGTTGCTAGCAGGCTGTGTGTGCACTACTGGCTGGAGCAAAGGATAAATTTATTTCCACTTGAAGTTGAAACTGCCAACTGTGTTTCTATCTGGATTTATTTTAATCTCCCATTGATCCATGGATTTAAATCTGGGGATAGAATTTTGGATCAGCAGGGCACACTGATGAACACCAGCGTAAGGACTGACATACATTTCAGCCACGCCAATGAGAAGCCAAATGGCCTTTGGGGGTAATTAGTGCTCTCACCTCTTTGTGTGTTCTCTGCAAGTCCGGTTATCCCAGAGCTCAGGCTACTTCCAGGAGATAATTAGGGGCTGCTGAAAGCAGCATGAACTCTGCCAGGCCACAGGGGCATTGTAAATGACTGCTTCTCAGGCCGGCTCATCAGCTTTCAGCAGTTTGCAACACCTCAGCCCTAATCCCCAGACGGCTTGGACATGGATTGCTTGGATTATTACATTTCTCTTTGGAGGCTCTGAATCTCTTTTTACAGAGACTGATGACATTTCCATATCTGAAAGGTAACTTTGGGCACATAAAGAATTAATGCCACACACCTGGAAAAGCCTGATCAAAAGATGAGGATGTAGTTTAAGGCCTGGAAAAGAGCATTCATCACGACTTTTTTGATTCATGACTGTTCGTGTTCATTTTACAGCCAACTTTCCTCTCTGCCTGTCTTCCTCATACTGTCTAATACTCTTTGTTGGGGCTTGAATAGGTGTTGCTTCTGAAACCTGTATTAAGTGCCATACATTTTCACGTATTATTTCTAATCCTACAATAGCTGTGGTATAGCAATCATAGTAGGAAACAGAGTGAATGCTAAGAATGTACCAGGCATGATTCTGAGCACCTTATATAGAGCTATTATATAACCTACTGACTTCTCCTACGACTTATGAAGTACGTGCTATCATAGTCCTCTTCCTACAGACCTGGCAAAGTCAAGGACAGAGATGGTGAGCAGTGTCCCAATGTGACCCAGGTGAAAGTTTTCAGTCATACTTCAAATCCAGAAATCTCGGGGATTCACACTCTTAACCACTTACCTTAAATAGCTTTGATCTGAATTATAATGATAACTATTCCTATATTTTAGGGCCAAACATTGAGGTGCAAAGTGATGAGGTAACTTGCCTCGGGTCATGTAGTTAGCCAGTCCTAACCACGGCATTTGAAGCAACTTCTATCTCATTCCAAAGCACACACACTTTCTGCTGAGCCACACATGAAGAGAGACTCTCTTATTAGGAGCAGAAGTTAGAATTCACCGATCCCAGCCATATTTGGTTGTGAGAACTTTGTTTTTTCCATTTAGGAAAAATATGTATTGCTCCTAAGTGGTGTTTTTGAAAATGGTGACTTTCGGCCTGTTTCTCCTACTTATTGGATGAGTGTGTGTGTGGGGGTGGGGGGGGGGGGAGGGAACTTGTGATATGAAGAAAACTCCTCTACTTAGTACAATTATTACATTTCTCCTTAAATCATGGAATAGCTCATGAGAAAATCAATGTTCTGCTTCATCACAGACTTGCATAATCATCTATTTAATTAGCAGCATGATAGTATGGCAAAAGTTCCATGCCTTTTGAAATTTGTGTAAGACAAAAACGCTTTTCAACCAGGGTCAGTTTTAGATATATGAATATAAACAATTCAGTAAAAACAGAATAAAAAATCTCTGGTGACCAGAATGTTCCTAAAGTTCTATTTCCCAGGACAATATCTTATTAATTTGTTGTAGTCACTTGTGGTATGCTGAGAACAAAACAAAACAAAAATGTATGTGTGTTAGAAATTCTAGGAACTTTCTGGACTACACTTCTCTATCTTATCTATTACTAATTACAATATCCCTTTTTTATTTCTAAGATTACCTTGATTTTGAGAAATAAAAAATACAGAGAAGCTGAAAGAATAATTAATGAATGCTCATATAACCACTGGCTCAGAATGACAAATAATAACATTTCATTTATGTTTAAATATTTTTTTACATTACTTTTAATATACCAGATAAGCCCAAACTCCCATTTGTCCCCCATGCCCAGATCTATTGGCTTCTTATCTCCTCCATAGGCAGTCCCACAAAATGTGGGAAAACCACATCAGAAGTTTATATTAACTTATACATGTTGTATTTTCAGGTACTTTAAGTTCACATAAATGGTTTCATACTTTACATGTCATTCTTCACTTTTTTTTTTCACTTAACATGGTTTTTTGAGATCTATCCATATCAAGGCATAAAGATCGAGTTCATTCTGTTTAACATCCTTCCAGGGTTCTGTCATATCAATATTTTTACTCCTTCTATAAATGGTTATTGAATTTGTTTCTAATAATTGATTATTACCAATAATGTGATTATGTGTGCCTTTGTAAGTATCTGCATTAATTTGCTAGGGCTACCAAAATAAATTACTGAGTTGGGAATCTCTAGGCGTTTTCCAGTTCTGATATCCTGAGTACGGGTTCTGTTTGTTACTGGATGGCTTAAATAGCAGGAATTTATTTTCTCACAGTTTTAGAGGCTGGAAGTCCAAGATCAAAGTGATGGCATGTTTGGTTTCTTCTAGTCTTTCTTCCTGGCTTGCAGATGGCTGCTTCTTTTTGTGTTCTCATGTGACCTTTTCTCTGTGCACATGTATCTCGGGTGTCTCTTCTTTTTCTTATAAGGACACCAGTCATATCATATCAGAGTCCACCCATCTGACATCATTTAACCTTAATTATCTCTTTAAAGACTAGATCTTTAAATGCATTGTGAGACATACTGAAGTTAGGACTTCAACATATGAAGTATGGGGGGGATGCAATTGAGTACTAATAACAATACCATGGAAAGCACTCTAGACTAGGTGTTCAGTGTAAGCTCTGGAGTCAGCTTGCCTAGGTTAGAAACTGACTCACCACATGCTAGCCGTGTAATTTTGAGCAAGATACTCAACCTTGCAGCAACTCATCTGCAACAAAACCCATCTGTCTTTTGGGTTGTTGTTGCAAATGTTAAAAGAGCAATACATAAAGAACCTCAACTGTGCCCCACTCAACATTAGCTATTGTTAGGTCTACTTGTGTATATTAAGAAGATTTTATTTAGAAAATGTATCTGGTGGGCCGACGGAGTAGCATGTTGGTTAGGAGTTGGCTTGGGATGCCAGGTCTGAGCAGCAGGGTTCTGGTTTGGTCCCACATATGAGGGCCAGTGACACTGCGCCCTCTACAGCTAATATGGTGAACAACAGCTTGACTTGGAGTGAGTTGCCGGCGATAGCATAGGCTGCAGTGGGGCTGGCCAGCATCGGGTGTGAGCTTTCGTGAGCTGTCGTGATCCACTGTGAGCAGCCGTCTAATGGCCAGCAAGTGACTGCCTCACCCTGGAAGAGCGCAATGATAATACCAACATGGGTCAGTGAAGCGACGTCCTCCACAACTAGACTGAAGAACAGAAGGACAGTAGCTTGTCTCTTCCCCTTCCCCTACTCCCCCAATGCTCTTCCCCTCCCTCAATTCCCCAATAAAATCTTTAAAAAAAAAAAAAAAAGGAAAAGAAAATGTACCTGGTCATGGGATGTCCAAGGCAAAAGGAACACATTTTCAATTTTTCTAGATACCGCTAAGTAGCTTTCCATGGTGAGTACACCAATGAACACTTCCACCAGCCAAGTACAAGAGTTCCTTTTTCCTCATTTCCTGGCCAAGAATTGATTTTTCCATACTTCAACATTTCTATCCATCTGGTGTTTCAAAAAAAGTATGTCATTGTTGGGTACATTCTTTGACATACATCTGTTTCCGGTGGTCTATAGACCATAAGGGAAAAAATGCTTTTATATACTTCTCATAGCCACTCCTTTAGTACAGTTCAAAGCAAAGAAAGCACACTATGAACAAAAACTCTCTTTGGTGACAGTTGGATGAAAGCAGGAAATCAGTCCAGTGTCTGTGGTAATTTTTCTTTGACTTCCGCATCTCTCTCTGTGCTTTTTGGATTTTAACTTCTTCAGGAGGTTGAGTGTCTTTCAAATGGACACTCTCTAAAGTTTAAGAAAATGGAGTACCCTTTCCCTAGCGATGCTTTTCCTTTGGCTGAAACATTAGTTCTCAAGTTTTATTGTGCCTGAGTCATTTGTATAGCTTGTTAATAATGCTGATTCCTGGATTTCACACTCACAGATTCTGATCTGACCCTGGTGTGGGGACAAAAGTCTGGGTTTATCACAGGCACCTCATGTGATCCATTTCAGGAAATATGTTGCCTACACTTTGAGGAACACAGCTTTAAAAATAAAATAGTCTTTTGATATTTTCCTAAGTAGTGTGGTATTTATTGTATCTTAACCTAAGTAAACACCCAGCCTGCAGACAAACATTATCATGGGCTTTGGGAATTTGTCTTCCTGACCTTATGGTTCCCTCTGTTTAATATGAAAGCCATTGAGTGGGAAATTTCTAGGGTGTTTCCAGTTCTGATATACTGTGTCTGGTTCTGTTTGTTGCATGCCTCTTTCATTTCCTACCAGGTCTTCAGTAACCCATGCCACCACAGTGTGTTCTTGTACCACAGGTCATTTAGCGATAAGAGTGAATTTCTCTCAGAAACTTGAAACTCAGGGAAATAAGGCAATCCACTGACAGCTAAATATGCAATTTAACTATATAATTTAACATAACAGATAAGATCATTACATTGGTAAATGTCCCCTTAGAAGGTAGTAAATCTCCCTGATAAAAAACTGGAAGCACTAGATAGAAAGGCAATTGATGTTTAATTTAATGTGATATAAACATATAGCTATCAGTGTGATAAAATGTCTGGAAGAAATATGTGGAGACTGAGAAGGTATTAGAGAATGTCAAATATCAAAGGAGAGCCTAAAGAAACAGTTTGCCCCCAGCCCTTGTCCAGAGGGGAGTTTGCTCCCCAATTTCAACTCTAGTTTCTCTCAATAGCAGAAGCAATACACTAATCAAAAACAATGACAGGATGCCATGTTAAGACTAATTTTATTTTGTTTATAATACCATTTTTAGCTAATTGCTTTGACAAGAAAAGAGATTATATCTGGTGCTTGAGGATTTAGTCACTATCACATTGCTAACAGGATTATAAATTGACAGAATCTTTCTGAGAAGCACTTCTCCCATACTTCCAAAAGCCTCAAAAATGTGTGTTCCTATGGATTTATTAATTTCAAATTTTAAAATGTATTTAAGGAAACAACTAATCTATGATAATTTTTTTTCTATGAAAATGTTTATTACAGTGTTTCTGTCACTATAAATATATAACAAAAGGGAATCAATTATATACATTTTGGTATATCCCCAAAATAGAATCCTATTTATCATTAAACAATTATGAGAACTATACATGTTATTTTCACATGAAAAGCTAGAAGTAATATATTTTTAAGTAAAACCATCACTTTATAATGCAGCAACATAGTATAATACATTTTTATATTTATTTATTTATTTATTGTTAAAAGATTTTGTTGGGGAATTGGGGAAGGGAAACAGACAAGTTGCTGTCCTCTTGTTCTTCAGTCTAGTTGTGGACGACGTCTCTTCACTGGCCCATGTTGGTATTGTGATTATGTTGCCTACACTTTGCTGGCTGAGGCAGATTTGTCACTGGCCATTGGACGGCAACTGATGGCAGCTCACAGCAGCTCATGCCGCCGGCTGCTCATGCTGGCTGCTGGCCACTTACGGTAGCTTATGTCAGCCCACTGCAGCCTGACTGCAGCCTATGCCGCCTCCGGTGACTCACAGCAGCCCAACTCCAGGTTGAGCTGTTGTTCACCACCTTAGCTGTAGAGGGCGCAGCATCACTGACCATGTGGGATCCGAACCTGCCATCCTGATGCTCAGACAGAGCTGGCGCTCCCAAGCCAACGCTTAACCAACGAGCCACTCAGCTGACCCTACATGTAGGTATGTGTGTGTGTATATATATATATTCCATAGTGGTTATGGCTGTATAGCGGGGTTATTGGTATGGGTTTTTAAAAATCTTTGCAGTTCTCTCTATTTCCTAATTTTCCATAATGAATATATCCTTTTTTATAATATGATAAATATGACTTTGTAATATGATAAATCATATGTAATATGATTACTAATTTTTAACCAGAGAATTTTGGTTTCTATTATTGGTCTCTTGTGAGTTAAGGACAGCTATTCATTCAGCAAACACGATTTGAGTGTGTACCATGTGCCTTAGAATACTTCGGTGGAAAAAAAAAAACACAAGAGATCCCTGTCCTTGTGAAACTGACCTTCCGGTTTACATTCCAGCCAGTTCTTCTGAGCAAGAATCACAGTATAAATTGACCTGGCCTGGAGTTCAGAAATCTTAGCTTGCCACCCACCTCCCCAAACTTGTGGCCCCTTCCAAGGACCTGAGTCACCCAAGAGGCCCTGGAGGAGCAGCATCTTTCATTATTCAAGATAACCCCCTTTTAACCATACCTGAGTTTATGCTAATGAGGTAACTGTTTGTAGTGTCCTAGGTAGGTTCAGATGGGATTGTTCACCAAGAAGACCAAAGCATGATGAGAGGGTTGGAACTTTCAGCCAAACCCTCGACCTCCAGGGAGGGGAGAGGTCCTGGAGATAGGATTAATCATCAATGGCCAGTGATTTAATTAATAATGCCTATATAAGGGACCCTCCATAAAAATCCTAAGCAATGAGGTTCAGGGAGCTTCTAGGTTGGTGAACACATCTAGTTGCTAGGAAGATGGTGACTTAGAGAGGGTGTAGAACCCCACAGCCCCATAACTTTCCCTATGAGTCTCTTCCATTGACTTGCCATAGATGTCTGAAGTGGGGGACAGTTCCGTGGGACTGATATCTTGAACCTGAGGGGTCTGACTTTAACTCTTGGGGATAGTTAGTGTAAGAACTGAATTGAATCACAGGACAGCCAGTTGGTGGCTGAAGAGTTAGAGAACTGGTTGTTGGTGTGGGAAAAACCCACATATTTGGTGTCAGAAGTGTTCTGAGGGTAGAAACAGATTATAGGACTAGAACTACAGCTGTAGTTTGAACTAACTAACCTAGGTATGAGGGCACACAGCATGTGGGCACACAGATCCATGCCTGTGGTGGGTAAAACATGCTCCTCCAAAATCTGAAATAATTCATTTTGAACATACCCTACCAACTGGCAACTGTGCCAAGATAATGTTACTGGTTTGACACTGACCTCTTGGATGGCATGACTATTTTTCTTTTTGTCTGTCCCTCTGTGCTGTCTGCCTTTCCTCTTGTCAGTAAATCTAATGAAATGTCCCAGGGAAAGTTTGTGACTGTTTCTATAATATAATCAAAAAGTTTTTTCTACTTGCCTCTGTCAGGTGCAAAGACAAAAAAGAAAGATAAAATATTCAGTTAAAAGTGACGTTGAGGCCCTTTCACGCTTGATTCCTAGTTGCGATTGTGCTTTTCATGAAAAAGTTGATATTTTATCAAATGGCAATGTGTCAGTCTCATGAGGAATAGGACTCTAAAGTTTCAGTCATTAGCTACACCAGTCAGATTAAATAATCATTGTGGTAGTTCTGCTAACAGAGGATGGTGTGTGATTTTGGTACTGGGGGAAAGAATAAGGAAATTGGAATAAACCTTGCATCTTAGTAATGGATTAGATTCAACAAAAACCACAGAAACTGAAATAGGTAAAAAAATAAAAATAAAAATCCTCACAGAATGTTACACAAACAACTGAGAATGCAAACTCTTTCTCTGGTATCAAGAAAATAATTTTAGAAGTATATTTTTATTCAAATATGTGTATTTTTGAATATTTATGAATATAGTTATTTCTATAAATGGTAAGAGAATTTTATTTTAATAAAAATGTCCTCTTTTTAGGCCCAAGGGGAGTACAAGAAAGGAGATAATAAAGACCAGAGCAGAAATAAACAATATAGAGAACAGAAAAACAATTCAAAAGATCAATGAAACCAAGAGCTGGTTTCTTGAGAAGATAAACAAAACTGACAAACCTCTAGCCAAGCTCATCAAAAAAAAAAAGAGGACTCAAATTAGCAAAATCAGGAATGAAAGAGGGGAAATGACTACAGACATCACAGAAATACAAAAAATTCTAAGAAATTACTATGAGCAACTATATGCCAACAAATTTGACAATCTGGAAGAAATGGATAATTTTCTAGAAGCATACAACCTTCCAAAGCTAACGCAAGAAGAAACAGAAAATTTAAATACCCTGATTACTACCAAGGAAATTGAATCAGTAATTGACAAGCTCCCAAAAAACAAAAGCCCTGGGCCAGACGGCTTCACAAGTGAATTTTATCAAACATTCAAAGAAGAACTATCACCTATTCTTCTCAAACTATTCCAAAAAATCCAGAAGGAGGGAAGGCTCCCAAACTCTTTTTATGAAGCCACTATCACCCTGATTCCAAAACCAGATAAAGACATCACAAAAAAGGAAAACTACAGGCCAATCTCCCTGATGAATATAGATGCAAAAATTCTCAATAAAATATTAGCAAGCAGAATTCAGCAATATATTAATAAGATCATACATCATGATCAAGTGGGATTCATCCCTAGTGCGCAAGGCTGGTTCAACATCCGTAAATCAATTAATGCGATACACCACATCAACAAAATGAAGGATAAAGATCACATGGTCATTTCAGTAGATGCAGAAAAAGCATTTGACAAAATCTAACAGCCATTTATGTTAAAAACCCTTAGCAAAGTGGTAATACAGGGATCATATCTCAACATAATAAAAGCCATATATGATAAACCTAAAGCTAACATCATACTCAATGGGGAAAAGCTAAAACCATTCCCCTTAAGATCAGGAACAAGACAAGGCTGTCCACTTTCTCCTCTTTTATTCAACATAGTGCTGGAAGTTCTAGCCACAGCAATCAGACAACAAAAAGAAATAAAAGGCATCCAAATTGGCAAGGAAGAAGTAAAATTGTCATTGTATGCAGATGACATGATACTGTATATAGAGAACCCCAAAGACTCCATCAAAAAACTATTGGAACTGATAGACGAATTCAGTAAAGTAGCAGGATATAAAATCAATGTTCAGAAATCAGTGGCATTTGCATATACCAATAATAAACTAATGGAAAGAGAAATCAAGAAAACTGTCCCATTTACAATTGCGTCAAGAACTATAAAATACCTAGGAATAAATTTAACCAAAGAAGTGAAAGATCTGTACTCAGAAAATTATAAGACACTGAAGAAAGAAATCATAGAAGATACAAATAAATGGAAACACCTACCATGCTCATGGATAGGAAGAATTAATATAGTTAAAATGTCCATACTGCCTAAAGCAATATATAGATTCAATGCAATTCCTATTAAACTACCAAGGGCATTTTTCACAGAAATAGAAAATATAATCCTAAAATTTATATGGAATCATAAAAGACCCAGAATAGCCTCGGCAATTCTGAGAAATAAAAACAAAGTCGGAGGGATCACGCTACCAGACATCAAAACCTACTACAAGGCTACAGTAATCAAGACAGTTTGGTATTGGCATAAAAACAGGCACATCGATCAGTGGAACAGAACAGAGAGCCCAGAAATAAATCCAGGCATTTACGGACAGTTAATCTATGACAAGGGAAGCAAGAATTTACACTGGAGTAAAGATAGTCTATTCAATAAATGGTGCTGGGAAAATTGGACTGACACATGCAAAAAAATGAAACTGGATCATCTCCTTATGCCTTATACAAGAACAAATTCAAAATGGATTAAAGACTTAAATGTAAGACCTGAAACCATAAAAATCCTAAAAGAAAATATAGGGAGTACATTTGCAGACATTACCCGGAGCAATATTTTTACTGATACATCCCTACAGGCAAGGGAAGTAAAAGAAAAAATGAACATATGGGATTATATCAGACTTAAAAGTTTTTTCACAACAAAGGAAACCATTAATAAAACAAAAAGGAAGCCTACTGAATGGGAGAATATATTTGCCAACGATATATCTGATAAGGGGTTAATATCCAAAATTTATAAAACACTTATGAAACTCAACACCAAAAAAACAAACAACCCAATTAAAAAATGGGCAGAAGATATGAAGAGACATTTCTCTAAAGAGGACATACAGATGGCCAACAGGCATATGAAAAAAAGTTCAGCCTCACTGGTCATTAGGGAAATGCAAATAAAAACCACCATGAGATACCACCTCACTCCAGTCAGAATGGCTATCATCAACAAATCAACGAACAACAAGTGCTGGCGGGGCTGTGGGAAAAAGGGGACCCTGCTTCACTGTTGGTGGGACTGCAGATTGGTGCAGCCACTATGGAAGTCAGAATGGAGGTATCTCAAAGAACTGGAAATAGAGCTACCGTTTGACCCAGCAATTCCACTCCTAGGTATTTATCCTGAAAAAACCAAGACACTTATTCAAAAAAAGTTATGCACCCCGATGTTCATAGCAGCACAATTTACAATAGCTAAGACTTGGAAACAACCAAAATGCCCGTCAGTAGATGACTGGATTAAGAAACTGTGGTATATTTATACAATGGAGTATTACTCCGCTATAAGGAAGAATGAAATTGTGCCATTTGCAATGATATGGATGGACCTAGAGACTATTATGTTGAGTGAATTAAGTTAGTCAGAGAAGGACAAATACCATATGATCTCACTCATATGTGGAATCTGAAAAACTGTATGAATGAGCAAAGTAAACAGAAACTGTCTCATAGATATAGAGGAAAAATCAGTGTTGCTAGTTGGGAGGGGGTGGGGATGAGGGAGAAGAGGAAGGGATTAGACAGCAAAAATAGGCAACTACAATATTGCCACTGGGATATGAAAAACAGTTTGGGGAATATAATTAATAATGTTGTAAATATTCTGTGGAATGTCAGATGATCACAGGTCTTGTTAGGGAGACCATTTCATGGATGAAGTAGAGGTTTGATCACTGCACTGTATTACTAAAGTGGAGGTGGTATACCTACTGTAATTGAATATATATAGATAGTCACGGGATGTGGATTATACTGTGGAAGAGAGTCAGAGGAAGAGTAATAGATATATATGATATGGGGGGGAGTGGGGTGGTGAATTGGGGGTGGGGGGTTGTCACTTTGAGGGGTAAAATGTATAACTATTGCACTGTGTTGTACACCTGAAACTAATTTTAAAAAATTTAAAAAAAATAAAAAAAGTCCTCTTTTTAAGCTCACCACTCCGTCCACCATTAGAAAGCAGCTTTATTGCTAAAAAGCAATCCATTTATTTAGATATAATCTTCTTAGGCAATTTGAAGTTTTTCCACCTTCTTAATGATATATATATATATATATATATATATATATATATATATATATATATATATACTGCGTTGCAAGTGTGCATACTGCCTCAACTGAGCTTATTATTATGTGTTAGGGTTGTAGATCATTTTTATTTTATTCTTTGCCCATAGTTGCAGTTTCCAAACTTTTCACAAAGAATCTAAATACTTTTACAAGAAAAATAGAAATAAATTAAATGTTATTAAGTAAAAGAGGATGTGTATTTTCAATATTCCACTTACTTAAAAACCTGGTAAGCCTCATTGAGTTCAAACTATACTAATAGCAATTTTATTTGTAACAAGGTCAGAGTGTTTTGCTGCTCCAAGTCAGAAAACAATAGATCATTAATCCCTTACATAGCATTTCATTACTGATGAAATTTTGAGTACTTTTAATTTAGTGGGTCATTTTGCCCAGTGCTAAACAGTGGTTAGCAGGCTAATGAGTCTGCTAGATCTCCCACTTGATCACTGGCAAGGAAACCTTTTTTTGCTTGGTGAAAAAGTACCCCAGGAAAATTCTTGAGAGACTCTGGAAACTGTATTTGCTTCCAGACTGTGGAGTTTTAAGTGCTTCTTCAGCATTTATAAAGCTCCATTGCTTGAGAAGGTGTTCATTTCCAGCTTTCTTTTGGCTTTTTCCCCTCTTTGCTTCACAGTCCTGAGATTAGCTAATGAAATATCTTAATTAGCAGTTGAAACAACAGTGAATCCAGGAGAGGATGAATCTGTTTACATCTTTAGTCAAAAATGTCTTCACTAGGAATAAAAGTCAGGAGTTCCACTTCTGTTTCTTAATTCTTCCAGAAAATGTCATCTGTTCTCACTTTTCCATCATTTTCTAGTTAAAAGTCTCAAACCTTGTCTTGTCTCCAGATTTGCCACTTACATTTGACATCTTTTAGCAGGTTGTCAAAATTGCTAGATCTCAGGAATATTAAGCCACCAAATTAAATTGGATTTTTAAAATTCTGATTGATACTGACTAATCATCTAACACCCTCCTTCTCTCCTCTCACTTATAAATCTCCATTTCTCCTAGATTAGGAGAACATAAGCATCTCCCTATACTCAGTTCCAAGAAGTCCCAAATTTGAGACTCATTAGGAGGAAATCTTGTCGGCTGACTTCCGTTCAGCACAGGTTAACTTCTGTCTTCTCTAACAATCTGCATTGTCTTAACAAATAAAATATCTGTTGTGAAATAATTTAATACATAGATTTAAAACAATGGATTCATGGAAAAAGGAGGAACTTCCTAAGATTTTGAACTGCTTTGTTTTACCCCCAGGATTGGGAGTGATAATGCTAATGAGAAGTACAATGAGGTATTATGGATAGGATTTTTCTAGAAAACTACCAAACATATTTATTAACAGGCCTCAGAGATCGTTAGGATTCCCCCTGAGGAGACACTCATTTTTTCCATACCTTGCCTTACAATGTGTGTCCAGGTATGATGCGGGCAAGAAAGATTTATCGTGCCTCTTGCTCATGTTGAAGGGCCCCTAAGCCACTCTGATTTCAAAGGGTGGACAAGAATCACAGTGACTGAAATAATGCATAGTTCTATTAGAATAAAATGAAAAGCTGAGGGTAGCTCGAGATACTGAGAGTGCTCTGAACAATAGAATTCTACCTTTCAGTGATAGAAACAATAATATGTAGTGTTTTCTTTAAGGACTGAATGTTCTAAGCTCTTTCCATGTTTAACAGTCCTGTAAGATTGATAGCAGCTATTTCAGACCCTTAATTTTAAGCATGAGGATAATGAAGTCAGAGAAGTTATAGAAAGTGACTGAAGTCACCCAGGGAATTAGGGACAGAGGCTGAACTAGATACCAGGTCTCCTAAGTTTTAGTCCAGTGTTTTTCACTACACTGTGCAATGATCACATTTTGAGTCCCTTGTCACAGCGAGACCTTCGGCAGGAAGTCCAGGCTACGTGACATTTTTTTAGGTCCTTATTTTATTTAGGTGATTAAAATAGATTATGACACTTCCCAGAGGCAAGATGTACCCAAACCTAATAAAAGAGGGGAAAAACAAAATGCAGCGTATCAAGTTGACAACTTTGTGTTAATGTTTTTGAGAGCTTTTCTCTATCATGTGCACATTTCTCAGCTTCACTGGGCTAATTCCACTTCTTTCTGTTTCCGAGGCATGTTGGTTTGGTAATCGTACCATCAAAGATTTTAAATGAATACTGACTTTTAAAAAAACTCTCAGTTATATGGATTTTACAATATATCGGTTTTTATGTCTATTATTATCTATCTCAAAAAAACATTGAAATCTTCAGACTATGTATAAACTGTACCTTATAGGAAATGTCTCAGGAAGTGGCACATCCAAGCATATTTATTGTAGGTACACTGTCATTGTTCTGCATAATAGATGGCTGAAAAGAAAGTATTGTAATAGGTTTTTTTGTTTCTAGTAGTGAGCATAGCTCCAAGAGAACACCACGTATTAAATGGCTTATATAGTCATGATTTAGGGCTTATGTTATAATTTTAAATCTTACAAACTAAAGTCTAACAATCATGTAAAACTTTCCTTTTTGTGCAAAATAATAAGATGACTTTTTGCAGAAAATTTCCAGATTGTACTTGTCAAATACAAGGTGTGATCAAAAAATACGGTGAATATTTCAATTAAAAAAATTTATTACAGTAATAGACACATTGCCATTAATTCCCCTCAAAATACTCCCTCTCACTTTGAACACACTTATCCCATTGTTTTTGCCACTTTCTGAAGCAGTTCCAGAAGTCCTCTTTTGTGAGTGTCGTTAGTTGCGTTATCGTGGCTGCCTCAATGTCCTGAATCATTTTGACTTTGGAGAAGAACTGGAAGTCACATGGTGCCAGATCCGGTGAATAAGGTGGATGAGGACACACTGTAATGTTTCTATTTGACAGAAATTGCCATATCAGAAGCGATATGTGACACGGAGCATTGTAATGACTGAGGATGATTTATGGCACACTTTAAAACACTCCTTCTCTCAACCATAGCTCACACCTGACTTCACCGAATAAGTTGAAATTTCTCACACACTGTTACTAATGTTCAACATTCCCCTTCCCATATTGAAGATCCCTCCCTTTCCTTTGGATGGCACTTGACAGCAGTATTCATAGTATATTTTGATCACACCTCATATATATTTTCAACTGCCTTTTGAAGTAGAGAGGCCTGACTCAGGTTTGCTTATAACTGAATGACTAATATGGGTGAAATTGGTTTTATAGTTACATGGCTAGCTGACTTATAGAGCTTTTATTTGGTGGGTGTTGGAAATAAAGCCTGGAAAAATGAGGTAGCCTCAAAAATTAAAATTATGATTCATAAATATAAAAATGATGTAAGAGATATAAGAAGTGCTGATAATTTTGTTTAAAAAACCCCTCACCTCCAAATAACTGACAGAGAACTAAAAAGAGTAAATTAATGTGGTACTAATACAAAAACAAGTGGCAACATTTAATATTCTGTTAAGTAAACATCACAAACCAGTGAGAGAGTAAAGAACAATGAAACAAATAATATCTGACCATTAGCTAAATGTCTAAGTCTGCTTCTGAGAGCTTGCACTAAAATAAACTTTTATATCATGAACAGTTGAAATATATTAATAATAACCAGTATATAAAATTTAAGCATAATTTTTCATGAGTGCCTTATGCCTCAATGGGGACTAGATAGGGACAGCTTAAAGCCAATCTATAAAATCACAAAAGAAATAATAAGGATGACTTGATTTTCTACTCAAAGCATTTCATATGAGCCAATAATTATTATTATTATTTTTTCGATGTCATCTAAAGGGAAAATATTTATTTTTTTAATTACACAGGCTTTCATTTCTAATAGGCCATTAGTACTTTATTCTATTATATTATTGTAAGGGGAAAGTTTTCATTTTGTATCCAACTTAAACTCCCAACTTCTCCATGTGTGTCCACTAGAATCTCATTAATTATTCAGCAACAAAAAATAGTTTCTTGGGAAAGCAATTAAACCCCAAAAATTCAAAAATGGTTGTTCAAATATTAAATTCTTTTTTAGAAGAATCCCTTTTTCATCTCATTTCAAGAGTGTAGCTTTTAGATGTAACAGGCTTTATTTTTAAAAACATCTTTTAAAGTACAAAAGAAATAGAAGCACAGGCCTAAAATTTTGAAAATTAAAGAAAAAGATTCATAATGTCACCACCCTAACAACTTCTTCTTAATCTGTAGGGCCAAATGTCCACAAACAACACTGCCCTGGCAAACTTATTTCTGATCCAGGTAACTGCAAAGAATTTAGAATTATATCACTCTGCACCATGTCAATGTTTTTAATTTGCCGGGCAGGTTGCCATTCACTTAAGGTCTACCACTCATTTATTTTGAAAGGTAGCCAAATCGGACTTTTCCCCCTAATGATCAATAAAATACAACTATTGTTATTATCATGAGTTTTCCCTTTTAAGCACAAGCACTACACTTACCATGCTATGTATCTCATTTAATCCCAGTAAGTTTATGACTAATGGACTGTGGCTACCAATTTAGAGAGGAGGCAATGGTTCCATGTCTTCTCCAGGGTCACATAACCAGGATGTGGTAGAATTGTGACAAGAAACCCAATCTATCTGGCCTTAAATCCCAGGCTCTTTACCACCTCACACTACAGAGATGTGTCTTGCATTGCTTTGCATTTCCCTTCCTTTCACTCTCCTGCTCATTTTCAAGACATCTTTCCATTGCGCTTGTTTTTTTGTTTTGTTTTGTTTTTAATTTTTTTATTGTGAAATAAACATTTTTCTAAAAAAAATTAGTTTCAGGTGTACAACACAGTGCAAAGTTATACTTTTTACCCTTCAAAGTGAAAACCCTCTCCCCCAATTTGCCACCCCACTCCTCCCCCCCATATCATACATATCTGTTGCAATTTCTTTTTTTTTTTTTTTTAAGATGTTATTGGGGGAGGGGAACAGCGTTGGGGAATCAGGGAAGGGGAACAGACGAGTTGCTGTCTTTTTGCTCTTCAGTCTAGTTGCGGAGGACGTTGCTTCACTGGCCATGTTGGTATGGTCATTGTGCTCTTCCTGGATGAGGCAGGAGGGTCGCCGGCCTCTGGGTGTCGCTCACTGTGGCTATTGGCAGCTCACGCTGGCTGCTGGCCGCTCACGCTGGCTGCCGGCCACTCACTGTAGCCCATGGCAGCCCACTGCAGCAGGGGCTGCAGCCCACACCATCGCCGGGGCTCACACAGCCCAGCTCCAGGTGGAGCTGTTGTCAGCTGTGGAGGGCAGTGCACTGGCCCTCATATGTGGGATCCGAACTGGGGCAGCTGGCATCCCGAAACCAGCTCTTAACCAATGCACCACTCGGCCGGCCCTGTTGCAATTTCTTTGACTCCCTTCTGCAGTATAATCCGCATCCCGTGACTATCCATATATTCAATTACAGTTGGCATGCAATATTATACAACATCAGTTTCAGGTATACAGTGCAGTGATCAAGCCTCTACTCCATCCATGAAGTGGTCTCCCTAACAAGACATATGACTATCTGACACCCCACAAAATATTTTCAACATTATTATATTCCCCGAACTCTTTCATATCCCTGTGGCAATGTTGTAGTTACCTATTTATGCTGTCTAATCCCTTCCCCTTATCCCTTATCACCACCCGCCTCCCAACTAGCAACCATCAGTTTTTCCTCTGTATCTCTGAGACTGTTTCTGTTTACTTTGCTCATTCATTCAGTTTTTCAGATTCCACTTATAAGTGAGATCATATGGTATTTGTCTTTCTCCAACTGACTTGTTTCACTTAACACAATAGTCTCTAGGTCCATCCATATCGTTGCTAATGGTATGATTTCATTCTTCTTTATAGCGGAGTAATACTGCATTGTATAAATGTGCCACAGTTTCTTAATCCAGTCATCTACCGATAGGCATTTCGGTTGTTTCCAAGTCTTGGCTATTGTAAATAGCGCTGCAATAAACATAGGGGTGCATATATTTTTTCAAATTAGCATCTTGGATTCTTCTGGGTAGATACCCAAGAGTGGAATTGCTGGGTCATATGGTAGTTCCATTTCCAGTTTTTTGAGATACCTCCATACTGATTTCCATAATGGCTGCACCAATCTGCAGTCCCAACAATAGTGCACCAGGGTTCACTTTGCTCCACAACCTCACCAGCACTTGTTGTTTGTTGATTTATTGATGATAGGGATTCTGACTGGAGTGAGGTGGTATCTCATTGTGGTTTTTATTTGCATTTCTCTGATTAGTGAGGTTGAATACTTTTTCATATGCCTGTTGGCCATGTGTATGTCCTCTTTAGAGAAATGCCTCTTCATATCCTCTGCCCATTTTTTAATTGGGTTGTTTGGGTTTTTTTGGTCTTGAGTTTCATGAGTGTTTTATAAATTTTGGATATTAACCCCTTATCAGATATATCATTGGCAAACATCTTCGCCCATTCAGTAGGCTGCCTTTTTGTTTTATTGATGATTTCCTTTGTTGTGAAAAAACTTTTAAGTTGATGTAATCCCATATATTCATTTTTTCTTTTATTTCCCTTGCCCGAGGGGATATATCAGTAAAAATATTACTCAGGGTAATGTCTGCAAACTTACTCCCTATGTTTTCTTCTAGGAGTTTTATGGTTTCAGGTCTTACATTTAAGTCTTTAATCCATATTGAGTTTGTTCTCATATATGATGTAAGTAGGTGGTCCATTTTCATTTTTTTGCACGTGTCAGTCCAATTTTCCCAGCACCATTTATTAAATAGACTGTCTTTACTCCAATGGAGATTCTTGCTTCCATTATCATAGATTAAATGACCATATATGAATGGGAT
Organism: Aselliscus stoliczkanus; assembly: GCA_033961575.1. Lineage (NCBI taxonomy): Eukaryota > Metazoa > Chordata > Mammalia > Chiroptera > Hipposideridae > Aselliscus > Aselliscus stoliczkanus. Next base: position 47,677,330 of record CM066734.1, read on the forward strand.
TATTCCTGGACTCTCTATTCTGTTCCATTGGTCTATGTGTCTGTTTTTATGCCAGTACCATACTATTTTGATGTCAGGTAGTGTGATGCCTCCCACTTTGTTCTTATTTCTCAACATTGCCGTGGCTATTTGGGGTCTTTTGTGGTTCCTATAAATTTTAGGATTCGATGTTCTATTTCTGAGAAAAGTGTCCTTGGTAGTTTGATTGGAATTGCATTGAATCTATATATTGCTTTAGGTAGTATTGACATTTTAACTATATTAAATCTTCCTGTCCATGAACATGGTATGTATTTCCATTTATTTGTATCTTCTTGGATTTTTCTCTTCAGTGTCTCATAATTTTGTGAGTACAGGTCTTTTACTTCTTTAGTTAAATTGATTCCTAGATATTTTATTGTTTTTGAAGCAATTGTAAAAGGGACTGATTTCCTGATTTCTTCTTCTGATAGTTTATTATTGGTGTATACAAATGCAACTGATTTCTGAATATTAATTTTGTATCTTGCTGCCTTACCAAATTCGTTTATCAGTTCTAGCAGTTTTTTGGTGGAGTCTCTCTATCTAATATCATGTCATCTGCATATAATGACAATTTTACTTCCTCTTTTCAATTTGGATGCCTCGTATTTCATTTTCTTGTCTAATTGCTTTGGCTAGAACTTCCGGAACTATGTTAAATAGAAGTGGTGAAAGTGGGCAGCCTTGTCTTGTTCCTGGTCTTAAGGGGAAAGCTTTTATTTAGCCTTTCCCCATTGAGTACGATGTTTGTTGTGGGTTGATCATATATGGCCTTTATTATGTTGAGATATGATCCCACTATCCCCACTTTGCTAAGAGTTTGTATCATAAATGGCTGCTGGATTTTGTCAAATGCCTTTTCTGCATCTATTGGTATGATCATATGATTTTGATTTTTCATTTTGTTAATGTGATTATTATGTTAATTGATTTGAAGATATTGAATCAACCTTGCATACTAGGAATGAATCCCACTTGATCGTGGTGTATGATCTTTTTAATGAGATGCTGAATTCGGTTTGCTAGTATTTTGTTGAGAATTTTTGCATCTTTGTTCATTAGGGATATCAGCCTGTAGTTATTCTTTTTTGTAATATCTTGTCTGACTTAGGAATCAGGGTGATAGTGGCTTCATAGAAAGAGTTTGGGAGCCTTCCCTCCTTCTGTATTTTTTGGAATAGTTTGAGGAGAATAGGTATTAATTCTTTTTTGAATGTTTTATACTATTCACCTGTGAAGCCATCTGGTCCTGGACTTTTGTTTGTTGGAAGATTGTTGATTACTGATTCAATTTCTTTGGCAGTAATCAGTCTGTTCAGAGTTTCTGTTTCTTTTTGGTTCAGACTTGGTAGTTTGTATGCTTCTAGAAATTTATCTATTTCTTCCAGATTATCAAATTTGTTAACATATAGTTGCTTGTAGTATTTTAAAATTTTCTGTATTTCTGTGGTATCTGTTGTCACTTCTCCTCTTTCATTTCTGATTTTATTAATTTGGGTTCTCTCTCTCTTTTTCTTGGTGAGTCTGGCTAATGGCTTGTTGATTTTGTTTATGTTTTCAAAAAACCAACTCTTGGTTTCATTGATCTTTTGTATTTTTCTTTTTGTTCTCTATTTCATTTATTTCTGCTCTGTCTTTATTATTTCCTTCCTTATACTCCCTTTAGGCTTGTTTGCTGTTCTTTTTTGAGTTCCCTTAGGTGTAAAGATAGTCTTTTGATTTGAGATTTTTCTGCCTTCTTTAGGTAGGCCTGCACTGCTATAAACTTCCCTCTTAAGACTGCTTTTGCTGCATCCCAGAGATTTTGCGTGGTGGTGTTTTCATTTTCTTTTGTCGCGAGGTATCTTTTGATTTCCTCGTTGATCTCATTTGTGACCCACTCACTATTTAGTAGCATGTTATTTAGCCTCCATGTATTTGTAAACTTTGCAGATTTCTTCTTATAATTGATTTCTAGTTTTATAGCATTGTGGTCAGAGAAGACACTTGATATGATTTCAGTCTTCTTAAATTTGTTGAGACTTGTTTTGTGATCTATCTTAGAAAATGTTCCATGTGCACTTGAGAAGAATGTATATTCTGTAGCTTTGGGGTGAAATGCTCTAAAGGTATCAATTAAATACAGCTGGTCTAAAGTGTCATTTAAGGCCGTTATGTCCGTGTTGATTTTCTGTCTGGAGGATCTGTCCACTGGTGACAACGGGGTGTTGAAGTCCCCTACTCTGATAGTGTTACTGTTGATCTCTGTCTTTATGTCTGTCAAAATCTGTTTTATATATTTAGGAGCTCCTATGTTGGGTGCATAGATGTTTACTAGGGTTATGTCCTCTTGTTGAATCGATCCCTTTATTATTATGTAGTGCTCTTCATTATCTTTTATTGTAGTCTTCATTTTAAAGTCTATTTTGTCCGAAATAAGTATTGCTACTCCAGCTTTTTTCTCATTCCCATTTACATGAAATATCTTATTCCATCCCTTTACTTTCAGTCTGTGTGTGTCTTTTGATCTGAGATGAGTCTCTTGTAGACAGCATATGCATGGGTCCTGTTTTCTTATCCACTCAGCCACTTTGTGTCTTTTGATTGGAGCGTTTAGCCCATTCACATTTAAAGTGATTACTGATAGGTGCATATTTATTGCCATTTTGTTATTTGTATTTCTTGTCTTCCTGGGTTAGCTTGTTTTCCCCTTTTTTCTGTTTAAAAAAGCCCTTTTAACATTTCCTGCAATGCTGGCTTGGTGGTAATGAACTCCTTAAGCTTATTCTTTTCTGAGAAGCTCTTTATTTCTCCTTCAATTTTAAGTGATAGCCATACTGGGTAGAGCAATCTTGGTTGTAGACTCTTATTTTGTGTCACTTTGAATATCTCCTGCCACTCCCTTCTGGCCTGCAGAGTTTCTGTAGACAAGTCAGCTGTTAGTCTTATAGGAGTTCCTTTGTATGTAACGGGCTGTCTTTCTCTTGCTGCTTTTAGGATTCTGTTTCTGTCTTTAAGCTTTGCCATTTTAACTGTGATGTGTCTTGGTGTGGGCCTGTTTGGATTCAGCCTGTTTGGAACTCTCTGCACTTCCTGCACTTGTATATCGATTTCCTTCACCAGGGTAGGGAAGTTTTCAGTTATTGTTTCTTTAAATACATTCTCAATCCCTTGCTTCTTCTCTTCTTTTGGTATTCTTATGATGCGTGTGTTGTTGTGCTTCATGTTGTCCCAGAGGTCTCTTAAATTATTTTCATTCTTTTTTATTTTTTTCTTTTTGTTGTTCCTGCTGGGTGATTTCTGCTGTTTTGTCTTCCAATTCGCTGATCCGCTCCTCTGCTTCATCTATTCTACTGGTGATTCCTTCGAGTGTGTTCTTCATTTCAGTTATTGTATTGTTTAGTTCTCACTGGTTGATTTTTACGTTTTCCCTATCCTTCTTTATGTCCTCGCTAAGTTCCTTAAACATTTTTTTTTTGAGGGCAGCGTCACTGGCCCTCATATGTGGTGGGACCCGAACCTGGGCCGCTGGTTTCCCAAGCCAGCGCTTAACCACTGCACCACTCCACCGGCCTTCCTTAAACATTCTCATCATCAGTGTTCTAAACTCTGTCTCTGAAAATTCAGATACCTCTGCTCCATTTAGTTCCATTTCTAGAGTTTTCTTCTGATCTTTTACTTGGGACATTTTTTTTGTTTCTTCATTCTGGCTGTCGTTCTGTGAATGCTTCAATATATTAGATAGATCACCAGTGGTGTACAGTGGTAGAAAGATTCATTGGTCCTGGAGCTCTAGGCAGTGAGGTTTTCACAAGCTCTTCCAACAAATGCCAACTCTTGCGGGTCGCTGTGCGGGCGGGCAGCGCGCATCCTGCCCCACTCGCACTACACACTGCAGTTGGCCCCGCTTTGTTTTTCTGGGACTCAGCACTCGCCAATAATTATTGAATGCTTACTAAATGGCAGCTAATTATTCCGAATGTATTACATGAATTAACTCTTTTAATTCTCAGAACAACCCAAGGAACCAGATGCCATATTACCCCATTTTACAGATCAGTAAACTAAGGTACAGGGCAGCTAAATCACTAGCTCAAAGTAACATTATTAGATCTTGTTTAATGTGTTTAAATCCAGCATTCTTTTTTCATGAGTGTCTTATGTCTAGTGAATGCTTTTTGAGTCTTGTTTGAAAATCTTTGCCCTTCTCCAAGTCAAGGTATTTGCTAATAACACTAAAAGTTTCAAGGTTTTATATTTGTCACTTAAATCCAAATACATTTGGAAGTGATTTGTGTATTTGGGACGACATAGGATTCTTTCTTTTTTTTAATTTTTAGTATATGTGTGATTGTTTATCTGGCTCCATTTATTGACAGACTTCTCCTTTACCCACTGATCTGCCTTGTATCCCTATCATGAATCAAATTTGTACTGGGCTGTTGGAAAAGTCATGATGCATTTTTGCAATGAAAAACATAGAAAAAAATACGTCATGACTTTTCCGACAACCCAATATAGATCAGTGGGCCTATTTCTAGGCTGTGTTTCATATTGGTAAATTTGTCTGTCTTTGTACTACTTCCATATTTTCTTAATTTTGAGGTTCAAAACAAGTGCTAATAGCAAATAAAGAGGAATTCCCTTTGTTAACTTCCTTCTTCTAAAATATTTAGGCTCTTCTTTGCTCTTTATTCTTTCATATACACTGAAGAATAAGTTCCTCAAGTGCCTTGAAAAGCTTATTGGAACTTCTCCTAAATTGCTTTGAATCTATAGAGCAATTTTCAGAGAACAATTTTCTTTTGGATAGATACTTTTCACTTATCAGATTAGCAAATATATTTTTTTAATAAGATGACTCAATTTAGATGATGGGAAGTGAAATATTTATTCTTGTACTCAGTTTGAGAGAGATTAAATTGTAGGTGTAATTTTTCTGAAAAGCAACTTGACAAAATATGTGAAGAGCTTTAAAGATCATAACTTTAGTGCAATGATCAAAGTTTTGTAAATCTATCTATCATAAAGAAATAATCTGAGACTCTGTCATGGTTTTATATCTAAAGATGTTTACTAGAGATTATTAATCATTTAACAAATTATAAATGATCTAAATGTCCAATAATAGGAATGTGATTAATAAATTATGATGCATCCATTTATGGGATAGCATGTAGTCTTTTTGAAGGCTTTTTTGTTTTTGTTTTTGTTTTGAGGGCAGTGACACTGGCCCTCATATGTGGAACTGAACTGGGGCCGCTGGCTTCCCAGGCCAGCTTGAAGGAATTTTTTTTAATGATATGAAAAAACACATGATATAATGTTATGTGCAAGAAAGCATGATGCAAAATTCTACGAGTATATGCTATATGATCTTAACATTTTAAAAATTTATAAGAAAAATACTATAAAAATATACTTGAATGTCATCTTTGGAAAATAAAATTATGGGTAATTATATTTCTATTCCTTATACTTTCCTATACTTTCAAAAGTATCACACATGATTTTTCTTTCAAGAAAAGCAAGGGAAAATGTTGCTCACTGGCTACTTTTATTTGTGACAATGCAAAATTCTAAATGAAGTGATAAACACTTTGTTTCTCACAGCAAATATCTGGTATCAGCACCCCTAAAAGAGGAATGGTCCAAAGTTGACTGTATCCACGATAGGTGCCTGGTCTTTCATTTTGATGTGTGTCTGGAATATCTCAGAAGGAAAACACATTGCCATGAAGGCACTTTTGTACACTTCATCAATATTCCACTGTCCCATTTCTCCCAAGGTAAAATTCTTCAGGGTAAAAATGTCCAAGGCTTCAAATGGCACTAGAGTGTCAGAAAATGTTTCATTTAGAAATCAGACTTGAGGGTATCATGCTGCAGAAGCTTAGATATACGGTGCATTTTTAAGCTATGCACAGAACCCAAGAGAGAAGGATGTGTGTATCTTTGACATTTCTGTGCCCAAGTGTTATTACATGGCTAATCAACAATGAATGCTTAAAAGCTCAGCTCACCAAACCTTGCTGTTGCTATGTAGACATTCATATTTGTTACCACTGAAGTGATTGCTGCACACTGCCATATAATAAAGCCACTCAATTAGGCTGAGGTAGTCCTGTGGTAAAAACTGGTTAGATAAAAATCCTTTTTTATTGTTGGATAAAAATCCTAAAGAAGTTGCTTAGATACGAAAGTTTATGAATAAGTTTTAAAATGCATGATAAAAGAAGATAAGAGCATCATGAGTTAAAGGGTAGGAAGGCATACGTGTTCTTTGAAATCGTTCTTTTTTTCTAAAGCAATGAAATTCTGCACATCAGGCTGTATTTTGAGTTAATGAGTACCACTGTTAAAGCTACATCACTCTGAGAAATATCCCTCTCTTACATGGAATCAAGCAAAAAGGAAATTTTTCTCCTAACATGAATGAAAGTATTTTCTTGAGATATCTTGTTTGTAGTCTAACAGTTATATTCCACAACATGCATTTCCTGTTTCAGGCAGTCCAGGAAATGGTCATTTGCGAAATGGTGCTATGTCATTTGCGAAATCTCATTCAAACGAGATATTTCTCACACCAGTCCCCAGCCTGGTGTGGGGCTGTTTTCCTGCTGGCCTTTGTGGGGATTTCAGGGGTGAAGCTCTGTTTTGGGTGCTGGACCATACTGCACGCAGAAGAAAGAATTTCTACAGGTCGCAGAATCACAGTTAAGATGTCAGTAAAGACACATTGCCCTAGAATGAAAAAACAAACCAAAACAAACAATAAACCTTGGATATGCGTGATCTAGAGGACATTCCAAGACTTAAAAAACTGTATTTGTCTGAGTAAGAAAAGATAATGAATATCATTGTGAAACTTCAGATGACTAGCCATGAGAGAATGGTCACATTTAATAATCATTTCCTTCCTTTCATCTAATATTTATATGTTGTTGTTTAGCAAAAAAATGATAAAAGTAAAGTTCATATACTTATATAGTAATTTTGCTTTTACTATATTTTTACTGTCCAGTGTGACAAAGTCGGGTGAGATTGGACAAATTTTTTTTTTTAAAGATTTTTATTGGGGAATTGGGGGAGGGAAACAGCATTAGGGAATTGGGAAAGGGGAATAGCCAAGTTGTTGTTCTTCAGTCTTAGTTGTGGAGGGTGCAGCTAGCTCAGGTCCAAGTCCAGTTGCCCTCCAGCTACCCGATGGCAGCTCAGTGGCCGTTCAGTTCAAGGTGCCGTGTTCAATTTTAGTTGCAGGTGGGCATAGCCCACCATCCCATGCAGGAGTCGAACCGGCAACATTGTTGTTAGGAGCACATGCTCTCACCAGCTGAGCTATCCTGCCACCTGTTGGCAGCTCAACGGCAGCTCAGCTCGGGCGCAGCTCACTGGCTCATTTGGAAATCCTACTGGCGACCCAGTTGCTCAGGGCTCGCGCTCTAACCAGCTGTGCCACCTGGCCGGGCCTGGACTAAAATGTTTTACAAATGATGTACTTAATCTTTTAATACTTACTTCACAGGATTCTTGCTTAAATCATATTTCTGGAAATAGGTCTTCAAAAAATTGCATCAATGTATCTGTTTTTTAAAATAATATAAAGGCTCATTTTTACTATTTCATTTTTGTGTATTTGTGTAGTATTAATCAATTATCACCCTGAGGATATTTTGGGGGGTTAGTTTATTATCCTATCCTATAAATTCTTCCCCCTCTCATCCAGTTGGCAATAAATTGGGTGCTTCTTTGAGACTTCCTATAAACTAGGTGACTATTTTCTTTTCAAGAGAAAGGGAAGGAAATACATAACAATAAACCAATTTGCTAAAATAGCAATTATTACTCTGTGACTTCTCTGCAAGTTTCATAGTTACTACTTTTAAAAGTACAGTATTCCATGGACAAACCTGGACAGTCTCTCTGTTTGCACAGTTAGGATCCAAGTTCAAATAGATATATTAGTGGTACAAAAAGTATGAGGCTCTACAGGCAGGGAGATCGTAATTACTGAAATGTAGATTATAAAATACCCAAAATAAGATGGAACGATTATAAAATACCCAAAACTAAATGGAAAGCAGCATCACCTTGGATCTTAGAGGAATATGATTTTCTCCTTAAAAAATCCAATAGTCCTCAATATTGCAATCTCTTATAAGGAAGTGCTGTGTCAAGATAACTTAGCAATAGTTATGGACAGTTATGTGACGATGGACAATTATGTTACAATGTTCAGCTGCCCCAGTCCCTTCTGGGGTTTTAAAAAATGGTACCACTTTATGTCTGTGCTTCTCTCATTTGGTGTTGGCACATGAAGAATATTAATGAAACACATCTTAGCAGGCTTCCGCAGCTGTGGTGACCTCCATGGATTCCAAAGCACTCCTTTCAATTTCACATCTGTACATTACCCTAGTAATAATTTCCCATTTGAAAGTAATGAAATAAAAGGTTACATGAAAATATTAGTGGAATGACAATAATTCCCCTTTATTGAATCTTGTCTTTAAAATGTATAAATTATTCATATCTGATGTTTGGTCATTGGTCATGAAAAATTGCATCTTGACATTGATTGCAATTTATGGCCCATTCCTTTTCTGATCTGCATTATGTTTTGAAATTCCTAGATGTTTAATTCCTTCTCAGTTTTCCATAAGGACTTTATATCCATTGGGATGACATTGCATCTCATTCAAGTGGATGAAATTGAATAAGGATGTAAAATATCTTAGAATTATATCATCATATATCCTTGGCCTTGTCAAACAAGTCTTATTTTTCAGGGAAAAGGAAGAAAAGTTTATAGGCTGCTGGTCACAAAATGAAGATGCAGGGATTTGTAAACCAGGATCACAAGCATCTCAGTCTTGTATAAGTGTCCATGTCTTTTAAATTTATCATTCTTAATTATTTAGCTGCAATTAACAGTGGCTGCTATTAAAGAAACTAGTAGCTTCTGCTTCTGAGTTCTGAAACGCAGAGGAATTTCATTCGAAGTCCCTGCTTGCTCCTGTTTAAATTTGAGCTATTTTGAGCATCTGCTGTAGTCCACTGCCAGAGAAAATTATTTGATGCATTCCATTATTGTACTTTAATTCACAAGCTTTTAGAGCAATTGATTGTACTCAACAAATGTAGCTGCATCTTTGCAACAGAAAGAAAAGAAAAGAAAGTCTGTCTGTGTGAGTACATTTTAAGCAAAATATCCCTGATATCCTCTTTTCAGAATTCTTTTCCCTGCAAGTCTTACGACCGTCTCACGACCGTGACCTTAGCAACAGGCAATTTGAACGCTCCAGACAGTAACTTAACAATGAGCTTCCATGGGCATTTTGATCCTTTTGTGCGCTGGGTTTCTTTTTCTATTATTTAGTGAAATCACAGGCTTGCAGAGGGGAACATGGAGTCTTGCTTCTCATTGGTGGGTTACAAATGAAGCTGATTGACCTCTAATGCTTGGTCTTGAGAATTTCCCAGCAGGCATTTTGGTCACTCAGATAATGGAGGGGAGGGGGTAGGAGCCGAAAGTGAATAACATGTGGAAAATTTCGATCCAGAATGGCTGCTAATTAGGGTGGCCTCCAGAGATGTGTATTTGCTTTGAAAGGTTTTTGCCAAGGTTGAGTGGGCTTTGGGATGGGGACGTGAGAATGGGAGGGTGGATAGGAAACAGGAAAAATACCTCCAACCTGGCAGAGACAAGCAGACGGAACACATCTCACTGGATAATGCCCAAATGCCACAAGAGGGCTGATGCTTTCCATGTGGAGCACATGGTCTTAGAAAATGCAGGCTGCTGGGAATCAAAACAAGGGCTTTTTTTTTTAAATCAGCTATTCTGATTTTGAGTCATTTCTAGCAGTTTGATGGGTCTTGAAAACAGCAAAGATTGGACACCTTTCAGTGATTAATGAAACATGTTTAATTGGGAATTGTATTTTGTTTATATTTCTATGTACCTTGAACCAAAATATGATGGATTTCTAAAAATTTTAGGTTTTTTCTAGTACATTTATGGTCTTTTGTCAACATGTATTATAGTAAAACCTAGGAACAATAGTATAATAAAACATGCTTGTTGTGTTTATTATTAAGAATATAAACCTTTTCATCAATGACATCCAAACCCACAAAGTGTTTCAGAATTGGGCCTATAAATAAATTGCACAAATATCATAAAACCCAATAAAAGATGCTGTAATAGGATTTTTAAACCTCTATAAAACTACAAAGAGGACCATCTGGTAAAGAAAACATTTCCCCAGAAACTCAGTGTGAGGCTTTCCACGCAGATGGTGGCATTTAGTAGTTTAAATAGTAAGTTGAGGACGGATGAACTTGGCCTGCATACTGGCTTCCTTCATGACCTGGGTGATAGATGTGCATGGGCTTGGCTTCATCTCCCTGACTGCATATAAATTCTTGAGCTGCTTCTCCTGTTTCCTTAAGGCTTATGTGAGAGATATGGGCTCTGTTCCCATTCATCACCGAGGGGCACATATGTCATATTGTGGTGTCATGTGCATTTCATACATTGTCCTTGTAGCGATAGCTGTGCCTGTGGATGAGCTGGCCAGGTGTCTTTAAGCCAGAGGGAAGCAGTTCTGTTATAAGTATGCAAAAGACAGTGCTGGGCACGTTTTTGTCACCTCATTTCAGTTACTCCTCCTCATGATCCTTGAAGAGGGTTTTGCTCTTCTCATTTCACTTTAGTCCAGAAAAGTTAAAAGGGATCCAAAGGGTTTTTCTTCCCAGCCTCCTGAAATAAATCTCATGTCTGTGAGCACCTAGAAAAAAGCAACATGTCACTATTTGAAAAGTTAGGGCTGTTTGAAATTAATAGAAATATAATGTAAGAAATAATTATATTTTTGGGGGGGAAAAATGATAACGGACCAAAGTGTGTCAGATTTGGATGAAATTTAATCAATAGACTTACTTAGCAATTAATTTTATCTATACTGTAGCATAAGCTCAGCAAATTTAGTTGAAAGTAATCATACATTTATAATTATTAAATATATGTTGTTACAGGGAAATTTATAAGTATTAAATGTATGTTGTTACAGGGACATTTATAATTATTAAATATATGTTATTACAGGGACATTTGTTCAGAAGAATTCTTTCTGAGATCTTCATATGTTGGATCAAATAAAAAGATTCACTATCTCTAAACTCTATGAGGCTGAATTCCTGGCCCCTATAAAAACAGTAAATATCAGCTGACTGATTGAATAAATGAATGAATGATTGTCTCCTGTATCCACTCAGACTATATGAAGCTTAATACTGTGCTCTTATCTAGGTAATTTAGGCAGTGTTGAATATTGTATGGAATAATTAAGGGCTAATCTCCCTTTCCTTAATTATCTGGAATGACCTGGAACATGACCATGACTTTGTAATTTTCTTGGCCACCATAGGCAACCTTGAAATGAAATGATTTTGACAGTTGCCTTGGTGGCCCAAAGTCGGCTTCTAGCATCATTGTCAGTTACACACAGTTGGTGGCCCTAGGCACTGTATTTACAGCCAACTTCAATGTTTATACTCTAGACCTGGTGTTGCTGTATTTAGATTGAAAGCGTTGTTGATTTGTGAGGTAGCTGGGGGTGAGGGTGGAAAAGCAGATAGGGTTTTTTTTTGGTTTGTTTAATGAAGCAGGTAACCAGGGAATTTGGGAGAAAGGCACATTCCATTCCACACCCAGTCAATACAGATCAAGAAAAACAGAACATGTTTGTTTCTTCTTTATCACAGTTTCCATTATTATCATTTGTGGGAATAATTACCATTCTGGCCAACAATCTGGCTTCATTATTTTTATGAATCTGTTTTTCATTTTCTTTAAAGGAAGACATTATTATTAAAAGCAGCCAAATCACTCAGTACTCCTCAAGAGGTTTTCTTTTTCCAACTATTTTTAAGGTAGAATCCAAACACCTCAATTTTTTTAATGTTTTAAGAATTCATGCATCAAAAATTTTTATTTTCAGAAGCAAACATAGATAGCACCAAAATAACTTACCATTATTTCTGGTAATATCTTGAAATAGCAATAACAGTAGCCCTCAATTTTAAAATAAGAAGTATGGAATCTATTTCTTAAAAGGTGTAACAATTTTTAACGTAAATCGTTTTTAAAAATTTTAAGAAACTATTGAACTCAGTATATTTCTACTATTAACAGGTCATTGCACCTTCTATAAATCCTTTCCTCAATGTCTTTCAGCTTTTCAGATTCTAAACATATTCTCTGCAGAAAAAATTGGATTGTGGTGAGGGCTGCACAATTCTATACATGTATCCCAAATCTGAATTGTACACTTAAAATGAATGCATTTTATGATATTCAAATTGTACCTCCGTGAAGCTGTGAAAAATACAAGATCACCAGTCCAAGCATTCTTTGTGTGCTTGTGTTCTTAGTACACTGGAATTAATAATTGGATTGATCATTAATGCGAGCTTGGATTTGAAAGGATTAGTTTGATGTAATGGTTTCTAAAGCACTATTCCTGCCATTACAGTGATTAAAACAAAGGTTCAACCTCCCTCCGCCACCCACAATCTGATGTTCTGCAATCATTCCTTAAGGGAACTTTCGGTCCAGGTGAAAGTTATGCTCTGGGATGCACTGTGTTTCACTGCATTGGCATGTGGCTTGTTAATCCCATCAATCAGGCACCTTGTGAGCATTGCCTGCCCCAATGAGATGACCTTGAGCTTCTTCACTCTGTCCTCCTACTTTTGTAAGCTTTCTCCTTGCTAATGAGGACCATTGCCCTCAGGTAGATAAAACGGACATCAGATGTGATGTATCTTAGCAGGGTTTCAGAGAAAGTAAAAAAGAGTGGATAGGAGTGAACAATTTTTTCTTATTAAGTTTCTTGTTTGTTTGTGAATTCCATAGGGAATAAAATCTAAAACATTTTCTGCAGTCTAAAAAAAAATAATCTGTGTTGTACAGTATGTCAAAAATTTCCATTTATTTATGGCTGCTTTAAAAAAGAAGAAAAAGACTTGTTAAGAGGGAAAAATAAGTCTGGAGAGCAACCTTTCAAGGTGAACATTCCAACATCACTCTCACCTCAATAAATTATTTCAAAGTAAACACAGTAGTGAAATGTTTTTCAGCTAAAGATTGCATGTTCCTCTATACTCATGTCCTGTTAAAATAAAGACTTTGTGTGTAAACTCATACACACGAGGCCCTTTGATTCAGAACTCCCTAATGGTCATGGTCTCCACATCTTGCCGGTGTCCTTTGCACATTGGTAACCTAACCATAGTTTTAAACAACTTTATTAAGGTATTACTTACATATCACAAAGTTCATTAATTTTGCATGTGTAAGTAAATTATCTCTAGTAAATTTATAGCATATGCAGCCATCACCACAATCTAAGTTAGAAGATTTTCATCATCCCCTAAAGAAATCATTTACCAGTTAGCAGTCACTCCCCATTTGTCCTTCTTCCCCAAACCTCACTCCCTAGGAAACCACTAATCTATTTTCCAATTCTATACATTCATCTATTCTGGGCGCTTCATATTAATGGGTTCATATAGTATGTGGTCTTTTGTGACTGGCTTCTTTCACTTAGCTTAACGTTTTGTGGTTCATCCATATTGTAGCATGTACTTCATTCCTTCTTATTGATAGAATGTATTCCATCAAAAGATACATGATGTAATATACACATATATGTATACATATATATAATAAACATATATAATATACATAAATATAAGTATAAATATAAATATTTACCAGTTGATGGAAATTTGAATTGTTACCCCTTTTTGGTTATTATGAATAATGCTGCTATGAAATTCATGGATAAGTTTTTGAGTGGACATATATTTTCATTTCTCTTGGGTATACAGCTAGGAGTGGAATTGTTGGCTTATATGATAAACCTATGTTTAGCATTTTAAGAAACTGCCAAACTGTTTTCCAAAAATGACTGAATCATTTAGAGTCCCACCTGCAATGTATGAAGGTTCCAGCTCTCCACATCCTTGCCAATTGTCAGTCTTTTGGGTTATATTTATTCTAGCAAGTGTGAAATGATATCATATATCATATATCTATATCTTTATATAGCGAGATATAGATATATATCTCCTTCAAAATAATCCAAAAACACTTAAAATGAAGAGAAGAGTGAGTATATACCTCCTAGCCCTGCACAACTAAGCTACTCTAGTCTTCTCTCCTACAATATTGTTCAGTCCATCAAAACTATAATCAAAATAAGGAGATCTATTTCAATAATGTTATTTTTCCACTATCGAGGAGGCCAATTCAGGAGTAAGACATATAAGCTGTCGCCTTAGTAGAGTCATCTTTAAAATATATTGAGATGCATTTCAACTGCTGAAATTTGGTGTAGCAAAAGCCATAAACAATTGCAGGGTAATAAATTCCAGGCTTTAGGTACAATATTTCTTCTTTCCCACTGAGAAGTCAAATAAAAAGTTAGAAAATAATACACTTTGTCCCTATGTTCTGTAGGCAAAGCTTATCTCTAATAGATTAATGAAGCCAAGAAGGGATTATGCTGTTTTGTCACTAGCCCAAGTGTCTCCACTACTCATATTTCCTCAAGCTTTTCCCTAAGATTGTTGCTTTTTCATTTAGACAAACTTAGACTATAGCTATTACTGTTTGGTATGCTGTCAATTGATCCAGTTATCAAGGACTATGGGGAAGTATATGAATTGGGAATTATGACTATGACTTTCTTAATAATCTTTAAATATGTGAATTCCCATACATTTCCTACATTAGGAACCCCTGAATCCCTGCAAAGTTTCATATAGTCAGCTTGTGCCAGACTTGACGATAACTAGCATTTCTAGTCCATTTGAAATACAGGGACTTGGGAGGCAGCAGGTTAGGGCAGTTTGTTTCTCTATTGGATATCCCTTTTGTCCATAAATAAATATCTGTGTGTATAAAATATATATAAATATGTGTGTATATATTTAATGAGTGGGTTGGTATTATATGTTATACTGAACAACTAGTTTTTTGTCATTTAATCTGTTTTAGATAACATTTCATATCAGTACATCCTTTTCAAAATAGGGATATAAGATCCATTATTTGAATGTTATACATTTATATAATTAGTCCCCTATTATTGAACATTGAGAACACACACACACACACACACACACACACACATCACATCACACTTATAAAATAAAATTAGAGAAGGGAAGGGTCAAAAGATAAGTGAATTTTTCATTTTAATGCATAATGTCAACTCACCCTCCCCAAAAGATACATTTCTACCTTGTAGGTGTAGGAGTGCATATTTCTCCATTCCCTATGTGAGCTTTGCCAAACTTGTTCTGTGTTGATTTGTTGGCATTCTACATATTTCTGTTGTATGAGACTCATTTTGGAAATCTATCAAGAGCACTATTGTTGACCAGAAACTAGAGGTAAAAAATGAATCATTTGTGTTTCATCCCTTTTAAGTCAGCCACTGTTTTGCCTGTAATGGAGGCACCAGACTTCCTATTTTATAGCTGAGGGAGTATAGACTCAGGGAAGGTTAGTTATTTCTCCAAAGACTCAGAGCTCTCAAGCGTCGGTCAAGGGGGAAGGTCAACTTGGCCATGATATGTGATTATGGTTGCACCTCATAATCCAGCCTCTCTTCAGTAGGGAGAAATGCTTCCTTTTTCCCTTTGTGCCAGTCTGCAGAGCAGGGGGCAATCACCACATGGGCCATTTTCAGTCTCCCTCAGAGGTAAAGATGCTCTGTGCCAGCTTTGCTAACTGCACCAAAGCAGAATGACATTTGCTCTTATTATCTTGGCAGGTTAGGCTGTCTTTTCATTGGTAGTATGACTGGAAATACATTATTAGTGGAGCACTCAGCTTCCTCCTTACCATCAGCCTAATGTCCCACAGGGAGTGACTGACTCTAAGATTAAATACGGACACAGGAAGCCATGAGTTTCTTTTAAGTCACAGAGAGGAGAAGAACATGACATCATCTTTTTGTCTAAGAAAACCCAACCTATTGACAGCCAGGCCTGTACTTATATTTGAGAGTATTTTCATCAGTTACTCTCTAAGTTTATTTTGGCAAAGGTGGCCTCGTCTTGAATATGGTGTTTTCCCCCTTGCGCCGTGCCATTCTCGGAGGAAAGGTGAGCTCACAAAGGATCTTGCTCCTTTGGGGATTAACCCTGAGCTCAGGGCCATCAGTTCAGATACATTCGAATCATGGATGTGTTGCTCACTGGCTATGTAACCTTGGGCAAGTCACCTCAGCTCTGAGCACCAGTATTGTACTTTAGCAAAGAGACACAACAACGCCTCCTTCTCAGAGTCCTATATGTACTAAATAAGATAATGTGTGCAGTGTACTTGGCCTAGACAATTTGAAGCACACAATAAAAGCTTCACAATGCTCTACTTTCTTCCTAGTCATTGTGAGGGAGCCCCAGATTCAAGGGAAGAAGATGAAGCCACTTATGTGGCTCAAGGGATCTGGCAGAGCTTTCTAGACTGGTTTTAGGAACTATTTGGCAGTAATGGTCGTTTGGTTGGTGAAAGTGGACATGGAATGTGTGTGTGTGTGTGTGTGTGTGTGTGTGTGTGTGTGCGCGCGTGTGTGTGTGTGTGTGTGTGTGTGTGTGTGTGCAGATTTCAGATAAAAAGAAGATAGGTTTTAAAATGGTCTTTGAGAAAAGAAAAAATTTCCATATTTTGAGTTTACTTCAGGCAATAGAGGCTTTCAGGTTCCAAAAAAATAAACCCAAAATTAACCTCCTGTGACAGAAAGCATAGCAGATATCCAGGCCTTAAAAATGATAAATGTGATTTCCAGTCTCTGGAAATAGAGCATGGCCTTAAACTGAGGCCAGATGAAGGTCAGCCAGCAAAGGGACTAGAATTGGAGAAGCAACTCTGTTTCACTCCAACCATCATTCTGAAATGTCACCCAAATATCTCAGCTTGGATTAGGAGCTCAGGCCCACACATCAGGCCCCAGGCTGGGTGCTAGCAGGCCAGAGCTGCCAGGACCACACCAGGTAGACCAGTGAGCTAATCTGATGGCCTCTGACATCGGAGTGCTGCTGGGAAAAACCAGGATGTCAGGAAATCTAAGAAAAAGGAGCAAGGATGCCTGAACCTAAGCAGAGATTTTGCGCTATAAGAGACCAGCATCTAGGTAGGTATTAGGCCTGGTGCATTTTCAGCAAGACTGGAGGCTGATAACACACAGAGGCTTATCCAGGGCCAGAGCTTATCACAGCGGTTCTAAAAGAGGTTGTGTGTACATGGAGGAAACAGGTGAAACAGAGAATGAAAATGGGAAAAAGAATATAAAATAAATAAGAACGTGTGCTATTTGAGTTTAAAATCTAGTAAAGAAGACAAA
This sequence comes from Aselliscus stoliczkanus, assembly GCA_033961575.1. Taxonomy (NCBI): domain Eukaryota; kingdom Metazoa; phylum Chordata; class Mammalia; order Chiroptera; family Hipposideridae; genus Aselliscus; species Aselliscus stoliczkanus. Next base: position 47,694,753 of record CM066734.1, read on the forward strand.
ATCTACATTGCCCTATCATCTATCTATTTATCTGTTTGTCTATCATCTATTTATTGTATATCTAGCTAAACATCTAACTATCTAAAAATCTTCTTCCCAAAGTTGAGAGAACAGAATAAAGTAGCACTGAAAAGCATCATAGGATAAGTCAGAGAAGTTTCTGGAAGGGTTTAACTCTTGAAATATGTGTCTTGAGTGAAATAATGAATGTGAAAGTGAATGGAAGAGAGAGACATCGAGGGTGAGTTTTGGGAGGGGATGAGTCCCTTGGTGCAGGAGGAAATGAGAGGTGTTGTGGGAACAAGTGTTACGACGTGAGGGAATGCAGCTTTACTCAGAATGGGTCCCAACGATCGGGGAGGCCTGGCCTAGGAGCAGATGTCCAATGAGAGAGATAGGTGCCTAATGCAGCACAAGTTCCAATGGGACGTGTGGTTCTGACTGAAGCCTGCGCCTACCAAAGCTTCTCATCTGCTCTCCAGAGAAGCTCAGCCCAGGACTGTCATTCTTGCTGGCTGACGTCAACAACGTTCAACCTTCCAACATTTTATGTACCTGGGCACTCACTCCAGGGCATCTTTGAGAGCCTGCAGATATAGGTGGCTCTGAGGTCCCCTGAAGCCCCAGAGCCTTTTCTTTTTTAATACATCCTGCAGGACTCTGTCCCTTCATAGGGCTAGTGTGAGTCCTCAGGCCGCTGGGAATTGGCCATGTATGGGTTAAGAGTTGTTCAGAATGGTCACATCATCAACGCTTTCTTTCTCTGAATGATTTTCTGTGCAAGTATTTATGTTCTGATGAGCTCTGCTATCAATGGTACCATTTGTGGTGCCAAAGATGACAGCTCTGAAATGCTCTGGGACTTGGTTTCTGTACTTGTAAAATTCTGACATGTGGCCCGGTGATCAACAGGTGACTTTTGCTTCTAACATTCTTTGCTTTGAGACAGTTCAAAGTCTGGAAATGCGGCTCTTGGCTCTTAGGAATGTCAAATTTGAATGAGGTCTTGCTGCTTGAGAAAGAAATGAGGACTCAGCAGCAAGATGCTTGTCAATGGCCACTGGACAGTGGAAGGGGAGGAAATACGTTGGGAGGGAGGGCTGCATTGCTTTCAGCACCCTCGGTTATTTAGAGAAGACACTCATTTTCTGAGGTTAAAAAAGAATCAACTAACAAAAATTTTGAATAACCTTCAGAATAGAGATGGACTATTTCACTAACCAACTAGGCTGTAAGTTGTATGTGTCCCTGGAAACTAGGCCAAAAGAGTCTCTGCTAGTTGGATAAATGCATTGTTTATTGGTGCCATCCACATACATATAGTTGCTTACCATCAGGATGTATATATGCAGGCTATGCTGCAATCATTGTATATTTGTCCCTTTTGGTGTTGTTAAATCCATTAGTATAATCTACCTAAGTAGAAGCATTCTCATTAAAAACCAATTTACTATGTCTTTTGTTCTGGCAAAACTGCACTTTCTTTCTTAAAAGTATAGTGGCAGATTTCTCAATAATTTTAAGCCCATATATTTGAAAATAAAAGATATAGAATATAGGTGAAAAAGGGTGTGTGATAAAACATTACAAAATTATTCATATACAAAGTGGTCTGATTATCTAAGTTCCTGCCAACTTGAAGTTATGTAGGAAAACTAAAGTCATCAGAACGTTAACTAATGAACTAAACAATTATAAAATTAGTACTCACTCAAATTTTCCTCCAAGCCTAACTCTTAAACATCTAATGATTTAATGCACAGATTGTAAAATGAAATGAAAATCTTGTTAAAAAAAAACAGGATTTATGAATTTGATGAAAAGGAAGTTTGGTGAACTCTTTCAATTACATGCCAACTCATCGACAAATGAAAATCTGGGGCAATTCTTCTATTAAATTTAGAAAGAGGAAAAAAAACCCAAAAATGACTACGGAATATTTGTTTCAAAAGGGAATAATTTGATTATAGAAGGATTATAGAAGACAAAACCTCTGGGAAAACTGATGAAGCCTTCAAATATTTTTGCAAACATGACCGACCCTCTCTCTAATTATGCTGCAGAAATCAAACATGAAGTGAAGGATCTTATCAACTAATCATCTAAAATTTTCTGAGAAATAAAGAAAAACCAAAATTATAACTACTTTTATTTTCTAGAATCTATACTCTCTAAGAACAAAGTTGACATTTGTAACATAAATTTAGTAATAACAATATGTAAGATGAAATAAATTTATTTTATAATTCTTATCCTACTTTTAAGACAAAGATTCAACCCAAACTGGATTAAAAAAAATAATAACACTAAGAAATTTTGACCTCCATTCAAGTACCAACTATTGTTGAAAATTTTCCATAATATATAATTCTTGCAGGAAAGTTAAAACAAACAACAATAAAACAGAGAGAGAATGGCCACCTGGGAAACCTACTATTAGCATTTTGGTTTATAAACTCTCAGGTTTTATCTTCCATGCAACTACATTCATGTGATTATTCAGGCATTCTTCCATATCAATACTTTTAATCTTTCTAATTCATATAAGCTATTTTGTTTCCATAAATATTTTTCCTGTGGAATACGAGGTCTGGCAATTAAGGTCGCGAACTTGCCACTGTGCGCTTACATTGGCAGCACTGTATAAACTGCTCGGTAAGGTTTCATAATCTCGGTATATCAGTGTCTCACAGCTGTGTTCGTTTCGACCTGTGGCGGTGTCTTGCTGAGTGGTGTTCATTATTGTTGCACGTTTTTGTGTGCCATCAGGAGAATGTCTGAGCTTGAATTAAAGCAATGAACAAACATTAAATATCTTGTTAAGCTTGGCAAGAGTGGAAGTGAAATCAGGGACATGTTAGTCCAAGTTTATGGGGATATTGCCATGAAGAAAACGGCAGTGTACAAATGGAGTAAACGTTTTTCTGAGGGGAGACAGTGCGTCACTGATGAAAAGAGGTCAGGGCGGCCAGTAACAAGCAGAACTGATGAAAACATTGCAAAAATTCATCAAATTGTGCTTCAAAATCGTTGCCTGACTGTGAGAAGCATAACAGACCAAGTAAACATCAATAGAGAAACAGGAAAATCTTAACTGAAAATTTTGGCATTAGAAAGTGTGAGCAAAAATGGTCCTGAAGGAGCTCATTGATGAGCAAAAGCAAAGGAGAGTCAAAGTTTGCCAAGACCTGTTAGAGAGGCAAGATGATGTTTTGGGCCATGTTATCACTGCTGATGAAACATGGGTGTACCAATACGATCCTGAAACGAAGCGTCAAAGTGCACAATGGAAGTCGGCCAATTCTCCATGAACAAAAATGTTCATCAGCCCAAATCAAGAGTCAAAACAATGTTGCTAACCTTTTTTGATATCAGAGGGATTATTCATTATGAATTGGTACCAACTGGACAAACAGTTAACCAAGTTTGCTATTTGGAAGTGCTGAAATGGTTGCATGAAAAAGTTAGATGACCTGAACTTTTCCCCAACAATTCATGGCTCTTGCATCACAACAATGCACCAGCTCACACAGCACAGTCTGTGAGGGAGGTTTTAGACAGTAAACAAATAACTATATTGGAACACCCTCCCTACTCACTTTGTCTGGCTCCCAATGACTTCTTTCTTTACCCAAAGAAAAAGGAAACACTGAAAGGAAGACATTTCAATCACATGCAGGACATCAAAGGTAATACGACGACAGCTCTGATGGTCATTCCAGGAAAAGAGTTCCAAAATTGCTTTGAAGGGTGAACTAGGCACTAGGGTAAGTGCATAGCTTCCCAAGGGAAGTGCTTCGGAGGTGACTGTAGTGATATTCAGCAATGAGTTATGTGGCACTTTTTCTAGGGTGAGTTTGTTAACGTAATTGTCAGACCTCATTTTTTCTTGGTTCTTCATATTTAGGAACAATTCTATTTGTGCTAATTTTCTGCTCTTCTCCAGAGAAAGCAACAGATCATGATACAACAATATTTCTTAATCTAGCATTTATACTGCATCCCCAAATCTCCCCACCACCACCACCACAACACACACAACTTTTATGAAACATTAACAGAAAACTTGGTTGCAACCTTCCTCAATCTTTTTAAAAATCATTATTGCCCCCTCAAGGAGGATTTTTAGACACGTTTTTCCCTAATTGCCCAGTAATCACTTTTAATACTAGAGATACACTATATATATCTGTTTATGTACCCTGGCCCTTGGGAGGCCTTTGCGAGGCCCTTGGGTATTCCTTTTCTTTTGCTGCTGTAACAAACTACCTCAGATCAACGCTTAAACATACCGATTTGTTACTGCACAGTTCTGTAGGAATAGATGTCTGTGAGTCTCTGCGTTAAAATGACAGGGTTGGGGGGCTGCAAATAACTATAGAAATCTAGGGGAGAGTCTGTTCCAACTTTTAGAGGCCACCTGCATTCCTTTGCTTCTGGTTCGGTTCCCTTTCTCCACCCTTCAAAGCAAGTGTTTCATCTCTCTGTGCCTTTCTTCTATAGTCATATCCTCCTCTTCTGCTTTTGCGGACCCTTGTGATGACACGGGGCATTATCCAGGATAATCTCTCCATCTTGAGATCAGCTGATCAGCAATCTTAATCCCCCTTTGCCACAAAATGTATTGTGTTCACAGGTTCTGGGGATCAGGACATGGCCTTCTTTAATGGGATAGGGATGGAGGAACATTATTCTGCCTACCACAAAAGGTCACAAAACACTGTCATGTCTACAATTGTATTGCCCCCCCCAAATCCAATTTTCACCCCTTGCGGGTGGTATCACCCACACTGAGAAGGCTTCAGGACATCAGCGCTTCCATCATTAATTGCCTTTCAAGCCAGTGTTTAATTCACCTCCAGATAAGAAATTCTCACTCAATTATAAAAACTTTTCTAATACACATGTGCATCCTAATACAAAATATTCCTCAAAATAAAATTTAAAACACCCATGTTTTTTTCAATATAGAAAAACTCACCACATTTCGAACCTGTTATTTATCCAGTTAGCCTCAGAGGCGCATATGGGTGTCTAATAAAGCTTTCTCTATGTCATCATTAAAAATACTAGAAACCAAAATTTAGAGTGGAAAGAAGTGACACATACTGAAAAGCATTTTCTAGATTGTTCAGGATTTCTGCCTCTTCAAACCACTTTTGCTATAAATAAGCTATCTCTGGGACTTCTGAAATATGGAATATAGAAACCACAGTTAAAAATGTGTGTGCTTGTCTCCTGGTGTCTCCAGGGAAATGATCAACCGCATTGTTTCGCTTTTTCTTTCAGGTATTGCTATGGAAGCAGACAGAAGACTGCTTTTTAGACCTGGAGGCTTTTCCCACTGAAGTCTCTTTTTTTTCTTAAAAATAAAAAGAGCCTGGAGCCAAATCATCAGGTTTCTGCTCTCTCTGTTACATCAATTAGCGGTACCTGAAAATCCAATTCAATTTAATTTTCTTGAAATGGAAACCTAGGGGAAATTTTTGCTCTGTTTCAAAGGAAACCTATGTGAAAGACTGTCCCCACTATCAAAGATGATTGCACTTTGGGCTTTGGGATGGCAGAAACAATCTCACAGTAATGGTGTCTGGAACTTAAGATGATTTCAAAGCACATTTATATCTATTTAGAGAATTACTTGGGAAGGAAAGCACTAATTCTATGTATTAAAAATAAAATGACTTGTGTTAGTTGGAGAATTCTCACCATGATGAAGCTTCATTTTTTGTCTCAGCCATTTTAAGTCAAAGGATTTGCTGACTCCCCCCTCTCCCAGCCCCACACCTACAAGATGATGTTATGAAAAACCTACCATTTTAAGTAAGAATCCAATTCTTAATTAAATTGTGCAATAGATCAAGTAGGTTTTCAATAACTTGGCTCACCAACCCTCTTAAGTCCAATCTTACATGTCTTTAACACAGAGCCCTAGCGAGGCTGTACTGATGATGCTGTGGGTGCCTGGAAATTCCTTCCACAGACCACCCCAAAAATAAACAAGCCTTTCCTCATCCCCTAATAAATAATCTCTTCTTTCTGAACTAACAAGAAGCCAAAATAACCCATTAAATCCTTTTATTGGCTCAAATAGAAATAACCCCCAGGTCCAAATATCAGAACACTTCTCACCACCTCCTAGTCAAAGCTCCTGCCCCTTTGGACCTTCTCCAAAGGTTTCCCACTTCAATCCCAGCTGCTACCACACATGCCCTTCACAGTTCTCCATGGCAACCAGAGGGATCCTTTGGAAGTGAGATTATGTCACTCCCTCCAGTGGCTTCTCACCCTCACTCAGAATAAATTTCAAAATTCTCACCTTGCCTACGATTTCCCCCATGATCTGCCAACCATCCTTCTCCCTGATATCATCTCCAATCACTCTTGGCTCCCTCCTAGTGTTCCAGGCACATGAGTATCCTCATTTGACCTCGAACACACGAAGCATGGTCCTGCCCCTGGGCCTTTGCACTTGCTGCTTTCTCTGCCAGAAATGCTCTGCCCCCAGCTATCTGAATGGCTCATTCTTCCATGTCAGGCCTCTTCTTAATGCCACTGTTTTAGAGATTTCTCTGAGTACCTTACTTACAGTAGCACTTCTCTACCCCTCTGTCCTTTTGCCCAGTTTTATTTTTCTTCCAGGCTCTTATGACCTCTAAGGCATTGTTTGTTCATAAGCTTCATGTTTCCCAGCACCATAATGGAAATTCCATGACAGCAGGGTTTTGTTTTGTTCATTGCTAGATGTCAAGTACCTAGACCTGTGCCTAGCACTTGTATGTTGAGGTAACAATTGGTGCTAAGAATACATTTCTTACTTTATTGTTTCCTGACATTGACAATCAGATAAGACTTACAGAATTTGCACTTCATATATATATATATATATATATATATATATATATATATATATAATCATGATGAAAATTTAATTTCTGATTTTTTACATTCATGTGGAAGAGTTTTATGCACTTAGGGTTTTAAACTTACTTTACTTCCTGAAATGTTCTCTGACTTTTTTGCTAGCTTTTAGAAACAATTAATAGCTACATTTGCATTTAAAATGTACCAATTGAACCATTGTGCTACAAATGGATTTTTCTGAGTAGAACCATATAAAATGCATGGTATCTAAATTTCATACGGGCTGTTAGAACTATCAGAACTTTTTTTTTCTTTTTTTCTTTTTTTATTAGTTTCAGGTGTACAACACAATGCAATAGTTATACTCTTTACCCCCGAAAGTGAAAACCCCCCTCCCCCAGTTCGCCACCCCACTCCCCCGCCATATCATACATATCCATCACAACTCCCCTGACTCCCCTCCACAGTATACTCCACATCCCGTGACCATCCACATATTCAGTTACAGTTGGCATACAATACTATACAACATCAGCTTCAGGTGTACAGTGCAATGATCAAGCCTCTACTCCATCCATGAAGTGGTCTCCCTAACAAGACATGTGACTATCTGACACGCCACAAAATTTTTACATTATTATATTCCCCGAACTGTGTTTCATATCCCTGTGGCAATATTGTACTTGTCTATTTATGCTGTCTAATCCCTTCCCCTTTCCCCCATCCTCATCCCCCTCCCAACTAGCAACCCTCAGTTTTTCCTCTACATCTACGAGTCTGTTTACTTTGATCGTTCACTCAGCTCTTCAGACTCCACACACAAGTGAGATCACATGGTACCTGTCCTCCGACTGACTTATTTCTCGCAACATAATAGTCTCTTCACAACATTATCGATTACATTCCCAGAACTGACCCCATATCCCTGCGGCAACATTGTAGTCCCACATACACTGTCCAAAACCTTCCCCCTCTCCCTCTTCCCCACTCCCTCCCAGCCAGCAACCATCAGTTTTTCCTTTATATCTGCTTGATATGACTTCAATCTTCTTAAATTGTCTCTCTGGGTTAGCTTGTTTACCCCTTTCTTTTGTTTAAAAAAGCCCTTTTAACATTTCTTGCAATGCTGGCTTGGTGGTAATGAATTCCTTAAGCTTATTCTTTTCTGAGAAGCTCTTTATTTCTCCTTCAATTTTAAGTGATAGCCGTGCTGGGTAGAGCAATCTTGGTTGTAGGCCGTTATTTTGTGTCACTTTGAATATCTCCTGCCACTCCCTTCTGGCCTGCAGAGTTTCTGTAGACAAGTCAGCTGTTAGTCTAACAGGAGTTCCTTTGTATGTAACCTGCTGTCTTTCTCTTGCAGCCTCTAGGATTCTGTCTCTGTCTTTAACCTTTGCCATTTTAACTGTGATGTGTCTTGGTGTGGACCTGTTTGGGTTCAGCTTGTTTGGAACCCTCTGCACTTCCTGGGCATGTATGTTGATTTCCTTCAGCAGGGTAGGGAACTCTTCAGTCATTATTTTTTCAAATACATTTTCAACCCCTTGCTTCTTCTCTTCTTCTGGTATCCCTATGATTCGAAGATGGTTGCGCTTCACCTTGTCCCATAGGGCTCTTAAACTATTTTCATTGTTTTTTATTCTTTGGTCTTTTTGCTGTGCCAACTGGGTGATTTCTGCTATTTTATCTTCCAAATCACTGATCTGCTCCTCTGCTTCATCTATTCTCCTGGTGATTCCTTTGAGTGTGTTCTTCATTTCAGTTATTGTATTCTTTAGTTCTAACAGGTTGTTTTTTATGGTTTCCCTATCCTTCTTTATGTCCTCGCTAAGTTCCTTAAACATTCTTATCATCAGTGTTCTAAACTGTGTCTCTGAAAGGTTGGATCCCTCTGTTTCATTTGGTTCCATTTCTGGAGGTTTCTTCTGATCTTTTGCTTGTGACATGTTTCTTTGTTTCCCCATTCTGGCTGTCGCTCTGGGATTGCTTTGATGTATTAGATAGATCACCAGGAGAGTCCTGGCTGGATGATGCAGGCACACAGCTCATGGCCCAACACTCCCAGGAAAACTCCCAGTCTCAGCCTGTCCCAATCAGCCGCTTGCAGATCAAGCCGAGTAGCCTGACAACCAATCACCAGCCTGGCAACTCTGTAAGCGGAGTGCAGAGAGCAGGGACTCGAGGCAGCTTGCGCAATCCCGGGTCTCAGTGAGTAGCCTGTTGGAGCTGGAGGGCACCTGCCCTGCGTTTCCCTGGCAACGCAGTATAAGCCGGGCAGAGGGTGGGGATCCAAGGCCGCACATGTACTTCTGCACCAATTCCACCAGACCAATGAGGTCTCGGACCTGATCCTTCGTGGGAGGGCCCAAGCCTGACAAAATGGCGCCCTCCCTACACCACTCGCGTGCAGGCTCCTCACCCTGGGAACAACAGTTCAAAAACCTCCACCCTCCGCCCCAAAGGTGCTCAGTTCAATCTGTCCCCGCAGGCTCTTGGGTCCGGCTCACACAGCCACTCCCTCCACCAGGAACCAGGTAAGTGCTCACCGGCGAGCAAGCCCAGGCGCCGGCCCCACTAATTCTCCAGCCACTCTTAGCCTCACCGAGCTGAGCAAAGAGAGTCCTTACTAATTTACTGCCAACTATCTTAGACCTTCTCTTCCCTGCAAAGGAGCTCTGGGCTGGTGAGCTTGGAGTGTGGCCGGCAGGTCTCTCCCCCAACCGGAGAAGCCTCTCCACAGCTGGGACCTCCCTCATGGGCTCGCCCTCTCTCGTCTCCGCCCGTCCTACCAGACCCGACGTGGCCTCCTCTTTAAGTTCTTCGTTTAGTGTTTCTGTTCCTCCAGTGTTCCGGGGACCTCCAGGGTTGAATACTGTATAATTTGCTTGTAATTTTGGTGTGATCCTGGGAGGCAGTTAGCACAGCGTCTGTCTATTGCACCATTTTACCGGAAGTCCACTATCAGAACTTTTAATATTAACAAATAGCTATTTCCTTTTTTATTATTTTTATTATTTATTTATTTATTTATTTATTTATTTATTTTAAATGATTTTATTGGGGAATCGGGGGAGGAGAACAGCATTGGGGAATCAGGGAAGGGGAACAGACAAGTTGCTGTCCTTATGTTCTTCAGTCTAGTGGAGGACATCACTTCACTGGCCCATGCTCTTCCCCGGGTGAATCAGTCGCTTCCCGGCCATTGGACTGCTGCTTACAGCGGCTCACGGCAGCCCACACTGGCTCCCGGCCGCTATTGCTGGCTCACAGGTCAAGCTGTTGTTCATCACCTTAGCTGCAGAGGGCACAGTGTCACTGGCCTTCATGTGGGACCCGAACTGGGGCCATGCTGCTCAGAGCTGGCGTCCCAAGCCAACCCCTAACCAATGTGCCACTTGGCTGGCCCGATATTTCCTTTTTTTAAAGCAAATAAAACATAACAGGAAAAATCAAGAATATTAATTAGGTATCATAAAAGCACAAACTTTGTTTTGAACAGTAATATCTACAAAAAAAGAAAAAAAGAAAAAATAATAGCTATCCAAAAGAACAAACAGCTTTTATTTATAATGTATTGCCTTAAGTAATCCTTTTTATTCTATATGCATAAAATAATGAATCATTCAACAGTCACGGGAAAAGCGGTTAGGTAAAATTATTCTAGACAGTTTCAAAGGACAACTCAGTTCCCTCAGTTTGGAATAAATTGCAGCTTTTTACATATTTGTCTTCATGGTTTTAAGAGGCTATTAGGACTCTCAAATAATTTTCTTTCTTGCTCTTTTCTTACAAAAAAGTTCAGTTATTTGGAAATTGTCATACTTTCATCAAGCATGTACAGGGTAACCCATAAGTCACTTTCTCCTTTATAAATTGAATAAAACTTTTGTTTGTTCATTAATTTATTGTTTTTAATAATGTTAAGTACAAAAGTGGGATTTTTTCTTAGCTATTTATGAAAAATGATGTCATATAAATAACCCTCATTGGAAATAACACATATATGCTCTCTGAGTTGAAACAATGGAATGTCGATTTTCAAAATAAAATTCGACAACTTTTATGCATTGCTCTGTCATGTATTTTTCCATAATAAATTTCCAAGGATCAAACTTTTAAAATCTGAAACAAATTTTTTTTAAACTAATGACAAGCACAATTATTAAACTTTTAAATGGGAAAGTGACTTATGGGCCACCCTGTATATAAAACTCTTACTGGTTGATAAAACATGTATATGCTTTGAGCAGTATTCTAATCTCAGTTGTCTGTGTCTGGCTTCCCTCAGGATTTTGGTTGAAAAAAATACAAAAACAAACAACAACAACAAACCACAGGGGCTTCATTTAATCAGGTGGTTCCCGCAGTTTCTGCAGGACCTCTTCAGGTCAGTATACATGTAATATGATATCCTAATTGTCTTTGAAATGTGCTCTGAATGGCTCTGTCTGAGGGTGCTTTCTTTCCCTTTGGGAAATATAAAGCACATTCACAGAGATAAACAGAGAAAAAAATCTAGTGAAATACTGAAGATTTTGAGTTTGTTCCAAGATTATATCAGCTCAACTTTTATCATTTTTTGATACCCTTTATTGCCCTCAAATTCATTTTAAAACTATATTTTTATCTTGGTAATGCCCTCTAGGCAGCTCTTAAAGAGGCATTAAGTTAATCTGCAGTAATGCAATTGAGGGAACTCTCCTCTCAACCCATCATATGCTCTCTCATCCAGTTCAAGTTTTTCTATTAGATGTCACAGTAGAACATTCTGGAATTCAGATTAGTCTGGCTGATGCTGCAACTTTATTGGTTGTGAATTGCCTTGAAACTCCAAAGAATAATACAGTGGAAAGTTTTCATGCATCAATTCCCTGCCACAATACCACATAGCATTTTGGAGTCCCGGTGATCTTGACATTGGTTTCTGGAATCATTAGCCTGAGTCCTTTGATCTCATTTCTCCAGCTCTGTTGGAATTTGTGTTTTTCTAGTTTTAGAGGTGCTGTTAAGAGGAAGTTAGAATATAGTATTTAAAATTTTTAATTTTGATATCCCTCCTATATAATGATGTGAAATCAACAAAAAAGCAAATGGACAATATATAAAGAAAAGATTAAAAGGAAATGTAACAAAATAGTCACAGTTTTTACTAGGGTAAGGTAATGATTTTTCCCTATCTTCCACTATTCTGTGTTTTCCAACTTTTCTATAAAATAAAGCAAGCGATTTTATAATTGTAAAAAACAAAAAATACTGATTTTAAAAACCGTACTATATTTACATAAGAGAATGCCTTTACTCCTTAGAAAAACATACTGATATATGCATAATCTGCAAATTTCTCTCAGAATTGTTTAGAAAAAAAGGATAAGTATGTAAAACTTGTGAACTATTCTGGATTAAAGTAGATGAGGCTATGACAGCTAAATTCAATGTATGATCCTTTATCAAATTCTTAATTTAAAAATGTTACAAAGGAAATCACTGGGAAATTTTGGAAGATTTGAATATGGACTGAATACTGGAAGACATAATTGTATAATGTCAAATTTCTTGAGTGGGATTATTGAATTATGGTTATGTAGGAAAATATCTTTGTTTTTAGGTGATAAAGGCTGAAGTATTTAGAGGTGAAATATCAAGATATCAACTGATTCCTAACAAGGTCATGAAAATAAAAAGGAGAGAGAGAAATAAGTTCAATATGACAAAATGTTAATAATTGATGGATCTGGGTAAATGACATGGATATTCATTGTCTTATTCTCAAAACTTTCCTATAAGTTTACAAATTCACAAAATAGAAAATTGGGGTAGGAACACCAATATGTGTTTTTAATATAAAATGTCTTTGCTACCAAGAAAAGGAATAGTTTATTTTGCTTACATTTTTAAGATTGGCTTTCCATATTAATTAAGGTGAATTAATCCATTAATCTATATTAGTCCAGGTAGAGGTAGTTCATTATCTTTACTTATTAGCTTTGTTACTTCAATTTCATCCCAAGACAGAAGAGTCAAACAGAGCTATATTACTTCAAGTCACTGAATTTGAATATCTATGAAGGGTTGCTCTTTGAGTACTTTTAATTAAACAAAATCATTTTGGGAGTGAAAGATCTGAGTTTTGCTAATAAACAGGTAATTTAGGGTCCTTTATATTCAAATCACATGTCCCCTACCAGGTAGTTTAAATGTGTGTCTTCTGAAGTAGTGTTTTACTTTTTTTAGCTGCTTAGTGGAAGATGGAGAAACCAGAAATGAAAATGGGGATATATTGTTTTAAAAGACTCCATTTAAAGTAACGTGTTTGTTTTTAATTTCAGCTCAGATTTTAGATTCCCGAAACACTTGAGCTCTATATCATAGCTGAAAGAATAGGCACAGATACTCCAAAGCTCAGTAGGACCATCTTCCTGGTCATAAACTAAAGTGGTTGGGGTTTTTTACATTATAAATTACATACCACATGAAATAAGTAGTTCATTAAATTGGTCAGTAGGGTGTTGTTGTTGTTTTTGAGGGCAGTGTCACTGGCCCTCATATGTGGGACCCGAACCGGGGTTGCTGGCTTCCCAAGCCGGCGCTTTAACCATCATGCCACTAGGCCGGCCTAGTCAGTAGGTTTTAAACCATGCTGATAGAAAAGTAAGCTTTTGAAACTTGGAAAAAGTTTGCAACACTCAGAACAAGTAAGAGCAGAATGTCTTGTAGCCTACAGTCAGTCTTGAGGCTACTGCAGGGTAGGGTGGAAACTCCAGTGAGGGGAAAATAGCCTTCCTGTCTTCCCATAGTGCATTCCCTGGCTCCCAAATCACTCAACAACTTCCCGTACCTTGGCAGGAAAATATGGATGGTTCCCCCAAAGTTCTCCCGTTTCTGGTGTCAAACTTTATCGTACCCTAGGGGTACCACGCTTGAATCCAGTATTTCACTCTCTCACTCTGTTTTACCATCACTTGCAGGCTTGCTGCGTGGCCACCATCATTTGCCCTGGTGTCATTTCTCTTTCCTTGGCTGTTTATGTTGATGGAGTTGGGCCCTCACCCCCAGTGTTGTAAACTATGCATTGCATTTCCCAAGATGGTGGTCTTACTCCTCCACTTATTATTTTTTAAAAATACTGTCTTGAGAAAATCGTGCCAAATTTTAAGGTCAGGCTCACAAGGACACTTGAGAGGCAGGACTCAGCATGATTTCTCAAAGAATTTCCTTCCTTTTAGTAATAATGAACCTGCACCTAAGAAGGGTTCCAGTGTTTAACTTCCTCTTTCTACAGAATGAGAGACTTTCCCACCCCAGAGTTTCAAAACTTTTATTTTGAGGACTCAATAGTATTTCCCTTATTCTATTATTTCTCTGAATAGGTTTGTTAGGAACTCTATGAACAAATTGCTCCAGGCTGTTTAATAATTGCATTTATAAACTAGATAACCTTTCCAGAATTCTCACGAGCAGCCTAGTAGAACTGCTATGATAATTATTTTTTGAAAGGACAGAACTCTCAGGTATATATAAAATAATAAACTTAACAAGGTGAATGTTTTCAGGAGATGAGAAAATTTCCTTTTTTGGAGATGCTGTCTGCAACGTACTAAAAGTTAAACTTGGTTGCTCAGTTTTTCTTTTGAGACTTCAGGAAAATATGTGAATTTGTATACCTCTATCAGTTTTTCCTCCTTTCACCCATCAAATTCAGGTTAATATCATGCTGATAGTGAATGTTTTGTCAATAGAAGATGAATAAATTAGCTATCAGAATAAAAATTACTTTGGATAATTAAAATTTTAAGAACATCAGTAACCATTAAAATACGATAGAATTAAATGTGAAACTTTAATGGTAATGTGGCCAATCTTTTTAATCTCTAAATAACAAACAGAATCATCATTATGGAGAATTAAAATTTGCAGCCATTTTTATTTTTTTTAGAGGACAATGACCCCTGCTACCCTCACACCCTCACAGTGTCTCAATCTGGTCTCAGAAAAAATGCTTTAAATGTACTATGTTCATGAACACAGAGTAAATGAAGGCTGAATGTACTCACTTTCATGCTTATGTCTTTTTCTCATTTTTCGTTTGGACTGTTTGTCTTTTTCTTAGTGATTTATCAGTGTTCCTATAGTCTAGATCTGTGTTGTCTAGTGTAGTAGACATGTGGCTACTGAGCCCTTGAAATATGGCTTTTGCCCGAACTGAGATATTTTGTAAGTGTAACATAAAACTGAATTTTGAAGACAGTATGAAAAAGTGTCAACTATCTCAATTATTCATTTTATATTGATTACCTGTTAAAATGCTAATATTTTTAATACAGTGAGGTAAATAAAATATATCATTAAAATGATTTTTATGTATCTTTTGATCTTTTAAAATGTGACTATTGGAAAATTTAAAATTACACATGTAGTTTGCATTATATTTCTATTGGATGTGACTGTTCTAGCCTTATACCAGTCTTTCATTGGTAGCAAATCTGTGTGTGTGTGTGTGTGTGTGTGTGTGTGTGTGTGGTTTGTCTTTCGTTATGTTTTGATGAGGAGAAAAGGTGGTTCTGCTTGCAGAGTAGAGGCTGTAGGAGACCAAGGAGAGAAGTGAATGAGTCCCAGAAAATATTTCTGAAAACTGTAGATGGATAGGATATGGTAAGCAATGACAGGATTGTCAAGTATAACTTCCTGGGTTTCTAGTTGAATCATGGTGCCATTTACCGTGATGGGCAGACTGAAGGCAAAACAGGTTTAGAGGAGAAAACAGTGTTTAATTTGACCTGTTAAATTTGATGCCTCCAAGTGGAGTTATAAATTGGTTAAATGAATCTGGAGTGCTCATATTCTAAATTCCCCATGAATAAGAGAATGGGGCTTGTCTCCATTAGCTACTGAGGTATAAATAGCAACCAGAAAAAAATCTCCATGGCATATAACCATAAGTATGTATTTCTCATACATTTGTGGAATGGCTGGGGTTTAGCTGAACCTTCTTAGTGCAGGTTGGGCTCTGGTCTGTTCCATGTGTGTTGATTATGGGATTCAGGCTGAAGATGTAGCAGCTACAAAGGAACCTCCTCATACAGCTAATCATGAATGCTGAGGACATGCATTGCCTCATCAACCTCAGTTGAAATTGCCACATCGTTGCTTTTGCCCATATTCCATCGTTCCAGTCACTTTTGCCAATGGCCAAACCCAATGTCAATGAGATTGGGCACTAAACTCTGCCATTAGTCATTGGTATTGAAAAAGCAAGTGGCAAAGGTCGTACATACATAAGGCATCAAGGGGAAGTGAATAAAAACTTGTGAACAAGGGCCAGCTGAGTGGCACGGTGGTTGAGCGCTGGCTTGGGACGCCAGCGGCCCCGGTTCGGATCCCACATGTGAACGCCAGTGACACTGCCCTCAAAAAAAAAACACACAAAAAAAAACTTGTGGACAATGATTCAATTTACCACAAGGCTTACCACTGTAAGACAAAAATAAGGGTTCTAAAATGCTTTGTTAAAAGATTCTCTACAGTTAGTACATATTCCTAATACTTATTATAATCTGATGGTATGTTAGAATGAATCTAGATGTGAAGAAGCAGAAGAATACTGACGATGTATCAATAGATATACGTAGGCAGATGTGCTAACAGAATGGCTGGTGCTTCTGCGTCTGCACTTTTCTCACCACTGTACAATTAACCTGACTGACGGGATAAGCAGAATGAGTCTCTGGGAAGCTACTTGACAGACTGGAAAAAACACAGTTTTGCAATCAGGAGGACCTCGATTTGAGTTTCTATTGTATTGCTTATAAGTTTTGGGGGTTTTCTTTGTTTTAACTTTCAAAAGTTCCTTAACTTTCCTGAGCCCTATATTTCTAATTTGTGAAGTGAAGATGGAAATACCTGATTTACAGGGTTATTGTGTATGTGAAAATGAGATATTGTAAAACACCTAAATATTTGTTAAAATTGTCTTTTTTTCCTCCCTCTGTATCCTATAAATACTGTTTTCTAGTCATACTTCATTATATTCACTTGTTTACATCTTTCTCCTGCTCCTCCCAGATTATAATCCTTTTGAGGATAAAGAGATCACACTTGTAATTGTAAAATCTAGTATAGTACTTGGCACATTGCATTTAGCAATATTTAACAAATTGAATGAATTATTTACTTGTATGTTATAGGGATTAGAAAACAAAGGAGACCCATATTTTGTGGCTGCCAACCTTCTCTTGAATGACTGTATTATGAATCATTTTACCATGCAGTAAAATGCCTTATAAGGTACCTGGCATGTATTGTGAGCTTAGTAAATCTTAGCTTTCTTTTCTATCTGCAGGTTTTTAGAAGGAACAGAATACATGATAGTGAGCCACTGTACCATCAGACACCACAATACTATAACCTCTTTAATTAGCAGGTAATTTTAATAAACTTGAACATTCCCTTTTGTGAAGTTAATTCTGTATAAAAAAATTCAGTAAGTGCTTTAATAGTTATCATGGCCAGAGAAGTTTTATTGCTCTATTGAGTTCTCAGAACAGTAACTTAAAAATGGCTATAACAGGTAGTTATATAGGAGCTCTTACAAAAACTTTTTCTATAGTGAATTTATCCTGTATACATTTTTTTCATTTTTAATAAAAATTTTTATCCTAAGTAAACTCATGTATTTATTGCTAATTTTAGACCTGATCCCTATTCAAGTGCTTTTTGTTTATCTTTAATGATAAATATAAATTCTTGTAATAAAAATAAGAATGGGCTTCATAAACATTAAGGAATTTTGTACTGGAAAGTATACCATCAAGAATGTGAAAAGACAGCCAACAGAATGAGAGAAAATGTTTGCAAATCATGTATCTGATAAGGAACTTCTATTTTTAGTATGTAGGAAGTCATAAACCTCAATAATTAAAGAGACAACTCAACTAAATTGGGCAAAGAATCTGAATAGATGTTGCTTCAAGAAGATATGAAAATGGAAATAAAAGCACGGAAAAATACTCAATAGTCATAAGAAAATGCAAATCCAAAGCACAGTAAGCTACCACTTTACACTGACTAGTCCGTTGTAATAAAAAAAAGACAGACAATAACCAGGGTGAGCGAGAATGTAGAGATACTGAAACTCTGATACATTGCTGGTGGGTATGTGAAATGGCACAGGAACTGCAGAAAACCAATTTAGCATTTCTTTAAAATGTGAAACAGTTATCATATGACCCAACAATTCCACTGTTAGGCATATAGAATGAAAGCATGTGTCCATACAAAAATTTGTAAATAGATGTAGTAGTATTATTCATAATAACCAAAATTGGAAACAACCCAAATATCCATCAATTGATGAATAGATAAACAAAATATAGTAGAAGCACACAATGGAATAATATTCAGCAAATAAAAGAAATAAAGTGCTGATACATGCTATGGCATGGATAAACCTTGAAGACATTGTGGTAACTGAAAGAAGCCAGTCACACAAAAAAACATATGTAGGACTCTATTTGTATAAAATGTCCAGAATAGGCAAATCTATAGAGACAAAAAGATTCGTAGTTGCCTAGGTGATGAGGAGGAAGAATAAGTAGTGGGTACAGGGTTTCTTTTGTGTGTGATGAAATGTTCTTTGTGGTGATAGTTGCACAACTCTATAAAAATACCAAAAAACACTGAATTGTACACTTTGAATGTGTCAATTGTATGATATGTAACTTGCATCTCAGTAAAGTTGAGAAACTAAGTAGAGTATAAATGCATGCAGGGGTGTGTTAAGAAAAACCTTCTCAGGTAATTATTCTGGAAAATGTCAGGCTAGTCTTAAATTTTTATTCCATTAATAAGATAGCAATATTGATTCCTTAGTGCATTGTTGAGTAACTATCTTGTACCCAGCTCTAAGTTTGGGGTAGACAGTGGTTAATAAAGGAGAGAAGGTTTATGTGTTTATGAAACATGCATCTTTGTGGTAGCAGGAGGAAAAACACAATAAAAAGCTCAGAAATGGTAATGAATTTCAGATTGTCATAAATACTATGAAGAAAAGAAAATAAGAATATTGAGTAGAGTAAGACTGGGAGTATGTAAACAAGGAATGGGGTTGACCTCTCTGACATTTGAGCTGAGACACAGATGCTGAGATGTCATGGGTGGGAGAAACTGGGAATGATGCTCCAGACAGAGGAGCACGTGGTGAGGAAGCCTCGGGCAGTGTGTCCGGAGCACGAATGAGGGGCAGAGAAATAGGATAGGAGTTGGAGTATAAGACATTGTAGTAAGTTTGGGTCTTATTTTCAAGACCATGGAAAACATTGAGGGATTCAAAAGAGAGGGGCGATGTAAGAAAAGTAAATTTTGTTGCCCGACCTGAGCCTAAGGGACCTCATTCACTTCTGGATCTGACTTACATGATGAGATTCTGGACTTTGATATTGAGTCTGATACTATAAAGGGATGAAACTTTTGAGAGAGAGTGAGGATATTTTGCATGTTGGAAAAATGTAAGCAATTATGACCAGAGGACAAAGTGTAATGATTAGAGAACATGGTAACAAAATTTTGCAGCTCCTTCTATCAAGAGGAGCCATTCCTCCTATGTGGTGGAAATTCTGGACCCTGGACCTTCAGAGGCCTTGATGCAGTTGGAACACTGCCATAATGGTGCCATGCCATGAAGGATCCTAGGATGAAAGGCAAGGTGCAAACACGTGTCCCACCATCCCAGTTGATCTTGTCCTGGTCATCCTGCCAGCTAAATGTAGCCACATGAGTGTGACCCCAGATAAGACCAACAGAAAAACCACCCACTCAACCCACAGAATCACGAAAATAATGAATTGCTTTTGTTTTAAGCCAGTAAATTGAGAGTGATTTTTTTAATGCAGTAATAGATAACTGATGTTATCTATTAGATCTCTTTAATAGACTTTAATCTCTTTTTTTTCTCCTCTGTGTTTACAGTAATGTATATTAACCTGCAGCTTCTTAGGCCTTCCTTCTATTCCTGGAACTTGTGCTTCATAAGTTCATAAATTCATCTGTGACTTTTCCATTTATTCTGCTTAATGTGATTTCCCCCCAGATATACCTATATTCATCTTCTTTTTACCACTGGAGGTCTCAGATCAATTGTTACCGACTCAAAGAGAACATTCTATTTTTTTTAATTTTTTTAGTTTCAGGTGTAAAAAGAATGTAATAGTTAGACATTTACACCCCTCACAAAGTGATAACACCCCTCTCTCAATCTACTACCCCTCTGACAATATATATAGCTGTTACAATTTCATTGACTTTATTCCCTGTGCTGTACTCCACATCCCACGACTATATATATATATATATTATATATATATATATATAATTTTATATATATAAAATTATAGTTGACATTCAGTATTATTCAGCTTGAGCTTCAGGTGTACAGCAGAGTGGTCAGGCATCTACATAGTCCATGAAGTGGTCTCCCTAATAAAACAAATGCCCATCGGACACGCTACAAAATCTTTACAATATTATTGACTATATTCCCCAAACTGTCTTTTATATCCCTGTGGCAATATTGTGGCTACTAATTCATACTTTCTAATCCCTTTACCTTCGCTCCCATCCCCTCCCATCTAGCAACCCTCAGTTTTTTCTCAAAGAGGACACTTTTTTTTTTTTGAGGGCAGTGTCACTGGCCCTCACATGTGGGATCTGAACTTGGGTCCCTGGCTTCACAAGCCAGTGCTTAACCACCGTGCCACTTGGCCGGCCCCCCAAAGAGGACATTCTTGATGGCCCTTATCACAAAGCCCTACCTCTCCAATTCACTTTCCATGGCAGTATCCTGTTTGACTTGCTTCATAACAATCAACACTGTCTACAATAATCTAATTTTTTAACTTGCATTTTGTCCATCTCCCTCCATAGACATGTAAGATTTATGAGAACAGAGAGTTGGTGAAGTATAACACTGTATTATCAACACCATTATCATTAGCTGACATGATTTATTGAATAAATGAATGGTGGACAATAAATGAATGAATGCATAGATAGGGAATATTTTTTACAGTTTTAATGTGCCAGAAGTTCTGAATAAAGTACACACTCAATGATCCCCTACACATTAGCTATTATGAGTGCCATTTTAAAGGTAATGGACCTAAAGTTCAGCAAGATTAAGATATTATCTACAATGGAAAGTGGCCGAATAAAATATGAACCCAGATCTTTCATACATCTAAGACTATATGCTACATTATGGTGGTCTTATATTTAAGGTAGGATGTTAAAAGATGGACAACTGTGGCCCTTTCTCGATTTAAGTACTTGGCTTGTGAAGAATGCATTTTTGTCACAAAGGTCCCTGCCTTTCTCCAAATTGTCACTGTATATCATTGACTATCACATTAGTATATGAGAACTGGTTTGCATGGACATGTGAAAGATCCCACAAGCTGGGGGACATGGCCAGATCAGAGTGACATCAAAGAGGTCCTAAAATTTATATGGAAACACAAAGGACATAAAATAATCAAAACAATTTTGTAAAACAAAAAACAAAGTACAGGACTTATACCACCTGATTTCAAAACTTACTGTAAAGCTAAAGTTATCAAGACAGTGTGATATTGGTATGAAGGTAGATATACAGATGAATGGAACCAACTAGAAAATACAGAAATAAACCTAGTCAATTGATTTTTTTGATGAAGGTGCTGAAGCAATTCAATGGGGAAATGATATTCTTTTCAAAAAATGGGGCTGGGACAATTTGTTATACATATGTAAAAAGATAAACTTTTTCCCTCATGTCACACCATACATACACAAAACAATAAAAAATGGATCATAAATCTAAATGTTAATGCTATAACTGTCTAGAAGAGAACACAAAAGAAGATATCTGTGATCTTGAATAAGGCCAAATTTTTATAGATATGGCTCCAAAAGTATGATACATCAAAAAAATGGTTAATTGGACTTTATAAAAAAAATCTGCCTTTTAATAGGCACCCATTGACTGGGAGAAAACATCTATAAACATTTATGATGAAGGATTTGTTTTCAAACTCTTATACTCAATAATAAGAAGACCCACATCCCACTAAGGAAATGGGCACAGATATGAAATAAGCACATGAAAACATGCTCAACATCATTAGTCCTTAGGGCGATGACACACCATTACATACCCATTAAGATGGCTAAAATGAAAAAGACTGACAAATGTTGATAATGATATGGAGAAATTGAAACTCTTGTACATTTCTGTTGGGCCAAGTAAAGTGATACAACTATTTTAGAAAACAGTTTGGCAGGTTTCTTTAAAAGCTAAATGATCACTTACCCTATTACTCAGAAACACTCTTAAATATTTACCTGTATTCATTTTTTTAGGGTTGCCATAACAAATTACCACAAACTTGGCAGCCTAAAATAACAGAAATTTATTCTCTGACAGTTCTGGAATCCAGAAGTCCAAAATCAAGGTGATGGTAAGGCAACACTCCTGCTGAAGGGTCAGGGGAAGAATCTCTTCTTGCCTCTTTCAGCTTCCGGTGCTTCAAAGCATTCCTGAGCATCACTCCAATCCCTGCCTCTGTCTTCACATGGCCTTCCCCTTTTTGTCTGTGTCTTGTCCTCTTCTGTCTCTTTTTTTTTTTTTTTTTTTAAGATTTTATTGGAGAATTGGGGGAGGGGAACAGCATTGGGGAATCAGACAAGTTGCTATCCTTTTGTTCTTTGGTCTAGTTGTGGAGGATGTCGCTTCACTGGCCCATGTTGGTATTAAGATCATTGCGCTGTTCCTGGGTGAGGCAGTCACTTACTGGCCATTGAACAGCCGCTCACAGCAGCTCACGTGGCTGCTGGCCACTCATGCTGGCTGCCAGCCACTCACGGTAGCTCACGGTAGCCCATTGCAGCAGGGGCTACAGCCTATGCCATTGCAGGCAAACTCATGGCAGCCCAGCTCCAGGTCGAGCTGTTGTTTACCATCTTAGCTGTAGGGGGCGCAGCATCACTGGCCTGCATGTGGGATTTGAACCAGGCCCTGCTGCTCAGAACTGGCGTCCCAAGCCAACTCTTAACCAATGCTCCACTAGGCAGGCCCATCCTCTTCTGTCACGTATAAGGACACAGTCATCTGATTTTGGGCCCCACTTGGTCATCCAAGATGATCTCACCTCAAGATCTTTAACTTAATTACATCTGCAAAAACACTTTTTCCCAATAAGACCGCATTCACAGGTTCTGAGTGGACATAGCTGTTGGAGGGGCCACCATTCAAACCACTACCCAATAGAAACAAAAACATATTTCTCCATGAAGACGTCTCTGCAGCATTATTCATAATATCCCAAAATAGAAAGGAACCATATGTCTATTCACAGGTAAACAGAATAAATTGTGGTTCGTTTATGTATATACAGTGTACTCATATTAAGAAATGAACTGTTGATATTAAGCCATGGGTGAATATCAAAACATTATGTTAAGTGACAGTAATAATTGCATATCATGTGATTTCATCTATATGAAATCTTAGAAAAGCCCAAACTATAGAGACAGAAACATATTGATGGTTTTCCTGGTGCTAGTGGTAGAGATAGAAGCAGAGATTGACTGCAAAATGACACAAAATTGCTTTTTTGGGGAGATGGAAGTGTTGTAAAATTGGATGGCCCTGATAGCCACACAACTCTTATAAATTTACTAAAACTAATTAGATTGTATATTTATAATGGGTAAATTTGGTGACTTTTAATTTATAAAGCTGTTAAGATAAACTAAGCAGGGGCTGTGGGCTACCACACTGGTACCCACTGTCTGTCATAGCCATGGCTCCTAGGTCCTGGGATAATGTAAAATGAGACAGATATTTAGCTGACTCTTTAGACAGTTTTCTGTGCACATGTTGTGCCTCAATTTCATGTACTGGACCATTGTTTCCATCATCCACTGTTTAATCCTGTCAATATGTGGTCACATTTGTTTCCTGTCTTTTTTCCCAAAATTTATTTTCAAAATCATTATAGAAGTAATATATACTTACATTATTTTTCTTTAGCTGGAACCTATAGCCAACTGAAATCCTTCTTAGCCTCAAACCTGGTCCTACTTTATTCCCTTCCTTTCTTGAGATAATGAGTCTAGTGTTATACTTTCAGCCTCTCTCTTATATTTTTACACTCACAGTTAGTATGCTATAAACATTTTCTTTGGTGTATGTTTTTAATAAATGGTATCATGGTTAAGTATTCTTTTTTGCAACTTGCTGGTTTTTCCCCCACAAAAGCTTCAAGTTTGGAGCATTATCGCTGTAGTACATAATTCTTTCAAAGTGCAATTCATACAGTTCACCTCTTTTACCTGTTGACTGTTATTCCATCAAGTGAAAATATTATGTTTTGTTTAGTCATCCCATTATTGGCTAACACATGTGGCTCTAATATTTTGCTGCTACAAGCAACGTTACCATAAGCAACCCCTTGCCATGGTGCAAATGGCTCTCCAGGAAACATTTCAAGAAGTGAAATTGCTAGATGGTAATGTCTACTTTCAGATTTTCTAGATCTAGTGCAAATTACTCTCTAAAACATCTGTTAGTTTGGTAGGCTAAGCTGGTTAGACCCAGAGATAACAGTCCATTACATTGTTCCTGGTCTGTGCTTCATTCACTTGTTTCCATGCAGTAAATTGGAAATCAGATTCTTGACAATTTGTGGTTTTGCTACCCACTGCATCCAACTAGCAGAAGAGAAACATGAGTGTGCAGGAAGCACACCAGCTTCTTAAAGATTTTTGTCTTGGAAGTGGTACTTTTTGATTTCAAACAGTGAGAATTCCATAAGGCCACACCCAGCTGCAAGACAGGCTGGAAATGCAGTCAGTTGCTAGTGTGGCAACCACTTCCCAGCTAAAACTGTGTGTTCTGGGAGGTAGCAAAGGAGTCTGATCAACAGCTGGCCGTATCTATCACAATTTCCTGTGAACGTTCGATCTCATCTGCATCCTCATTAACAGTACTGGCAGAATATAATTTGTGCCAATCCTACAGGTAATATATACCATCTCATTGGTGCTTTCCTTTTCATGTCACTGAGTTTAGAAAGACATATTTTGTTTCTCAAAGACTGAAGAAGAACAGGTTAAAATGATGATAAGACTGAATGTTTGAGTGCCCCTCAAATTCATATGTTAAAATCTAATCTTTGGGCCGGCCGAGTGGTGTGGTGGTTAAGAGCTGGCTTGGGATGTCAGCGGCCCCGGTTCGGATCCCACATATGAGGGCCAGTGACACTGCCCTCTAAAAAAAAAAAAAAAAATCTAATCTTCAATGTGATTGCACTTGGAAGTGGGGCATTTGGGTGGGTAATTAGGTCATGAGGGTAGAGCCCTCACAAGTGGGATTAGTGCCCTAGATTACTCAGTGAAATTATGACAGAATGTCTGTGTCCTATACACTCAGGAACGTGGAGACATTTTACTTGGTCTCCATCTTGGTAGACAGAATGCATGTAAGGTATGTGAAACCCAGGGAGTAAAATGGTTGATATCACATAGCTAAGTTTGTTGCCACTGCTGCCTTTTGAAGCACAAAGTATTCCTGTTTCCAAAGATGGAGGGAAAATTTGATACTACGATTTTACTTGAGTGTCAATTTGTACCATCCACTGTTTAACTTAAAAAAAAAAAAATCTGTCTTAACAGACCTTATGATTAATAATAATCAAGTAAAAATTAGGTCTTTAAAAAGAGAGTTTTTCTTTAATGGCCAAAAGCTAATTCCACCCTAAATCATGGTAACAAATACCCAAGGAATATTCCCAAAACAAAACAGTAACTACAGTATTTCTGGGCACTCAGGGCTGACCCAATTTTACTCTGTGGTGTCACACTCATTGACGGGGGTGTATTTGGCTGCCTAAATACTGTGCCGTGTTGCCAATATTTAAAAATAGCTGTTTATTATTGAGTCTTCAGATTATTATCTGCAATTCTACATCATTTCCCCTTTTCATTTTCCAGTATGCCAAATAGCAGGAAAAATAACATTTCTTCAAATTTCATGAAGGTGTTGGGGGTCACTGCAACATGGAATTATGATTTCTTTTTTACTTTTGCAGCATATAACACATTAAATATTAATTCATCATGATAATTCCCTAAGAAACTTAAATTAAATTAGATTGGCCCATGTCCTGGACTGTTAATTACCATAATATCAGCTAGAGTTGAATACAAATACTGCATATGCCAAAATAGACAAATTTTTGGAATATAGAGCATAACCATGTAATTTTGAGGTCCTGGTGGGATTTGGCTATGAAAGTAATGTGGGATTGAATCCCACTGAACTTTTCATCTTGGGTTTGCTGGTTTTTTTTCTACATTTAAAAGTCATAGTCCTATTGAAAAACATTTAAATTCTGTTGACAATTTTACTTCCCTTTTAGTTTCTTGTCCTACGATTTTTTTTAAAGGGTAGGTGTTTTTCTTTTCAGTTTTTTGCACTTTTATGTGACTTTTGTTTTAGAAATAGTTTTGCTTTACTTAAAATAATTTATCTTTTAGAGAAGTGTTAGGTTTATAGAAAAATTAAGTAGAAATTACAGACAGTTGCCATATATTCCCTTCCTTCTGCCAGACTGCCTTCCAAAGAGGATGTACCATTTTGCATTTTCACCAGCAACGAATGAGAAATCCAATTGCTCACTGTTCTCACCAGTATTGGTGTTGCCAATGTTTTGAATTTTGACCATTCTAATAGGTTTGTGGTGGTACCTCAATGTTGTTTTAGTTCACAATTCCCTAATGACATATGATGTTAAACAGCTTTTTATATGCTTATTTGCCATCTGTGTATTTTCTTTGGTAAGGTATCTATTCAGATATTTAGCACATTTTAAATTGGGTTGTTTGTTTTCTTATTGTTGACTTTTAAGAGTTCTTTGTATATTTTGGATACAAGACCTTTATTGGATATGTGTTTTGCAAATATTTTCTCCAACTTTGTAGCTTGTCTTCTCAGTATCTTTCATGGAGTAAAAGTGTTTAATGCTAATGAAGTCCCACTTATCAGTTTTTTCTTTCACGGATCTTTCTTTGGTGTTTTATGTAAAAATTCATCACTAAACTTTAGTTTATCTACATTTGCTCATCTGTCTTTTTCTATGAGTTTTATAGTTTTGCCTTTTACGTTTATGTGTATGATCTATTTTGAGTTAATTTTTATGAAGGGCATAAGGTCTGTGGATGTCCCATTGTTCCAGCACCATTTGTTAACAAGACTCTTTTGTCTCCATTGTCAAACTTTGCTCCTTTGGCAATGCTTTGTTGACTACATGAGGTCTGAATTAAGTTTGTGACCTTGTTGCAAGGATGTTGCTAACCTTTTTTGATATCAGAGGGATTATTCATTATGAATGTGGATGAACTGGACAAACAGTTAACCAAGTTTACTATCTGGAAGTGCTGAAAAGGCTGCATGAAAAGTTAGATGACCTGAACTTTTTACCAACAATTCATGGCTCTTGCATTGTAACAATGCACCAGCTCACATGGCACTGTCTGTGAGGGAATTTTTAGCCAGGGAACAAATAACTGTATTGAAACACCCTCCCTACTCACCTGATCTGGTCCCAATAACTTCTTTCTTTACCTGAAGATAAAGGAAATATTGAAAGGAGGACATTTTGATAACATTCAGGACATCAAGGGAATGACAACTCTAATGGCCATTCCAGAAAGTTCCAAAATTGTTTTGAAGGGTGGACTAGGCGCTGGCTTCAGTGCATAGCTTCCCAAGGGGAGTACTTCAAAGGTTACCATAGTGATATTCAGCAATGAGTAATGTAGCACTTTTTCTAGGATGAGTTCTCAAATTTAATCGTCAGACCTCATATTTGTGTGAGCCTATATCTGGCCTCTCTATCTGTTTCATTGATCTACCTGTCTACTATTTTGTCAATACCTCACTGCCTTGATTGCTCTAGCTTCTAGCTTGAAATTGGGTAGTGTCAGTCCTCTCTTTTTGTTCTTCTTCATAAGTGTTGTGTTGGCTGATCTAAGTCTTTTGCTTTCCTTATAAGCTGTAGAATTTGTTTATTGCCCCCCCCCCCACACACACACACACACAAACTTGCTGGGACTTTGATTGGGTACTTTCTTCCTATTTTCTCTTTCTTGTGATTCAAATTTCTTCTTTATTTCCCTCCTATTCTCGTGATAATTCCCCAACTTTTTTCTCTTACTTTTGTGGCTCCATTGAAACAGGAAATTAACACATGTGCTCTTTTCTAAGTTATTTACAACTTGTTTTGAAGATGCTTGAGTGTTTCATAGTTCTACAAATGAGCTTTATAAGCTCCTTTTTACCTTGTTCAAGCAGATCATGAACTCTTTCAGGCTCACTCTTCATTCTCTATCAACAATCATTTCTTCCAAACAGCTAAGGAATCTGTACACTTGACAGGAGTCAATGCGAGAAAATATTGACAAATTTCCTTTATAATGTTATCTCATCAAGCCATTTTTTTTAAAAACTCTCACAACAGAAATTTGTTTTTGCACATATTGTTCCTATGTCATAGGCTTTCTAAGTATAACTAAACGTGAAGGTTTCGGGTTCTTCCAGGCATAGTTGGCACTGCAAGACACTTTTTTCAAAGAGTGTCCTACTTGCCTGAATAATTGGATGCAGGTAGAGTGGTAGTCAGTAAAATATTCACCAGGAAAGTGTTTCAAATAGAAAATACAGGGCTTATATTGAGTCTGATGTTGGGGCACATTCACA
The DNA here is from genome assembly GCA_033961575.1 of Aselliscus stoliczkanus. Classification (NCBI taxonomy): domain Eukaryota; kingdom Metazoa; phylum Chordata; class Mammalia; order Chiroptera; family Hipposideridae; genus Aselliscus; species Aselliscus stoliczkanus. The sequence goes on from CM066734.1 coordinate 47,723,404, forward strand.
ACATAGCATGAAGCAGCATTCACAGATCTTGACAGCTGTATGTATGATGGAAAAATTAAATGTGTCCTTTAAAAATAAAACTCTTGTTGAATCAATAGTTATACCATCTCTGTGCATGTGTGTGCAAACACTTGGGGATGCGCACTTATGTGGGTAATCTTTATTTAGCCCCCAACTCCCAGGGGCAGAAACTTTATCTTTCCTGATCACTATCTATGAATGAATGAATGAATGAATGAATGAATGAATGAACAAACAGCCCACGTATGAATGAACAAGTTTATGAATGAAGAGTTGTATACACTTTCCTAGTTTAAATAAATGAGATGCTTGGTAAGCTTTTGGTTTCCTGTGTTATTCTGTGAGTCTCTTAACAGTAAGGACTGTTGTCCCAATCTCTATACCTCCAGCTTCTAGCACAAGAGCCCTGGAACATTGCACACAATAAATCCTTTTTAAATTAAATGAAGCGAGGGGTGGCCTCAAAGGGAAGGTCATTCATCTCTGACTACTTAAAACTAATTAGCAGCAAAATATTGAAAGCCTAAAGGAGAACAGAAACAAAAATATGTTCCTAAAGAGTCACATGCATGCTTATATGTGTGTGCCTGTCCTGCTTCACTTATCCTCAGTGTAGATGAAATGTTGGGAGTACCTTTTGTTACATTTTATATTTTGTGATATTGAAGTAAGAGAAGCAGAGGCAGAAAGATATCTGGGGTACAGAAGAGGCCAGTGGAGGGATAAAGTAAAAGACGTGAGAAAGAAAATGCAATCAACAAGGGGATGTCATTACTAAATTAAGATATAAATATTGAAATTGTGCCACAATAAAGTCAGTTTTAGGGTGTTTTCTTTAAAATGGATGTGAGTCTGGAAAAGGGGCCACAGAATAGGGAGCCCAGAAGAGTCAGGAGTCACGACCCAGTTAACCTAAACATACTTAAATCAAGTCACACATGCTTACCAACATCAGTGGCCGTGAAGAGTTGAGCAGCAATAGCTGGTAAAACCATCTGGATGAAAAGATTTAAAACTTGTTTCAAGGTGATTATTTAATGCAGAGTCCCCATTGCATTTTATAGTAGAGCTTTGGAAACACTTTTTAATTTTAGTAAAATCATTATTAAACAAATCCTATTTCTCCCAAGAGCCGTAGCAATAAGAGTAATCCTAAATTTCCACTAAATCGAATTTTAGCATGACAACGGAAATCCTCTGCTGAGTTAAACCATCAGCCAAGGCCAAAACAACAAAAATAAGTTCTACGAACATGTGGAAGAATATATCTTAAAGAATAAAGCACAACATGCTAATATCCTGTTATCAAATATGATTACCATTCCAATATTTATAGTGGAAGAGACCCTTTTAAAGATTCATTGTGTTAAGGACATTTCCTTTGTACACTCATTGCCAAATCTAATTAGAAATATGGATTTCCCTGGGATATGAGCCATGAGGCATTCTGTGAGTGTTGTGAGCAGTACTTTTTTTGGGATCATCTCCATAATATCTATTACCATCTTTAATCCTTTCTTTCTATTGTTGTTCAAATTATAATCTTTCTCTTCTCATTCCTCTATCTATTATACTATTAGCAGTATCATTAGGTTCAGATAGCAAGTTCTCTCACCACAGAAATCATTTAATTTGACTTTGAAATCTAGTTCTTAAGTAGTTGTAAAGAATATGGGTATATTTTTCCATTTTATTTTACAATTTCTGGACTACTGAATATTACTTGTCACCATCATTCATTGAATCCATTGAACTATAATAAATTGTTCAATATGAACAAAACAAATACATAATATTATTTGTCCTCCAAATTAATAAACTAATTCAATAAAATAAAAATGACTATACTATAAAATTACATTACAATTTAATGAAAAAATTAATGTTTTTCTATTTATAGAAGCACGTTATACTAAATAAAATCAGATAGTTTAATATCTGTAAATGATACATGTTTCCAATTTTGAATAGATTCTGGGAAATCAGTATAGTATGTATTTTAAGCTGCTTCAACTATTTTAGCTTTGTCTATCTATCAATTTTTATCTTTCTGTAGTTTATTCACTCATGATAGAATTTTGAAATTTTAATATAAAAGAGATATCCATGGACTTTTGGGGTTTGAATATGAGAGCAGATAAGAGGTTTCTTTATTTAATCCACTTCAATCTTTGCAAGTTATGCCATGAAACTTACATTTCTTCAATCTTTCCTGACCTATTCTTTATTTTCAGTATGTTTTCTACTTAAAATTTGTTGAGTGTACAATTCTGTAATACATCATCTATGTATCACATTGTGCTCACCACCCAGAGTCAGTTCTCCTTCCATCACCATATAGTTTATCCTGTTTATCCTCATCTACCACTTCCCTCCCCCTTCTCTCCTCCTCCTTGAAACCTATGTAAGTTTACTAACCATTGTGACCCCAATAAATTTTAGTAATTAAAAAAAATGTTATTTGATTAAATTTCAACTAACATGTATCTTTTGAAAAACCTATAATTAACTTTAATATAGCAACTTGTTTAATTTATGAAATTATTTATATTTTGAATTTACTTTGTGAATACCTTGTCTTATGTATTAAGCACCATTATTTTTGCTTCTTACAGGGTTATCTGAACCATTCTGTAGACCAGCTAGCCCTCATTTCGCAACCTTTTATAGCCAGAAACTTAACTGTGAAAAACTGCAATGCTTGAGATAAGTCTTTGCAACAGTATATATTTCATTTCAAAGTCCAAGCAGCTCAACACTCTGTAGAAACAGTAATGAAACGCTTGGGTTGTAGAAACCGAAGGCAAACCTCTTGACCTTTTAAAAATGTAATCACTGTCATTCCTTTTGATAAGAAATTCTTGGAAGCAGAAAACGACTTTCATTCTTTATATACAAAGCTTATTGAAATGAGAAATAACTTCTGTTTACTTGAAGATATTTCTCTCTATTTGGGTGATCTTGTTTGGTTTATACATGGTCTTTCAAAGGTGTGGTCTGATAAGGACAGCATGCTGAATGATCCAGGCAGAATTAGAAGCAGTTTCTGAGTGGAAATATGAATATTTTCAGAATGTAAAATGTAAAATTTCAATGACACTCTCCAAATGTAGTTAGAATAGACCCAAGTGTTACAATCGATGGGTTAGTTAATAGTTGCTTAACTCTGCTACACAAAGTGTGGTCCTCAGACCACGAGTGTCAGCATGTCCTGGGAGACTGTCAGACATGCAGAATGTCAGGCCCACACCAGACCTACTGAATCAGAGTTTACTTTGTCCCAAGATCCTCAGGTTATTAGTATGTACATACATTTTAAGAGGTGCTGGCTTGGTCAACTTCTTGACTCAAAAGATAAAAATTCAGGCAAATCCAATGGTGGATTTCGTGTAGGGTTAAAAATGGTCAGGTTTAAAAAAAATAATAAAAGCCATAATTTGTTAGTGAAATTAAACCAGTTTGCTTAAACTCATTTGTGGAATAAAATAGGAAAGTTTGATCTCACATAAGAAACATTTTCAGGAGCAATTGCAATTTAAGGCATATGTTGGTCTGCCCAATGCTGGGACTTCCAGATGAAAAAAAAAAGTCATTTCTGACAAGTTATACAGAGGTACTCAATACCAGACATGTGGTCCACTTCAAAAACTTCCTGGTGGTTTGATTTTAAGTAATACATTTCATCAGGATTTTTGGTTTCCTACCAATGCTGTCTAAACTAAGTCCATGGCTCCCTTACAGAACTCTCCAGATGACATAGCACTTACATATCTATTACTCTATGGGCCAGGCATAGGGAGAAAAAATACAGCTGTTTTCTTCTGTCAAAGGTTTCCTGTCATTTTGGGCATTTGGCCTGTGGACAGACAATGCTTCTATGGAACCCAGGTGTTAAGCTATGGAATAATAAACAGATCTTGTGGTGGGGCTTTCTGATAACGCATTTCAACTGAAGCATATTTAGCATTTTTCCTCAAGGCATTATTTCCCTGAAGAAGTAGTTGAAAGTGGCACCTAGAGAAAAAGAGAGATTGCTTTTATTTAAAATTTTTCCTTTACTGGAGGAAAGAATGAGTCCTGATACCAGTTACACAATTGGAAGCACCTAGCACATCTGTTCCTGAGCAGATAAAAGCCAGTCATTTCTGAATCAAATTAAGTCAACTGCTATTTTATCACTGAATTACTGGAGTCATCTGTTTATTCTTGTCACTCCAGCTGGAACAATTTAGGATTAGAAGTGACTTCCCGATAAAGTAAAGACCTATCTTCATTTTACTGATCTAATTTGTTTATTGTCCCGATAAAAATCCTGGCTTATTTCCCGTATTAGATGCAGTTATTGGAACTGTCACGAAAGCAGGTGAATCCTGATCTAAGCTATGGATGCTCTGATATGTTTTTGCCAAAGAGTACGATCATTACAAATTTGCTTATTTTCATGGAGACCACATTTCTTCAACTTGGCTTCAGCTTTAATTTTGAAAAAAGAACTGAGGAAGGATGAGATCTACAGTCTAACTCATTTCACACACAAGCAAAATTATGAAAGAATTATATAAATATGATTATAACAATGATATTTTAATAATAAATACATAAGATTCATTCATAGTTTTCTTTCCAACCAAAAGGATACTCTTGTAAAAATTACTTTCTTTTCAGCTTTAAGAGTGTGATGATGTCACATATATACACTTTTAGAATCTGTCTGGTTTCAGAATCTTCTCCTATTGTTTCTCTAAAATGCCTAGATTTATTTGTTCTTTTAGAGTTAATGATTAAGGAGAATGTAGTTTCAAAGCTTTCTGTACCATCACTCAAAATGTTGTCAGACTCAGTGCTGGGCCCTCGGGGAGAAAGCGGACACTGCCCTTTAAGAGTATCCATTCCTTTTAATATCTCATTAGATTGCAACCAGGTCTCACCCCTGGAGCTTATCATAAATTTAAGGGCATAAGAATCACAGGAGTGGATCTTGCTTGTTGTCCATGTGCAACTCAGCACTGTAAAATATGGGTGCCAAGAGGTGTGTTTCTGGACCAGCCGTGTGTTGGACTACATCCCTTATAAGGGTAAGGAAAACCCCTTTTATATTATGAATTAGTTAACTTTTTTAGTTTACTTAAATTGTCTTTTTTTTCCTCTTCATATTTAGATGCACTAGTGCTAGTTCACACTGCACTATGCAGAGTTATATCCCTAATATTAATCTTCAGCTTTTCTCACTGAAGATGGAAGAGTTTCCTCCTTGCTCTAATATTCACGATTTGATGAACTAGATGTTGCTTTCCCCTATCTTCTTCACCTTTTGCAATTTTTAGCATTAAAAAATATAGTCCCATTTAGTCTTTACGTTTCTAAATATGGTTCTAAATTTTTTCATTTGTTTTTATCAACATGCCCTCCACAACTCTCATCATTTTACTTCTCTTCTCTGGACTGTCCCCAGGTGAATTATATTTTATCCATTGCAAATAGATCTATTAAATTTTCGTTAGTGAGCAGAAAATGGAGAGCTTGGCATGTGATAATCTGAATGGTTAATTTAGATCAATGATTATTATGTACAGTAAGCTTAAAAGTTGGGCATTTTAAAATATTCTGACAGATTTTAAATCCTTTTTTAGTATAATGATGTTTTCATATTATTTTATAATACCATTTCTACGATTAAGTATCTTAGACTTTACCACCTGGTAATAAGTTGTGAGTTGTTGACACTGAAGATAACTTTTGTTAAAAGCTAAACAATTTGTTTTGATCATTTGTAATAATGTGTTTTTCTAATTTTTCACATGAAAATATCAAAACATATTTTAGCAAAAATACTTTAATAATTCATACTGCAGGATCCTTCATGTCTTACATGAAATGTGAATCTAGGGATTGTTTTTCTTTGAACATCTTTTCTGATGCTTTTAGTAGTCAGATGTTTGTTATCTTATAAAGTTGATGTTTTCAGTGAAATGGACATTGTGAGCCTGCAGGAGTCTATAAATCCTATAATTCCATAATTTTAAACATCTAATTCAAGGACTAGGTATGACTGTCCCAAGGTTATGATTAAGTTAGGAGTTGGGGTTTTTTTTGACTTATTCCCAAATAGTTCCTATTATGTATTGTCTTTTTTTTTTTTTAACTATGTGTGTCCAATATGACAACTTTGGTGTGGAAAAAACATATTTAGTCACTTATCCTAGGTCATATTTGCTGGAGCATAATTTATAAATTAAAACCCATTCTTTAGGATGTATTTGTATTGTATTATTAGTTCATTAGCCTTTTTAATGCTCACTTGGTATGTATCAGTCATTTTTGTAGGTGTTTGATCACAAGGTATGAACTCCGTGGTTTTCCTTCCTGGAAGAATTTATTGACATATGCAAACTTGGAGATTTCCTCTTATACATTCTCCAACACTTTATTTAAAATATATACTAGGGGGCCGGCCAAGTGGCATGGTGGTTAAGAACTGGCTTGGGATGCCAGTGGCCCCTGTTCGGGTCCCACATATGAGGGCCAGTGACAATGCCCTCAAAATAAATAAATAAATAAATAAAATAAAATATATACTAAAATAGGATCAATGCTAGGGGAGTTCCGGTAAGATGGCGGAATAGACGGACGCTCTCCGAACTGCCTCCCAGGATCACATCAAAATTACAAATAATTTATGCAACATTTAACCTCGGGAGTCCCCTGAACATTAGATGAACAGAACCTCTAAACGAAGGACCTAAAGAGGAGGCCACGTCAAGTCTGGTAGGAGAGGCGCCAACAAGACAGGGCGAGCCCCATGAGGGATGCCCCAGCTGTGTGGGGAGGCTTCTCCGGTTGGGGGAGAGACCCTCTAGCCCCACATCGAGCTCACTAGCCCAGAGTTACTTTGCCAGGAAGAGGAATTCCACGATAGTGGGCAGTAGAAATTAGTGAGGACTCTTTGTGATCGACTCGGTGAAGCTGGGGGCAGCTGGAGAACCAGTGGGGCCGGCGCACGGGTTCGCTTGCTGGCGAGCACTCACCTGGTTCTTGTCGGAGGGAGAGGCTGCATGAGCCGGGCCCAGAAGCCTGTCAGGAGGGGCTGAACTGAGCACCTTTGGTGCAGAAGCTGGAGGTTTGGGGATTGTTGTTCCACTGGTGCAGAGCTTGCACACGAGTGGCGTACAGGAGGCCGCCATTTTTTTAGGGTTGGGCCCTCTCACGGAGGGTCAGAGCCGGGATCCCATTGGTCTGGTGAACTTGGCGCAGGAGTGTGTGCGTGCGTGAGTGCGTGAGTGCGTGCGTGCGTGCGCATGCGGCCACGGATTCCCACCTGCTTGTGTTGCGTTGCCAGGGAAATGCCTGGCGGGTGCCCTCCGGCTACATCAGGCTGCTCACTGAAACGTGCGTGAGCCACCTTGGGTCCCCACCCTCCGCCCTGCTTGTGCTGCGTTTCCAAGGAAACGCCGGGTGGGTGCCCTCTGGCTCCATCAGGCTGCTCACTGAGACTCAGTAGCAGACAACCTGCAACAACCTGTGAAGATTTTTTTTTTTTGGGGGGGAGTGAGCACGATTCCAGAGTACACAGCAGCTAATTGTGGAAAGCTCACTGCAACCCTGAGAAAGTGGTCTGCAGATTAAAGAGGACGGAGAGCCACCCCACCTCTTTCCTTTTTTTTTCTTTCTTTTTTTTTCTTTTTTCTTTTCTCTTCTTTCTAGGTGATCTATCTAATACATCAAAGCATTCACAGAACGACAGCCAGAATGAAAAAACAAAGAAACATGTCCCAAGTGAAAGATCAGAAGAAAACTCTAGAAATGGAACTAAATTAAACAGAGGTATCCAAACTTTCAGAGACAGAGTTTAGAACACTGATGATAAGAATGTTTAAGGAACTTAGCAAGGACATAAAGCAAGATAGGGAAACCATAAAAAACAACCTGTTATAACTAAAGAATACAATAACTGAAATGAAGATCACACTCGAAGGAATCACCAGTAGAGTAGATGAAGCAAAGGAGCGGATCAGTGAATTAGAAGACAAAATAGCAGAAATCACCCAGCTGGAACAACAAAAAGAAAAAAGAATAAAAAAGAATGAAAATAGTTTAAGAGACCTCTGGGACAACATGAAATACAGCAATCTTCGTGTCATAGGAATACCAGAAGGAGAAGAGAAGGAGCAAGGGATTGAGAATGTATTTAAAGAAATAATGCCTGAAAACTTCTCTACCATGGTGAAGGAAATCGACATACAAGCCCAGGACGTACAGAGAGTTCCTAACAGGCTGAATCCAAACAGGCCCACACCAAGACACATCATAGTTAAAATGGCAAAGGTTACAGACAGAGACAGAATCCTAAAAGCAGCAAGAGAAAGACAGCCCGTTACATACAAAGGAACTCCTGTTAGACTAACAGCTGACTTGTCTACAGAAACTCTGCAGGCCAGAAGGGAGTGGCAGGAGATATTCAAAGTTACACAAAATAAAGGTCTACAACCAAGATTGCTCTACCCAGCACGGCTATCACTTAAAATTGAAGGAGAGATAAAGAGCTTCTCAGAAAAGAATAAGCTTAAGGAGTTCATTACCACCAAGCCAGCATTGCAGGAAATGCTAAAAGGGCTTTTTTTAAACAGAAGAAAGGGGAAAACAAGCTAACCCAGGAAGACAAGAAATACAAATAACAGAATGGCAATAAATATGCACCTATCAGTAATTACCTTAAATGTGAATGGGCTAAATGCTCCAATCAAAAGACACAGAGTGGCTGAGTGGATAAGAAAACAGGACCCATGCATATGCTGTCTACAAGAGACTCATCTCAGATCAAAAGACACACATAGACTGAAAGTAAAGGGATGCAATAAGATATTTCATGCAAATGGAAATGAGAAAAAAGCTGGAGTAGCAATACTTATTTCGGACAAAATAGACTTTAAAATGAAGACTACAATAAAAGACAAAGAAGGGCACTACATAATAATAAAGGGATCAATTCAACAAGAGGACATAACCCTAGTAAACATCTATGCACCCAATAGAGGAGCTCCCAAATATATAAAACAGATTCTGACAGACATAAAGGCAGACATCAACAGTAACACTATCATAGTAGGGGACTTCAACACCCCGTTGTTACCAATGGACAGATCCTCCAGACAGAAAATCAACATGGACATAGTGGCCTTAAATGACACTTTAGACCAGCTGGATTTAATTGATATTTTTAGAGCATTTCACCCCAATGCTACAGAATATACATTCTTCTCAAGTGCACATGGAACATTCTCCAAGATAGACCACATGTTAGGCCACAAAACAAGTCTCAACAAATTTAAGAAGATTGAAATCATATCAAGTGTCTTCTCTGACCACAATGCTATGAAACTAGAAATCAATTATAAGAAGAAATCTGGAAAGCTTACAAATACACGGAAGCTAAATAACATGCTTCTAAATAGTGAGTGGGTCAAAAATGAGATCAAGGAGGAAATCAAAAGATACCTCCAGACAAATGAAAATGAAAACACCACGACCCAAAATCTCTGGGATGCAGCGAAAGCAGTCCTAAGAGGGAAGTTCATAGCAGTGCAGGCCTACCTAAAGAAGGAAGAAAAATCTCAAATCAACAGACTCTCTCTACACCTAAGGGAACTTGAAAAAAAACAGCAAAACAAGCCTAAAGGGAGCATAAGGTAGGAAATAATAAAGACCAGAGCAGAAATAAATGAAATAGAAAACAAAAAAACAATACAAAAGATCAATAAAACCAAGAGTTGGTTTTTTGAAAAGATAAAATCGACAAACCTTAGCACGACTAACCAAGAAAAAGAGAGAGAGGACCCAAATTAATAAAATCAGAAATGAAAGAGGAGAAGTGACAACAGATACTACAGAAATACAGAAAATTTTAAGACAATACTATGAGCAACTATATGCTAACAAATTCGACAATCTGGAAGAAACGGATAAATTTCTAGAAGCATACAATCTACCAAGTCTGAACCAAAAAGAAACAGAAATTCTGAACAGACTGATTACTGCCAAAGAAATTGAATCAGTAATCAACAATCTTCCAACCAACAAAAGCTCTGGACCAGATGGCTACACAGGTGAATTTTACAAAACACTCAAAAATGAATTAGTACCTATTCTCCTCAAACTATTCCAAAAAATACAGAAGGAGGGAAGGCTCCCAAACTCTTTCTATGAAGCCACTATCACCCTGATTCCTAAGTCAGACAAAGATACTACAAAAAAGGAAAACTACAGGCCAATATCACTAATGAACATAGATGCAAAAATTCTCAACAAAATACTAGCAAACCGAATTCAGCATCTCATTAAAAAGATCAAGTGGGATTCATTCCTGGTATGCAAGGCTGATTCAATATCCGCAAATCAATTAACGTAATACATCACATTAACAAAATGAAAAATAAAAATCATATGATCATATCAATAGATGCAGAAAAGGCATTTGACAAAATCCAGCAGCCATTTATGATAAAGACTCTTAACAAAGTAGGAATAATGGGATCATACATCAGCATAATAAAGGCCATAGATGATAAGCCCACAGCAAATATCGTTCTCAATGGGGAAAGGCTGAAAGCTTTCCCCTTAAGATCAGGAACAAGACAAGGCTGCCCGCTTTCACCACTTCTATTTAACATAGTTCTGGAAGTTCTAGCCACAGCAATCAGACAAGAAAATGAAATCAAAGGCATCCAAATTGGAAAAGAGGAAGTAAAATTGTCATTATATGCAGATGACATGATACTATATATAGAGAATCCCAAAGACTCCACCAAAAAACTGCTAGAACTGATACACGAATTTGGTAAGGTAGCAGGATACAAAATTAATATTCAGAAATCAGTGGCATTTCTATACACCAATAATAAACTATCAGAAGAAGAAATCAGGAAATCAATCCCTTTTACAATTGCTTCAAAAGCAATAAAATATCTAGGAATCAATTTAACTAAAGAAGTAAAAGACCTTCTTTACTCACAAAATTATGAGACACTGAAGAGAGAAATCAAAGAAGATACAAATAAATGGAAGTGCATACCATGCTCATGGATAGGAAGAATTAATATAGTTAAAATGTCAATATTTCCTAAAGCAATATATAGATTCAATGCAATTCCAATCAAACTACCAAGGACGTTTTTCTCTGAAATAGAACATAGAATCCTAAAATTTATATGGAGTCACAAAAGACCCCGAATAGCTACAGCAATGTTGAGAAATAAGAACAAAGTGGGAGGCATCACACTACCTGACATCAAAACATACTACAAGGCTATAGTAATCAAAACACTATGGTACTGGCATAAAAACAGACACATAAACCAATGGAATAGAATAGAGAGCCCAGGAATAAACCCATCTACATACGGTCATTTAATCTATGACAATGGAAGCAAGAATTTACACTGGAGTAAAGATAGTCTATTTAATAAATGGTGCTGGGAAAATTGGACTGACACATGAAAAAAAATGAAAATAGAACATCTACTTACACCATATACGAGAACAAACTCAAAATGGATTAAAGACTTAAATGTAAGACCTGAAACTATAAAACTCCTAGAAGAAAATATAGGGAGTAAGTTTGCAGACATTACCCTGAGTAATATTTTTACCGATATATTCCCTCGGGCAAGGGAAATGAAAGAAAAAATGAACATATGGGATTACATCAAACTTAAAAGTTTTTTCACAGCAAAGGAAATCATCAATAAAACAAAAAGGCAGCCTATTGAATGGGAGAAGATATTTGCCAATGATATATCTGATAAGGGGTTGATATCCAAAATTTATAAAACACTCATGCAATTCAACACCAAAAAAACAAACAACCCAATTAAAAAATGGGCAGAGGATATGAGGAGGCATTTCTCTAAAGAGGACATACAGGTGGCCAACAGGCATATGAAATAATGTTCAACCTCACTAATCATCAGAGAAATGCAAATAAAACCCACAATGAGATACCACCTCACTCCAGTCAGAATGTCTATCATCAACAAATCAACAAACAACAAGATTGGCGAGGGTGGAGAAAAGGGAACCCTGGTGCACTGTTGGTGGGACTGCAAATTGGTGCAGCCATTATGGAAATCAGTATGGAGGTATCTCAAAACACTGGAAATGGAACTGCTATATGACCCAGCAATTCCACTCTTGGGAATCTACCTAGAGGAATCCAAGACGCTAATTTGAAAAAATATAAGCACCCCTATGTTTATTGCAGGGCTATTTACAATAGCCAAGACTTGGAAACAACCGAAATGCCCATTGGTAGATGACTGGCTTAAGAAACTGTGGTACATTTATACAATGGAGTATTACTCCGTTATAAAGAAGAATGAAATTGTACCATTTGCAACAATATGGATGGACCTAGAGACTATTATGTTGAGTGAAATAAGTCAGTCAGAGAAAGACAAATACCACATGATCTCACTTATATGTGGAATTTGAAAAACTGAATGAATGAGCATAAGAAACAGAAATAGTCTCATAGATATAGAGGAAAAACAGGGTTGCTAGTTGGGAGAGGGGTGGGGATGAGGGAGAAGGGGAAAGGATTAGACAGCATAAATAGGTAACTACAGTATTGTCACAGGGATATGAAAGACAGTTCGGGGAATATAATGTTAAAATTTTGTGGGGTGTCAGATGGTCACATGTTTTGTTAGGGAGACCACTTCATGGATGGAGTAGAGGCTTGATCACGGCACTGTATACCTGAAATTGATGTTGTATAATATTGTATGCCAACTGTAATTGAATATATAGACAGTCACGGGATATGGATTATATGGTGGAAGGGAGTCAAAGGAATTGTAATAGATAGTATGATATGGGGGGGAGGAGTGGGAGGGGAGAACTGGGGGAGGGGGGTTGTCACTTTGAGGGGTAAAAAGTATAACTATTGCACTGTGTTGTACACCTGAAGCTAATTAAAAGTATATATAAATAAAAAAAAGAAAATAAATGAAAAATATGAAAAAAAACCTATGCTAAATGGAAAAACCAAAATAGGATCGATCATAGATCTGATTTTCCAAGGAGTTCCATTATTTACATTTCTTTTTCTTGCCAAAGTATGATCCTTTGTATCCTACCTTTATTTTTTGTGCTTCCTTTCCTTTTGGGTTATGGTTTGGGGGAAGTATGACTTAGTATTTCCCATAGTTCCTAACTAAGTATTTAATAAATATTCATCAACTTAAATATTAATGTCTTATAATGATAAAATAGTTTGCTCCTAATTCTAGTTCTGGGGAAATTTAGTTAAAACATATAGCCTTGGTGTAACATTTTCTCCAAGACATTCTGAAAGCTGAAAAATACTGTATTCTCAGTGTCTGTTTTTACATAAATAGGTACCATCTCACAGAAGTCTATGTGATTAGTCAGGCATAATTTATGCTTAGGGAACCACATTACCTTTTCCAAATAAATTATGTTTGAGAAAGCATTCCATGATTCTGCTCTTTATTGTGTGTGTGTGTGTGTGTATATATATATATATATATTTCATTCCCACCAACCTTTATTGATGCTAGGCACTGGGAGGCCTATCATGGGATGCCTGTTCTTAGAGCATTTACAATTGTAAGGTCTCATAATATATGTACTGCTGAATGCCATGTGTGCCTGGGCGCACATTATCCCCCTTTGAAGTGTCATTCTATTGACAAAAGTCAACTGAACACAATAAACAAAAGGTGGGAAAACCCAAGTGTTTATCACCAGGTGAGTGGATAAACAAATCTCTCTCTCTCTCTCTCTCTCTCTCTCTCTCTCTCTCTCTCTCTCTCTCACACACACACACACACACACACACACACACACGCACGCACACATTAGAATATTATTCATCCATAAAACAAAGTGAAGTTCTGACACATCCTACAAAATGGACAAGCCTGGAAAACATTACCTAAGTAAAATAAGCTACACACAAAAAGGCAAATATTTTATGATTCCACTTAGATGCAATATTCAGGCAAGGTGAATTCATAGAAATAGAATGTAGATGAGAGGTTATCTGGGGTTTTTAAGAGGAGGGAATGGGGGTTTTTGTTTCATGTTTACAGAGTTTAGGTTCAGGGTGATGAAAATGTTTTGGAAATAGATATGGTGATGGTTGCACAACATTATGAATGTAATGAATACCACTGAATTGTATGTTTTACAAAAGTCAAAATGACCAAACAGTTTAAAGAAATTAATAATTTAATATAATAAAAACCATGACTGTGCACTTTAAATGGGTGAATTGTATGGTACATGAGTTATATCTCAATATAGCTGTGTTATAAAATAAGTCAGTTAAAGATTGGGGTGGTGGAGGCATATTTCCCCTTAATATCCTGTTATCCTTTCCTTAAAAGAAAATATGGAAATCAGAATTATTAAATGACAAGAAAAGTTTTGACCCTTACTATGAAAACCCATGGAGTCTGGACTGATTCTGGGAAATATGGAAATCAATACACAGACAATACTCTATAATGCCCAATCATTATTTTATGAACTTTAAAACTTTCAAAGTAAGGTTTCTATTGGAAAGACTTATTAAATACATTCAGTCTCACTCTCTGTCTTGGCAAAGTTGGTCATATTTCCAGAATACCTTTAGGTGCCTGCGATGGATCATTTCGTTTTTCCCCCTTCATCTAGGAACTTTGCAAACTGTAAGAATTGCTTTGTAGTCTGAAGGGCCCTGAGTCTGTGAGCCGCACTGTTCTGCCAAGGCTGCCAGCCTGCCAAATCCTCAGCTGCCAAAAGACTAGCCCTTCCTTGCATAATGAAAGTACAAAAAAGGCCATGTGCTTGGAGGACTTGCCCAATTCCGTCTGCTTCATAGAGAAAATAAATCTCTAAAGAAGTCCAAGAGAGAGCTACCATCTGGTCAGACTCCTGCCTTTCTCAATATGGCTCCCACCGCCTATCGCCAAGTGTCAGGAGGGCTTCCTGTGTTGGACGAAGGCGGGCGGCAGCATTCGGGGCCAATATGTTAAAATCAGATGGGAGCCTAATGAGGTGGGACTTGGCAGACTGATTTCAACCTGCAGTCTCATCATTGCTTTTGGCACATTCACAGAAGGGTCAACATTTCAGCAATAAAAATTGGAGCAATTTAATAGCTGGCTCTGTAGTTGCTGACTATCTGTTCATTTTTTGAAGAATCCACAACACATTCAAGTGAAAACCTACCCAACTGCTACAACCCTGCATCCCAGATGACTCGAAGGCAACCCCATTGGAAAAAGCTGTAGAACTGTTTTTACAGTGCTGACACTTTGCAGGTATTTGGCCCACTGTCTACACACTTCGATCTTCAGATCTAAAAGCCAAAGCCAATTTTTCTTTCATACAGGGCAGGTCATGCTACCAAGGTTCGCATCTTATAAGTACTCTTATAGTAAGTGATAGTATGAGCCTTGTGCTTTATTGTGTCATTGTGATCTGCTTGGTTTAAACATTAATCATGTAAATTCATTAAAATTTTCCTTTTAACATTTAAAGCCAGTAGTAAATAATAAGGTCAAAATATTGAGCTATATTCATATTTCAGATTTGTTGGTAAGGTTAGAAATCACTGACAGAGTGTGACGATTTTGAACCAGAAAGATCAGTATCACTTTTTGGGACTCCATGAAAGAACTGAATATTTCTATTGTTGTCTTTAAATTTATCAACAAATTAATATTTTTCTCCTCCAACTGAAGACTCTCTTCTATAAGTTCTTCAGGCTAGCAAAACATCCATACACAGTTGTCCTCCAAACCAAATTCTTCAGCGCAAACTGAGCCTCAAGATTACATCATATGGAAGATATTTCTTCTAGCTAAGCTGTGCTGTTGTCACTTCAAAGGCAACGTATTCAACCTTCCTCAGGGTTCTCTCTCTCTCTCTCTCTCTTTCTCTCTCTCTCTCTCACACACACACACACACACACACACACACACACACACACACACACCTCTACTGTTCTTCACATCCCTTCAAATGGGAGTCCTCTAAGATACTCCATTCTCCTTCACCTTCTTTTTTTTTTTTTTTTTTTTTTTTTTTTTTTTAGCAGTGTCACTGGCCCTCATATGTGGGACCTGAACCGGGGCAGCTGGCTTCCTATGCCAGCGCTTAACCACCGTGCCACTCGGCCGGCCCTTTCACCTTCTCTATCTAGTCAAACAAACAAGTTCTGCTGGTCTTGTTTGTATCCCTTCCTTCCCCCTTATGAGGTTCAAAACATGCCACCCCAAAATATGTCACTTTGGCATGTTGATTATTTGAAGCAGAAGGTACTCGATAAACCACAGATGTAGGAAGGGCTGTCTGCCCTCCTTTCTACCTAAAAGCAGATCATAAGATTTCCCATGAGAAAGGTGCCTTCCCTGCACCAGGAAGAAAAGAACGTTCTCACTGGAATCTGAGTGTCAATAATAAAATGGATCTGTGCAAACTTACCAAAACAAACTTTGTCTTCCATTATTACTGTATATTTCCTAGTTACTATTCCACAATTTGCTGCCCCTTCCTTCATCTTCTCACTTCATACACTTATTGTTTCTTTGTTTTAAAAGTACAGAGGGTGCCAAAAAATGTATATACATTTTTAAGAAAGGAAAAACTATTAAAATTGTAATAGTCAATATATACCAATAACAGAAGATGAATACAAGTCATATTTGACTTCTGCAATTACAAGTGGTGCTCAAAGTGGTTACTGTCAGCATACAGATACTTCTGATTATGGCAAATTACTGCTTGAGCAACGTTGACCAAAGTGTCCACTTGTATTCATTGTTTGGCACCTCCAGTATATAAACTCTCGATTGTACTTTCTTATAGCTGGTAAAAAAAAAAAGAAAAATAAGAGAGAGAGAGGTGGGGGAAACAATCCCCTACTGCCCTTGGCAATCTATGGAATAAAATAAAAAGTACAGATGTGTCCCTAGAATCAATTTTGCACAAACCTCTTCACTTTGGCTCACAGTCTCTCCTTGTAGACATCAATGTAAATTTAGCTTTTTAAAAATGTACATACATTTAACTATTCTTTATTTTATAATGCTTGTATTTATATTTATTTGTCTTGTGTGCCCAGCTAGACAGTGAACCCCCTAAGATGGCTTCTAGAGCTTGGCCTCCTCAGTGGAGTGTTCACTGCCCTGTACTTATTCATGTTTATCAAAATGTTGAGTGGCTCATGCTAGGCCTGAGGATGTGGCTAGTGACCAAGGCATTCTCTACCCTTCCGGAAGTTAGTTTATTGAAGAAGAAAGAAGTAGGTCATTAAAGCTGCAGAGCATAGAGTTCGGGCTGTTTCCAGTGCTGTGCGTATGTATATTCCGGGGATCCTAACCCAGGCAGGGTGGTTCAGAAAAGGTTTATGGGAAAGTCATATTGAGTTGAGACCTGAAAGGTGAGCAGTCAGGGTTTAATAACTGGTAATAATTCTCTGATAACTAAACTACAGAACCAACTTTACGTAAAGCACAGACAAAAAGTCATAGGGGGATTTCAAGATTTGACCAATTGTTATGCTAAAGTCAATATAAGTGAAGAACAGTTAGTAAAAGAAATGGCATTTTATTTCATTTCCAACTTCTCTAAAACCCTCCGGAAAGAGGAGGATAATTGTGTGTCGCTCTTTATTCTTTGGTTTAGCTTTATTTAATCAGCTTAACAATAACCCACAGCCTTCGGACCAACTGGTTTAGCTTTATTTAAAATAAATTATTCTCTACACTGAAATGAACTGTTTTAATATAGGCTTGTAGACAAAATCTTTCTTCAGTAAAGTAGACAAAGAAGCAAGACTTGAAGTAACATGTTAAGGAAGTTAAAGCACAAGATCAAGGCAAGACCAGGGGAAGACTTGAAATTAACATGAAATAATATTGAATGTCAACTATGATTGAAAAATTGAAAAAGGGAGGCAAAAGGAAAAGGGGAAGAAAACTTTTGAATTTCCAGGTATAAAACAAATAAGTCATGGGGATATAACGTACAACATAGAGGCAGAGACTGATACAAGATGAATTGATGTAATCTCCCAATAACCAGTTTGCCTCTTACAAAATTTCTGCAATTAATTTGACTTGAGGGACACACAAATTTAGTGACTGCAAACACATCGCTCAGTACCCCCTTTGACAAGGACAGCTAGGATTGAGGATGGAAGATTGTGGGTACACATATACAGACAAATCTAAATAGTGAGCTTTCCTAGGACTCAATAAAAAGCACGTCAGGGGATGCTGTCATTGTCTCTTATTTACTGAGCTGGTTATAAGGCAGTGCTTTTCAAAATGAAATCAAGAACGGGAGCACTCCATTTTCAAATAAGACAGCATATGTAACTCTCATATCAACACTGATAAAAATAAAGATGCTCTGATTGAAGCTGATGATCAAAGCCAACAACACTCTCTCATTAGCCAGTCTCCATGATAATGTCACTGGTCCTAGAGTCCCCCTCCTGGCAAACACAGACCTTCCTGAGATGGCTACACCCAGGTCAGTCAATATCTTCCTAGAATCCAGGGTTCCTTGCAAGGCTTAGAGTTGCATGCCCATGGTCTGTGATGGAGAAATTAAGAAAGTACAAAAGAAGACCTTATCTCAGGGGGGCAAAATTAAAATAGTGGTCCTACCACAACTGTCGGCCCAAAGGGATCAAAACAGAGAGACAACAGGACTGAGTTAAGCAGACAGTGGAGAGTATAAGGTGGGGCTTAGTATAACTTCCGCTCAAACCAGCAAGTAAGGGTTTTGAACCTGGAGCAAACTTGAATTATAATCTATTGAGATTTACCAGGATAGTTAGATTTCCATGTTTTCTTGTTAGACATCTGAAATAGCTTCATTTTATATTTCAATGTTTTATTCATGTCATAATAGTCCCAGACATAAGATATGTATTCATAGTTTAGTAAAAAGATATAAAAATGTATCAGAATTCAAAATTTGACATTGCAGCAATATTCAGCCAATGACTATTAAGAACTGAACATGGAAATAGTGAAGATAAAACTTTCATGTGTTAGAAATTTATTTTTAATGAAGAGCATTTTTCTGTCTCCTTAAATGAAGGAGTGTAAATCAGTTGGTCATAAATTATGAATGCTGATATTTGAAACATGCAAGTGTATACTTAGACCACCAGAATAGTCGCTATCCTTTCATTATGCAAAACAAAACATAATCACAGCTGAGTATTTCAACGTGGAACAAAATCACTAACATTCATTTTTGTCTCTGTCATTCTAATCAGTTTGGAAATGGGGTTTCAAGTTGACAATATTTTACTTATTATTTTTTTCTATCTGCCATCCATGGCTCATATGCTGATTATTTCCTCCTTGTAAATTAGAAATTTAGGACAAAAAAGAAAAGAGTATAATCCTTTACTCTTACTGTTTTGGTATTTCTCATAGGCCCAGGTTCAGCTCTGGGTTTGGTGTAACTGTGTATATAATACTTTATCCCCTGGTATAAGCAGAGCTGCCCAGCAGAGCCCACTCTGACATCAGAACTGCAGCCAACCTGCAGATTTATAAGCTCTAAGCCGCTTGGTTTTGGAGAGATTGGTTTCCAGCATTATTGTGGCAATAACTGAGAGACATAGGACTTTAACCCATCCTACCCCATTTCTTCCTTCAAAGCATGCATGTCTAAAGGAGAGAATATTTGATCTAAAAGTACTTGATGGGTGGCCGGGTGGCTCAGTTCATTAGAATGTGTGCTCTGAACAACAAAGTTGCCAGTTCGATTCCCACATGGGACAATGAGCTGTGCCCTCCACAACCAAATTGAAGACAACCACTTGATCTGAGTTGCCACTAAGCTGCCGGTGGGCCACCAGATGTCCCAGTTGGTTAGAGTGTGTGCTCTTAACAACAAGGTTGCAGGTTTGACTCCCGCATGGGATGGTGGGCTGCGCCTCCCCACCACATGCCCCCCTCCCCTCCTGCAGCTAGATTGAAAATGGCAACTGGACTTGGAGCTGAGCTGCACCCTCCACAACTAAGAATGAAAGACAACAGCTTGTTACTGATAGGTCCTGGAAAAAACACATTGTTCCCAAATAAAGTAAAAAAAAAAGTACTTGGGTTCAAACATGTAGAAAAATAGGTTGTAGTAATATCATTGAAGAATGTTTCTATAATCCTGATGGTTGTAGTTAAAACTCATCACAGACATCTTACAGGGCTTTTTTGCTCATAAAATATAGGCTCAAGATTTTCACAGAAAATCCATAGATGAAGTAACTAATGAAATCCATACTTAGGCTAAGAAGCAAATCTAACTCCCATGGTGATTGGAGTTTGCGTATTTTGTCCCTTTGGAGGAGGAGGTTAATCCCATGTCCTGGAAGGATTATTAACATCCTGAGTGTGTTCTTTATGGTTCATTAGTCTTCCTGTTCAGCTAGTAGAAAATATATAGCTTTCACTACCACACAAAGACATTTTGCTGATGAAATGAGAAATTGCAAACAATGTGTTATGAATTAAAAGAGAAAAAAAAAAGAAGGCAGGAATCCGAGGTTCTTGCCCCACTTCTACTGGTTTGTAGGTCTGTGGCCTGAGGGGAGGTGCTCTATCTCTCAGCTCTCTGTGCCCTTACAGGAAGGATAGAGGTGTTACCTTCTCCACTGACACCCCAGTGCTGTATGAGGATCCATGTGATGATGCTCATCACTGCAAATAGCTGGACCGATGTTACTGTGTGACACAGATGTTAGGAAGTAATGTATCACAACACTGAAGAACACTGGCTTTGAGGTCACACAGACCTGGGCTTGGACTCTAACTCTGTCATTTACTACATGTGTGATCTTCAGCAAGTTACCTTACTGTCCTGAGCCTCAGGTTCCCCTGGGGGAAAAAGAAGTAGAGTTGTGGGTACTAAATGAGATAAGAAAGATGAAGTATAGGGGTGGGGGCAGCTGAGTGGCTCAGTTGGTTAGATCATGAGCTCTGAGCAACAGGGTCGCTGGCTTGATTCCCACATGAGCCAGTGAGCTGCGTCCAAGCTGAGCTGCTACTGAGCTGGTGAGAGTGCGTGCTCTTAACAACAAGGTTGCCAGTTCGATTCCTTCATGGGATGGTGAGCTGCGTCCTCTCGCAACTGAGATTGAACATGGCACCTTGAGCTGAGCAGCCATGAGCAGCTGACAGGCAGCCGGATGGATCAGTGTGCAATAAGGTTGCTGGTTCAACTCCTGCTTTGGGATGGTAGACTACGCTCCAACCTCCTCCCTTCCCCACCGCAACTAGACTGAAAAGCTATGACTGGATTTAGAGCTGAGCTTGTGCCATCTACAACTAAGATTAAAGGATGGACAACAACTTGATTTGGAGCTTATGGATCCTGGAAAAACACAATTTTCCCCTTTCCCAATTCCTCAACACTGTTTCCCACTCCAATTCCCCAATAAAATCTTAAAGAAAGAAAGAAAGATGAAGATTTAGCACAATGCCTGGCACAGAATAAGTGTTCAAAATATGGCAGAGGCATTATTTTTTCAGCACTTGTTAATGCAGTGGCAGTAGGTACAGACATTGAACTTTTACTGTCACACCATCTTTTGCACCAAGGACACGGTCCAAAAATCTGCCGATTTGTTTGGCCTTTAGTTGCAGAGTTCCTGAAGATCCATCCTCTTCCTTCACTTCTTTCTATTCATGATGGATGCTGTCTTCCAGGCGAGACTTTTTACTGGCTGCCCTTCCCCCATGTTTCTTCCAGCAGCTCGAATCTCCAGGGCTCACTCTGCACAACAGATAACATCTGGGTTAGATTGAATCCAGGAGGGTCAGTCTTGTCTCTCCCCTGACAACTGTCCCAGACCTACACTTTACAAAATTTATTGCCCTATAATTTTATATCTCTGCATGTGACAACCAGAGTGTGCCAGGACATAGCTACAGTTGATTCATAGGGAAAACAAGTCATTCACCTTTGGCCCTAATTTCAACTTATAAGACAAATAAAAACATCCTATTATTGATTGGTATATGAAAATAAAGAAAGCTCATAAATATTGGACATAAGGGCCATAGGTTTCCCTGTCCTTTATCAATAAATAAATGTTTCTGGGAGTACTAGAGAATTCAAAAATTCGCTTATAAGTTCTAACCACTTATTAAGCTAGTGTGTTCACTTTATAAAGGAGCTGGTGTGTTGTTAGATGTGAGGTAATATTTACTTAGAACATTTTAAAAAATATTTAGTTTCATCTCAGTTTATTCCCACTGTAGAAAATTTAGAAAAAGGAAGAGAATTTGGAAGGAGGATCCAAAGTCACACATAGCCCTCCCCAATACAAACGAGGACTGTTTACATTTTGATGTGTTTTCTTCCAGTCATTTTTGCTTTAGACAGTTTTTACTGGACCGTTTCCAGATGCAATGTTTTTATATTCTCCTGATAGAAGGCTGGATGCCAGTAAAGATGGGCTGATGTCACAAAGCTAGACCTCTTTCAGAGTCACACTGGAATTTTGCGGCTTTGGGTTCTTCCAAGCCCCCAAAATCCAGCTGACCTTCCAGGGCATCCAGAAAAGTTGCATAAAATATGATGTCAATAAACATTTCCTGTCTCAGAAATTTGTGTCCAAACCTCAACCATTGAGCTAAAAAGTTAAGAGACAAGTTTCAGGAAATTGAATTGTGTAGTGTTACTCTCATTTCTGCTAAGAGTAGAATAACAACTGACAATATCAGAGGCACTTTTTTTTTTAAAGATTTTTATTAAAAATATAGTTAGCATACAGTATTATATTAGTTTCACATGTACACAATAGTTACTCAACATTTATATACCCAAAAAAGTGATCACCATGATAAGTCCAGCAACCATCTGATAGCATACTATGCTATCACAATATTATTGACTGTATTCTCCAATCTGTACAGTAAATCCCCATGATTTATTAGTTTTATAGCTGGAAATTTAGACCACGTATTGCCCTTCCCATTTTCCCCCCTTTTAAATTTTTCAGTTACAGTTGAAATTAAATATTATTTTATATTGATTTCAGGCATACAGCATATGGTTCAACATTTATATAATTTAAGAAATAATCCCCCTGACTAGTCTAGTACCCATCTGGCACTATACATAGTTATTACCATAGTATTAACTATATTCTCTATGGTTTACTTTACATCCCAATGACTATTTTGTAACTAACAATTTATATTTCTTAATCTCCTCACATTTTTCAGCCTGCTCCTCAATCCCTGTCCTATCTATCACTCCAATAAATCTAGTACCCATCTGACATCATACATAGTTATTACAATATTATTGACTATATTCCTTATGCTATACCCTACATCCCCATCACTACTGTGTAACAACCAATTTGTACTTCTTAATCCCTTACCTTTTTTCATCCACCACCCCAACTCCCCTTCCATCTGGCAATCATCAAAATGTTCTCTGTATCTATGAGTCTGTTTCTGTTTTGTTTGTTTATTTTGTTCTTTAGATACCAAATATAAGAGAAGTCACATTGAATCTGTCTTTTACTGTCTGACATACTCTACTCAGCACAATACCCTCCAGGTCCATCCATGCCATCTCAGATGGCAAGAACCCATTCCCTTCCCTGGCTGAACAATATTCCACTGTATATGTACCTTGTCTTCCAAATCACTGATTTGATCCTCTGCTTCATCTAGTCTGCTGGTGAATCCTTCTAGTACATTCTTTATTTCAGTTATTGTACTCACTTCTGATTGGTTCTTTTTTATGTTTTCTATGTCCTTTTCCATGCTTGCTTTCTTTTTGTTGAAGTTCTCACTAAGATCCTTGAGCATCCTTATGACCATTGTTTTGAACTCTGTATGCGGTAGGGTGCTTCCTCCATTTTGTTCAGTTCTTTTTCTGGAGTTTTCTCCTGTTTTTCATTTGGGACTCCCCCCCCCCTTATTCTGGCTGCCTCTCTGTTTGTTTCTAGGTATTAGGTAGGGCTGCTATATCTCCCAGTCTTGCTGGGTGGGTGTAGTAGGTGTCCTGTGGGGCCAAGTGGCACAGCCTCCCTGGCCACCTGAGTCAGATGCCCCAGGAGTGTCCCTTGTGTGGGTTGTGTGCGCCCTCCTGTTATAGTTGAGTTTTGATTGCTGTTGACATGTCAGTGGGTGGCATTGACCCTCAGGCTGACTGGCTATGGGGTTTGGCTATATCCACAGCTTATGTTACTGTGCAGAGGGCTTGCCCTATGGAGCAGGGTTTGCCCCAGTGGACTCTGGTGCCTGTTAAGACCACCCTTTGTGTTTGCTGCTTGTGGGGCTAATTGGGAGGTGCTCTGCTGTGGTCCAAAGCCAACCTCCAAGTATTATGATTAGGGGGCCTCCTGTGAGTGGCTGGGAAGTACCTGGTAGGAGCAACAAAGTGATCCATGGTTGGTCATTGCCTATTCTGTACTTGGAGACATGTGACAGAGGCCACGCTGTGAACCAAGGACAGCTACCACTGGTACCGGGTTTGGGGTAGCTCTGCAAAATGTCAGGGCACTCCTAGGAGGCCTGCTGCTACCTGCCAGCTCCTGTAAGTTTTTGCCTTCTGATAAAGCCATCTACGGTACACAAGGTTCAGTGAGGTAGGGCCTCAGTGAGTCAGCAGGTTGGAGAAGCAGAGCTCAAGAGGCCAATTAGATTCAGATTTGGCCTGGGGGGGGGGGTGGTTCAACATAGGAAAGATGGCGCCCTCCTGCCTGCTACATGGGAGAAAGAGCCCACACAAGGAAAATGGGGACTGTCCCTCCAATCCTTGCCCTGAAGTTACACAACTCAGTCTCTCCCCATAGTCTCCGTTGCCCCCAGAGTCACTGTCCCTCCACCAGAGCCCAGGGTGAGTGCCTGTGTGAGACCTTTAAAAAGATGTCTGGGTTTCCCATAGCCTTCTGTCTCACCTAGACAGTTGGAATCCCCACTGTTTTTCACAGCTAGAAGTTGTGGGGACTCCTCTTCCAGGCACCAGTATTCTGGGCTGGGGAGCCTGGTGTGGGGGCTTGGGTCCCTTTTCTCTTCGTGGGGAACCTCTGTGGCCATAATTTCTCTCCCACTTTTCAACTGTCACATATGGGTATGGGACCAGCCTATTTTGCATCTCCTCCCCTCTTACCAGTCTCAACATGGTTTCTTCTTTATATCCTTAGTTCTAAAACTTCTTTTCCACTAGACTTTAGATGGTTCTCCAGGATGATTGGTCTACAGTTTAGTTGTAATATTGGTGTGTTCATGGGATGAGGCAGGCACAACATTTATCTACTCTGCCATCTTGGGTCTCCTAGAGACACCTTTTTTTCAATTTCTTTTTCTGAGTGTCTTCCATTTGGGATTTACAAAATCTAAATAAGCTCTGAAAAAAATTGCAATTTCCTGTTTATTAAGCACTGAATGGAAAAATAACCAATACAATGAAAAACAGCAACTTTGTTGACAGACTCATATATATTAATCCCATTGCCATGGTTGAGAAATGGAAAATTATTATTGAATAAGACTCTTTCATCAAAACAAATATTTCTTAATGCTCCAAAGTACGTATCTGGCTTTGTTTCTGCTTTACACATCTGCTTCTTTCTTTGAACTCTGATATTAATCTGAAGGTTGCATGCAGCTGCACAGCTCCAAGACAATTAGTTCTTTCTATTATATATTGCGATTGATAGTGCAGGCCTCAAAAACATTCAGAACTTGGATTTGCATAAACTCTGGACAGTTAGAAGACTTTTCCAAAATTCAAATCAATCTTCTGGAAAACTTGCACTGTTTCCCGAGTACCTTTCTGGAGTTTTATAATTTTACCTCGTTCTGAATATTTCCTTTTTAGCTTATTTCTCCATGTTTTTATGCCCAATGTCTGGTAGGACTTTAATCCTCCTTGGAATATTTCAGAAGTGACCAATCTAGAGGAAGTGACATCTGTCCTGATAGACATGCCAGCAAAGCATTGGTTTGGCTTTTTATATTAAACATGGAGAATTTTGATGGCATTTCCTTTAGCACTTCAGAAATTTGGAAACATTTATATAAAAGTGGTTTTATAGTTATCTCCTTGCAGGAGATGAAACCCGTCATTCCAAGGATGCTGATGAAGCAGTGCATGTCATACATTATAATTTCCTTCCACAACAGGGCAACCATCCACAGAGAGGGTCCCAGGGCCTCTCAACGAACAAAGACCCTAGGTGTTCTTGCTGTATATCTAATGTGTTGTGTCCATTGAAGGAGAGAGGAGGCCAGGACGGAGGTAAGGTGAAATCCTGACATCCAGGATGGGCAGGAGCTGGACTGACAGTGAATAAGGCACACGCACATGGATGAATATTTTAAGCAAATTGCAGTGTTCATTTCAGTCAATGCAAGCCAGTTTGTACATGTCCAGAAATACCACCCAGGCAGCCATCACTTACAAAACTCAGTTTCATAAACATAGTTTGGAAAGGAAATTTCTACTTGTCAGTAACATCCTTACTTGATTTATACTTAGCGAAAAAATATATCATATATTGGTTATTAATTTCCCTGAAGACAATCCTTCTCTTTAAGAACAAGTGGATGAAATGTCAAAGTGTCTGTCTCTGTGTCCAAGGACAGTTTGCAGGCATGCTGTTGGTTTTATGCTCCTCTTCATCTTTCCTGTGTATCATTCCTAGTTGGAACACGCTCTGCTCAGCCTATAATTGTCATGGCTGTCAAGTTTATTTGGTTTCTAAATGTTTTCACGAGAAATTTACATTATTTAAATATTTCCTTACTTTAAAACAAACAAACAAATCTGTAGTCTGGTTAAAACCTTGCTGGTCCCTTTACCTGGTAGAAAAGTTTGTGTTTTTAATTTGTTCTAGAGTGTTCTCCATTCACTTGAACTGGCAGGAAGCCTGGTGGAGGAGAGCACACATGTGATCAGACCTCTCTTCCTTCCCTACCTTGTTCTCGTCTTCGACTTCCATAACAACACACTGGACTGCTCTTCTTCCTGCCTTTCTGAACATTCTTCCTCTGCCAGCTGTTCCACTGCCTGACTTGGAATTTCTCAACATTAGCTTCTTTTCTTCTCACTCCACATTATCTTTGAGGGAGATAGTATTTTTTTCATAGCTCACAGATTTATCCCTCAAGCTCAGATTGTCTTTTTGCAGACCAGAGTCATAATCAAATGCTTATTGAAATATTAACTTGTATGTCTCAAATTCAATATGCAAATTGAACTGTTATCTTCAAACCTGCTCCCCCTTCATGATTTCCCATGTGTGATAGACTAAAGATGGATTCAGTGTCACCACTTCCATCAAGATGTCACATCTGTATGCCCTGGCCCTGAATCTGGGCAAGCTTGATCAACATGATGTGAGGTTTCTGGCATATTCTGGCTCTTGGAATACTTGGAATGTATCTGGAACAGAATTTGTTACCTGGAAATAAGATGTGACCATAAAAAAATACCAAACAATGGAGCATCAGCTTTGGGATCAGGTAGCAGGTAGAAACTGAAAGTGTCTCAAGGAGATAATTGGTGAAGACTCAAAGGACAGTGTGGAAAATGCTGGGGAAAAGGTGGCCTGGTGTTAAGTTGTGGTAGAAAGTATAGCAAACTATTACCTGCAGAATGAGGAAAATAGAACATGTTATCTAATTGAGTTATAGATCTGGATAAGGTGATTTCCAGACAGGATGTCAGAAGGGCCGATGAATTTCTTTTATCTACATATGATAAAATATGAGAAGAGAGAAATGAGATGAGCCTTAAAAAATAAAAATCCCAGGGGCTGGCAGAGTGGCTCAGTTGGTTAAGAGTGTGAGTTCTGAACAACAGGGTCTTTGGTTCAATTCCCACATGGGTCAGTGAGCTGTGCCCAAGCTGAGCTGCTACTGGTGGCAGCATGGCTCAGCTGGTGAGAAGACATGCTCCTAACAACAAGGTTGTTGATTCAACTCCCGCTTGGGATGGTGGGCTCTGCCTACCTGCAACTAAGATTGAACACAGTGCTCCTGAGCTGAGCAGCCCTGAGCTGTCAATGGATGGCTGGATTGCTAAGTGGTTAGAGCATGCACCCTTAACAACAAGGTTACAAGTTTGACTCCTGTATGGGATGGTGGGCTGCACCCCCTGCAACTAAGATTGAACATGGCATCTTGCGTTGAGCTGCTCAGTGGCCGGATAACGACTGAACTTGGAGTTGAGCTAGCTGTGCTCTCCACAACTAAGATTGAAGGACAACAGCTTGGCCATTCCCCTTCTCCAATTCCCCAACACTGTTCTCCTCCCCCAATTCCCCAATAAAAATAAATAAATAAATAAATCCTATTAAATTTCAACTTGATTTTAGAGGAAGTATAAAGGAGCCAGGACTTCCTGGCTTCAAAAATAAGCTGTCTCTCATCCCTATTTTCATCCAGGAAAAATTCCTTAAAGTCAGGAATGGCTCTAGGGCAAAGATCAAATCCAGGGCCCCCCTAAGGAAGCGGGGTCTCAGGGCAAAGATCTCAAGAGTGTGGCTTTAAGATCTGTTGTTAAGGCCACAGAAAGATTGAAAGATGTGTCAGTAGAGTTTCTGAGAAAGAGAAGGCCTGTGTTTAAGAATCATAGATATTTCAGGTTAAATAACAGGGTTTTTAGGTATTAGGGACAGCGTTTTTCAGTAGCCTCACCACCTACCTACCCAAAAGGCATTGAAGGGTCTGCCTTGGAAAGAAATGTAGGTGTGACTTTTGTGTAATAGAACTGATTATGAACTGATAAATGAGAAACCCACCATTTTTTTTTAAAGAAAGTATATCAGCTAGAAATGAAAAGGACCAATACTACCAAAAATAAACAGAGGTGTTTGGTCTCCCAACCTTGTACAGGAATGAAGCAGGCTAAGAAAAGAACTCAGATGCATTATGGGTGATTTCTTATGGAAGAGGCAGGAGTCAGAGGGCAGAGCCAATTACTCTGCAAGGTTCTTTCCAGGAAATAGGAAGTACTTTGATCAAGAAACTGGCAATGAGTACTGATGTGAACTGCAAAGTTGCAAAGGACCAGTGACAGCTATGCAACTGTATTCTGCCACTTTTGGTGGGACTATTGCTCTCCTTCCCTCCTCCTCTCCAAAATCTTTAAACATCAGAGTTTCCCAGGGCTCTGTCTGTTATTTGTAATCCCTCTCTGGGGGATCTTATTTTATGTCCTGTCTTTAAGTGACATCCACAAGCTGATAATTCCCAAATTTTTATCATCAGGCCAAAGCTCTTTCCTGAACTCCAGGCTGATTTATTCTATTGCTGCTTATTTGATACCTCTACCTAGATATCTAATGGGCATCAAAAAACTTAATATGTCCAAAATCTAACTCCTGAATGTCCCCTACTTCACTTTTCAAATCTGTTTTGATTGTTTGTTTGTTTGTTTGTTTGTTTTATCTTCTCCATCTCAGTAAATAGCAGCTTCATAATTCCAGTTGCTCAAGTCAACAGTCTTAGAGGAATCCTTGATGGCTTTTTCCCCCCTCTTTCATCCCATCTCAATCTATCAGCTAATTCTATTGGATCTATCTTTAAAATATATCTGCTTAACTTAATGCGATAGCTTCTCAGTTGGTCAGCCTACTTCTGCCTTTCTTACCATAGTCTAATGTCCTCCCATGATAGCCTTTGGCTTCCACTCTAATTTCACTTGCTTCTACTCTCTTCTTCACTCTCACCATTCTGGGCACACTGGCCTCTTTGCTGTTCCTCAAACAAGCTGAGCATATTTCTGCCACAAGGCCTTTGCTATTACTTTTGTGTCTTCTTGGAATGTTCTTTTTCCAGATTGTTAACATGTTTCCTTCCCCAGTTTATTCAGGTTTCTGCTTAAATATCGCTGTGTCAATAACACTGTAGCTGAGCCCTTTGTGATTTTAATGCCCCTAGTATTTTTGGTAGCTAGAATTAGATAATTTAATTCTTAATTAAGCCTTGTTTCACATGTTAAGAAGTCTTCTTGCTCAACTCCTTTTGTTCTCATGAACATAGTCATAAGTTGCTGATGTGATGGTCTCTTTGTCAAGCAGGAGGAGATAACTTCAGGGACTTGAGAATTTAGGAGTTTGTTTTGCAGAAGAAGGGAATGTCCCCAAAGTAGCTGTAACCAGCTGCTGGCATCCAGGAGTGTGATGTGAAAAAAAAGTGCTATCTATGACTACAGAAACACAGACTTCTCTCCCAGTTCCCTGGAACACCCCCTTCACCTTCCTCCCCTTTTAAAACTCTTCTGCTTGGTCCAGAACTTTGGAGATGGTCTTTGAATATTAGTCCACCCTCTTCCCAGGTTGCCAGCTGCCTGAATAAAACAACCTTTCTTTTCTACCCAACACTTGTCTGCTGAATATTGGCTTTCCAGTGTGAGCAGCTGAACTAAAGTTTTTGAGTAACAAGACCTTCAATCACCTTGCAACATAAAATAGCCCATTCCCACTCTCAGCTCTCACATTCCCTTTCCTTGTTTTATTTTCCTCAATAACACAATTACCTGCTATATTCTGTTTTTGATTATTGTTTATCTCTTTATTGTCTGGAGTGGAAATTCCATGAGAACAAGTGCTTGGGCTTTCTTTCGCATTGTATCCCCAGTTTCAAGAACAGTATCTGGGTTGGTAGAGGTTTCACAGATAGATATGAATGAAGACAGATTCAGGAACCATTTGGGGTAATTCATTTGGTCAAGAGTTGTCAGGAGCCATCTTAGATAGCTGATGTCCGAAGAGAAGAGGATGTTTTCTTGCTTTAAGAGAGCACCCTAGCCTAGGAGATTAAACAAAAACCAGAACGTGTTATAGGAAATTGCACATGGAACAAACAAACAAAGAAACAAAACAAGTAATATTGACCATCTTTCTCTTCTTGATTTAACTACGAGAAGGGAAGTGGGCAAGGAGGAGGCTGCTAGCTGCTCACTCCTGAGAAATGACAGCTGACAGCAAGCGGGGATGACAGCATCAGCAATCTTTGCCATTATCATCTTCAGTTATGATCAGCAACAACAAATCACTTCTTGCCACCTTTTGTGTCTGACCAGGAAATGGAAAACTCATAAGATATGGTCTCTGACCTTAAGGAACTCCTAATCTAATGACAGAAACATGGTTTGTTGATAACAATGTTTTAGAAACATTCCGTAACTGTTTTTCCTCTTGGTTTGGTATCCAGGTGCCCTGAGCAATAACAACAACAATAAAAAACCTCTGCAATAGTCCTCAGTGCCCACTGCAATTTTTCTAATAGCAGGTAGCTTGATTTGATGGCTTTAGAAATGTAATGGAGATCTTTGCTTTGAGCCCCTTCTTTATTTTTGGAGGCTTTACAACTGGTGGCATTGTATGGTTAATAGCTTCATAATTGGATTAACAGTGCCGTTACTGGATTAAGAGTTTTATAATTGGATTCCTGGTTCCTTAGTAGGTAGAAGGCTCCCCTGCTTCCTCAGTGGTCTAATATGCAACTTACATGCCGGCCAGATTACTTTTTCTATTCCTTACAATGAATTTAATCCTTATTTTCATTTCTATGCCTTTATCTTTCCTTTTTCTTTCAGGCCATTCAATGCTGACCCGTCTTTAAGCCCTTTCTTGTTGATGAGGCCTCTGAGGCTTTTTCAGGTCAGCAGAATTTTCCTTTGCAGCACGTTTTGATCTTACAGCCACTTTCACACAGTTTAGCCCTTAATTGTCTTCTGTTTCATGAAAGTTAGCTTTTGTAAGGTCCTTGAGGGTGGCGCCAAATCCAACACATCTCTTTATGACCTATAGGGCTGGGCACACTGAAGTGAACACATTTGGCATTGAATAACTTTGTTCCATAAAGTATGACTGAAGCTGAGTGATAAGCTATATAAACCTTTATACCTGCCAATATCAAGGAATAAATTCGAAATGAGAGGATTTAACTATTAGTGATTTCATTTTAGGACTTGAATGCCAGTGGTGAACCTGAGTGGAAAACATAATTTGTGCTTAATTTTGAATCATAGGTAGTATCAATAAGAAATTATTTCAAGAATGAAGAGTGGGACTGAGTAACAATAAAATGGGAGGCAGAGTGTGGGCAGTAATTACTGCACTTCACAGGTAGTTGAAGTTAATTCAGTCTTTCTCCTCCTGGGGGCCCAGAAGCACACAGCTCAGGCTGCATCAAATGCTTCCCAGCTTAATTGGTATTTGGGTCAGGCAGCTCTCTTAGTTTTTCTCCTGGGCCACCAACCGTACCATCAACAACAAGTCTGTCATCCCTGAGGACACTCGTTGGGAGCAAAACCCAAAGGCAACATAAATGACAATGGTTAGATGTGCCTGTAGGATATCCCTTTGCTTCACATGCTCTTGGAAGTCTGGGCTCCCATGTGGCTTGTTAAGCATGACGGTCACACTACAGCACCGCAATCCCTGGGGCTTTCTAAGATGGTTATGGTTTTCTCACAGACTTGAGTCATTGAAAAAAAAAAAAATTAGAAAAGACAACCCTGAGAAACAAAATATTCCAGAATGACACCAATTCAATTAGCAGCTTTTCAAACAGGAACGGAAATGAACAGAATACGGCCAACCAAGGAAAGAGAGGGTGTTTCTAGGGTGATGACTTAAGCCATTGCGCTTCCCCACACTGTTCTGGAGGCAAGAACAGTGTAAGTTCTTAATGAGTAATTTAAAATATCCTTGAAGTGAAGACACCCAAAGGAAAAGCCAAAAAACATATTATCTTTAGAAGAAGCAATTGGATCTGAATAGTTTTTGCCCATGTCATCTGTGAGTTAATGGCTTGCCTCCGGTACACAGACACACACACACACACACACACACACACACACACACACACACACACACTCCAGAGCACCTGTATTGCTTAGGGCCACTCAGGCTTCAAAGATCAGACACACCTCGAGTTACCTCAGATGAGGAAAATTTAATGAAGGCTACGAGTTTGAAAAGAGACAAAATATCAAAAATTAAACTTAATTAAATGTAAGATCCCTTTATGGAGACAGGGGCTCCCTCAGAAACCAATGTTAGAAGTCTTTGATCTCTATCTATCTTTCACAGCCCTTTCTAATCACACATTCACATCCAATTTTCTCATAGTGTAATGATTTCTTAGGCAATTTCCCTGGCTCCAGGGAGATTGCTACCTTCTGATCACTCATATGTGAATCCACTAGATTAATTTTTCTAAAGTACTACCTTGATTACTAATGCTCCAAATTTCTGAGTGCCTATTATGTAAGGTCTTACACTTGACACTAACGAGACAATTAAAGCAAAACAAACATCCTGCATTTAAGGAGCTCCTTGTGTAGTAGGTAAGAGGAATGTGCCAACAATAATTACAATAAAATGTACATTCAATAGAAGCAAGAACAAGTACTATGAAATATTTGGATCTATACCAAGGGGATTAAGCACATTATTTTATTGAAACTTTTCAAAAAGCCTGTGAAGTCAATAGTATTACCAGACTAAAATAAAACATTAATTTCATAGTAAATATATCATTCTACAGACAAGGAAACTAAATCTTAAAGGGCTTTGGTAAAAGCAAGTATGTGGCAAAACTAGAATGTGAAACAAAGCAACTAGAACTCCTACACTTTCGGCTTCTCATTCAAAAAGTGCCCCTCAGTTTCCTGGAAAGTTCCTGAGGTTGTAACCAGATATCTAAGGATTTGAAGCCCCTCCTTCAGGCCACGTGCCCCTGGGATATTGTCTTCTTCCTTGATTTTGGAATTCTGGAGCATTTCCCAGGTGTTGCTTTGCTCAGGTGGTGTAGGTACCACTTTTCTTCCCCAGGGCTCCTGCATCTGTGAGGACAGGAAACCTTTCAGACTAAGGCATTGGAACTCCAGTGTCTGTTTTGTAAACTTGGAATCCAAGCCACTCAACCATTTAAATTAATTATGACGTTGCTAAAACGGTAGATCTAAAAAGTTCTCATCATAAGAAAAGAAAATTTGTAACTATGTGAAGTGATGGATGTTAGCTAAACTTACTGTGGTGATTACTTTGCAATACATATGCATATCAAGTCATTATACTGTACATCTTAAACTGATACAATGTTATATGTCAATGATATTGCAATAAAACTAGAAACGAACAGTCTAAGAGAATACCACCATACACAGGCTCACTGTGGAAAATCATGCCACACAGGACGTTATGGAGGAGAGACTACAAAGTAGATGAAGCTTGTATTTTATAATCAAAGAAAATGTGGCAAAGAGAAGTTGCGTGACCTGCCGAAGACAACACAGCTAATAACTGATGGAACCAAGATTTGAATTTGTTGTATCGGGCAAATCTGGTACTAGTTAGAAATTAAGCTAGAGTTGACCGAAGAAAAAAAAAATAAAAAAAAATATGGAGGTCACAATGGAATTGAAAAGAAAGGGGACCTGACTTATTTTTGTTTACATGATGTACACCAGAAATGTGAGGATTTCAAAATCCTGCAATTCATGCACACACACAAAAGACCTTTAACACTGACCCCCGCAGAAGGAAGGGAGGGAATTTTATAACCATCAGATTGTCAAATTTTAAAAATCTATAATACCAAGTGAGGGTCAGATTGTGGGGGATTGGGAATTCTTACACAGTGCTGTCACAGAGAATGTCAATGTCATTAAATTGCTGTCAAGAGCAAATTGGAAAGACTGAGAAAACTTGAAGGTGCTTGGGCCCTGGGACCCAGCCATTCCATTTTTGGTATAAACCTCAGAGAAGCCTTCATACATGGCACAGTGGATATTTGTAAAAAAGAAAAAATACAAATAGGCTAGATTACCGAAAACAAGAGTGTAGATACATATATTGTTATCTATCATATAAAGGAATATTGTACAGCAAGTATATAAATGAAATAAATTTATACATGTAAGTATAGACATAACTTAAAATGTATTATTTAGCTAGAACAAAACAAGTTGAAATATATCATTTACACGAAAAATAATACCATGATTTGTTAATGACTACCTAGATATATATTTAAATTATTTAGTGAAAATTATTTAAAATTATTATAATTATTAAAATTATTAAAGATATTTACTGTAATGCTAAATACAAATCCAGGATAGCAATTTCCTCTAAGGAGGGAAGATGGAGAATGGGATTATAGTGAGATACAGAGAGGACTTTAAAATGCCTTGTAATATTTCTTTGCTTAAAATAATCTGAGATCAAAGTGATAAAACATCAAGAATTTATAAAGTTTCATGTGCAAGACCAATTATTTAATTAGCTTCTATATTACTTGCCTATATGAGGTGAGACAATTAAGTTGGCGAACTTACCCTAGAAAAAGTGCTACATACCTCATTGCTGAATATCAGTATGGTCACCTTCAAAGTGCTCCCCTTGGGAAGCTATACACTGTGACCAGCACCTAGTCCACCCTTCAAAGCAATTTTGGAACTCCTTTTCTGGAATGGCCATTAGAGCTGTCGTCGTATGTCCTGAATGTCATCAAAATGTCTTCCTTTCAATATTTCCTTTATCTTCGGGTAAAGAAAGAACTCATTGGGGGCCAGATCAGTGAGTAGGGAGGGTGTTCCAATACAGTTATTTGTTTACCGGCTAAAAAATCCCTCACAGACAGTGCTGTGTGAGCTGGTGTATTGTTGTGACGCAAGAGCCATGAATTGTTGGCGAAAAGTTCAAGTTGTCTAACTTTTTCTTGCAGCCTTTTCAGCACTTCCAAATAGGAAACTTGGTTATAACTGTTTGTCCAGTTGGTACACATTCATAATGAATAATCCCTCTGAAATCAAAAAAGGTTAGCAACATTGTTGCAACAAGTTTGCAAACTTAATTATCAGAACTTTCATAAATTGACCAACTTGTTAGACCTGGTATATCTGAAATATTTTTAAATTTTTAAAAAGTTACAAAGGAATTAACTATGATTTTATTTTGAAGCTATGAATTCCAAAGATCTGGGATACTGAATTGCAACTGGTAAATACAATTTGAAAATAATATAAAAATTAGCCAGTTTATCTGATTTTATTTGTAAATTAGTGACAAACCTTAGTGCAAACGATGTAGCTCTAATACTTAAGCTCTTCTGTTATCAAAGTCTGTTGATCATTTATAATAGCTTCAGGGAAAAACATCTGAATTAAGCAATTTAAAGCTTCTAAACTAATCGGGATTATTGAGTGACAAGGTAGATAATTATGCTTTATTAATCCTGACAGCATCCTGTCCCATCTAATCCTACTTAAGACACAAAAATTATTTTTCTTTGGATATCAACAGCTTCTTCTTCTTCTTTTTTTTTTTTTTTTTTTGAGGGCAGTGTCATTGGCCCTCATATGTGGGACCTGAACCAGGGCCGCTGGCTTCCCAAGCCAGCGCTTAACCACCGCGCCACTCGGCCGGCCCCTCAATAGCTTCTTTTGATGAAAAAACATTTATATGGAAGGTAAGGCTATGATCCTTTTAAAAAAGATGCATAAAGAGGAAAATGAAAATTTTGTTTTATTTTTTTTATTTTATTAGTTTCAGGTGTACAACACAATGCAATAGTTACACTCTTTACCCCCCAAAGTGACAACCCCCCTCCCACAGTTCACCACCCCACTCCCCCCCATATCATACATATTTATCACAACTCCCCTGAGTCCCCTCCACAGTATACTTCACATCCCTTGAACATCCACATATTCAGTTACAGTTGGCATACAATACTATACAACATCAGTTTCAGGTGTACAGTGCAGTGATCAAGCCTCTACTCCATCCATGAAGTGGTCTCCCTAACAAGGCATGTGACTATCTGACATGCCACAAAATTTTTACAACATTATTATATTCCCCGAACTGTGTTTCATATCCCTGTGGCAATATTGTAGTTGTCTATTTATGCTGTCTAATCGCTTTCCCTTCCCCTCCATCCCCACCCCCTTCCCAAGTAGCAACCCTCAGTTTTTCCTCTACATCTACGAGTCTGTTTACTTTGATCGTTCACTCAGCTCTTCAGACTCCACACACAAGTGAGATCACATGGTACCTGTCCTTCTCCGACTGACTTATTTCTCACAACATAATAGTCTCTTCACAACATTATCAATTACATTCCCAGAACTGCCCCCATATCCCTGCAACAACATTGTAGTCCCACCTACACTTTCCAAAACCTTCCCCCTCTCCCTCTTCCCCACTCCCTCCCAGCCAGCAACCATCAGTTTTTCCTTTATATCCCCTTGATGTCACTTCAATCTTCTTACATTTACTGAGACTTGCTTTGTGGCCTAGCATGGTCTATCTTGGAAAATGTCCCATGTGTACTTGAGAAGAATGTATATTCTGTTTTTTCAGGGTGAAATGCTCTAAAAATATCAATGAAGTCCAGCTGGTCTAAAGTATCATTTAAGGCCCCTCTTTCTGTCTTGATTTTCTGTCTAAAGGGTCTGTCCATTGGTGACAATGGTGTTGAAGTCCTCTACTATGATAGTGTTACTGTTGATCTCTGTCTTTATGTCTGTCAAAATCTGTTATATGTAATTAGGAGTTCCTATGTTGGGTGCATAGATGTTTATTAGGGTTATAGTGCCCTTCTTTGTCTTTTATTGTAGTCATTTTAAAGTCTATTTTGTCCAAAATAAGTATTGGTACTCCAGCTTTTTTTTTTCTTTCCATTTGCAGGAAATATCTTATTCCATCTGTAAACAGCATATACCTGTGTCCTATTTTCTTATCCACTCAGCCACTCTCTGTCTTTTGATTGCAGCATTTAGCCCATTCACATTTAAAATGATTATTGATAGGTGCATATGTATTGCCATTTTGTTATTTGTATTCCTGGTCTCCCTGGGTTAGCTTGTCTACCCCTTTCTTTTGTTTAAAAAAGCCCTTTTAACATTTCTTGCAATGCTGGCTTGGTGGTAATGAATTCCTTAAGCTTATTCTTTTCTGGGAAGCTCTTTATTTCTCCTTTAATTTTAAGTGATAGCTGTGCTGGGTAGAGCAATCTTGGTTGTAGGCCTTTATTTTGTGTCACTTTGAAGATCTCCTGCCACTCCCTTCTGGCCTGCAGAGTTTCTGTAGACAAGTCAGCTGTTAGTCTAACAGGAGTTCGTTTGTATGTAACGGGCTGTCTTTCTCTTGCTGCCTCTAGGATTCTGTCTCTGTCTTTAACCTTTGCCATTTTAACTATGGTGTGTCTTGGTGTGGACCTGTTTAGGTTCAGCTTGTTTGGAACCCTCTGCACTTCCTGGGCATGTATGTTGATTTCCTTCCCCAGGGTAGGGAAGTTTTCAGTCATTATTTTTTCAAATACATTCTCGACCCCTTGCTTCTTCTCCTTCTGGTATTCCTATGATTCGAAAATTGCTGCGTTTCACCTTGTCCCATAGGGCTCTTAAACTATTTTCATTGTTTTTTATTCTTTGGTCTTTTTGCTGTGCCAACTGGGTGATTTCTGCTATTTTATCTTCCAAATCGCTGATCCGCTCCTCTGCTTCATCTACTCTACTGGTGATTCCTTCAAGTGTGTTCTTCATTTCAGTTATTGTATTCTTTAGTTATAACAGGTTGTTTTTTATGGTTTCCCTATCTTGCTTTATGTCCTCGCTAAGTTCCTTCAACATTCTTATCATCAGTGTTCTAAACTCTGTCTCTGAGAGGTTGGCTCCCTTTGTTTCATTTAATTCCATTTCTAGAGGTTTCTTCTGATCTTTTACTTGTGACATGTTTCTTTGTTTCCTCATTCTGGCTGACACTCTGGGATTGCTTTGATGTATTAGATAGATCACCAGGAGAGCCCTGGCTGGTTCACACAGGCACACAGTTCATGGCCCAACACTCCCAGGAAAACTGCCCATCTCAGCCTGTCCCAATCAGCTGCTCGCAGATCAGGCTGAGCAGCCCGACAAGCAATCACCAGCCTGGCAACTCTGCAAGTGCAGTGCAGAGAGCGGAGACCCGTGGCGGCTTGTGCACTCCCGCGTCTCAGTGAGCAGCCTGTTGGAGCCGGAGCACGCCCACCAGGTGTTTCCTTGGCAATGCAGCACAAGCCGTGCGGAGGGTGGGGATCCGAGGCAGCTTGCGCACTCCCGGGTCTCAGTGAGCAGCCTGTTGGAGCCGGAGGGCACCTGCCCAGCGTTTCCCTGGCAACGCATTATAAGCCTGGTGGAGGGTGTGGATCCAAGGCCGCATGCGCGCTCACACGCACACATGTACTTCTGCGCCAATTCCACCAGACCAATGAGGTCTCGGATGTGATCCTCCATGGGAGGGCCCAACCCTGACAAAATGGCATCCTCCCTACACCACTCGCGTGCAGGCTCCACACCATGGGAGCAACAGTCCAAAAACCTCCAGCCTTTGCACCAAAGGTGCTCAGTTCAGTCCGTCCCCGCAGGCTCCTGGGCCCGGCTCACACAGCTACTCCCTCCACCAGTAACCAGGTAAGTGCTCACTGGCGAGCAAGCTCATGTGCCGGCCCCACTGATTCTCCAGCTGCTCTTAGCCTCACCGAGCTGAGCAAAGAGAGTCCTCAATAATTTACTGTCAGCTATATTAGAACTCCTCTTCCCGGCAAAGGAACTCTAGGCTGGTGAGCTTGGTGTGCGGCCGGAGTGTCTCTCCCCCAACCAGACAAGCTTCCCATGGCTGGGGCTTCCCTCACAGGGCTCACCCTCTTGTCTCCGCCCGTCCTACCAGACCCAACGTGGCCTCCTCTTTAAGTTCTTCATTTAGTGGTTCTGTTCATCTAGTGTTCTGGGGACCTCCAGGGTTGAACGCTGTATAATTTGTTTGTAATTTTGGTGTGCTCTTGGGAGGTAGTTAGCACAGCGTCTGTCTATTGCACCATTTTACTGGAAGTCCAGAAAATGAAAATTTTTAATAGCTGTGTACCTCGCCACACAATCTTTACCTCCCAACTGAAATCCACTGAGGTGAGAAAAGCTGATCCCCATTTCCTATAAAATAATAGCAATTTTAAGAACCCTACATAGATAACAAATGCCAGTGATCCCCAAAGCCTCTACTTTACCCTAGTCTTATTTCTTATCTTTTAATTGTCCCTATGACTTGAACCAATGACAGCAAATATATGACACTATCATGTTAGCTACAGCCTTCAGCCAGCATTTT
This sequence comes from Aselliscus stoliczkanus, assembly GCA_033961575.1. Lineage (NCBI taxonomy): Eukaryota > Metazoa > Chordata > Mammalia > Chiroptera > Hipposideridae > Aselliscus > Aselliscus stoliczkanus. Next base: position 47,763,590 of record CM066734.1, read on the forward strand.
TTCAGACAATATTCAATAATAAATATTGGTGTGGGTGTGTTCTTTTCCTACAAATATATCTCTACAGTAAGTATCACATATATCCTTCAGTTATGTAATAGCCTTTCCATTATCTCTTGTTTGCTATCTAAGGTACCCAAATAAATTACTCTTACATCATTCTAGAATTAAATATTGTTCCTTATATGATTGTGTTTGTCTGAAGATTTAATTACAGCATATCTACTTAAGGCCCATTCACGCAGGACTGTAATCTTTATTCTTCCTGATTGGCTATATGATACCTGCAACCAATATTTATTGAGTATGTACAATGTTGTAGACATTGTATTATCACATTATGTATTTCTTATAACAAAACTCTCTAAGGGAGTTATTATTCCAATTTGTGAGATAAACAAACTTAGGCTTGGAAAGGTTAAACTTCCATTTCCAGCACTGATGGATACCACCAAATTACTTGGAGAGCTTTTAAAAGACACCAAAGTGAAATAAGTCAGATGGAAAAGGACAAGATTCATATGATTTCACTCATGGGTGATATAAAACAGAAAGCAACCATCAAGCAAGAACTCATAGACACAGACTACAGTATGGTGGTTACCAGAGGGGAACGATGGTGGGCGGAGGTTGAAGAGGATAAAGGCGGTCAAATATATGGTGATGGAAGGAGAACTGACTCTGGGTGTTGCACACAAAATGCACTATACAGATGATGTATTATAGAATTATACAATTGAAATTTATATGATGATGTTATTGATCAACGTCACCCCCATAAATTTAATTTTAAAAAATACACCAATTCCTAAAGTGGAGATTTGCAGGGAGGGAAATTTGTAAGCAGTGCACCTGGCAACAACTCTGTAAGGGGATGGGGGAAGCCAGGTGGGACAAGATGAGAGCATGAACTGTGAGAGCATTGCACAGGGGCCTCCGTGGATCCCACAGGGCTCAAACTGGAAGACTTTTCAAAGTTAACCCCAGTGAAGGCACTGGCCACTGGGCCTCTGTATTCTTATATCAGATGATCTTTGCAAGCAGGCTGCTCCCAGGAAGTCAGTCTCCAGCTGCTGTGGCAATTCCCAGAGAGGGACTCAGCTGCAAGCTTCCAGCAACCAATGCTGGGGGGAACTTCAGGCGGGGGGTTGAGGGTGAGAGCCTAGGTCCTGAAGGCATGATCTGAGTGGCACCCCACACAGTGCCATTTCTTTTTAGTTCCATGAATGATTACCAAAACAGCTGAACCTCCATGTTATGACTTGTTTATTTGGCATTGCTATCAGTCAGGGACTCAGAGAACCATGCCTACTTGTGTCTTCATAGGTAAGAGAACTGAAGTGGAATACTGACACCCCCCCCCCCCCAGCAGAACTACCTTGCCTTTCCAGGGTACATCACAGTTTACAGAAAAAGTCTTCCATTTTCATTTGAGACTCAACTCTCTGAGGGGCTCCACTTTTACAGAATAGGACAATGAGATTCAAAGGCTGTAAGTGCCCAAGTCACACATGTAGAAGGGTTTTTGACTGATGTTGCAGCAGGTGCTCAGTTCATATGTACCCAGTTGCCTTGTGGTGCTTCTGTCTTGTGTCCAAAATGCCAGGGTGTTCATAAAGCCTCGACTTCTCTTCATTTCTAATGTCTGATAACCTTTAATCTTTCCTGCAAAATGCAAACCCAGCACATCCAATTTGACTTTAAATGGTGAAAAAAACACAGAAACGGTGAATCACTGCATAAATGTCTGTTTTATAAGGAACCTATTAAATTATACATTTTAGCATGAAATAAACCTATTGGTCTTGACAACCACTACATCTTACTTATCCACATGTTGGACTGGAAACAGATGAAATGTCATAGATATGAATGAACATAGCTAAGGAAAGTTTTTATGCTTACTATCTCAAGTAAAGTGGATAGGACACTTTATAGCAATATAGGTCAATATTTAAAGTTCCCCATTTTCCAATCTACATGGGGTGTACCCTTAGCTTTCTGCGTTTTTTTTTTTTTAACAAACATTCTCATGGGAATTCTTTTCTCCTTCTCTGTATATCTTTCTCTCTTTCTTTCTCTCTTTGACCTTTCTCCTTACCCCATTCTCTCTGTCTCTGTCTGTCTGTCTGTCTGTCTGTCTCTCTCTCTCTCTCTTTCTCTCTCTTTCGCCTTCCTTCATTTTGGTGGAGTATATCTTCCTAAAATCTGAAACAGTGTCAATAGGCAACATATTGTTTTGAGACATGGCATGTCTGAAAAAGTCTAGTCTTCACTTACACTTGACTTATTATTTGACTGGAAATAGAATTCTAGATGATAAACCATTTCTTCTTCATTTTGAAGCTGTTTTCCATTCTCTTCTTTCTTCTAAAGTAGTTGCTGAGACAGTTGATACCACTATGATCTCTTTGGTATGTGACCCCTCCTCAGACCCTCTCTCCCCTCTTTTTATTCCTATAAATCCCTGAAATGTCAGTGATGATTTTTTATATACCTGTCAATTTGTTAGGCAAAAGTAGCTATCTCATTATTCACTGCAATCTTGGGGAAATTTCAACTGAAAGGTCAGGAGTCATCTTCCAGATTTTTTTCTACATACTCAGGCAAAAACCCCGCAACACTAATATTCTCACTAAAGTGGAGAAATCAGACACAGGACACTAGTTAAAGTAGCCCCATTTGTTAAATAGACTGAATTCTGTTCACATTTACTCCATTTATCAAATGAGACAACTTTCCTCATTTAGGTGTGATTTTGCTTTCCACTTACATTTACTTCATGCTTTTGAGAAAAGTAGATAGCTTGGGGCAAATGCCAAGAAAAGAAAGGGTTTCCTGCAGATTTCTATTGTAATACCCCAAAATACAAAACTTTTTTAAGCCAAATAATGTAATGAAAAAATCAGAAACTATTGCTGGCAAAATTGATATAACCGTAAAGGAAAATATATTAAGTTTGACTTCTCTCATCAATTAAAACATGTTCTTAAAGTAAACTTTAAAATTATATTAAAGTAAAATTCATTATGGTGTACATGATTTGGTTTAGCAATTAGTCTTAAATAGAAGAAAGAAGTCAAAACACAAAAAAGTATCCAATGAAGATTTTTAAGCAGAGATAATTACAAATCACAATGCTCAAACAAGCTAGAATTGCAAACTACAGAATTGCCTGCCTGGAAATACCTGTGTTTGTTCTCTCCCGCACACACACCTCATATCCATCCTCTTCCCTTTCTTGCCCTGGGCTGGATGCCCAGGACTGCTGGCCTATTGGAACTTCAGGCTTCCTTGCTGTCCAGATTCTGGTTGGTTCTGTCTACTAAGAAGCACTGACAGGGGATCAGGTGAGAGGTGGTGAGAGAAGCGTTGGTTCTTGTATTCCTCACCCTCATTGTCTCACTACTGCTCACTCCCAGGATGGATCTGGTGTCATTCCTCTACATATAGCAACTCTCAAAGAGCTGCAACTTGTCCTGGGTTCCACTTACACCACTCCTGTCCCTTGGTCCATCTGGCCAGCAGGTGTTAATGGCTCCCTGCCCTTGTTACACCTCAGTGTAGCATCATCCCTTTCACAGGTTTATAGTCCTCTTGTTAGACTCAGTTCACTTAAAGCTTTCTCAGTACGCAACTCTTCCTCCTATGACTCTTACTGGTACAGCCCTCTCTAGCCTGCTTTCCCATCATGCTCTGGGTGCACTCTTTCCTCTGGCCATAACGGACTACTTAAAGTGCCTCAAAGCTTCTAAGCTTTAAGTATACCATTTCTTCTTGTTTCTCTTTATATCCACCCTATGCTTGTCATTTAAAACTCCCTTCCCAGTTCACTTTCCCTGGAGACCCTTGTCTGACTCTGAATGTGACTTTGATGTCTAGACTCTAGGCTTTTTTTCACCTTGCTGTACCTTTAAAATTGTTTAGAACATTTTATTTTTATTTTATTTTATTTTTAGCTGAGCCATCCTGCCACCTGTTGGCAGCTCGATGGCAACTCAGCTCAGGCTGGCATCAAACCACCGTTGCTCAGAGCTCAGCTGGCACTCTTGACCGAGCTCTTAACCAACTGAGCCATGTTTAGAACATTTTAATGTCACTTATCTACCCCTTCTCACCCCTTCCCTGTGCAATAGACTGAAAGCCTCTTCAGAGCAGATGTCATGTCTTGGTCTCCTTTGAATCTCCTTCAACAATCTATTGGTTCAGATCAATTCATGGAGAGGCTGTAAACACTGGAATCAATTAGGGATTATCATAATAGGCTGAACATAGAAAACAAAACAAAACAAAACAAAACAAAAAGATGTTGGTGAATACATGTCAAGAAGAGGGAGAAGGCAGGAAGCATAAGAGGTTGCCATGAATAATTGCATGGATTGCAGTACCACCACCAAAAGTTGGGATGTGCACAGAGGAAAATGGCTTAGGAGGAAGAGGTACCTTTCAAGGATGCAGGTGGAGGACTTGACTGGAGCCTGGGAGAGAAAATAAGCTTGGATAGAAATAGATGGGCTGAACCCAAACAACTGGCTGAGATTTCTGAGGGAAATAGTCTGGGGTGAGTTGTGTGAGAGCACGGGATGTGAGAGCAGGGAAGGAAGGAGACAAGCGAGAGAAGACCCCATCTCCCAGAACCACAGAGAAGTGGATGGAAGAGTCTCCAGGAAGAGGAGTTCTGGACAAAACTACGAAGTAAGGGGAAAGAAACATCAGCAGGATCGGTGTTGGGCACCCACTGGGTGTCTTGGAGGCCGATGTCAGACTGAGGGTTGTTGTTGGAGGAACTGGGGAGGAAATGGCAGAAGAATCCTGAGGGGGTGGTGAGGAGAAAGTAACCTTTTGAAATGGGTAGGAAAAAGATGAGGGAAGTCTAACTAGATTTCTTTAAAATTATTTCCCAAAGCATATAAGAAATGTCATTTTAAATCTTTATGCTTTTAAATTTGCAATTTGTCTTATGGTGTTTGTCCGTCCCCACTGTCCTTTGGCTGACAGTTTGAGCTGATCACTGAAAATATATGCATTCCAGAGCATATATGTGTGTGATGTTTTATGATTTTTGTACTCAACTCCAGCATATTTAAACTTTGCTTTATCACATTGTCCTAGCCATTCTGTAGACCACATTCAGGGATTCGGTGTGTCTACCTTTTGATCTCTGTAGTGGAGTGACTTCTCTACATACAGGCATTCTTGTGACCCTTTGCTGTTTGTAGGTCCCTTTTTAGGGAAAGGGTTTTAGCAAAATCCCTAAGGCAAGTTTTAGCATTTAATGATCCATTCAAGTGTAAGATTTTGAAATTAGAGAAACAGTTGTATTTCCTTGATACCAAAAGAAGAAGGAGAAGAAGGAGAAATGTTTATTTCTTCCTAAGAAAGATTTTACCAAGTTATGAACACTAAGATTTTCATTACAATAGTCATAAGCTCTCAAGATTATTTTACAGAGCTGAGTAATCAGCTCTTGCCTCCATGCAGAAAAAGCTGGAAAAGGTGGACATACATACTGGTGTGTTGTTTCCTCAGGAAATAGAGAGTGAAGAGCAAGTTGATGAGACACAGGATAAAATAAACCCTGTGATTAGACACATGTGACAGACACAGCGTCAAGGTGAAAATGTAGTGTGAGAGTTACTTTAGTTAAAAAAAGGAAAGAAAATAAGATTCTAAAGTGAAGAAGAAGAAGAAGGAAGAGGAGGAGGAGGAGGAGAAGGAGGAGGAGGAGGAGGAGGAGGAGGAGGAGGAGAAGAAGAAGAAGAAGAAGAAGAGAAGAAGAAGAAGAAGAAGAAGAAGAAGAAGAAGAAGAAGAAGAAGAAGAAGAAGAAGAAGAATTATTGCATCTTAGCTTGTGCGTTTGCACCTTAGCTTGTGCGTCTACAGGATGCAGAACACAGAAATTCCATTATCATGCTTGCTGCTGTGATGATAGAGATGAAATGAAGAGCCCAACTGTACTTTAATTGAGTGAGTCAATTCCTAAATCTTGGCAGACATCATATTACATTTTTAGTCCAGAGACGCAAGGTCTAAGGTACAATATTTGGGTTTTGGGATGTAGGTTTATAAATGATTATGGCTACTTCTATCCTTCCAAAACTTAGGAAGGGGGGATAAGCTTGAAGGGGTGGATTCTCCATATACTAAAATTGAGATAATACAGATTTTTGCTTCCTAACAATACTGGAGCTAATGGAGAATGAGAACAAACTGGAGTATTATGAAAAACATATTTTCCAACATATCTTTATTTGATTTCTTCTTTATATTTTGAAAGCATTTTAAAAGTGTTCTGTACTCTAACTTTCTTGTTCTGGATATTTGAATTTTGCATGCATTTGCTCCTAAGAGTGAAGAGATGCAACTCATAAAATAGGAAAGATTTTTCCATCGGACCTTATGCTGTATTTCTACTCAGAACCTGGAGCTGTCAGGCCTTGCCTAGCAGTGAACAGTAAAAGTTATGCTCCTTGCTGCTGGAACGTTTATAGCTGTTTAACTTTCAGGACAGTTCATCGAAATGATGATATGATCTCCCTAATTAAATCAATTCTCCACCACTTTCAGAAATTATGGAAATTAATATTGGGCCAAATTTGTTCACCATGAAATATAGATGTTCATGTGTAATGCTACTTTCTTTGTACATAATGTCTTGGCGTAGAATTAACCCCTGGTCATTTGCAGAAGGTAAAAGAATTTATGAGACTCTACAAGAGTAAGAAAAGATTTATTGAAAGTCAAAGAGAGAGAGGGTTCTGTTTGGAACTGGCAGAAGGAATTTTGCCAGGGCAGTCTGATAGAAAGAGCTGCTGAGACAGAGGGGTAAGAGGTATTGGCAAAAGTTTGCCAGGGCAGTTTCCAAGTCTTAGCTATTGTAAATTGTGCTGCTATGAACATAGGGGTGCATAACTTTTTTTGAATAAGTGTCTTGGTTTTTTCAGGATAAATACCTAGGAGTGGAATTGCTGGGTCAAACGGTAGCTCTATTTCCAGTTCTTTGAGATACCTCCATACTGACTTCCATAGTGGCTGCACCAATCTGCAATCCCACCAACAGTGCAGCAGGGTCCCCTTTTCCCCACAGCCCCGCCAGCACTTGTTGTTTGTTGATTTATTGATGATAGCCATTCTGACTGGAGTGAGGTGGTACCATCAGTTGATGACTGGATTAAGAAATTGTGGTATATTTATACATTGGAGTATTACTCCGCTATAAAGAAGAATGAAATCGTACCATTTGCAATGATATGGATGGACCTAGAGACTATTATATTAAGTGAAATAAGTCAGTCAGAGAAAGACAAATACCATATGATCTCACTTATATGTGGAATCTGAAAAACTGTATGAATGAGCAAAGTAAACATAAACTGTTTCATAGATATAGAGGAAAAATCAGGGTTGCTAATTGGGAGGGGAATGGGGATGAGGGAGAAGGGAAAGGGATTAGACAGCAAAAATAGGCAACTACAATATTGCCACTGGGATATGAAAAACAGGTTGAGGAATATAACTAATAATGTTGTAAATATTCTGTGGAATGTCAGATGGTCATAGGTCTTGTTAGGGAGACCATTTCATGGATGGAGTAGAGGTTTGATCACTGCACTGTATGACTAAAGCGGAGGTTGTATACCTACTGTAATTGAATATATATAGATAGTCACGGGATGTGGATTATACTGTGGAAGAGAGTCAGAGGAAGAGTAATAGATATATATGATATGGGGGGGAGTGGGGTGGTGAATTGGGGGTGGGGGGTTGTCACTTTGAGGGGTAAAATGTATAACTATTGCACTGTGTTGTACACCTGAAACTAATTAAAAATAAATAAATAAAATAAAAATAAAAAGTTTGCCAGGGCAGAGTCTGATGGAGAAAGCTGCCCCAATGAGAAGGAGTGCTGGGGTTTTATATTTTTCTAAGCAGGATGTAGGGTGCTTGTCAGTTTGCAGGGGGACTGCCGTTACAATTGTCTTCTCCTGGGAACTGTCCTGTTCCCATCTATGATGGATGTTAACTTGCAGGGGGTTGCCGTTGCGATTGAAAACTGTTCTGTTCTCACCTATGATGGATGTAAGGTGCTTGTCAGCTTGTAGGTGTAGTGCTAGCCAACAGGTTTGAGTCAGAGCCAAGCAGTTAACGTTTAAGCTCATTCCTGTTAGCCCACAAGCTTGCTCCTGTTAATTCTTTGTCTCAACACATAATACTCTACCAAAAGGCTTGGGCAGGAGCCTCTAAAGTAAACCTTTATGGCAAGGGCAGCATCCTAGACAAAGCATGCACTTGCTGTTGGTGGTGGGAGTATATAGTGGAGATGTGTAGAGTCAGTGTGTCCAGGTTCTCCCTTGAATCACAGGTCCCTGAGGCTTAAGAAAGAGCTCAACTAGTTCATGTGCCTTTCAGGATGGCAGATATTTCCCTTTTGTTCATTTCAAGAAAAGCAACTCTGCCCAGGTAGTCTTGATACCTACCAACAGTGGTAGAGCTTACTGTTCGTATTCCTAATACCCATTTCTACCCCCACTTTCCTTTGGGGGACTGTCCCACCATCAATCTCAGTCCACATGTTTTGAGAATTAGTGATGCCAGCCTTAGCCACCGGGATCCGTGCACATGACTCCTGCCTACCCAATCAGAACACTCCATTCTCCCAGCCACAGTCCCTAGTTCAGAGATAGGCAAGGGTCCAGTCAGAACTGATGTGTTGCAATCTTTAGACAGCAAGGCCTGTTGAGAGAAAGATGTGCTCTCTTTTTCCATGTGATTTGAAGATGTGTGGGAATGCAAGCCTAGAGCTGTTGGCAGCCACTTTATCACCATGAGGGGCAACTGAACATGTCATTCACACATGGGAATCCAGTAACATTATAAGTTCTCATGAAGAACTGAAACAATTTTCAGAATAAAGTAGTAACACTAGTATGGCACCACAGATCTCCTAATCTGGTTCTTAGGTTTTAATTGTCTCTGCCTCTGCTGCCGTTGTTGAGAGCTTACTTTCTTTGTACATACCTCATGGCTGCTGCATACTCATGGCTTTTAATTACTGTTTTCTCTCTACGTTGTGTCTTGGCTTCTGTGTCACTCTACTGTCTGGGTGTTTTTTTTTATGTGCTTCTGGTTTCAAACACAATCAAATAAGAATGTCAATTGGGATGGTTATTCACTACCCAGTACAGAGTGCTCCTGTTAGGAAAGGATAAACTTTTATAAATAAATAAATAAATAAATAAATAAATAAACAAACACACACACATCGCTGCAGGGAAGAAAAACTTCTACCTTCTTAGGTTTTGTGGCAGTGTTTCAAAATTAAACTAACATAAGACAAATTAATAGGAGAAAAGCATGTAATTTTTATGTGTACGTAGGAGTCTTCATAAGGAAAATAAAGGCCCAAAGAAGACATTTAGGTCCAAAAACTTCATGTCTTCTTAAACAAAAAATAATAAATTGTGAGGATGTGACAAGATGAAGGGGCTTGGGCTAAGGGCAATAAATTGTGGGAAAATGACTAGGAAATATTAATATATGGGGGAACTAATGGAAGGTAAAGATTATTTCAGTAAGTTTGTTCGTACTGATACAGTTTGGTGCTGACTCACAGTTTGCAGTGATAAGAATGTTTTTCTCTTCCAGGTACAGAGAGGGCACATTTCTCAGAGGAAATCTTATGACCTGCTTTTTTAGGTAGAAACCTGTATCTGCAGTTTCCGGGCAAAATAATCAATATGTGAAAGCAGCAATATCTTGGAGTACCATGTTCTGAACCCCTTCAATACATTTTTTACAACATATACTTTTAAAATAGTATCTAGGTGGAATACATCCTTTAAAAATTATTTATTGAGTACCTACTATGTGCTAGGCATTGCTCTATGCATGTTAACACATATTCACCCATTTTATTCTCACAAAAAAACCCCCACCAGGTAAGAACTATTATTATCTTCATTTTATGGATGAGGAAACTGTTACATTTAAGTAATTGGCCTGAGATCCCTCAGCTAATAAGCAAGGGATTAGTATTCAAATCTCTGGATTTCATACTATTCACTTTTTTTCTCTTTTCTCTAATGGTCCTGGATAACTCAGCCACATCAGACCATAAGCTGTTGGCTTTCTTCATGCCATATTCAAGGCTTTCTCTGTGTCAGGGCCAAACTCCAGGTGCATCACCTCTGCCCAGGGTGGCATGGTGAGCAAGAGGTAGGGTAGGACTTCTGTCCTCTTGGGGCTCTTCCCCAGCATTCCTGAGAAAGATAAGTAACTTCAGGTAATTGTTTCCTCTTTCAACAGGAACACTTGTTAAAAAATTACTTCCTCACATTGGAGTGGGGGCACATTGCAAGCTACCTCCTTTTCCCTTTGCTTCCCTACTGCGGCCAGCCCATTCATATTCTTCTTTCCATTTTTATCATGTCCACTTTTTTCACAGCACTTATCACAATGAGCACACACAAACACACACAGCATATACCTGTGTGTTTAATTCTCTCACATTTATCTCCTCTATTTCCTTAAGGTTAGGAAATGAAATCTATTTCATCACTGCTGGATCATCAGCAGGTTCTGGCTGTGATAGGCCATCCATAACTAATTTTCACATGAATAAATGAGCAAAGAAATGAATGAATGAATGAATTGTTTATCTGGATTTCTCCTTTAGAGAAAGGAGAGTCAAAGATGGAGGTAAAAGGGGCAATGCTCAAGAGCCAAAAGGAATACAAAGGAAATGACCATTTAGAGTGCCACATAAGCTATGAGACCGAAATCAAGTTGAATGCTATTTTTGGTTAATAAGCAGTGCCCCTTATCATGGGGGATGGGTTCCAAGCAGCCCAGATGATGTCTGGAATGTCAGGTAGCACCTGAAATGGCAGGATAGCACCCTATATATATTATGGTTTTTTTTTCCTATACATACATACCTTTCACTTAATGGAAGTGCAATGACTTCTCTCTGATATAAATCTGAATTGCCAGTATTTCTACTTTTTTGCTTTGGGGCCATTATTAAGTAAAATAAGTGTGACTTGAGCATAAGCACTGTGATACCAGGACAGTCGATCTGATAACCTAGATGGCTAAGTGACTTACTGGAAGGGAGTGTCTACAGCCTTGAGACACTGGTCAAAGGAATGATTCCTGTCTGGGGTGGGATGGAGCAGGGCAGAGATAGATTTCATGACAACACTCAGAACAGCTCGCAATTTAAAACTCATGAATTTTTTACTTCTGGAATTTTCTTTTTAATATTTTTGGACCATGGATGACATGGGTAACTGAAACTGCAGGAAGCGAAGCCACAGATAAGGGGGGAAGTAATGTATTGCTTAAGACAGATTCTCTATGGATAAGGTGACCATATGTCTCACTTTGTATTGGACTGTCCTCACTTGTCCCTGTTGACCTGGCATCTTGTCTGATTTAGCATTCATCTGGGATAATGTGATACAATCTAAAAGACAATCATTGATAACCTGTCTCCCTTTCCCTGATTCCTTCCAGAAATAAGGTCACTTACACCTCCCTTTCAAGGATAACATGCTTAGGACTGGCTAACACCAGGTGTGCTCATAGATAGCCCCCAGTCATAGGTGTTCATGGGAGAAGCACTCAGTGTCCCCATCCATGATGACCACTTGGCAGGCCAGCCACATGTGCCGTAGACCCTGCCATTTGCTTCAACATGTACAAAGTTGCAGCAACAATTGAGGGGGTCAGAGGGAAATAAGGGAAGCTTAAAGGCTAGTTAAGTATGAAATATCTGTGAGAAGTAGTGCTTTTCATTCTTAAAAGCATAAATTATATGGATGCCTTACTTAGAAACTTCAATCTTTTCTACTTTTAATTTCATTTTCTCCTTGGATTTTTGATAAGTATTTGTGGTTCTAAAATTTTGTTTATAAATTGCCTGTTAAACATTTAAATCCCAGGCCTTCCCTATAGATTCAATGGGGCCTGAGGTGGGACCCAGGGATCTGCATTTTCAACAAGTTTGCTCCAGGATTTTGACACAGGTAGTCTACAGAACACCCTTGAGAAAAGCATCGGTTTCCACAGAGGGGCTGGGTGTGGTGGTAGCAAGAATCCTGGGCTTGAGTGAAGATCCAGGCACCTGAGGAAAACTGTAACCTGGAAAGGAAGGAGCCGGAACCATGTGCTTGAGCTAATCCTTCCGCTGGGTTTGCAGGGCCCCTGAGCAGGGTACTGATACCACCGATCTGGTGTGTGGTGTATATGTTATTTTTACCAAGTGTCTCTAAATATCAACTAATGCCCAATAACAGGCACATTGAGTAGCATTTCTTCCTGAAGTTCAGGTCATGATGATTTGAGGCCCTGAGATCTAGTCTGCATTACCTATGTTCCTGACTGTGGGTGGACAATGGTGCTTTCTCCAAGCTGCTGTGGATCTCACTAAAGTCACTAAACTAAGTCTCATTTAATTGTAGAAATGTGTTGTGTACGTATGATGTGTGTGTGTGTTATCTACACACTTAGGCCCATATGTGATAGTAGTTGCTCCTTAAAACAAGTAAAAATACTGACAAAGGATCTTTGACTAAACTTTAGTCAGATTCCGTAACCTTTTTTAGGCCCATCTATGCATTTCCTTGTAAAATCCAGTTTTAGCAAGAACCCTGTTAAGTCAGTTTAGCGAGAGTTCTCCACCCACCATTTCTTACCATCCTCCATATCTAATTGAGTTTCTCATCCTCTGTATCCCCTGGCCTGTATTCAGCAAACATCCTGTTAGCTCAGTTTAGCCAGAATAGCCCCTACTCTTGTTTCCTCTTAGTAATTCTCCATCCACTGGCCCTATCCCTGGTCCTTGGCTATAAATTCTCCCTTGTCCCAGCTATATTTGGAGATGAACCTTGTTCTGTATTGAGGTTCCTGCCCTCTATTGCAATAATCCTGAATAAAATCTACTTCTACTACTTTAGGTTCTTTCCAGCTCCACGTTTTCTTTGATAATACTGATACTGATATCTACATCCAGATAATATGGGCAAGATACATGCTTGTATGTTTAATCTTAGCAGGCTGAAAAAAAAACTGAAAAACTTCATTGTGTATTTAAATATGTAAATATACATTATAGATTTTCATTTAATATTAACAGGTTGAAAACTAAAACTTTCATTTAAATATGTAAATATGTTATAGATTTTCCTTTAGAAGGGACATTTTCCTCTGATATCTGACAACATCCTGTTTAAAAAAAAAGAAATCAATCCATCTGCTGTATTTACCACACACAAGAGAAAATGTTCCTAGTTGGGTTGATATTCACTAATTTAAAGTCATTGTACTGAATTGGTTTTCAACAATAACAGCTGCAAAATTCTTTGCTCCTTTCCCAAAAGTCCCATTTAAAATATTCATTGAATGTTGAAGTGCCCAGATGGTGCAAAAGTGAAGCAAGACGCACAGTCCCTGGAGCCCGGTGTCACTCAGTGTTCCCATGTGTCTGTGCTGTCAGCATGGCCAGCCACACGGAAACAAAACAGGCACACACACTGGTGTTTGAGAACTCTGCAACGGATTTCTGTGTTAGTAGAAAAACAAAGCAAACTGACCAGTGGTATTTGTTAAATGTCAGCATTTGAAGAGAACAACAAAAGCTGATGCCAGTGAAACTCACAAAGATGTGGCAAAAAGGAGAACACTGAGGTTGGAGTCCTTTCTCCATTTACGGGATGTGTAAAAATGTCACATCTTTGAGGGGAAAAGATGAAGAATAAAATTATGCTAATGTTTCAGAGTTTTGTCTATGATTGAGGATGACATTTGCTACTATATATCATTATCCCAGATGGACCAGCTCTACTTCATGGTGGACCATTTTATTTTATTTTATTTTATTTTATATTTTATTTTATTTTATTATTTTATTTATTTATTTATTTATTTTTTTTCTTTTTAGAGGGCAGTGTCACTGGCCCTCATATGTGGGATCCAAACCAGGGCTGCTGGCATCTCAAGCTAGCTCTTAACCACCGTGCCACTCGGCCGGCCCATATCTAGTTTTTATTTATTTATTTATTTTTAATTTTTATTTTTAATTTTTTTTCATGGTGGACCATTTTAAAAAGCAGTTGATTCTAGCCCAAAACATTGGGTTTAGAATCCCTGAGTCCCCTGAGAGGAAAGAGAAGGGGGGGGCAGTAATTTGCATGTTGAAGATGCCTAAGAATCTCCTGGGTCTGGTCTTGGGGTCTGAAATCTTGGGTTTGTATTTCTCTCTCCACTGGTTTCTAGTTGGGTAACCTTAGGCAAGGCCCTTAGGAACTTTGGCTCTCTAAACTTCATATCTTTAAAATGGAGGTGAGTCATATTTACTTTTCTAGAGGGTTGTTGGGAGTTTGAAATAGCATCTAAACAGGCTAGAGGAATGAGCACTCAGCACCAGCTAAATTTGTTATTATGATTCCCCTCAGCGAAACACAAGGCGAAAGTAACAGCATTAACTTCATGCGTTTCATTAATTAGGAACTCTGCACTTGGCATATTCTGGAATTTTCTCTCGATTTCTGAGGCTTTTAGAATTTTGATCAAAATACCCACTGATGACCCCTTTTAAAACCTTTTTTTTTTAATCCTTTGTTAAGAGAGTGGATTCAGTGAACTTCTCTCTGCAGCAGATTTTCTAAAGAATGTTGTGAAGCATAGTTTTACCAGAGAAAGCTATTGTGGGCGGGGGTGGGGGGTGCAGGTGGGTGGGGGATGGGGGGCAAGAGAGTAGGGTGGAGTTAGATGGGGCAGGGAAGAAAGTATGGGAAACTCTAGATTAAATGTTTTTCTCAAGAATCTTTCAGAAATCTTATTTATTACTCTGAATTTATTAATTAATTATAGTTAATGAATGCTTATTTTATGCTTATTCTGTGCCAGGCACTATTGTCAGCTCTTTATAAATATTAATATACTAACCCTATGAGGTAAAAGATATCGTCATTTTATCAATAAAAAAGCAGAGAGGTTAAGTACACAGCCTAAGGTCTCATATCTAAAGAAGTGAGAGCTGACACTGGGGTGCCTGGACTCTATTTTGAACCCTTGGCACATGCTAATTGGCAATTTGAAGCTCCAAGTGGGAGCCTCGCCCTCTGACTCTGTAATTCCTTATACTTATTTGACCATAGAACCCATTTTATTTTGGCGGGAGGGATATCTATGGGACTAGTGTTCTCTATAACTCACAAATTCATGGACCTCAGTGGGGAAAGGAAATTTACATTCATTGAACAGCTGCTGTATACCAGGTATGGGATTGGGGTTTTGCTCCCAACAGTGATAGGTCATCAGGACACAAGTCAAGCTTTAACCTGAAAATGATGGACTGTCTTTGGATTTGATTAATAAAGTCTACATGATATGCCATAGCTGGGTAGCTCATCCTAGGTGCTAGGTTTTCCCATCTACTAGACACAACTATTTATGCTAGGAGCCAAAATGAAATAAACTAGGTGTGGGAATCATAAACAACAATCTCAAATTAGATCACAAATCATTTCCAAAAGAGCCAAGCCCACCATTGAGCTGAAGGTGTTTGCATTAATATAAAGTCCAGGGTTCTGACCTTCAGGGATCATCCATCACCCTGCTCAGGCCCCACTCAATCACCTCATATCTCTTTCCTCCAAAACCCTTGTACTACTTGACAAAGCAATGCTGATTGTTCTAGAAGCCATTTCTGTCTTTATGAGGAGAACTTTTTAATCTAATAGTTGGGAATTTGAATCCAAAGCACAAAACAGAATAAAGTTCAAATTCAGAAATAAACATCGTACACTCACCGAATTCTTCTGAAAGTTGAAGAAAAAAGCACATACAGCTTAAATTTAATGAACTGTTTTTTATAGTCTCCTTGGCAGCTGTAAAATATGAAGGCATCTTTGAACTACAGTATTTAGTTGATTTAAGATAACCTAGACTGAACATAGAGGTGCAAAAATGGAAAAATCAATCGTGCCTCCCATTTTCGTTATTCCGGGAAACTTAAATGACAACAAAGCCATCATCCTTCCCTAAGCAAATAAATTATTTTTAGAACTAATTTGTGCTTTGTCTTCTGTTTCGTTTAAATATGACTGCTACTGATGAACAAATAAATCTCCAGATATTCCTAAATACGTGAACTAAATATATGTTTTACTATGTTTTCTGTTTAAATATATGTTTACTGTTTTCATTTATCTCTTTAAAAATAAAAACAATTCAGAGAGTTTCATTGTTCTATTTTTATATAAAATGAAGTAGGGTGTTCTCTAAATGAGATTGCCTTAAACTGTAATTTTGATCCAACTCCAGCTGATGTTACCATATCAGCTTTTAAGGTATACCTAAGAGAATATAGTAAAGTGTCCTAGAATGTTCACCTTTTTGGAAATTTTTTTTCTTTGAGAAATACTTTACAATGTTAATAAGTCAAGAATGAGCGGAAATTTTTTTTTTATAAAGCTGTATAACTACAGGAAAATGTTTTTATAAGAAAAAAAGTAGTTATACAGAACCACAAGGCTTTGATATTTGATTCCAAACTTGACGTTCATGCACATATTTAGTTAAAAGTGGCTCATTCCTCCTTTTTTTTGAAAGTCAGGGCCATGCACCAAATAATTTTTTTTCAATATTTTATTGGGGAATTAAAGGAGGGAACAGCATTGGAAAATCGGGGAAGGGAAGCCAACAAGTTGCTGTCCTTTTGTTCTTCAGTCTAGTTGTGGAGGACATTGCTTCACTGGCCCATGTTGGTATTGTGATCATTGTGCTCTTTCCGGATGAGGTAGATCGGTCACTGGCCATTGGATGGTCACTCAACCGGCTGCCAGCACTCACACTGGCTACCGGTCACTCACAGTAGCTCACAGCAGCCCACTGCAGACCTACTGTAGCCTACACCATTGCCAGCAACTCATAGCAGCCCAGCTCCAGGGGGAGCTGTTGTCCACCATCTTAGCTGTAGAGGGTGCAGTGTCACTGGCCCTCATGTGGGATCTGAACCAGGACCTTGCTGCTCAGAGCTCACGCTCTCAAGCCAGCTCTTAACCAACAAGCCACTCGGCCGGCCCACCAAGTAATTTTTTTTCTGGCTATACCTTATTAAGAGAGAGGTGAACATTTGACCAACCCAGTAATGTATGTATGTTTTATTCATTTGTCTATTTTTTTTCTTCTCACTGTTCTGCCTTTTTGCTTTCCCCCATTCAACAAGGTTTCTGCTGTGTGCTCATTTCTTTATGTCATGGAGGTGTGGCAGAGAAGAAAGAGTTAAGAGATAAAATACCTCACTTTTCCATTTTGTCTTTCAGAGCCTAAGCACTTAAGGGCATTACATGATTTTCACAGTGAGATAAAATTCCTGATAGTAGATAGCCAAAGAATTTGGCCAGAAACACTAGGAAACTTTTCGCCAATCTAGAAAGAGATTTCCCTTGGCTGGCTAATGGATAAGGGAGTGCAGATTCAGAGCTTGCCAGAGTCCGGAGACCAGCATAAATGGCTGAATGTTAGATCCAGGAAAAAGCTGACCATCCCCCAAGTGGACCAGCCTGGGGACCAATAACAGCCTGGAAAAATCTAACTAGACTTGTGTATCAAGAGAAAAGACCATCATGAGAGACACTGGGCATGCCCAGGGCTAGGCTACAGAACTGCTCTCTGCCCTGACCCCACCCTTCCTTTGAGCAGTCCTGCTTCTGGCCTCTGCCCAGGGAGCATGCTGAATGTCCTTCCTGTCAGAGCCATGGATGACATCTCAACAGCAGACAGCAGTTTGCCCAGTTAAAGCTAAGCATTGTATTAATTAATTAATTAATTAATTCACTCATCCATTTTAAGTCAACAAATATATATTGAACACCTCCTATTACTGGGCATTCTTGTAGGCCTTGGCAAAGAGAAAAATGAGTCCGTCCCTCATGGCTTTTCTGTTCTCTTGGGGAGACCAGCAATAGACAAATAAATAACATACAACATGTCAGGTAACTGAGGTGCTATGAAGAAAAATAGTGGTTGGGAATTTGAGAGAGAAAGGAGAAGGTTCTAAATATGGGTTGGCCAGGGAAGGCAGCTGTGAGAAAAGGGCCTTTGAGCAGACACCTTACTGGAGGACAGTCCAGAGGAGAAGAAACAGCAGATGGGACAGCAAATGCTGTGTAAAGGCTCAGCCTGAGCATGGCAGGTCTGTAGGAAGAACAGTGAGGAGGAGACCAGCACACTGGGGACAGAGGGTTGGGCAGCAACTAGATTGTGAAGAGAAGTCACGGAACGTGGAGAGCACAGAGATGACATTCCATAGGCCACTGTGGACTGTGAATCTCCAATACAAGGAAGTCACATGCAATGTTTACAGTACGCTGAAGTGACCAGGTAAGAAGCATAAAGTAGCTCCCAATCCCAGGAGCTCAGGCTGAGGCATGCTGCACTGCCTGCTGGTTGGAGGCACTTAGTGTAGACCCCGTGCCTGTTTCAAGGTGAGGTATTTTAGAGGTCAACTATATGACACAAATGGTCAGGAAGGCTGTGTGGTAAAGCGTCAACAAATTCTGCTACTGCTATTTTTAAAGTGTCTAAATTGGGAGACCAAGAATTTGACTTTTTTTTTTTTTTTTTTAGCTGAGCCATTCTGCCACCTGTTGGCAGCTCAGCAGCAGCTCAGCTTGGGCTGGGCATCGAAGTGCTGTTGCTCAGAGCTCAGCTCACAGTCTTGAGCAAGTTCTTAACCAACTGAGCCACAAGGAGACCCAAAAATTTGAAAGTAAGAGCTTCCAGTCTGATTTTTCATCTTAGAATAAGTCTTCCAGGCCTTTGGAAAAGATGAAAGACAACATTCCTCCTTTCTTTATTCCCTTTGTTGCTTGAATCACATAGTAGAATCAATAAATTCATTCCTTTGCAAGGCCATTGAGCACTGGTTAATTTCTGACATGGGAAATGTGATATCAGTGTGTTCATACCTAAGGTTTGAGAGGCACTGATATAATTCTTGGGGAATTCGGGGCTTGCTTCCTTCCTGACTTCTAGATTAGGGTATAGTCTCATGAGATGCTGGTTTAGAACCTTGTATTTTTCCTTCACAGCTTTTATAGTTTTGTTCATGTATTTATGTGTATGATGGTTTGTTGAATAATTTGTTTAATAGCTGCCCCCTGCATTTAGATTATATACTCTACCAAGGCAGGGGCTGGTTCTATTTTGGTTATCATTTTATCCTTATGCTATCATCATTCCCCAAAGGCAGTAATATAATCAAATTATGGCTAAGTCAATTAACTTTTTGAGCCTCCGCTTTCTCATGATGCCTACTTTATATAATTAGTGACAATGTCTATACATTATCAGCAGAATGCCTTGCATACACAGAGTAGGTACCCGATAAATGGTAATTTTAATTTTATTATTACTATGAGACAGGACTTTATCTTGTTTCCCTCAATTGTTGCAGTATCATGAGGACTTTCACATGTCATTAAATATACTTTTGAATCATTTTTCTGGGCTACAATATCCACTTTGTATTAGACTCTTAATAATTTTGAATAGTTTTCCCCCAGTTGTTCAATAATATAAATAACCCTGTAGTGAACAACTGTGTGTATAAAATTATGTCTAAGTTTCTGCTTATTTCTTTAGGGTAGATTCCCAGAAGAAGAGTTTAGTATGTAGGCTGTGTATGAAATTTCTTTTCTATAATGTTAATTGTGTTCCAGAAAGTTCAAACCAGTGATTTTCTCAATTATGGTATAAATTGTACAACCAGTTCACTGTGTTCTTAACAACATGAAGCATTTGTTTTATTCCTTAATCTAATATTCAAAACAGTATCTTATTGTCATTTCCACATGTGTATTTGATTGCCAGTGATCCTGAACCTTTCTACAAGGTCTGACAATTACATTCGCAAACTCACCCTAGAAAAAGTGCTACATGCCTCATTGCTGAATATCACTACGGTCACCTTTGAAGTACTCCCCTTGGGAAGCTATGCACCAACACCAGCACCTAATTCACCCTTCAAAGCAATTTTGGAACTCTTTCTGGAATGGCCATCAGAGCTGTCATCATATTACCCTTGATGTCCTGAGTGTAATCCAAATGTCTTCCTTTCAATATTTCCTTTTCCTTCTGGTAAAGAAAGAAGTCATTGGGGGCCAGATCAGGTGAGTAGGGAGGGTGTTCCAATACAGTTATTTGTTTACTGGCTAAAACCTCCCTCACAGACAATGCCGTGTGAGCTGGTACATTGTTGTGGTGCAAGAGCTCCATCGGGACCATTTTTGCACATACCTTTCTCATGCCAAGATTTTCAGTTAAGATTTCCCTGTTTCTCTATCAGTGTTTACTTTGTCTATGATGCTCCTCACAATCAGCCAACGATTTTGCCACACAATTCGACCAATTTTTGTAATGTTTTCGTCACTTCTGCTCATTACTGGCCTCCCTGACCTCTCTTCATCAGTGACGCGTTCTCTCTCCTCAGAAAAACATTCAATCCATTTATTTGTACACTGCTGTTTTCTTCATGGCATTATCCCCATTAACTTGGACTAACATGTACCTGATTTCACTTCCATTCTTGCTAAGTTTAACAAGAAATTTAATGTTTGTTCGTTGCTCTAATTCAAGCTCAGACATTCTCCTGATGGCACACAAAAACGTGCAACGACAATAATGAACGCCACTCAGCAAGACACCGCCACGCGTCGACACGAACACAACTGTGACACACTGATATACCGAGGTTGTGAAACCTTACTGAGCAGTTTGTACAGTGCTGCCAATGTAAGCGCTCAGTGGCGAGTTCGCAACCTTAATTACCAGACCTCATATATGTTCAAAGAACTTTGTTCACTGGGTTTCTTAGACTCCACTCCACTGCTTTTCTTTCTTTTCTACTGTTTGCTTCTTCTTAGTCTCCTCTGTTATTTGTTCTTCCTCAGCAACCCAACTTCTTCATGTTGGAAAATTCGAAGAGTTGGTCATTAGGCCATACTTTGTTTTTTTGTTTTTTTTTAATCTACATTCACTTCTTAATGATCTCATTGGTTCCCTGGCCTTAAATTCCATATTTTTGTCAAACACTCCCAAATTTATACCTCCAGTCCAGACTTGTCTCTTGAACTTCAGACCCATAAATCCATTTTCTGTTTAACATCTTCACTTAAATGGCTTGTAAAATTAAAATAAAAAGACATTTTTCAAACACAATATATTATACACTGAGCTTCTAACGTTTTATTACAAACTTGTTCATTTTTCAGTTTTGCTCATTTCTGTTAATGTCAACTCCATTCTTCCAGATTCATGTCCCAAACCCTGGGCTTCTCCTGGACTCTTTCTGTCACACTCCTTATCTAACCTATTAGCAAGCTCTATTGGCTCTTCCTTCAAATATAGCCATAATCCGACCAATCCTCAGCATCTCCACTGCTTCACTGTAATATAGTTTCTTTTTTTTTCTTTTTAATGCTATCTTGATATAGTTTTAAAGCCCTGGCTAAAGGCTGGTCTGTTTTCCTTCTCAAGCAGCACAATTCAGGATTCAGTCCACACCTCAACCACTTCCCTTTTGGACTCTTATACTCAGGACTGCTACACATCAGCCCTACTCACCCCTTGACCAGTTAACAGACAAGTAGGAAGAACCCCAACAACCTGGAGCGTGAAAAATTATTCAAATAAGCCAATCCCAGTGAACCCCATGGAAACCTAACTAACTTGGTCCTGTGCCTCATTCTTTAGCTCCCCCTACAGTTCTAGTTTGATGTTACTTTGCCCCTGGTTACAACCTCCTATGTGACTCTGCCTTGTCTGTTATAAGTAACAGAATTCTGCCTTTTATCATCACTGTCCCACATCACAAAACCTTTAAAGTCTTATTGAACATCCATCCCAATCCAAGTTACATGACCTCTCAGGTGGATGATTGCATCTACCTTCTGACTGCTCTCTCTGTCCCTACCCTTGTACCCTCCAGAAGCCAGATAAATCCTTTTCAGTGGAAATTCAGATCTTGTCATTCGACTGCTTGAGATTCTCCATTGGTTTTCACCTTGTTTGGCCTTGTTTTCTCTCTGACCTCCTTCTGTGACTCTCTCTCTAATCACTCTATCCCAGACACATTGACATCCTTGTTCTCTTTTCTTCTTTTACATTTATTTTTTTATACATAATTTTATTTATTTATACTATTGACATTCAATAGTATTTTATATTAATTTTAGTTGCACAGCATAGTGATTTAAGAGGTGATCCCCTGACTAGTCTAGTACTCACCTGATACTATATATAGTTATTACCATATTATTGACTATATTCCCTATGCTTTACTTTACATTGCCATGATTAGTTTGTAACTATCAATTTGTATTTCTTAATCCCTTCACCTTTTACAACTCGCCTTCCTTCTATTACCCTGATAAATCTAATACCTGTCTGACATCATAAAAAGTTATTACAATATTATTGACTATATTTTTTATACTATACCCTATATCTCCATGACTACTGTGTAACAACCAATTTGTTCTCCTTAATCCTGTCCTATTTTACAGCCACCTCCAACTCCTCTCCCATCTTGCAACCATCAAAATGTTCTGTGTAGCTATGTGTTTATTTCTGTTTCATTTATTTTGTTTTTTAGATTGCACTTACAAGTAAAATCATATGACACTTGTCTTTCTCTGTCTGACTTACTGCACTCAGCACAATACCTTTTAGATTCATCCATGTTGTTGCAGATGGAAAGATTTCATTTTTTATTATGGCTGAGTAATAATCCATCTTATATATGTCCTGCCTTTTCTTTATCCATTCATCCAATCAAGGAAACCCAGGAAGCCTCCACTTCTTGGCTATTGTAAATAATGGTGCAATGAACATATGGATGCACATGTCATTGATGTAGCATTTTGGATTTCTTCATATAATTACCCAGAAGTAGGATTAGTAGGTCCTTTTTTCTCTCTTGTTAAAAGCCTTTGTTTTAAAGCCTATTTTCTCTGAGTATTGTTACCCTGTATTTTTTTTAAAAAAAAATATTTTATTGGGGAATTGGGGGAGGGGAACAGCCATGTTGTTTTTCAGTCTTAGTTATGGAGGGCGCAGCTAGCTCAGATCCCAGTCCAGTCACCATCTGGCTACCCATTGGCAGCTCGTGGCCACTCAGCTCAAGGTTCCGTGTTCAATCTTAGTTGCAGGTGGGCATAGGCTACCATCCCATGTGCAAGTCCAACAAGCAACCTTGTTGCTAAGAGTGCACGCTCTAAACACAGAGTCATCTGGCTGCCTGACGGCAGCTCAGGGCAGCTCAGCTCAAGGGGCTGTGTTCATGTGGGAGTCAAACCAGCAACCTTGGTAGGAGCACATGCTCTCACCAGCTGAGCCATCCTGCCACCTGTTGGCAGCTCAGCAGCAGCTCAGTTCAGGCATAGCTCACTGGCCCATGTGGGAATCAAACTGGAGACCTTGTTGCTCAGAGCTTGTGCTCTTAACCAACTGAGCCCCTCGGCTGGCCCCAGTTTTTTTTTTCATTTCCATTTTCATAAAATATTTTTTTCCAGCTCTTTACTTTCAGTCTATGTTTTTCAATCTGAAGTATCTTGTAGGCAGCATATGTATGGATCTTGTTTTCTTATCCATTCAGCCACCCTATGTCTTTTGATTGAAGCATTTAATCCATTTACATTGAAAGTAATTGTTGATAAATATGCAGTTATTGCTATTTTATTATTCATATTTTTTCTTTCTTTTCTTTTCATTTTCCATCTTAAAGAAGTCCCTCTAACATTCCTTGTAATACTGATTTGGTGGTGATAAACTCCTTTAGCTCTTTCTGTTTGGGAAGCTCTTCATCTGTCTTTCGATTTTAAATGATAGCCTTGCTGCATAGAGTAATCTTGGTTATAGGTCCCTGTTTTTCATCACTTTGAATATTTCATGCCAATTCCTTCTGGCCTGTAAAGTTTCTGTTGAGAAATCAACTAACAGTCTTATGGGGGCTCCCTTGTAGGTAACCAACTGCATTTCTATTGCTGCTTTTGAGAGTCTCTCTTTGTGTTTAACTTCTGGCATTTAACTACGATGTGTCTTGGTGTGGGCCTCTTTGGGTTAATCTTGTTTGGGACTCTCAGTGCTTCTTGTGCTTGAATATCTATTTCCTTCACCAGCTTACAGAAGTTTTTCATCATTATTTCTTCAAATATGTTTTCAATTCCTTCCTCTCTCTCCTCCTTCTGATCCAGAGGCCCTTTAAACTGTCCTTTTTTTTTTTTTTTTAAGATATTTTTTCTTTTTGCTATTTTAATCGGGTGTTTTCTGTTACTTTATCTTCTAAATTGCTGATTCGATTCCCTGCTTCAACTAATCTACTGTTGATTCACTGTAATGTATTTTTCATTTTCGTTATCTGTACTCTTTCCTTCCTTCCTTTATTCTTTCTTTCTTTCTCTCTCTCTCTCTCTCTCTCTCTCTCTCTCTCTCTCTCTCTCTTTCTTTCTTTCTTTCTTTCTTTCTATTAAGATTTTATTGGGGGATTGGGGAAGGGAAGAGTGTTGGAGAATTGGGGAAGGGGAACATTGTGTTTTTCCAGGACCCATCAACTCCAAGTCAAGTTGTTGTCCTTCAATCTTAGTTATGGAGGGTGCAAGCTCAGCTCCAAGTACAGTCACCACTTTCAATTTAGTTGGGGGAGGGGGAGCAGTGCAGCCCATCATTCCATGTGGGAGTTAAACCGCCAACCTTGTTAAGAGCACATGCTGCCACCAGCTGAGCCATCCAGCCTCCCATTGGCATTTAACTATGCAGGTCAGCTAGGGTGCAGTTCATCTTGGGTGCAGCTCACTGGCCCATGTGGGAATTGAACCAGTGACTCTGTTCCTCAGAACTTGTGCTCTAACCAACTGTGCCACCCAACAAGCCCTGTACTCTTTATTTCTGACTGGTTATCTTTCATGTTTTCTCTCTCCATTTCTATGTTTCCTATGTCTTTGTTGAAGTTCTCTCTGAGATCGCTGAGCATTTTTTTAACCAGTATTTGAAATCTGCATCTGGTAGATTGCTTGTCTCTATTTTGTTTAGTTCTTTTTTTGAACTTTGTTCTGTCTTTTTATTTGGGGCATATTTCTTTGTTTTCCCATTTGGCTGCCTCTCTGTGTTTGTTTCTGTGTATTAAGTAGGGATGCCATGTCTCCCAGTCTTAGTAGAGTGGCCTTATGTAGTAGGTATATTGTGGGGCTCAGTGGTGCTGTCTCCTTGGTCACCAGAACTGGGTCCTCCAGGTATATCCCTTGTGTGGGTTGTATGTGCTCTTCAGTTGTATTTGAGCCTTGGTTGCTGTTTGCATATCAATGGGAGGGATTGACCCTTGGAATGATTGGTTGTGAGGACTGGCTGTGACCACAGTGGAGAAGTTGTGGTGTAGGGCACCCTACAGAGCAAGAGTCACTTTAACAGGACTCTGGTGCCTTCTCAGTCTGCTCTTTGGGTGTATCATCCTTAGAGGCATCTGGGTAATACTCTGGCTTGGTCTGCAACTGGCCACTGGGCATGCCAGCCCTGGAGCTTCCTAGGAGGGACCCTGCCATGGGCCAAGTCAACGGCAGCCTTTGCCTTGCTAGGGCCACTTGAACTGAGCCACAAAGTAATCCGTAGATGGCTGATGCCTTCACTTTGCTTGGAGGTGCCTTGAGAGGCCAAGCTGGGAACCAAAGCTGGCTGTCACTAGTGCTGAGATTAGGGCTGCTTAGCCAGAGATACAGGACATGCTGAAGCTAGATGCTGCTAGTTTGGGTTTTATGAACTTTTGAGAGATTTTAGGAAAATCTGCACATGAGCCAAAGCAGGAAAAGCCACTGAAAAGGGCTTGGGTATGCCCTAAAGTTGGGTGGGACAAATGAACGGTGTTAGCCAGGTTGACAGATACTCAAATATGGTGGCTTCCTGCATCTGCATGCCAGGAGAGAGGAGGTCTCAGTGATGAAGCAATGGCTTCTGCCTGCTCCTCCATCCACAAGAAAGCTGCCCCTCCAGCTCTTGCTCTGAAGCCAGAAAACTCAGTTCCTCCCTGTATGTCCCTGGTGCCTTTCGAGCTGTTGCCCCACCACTGGAGCTCACAGTCAGTGATTCCGTCAGTGAGTAAGTCTGTGCACTGGCCTTTAAGAGAATTTCCTGGGACTGAAGCTGCCCTCCATCTCACTCAGGCACACCACCACCCCTTGGTTTTCATAACCAGAAGTTATGGGAACTTCTCTCCCCAGCACTGAAATCCTGGGCTGGGGAGCCTGGTGTGAGGCTGGGATGACTCTCTCCTCCAGAGGGGACCTCCACAGCTGAGATATCCCTTCTGATTTTTAATGGTTACATGCGGATATGAGACAAGCATGTTCCGTGTCTCTGCCCCTTTTGCCAGTTTCAAGGTGGCTCTTCTGCATGTCTGTAGTTGTAGGGCTTTGGTTCAGTTAGACTTCAGGCAATGATCAATGATGATTGTTCTATAATTTGGTCATAATTTTGATGTGGTTTTGAGAGAATGCAAACACAGTGTTTACCTACTCTACCATCTTGACAGGATTCTCTCTCCTTGCTCTTTCTTGAACAGCAGGAATGTTCCCTCCATTTGGCTTTTGAACATGCTGTTTTCTTTGAAATATTGTCAGGTCATTACTCAACTATTACCTTCCCTGATTACCTCCTTAAAATTATAAATCCACTTTTGTAATATTTCTTATTGTCATATTTTATTTTTTTACATAACATTTAATTTCTCGCTTATTATATATAGGTATTATTTAGATAACTGTTTTATTGTCTGTCTTGCCCCACTCACTGGAATATAAATATTTGAAGGCAAGGGATTTTTGTCATTTTCTTTGTTTTGTCTGACAGGCAGCTCAGAATAGTGGCCAGAGCACAGATCCTAGATGTGTGTCTGGTCTCTGCCTCTTACTTGCTGGGTGACTGTGAACCTGTTCCTCCACTTCCTTTTGTGTAACATGGTCCATTTAGTCTGCTATACAGAATACCTTGCATTAGGTGGGTTATAAACAACAGAAATTTATTTCTTACAGTTCTGGAGGTTGGGAAGTCCAAGGTCAAGGCATCGGCAGACAGTGTCTGCTGAGGACCTGCTTCCTGCTTCATAGACAGCCATCTACTCACTGTGTCTTCACAATATGGA
This sequence comes from Aselliscus stoliczkanus, assembly GCA_033961575.1. Lineage (NCBI taxonomy): Eukaryota > Metazoa > Chordata > Mammalia > Chiroptera > Hipposideridae > Aselliscus > Aselliscus stoliczkanus. The sequence continues at coordinate 47,790,786 of CM066734.1, forward strand.
AGGGCAAAGGGTCACTCTAGAGTCCCTTTTTTATAAGGACATTAATGCCATTCATGAGGGTCATCTTATGACCTAATCACTTTCCAAAGACCCCACCTTCAAATCCCATCACACTGGGGATTAGGTTTCAACATGTAGATTTTGAGGGATTTTGATTGTGCCAAACATTCAGTCTATGGCACATGGGGATGGTAAGAGCACCTGTCTAAAAAGGATAATGAGAGAATTCAATAATTTAGTAAGGGGCTTAGGTAAGTTCCTGGCACAAGAAAAACAATATGTAACTATTTGTGAGATAAACATATTGTAAATTTCCAGCACACAAAACAGGCTCTTGGAAGGTGATCAGCAAACATTCACTGAATGAATCCTCAAAATGAAAATCACAGCAAATGAAAATCCAGTTCTTGAGTTAGGAGCCTGCTGATGAATGTGTTTTGTTTGCTATACCCAGGTGAGCCCACTGTCAAATTATGAAGAGACATGTGCTTTGTGTTGCTTTCTGAGCAGTAAGAGTCTGTGAAGATGCATTCTTGTTGTTGCAAGTGGAAGACACATATCACAAAAGGGAGAAGGGAGGATTGGTGAAGGTCCTTTACTCACAAAGGTTGTATGACACAGTAAGAAATATATATCTGGGGGCCAGCCAAGTGGTGCGTTGGTTAAGAGCTGGCCTGGGATGGTTCAGATCCCACATATGAGGGCCAGTGACGCTGCCCTCTATAGTTAAGGTGGTGAACAACAGCTCCACCTGGTTGCCTCTATAGCTAAGATGGTGAACAAAAGCTCCACCTGGAGCTGGGCTGCTGTGAGTTCCCTGGACGGCATAGCTGCAGCCCCTGCTGTAGTGGGCTGCCATAGGCTACAGTGAGTGGCTGGCAACCAGCGTGAGTGGCTGGCAGTCAGCGTGAGCTGCCAAGAGCTGCCGTGAGCAGCCGTCCAGTGGCTGGCAACTGATCTGCCTCACCTGGGAAGAGCACAATGATAATACCAACATGGGCCAGTGAAGCAACATCCTCCACAACTAGACTGAAGGACAAAAGGACAGCAACTTTTCTGTTCCCTTCTCTGATTCCCCAATGCTGTTCCCCTCCTCCAATTCCCCAATTAAAAAAAAAAAAAAGAAAGAAAATATATTTGGTCTTCATCTCTGGTTCATGACACAGAACTGTTAAATTCTTTTGAGTTTCCTGAGTAGAGTGATAGGTGTGTTTTTCGTTCTAATGGGGAGACTCTTGGTGGGTCCCTAGATAACTTCAGGATGGGGTTGGTCACCAAAAAGACCAAAGTGTGATTAGAGAGTTGGAACTTTCAATCCCACGTTTGAATCTCTTGGGGAGGAGAGGGACTGGAGATTAAGTTAATTACCAATGGCCAATGGTTTGAGCAATAATTTCTCTGTAATGGAATCTCCATTAAAACACCTAAACAATGGGGTTCAGGGAATTTACAGGTTGATGAACACATGGAGGTGCTGGGAGGGTGGCCCAGAGAGGGCATGGAAGCCCTGCATCATTCCACTATACCTTGCCCCATGCATCTCTGCCATTGGCTGTTCCTGAGTGGTAGCCTTCATAATAAATTGGTGATTTTAAGTAAACTGTTTTCCTGAATTCTATGAGCATTCTAGCAAATTACTGAACCCAAGGAGGAGATCATAAGATCATCTGATACATAATTGGTGGATCAGAAGCATATTGGTCAAAAGCCAGTTGATCCAGAACTTGCTATTGGTATCTGAAGTGGGAGGCAGCCTTGTGGGACAGAGCCCTTAAACTGCAAGGTCTGTGCTAACTTTGGGTAGTTAGTGTCAGAATTGAATTGACTTGTAGGACACCCAGTTGAGGTCCAGAGAGTTGGTGAATTGGTTGATGTGGGAAACATACACACACACACACACACACACACACACACACACACACACTTGGTGTCAGGAGTGTTCTGTGGACAGAAATAGTTCAGAGGCTAAAATCTGTGACTTAGGTTATCAGTATAAATCATGTTTGTATACACTTAAATCATTTTACATTTTATGAATTGTATTTTAAATTTGCGATATGTTGGAAATACTCTTCTCATTTTTCAAACAGAGAATTAAATACGGACATATACAAATATTTTTAAAATAACACTCAAATGTGATTTTTCTGTAAAACCATAAATAAATGAATAAAGTACAGTAAATTCTTGAATAACATGGCTTTGAGCTGCATGGGTCCACTTATACATGAATTTTTTTCAATGAATCTGTATAGTACTGTACACGTATTGTTTTCTTCCTTGTGATTTTCTTAATAAAAATTTCTCTAGCTTACTTTATTGGAAGAATACATTATGTAGTACATATAATACACAAAATATGTGTTCATCAACTGTTTATGTTATCGATAAGACTTCTGGTCAACAGTAGGCTACTAGTAGTTAAATTTGAGGGAGTCAAAAGTTATATGCAGATTTTCTACTGACCATGAGTTGTCCAAGCATCATATATATATATATATATATATATATATATATATATATATATATGAAAAAAGGCAGGTGCCTCTTTAAATTCTATAACCAAATGTTCTGAATATGGATTTCTTGTTGTGTTTTGGTGTTTAATTATTTATCACTGAGGTTTCAAGCTCCCTCCTTTTACCTCTGATCAATCTTGCAGAATGGAAAAAGGATAGAACTGACAGACAATGGAGAGAAATGAGACTTGCAGGAAGAATGAGAAAGAAGATTCTAAGGAAAGTAGTTTTTCCTCCATACAACTTCTAGTTTGAACTGTTTATTTCCCAGCCTGTTCTTTCAGCTCATTATTTCTCTGCGTTTTTGCCTTAAAGTTTTCTTCGCAAGGACCAAGTCAGCATTTTTTTGCTACCAAAATCAATGTGTCTTTCATGGGCAGCCATTTTGATGGCATAACTAACTTGTTTAGGATAACACAGTGCTAAATATTTTAGCTCGTCTATTTGTCAGAATAATCCTAGAAAATCAGCTCCAGTTTAATCCTCATATTATCCATGAAGATTCCTGTTCAGTTGCGGGATGTCACAGAGTTCGTCCCCTTAATTGCTGCATGGGTAGGTGTCAGACAGCCTGATATCTCATAGTATTGGCAGAGAAAGAAAACTTATCTCAGGAAACTGACATGTGGAAACTTGAGAGCAGATAGATGTCCCTAAGAAAGCTCTTGATGATAAGGGGAACATGGTTTGGCATTTATCAGAAGGGCGAAAGCAATCACCACTGGACCTTTCTTCGTGTTTTAGCAGGAAGTCAGTGTTTCCCTGCCTCTGAGCCCTGACTGCCGGATCAGCTCTCCATTGTGGTTTTATGTCAAGGAAATCCAACTGACTGCAGCAATCTGTGTGAAGAAAATGAACTCTCACCCCAGTGCCTCAATAAAGCTTCATATCAGGGCATAATGTAAACCAATAGGAAACCTACATGGCTCCCCCTACTCCACGTACACCCTTCCCTACTGCCTGTTTATTGTGCAGTGTGCAACTGGGGAGTCTCCTGTGATACTGAAGCCCTTTTTTTCACTGTTCTCTCTAACTGCAGTGTTCTTTTCTTATTTGCCCAACTACTGCTTAACCTGCTGAGATCTGGACTTGTTCAAATAACACACGTTTCCTCAAAAGAATGACACCTAATTAAATTCCAGACGACAGCATTTCACAAAAGAGATGCTTCATTTTTTGCAAGTCACTAGTTCCGTTTCTTGTGATGTGTTCTTGCTCTGCTTGGTCAGGATCTCGCTTCAAGGAATTCTGATGCAGATTTAAAACATTCTAGAAAGAAATCAAATGCGAGGCTCTATGGCGTTCAAAATAATTTATGCATCTCATCCTCTAGGCTACCAGCCAAACTGCAGGCAGGGAAATGTGCTTCACATTCTATCAAGGTTCATGCCACAATAAATCCTTTTGGACGGAGATCTAAATTACAATTGTACAAAGAAATTTGGGGTGAAAAATAGCGCAGTGTTATTCTGCAACTCCAAGTGTTTGTAAAGCTTATAGAAACAACAACAACAAAAAATGTCAGGAGAATATCTGGTAGAAGTAAAAAAATTCTAAGTAAGTTTGTTGTAACCCTTCAGAGGAACGCACATTAAAAAGGGGTCAATTAACATTTATCAAGAGATGTTGGCATTTGTGAAGTGTATTTACCTGGGAGGCCAAGTACATTTCTGTGTATCTTCAAAGTCATAGCAACTCACAGAAAATAATAGGCCCATCTGTAGGTGGAGGCTGGGGTTCCTACATGGCCTAGAGTTGCAGACTCTAAGGGACTCTCGTTGGTTTTCTCTCTGACACAGTTTTGAAATTTCCAAAAATTACTATTTCCCTACATTTAGAGTTGGAGAAGCACACATGTAAATGAAATTTCTTAATATGCCTGCTGCCTGCTTCAGGGAAATCAGTGTCAGCTAAGGCAGCCATTTCCTAGCTTTTCCCTACTTCTGCCTGACCTGTATTCACGCTATGCCCCAGGGTAGTCAGGCGTAGGTGTGAAATCAGGCTACCTGTAAATGGGAGGCATACAAGAGTAGAACAAAACTGTTGGGTCTGTTCCTCTACAAGCTCCTTACATTTCCAGGGCACAAGCCGCATGCAATGAGAATGCACTTGAACTGCATGGCCGTGACATTTAAAAGCAGAGTCAGGTTTATGGGAACCAACTGGTCTTAGGAGTGACAGCTTCATAGCTTCCCTGATGGTTAAATCAGGTGTTTATCTGCTTCCTTAGAGAGCTCTGAAATACTTCAATATATTCTCAAATTATCCAGAGGCAGTTTACATTAAAATCTTCCCGCTGTGGACTGCTTCACGTCTCTGAGGCTTTGTCTTTAGTTTTTGTGTCTTGACATTCCTTGTCTCCACACTCGTCTGAGATCTGGTTCTGCCCTTTATTGACATTTGAGTGTATCCCTGGTGCAGGGTTCATCATGCCCCTGGTCCCCCTCTGAAAGTGAAACCATCTGGTCTTCCCAATTCCTTTCTTTAACTCAGATTTGTTGAGCTTTGTGATAACCACAGATACCAAGCATTTACTAATTCATTAATTATGAGGACAGTTTGGTGGGTTAACATTCAACAAAAACAACCACTGGATCATTTACTTCAAGGAGAACACCTTAAAGTCAAACTTCAAATAATTTAATTACTAAGTCTATATGGATCAGGAGGAAACTGATGATATACGTCATTATCTTGTTTTATCCTCATCGAGGAGGAAAGGTAATCTCTACCTCAGGCAGTCTTGATTGTCTGGGCTGTCTTGAGATTTTTTAGAAGATGAAAAAGAGAGTTCTTTTTGTATAGGTGGGTAAACCTGGACAGGTCTAGCTGATTTCATATGAAAAGCTGTCAAAATACGCTGTACTTTGGGGAGAGGAAATGTATAATTTGCTGGAATGGACAGCATTTCATACATGCTGACAGGCTTAGGTTTCATCAGTAGAGGCCTGAGATCTGCAGTTGTGGAGGTGAAGATCTGAGGACTAAGGAGAAATAGTAGTTATGCAGCAGTAGCCAGACTTGAGCAGTTTTCTCCAGGATGCTCTTGGCTTCCTCCCCTGCATTCCTTCATCCATTACTTTGCCTGCTGGGTGATCTTTCTAAATTAGTTTGGTGGATATGGATACCCCTGAGCTTGGAACCTTTCAAATGTACCTACTGCTTTGAAGATATACTCTGAAATCCTATGGGTATTATCAGGGTTTCAACTGTCTGGCCTCAGCCTACTCTCCAGTCATCCTTTCCTTGCTCCCTCTGCCCCAGCTGGTCCACTTGCTCCCAGCCACCCTGTCCCTGGTATGCTGTGTTGTCCCTGGTAAAGTTCTACTCATCTGTCAAGATCAAGTTCAAGTATCACTCCCTCTGTGGAAACTCTCCTGACTCCTTCCGTACAGAATGAATGTTTCTCTCCTTTGTGACATCACTGAACTTGTAAAGATTTCTGTCCTGGGACCTTTAACCCATCATTTGCTGTATTTGTCTAAATGTCTGTCTACCCCATTATACTGCAGGCTAATTGAAAGCAGGGACCCTGTCTTTTTTGGTTTTGTAGCCTTGGAGTCAAGCACACTGCATAGCATAGGTTAGATGCTTAATAAATATTTGTTAAAATAAACTCTGGGGAAAATATTCCCAGATACCTGTCTAAAGGTTCTGATTCTGAAAAGAGTGGTTTGGAATAGGGGACCTGTTAGGAGAAGAAGTGGTCTCCAGATTCATAAGAGATATAGATCTACAGCTAATTTAGAAGTTACATGATTGTCATTAGCATTTTTTCTTTACCATTTGCACTGTGTTAAAGAAATGACAACACATTAAATGATGTTTAAAAGCACTGGCCTTAATAATTTTCTACTGTTCAGGAAAGTTGCATGATTTGCACTAGAAATTTGGCCCTTTTGCCATTATAAAGACAATTCACATCATTTACAATTGCAGCTCTGAATTTACTCCATGATATCAAAGTTTCATCAATACAGTCCAAAAGATCCATACAGAAGTAAAATTTTAAAAATCAGTATGGAGTTGCACAGAGCAACTGCTTAACTACTGACTGGACATCCCCACAGCTTCTGGTACCTGATTCCTTGCCAGGGGTTCAGGCCTGTGTGTACTTGGTGTATTAAAAAAGATAGTCCAAGAGTGATGGATGAGGAAATGGAAAGAATATTTGGAATGCAAAACATCTCACTTCACACATGCTACATAAATTAGCTGAGGCACACATCCAAAATCCCCTGAAAAATAGGTGCAATCATTTCCAGTTTGGGAAAAGGGGATGAAATCATAGAGGAACTTCAGTCACTCACTTGGAAAGTCATTGGACTTCATAAACTGAGACTAGTGACCAAGGCAAGAGCTGAACTAAAAACACCTTGACTTATTCCAGTAGTAGGATTTAAATTGGCAGCTAAAACCCCTATGTCTCTGATCTAGGGGAACTCAACATTTGGGTTGTGGGCAGGGACAAAAGTCTTCATGCACTTGCTTCTATGATTCTAGATCCTTCCTTTTTTTTTTTTACAGTTCACTGTAGTTGGTATCAGTCCCCACAGGAGGGCAGGTTTAGAAGCAAAAGGATTTTCTATCTTGTCATTAGCCCATGGCTCTGGACATGTCAGTGATTTTTCTTCCACAATAGGTAAATGGTTTCGAAAACTAACGGTGGAAAGGAAAGAAAAAAATATGTTGAAAGACAAGGGTAAACATATGTAAGAAATTAAAACAAAATGATCATTTATTATTTTTAATATGTAGTCAAATATGACAGCAGTCTTACACAAATTGCTCCCTTCTCCCCCTTCTAAAATCCCAAATTTGTTGACTTTAACTGAAAGTGAAAAACCATGATTTAATTCTGAAAATAGCATTCAACAGAGAGAACACAGGTACCATTTGGTCACCACCCACTTCCAGACCTTTAAAGATGAATTGTGTCACTATGGCAGTCAATACATCGGCTTTCTTATAAAATTATTACTATGAAAGAAAAGATTTCCCACATACTGTAAGCAGGACCAGAAGGATTACAGAAAAAGTTGGCTTAAGAAGCAGTGTGAGGCAAACTTTAATGAATTATTGCAATCATAATGATCTCCACGTAAAAAGGTAGATGGCAAATTAATGGGCTGTAAAGAAATACATTCAAACTTAGATAATTCTTACAGTGAAGATAATCAAGAAGCTTGCAGAAGTTACATAATATCTGAACTACTGAATTTAAACAGTGGATTTCAGTAAAGATCACACCTCTTCTGCTATCGGACACCAGTAGTGCAAATTCAGATACAATCATTTTTACATTTGCAGGTTCAGGTACGTCAAGCGTGAGGTCATCAGGAAGCATGCTCACGTTCTTTGATCGTGAAAGAATGCAGCCACGGAATGTGTCATTGACATGGCAACGGAAACAGAAATGATGTCCAGAGGCCTGGAGTCAATTCAAAACACCCAGTTTTCCAAGCCCTGTGTTAAATGAAGTCTTGGAAAACCTCTGCAAAATGAACCGACACCTGAAAAACGCGTCCTTGATTTGAGGGACTGGGCTTCAGAAAACGGTGAGAAACAAACTTGCTGTGTGCTCTGCTCACCCACACAGTCTGCCCCCTTGTCTGGGCCTGACTGGGTTTTGACTGGGTTTAGAGGGTCAGATTCTCCCGCAGTGTTCGCTTTCAGCAGCACCACAGTGAGCTTTGTGATTCTGACAAAGGGTACAATTATACCCACTCCGAAATGCATTTTACAAATATTCTGTGTGCTGGTGCAACTGGCATAAAACACAGACAGCCCCCCCGGGTGCCCAACTTCTTATTTCACACTTCAACATTTTGAATTACTACAAGCAGAATTACCAGAAACAGTAGGAAATTCCTGGCATTGGAAGTTCCCATGATCCCAGCTGGCAGGCCAGAAAGACTTTTTTTTCCCCCCTGAAGATAATGTACTTCCCAGGCACTGTCCAAAGGCCTCAAATGAGGCAAATGAAAGATTTGTTTTGACCAACCTATGAAAAGACTTTCCCCCTCCCAGCTAGAGCCCCGAGACTTAGTTATAATATACACAAAATGTCTGTGTCTAAAGAAAATTCATTTCCCTAAAATGTTTTTAACATTTCTTAGCAAGGGAAGCTCTGATTTCACCTTAATGGTCTTTTCAGAGTAGCCGGGTAAAGGACACTTAATTTGAGTTTTTACCGCCCTGCTACAAATATGACAATCAGAGTGTTTTTGTTCAAACATTTTTAAAATGGTTGCTTAAACTGGACCGCAATGTCTAGACCACAGTCCTTAGGTCTGGGTCCTGGGATGGTCAAACTTCATAGAGATGCAGCTATGGGTCCACAGTTCCAAGTGCCCTTTTTTATCCTGTCCTCAGAAAAACTCCTTTTATTTTTATGGTATTTATTGCTAGTGTGTGGCTGGCTCTCTCATGGTCTCTGGTATAAGGGAACAAAAGAGCATGCCTTGTAAGTCACAGGGAGACAAATGGAAAGTCTCTTTTTGGTCATACCTGACCATAAGCAACACAATTCCCTAGAGCAAAGTCCTCAGTGATATTAGGATGGTGCCACAGGAGATGATGGCTGATTTTTAGATTAATTGGGGGGCATCCTTTATTTTCTGTATGTCACATTTCTAGTATAACTTGCAGGATCTGTGCCTCAGTGTCTGAATGACCTAAATTTGGGCTGATTTTCACTGAATATTTATTTCCACATTACTCTGAAGAAGACGAAGACTCTGCTTCAGAGCATATTTTGATCTTTATTTTGTTCTGTGTATTATCCCCATCCACTCACTATGTCTATATCTCTCCTCACATAGCAAACTTCTAAAATTAGCTTTATGCTATGTATCTAGTCCATAGGCACAAAAGGTAGGTTTATAGCTGCATGATGAGTAAGTGATGTGAATGTATATATATATTTTTGTAATGCTAGGGAAAAGAGGAATTATTTTTTAAACATCAACAAGTTACTGTCATGTTAAAAATTTTTACTGTATTTTGTTAGGTGAGATTGTTTTAGTAATTCTCAAATGTTAATAAATCTTAGAAATTAGAAAAAGATGAATACCAGCATATGATTTGCATTAATTTTTTCCAGCCTTTTCTTCCAGATTTAAAGTAATAGAATCAATCGTTCAGTATGACAGTGATCTAGAAATTAACATATATCAATATTGAGAGGCCAATAATGATGTATTCCATAAACTTTTATGGAGAACTGATTCAATTAATTATGTAATTTTGCTCTCATAATTATCACCTTACTTCTTTGCAATTATCATTGAGAGCAGTGGGCACTGGATGGTTTAAGCTATGTGGGCCGGCCGAGTGGCACGGTGGTTAAGAGCTGGCTTGGGACGCCAGCGGCCCCGGTTCAGATCCCACATAGAGGGCCAGTGAAACTGCCCTCAAAAAAAAAAAAAAAATCAACTAAAAGCTATGTGAGGCAATAATTAGGCAATTGTATTATAATTTAAGTTGAACAGAAGATCAACTTAATCAAAACATTAAGTAACACCATATTGTCTGACATGACAGTAGTAGAGTAGAAAATTATATATACACTTGAGGGTCTCCTAGGTGATGGTTTTCTTATTTCCATGATTGTCTTATAAGAGGTCACTCTGGATGTGCTTGTCAATATTCTATACCCTTAGGCTTCATAATCAAGGCTTTCAATTGTGTATCCATACTAGTAACTTGTAGTCAATAATTATGAATGCTTTCTAAGTCTAGGCTGGTCTTTTAGCAAAGGAATAAAGAGAAACCTGATATTCCAGTAGGGAGTTTGCTGTTATTTCTGGGAATATTCTAAGAGACTGTCTTTGTATAACTTCAGCAAGTTTTTTAATTGGTGCAGAACAGAAACAAGTACAACTGGATGGGATTCAGAGTTATCCATAGGAAAAATCACACCGACCCTATAGGAAAACTGACATAAGGCACATCAAATCAGCAGGAACTTTGGCTTGATAGAGTTAAACATTCCAACTCTGAGATTCCCAATTTTTAATTACGTGGGACAGTCAATTGTCTTTTGTTTTTTGTTTTTTCCCCACAGAGGGACAATAAAAAAAATCTATATCAGAAATAGAAAGCTCATCCAGATATACTTAACATTAGAAGCAACAAACTTCAACTTCTCTGCACATTTGGAAGGCAAAGACAAGAAACAAGATTTGTAGATTTGTGTGAAGTGACCAAAAGAAAACTCCTTAAAGTCTCTGAGGTACTGAAGTTGTGTGACATCAAGCACCCAAAGTGAAGCAAAAAATCATGGCAGCAGCTATCACAGCAGCAAACATAATTGCCAAACTGCCTTATCTCTGGCTACAAAAAAGTCAATTCCCAAATTTCCAGCGATAACCAATCTTCCAATCTTCTCTCAATAAATTTGTAAAACCGAGAGATGGAGAAATACATTAGAATGACGTTGGGTTGTGGTTGAATTCATGGCTTTTACAGTCCCTTCTAATGCAAAGAGTTCAGGATTCCAAGTCTTATTGTAAACAAAAAACCTACCTATGAGGAAGATTAACTAAAAAGGGTAAAAGAAATATTCCTTGTTTTCTCCTGCTATATTTTGCTCACTAGCTAATCTAGGAGATGTCCCAATCCCACCTCAGGGGACATTTGGCAAAGTCTGGAGATGTCTTTAGCTGTCACGACTGGGGTGTGTGTGAAAGAGGGAGCTTCTGGCGTATGGTCAATAGAAACCCTGGAAGCTGCCAAACACCCTACAATGCATGGGACCGCTCCTCCCCACCCCACAACAAAGAACAGTAGGTCCCAAAATGTCAACAGTGCTGAGGTTAAGGAAACCTGAGACAGTCTAATAAATGACAAACAACCAAACACACCTAAAGTGCAAATGCTTCTTTGATACACTGGTGATTCTAGAATACCTTAAAAGTGATGTTGATAATTCAAAAAGGCACAACAGATATACTGGTGCATGAAAGTGAACTATTACATCTGGTTAGAAAGAATTCAAGTGGCCTGGAAAGTCCCCCTTGGTCTGGGACAACTTTGGATGAGTAACTTTTTTTCTCATCAATGAAAACACAGATCATGTGACATAGAGCAGATTGTGCAATGATGCATCATATTTCAGAAACATTCTTTAGACAAACAGTTGACAGTCCCCTCCGTAAGTAGAATAGAAAATTAGAAATGGAAATTGAATAGAGTAATATTGATTCTGCCTAGTTGCCAAGTTGTGTTTGAGGATGTCACCGTATTATAGTTATCAGTGTACATCGCCGATCTTTCACTATTTGTATTTATCACTATATGCCACAGACGTAGCACAGGAATTTGGTTCCTGTAGGTGCTCAATAAATATTTAAGCTGATTGAGTGATTGAATGAATGAACAAATAAAGGGATGAATCAAAGTGCTCTGCAAAATGTAAAGTGCGTTACAAACACAATGTCAGATGAGTATACACATAATAGGTAATGCCACACGCCTCATGATATTTGCTTTGAAAACCTTCTTAGGGCAAAAAGTACAGACAATTTAATAAGCAAATAAAAACTGTGGTTATATATATGGTGGAAAAAAAAAACACCCTGCTATAATGATTATTCATTTGTCAGGTACACTGGGGAGAAATGAAACAAAAGCAGAAAAATTATAAATGGCAAAAGAGAAATAGTATTGTTAACTTAGATGGCCACAGGTAAGGTTGGAAGGCAAGACTGTGACAAACTAAATAAAGATCTTGTAATAGCTAGAGCTTCAAATCACTGTTGTTATAAAAATGGCACCATTCTTAAGACAGCATCACAGAGGAAGATTGGTCCACTGTTCCATATTATAGGACAGAACCGATAGTCAATATAACAAAGAAAGCTAGCTTTTAGATGGACTGTGCCTTCTGAGCTGCTTAAATGCTGACAAAAGGGTGTAGGTAAGGGGCTTTAGAACAGAAATAACCCAAGAGGAATTTCAAATTCAAGACCTGGTTTTGACACTGGGAAAATTACTTTATCTCTCTGGGCCTCAATTTTCTGATCTGTGACATGAAGAGGTTGAATTAGATGACCTCCCATGATTCCAGCATATGGATGCTGATGCCAAAAGCAGGTGGGAAAGAAAAAGCAAGAGTAATCTTTTGGAATTAGTAAAGCACATTGTAATAAAACATTTGAAAAAAAATGCCTGAGGAAATACAAAGCAAAATAACATTTCACAGGAGGAAAATACCATAACCATAAGATCTATTTTTCAGTTAGTCTTATTTAAATATTCATTGCTTATCGTGAAATGGAAGCGTCTTGAACCAAGGCATGGCTTCCAGCAAAACTTTTTCTCAAGTGGACAATATATCCTAGGGGCATCACCAAATTTATGCTCCTTTAGAATGAGGAAATAGTGCAAGATACTTTTTTGCCAAAAAGTTAATAAGTTATTCTAATCTGAGAATATATACTATCTGCATATTAGCATAATTTAAATTAATTTTAATTAATATTCCTTTTACATATTTGGCATTTGCCAATTTTTACATTTAAAATTAAGTTCCACATATTTATATTTTAATTGTGATAGCCCCTTACATTTGTGTTATAGGAATAAAAGAAATATTTCAAGTTACTTGTGTTTGAGGTATTTCCTTCTAAAGAGAAGCCTGCTGGTTAGCTCCTGGGCCTCCCTTTGCTATATGAAGAAGAGATTGGGAAATCAGAAGAAAATACAGAGGCTAAGTGACTACATAATAAAGATCGGAGCCAGCTGAAGGATGCACTTAGGGGACTCTGGTGTGGGAGAGGAGAGATGTTATACAGAGAAAAAAATTAAGAGAAAATAATCAGATTGGAAGAAAGGAAGTTAAGCAATTTTGCTGGGTGTTTTGAATGTATTCTCCTTTGGCATTTTCTCAAGAAATGTATTGATCTGATTGCCTTTGACTGCTTTGTGGATTGATGGATTGTTCTCTGAAAGCAAATATGTGTTGCTACCAGGCCAACAGCTGTGCTTTATTCGTGTTATGTTGACATAGGTTTTACAAGTCTGTACATCTGTACAGTTAGTCAATCTGCATAATAATAAGCTTGCAAGGAAGACAGGATAAAAAGAAAATTATTTTCCCAAATTGAGACTTATGGAGGTTATAAAGTGATTTTCCCAAAATAACACAGTAGAGACTCAAAACTGGGTCAGATGGTACGTTTTTCACTACTCCATCATGCCTGAGATCAAAATGCTTAGGTATGGCCAAGAACTACAAAATCTTCTCTTTTTCCTCCAGAAAAATTTCCTCCAGAGGGAATTACAAAGAAAGACCTCTACAGCACTGTGTAATTTCCTGTGACAATGGGAATGTTCTATGTTGTCCAATATGGTAGCCATGAGCCAAATATGGCTACTGAACACTTGAATGTGTCTAGTGTGACTGACTTTTTATTTAAGGTTAATTAATTTAAATAGCCACATTTGGCTAGTGGGTATAATATTGGACAGCATCACTCTAGAAGCTACACGTGACAGATTAGCAAATGCCCTAGGGGTCTCAAACTAAAATAATAACTGGGGACAAATTGTATGTTATCATTTATCTTTAATTTTCTATTTTTTTAGTGTATCTTGAAGTCCAAACCCTTCATAAACAAACCAACATTGTGGTTGCTGCTATCTGGTTGGCTTGAGTTTTTTTTTTTTTTATCTTTTAACACTTTAATCGTTGAATATTAGTTTTACAAACAATTAAGATGAAATAATTAACTTTCTCTACAGCACCATTTACCTGATTTCTCTAGGAGTTTGTATGTGTTCCTTTGCTGTTCTTAATTTTTTAAATTGTTTTTGTTAATCTCCCTCTACTATGTTCATAGTATTAATATATTAAGTAGTATACAGATGTGCCCTTTTTAATATATAATATATGTAAAGTTCAAAGCATCAGCATCTATTCTGAGCTTCCAGAAACTGTATAGGTTTACTCTTCCTTTGCAGTACATGAGCACTAAGAATAAAGCAGACAAATAAAATAGAATGAAGGTTTCATGAAAAAAGGATTCAGCCAGCCTTTCCCCTTACCACTAAAAGATTCATACACAACAGAAATGTCTAACCACCTCTTAACTCCTAGTTCTTTCAGGAAGTCTTCCCACACTTCAGTAGCCTTTTTACTTCTGATAAGTTGTCCCTATTACTTCATGCTTTAGTTCACTGAACAATTCAGGGGGTTTTATGCTTTTCTACAAAATTGCCAATTCTTTTGAATAAAAAATGGAAGATGGGAGGGTATAAAGATAACATTACTACTTCAAAGAATTGTGTAAAGATTTGGATATATATGCAAGTTTTATATAACTGTCAATCCACTGCTAGTAGAAGCCACACCTACCACAAAAGCTAGTGAAAAAGCGTCATCTTATCCTAAAAGGAATCGTCTATGTGTCCCTTATGTCTCTGTAGAATACCAGTTGCACCAGTTACATTGGCAAGTCACTTGGTTATCACTATCTGATCAAACCTACTCCACCAGAAACAAGTTGGGATATTTTATAGAAACTGAACGAAGCTACAGCAGAGAGATTGTCATCACATCTTTCAATCACCTTGCTTGTCCATTTTTTTTTTCTTTTTGTAATTATTAACTAAGCAGTTTAGGAAAAAATTACCAACCTCATCAGGTACTTAACAAAATGTAAAGCAAACTCCATGTGATGGAAAAATGTCACTAGTTTACATCAGACATTTGTGAAGATAAATATGATACTCTGTTAGTGGATCAATGTCTTCCAATGTAGACACTGTGTACAGATGCTAAACTGTTAGTAAAGTGCTATTTAAAAGATCTCTGCTTCTTGATACCCAAATCTGCAAATGGTAGACACTGTACCCTATAAGAACCAACAGCTTCTTGGCACAGGATGTAAGTTTCATGGGTTGAGATGTTGATGAGATTGTATACACAGTACCTGAATTTTAAACTTTAGGAGCTCAGTATACATTTATATATATATAAATTAACCACTTTCCACCTCAAAGGGATGCCTTTTCTTTCTTGGTTCAGGGGGCAATTTCAGAATCTGGATTGTGATTACAGGGCAAATGGCAGCTCCATTAAGGAGCTTTTGGCATCGGCTTTATTTAGCCTGGGAGGGACAGGGTTGATCTGAATGAAAAGAGTGGCTCAAATAGGCAGGAAATGATGGGCACTGCAACTAATTGAACCCCTTTTGCTAAGTGACATAAAAATATTCTAATATTAAGGATTATTTTACAACTCTATGGAAGTATGCAGTAATGCACCTTGTGTGTTTTGTCTGACAAAATGCACTCTTAGAGTCACAAGAGCCTGCCTTGTGTTAGTTCATAAACAAAAATATATTTATATATATATATTTATGTAACGACTATGTGCTTTAAAGAAAATTACTGTATGGTTCAGCAGGGTTCTTTCATTCTCTTTATCGCCAGGGATTTGCTGACTTGAATGGCTTCTTAGACAGGAACTGACAATGAAATGGGCCTTTAGTACCGAAAAAACAAACAGCAAAAAACCGAAAAACATGAAACACATGTTTAGAATCCCTTAATATTTTTGGTTCAAAAATCATTAAGGGACTCTCCATCCTTTTGTTTCCTTCAGCCAAGAGCAACTGTGGCTTCATAGGACTTCACAGTTGGGAAATGGAGGCAATGCTTTGTAAAACATGTCAGAAGCTTTATTCTTAGGGGGGAGAACTGAAGGCTTCATCTGCCACTCCCTCTTTCCTAATCCTTAGTTCAAAATTTGGAAATTCCATCACAGTTCACCGAAAGGGCATTCGTGAACAAGGAAGAGGGAGGCCTAGTTTTAAACCTGCTGTGTAGACAAAAGATTCACCCTATAAAGAACTTGTTGGAACAGGTGGATCTATACAGGAAAAACAAAATGCTTTGTCCACATATCTGGTGAAAAGATAGAAAAGCTCTTATTTTGTGTTTGTTTTTGGTCCTGCATGAGCTATCTTTTTCTCAGCAATCTTGAAACATTCATCATTGCTCTTTTGAGTGAAAAAGGTTCAGGCTTTGGGACACGGTTGTCTTTGAGACATCAGAGAAGAATATCTGACCCAGAGGTGTAGATTCCTTGTAACTAAAGCTTTGTTATTATTGTTTTTATTCTCGATCCCTTTGCAACCCTGCACCTAAGCCAATGGCATTGTACTCTTGTCATAATTCCGATAAGTCCAGAGGAGAGGCTCTGAGTGCCATTCCACTAAGGAATCTTATGTTCAGTGGTAAATGGTATCTCGTGGAAGTTTTAGTTTGTCGTTTACCCTTCCTGGGCTGGGCTTGTCCAGAAATCTTGTCTCCATCCAGCTACAGCAGCTTAGGGTGTGTGTGTGTGTGTGTGTGTGTGTGTCTGTCTGTCTGTCTGTCTTAAAGATATAGGCAAACTTTAGTCTTAACACCTGTAAACCAGCACTGGTGCTGTCCTGTCTTAGAGCTCTTAGCACTGCTCAGATACAATGAAACCTTCCTTCTCTCCCACTGGCTCAACTTCGGCATAGGCGGGATGGCCAGAACCTCTTCGAAACTTCATCGCTGGCCATCTGCTGGGGCGTCTCTAGAAGAGAAAATGCAAAAATAATGAACACCAGGATGACAATCACATCAGAAGAAAAATAGATTGGCCAAATATTTTGGATTAGCTTCGGAATTCAATTGCGTAACATGTGAAGCTTTCTCTTATCACTGCCACAAAGCCCCGTGCCTGGGTTTCCATTATGGCATTATCGGCACCTCTCAGGTGACGGTTCTTTTGCCACACCTGTCCCCATAGGACTGAGTACTTCTCTAAGGCAAACTTTACACCTTATGCATATTTATGTCTAAAAGATTCTATAAATGCCCAAAAGGAATGGTAATAAAAAAAAAAAAAACATGTCTTCTTAACATGTAGCCACAGATACTTGCTCTTCTCTGGAAGTCAATAATGATGTCACTTCATTTTGTATATTAATTCACTCAAAAACATAAGGCCATACAATTCTGCATGGTACTTAGAGGTGTACTTGAAATCAGGTGGCAGACTTCCTAGCAAATAAACTGAAAGAAAAATCACTTAATACCTTAAGAAATTACCTATTAAGCTGAGACTTCCATGTGTGACTTTTTGTGCTTGAAAATGAACAAGATGCCAGGCCCTGAAAACTGCATCCAACAGCAGAGGGCGTGGACCATCTCGCACCTATGAACTCAATAACCGCACATCGGACACTGGTCCTAAAATACAGGCTATTTGTATTGACAAAAGGAGCTCATTTCTCCCCAGCTTCCAAAATGCTAAAATGCATTTCACAGCCACAGTGACACTAGGAACTATGACTCCATTTATTAGAGTGCCTGCGATTTTGGAGTAAATAAGACAATAAATATTGAAGGAAGTTTATTCCCAAAGAATTTTAATGTTATTTATCAGTGTAGGTATCCTGGTATTTGGCAGCTTTCTAGATTTGTCAATTACATTCCAACGTCCATGATTAATAGCTACAGATGGGTTTTTGCATCAGGTAGGAATGAGTATTAACTCTACTTTCTAGAAAAAATACTAATCAAGGTAATCACATTCTGCCTACTAATAATATTATATGTTATATAACATTATATAGTATTATAATGTTATATAACATTATGTGGTCACAACGCTTTCTGTGTATCAGCTGATTAAGTGCCATGAAGTGAGTGGAACTGAATTACCCTTATTTTCCAAAAGAACAAGTTAAAACCAAGAGGGGGCTAGATAGCAAACCAGTGTGTCATTGTTGGAACTAAACACCATCATCAATGGAAATGCATGAAGCATCTCTAGGGAGATGAACAAGGTCATTCCTGCTTGTGGCACATGCTGCTCTGCTCATGTCACTGTTTGTAATCCCTACTCTGGTTTCAGTGACTTCACCACTGTGCTTGTGAAGCCACAGCCGCCCTACCTTTCGGAGTAGGCAGCACCACTAAACCATTGCCCTGAATCCCACCTTTCCAAGGCCCACCTGGCAAGTAGAGCCTGGTGGTCTAGCAATAATTTACAGCCCAGCAAATGAAGACATTGTGCTGACTCTTTGTTATGGGTGACTCTTCACTGGAAAAGAGCAGAGGTGACAATGCTAATGTCTGATTCTTGTGAAAGTTACATTTTTGTTAAGCTCCTAACTGTAATTCATGCTTTGTACTAGGTGATTTACATATGATCTCATTTGATTTGCACAACTCAATCATTTACATTTTGCACAAACCTGTAAAACTAGCAACTGGCAGAGCCAAGATTTAAAATGAGGTCTATCTACATCCAAAGTTAATTTCCCACCATAGAAGTTAGTTCTTAAATTCAGTGGTTTGTGTATAACTCACTTGAAATTTGTGAACATGGTTCTATTTTTATGTCAGTCTTAAAAATATAACATTACCAACAACTTCAATATTCTGCTAATAAGTCAGAAACACTAAGCTGATAATTCTCTGTCTTGTTTAACAAAGTACATGTTTATCATGTACTTTGTGAGCTCATCACGGAGTTCCTTGAAATAAAGCATAAAAATATTGACGGTGAAGCTTCCTCTGTTAATACAATACTAATCTATTTTCTGAATTATTTATATAGCCTTAAAGAAAATTTCTCTTGATTTTTTACTACTCTTTGTAGGAAAAAACATAGAAGTACCCCAACAACATTTAAAATCACTAGAGGTGCCACCACTCACATGTAATTCGGTTCAACTATCAGTATCCATCACTTACATGCATTTCTGGGAACGTTAAATCATTGCACACACTGTTTTACGAGCTCCTTTTTTTCTCACTTAGGTACGCACTAAAAAAAGTTCATGAGCTATCCTTTTACAAAATTATTTTAAATATCAGTATATTACTTATAACTAAATTATGATTTATAGTGTCAACTTGATTTTGAGGGTTTTTTTCCCCCCAAAGTTTTTGACAATATAAATAATGTTACAATAGATATCTTTGTTGTTCACCCAATGAGCCCATCTCTAATTAGTTCCTTTTATAAACTCTCAGAAGTGGAATTATTGGGGCCAAGAGAATGCACGAATTTACAAAACACCTGAAATGTCCTGTATGGTGCTAAACGCTGTATTGAAGGGCATATGGCCAAAGAAGGATATGGAACATGGTTTCTGGTTCATATAGGAGATAAAATCCATTTCAGGACAAAGGGGTTTTCATGTAGTCTGGAAAGGTGAAGACAATATAGGGGGAGGCAAGATTTAATATAATTTTCCAATAAATATTCTAAAGATGCACAGGTATAATTTAGCTACAAAATTATTTTTCACTTGTGCAAAACTAAAAGATTTATACTTACTCCTGTTGTTTTGACTAGAGCAGGGGTTGGCAAACTTTTGAAATGAAGAGCCAATTCTGTCCCTCACAACAATTTAAAAATTATTCGAGAGCCATAAAATGAAATCACCATTATGTGAATAATATCATTTAAAAATTTTATAAATGAAACTATAATAGTTTTATTTTCATTTTCAGTTTTACTTCAGAGCCACATGTGCGTACCCAAAGATCTACATGTGGCTTGCGAGCCACAGTTTGCCGACCTTCGGTCTAGAGAAAAAGAAAAAGACATTTTTCTATAATAATATCTTAAAATTCATAATGAAATCTAACAAATATGCAACTAGGGTTTTAAAAATTTAGTGTGATTTTACATTCTTTCACAATTCCTTGGTATCTCCATCTCAGCCCTAAAAATGCCAAACAAAGAGTTAATAACTACTGAAATTCTGCTTTCTTCCTAGAATACTTACACATATCATGAGTCAATTACATGATCTTAAATCTCCTGATTTCTTGGGGCCTCTGTTCCCTCATTTGTAAAATGTTATCTAAGGATTTGTCCTCTAAACTCGTAGGATTCATATACCTGCCTGCCTGAGACAACTGACTTTAACATTGTGAGAAAAAAATAATGATTTAAAAACTCCTCTGTATGGGGGTTCTTCATTGTCCCTCCTGCCTCCCTCCACTAACTTTTAGATTCCTAAATTTAAGGGAGATCTATTAAATTAGTCCCAACTGAAATTGATTTTCTATGTCAATCTGCAAAGCTTTCCTCATAAATGAAAATAATGGGGGCAGTTCTATGACTCTGCATGAATGGCTCAGTATTTGGTTCTCATAGAAAAATCTTTAATGTCAGTGCTATAATATGAGGCATCTGTTCAGTGGACAAAGGGGTCAAGGAACCTGGTTGTCCTGTCTGGTTCTACCATGAAGTGTGATGGGTCACAACCTGGCATTTGTATCTTTCCCCAGGCTTAGACACGTTGGAATCTGTCTTCTTTGTAGAACGGCTAATTCAAATTGTTGCAGAAACTGACAGGGGCAACAGGGTCATTTGCTAACAGGGCAGGATGTGTGCTGAAAATTGAAAAATTCAAACCAGACTGTAGTGTGATTCATTACAGAGATTCAGGAAGTACAGCCTTAAAACATCACTGGACGCAATGCATGAGCGATCTCTCAATTCATTTCGGAGAATTGTTTATGTGATGATCATATGCAGGAGTCAATGTTCACATTCACATCTCGGCGCTGGGGTGGGCTGTGCCATCAGGTATGCTCCCTAATTACTATTAATTGAACAGTTGTCCAGATCTGTCTCTATGGCCTGTGGCAAGATAATTAGCAGAAATATCCATAAACAAACGTGCGGGGTCCCCTCAGTTAGCAGTAGTGTACAGAGAGTTGCAGCTGGAGACCGCTCAGCTGAGACAACAACTCGGATAGTGCTTCTTGGTGGGTGAGATCAGTCCTTGAGGACTAGTTGCTAGGCGTGCGTGTGAAAGAAAATGGACCAATTTTGAAATTCAAGGCCCAGCTGGAAGACACCTGTGGTGCATGATGGCGTGTGACAAGCAGTTGGTTGGAAATTTCTGGTGTTTTGTGCTACTTACTTCACTGAACAAAGTGGGCAAGTGGGAAAAGGCTGGGATCAGGAGACTTAAGCAGCATCACCGCCATGTCCATTCCCAGCAGAGGACTTAGGCAAAGTCCTACGCTTTCTTTGTTACTGAGTCTTCCAATTGGGACAATGAAATGAACTGGATTACTGTTTTTCAAACTTCTTTTCGTTTACAATTAAAAAAACGTTTAAATCACAGACCCTCTCTTCAAATGAAACCTTACCTTGTAGCCCAACTAGGATTGCACACCATAGGTCTCCCTTCATTGTGATGGAGGGACCCCAGCTTACACACTCTCCGAAACACTCCCCACCACCACCACCACCACACACACACACACACACACACACACACACACACACACACAGAGCCTTTGGATCCCATACCTTCTCAGAACATGTTTTTGGAAAACTATAGAACTAAACCTGCATTTCTCAAGCTTGAGGGATCCTGTTAAAAGGCAGATGCTGATTCAGTAGGTCTGGAGGGGGTACCTGGACTCTGCATTTCAAACAAGGTCTGGCTGATGCTGACTATGCTGGTCCACACAGCACACTCTGAATAGCAAGGTAATGATTTTCTAAGTCTCTTCACACAGGGATATTCTTTAGAAGTGAGTGGAAGGAGAAGCATTGAACTTGGACTTTCCTTGTGTCTCCTGCAGACCTGCATGGGAACTGGAGGCACCTTCCACAGTGGGCTTAACATTTTAGCATTTAGCTTGGATGCAGTTTCTTCATGGGAAGGATTTTTTTTTTCTTTTTATACTTTAAATATAAATTATTCTCTAGTCTCCTTATTTTGTGGTGACTATTATTTTAGCCTTAAGTTATATGTCTAGGTTGCCAGATTTAGCAAAATAGAGAACACCCATTAAATTTAAATTTCAAGTAAGCAGTGAGTAATTTTTTACAAACTATACTTGATGGGACATACTTACACTAAAAAAAACTTACTCATTTTTATTTGAAATTGAAATTTATCTGAGTGCCCTGTATTTTAGTTGGCAACCCTATGAACAGGGAAACACAAGCTTCAATCAATTATAAGGCCAGTTAAACTTCAATCTAATTAAAATAAATGACTCCTGTTTGTGGCTCTGCTTTTTTGCTTCACTTTTTCCTTAAAAAGAATAACTCAATTGATTTGTCTGTCTTCTGGTGTGGCCAAGAATTCCAAGGAATAACTCGTGTGTGAAGAAAGTTTGCATGTTCTTTCACACATTTTCTCCTCATCAGATATTGGCTGTTCTGTTCTCCCTCATGTGGAAGCTGTCTTCTTGTCCGGCATCTACGTCTTCTCCAACCTGCAATTACTACTTGCCGTTGGGATGCTGCCTTCATCCTGGAACTGCCCTAGGTATCATCCTGAAGAATTAGGTAATATAACCAGAGTTGGTACACGTCCAAGATGAAAATTGTCCCAGAGCATATAGAAAACAGCTATAAACTGGGATTAACAAAACTACCAGTTTATTCATGTGATTTTTCTGGAAGCTAAAGTGTTCTTAAAACAAAAATTAAGCGGTTCTCCGTTGGATGCTACATTAAATACAAACTCTTGAATATGGGAGGAAATATCTATTAATCACACATTTCAGCCCTTTCTTTTATGGCGGTTCTCAGACCTGACTAAAAAAAAAGGTACTAATGTTGAGGTCTACCTCAGGCAACTGACCCAGAATCTTTGGCTGTGGCCTACGCAAGTGCACTTAAAAAAAAATTCTTCAGGTCAGTCAGATGCACAGTGGGGTTGAGAAGCACTGTCAAACCATATTTCTCTTGGTTCCACATCTATTATTCCATAGTGTCCCACTCTGAGCCTTTGCCTGCAGTTTTCCCCTCACCTGGACTGTCACTTCCTTCATCATCTTTACTTATACAAACACTGCCCCTTTCATGTTATTCCCTAGAAAGCTTTCCAGATTCCTACCTACAGATTATAAGTCACTTTTCATCCTTCTGTTTTATCTCAGACATCTCCTGGTATTATTTCTATCTCTTGTCGCATTTTAGCACCCATTGTGGTTGTTTATGTGGTTGCATACATATAGTGTATGTAGATGTCCTTGGGGGTTAAATGTCATATCCTGTTCAACTCTGAAATAGCCACAGCGGTGATGTACTGCAGATATTTGATATCTTGAGTAGACCCTTTGTGTACTCTCTGCCTGTTCTGTGAGACAACATTATTTTTGGTAATAACCGTGAAAAGAAATGAATAATAATAATGGCCAGAAAAGAAATGCAGACAGTGAAAATCTTCCTGTTTTGTACTTCATAGATATTAACCAGGCTGGTAAAAAAACATTAAAAATAGAAAATAAATATTACTGTACAAAAAGGGAAAATAGAATCAAGTTTGATAAAAAGATGAAGGAATATTGCCAAGCGAGTGAACTCCACAAGGATCAGACAATGCTTTGCCCTTCCCAATAATAGAATTAGAGCAAATCAGTTCTGTTTCTTCATCTTTACCACCACAATGCTACCATTCTTTATTTTGAATCTCCTGTTTAACACAGATATATGTAGTACCATATGGGTTGGAAACCCCTCTGAGCCTAAAACAAATGCAGAAATTCCAGACTCTTATGAACTTATTCTCTAAATGAAAGTATGCAGCTGACTCTGCTGTTAGGGCCAAGTGTATAATTGGGAGTTCTCTGAATTAACCTCCATACAGAAGACAATGTTTACTAAAAGGTAAGTAATGAAATTGTGCTTAGTTGAAGTTCACATCTGCATTATGGGACAAAAACTCCAAAGTCACTGAGTTAGCTCTTTAGAACGTAGGTCAGCAAGCGTTTCTAACTCAATTAAGAATTTCTGGCACATTGTGGTAATAAAAAGCTAACCTTAATTTAGCCAGTTTTATTATAATTTTACCATTTCCTACAAACAGTGTACTCACTTACTACCTGCTTCTGGGGCAGATTGCTTCTAGGGCCCACCCTTTGTTTGCCATTGACCTGCCATGGCTAGCAAGGTGTCAGGCATAAGGAGACTCACAGTAAGTCCATGTTGACTTGCACAGGTCTTAATCTACCATTTTTCCCCACAAGGAGCATAGCATCCAAATTCTTGAGTGCCAAGCTATCTTCTGGATTTTCTATTTTCCTTTTGTGACAACAGCCCATTATTGGCCGCTTTGTTGCCCCAAATGAGAATGATTGGTGATGATGCAATCATATGAGAATAACTGCATTTGGCCAGTCAATAAAATCTATTTATGCAACTACATATTAAACACCTTACTTAACTTAAAGAATTTATAGTATGTTTAAAGAAAATAAGATATTTCCATACAAGAGCTTGAAGAGGAGCTAACCAATAATCGAAGCTAAAAATGCACAGACAGATTTGATTGCTCAGTATATATATCTGCTAAAATCATTGGGCAATAAATGCTGTGAGTTTTGAAGAAAGAGACCCTCATTTACATTTGAGTCATCAGAGATGACCTCACAGGCAGGTGGACTACAAAGACAAAGGGCAGAGAGACCTGGTGACCTCTGTGGGGCCAGCAGGCAGTGCTGTGGGGAAGGGGCAGCAGGGCTACATTAGCCACTGGCTTCTCAGACCCGAAGATCAGATCTTCTAGGGTAGTGCTGCAGGGAATCTTGAGAAAAAAAGGACTATTGTAGTGTGCAAAATATTTCTGTATTGTTAATGCATCATAATAGAAAAAGTTTAATATGAGAATAAAGATACATTTTACTGGGGAAAAAAAAAAAAGACAAAGAGCAGAATGAAACTCCCCATTACTGCAGCCTACATGTTGCCTTCAGGACTCATGCTAAATCTTAAGAAAACTTGGGCCACTGCTTTTATGTGCTCCCCACCTCATCCCCTCCAGCAACCCTACTATGGCTTTAACGTTCTCTTCTTCCGGGTTCCTCCTGGATCATTTTGAAAATACCCACTACCATCTCTTCTATATTGCTCATTGTACCTCATCGCAAAAGAGCCACATCCCAGGCCTGGCCACCTCATGACAATGCACTGCCTCCAAATCCTTTAGATTATGGAGGACTGCCTCTCATTTGTCTCTACAATTCACCCAGATGTCACTTCACTTCCTGCCAGCCCGAATGCCATGGCAGGCCACTTACAATCCACTTATTCTCTGTTCCTACAGCTATCTGACAATGCATCCTGGATCAATTCTCCCAATCTCATCACAAATCATCATCTATTTTTTTTTCCTATTCCAGACCCAAAGCAGTCCCAACTACAACAGGAGAAAGTCATATATTCAGGTTAACCTAGCCCCAAAGAATCACACTCTTTCAATTGGGAAGTCAGTGGTTACTCTTCTCTTATTAGATCCTTGTAATACACTGAAACTCCTCCATCCACTTCCTTGCAGCCAACCCTCAGTCTGGCATTTCATCAGCCATTTTTTATTATAGAGAAGATTAAGCCACTTAGAAGATGCTAATCCTTTCCCCTCTCTCTTCATTAATGCCTTTATATCTACTCATCCTTTCTTATCTGAAATAAAAAGGTATTCTTCCTCCATTGCATAGTTAATTGCTTTTCCTGTTCAATTCTGTCTCTGCTATAAAGTTACTTCATTTCTCCCTCCTTCCCAAGTACCTTAAGACACCCCTTTTATTGTTTCTTTACCTTATACTACCTGCACTCAATATCAGAGAAAACCCTTTATTTGATGTTTCTTTGTGTCCTCAGGACCATATCTGTATTGACTATCTCACTGAATTCACTGACTTCACATTACCAAATCATTTTTTCATCCCCTTAAATAGGGCATCTGCTCCCTCCCTTGAAACTGTATTTTTGCAGGTTACAAATGATTTCATTGTCAGGTTAGTCCCTTCTTTCTCTTACTCTGTAACTTCTAGAGTGCTTCATACTGCTGCCTACCCATCATTCTTGACTTTAAATTTTTTAAAAAAATTATTATTAGTTTCAGATGTACAAAACAATGTAATAGACATTTCACCTCTCACAAGGTGATAACCCCCTCCCCCAATCTATTGCCCCTTTGACATATTATATATCTATTCAAATTTCATTGACTCTATTCCCTATGCTATACTCCATATCCCGTGACTATATATATAAAATTATATAGTTCACATACAACATTCAGCTTCAGATTCAGGGGTACATTGCAGTGGTTAGGCATCTACACCATCCATGAAGTAGACTCCTGACTAAGTAAGACATGTGCCCATCTGACACTCAACAGAGTCTTTACAACATTTTTTATTATATACCCCAAGCTGTCTTTCATATCCCTGTGGCAATATTGTAGTTACCAATATATGCTGTCTAATCCCAACTCCACTCTTGGGTATTTATCCAGAGAAACCCAAGACGCTAATTTGAATAAATATATGCATCCCCATGTTTATTGCAGTGCTATTTACAATAGCCAAGACTTGGAAACAACTGAAATACCCATCGGTAGATGACTGGATTAAGAAACTGTGGTACATTTATACAATGGAGTATTACTCAGCTATAAAGAAGAAAGAAATCGTACCAATTGCAACGATATGGATGGACCCAGAGAACATTAAGTGAAATAAGTCAGTTGGAGAAAGACAAATACATATGATTTCACCTATATGTAAATAAATGAGCAAAGAAAACAGAAATAGTCTCAGAGATATGGAGGAAAAATTGATGATTGCTAGATGGGAGGGGGTGGGGATGAGGGAGAAGGGGAAGGGATTAGACAGCATAAATTGACTCTCTTTTGCTGGCTTTCTACCATGGTCTATTCTCTTGCATCTTGTTTATTTATTTTTTCCCCTTAAACTTGTTTCCTTTCCTGGTTTATAAACATCAAATGTTAACATGTCCTAAGGTTTAGCCACAAATGCTCTAATCGCTCTCTTCCCATAGCATTCTTTTTTATTTTCTTGGGGCTTAACTTCTACTATTGTAATTTCCATGATTTTCTCATCTTAATCATTCCTTTTCCTCAGTTGCTTCTTTTGAGAGGCCCAACTGTGATTTGACCATCAGCTTACACAAAACCTGCTTAAAATCCATCCCCTCATTTTCCTTCCTAAACTGTGTCTGCTGACAGTTCTAAATCTGTCCCTAGAAACTTGAATTTCCCAGTTGCTCAGATGTTGTGCTCTGGGATTATTTTTGCTTCTTTCATCTTCACCTTACATATTCAAGGCAAAGACTCAGGACACCCTCCCCACCTTGACTGCTAATTAGCTATACTTTTTGGAAGTTGCTTAATTTCTTGGAATCTCAGTTACATTATCTGTAGAGCAGGGATATAATAATGCCCACATTTAAGGACCTCATTGGGAAATAGTTAGAATCAAAGACAGTTGACTGCAAGCACTTTCAGACACAAAGCTTTATGCAAATAAAAATTGCTAAATTCTACCTTCTTCATGTGGCTCTTGAATTGGCCCCATTCCCTTCCTTCTATGGACAACCTAATGCAGCTCTCATTACGTTCCACAGGCATTCCTGATACAGCCTTCTATCTCTGCTAGGAGTGTTCTTTCGCTCTTCTAGCTTTCTCCGGCCCCTTCCCACTGCCATTTTCAACTTCTGTTTCTTTATGATATAATTGATCCCCCTGAATAAAGCCCAGATTTCACAGTTAGTTCTTCAAAGTCTGTCACATCTACCCTGCATCTACATTAAAGCCATTCCCAGTACTTGTCTCTACATATTAACATATAGTTGAATAAATCGATTCATTTTGCCTTTTCTTGACTTAATGCTTTTGTGAAGTCTTACTATACCTTTTTTCCATGTGAAATGTCATCTCCTTTCCTCTTTGCTTAGGCACAACATAGCACTCTTTCAGGACTCTGCTCAAATATTACCTCTTACATGAAATTCCTCCTGATTAAGTTCTGTGTTTTTCCTAAGCATTTTATAGTACTCCACTGCATGCTTTATTCAATATACCTTTGATGTTCATTTTATTATTATTGAATTCATATGTGGCTATTTGGCCTTTAACGTTTTTATGTTCTATATCTCCACATATATAATAAACTGGGGAATATGATTACACATAGGGTGACCAGATGACTTTTTTTTTTTTTTAGAGTGAATGGGAGAACTATTAACAATGATATTAGACAACAGATATAAACTGGGACAGCCTAGGCAAACTGGTTACTCCCCCTGTGGTATTAAACACATCTACCGAATTGCACTGCATAAATAGGAGCTTTAGTTTTGACTGATTTCCCATGATACATGCTGAGAAGAATCCAGTCTTCTCTAGCATTGGCCTAGGTGCCTAATATCATGTTGATATTGCATTTGGTAGTATCTCTTGATTTTTTGAACCACATTGCCACAAACGGTCATTTTCTATTAAGAAAGAATAATAATTTGCTATTAGACAGGCAATTTACTCTGAGGAACAGGGATTTGCAATGAATGTGAAAACAGGCCAGTTCGCTGTTTCTCAGTGGTTTGGTTAACAGACAAGATAATGCCGCTTTGGCCATAAATGTCCTAATAAAAGTCAAATGTGAGTTAGTGCTGCTCTGCACAAGACTGGCTGTGTTCCTCACGAGGCTGTTCTCATGAAGTTACTTGTATCTGAGCATCCATGTGCTTCTAAGTGAGGTCAAACAAAAGCAGACACGTTAAGCTCTCATTAGCCATGACCTTAGCTATGGTAAACAGTCATCTGTTTTCTGCTCTGAAGGCGTTGTGTGCTTTAAACCACATTTAATCACAAGATTAGGACACAACCCAACAAAAATGATTTATGCCATCAAATCCAAGAGAGGACACTATTCATTTGAAGATGTAGAGTAATGCTTATCAAACCAACACAAAAGCAGACCTATCATATTAGAGTGGTATATCATGATGTGCATTTAATTTGTCTATGTAGAAATGAAATAAAAAATTTTAGAGAAAATTTGAAAGGCAAACTTTTTACCTATTTAAGATACTACATGGAAGAATGGATATGCATCATGGTGTACCTTATTTAAATTTGAGAAACTTGATCTATTTATTTGGGAATTTTTGATACATACTACCTCTTGTCAAATCACTTTGGAGACTGAAATTAAAAAAAAATATGATCCTGAGAAGGGGAACAATATAGTATTAGCATGGCAGGAAAATAAAAGTCAAGAGCTATGTCCTGTAGAAGACCAATTGCAGAGGACTTTCAGTTGCACTGATAGTTATGCTTTCATACAATGTTAAACTGACTAGGAGCTGTGTTTAAAAATTCCTTGGGCCCTCCAGAGATGTTCATTACTGTCCTTTATGAAGATTCATGTGATTACCACAAAAGCTTAGTTAAGAGTGCAAGGCATTCATTCATCTTATCATAAGGAAGTATTGATAGCCATCAGCTAATGATATGTGAGCCAGGTTATAGTCCTGGAAATAACTTCAACGTTTACAACATTTTAAAAGTGAAGAAAAAAAAAAAAAGCAAGATGTCTGATATATACCAATTAGAAACTATAAAAATAACTCTTTTATTGCACAGTTGATGGTTTTATTTCCAGAGGTTGATAACCCGGTTTTGAATTATCTAGGGTGACTGTTCTTTTTCCCTTCCTCTTATCATTTGAATAACTCACCAAAAGAGTGCAGGGATGGGAGATAAATGAATACCTCCAAGAAATCTCGGTATTTATACAATTTTGGCTGACATGACTATTTTTAAAAGTGGTGGTTTTTAACACTATGCAGATGATGGCTGCTTGGAAGTCAGGAAATTCGCTTTCAGTTCCTGGCTGGGTTACACAGAGAGGTTGAGGAATTGACCAAAAGTCACAAAGTTAGTAGGTTAAAAGCTAGAATTTATACAAGGTCTGCCTTCTTTGCACTGCATGTTCTCCACTGCATTTTATGGTTTCCGGCTCTGTTACTGTCAAACATTAAGGCCTTAGGCAAATCAATTCCTATCTCTCCTCAACCATGCTCTCATGTATAAAATGAGGAAGTGGATAAACACTGGTTCTCTACTTAGCACAAACCTCCAATCAGCCTCAGCAAATGATAAGTATATGCCAATAATTTTTTTAAAGGCATATTTAAAATCAATAGGATTAATTTTGTGCATTTAAAATATACTGTGGATGACTCACCTACAATATTCCAATAAGATTTGCATTAAAAATGTCTGAATTCATCAAATCCTATAACATCAGTGTTGTAATTTAAAGAGTCATTTATAGTGTCAAACACAAACAGTTTTTCAGGAAAATGGAGTTGTATTTCTCTTTAGGTGAAACATACAATGCAAAACATTGTGAACTACTGCATTTGATCTTTTTATGTTTCCTGCTATCTTCAACTTTCTATCATTTCATGATTCTGTACATTGATGTTCCACTTGGATAATTTTAGATGAAACTACTTATTCAGCAAGTATTTACTAAGCGTTCTATTTGTACTTATCAATAAAACTGGTGAATGAGACAGATATGCTATCCCCTGAAGCTCCCATATTAAAGTTTACCAAGAAGTAAACTAAAAATATGGCCGAGTGGCGTGGTGGTTAAGTGCTGGCTTAGGAAGCCAGCGGCCCCGGTTCGACCCACATATGAGGGCCAGTGACACTGCCTTCAAAAAAAAAAGGTGTTAAAAATACAGTGACAAAAGTCTTCCTGATTTTGTTTTAAAGTTAGTTTCTTGAAAGACCTGATCTAGTTCAATCGCTTAATCAGAGTTTCAGAGTTCACAGAAAAACATTTTTTTTTTTTTTTTTTTTTTTTAGGGTAGTGTCACTGGCCCTCATATGTGGGACCGAACCGGGGCCACTGGCTTCCCAAGCCAGCTCTTAACCACTGCGCCACTCAGCCGGCCCTGAAAAAACATTTTAAATCCCATAATCTCTGGTTACTTATTTGCCCCACTGAAGTACCATAAATCATTTCATTTTAAAAATAGATATATACTAAGTTTTCCAATTACCCTTAATATGCTCGCTAAACAGATTTTACAGTTGGTAAATAAAAAAATGACGTCCCCAAATATTATTGTTTAGTTCTTTAAAATATTTACTTTTTGTCTTCCTTTTTCTGTATTCTGTGTACAGAAGTACCTAGAGCACTGTTTATAAACAGTATCTTTCTTGTATAACTTTCTGTCATTACAGTTTTACTTTTTTCCCAACAATTTCATTGCTTTTCCATTTGGATTTGCCACTACCAGTATATTTGTAATCTCAGTTTCCTTTGATTTGGCTTTTCTCAATAGCCTCAATGATTAGTCCATTTGGTCCTTTTTTTATATACCTCTTTTTCTAAACAAATTCTAGTGCAATTATATTGTTTGTCAAAAACACCCAGCTCAATGATTTTCCCTGAGTTTTCATTATTCTAATGAATTTCTCAGGTTTTATATCCACTAGATGGTAACTATATTCTTTACTAATAATCCATCTCTTCTTATTTTTTTCAATGGCTTAATAAATTAAAGTTTATTTTTGGCGTACATAATAGTCTAAGACAATTGTTCTTATAGGCAGGCAACTTCCTTTCATGCCTGGATCAAGCTTCTTCCTGTGTGGCCTCTCTATTCCCTAAGTACCATGTGTATACAATGGCAGCTTTGAATGTGCATATATAAATTATGCAATTATATACCATGTAATATGTAATACATAAGGTATAACTAGTGCATAAATTATAATTTAAATTATAATTTATAATTTAAAAATTATAAATGTATAAATTAGCAATTGTATTTATTTTTAAAGTTTTTATTGAGGTATACTTGACATATAACATTATATTAGTTGTATGCTAGCCACTGCATTTAAAATGTATAAATGGAGTAACATATAGAAAAATATTGTAAACATTTTCCAAACACTTCCAAAATGTTTATTGCCAGATGAAGCAAGCTGAACCATGAGATGTGTGCTAACAGCAAGAGCCACCTTCAAATTCACAGAGGGTAGCCTGTGGGGAAGGGGTATTGATGTATGAATGGCAGCAGCAGGCTGAACTGCATCCGCCAATCCGTGTTTACCTGAAGCTCTTCTCTAACAGATTTCTCAGGAAGGGCTCAAGAGAACAGTATTGCCAGAGTTCGTGCATGTTGATAGCAGTTTCCTGTGCCCTTTATACTTAACAGGCCAGTTGTGCTGGATAATAAAAGTTGGCCAACATTTTCTTCCCGTTAATATATTGGTAACCCCATTTTCCTCTGGCTCAAAAAGTTGTGAAAAAGCTTGACGATTATCTAATTCATATTCCCTTACAAGTCAAATGTTCTATTTATCTAAATAAGCACAGACTAGCTTTTCTTTCCTATTAAAAAATCATGCATTGATTTTACTAGAATAAGCCTAAATGTTGGTTGTTACCAGTCAATAATCTCAGGTAGTGTTTTCTTTCAATATTTAGATTCTTCTTTTTAAGTTTCAGGAACTTAAAAAAATTATAGCTTGTGGTACTCATTATTTTCCTATTTTGCTTTGGTTTTCTTCTTTAGGGATCCCTGTTGTTAGAAGGGATGCATGTGTTGGATATCTTTTGCAAATCTTAAGTATTTGTCATTATCTCTCAAATCCATTTTATCTTCTTCAGTTCTTCTCAATTAAAAAAAAAAATATATATATATATATATATATAATATGTATATTTAGCCTTTTATCTCTCCTAAAACATTAAGAATTGTACTTATTTGTTTTTCTGTTATTCTAGTTTTTTCCTCATTTATAAATAATTATTTTTATTTTATTTCTAATTCTTACAGATGTTCACAACAAGTTTTAGCTTATCTAATGCTGATTTGGGTTGATTTTTAATGTTTTACATCACTTTCTTAATGCTTTTTAGCTAGTTTTGAAATAATCCTTTAGTTTTCCTTTGATTTTTTAACGCACGTCTTTCTGTTATGCTTTCATTGTCTGTAGGGATATCATTCTACTCTTTATTCTCTTTAAATTACAGTATTTTTGCATGGGATTTCGCCTCCAAAATTTTCTTTTGCTCATTTCTATGTGACTTTAGTTTCTCTGAACTTACAGAAAAAGAGTTCATTCAAGAAACATGGGTGGTTTCAGAGTTCTCTTTTTGGTCGTTCTTCAATTGTATTAAAAACACATGATGGCTTGCTTTTTGCTGTCCTTAATGTCTTTCCCTCCCCAACTTTTACATGAACCCTCTTCTTTTTTTTCATCTTTGTAGTCCCTATCCTACTCAATATTGTTTCCACTCCCAGGATTTACCCTAGTGTGGGCACTATCATAGAAGCCGGTCCCAGCAGGTCAGTGTTGAGAACTCCTTGGGCTGTACTGCTCTAGCCCCTTCCAAAATTCTTACCCAGGTCCCTTGCACTCCCCTATAACTGGACTTGGCACATGCCCTTCCCACTTCCTGCTGCTATTCCCACATCAGCCTGTTATATTTTCCTATCAATGCCTATTGGCTATTTTGTGGTTCTGTTTTCAGGCCTGCTGGACTCCTTGTTGCATCCTTTTGATTTCTCTCACACAGATGCTAACAACATTCAGGTTTTGTGGATATTGGTGATTTGATATTATCTGGTTTACTTGAGAGTTTATATCTATATTTTGGACATAAGTTATTCAGCTAGTTTTGTTGTAAGTGTTGTCCATATGTTTTTGATTTTGATATTCAGTTGTTCTGTTTTTACCTGGACATTTTGAAAGATAAAAAAAAAATGTATGTCACTACCAACACTACTAATTTCCTAGAATCTTCCATTAATGTTAGCTTTTGATATTTAAATGATTCTTTTTGCATTTACTCTTAAATATTATTAATCACTATAAGATCTTTTACCCAATAGATGTGAATGGAAATATTACTGAGAAAACTTTATTATTACACCCACTTTTCATTGAAAAAAATATAGCAGTTGTTATTCTATGTGCTGAGATGATGAATGAATATATATAATAGGCCCATTAAGGCAGCAAGGTAAGTTAGGTATTTATGTCTCTTTATGATGTGGGGGTCAATAAGAGATAATGATTTATTTCCTTAAGTGGAGACTCATGGAGAAAAGCTAACTGGTTGCAACTCTCCTCCTGATCAAGATTGGGGATCTACACTCTGTTCTATGTCAGAAAAACAAACGTGCACCTGTCTGCAAGGTGAGGCACCTGAACCATTTATCGGCACACAGGAGTGTGAATGTGAATGTGAATGAAGCCCGTGTTTGCTCTAGCTAAGAAAATGGTAAGAGGAACAAAGCACTCTGTCCATCAGCAGTAATTATAATATAAACACACTAATGATCGCATAGTTAAATAAAATAGAAATGGGGAAAATGCCAAGTTGAATTTCAGAAAAATTGTTTAAATGCAAATGTTTAAAAAGTCCTTGAGGCTGCTGAGCAGAGGGTGAAAGAAGGAGACAGAGCAGTAGAGCTTTGGAGTGGCCAGAGCTTAGGTGTTAAACCCAAAGGCCTCCGAGTAGTTTAAATCTCAAGACAAAGGAAGAAAAAGACGAAGATAGAAAAACATGGAGGCAGTCATTTCTAAATGGAAAATGCCAAGCATGCTTTGCTTCTCCTACCTATTTAATAAAAAGCATGCATATTTAAGTATCAACTTCTCTTAGTAAAATTTAATAAATTCATTTGTGGGGAGAACTATGGGAGAAAGCAAGAAATAGCACTTTGTATCTCCGGCTCTATGCTCCTTTCTTCCCTTTCAGGTAACGCCTCATTGGGAAAGATTTGTTTAAGTTGTTACTTACATCAGTTGTTACTTTCCTGATGAATTCCTTTGCTTTTATGCAGATTTTTTACAAAAGACTAACTGGAACCTTGCTTGCCCTCCAGAGACATGAATATGAAATCTAAGGCATTACTCCATACTACCAACTTCCTTAAAAGGTGAAGAGTTGGTAGGTTCCCCCAACTCCCACTCGCCTCAGATTATTACCTTATAATTATACGCTCTAGATAGGAAAACGATAGCCTTCCTTGTTGCGTGGGTATGTGTTTTATTTTATTTTTTCACTTTGTGTTACTCAAAAAATAAGGTGTCTTCAAAAACTGCAAGCAGGAGCCACCATGCCTTCTAGTTGACTTTGCTATTTTTGCATCCTTCTGGAACAAACACAGATTTTGGGTGGGGAGGCTGCAGAATATCTTAGACTTCAGGGACTAATGAACCTTAAATTCATTCTAGCTCATCCTCTCACATAATGCTTAAATGTGCTCTGTGAAAACCTTGATGAGGGGATGCGAGGCCTTTTTTTTTTTTTTTTTTTTGAGGGCAGTGTCACTGGCCCTTATATGTGGACCCGAACCGGGGCTACTGGCTTCCCAAGACAGCGCTTAACCACCGCGCCACTCGGTCAGCCCGATGTGGGGCCTTCTTGAATGCTTACGAACCTCTGGTGATGAAGAGCTTGTCACTCTGAGGACCATCTTTAAGCACATCTGATTATTAGAAAGCCTTTTCATTGAACCCATATTCATATCATAGCTTCTCAACCCAGAGAGCCTTATGCTCATCCCTCAGATCCATCCAGAACAAGTCAGATACCTTGATCATAGGAGAGCCCATCAATACTGGTGGGGAGCTAGCATGCTTCTCCTTCTATACTTATCTCTGTTAGAACTTCTTTCCCTCATTCATTTCCTACACAAATTAGAAGTCATTAATAGTGTTTATCACTCTCCACTGAGCACATTTTAGGTTGACCATATTCCTTTATAAGCATGGGGTACAGAATGCACCCTGCCACTTTTGGTAAGATGCCCTCCGCTCTTCATGAAACATATGATCCATGTATAACTTGACAGCCACATACTACACATTATACATTTTGAGATTTCTTTTCACTAAAATTCAATGTTCTTTACCTAGCCTCACTCTATATCAAATTTTCTCCATATTAAACATGTACACATTTGAGAGTCAAGTACAATTACAAACTACTAAATCACAGATATTTCAAGGTCAGCAGCAAGGAAAATTTGGGAAACTGAAAAAAACTGATATATGACATAAATTCAGATATAAAATAAAAAATATGATAAACAATTAAGAGAAGATCACCCTTTACTAGAACCTTACATTGCACTGAGATTTTGTGTTTCACAAATTTTTATTTTTGTAGAAAAAGTTCTGTCCTTTTAATAAATTGAGTGTCATTTCTCATTTAAAGTTTTTGCCAAGGATAACAGTTGGCACAGTGTCAAGTGTTCAAAAAATTCTTTTTTGAACAGATGAATGGGTTTTTCATTAAAATATATACATTGTAATTAGCTGAGAGTAGGGAAGGTAGAAACAGGACTGGCGATTCTGACTCTATATTCCCTTACTATGTGACATAAGAAAAGTTGTTTAAGTTTGAATTGGAATTATTTTGATTATATTAATAAAATTTTTATAGAGTCATCACCTCAAGAAAATGAAACAAAACAATCTTAACCATTTGCAAATTAAAAGTACCTTTTGCTAATCACTTCTAATAGAATTGCAAAGAACACGATCGATTACTTCTATCATTTAAAATACATTTCCTTACATTATTCCTTTGATTCTGAATTTTTTAACTCCTAAACTCAAATTCAAAATTCTAATTTTCTTACAGTCACAAATCATTTTAGTATCATTTATAAACCAAAGCATGTGATAATAATCAACATATTTAGTTTAGGTATTTTGTATTTCTGCCAGAAAAAAAATTATATTATGTAGAACTAGTGTGGGAAAAATAATCTCATAATTGAATAAATTTATTATTGTGAAGCAATAATTAC
This sequence comes from Aselliscus stoliczkanus, assembly GCA_033961575.1. Lineage (NCBI taxonomy): Eukaryota > Metazoa > Chordata > Mammalia > Chiroptera > Hipposideridae > Aselliscus > Aselliscus stoliczkanus. Next base: position 47,827,953 of record CM066734.1, read on the forward strand.
TGCTAAATTAAAGTTCTCTTCTCCGTCTCCACAAACAGAAAGACTTAAGTATTTATTTATTTATTTATTTATTTATTTTTGAGGGCAGTGTCCCTGGCCCTAATATGTGGGACCCGAACCAGGGCCGCTGGCTTTCCAAACCAGTACTTAACCACCTGCACCACTCGGCCGGCCCATAAGTATTTATTTTAAAAAAGAACAGTTATCAAAGTCACACAGAAAAAATTACTGAACAGTTGGTACTGTAAGTAGAATAATCTTCTTTCAAAGAGGTAACAGAAAGAAAGGATCTAAATACATAAAACATATATCATGTACTTAAAAGGACGTAATTCAGGCTTACAGATGCTTTGGTGAATTATAACTCTGCAGGTTTTTATTTATTTATACATTTGAGTCTCTCATCTATTAAGAACCTCACTGCAGATGTAAAATACACATGCATACACACACACATCATTTATTTCATGGCCTTAAGCACCATTAGAAACCAGAAGTTAAAGAATGGTAATTAGGAAGGAATTGGAGCAGAGAACTCAGTGAAGTATTAAATATTTTATTTAATATTTTTAATAATTCTTCCCAATGAAGGGAAGAAAGTATTTCATTAAATTAAAAACAGAGTTATAGTTTTAGAAATTTGAATTATAATATCTGTTACCCACATGAGTAAATAAAGAAGATTCTATAAAAGAAATCTTATTTTGGTGATTACATATATAAGGGAATCACCAAGAACTTGAACTTGTGTCTCAGAAACATTCAGTAATGTGCATGAATAAAAAGTCCAGCATCTTAGAACAGAAAGTGAGGAAAGAAAACCACAGACATACAGTTTTTTTTTTCTTTTTAAAGCAAACTAGTTTCACCTATTTTCCCCTATATTTTGCTATGTTTCTGGAAAGCTGCCATCTAATAAAACAGCTTCTTTAACTAGGGTGTCAAACAATTTTAGTAAGGTTTAGCCAAATCTTTCCTTCCTTGTAGCAGTTCATCAAAAGTGAATGAATGCCATTTTTTTTTTTTTGCCTCTTCTAAGAAATAAAAATAACTATTTTGTTTCAATGAATCAGTTTTTCCTTGAGTTTTCTTTAAGGCTGAAATAAGACTAAGGAATACCTTAAGGGCAAAACTCAGTTATAAAAAACATATGACTTCAAGATAAAAAAAGATGCGTGGGTCTATGAAATGATTTCAGTATTTACTGTATAGGTTAGGCAAAGGATCTTCTTGACTCCCAAATGCTATTCATCCAGCAGCTGCAAAGCAAGATGCCAGACTTTTTAGTAAACACTTTTTATTTTCCCTCCCAGCAGCAGCCTTTGAATCCTTGCCTGGACCCTTTCCTCTGGCTTCTTTCCTGGCAGCATTACTGATTGCCAGGAAAAGTTGAGGGCCACAGCTGCCTGTCTTTCTTTAATCATACTCTCCAGGGGTCCTTATTCTCCACAAATATTTCTTGAGAGGGGGAATCCCTTGAGTGGCAAATGGCTCAAAAGACTGTTGGCTGCTGCTGCTGTATCAGCACCACCAGCACGGCCAGGGTGAGGAGTTCTGAGTTCAAGTCTTAGCTCTGACATTATGTGTCACATGACCCAAGAGAATTGTTTCACCATCTTGGGTTTCTATTTCATCATTGGCCTTGACTCTAACCAAGGTGTAGAAAGGACATTTCCTACTTGGGTTCCAGGAACAGAGGGCTCTGCTGGTTTGAATTTATCTAGATTTTATAGCATATGTAATGATGCAACTGGGGTACCTTGGATGTACTAAGGTACAGAAGAGATAAGAATTGTTTTTAGGAATGTTAACTTTAGGAGAAGACTGGGAGGGATCATTTTTTACATCAAACAAATGTGTCTATATTATATTGCAAAATTCACATGAATTTTTAAGATAAAACAGAAAACTCTATAGAAATGTACCTGGGGGAATATATACACTTTATTCAAGAAAAGTTACAGAATTCCTGCGTTGCTCGCATGCTGAGGCTTCTTTTTGTTTTGATGTCCTGTGATTTTGCTGATAGAAAATACTGGGCACTTACACGAAAGGCAGATATTTTAGTTCCTTGGCAATAATAAGAATTTTAAATCATTGTCTGAACTTATTACTGTCTCACTTATTACCAAGCTGGAAGTTTAGGCACACATATCATCATCAACTCTTACATCCGTGGTTATCTGACTAATAAATAATATCTTGCTGCTCAACAAAGATAATATTTTCTTCAAACATTTTATGAAGAGTGCCTCTTTTGTAAAACAAAACATTCAACTTGAAATCCATACCTAGATTAATATGTTTTTTATTGGTCTCCACCCACTAGAACGTGAGTTCCACAAAGCCAAGTGTTGCCTCCTGTCCATTGTATCTACCTTTGTACCTTGGGTACCTGACACATAATAGGAGCTCAACAAATCTGAGTTGAATGAATGACTGGTGAACACATAGATAGCTGTGTTGCCCATCACCCTCCTTAAGCTTCTAATCTCCTTATCTCCCCTGTGCTGAAAATCACTTGGTTTTTTACTTTAAAAAAATACGGAGCAAATCAGACTTTCTAATCTCCTCTTCTCTGCAAGGTTTTCTTTATAAACTCCATTATCTAATAGAAAAACAGTGTCAGCCACCTACATAATTTTATGTGTCTAGTAGCCACATTAAGATGTAAAAATAAGTGAAATTAATTTTAATAATATATTTTATTTAAACCAATTTACCCAAGGTAGTTTCATTTTAACATGTAATTAATATAAAAATTAATGATATATTATACTTTTATTTTTGTATTCAAACTTCAAAATCTGGCATGTGTTTTACATGAATCTCATTGAGACTAGCCACATTTTAAGGGCTGACTAGCTATAAGGCTGATAGCTACCACATTGACAGAATAGCTCTGTGTTTTCTATACCCTGTGTTTTCTCCAATCCTTAGGGTAAGAATAGCTCTATACTCTGTGTTTTCTCCAATCCTTAGGGTAAGAACTATAACCTATTTAAAGGCAAACTCCACTGCCATTGCAGTCTTAGCGCCTTCCTGAAACATGAGGGGACATTGTTCCTATTATTTTTGCCTTCTTTTCTGCCATCTTTAAAGGAATTCCTCATACTGATTCCTTTCTCTCTGGGGATGTTTCCAGTATTATTTTGCAGCATCAATAGCAGGACAAGAATTCTTAGTTTTCAATTTTCTATTTGTAAAAAAACAAACAAAACAAAACTCCAGTATTTTACTCACAGAATCTATTTTTCAAAGCATTGGTCATCCTTATTGGTAGGGTCTTATTCATTCCTTCTCTTTATATTAATATAGAACAATCACATCTGCCTGTAAATGTTTAAATACCAGCTATGGTTTAAAATACTAAGAAAGAAAGTTTGCTGAGGGACTTCTGATAAGATGACGGAATAGAGGGACGTTGTGCCAGCTGCCTCCCAGGATCACACCAAAATTACAAATAATTTATACAACATTTAACCTCGGAGGTCCCCTGAACACTGGATGAACAGAACCTCTAAACGAAGGACCTCAAGAGGAGGCCACGTCAAGTCTGGTAGGATGGGCGGAGACAAGAGAGGGCAAACCCCGTGAGGGATGCTCCAGCGGTGGGGAGGCTTCTCCAGTTGGGGGAGAGACCCTCCAGCCCCACACTGAGCTCACCAGCCCAGAGTTGCTCTGCCAGGAAGAGGAGTTCTACGATAGCTGGCAGTAGAGATTGGTGAGGACTCTCTTTGCTCAGCTTGGAGAGGCTGAGGGCAGCTGGAGAACCACTGGGGCCAGTACACGGGCTTGCTCACCAGAGAGCATTCACCTGGTTCCTGGTGGAGGGAGTAGCTATGTGAGCCGGGCCCAGGAGCCGGCAGCAACGGACTGAACTGAGCGCTTTTGGTGCGGAAGCTGGAGGTTTGGGGAACATTGTTCCCCTGGTGTGTGGCTTGCACACGAGTAGTGTACAGGAGGGTGCCATTTTTTCAGGATTGGGCCTTCCAGGAGTGCACGTGTGCATGCGTGCGCATGCGGCCTTGGATCCCAGCCCTCTGCCCTGCCTGTGCTGCATAGCCATGAAAATGTCGGGCGGGTGCACTCCAGCTCCATCAGGCTGTTCACTGAGACGCAGGAGTGCACCAGCCGTCTTGGGTCCCTGCTCTCCACACTGTGTGTGCAGAGTTGCCAGCCTGGGGATTAGCTGTTGGGCTGCTCAGCTTGATGTGCGAGTGGCTGATTGGGACAGGCTAAGACTGGGAGTTTTCCTGAGAGCGTTGGGTCGGGTGCTGTGTGCCTGCGTGATCCGATCGGGGCTTTCCTGGCGAGTTTGTGTGGGCTAGTTGCCGGTGCAGGACTGCATGATGCTCTGACTTGCTGGGGGCCACTGACCATATCCAGTGGTGCCTTGGGGGTCAGCCCCGCCCATCTAGAGCTGTGTTGCCAGAGTCAGACTGAGCCCCTGGCGCCTGGCCCCGACCTCTGCAGGCCACAGAGGGCTTTTTTTTTTTTTTTTTTTTTGCAGCAGACAACCTGCAACAACCTGTGAAGATTTTTGATAGTGAGCACGGTTCCAGAGCACACAGCAACTAAATGCGGAAAGCTCACTGCAAGCCTGAGAGGGAGGCCAGTGCATAACACATTAAACCCTTCCCCCCAACAGCTGGTGTTGAGTCACCCAGAGACTCTCTATTGCTGAGCAAGTGGTCTGCAGATTAAAGAGGACAGAGAGCCCCCCAACCTTTTTTTTCTTTTTTTTCCACTTTTTTCTTCTTTTTTCTCTTCTTTCTAGGTGATCTATCTAATACATTGAAGCAATAACAGAACCACAGCCAGAATGAAGAAACAAAGAAACACGTCCCAAGAAAAAGATCAGAAGTAACCTCTAGCATGGAACTAAATGAAACAGAGGTATTCAAACTTTCAGACAGAGTTTAGAACACTGATGATAAGAATGTTAAGGAACTTAGCAAGGACATAAATAAGGATAGGGAAACCATAAGAAAACAAGTTAGGGCTAAAGAATACAATAACTGATATAAAGAACACACTCGAAGGAATCACCAGTAGATTAGATGAAGCAGAGGACTGGATCAGTGAATTAGAAGACAAAATAGCAGAAATCTCCCAGTTGGAACAACAAAAAGAAAAAAGAATAAAAAAGAATGAAAATAGTTTAAGAGATCAGTGGGACAACATGAAATCAACAACCTTCGCATCATAGGAATACCAGAAGGTGAAGAGAAGAAAGGGATTGAGAATGTATTTGAAGAAGTAATGACTGAAAACTTCCCTACCTTAGTGAAGGAAATCAACATATAAGCCCAGGAAGTGCAGAGAGTTCCAAACAAGCTGAACCCAAACAGGCCCACACCAAGACACATCATAGTTAAATGGCAAAGGTTAAAGACAAAGACAGAATCCTAAAAGCAGCAGGAGAAATATAGCAGGTTACATACAAAGGAACTCCTATAAGAGTAACAGCTAACTTTTCTACAGAAACTCTGCAGGCCAGAAGGGAGTGGCAGGAAATATTCAAAGTGACGCAAACTAAAGGTCTACAACCAAGATTGCTCTACCCAATACGGCTCTCACTCAAAATTGAAGGACAGATAATGAGCTTCTCAGAGAAGAATAAGCTTAAGGAATTCATTACCACCAAGCCAGCATTTCAGGAAATGTTAAAAGGACTTTTTTTTTTTTTTTTTTTTTTTTTTTGAGGGCAGTGTCACTGGCCCTCATATGTGGGATCCGAACCGGGGCCGCTGGCATTCCACGCCAGCTCTTAACCACCGCACCACTCGGCTGGCCCCAAAAGGGCTTTTTTAAACAGAAGAAAGGGGAAAACAAGCTAAACCAGGAAGAAATGAAATACAAATAACAAAATGGCAATACATATGCACCTATCAATAATCACTTTAAATATGAATGGGCTAAAGACATAGAGTGGCTGAGTGGATAAGAAAACAGGATCCATGCATATGCTTTCTACAAGAGACTCATCTCAGATCAAAAGACGCACACAGACTGAAAGTAAAGGGATGGAATACGATATTTCATGCTAATGGAAATGAGAAAAAAGCTGGAGTAGCAATATTTATTTTGGACAAAATAGACTTTAAAATGAAGACTACAATAAAAGATAATGAAGAGCACTACATAATAATAAAGGGATCGATTCAACAAGAGGACATAACCCCAATAAACATCTGTGCACCCAACATAGGAACTCCTAAATATATAAAACGGATTTTGACAGACATAAAGACAGAGATCAACAGAAACACTATCATAGTAGGGGACTTCAACAGTCCTGGTATCACCAATGGACAGATCCTCCAGACAGAAAATGAACACAGACACAGTGGCCTTAAATGACACTTTAGACCAGCTGGATTTAATCAATACTTTTAGAACATTTCACCCCAAAGCAACAGAATATATACATTCTTCTCAAGTGTACATGGAACATTTTCCAAGAGAGACCACATGTTAGGCCACAAAACAAGTCTCAACAAATTTAAGAAGATTGAAATATCAAGCGTCTTTGACCACAATGCTATGAAACTAGAAATCAATTACAAAAAGAAATCTGGAAAACACACAAATACATGGAGGCTGAATAACATGCTACTAAATAGTGAGTGGGTCACAAATGAGATCAAGGAGGAAATCAAAAGATACCTTGAGACAAACAAAAATGAAAACACCACCACCCAAAATCTCTGGGATGCAGCGAAAACAGTCCTAAGAGGGAAGTTCATAGCAGTGCAGGCCTACCTAAAGAAGGAAGAAAAATCTCAAATGAAAAGACTATCTTTACACCTAAGGGAACTGGAAAAAGAACAGCAAAACACACCCAAAGGAAGTATAAGGAAGGAAGTAATAATGACCAGAGCAGAAATAAATGAAATAGTAACCAAAAAAGCAATACAAAAAAAAAATCAATGAAACCAAGAGTTGGTTTTTCGAAAAGATAAACAAAATCGACAAACCCTTAGCCAGATTAACCAAGAAAAAGAGAGAGAGGACCCAAATTAATAAAATCAGAAATGAAAGAGGAGACGTGACAACAGATACCACAGAAATACAGAAAATTTTAAGAAAATAGTACAAGAAACTATATGCCAACAAATCTGAATATCTGGAAGAAATTGATAAATTTCTAGAAGCATACAATCTTCCAAGTCTGAACCAAAAAGAAACAGAAACTCTGAACAGACTGATTACATGTATCTCTGTAATCCTTATTCATGAGACAATGAGTTTTTTTATGAATCAGAGAATTTATGCCTAGACATTTTCAGTACACATTAAATTTAATGTAGAACCTAAGGAGTATTTAATTCTTCCAAAGAATTAAAGAGATATTAGTTTCAGAAAAATCTATTAAAAATTAAGGAACACGTGTTTGATTGTTTTTTTCTGTTTTGTTGCAAGATTATGAAACTAATTTTTATAAAAGATTTTAAACCATGTTAGTCATTCTTGTATAATATGATGATTTTGGTTAAAATCAGATATTTTTTTGGGAATTACTCAGAAATGCCTGACAGGCAAGCACAAAATGAAAGCCATCTAGTAAAAAGTCAAAGAAAATGCTCAGTGTAAGATCTAAAAAGGCGGATGGAGGGATACGGAAGATAAGTTCATAACGACTATGTCAGGTTGAGTAAAGACTGAATGTGTTAGAAATGGAACTCTTGCACCTGATCCTGCATATATAAATGAATGGGGTGGAAACAGTCACTTCAATTATTGTTTAATTACATGGGGTGTTTAAATATGTGGGGTGATGATTCGCTTTATCGTCAGTCCTCCTCCTTTTCATGTACTTTTCTCTTGATTTTAGTCATTTTGTTGCATTTAGTGACATTCACTTAGAACTCCAGATAAGAATGTATTCTTAGATTTTAATTCTCATTTAATCCTTCCTCAAAAAAGAAGTCTGAAAGATAAAGGTCACATAAACACTTCTTTCATATGAGGAAGAGTATTTGTGTCCATAAAATATATAATAATTGGTGAGTATTTTCTAAAAGAACAAAACACAAATTATCACTATAAATAGCTATATAACTAACAATAGCTGTATAACTAACAATAGCTGTATAACAATAGCTATATAACTAACAATAACTATATAAATTGGTGTACATCTTTGGGCAATGCCTTCGGCAATATTTATTACGTATCTTTATTTCTTTTCTTTGATTCTACTTTTGGGACTCTGTTCTAAGCACAAAACGTATGTCGGTAGGTATACATCTTCCTTTATTTCTACACAGAGTGCAGGGAAAAAATCCTTTACCACAGAGAGGCAGTACACCTACTGGTTAAGGATATGGCCTCTGGAGAGCCTCAGCTCAAATCCTGACTCCACCACTGACTGAATGCACCAAGGTGAGCAAGTTACTGAAATTCCATGCTTCAGCTTCCTCATTCATGACAGGAAGATTATGTTGGTACCTCCTAAATCTTCATGAGGTTTAAATGAGGTAATAAGCATAAATCGCTTCCACTAGTGAATTTAATAAAGGTTTGCTGTTACCATTATTATGTTCATAATGGGGCTAATTACCATAGCAAAAAATGAGAAGAGTCCAGTGCTCCACAATACAAGATTGGTTGCATGAACTCTGCACTAGCCACTCGAGGGCAAAGTCATTAAATTTTATCACAGTATACACAGAGTCTAGCCAAGGAACTGATTCCTACAAGTGTTCAATGCAGTCCGGATTTCACTGTGAAATAAACAAAATACACAGTGGGTCGTGTTTTAATATCACTGAAACTGAGGTGTCTCTTGTGGCCAAAATTGTGTCCCAGTTTAATGGGTAGCATGTGATGCATATTACATTTGATGCATTCTATGGTAGGTAGAATAATGGCCACCCAAAGATGTCCTTGTTCTAATGGCCAAAACCTGCCAATGGCAAGTTATACAGCAAAACAGACTTTGTAGATTTGATTAAATTAAGCACCTTGGGATGGGGAGGTTATCCTGGATTATCCAGGTGTGCCTAACGTAATCTCAAGGGAACTTAAAAGAAGGAGGTCAGGGGTCAGAGTTAGTAGAAGATGTGATGACAGAAGCAGAGGTTGGACTGATGCAAAGAAGGAGCGAGGAGCCAAGAAGTGCATGTAGCCTCTAGCAGCCAAAAATGGCAGCTGAAGCCAGAAGCCTTAGAAGGAACCAGCCCTGCTGCCGCCAGCCCTGCTTGACTTCAGCCCAATGAGACTAATTTTGGACTTTTGACTTCCAGAGCTATAAAATAATAACTGTGTACTGTTTAAGCTACTAGGTTTGTGGTGATTTGTTATGGCAGCAGTAGAAAACTAATACACAGTCTTAAATTGGTGGAAAGAAAGTTCTCTGTGACTTCTGGGCAATGTTTGGCCCTCAGTGCTTTCTGAATTACCACTTAGTGTAAGAGGCAATCAATATAGAGCTACTGAATGAATGATGAATGGAATAGTATACAACCATTAAAGTAATGTTTACACAGAATTCATAATAACATAGGAAAATGTTATTTGAAAAAAAAAAGTATCAATTTGCATTTCAATGAAATTGCAATTATATTAAATGGGGAAATATCAACTTATGCATATAAGAATTCCAGAAGAAAATAAAATAGTAAGAGTGATGGTTTCTGCATGTTGGGACTATAAATGACTAATTTTTCTTCCTTTTCCTTTAAAAATAAGATAGCAATATAACATGGAACATAAAAAGCAATTTATGTACTATTTGTAAACTCTTTATGCACCAATAACTCTAATTTAATTGGTAATTCAAGACCTTCAAATTCACAGGTCTGGCATGTCACTCACTGTGCAGTCATCATGGATCTGTGTCTCATTTTGCAAACGTGGGTCCGCTTTAATAATGGTAAAGTTATGATTATCACCTTCCAAAACCACCCACTGACAAGCCACTGTGAGCTGCATGAGGTCAGCAGGGTGTCAGAGAGGTCGTGATTTAAGCAGACAGAAACCGCTAATCGACTTAATTGGAAGGATAAAAGGCAAAGAGGAGAAAAGCTGGGAACCTGCGGAATGGTTCTGCTTCACCTGAGTGTGGAAAGGTGGGGGAGTTCTTGCTAGAACTACAGCTCTTTGACCTTACAGAAGTCGTTCCACCATTCTGGGCCTTGGTCTCTTCCTTTGTGTTATGAGGGAAGAGGACTAAATTATCTCCAAGTTTCCTTCTAGCTCTAAACATTCTATAAATACCTGTATGTGTAAATACATACACCTGAACATGTAGCCTCTGACTACAAAAACAGTAAGGCTGATTCAAAAAGGCAAATGTCCACAAAACACTTTCACTGTTCTCCAACCTCACTTTGTAGTCATGGAGGGAATGCTGTGAGCTGGTGTGAAGTAGGCCTTTTGCGCTGTGCAATTTCCCGCTAATACTGTCACCATCAGATATTGCACAGTATCTCCTTTTTTACGATGTCAGAAAATAAACTGTACAGCGTATTAAAAGGCTTAAATATGTGAGGGGTGACAGCAGCAGTCTGTTGTCTGGTTAGTCGCTGATGCTTTACAGCTTGTCACTTGTCAGATCTTTGAAGCATGCATTCATGACCTCGCGTACGTTTTCTACTTTCTGTCGTGAAAATCCAGAACATTAACAAAACTAAATAACAGCTTTCCAACTAAATGCAATGCCTGATAATTTCTCCAGTTTTAAGATTTTAAACAAGGATATGCAATTTCTGGAATACATCATGTGTGAAATTTTAATGGAAGCTTGAAATGTCCTAGTATGCTCGTATTTATTGTCTTCTTTGTTCCCAGAAAATATTTATGGGATACCTCTTATTTGAAAGAAACTTAAGTTATTTACTCCAAATTCTAAGAAACTTAAAAGTCTATAGGGTGGAATAAATCAGGTACATACTTAACTCTAATGCATCACAGAACAATAAATGCCAGAGAAAGATATGACTGTACTACAATGGACATAATATCAGAGGATAGAGATTATACCCAGCTGTCTAGACAGAGAGATGGTCCAGCAAAGCTTATGGGGCACATGACATTGAAGGCTGTTTGGATCTTGAACTCAAGAATTGAGGTGGAGGGCCGGCCGAGTGGCTCAGTTGGTTAAGAGCTCGCTCAAGGGTGTGAGCTGAGCTCTGAGCAACAGCAGTTCGATGCCAGCCTGAGCTGAGTTGCCGCTTAGCTGCCAACAGGTGGCAGGATGGCTCAGCTTAAAAAAAAAAAAAAAAAAAAAAAAAAAGAATTGAGGTGGAAATGGAGGGTTTTCATGGTGGAGGAAACAGAATGAGTAATGGCTTAGGGCAGGGAGAATTTGGGGTGCGCATGAAGAAGAGCAAAGAATGAATCTGATGGCAGTGCCAGATTCTCTGGGGAGCCATGGGATAAAACTGAAAAGATAGATGAGCTCCAGCTTGCCAAGGCCTTGAATGCCAACCCAAAGAAAATTTATTCTACAGGTAGTAGAGAGCCATGGAGAGCTTTTGAGCAATTATTTGATTTACATTCACCTCTCCTTACAGGAGACAAAGGGAATTTTAACTTTGTACTTTAAAAGGCAGTATAATTTCTCATTCAACAATTGAACAAAATTATAAGCAGCCTTTCTGTTTGTCAACCAATGAATTGAAAAATATTTTAACTCGACATGTTTGAAGCTCTGAGGGGCAAGATTTCTTTTATTGCTCTAGTATTTATTTGGTGTTAGAAGTGCAGTGGCCCCATTAGATGCTGGAAGGAAAGCTGCACATACGGGGGCCCAGGGAGCCCCATCGTCTGCTGGATAGACGGTGACTTCGTCACACCAACTTTATCCTGTGGCCTCCAGACTTCCCTGTTTCAGACCTTCTGGTCATCAGAGTTTGGCTCTGGCCCTTTATACACTGTCCCTGGTCCTTCACCTGATTGCTCCTGGGAACAGCTCTAAAGCTACACTTTGTACATGAAAACACAACACTGACAGAGCACATTTTCTTTGTGTTTGTATGAGCATATATATGCACATTTATATACGAATGCATAAATATACACGCATTACACAAAATGGTCATATTTGATTGATATAACTGTTACTTTAAAGTGAAAGCTACTGTTTTTCCTAAATAGGTTGTGAGCATTTTGCAAGCAGGCCCACCATATTGGATCATGCACCCAGCCAGTACTCAGTTAGTATGTATTGATTAAGTGATTTAAGCAAAGTCCTGCAGTCTCCAGCATATGCTGCATTTCTTTCTAGAATCGGGGAACAGCTGGTTAACATACTTGATCTAATAGGACAAAAAAGTATGGTTTCTATTTTCCTATAGATCTGTAAAAGGAAAGATAGGTTATTTCTTGAAAAGCTCCTGAGATGAGGTAACTGAACTCATCACATGAAAGCAATCTATCAATATGTGTGCACGTGAGTCAAATCAGCCAGCTCACAACTGCAAAATGGAGAAATCATGTGCGAAATATTAAACACAGGTGGGGTTAGCAAATGGAGAGAGTTTGTCAACCGGCATGGTTCTTATGTGTCATGCTTCACACTTACCTCGATAAAGAAGATGCTGGCTGCGGACGTTGGATGGTGATACATATATACTGTCACAAGGATGGCTGCTGCTATAATGAGGACCAGGATGAGAATTCCAACTATGAGGCCAGCGTGCAGGGTTCCCCCTTTCTTCTCGGCGGCACTGTCATCTGTAGAGGCTGAAAGGACAACATGGCTGTCAGGACATTCATGGGAGCACTCATAAGTTTGCACTTCCATTAGAAGGGATATTTATGTTTTTAGTAAAGTGCTGTTGGATCTTTTTCACTTCCTGTCCCCTTTTCTTTTCCATAGTACCCATTTGAGAAGTTACATGCTCTTTATTTGGGCAATGAAAAATCTGTTTTAATGTACAGTTCATTAAACAAGATAAACAGCCTTTATTTTAAAAGTACTGTAGAAAATCTAAAACTCTAATCAACTATACAATAAATTTAACTTTGATTTTTCTCATTAAACCACTGGCACTTTTACCTATGGGAAAAAAACTGATTACTTTTTGAAAGCACCTCTCTCATTTTCTTTTGCAAAATTTAACTAGAAGAGTATTAGACATCTTTTGGTGTGGTAACAGGCATTTTCAGAAAATCTGTGCATGAGTTCAAAGGATAATTTCCAAAATCTGTTTTAAACTGAAGTGTTCTTTAAAAGTATAACAGATGGATGCTAAATGACCCTCAAATAGTTTTATCACTATTTAAACGGAACACACAGCATATAAAAATATTCCACTGTGCCACAGACCAATACCATTTTCGCTAACTTTTACTGAGATGCTTTCCACTGTAATATCTATTTTCAGAGAGGTATTTCTGAATTTCTCAAGTAATAACTATCCAACTTAAAGTCAATCAGCCAAATAAAACTAATCTGTAAAGTCTTCTCTTGTTCTAAAATTCTGTAATCTTTGAAGACTACCCAGGCATTTAGAAATCTTCTTAAATTATATGCAGCAGGTAATTATATCTTAGTGAAAAATATGATTGGTATTTTTGAATCATTATAAAATTCATTAAAATTCACAGAAGTTCTAGAACAGCGATTCCTAATTTTTCATTACCAATTTATATCTGTCATTGTCACCTTTTGCCTCTATGTTTTAAACATTTTTTGGTCTATTAAACCTCATTTAATAAGCATTGACTTATTTTATTTTAAATTTTTGTTAATAAAAAACAAACATGACTGCCTATCAGAATGTGTGGTCAACACTAAATGACAGAATTCCAGAGAAAGCAAAAAAAACACAATCTCTCAATTTTCTCCCTCACCCTTTAAATACTGTTGATATTGTTTATATATTCTGCTTGAGACCCATAGTTGCTGTTCATTAATCCTCCTCCAAATATAACAAAGCTCAGAATCCTAAAGCTTTCCCTTACCTAACAGATACTCATTGATGAAAAAATATAAAATTTAGAAAGTAATTCATTACATAAAAATTCATTTATAAAGCGGATTCTGAGAAGATGGCAGAGAAGTATCAGGAATCTGTCTCCCCACCTAGACAACAGTTGCATTGGCAGAATCTACCTACCATAACTTACATATTTTGAAACTCTGAGCTCTATAAAAAAGGCTTACAACTTCCAGGGGGAAGGGTTGGATGGTAAATTGTGGTTAATTTCCGCCAGTTTTAGTGCTTAGCACAGTAGTAGTATCTATCCTTTACTTCCCATCCATGTGACAAGCAGTTGTGCACATGTTCTGAACACTGGTGCTGCTGATCACAGAGGTGTAGACAGAGAGGCAGGCAGCCATTGTGGTTGTATCTCCACCCACTGTTGCAAGCCCCTCCCGCTTTGGCTGAAGTGACTCCCAAGGGATTTAAAAGGCAAGCACCCTTCTTATTGATCCCCTTTTCACTTTTCTTTTTTTCCCCTTTTTGGGAGCTAGATATTAAGGACTAGGGCATTCAAGAACAACTGCATATATGGGGAAAACTTGAAAGTGACAGTGCATACCCAAGGAAAGTCTCAGAAAAGACTTGAGAAGACCTCATGTTAACATTTCAAACTCAACCTCAACCAGACAGCCTGCAACAATTAAAACAAAACAAAACAACAACAACAACAACAAAAACTAACAAAAATAATAACCAAACCCTGGGATAGAAGAATCTGGTTTCCAAAGTTCAAACATTATTAGTGTCAAATGTCCAGTTTTGAACAAAAACGTCACAAAAAGTATATGGCCCATTAAAAGGGGGGGGGAATCAACCAGAAACTGTCCTTGAAAAAGACTTGATAGCAGATATACTAAACAAAGACTTTGAAACAGTTGTATTAAAGATGCTTCAAGGAAGATATGGAGAAAGTCAAGAAAACAATATGTGGACAAACTGGAAATACAAATAAGGAGATAGAAAACCTAAAAAAAAAAAAAGAAAAAAAGAGAAATTCTGGATCTGCAAAGTATAATAATGAAATGAATAATGAAATGAAAAATGCACTAGAGGGATTCAGAGGTAAATTTGAATAGTCAGAAGAAAGAATAAGTGAGGTTGAAGACAGGAAAACAGAAATTATTGAGTCTGAGGAACAGAAAGAAAAAGATTGAAGAAAAGTGAACAGAAGTCTAAGAAACTTTTGAGACACAATTAAGGATACCAGCATATATATCATGAGGGTCCCAGAAAGAAAAGAGAGAATATTTGAAGGAAAAATGGTTAAAACTTCCCAAACTTGATGTAGACATGAATATAAATATCTAAGAATTTCAAGGAATTTCAAGAAAGAGGAAATCAAGAAGACCCACACCAAGACAGATTATAATTAAATAACAAAGAGATAATCTTGAATGTAATAAGAGTGAAATGACTCATCACACATAGGGGATCTTGAATAAAATATTTAGCAGGTTTTTCAACAAAAACTATGAAGGACAGAAGACAGTGGGCCAATATGTACAAAAATGCTGAAAACAAAACAAAAACAAAGGACAAACCTGTCAGCCAAACATCCACTATCTGGCAAACTGTCCATTAAAAGTGAGGGAGAGGGCCGGCCGAGTGGCGCATTGGTTAAGCGCTGGTTTTGGGATGCCAGCGGCCCCGGTTCGGATCCCACATGAGGGCCAGTGACACTGCCCTCTACAGCTAACAACAGCTCCTCCTGGAGCTGGGCTGTGCGAGCCCCGGTGATGGTGTGGGCTGCAGCCCCTGCTGCAGTGGGCTGCCATAGGCTACAGTGAGTGGCCCGCAGCCAGCGTGAGCGGCTGGCAGCCAGCGTGAGCTGCCAATAGCCGCAGTGAGCGACATCCAGAGGCCAGCCACCGATCTGCCTCATCCGGGAAGAGCAATGACGATACCAACCGTGAAGCAACATCCTCCGCAACTAAAACTGAAGAACAAGAAGACGGCAACTTGTCTGTTCCCCTTCCCCGATTCCCCAACGCTGTTCCCCTCCACCAATTCCCCAATAAAAAATCTTTAAAAAAAAAAAAAAAAAAAAGTGAGGGAGAAATTAAGATATTCCCAGATAAACAAAAGCTAGGGGAGTTGGTTACCACTAGGTCCGCTCGCAGAAAATGCTCAAGAGAGTCCTGCAGGGTGAAATGAATGAACACTAGACATGACTGAAAGCCACAGGAAGACATAAAATCCCAATACAGGTAAATCTATCAGAGAATTATAAAAGTGAGTGCTATTGTGACAACAGTTTGTAACTCCACTTTACGTTTGCAACATTTTTTAAGACTAATACATTTTGTAAAAAAGAATAATTATTAGTTTAAAGGCTAGTACTATTGTAACTTTAGTTTGCAACTCCAAATTTGTTTTTTCTACATAATTTGAGAGACTAGAGCATTTAAAAAATTTAATAATTTATGTTTTTGAACACAGAATGCATAAAGATGTGATTTTTGTGATATCAACAACAAAAAGATAATGGATGAAGATGTAAAGGAGCATATATATAAATTAAGCTCATATGAATTTGAATTATATGGTTATAACTGTAGAATGTTAAATGTAATTGCTATAATAACCACAAAGAAAATAGCTACAGAATATAAACCAAAGGAAATGAGAAAGTAATTCAAACATTCCACTATAAAAAAATCAAATAAATACAAAAGAAGACAGCAAGGTAGGAAATGATGGACCAAAAAGTTATAAGGCAAATAGCAAAAGACAGAAGTAGATCTTTAGGTATCATGGAGATTTGATTTAAATGTAATTGGATTAAACTCTCTAATCAAAAGACATAGGTTGGCAAGTGGATAAAAACACATACTCCTACTATTGTATAAGCTGTCTATAAGACACTTCAGGTCCAAAGACGCAGATTGAAAGTAAAAGTATGAAAAAGGAGATTCCATGTTAGTAGTAACTATCTTTTACTAGTAAATAGTAAAAGAGAGCAGAGTGGCTATACTAGTATGAGACACAATAGACTATAAAAAATGGTCACAAGAGACAAAAGAGACAATTAATAAAAGGTTCAAGACAGCAGGAAGAGGGCTGGCCAAGTAGCTCAGTTGGTTAAGAGCGCGAACTCTGAGCAACAGGGTCACCAAATGGGCCAGTGAGCTGTCCCTGAGCTGAGCTGCCACTGAGCTGCCAACAGGTGGCAGGATGGCTCCGCTGGTGAGAGCACGTGATCCTAACAACAAGGTTGCCGGTTAGACTCCCACATGGGATGGTGGCTATGCCCACCCGCAACTAAGATTGAACACAGCACCTTGAGCTGAGCGGCAGTGAGCTGCAGATGGGTGGATGGATGGCGACTGGACTTGGAGCTGAGCTAGCTGCGCCCTCCACAACTAAGATTAAAGGACAACAACTTGGCTGTTCCCCTTCCCCAATTCCCCAACACTGTTCCGCTTCCCCAATTCCCTGATAAAAAAATCTTTAAAACAAAACAAAACAAAACAAAAAGACAGCAAGAAGACAAAACAATACATTTATGCACCTAATGACAAACCATCAAAATCTATGAAGCAAAAACTGACAAAATTGAAAGGAGAAATACATACTTCTACAGTAATACCCCACTCTTAATATTGGATAGAACAACCACATAAAAGATAAGTAAGGAAATAGAGGACCTAACACAATAAACCAAATATATGTAACATACGTATATAGAATACTTTAACTCTTAACAATAGCCTACATATTCTTTCCAAGTGCACATAGTACATTTTCTAGGACAGGCCATATATTAGGCCACAAATAGAGTTTCCATAGGTTTAAAAAGATAAATACCATTAAAGGTATCTTCTCCAACCACAATGAGATGGAGTTAGAAATCAATAACAGAAGTAAAACTGGAAATTCACAAATTTGTGGAAATTAAACAACACATTCTTAAACAACCAATGGTTCAAGGAAGAAATCAAAAGGGAAATTAGAATATACTTGGAGGTAAATGAAAACAAAAACATGACACACTGAAACATGTAATACAGAATTATACCGTCAGGTTCATGACACCATATAAACTGTTCTTCCATTAAGACTTGTTACTTTTAATGGTTTGAGTTCATTCTTAAGTATGCTTCCATTATTGTGTTTTGTGCACATCACTTTTTTCTTATTTTTAAGAGTATGACACATTATTTTCATGGGAAAGTAGTATTCATTTAAATGTTGCTTTGGAGAAAATGTGGCAAAAATACTTACTTGAGTCAAAAAGGGAAGCCTTAAATGTTTCTTCAAATCCTATGTGAAATTCCATCCATCCATCCATCCATCCATCCATCCATCCATCCATCCATCCATCCATCCATCCATCCATCCATCTTTCCTTTCCTCCCCTCCTCCCCCTTTTCCATCCATCCATCCAAACAGGATCCAGTCCTACTTCTGGGAATAGTTGTCTTTTATAAATAGCATGTCAAGGTCCAGCCTGACTTCTTTTGTGTGTGCAGAATAGGGAAGAGTAGGCTCCAGGCTGCCACTTCTCAAGCTGGACAGAGAACCAGCACAGGCTCTGGAGGTAGCAGCAAGAGACAGCCCTTCTCAGGAAGGAAGAGGAAAACAAGGGACACGTTTCATTCAATAAAAGCCCTTGTCAGTACAATTATCTTCGACTTGTAAGGAAATAGGTTGCCAATCTCTCGAATATAAAATTATAACTGGATTTATAGGTTTACTTTTAGAATTATTATTTATTTACATTTCTAGTAATGGTTTAGTTATATATCTCCTTTTCAAACCTCACCTTTATAGTGCTGTTGTAGATATTAAGACACCACTTTATGTCTAATGACATTTGTACAGAGAATAGTTTTTTACTAGACAAATACACATTTTATAGCATTTTGAATGATAATGGTTTTAATAGAATAATCTTCATTAATTCTCATAATATTACTAACGGGTAGACAAAATATTTTGTCTCTAAGTGTGCACATGAATTTATGATGTGTCGTCATTACAGCAAACCATTTAAGGAGAGATGTAGCAAATTCAATTCCAAAATATATCAATTCCATAATATAATTATGTCCCAGGTCAGTGCTCTTTCCTAAATGCTTCGGACTGATCATCTGAGCGGAGTGGCCAAAACTGCACCCATAATTCTGGAGATCATAGCTTTCTACTTTCATGTTGTTTAAGCAAGTTTTCTGCATCTCTATTCCAGCTGCTTTCTATAGTAATAGGTATTATTATGGCTTAACTAAAGGCTGTTGAATCAGGACGTGAGGTGATCACTCCATTGATATACGTCAGCTTTAAATTCTTTCACTATTTGGTTTCCAGTGTAATATCAGTACTCAATTAAATGGTACAGTGTTCACACACTTATGGGTACCTGCAAACACAATGCAGGAGGTCCTCTGTGTTAAAAATCATGAACCCCTCCAATGCACAACTGAAATTTAAAACGAATGAGCAAGTGCTAGTAATCTCTGTAATTGAAATTTAGTTGATTCGCCTCCAGGGCAGATAGCTCAAATAAAACTGATTTCATTCCTTCAGAAAAGACAATAAACAAAGATGCCAACTTTGGAAATAGTCATTCATTCCTGTGGTTCCACTGGTGGCTTTTGGAAATTGGACCAGAAGTGGGACAAAGAAAACCTTGAACCTGTTTCAGGTACAATCTTCTTAAGCTCATCAGAGTCTAGTAGGAGCATGAGGAATATTCAGAAAAGGTCAGGAGGAATTTAGTCTTAAGACCCAAAATCTTATTCTACTCTTAGAAATAGCTTCTGCTCTTTCATTTATGTCCGAAAGCAAACAAAAGCTGAGTAACATTCCTTCTCTCGCACACACAGTATTGCACATGGGACAATTCAAATCTCCTTTTAGCCTATACCTTGTGTATTCGAATAGGAGGAATTAATGAAGGATAACAAGACACCATAAAACAGAGCCTCAGAGCCAAAAAAGGAAATACATAAATATATTTGAAAAGCCTATCAAATCAAGGCCTGTTTTGTACTCTGCTGAAGACATTTCAGAACATAAATGAAGCCCAGAAATTCAGTACTATCAAAGACAAGATGCTGCCATCTGATGAGACCTGTGAGCTTTTAGTTTTTTAATGCTTTATAAAATCTAGATCAATATTTAGACACAGAGAGGACTGCAAGAATTGTCAGATCTATCATAGCAATCTGTTTCAGCTACTATGATAGCAAAGACCACGCGTATTAGAAAAAAACATTTCATTCGCTGCAGTCCAAGAAAAGCTTATGATTTAATGATAAGAGGAAAGATGAAAGAAAGAAGAAAGT
Organism: Aselliscus stoliczkanus; assembly: GCA_033961575.1. Lineage (NCBI taxonomy): Eukaryota > Metazoa > Chordata > Mammalia > Chiroptera > Hipposideridae > Aselliscus > Aselliscus stoliczkanus. The sequence continues at coordinate 47,848,183 of CM066734.1, forward strand.
ACAAGAAAGAAAATGGAGGAAAGAAGGAGACGATTTTACGTTTCTTCAAAGTGTACCATTGTATTCTAAACTTCTACATCTTCTTGTTTTTACTATGACTGATACATTTTTCTTCAGGATTTACATGCATGTAACATTGATATTCTGTATTTAGCGGTATAATTCTTCAATATGTTAAAATATTTTAATACACTGCTATAATGATCTGTATCCACTATTAAGTCTTGCCAAAAATTAAAGTCCAGGAATAAAGTAAAACTAAAATTAAAATATTCCTTGTCTGAAATTTTATTCATGTTAGAACTAACTCTTCTCTTGGCTTTACAAAGAAACACTAGAGCCCATAAATTCCATAATATATTAGTGTCCTTTAAGGGACCAAGATGCTTTGGACAGTCTTGCACAAACTTGTTCAAAATTCATAAATCTTATACAGATGATGTAAAAATGTTCTTTTTAAAGCTTCAGAATGAAGTTGAACTATGAATGCTTAAAATGTTAGGGTTCCACTTTTGGATTAAAAACACAGCGAGACACACAACTTTCCCTGTGGAATATTATCTAACCCATTTATAAGCTAAAGCATGTAATGGAAGAAAATCAAGTGATAAAATTTTTAACTAAACCGACTTTCCTTTTGAAGTTTCCCTAGTAAGTGATCTCATTTTGTAGCTCATACATTTTTCCTCTTAGCTCTTTTAACTTCCTACAGCCATGGTCATGACCTTGATTTCATTTAGGGTTTCTCCTGGTGTTTTATGTATTTTCTCATTTTCCATAATTCTCTTAGTCCTTTCATTTTCTTAATCATGATGTGACTATTTTTTTGGATGCTTACCAATCTGTCAATATTATGTAGGTAGCGGGTGCCTTGAAGCTATTATATAAGCTATACTTAATCCACAGTATGCATTACTGGGACAATACATTCATAACTCACATTATGACATCGCCACAGGAGGGATTTGGGTAAGTAGTGTGAAAAGATATTAAAATGGGTGTACAGAACACAGCTCAGTGCACTATGGGTGATGAGAACAATGTCTGCCTGAGGCAGCGGGCCCAGCATCCCTTTTACAGCCTGTCCTACAGGGCAACTGAAATTTCATTTGGGAAACATAAAACATTCTGCATTAAAAAGGCTTAGGGGATGACAATCCTTTTTTAAAACAAGGATCTGTTACTTTTTTTCTTAGAAAAATGAAACTAAATAAAATTCCCATGAGATCATATGAAAAGTAATGCTTGATTCCCACAAAATGAGGGATTTGGGAGCCAGTCCCCACCCAGCCTGCCTCTAGACTCATTATGCGATCAGAGCTTCTGTGCCTGTGTATGTGTGGGCATCTAACAGTGTGGATTTACAGTATTGATAGTTACCACAGGGCCAAAAATAAATCTCTGGAATAATCCATTATGGTTTTTCATTTTTATGGTATGTATCACTTTTTAAAAATAATCTGCTTATGTCTCTAATAGTTTCATCAACCAAGAGCTCTTTATAAGACCGAACTTTTAAAGTTTTCCTAACATCAGCTTTATACACCAAGTTATCTTGTTTCTCTACTTAAAAATACATTTTAAGATGATTTTTGAAAAAATAATATCTCTACTTTTACAAAATAATCCAAAGAAAAGAAATCTTAGTACCTAATTCTCTTGCTAAATATTCAACTAAAGGGTTTCATGCAAGTGATTTCTCTTTTAATTCTATGCCAAGTTCTTGCAATGGTTAAGAAATTAGGGTTTTAAATTTCAGAAAAAATTAGGAGAGTTTTCCTAATGAGTATATTCACAGTGATTATGGAATGCCAAAAATAAGGTTGACTTTCACAATCTGGGGGTACAGAACAGAGTGACTCCTTAAGCCATTTAATCAAACCCACTCTAGAATACAGTCACTTATGGGAAAACAATCCATTTATACACAAACCTATGATTATCACAATGAATGTTTACTTCCTTAGGAAATCCATCAAGTGTTCTGAACATGTCTGAAGAATCCTCTTCACCCTGCTGTCAATGGGAAGATAGATGTGTGCCCGGACCACTCAGCTAATATGGAACCACAGTGTCTCTTTTCTTTTATTCATGGCTGCACTACTGGGGCAATAAGAGGCCTTCTTGAAATTATTTATGGGAGTGGGATCCATTGTCTCACTGAAGCTTGAGTGCATGCTGGATGAAAGCAAGAGCACCTCAGCGAACAATTTTCCCAGCGGAAAAATCAAGATTGTCTCACGTGCACCTGCTCTGAACACCCACCACTTGGAAAACAGGCCACCAAGGTTCATATAGGGTTAACTCCATCCCTAGATGCCAGCAGTAACCTGGATAAGGGAGAACCTGCAGCCACTATTTGAAAAACAAAAAGCCCAGCTGCTGAGGGTATAGGTTTTTAATAAAACCTACTTTTCAGTGATTATCCATACGCAGCTTCTTTTGAAAACTGCTGAATATTAAACCAATTTCAAGGTCTTTGGCACCTGAGTTTATGCTCAAAATTAATGAAAACCTCCAGGTTCCCTCAGCAAGCATGGATTAATCTAGTTGCTGGAGATATTAATTTGGCCGGTGCACGTGTCTCAGGATTGAAACCTTCGTCCTTGATGCTCTTAGTCCTTTTGTTATTTGCTGCGGTTTGATGTCTAGGATCCCCAGGAGGGTAAATGGGCAGGACCTGTATGTATGTGCTCTGTACCTTAAGGAGACAGTCAGAAACTGGAAAAATAGATAATGGGTAGATATCGGAATTTCATTTTTGTTTGTGTTACCAGAGCTAATAAAATGTGCATGTATATCAAGGGTAGAAAGAAAAATTGAAATCACTTAGAACCAGTTTTGCAGGGTATTTATATTTTGCTGCTTAGAGCCAATACTGGCAAAACATGGCTCAGCTAATGCCCCTAACAGGGACAGAATCAGCTAGTCTGCTTGGGAAGAAAAATACCGTAAAATTCTGTTTAACACAATTGTCTGCCTCTTAGGTCCAGGGACATCAAATTTCCTGAAATATAAATTTCCACACGTTGAGTGTAGGATAGAATATGGTCAGTCCAGGGGTGAGTGCTAGGTCAGTCCAGGGGTGAGCACTAGTTTCAGCTACCTTTTTCCATCAACTCAACTTTGTAGAATGACCCCACTTATGGGTGTGCAGCCCTCCCCTGAGCTTTACTATGGGAAGGGCTTTGCTCTCAGGGTTAGGGGATGTGATTAGAAGAACCATAAGGTGCATTCTGACTCCCTGATTTGACAATTGATACTGCTTGTGTTTGTGAGATCATGAAAGGCTTTGATAGGGGGAGAATGGTAGACAAATGGCTACACAGTCTGTGTAACACCTGTGTACCCCGCCCCACAGCACAACATGGCAAACGGGAGCATAGTGCATGCTCTGATACTGGAGCATTTGGAACTGCAGCCCAGTTTTGAGCCTTACGAACCACGTAACCCCAGACAAATGAGTTAAATCCCTGTTCTTTTGATACTCCATGTGTAAAATGGAATGATAATAGTACTTTCTTCATCGGGTGCTACAAAGATTAAATGAGATAAACATGCAAAGCCTGGGACTGGCGAGTGGCGTGTTGGTTAACAGTTGGCTTGTGACACCGGATCTGAGCAGCAAGGCCCCAGTTTGGATACCACATGAGGGCCAGTGACACTGGACTCTCTAAGGTGGTGAACAACAGCTCCACCTGGAGCTGGGTGCCTGTGAGTCACCAGAGATGGTGTAGGCTGCAGTAACCTACTGTGAATGGCTGGCAGGAAGTGTGAGCAGCCAAGAGTCCCGGTGAGCAGCCATCCAGTGGCGGGTGACCAATCTGCTTCAGCCGGGAAGAGTGCAATGAGGATACCAACATGGGCCAGTGAAGCAATGTCCTCCACAACTAGACTGAAGAACAAAAGGACAGCAACTTGTCTGTTCCCCTTCCCCGATTCCCCAATAAAATCTTAAAAAAAACAAACAAAAAAACCCAAAAAACATGCAAAGCCCTTAGAAGAGTGCCTGGTGTATAGTAACAGCCTAATAATCGCTAAATAATGTTATCATTACCCACTACACAGGAAGGTTTTAAGAATAATTTAAAGCAAAACATGAATTAAATAATCAGAAGTGTTAAATTTTATGCCTACTAAGTAGAGATGGTGGTTTGCTGGGGACATGCCTTTTCCCTTTCTTTAGTTGAGAATTTCAAGAAGCTTGAAAGAATTTACACGAGAATTTAAAAAATACTATACCTAGTCTAAGAGAAGTACATCAAAATTTGTCTCTCTTTTAACTGAGGTAAAATTTACATCCTTGAAATGCACAGATCTTAAGTGTACAATTCAATTTTTTTTATAACAGTATATACAAAGCAACCATCAGCCCAGTCAAGATATAGAACATCTCCATGCCCCCAGAAAGTTCTCTTTTCCTGTTGCCAGTCAATCTTTACCACCCACCATGGGCGATTACTACTATTATTGTAGATTAATTTCACCTATACTGAATTTCTAATAAGCTGAATCATACTGTATGCACTCCGTGGTGCCTGACTTTCTCTGCCTAACAGTGTTTGGAAAATGTATCATTGCATGTGTCAGTAGTTCGTTTCTTCCCACTGATGAATATAGTAAGTATTCAATTTGTTTATTCTTTTATTGCCGGCCATTTGGATTGTTTTTAGTTATTAGCAATTATGAATACAGCTGCTACGAAGAACCTTGTACCATATTTTTGTGGATATGTTTTTTCTTGGATAAATACATAGAAGTGAAATTTCTGGCTCAAGAAGGAAGATATGTTTAATTTTATAAGAAACATCCTGTTTTCTAAAGTGGCTGTACTATGCCTCATTCTGATCAGCAATGCAGAAAATTCCAGTGTTCCATAGCCTCATCAGTACTAAATCCTGTCCTCCTAGTTTCAGCCACTAGCATGGGTATGAAATGGTATCTCATTTAAGTTTTAGTTGGTTATCTTTTAATTATTAATTTTCAAAAGTTCTTAATATTTTCTGGATGCAAGTCCTTTGTATTTATAATATTATATTGTAACTATTTTTCTTCTGTATGTGACCTACCTTTTCATCTTCATAACAGAGCTTTTGATGAACAAAAGTTTTCCATTTTGATGAAGTAATTTATTAATTTTTGGAATAGTATTCTTTGGGATATTAAATTTATTAAACCTTTCAAAGAACCAACTTTTGACTGTGTTAATATTCTCTATCTTTTGTCTATTTTCTATTCAATTTTTTTCTACTCATCTTATTTCCTTCTTCATACTTATTTTGGGCTTAATTGCTCATTTTCTTAAACTTCTTAATTTGAAAATTTGGATCATTAATTTTAAATGTTTTTTTCTCATATAAGTGCTGAGAATTATAAATTTCCTCCTTAGTACTTTTTAACACCATCCCACAAATTTTGGTATGTTATATTCATATATTCAGTTGCAATATTTGCTGATTTTCTTTGTGATTTCTTCTTTGATCCTAAGACTATTTAGACGTGGTTTTACTTTTACAAATTTAGCATTTTTTTTAGATATCATATTGTTACTGATCCATGTTTTTTGTAGTCAGAGTACATAGTCTATAAGATTTCACAATTTTTTGAAATTTAAGATATCTTTATGGTTCAGCATATGGTCTATCTTGGTGACCATTTAATGTATACTTGAAAAAATTCTATATATATAGTTGTCAAGAGCAGTGTTCTATAAATACTGACCAGATCAAGATGGTTGATAGTGGAGTTTAAATCTATATACTTCTTAATTAAAAAAATTTTAGGTCTAATTTTTTAATATTGTAATATCTTCCTGATGAATTGACCTGTTATGATATTTTTTCTTTTTTCTTTTTCTTTTTTTCTATTAAATTTCCTTCCATCCAAACTTTTTGTAACGTGGGATTCTAGTTAAATGAAATGTATGTTAACCACAAGTCACCACATATGGAATACCAACTGCCAAGAGGATTACAACAGGACCAAAAAATGTGCAGGGGCTTGTGTTTAAATGATTCAGAAAGTGGTTCAAGATCTAGCTGTATCTCAATATGAACATCAACAATCTCCTTTTTAAAAGGTAGCTGATAATGCACTGATCTAAATACATATTAAAACTGACTTCCTTAAGATCATGGTTTTAAGGTAAACCACGATCTTCCTTTTACTTGTTTATTTGCCTTACTTCCTTTATTTATTTCCCTTATTTGCCTTAGCTTTTTTTTTTCTCACTAATACCAAGGATAATAGGAATTATTACACTAATTTTTCAAGAAAAAAAGTCTCTCTGGTAAAGGAGTCACATTATTCTCATTAATTAATGCTATAAAATCTGAAAAGGTAGAATGTCCATTTGTCAGTATAGGCTGCAGGTAGAATTCATATAATCCAAGGGAGAAAGTGTGTTATGCTACAAAGGAAAACACTATTTTCCTTCCTTTCAAAGAGCTCTTTTAGCAAAATGATAGATTAACTGTGTCCAAGTACATACCATTTATAATATATAATAGATAACATAATTCCCAAAGTGGATTTGATATGGTGAACAATATGAAAACATATTTAAAAGAGTCTCATTATTTGTAACCAATAAGAAGACATCTGAGCAACTGAGCTAATGCAATTCAGTTTTCGCCATCCCTAACAATTTTTGTGACATTGAGAGGAGTTTCCCCTCTTTTTTTTCTTTCTTTTACTTTGTGTATGTTGTGGGAGAGAGGTCATTAGGGATCATAGAAGTGTAGACTGCTGCGGATAGAGGGGTGGTAAAGGGGTGAAGACGCTAGAGAAGAAAAGTGCAAATGGAAAGATTCTGCACCCATGGGACCACTCAGCGGAAAGGCTAACACTGTTATGTCTCAGTTTTGTGTTACAGACTTGCCTTTGAAGAGCTCTCACTTCAAACACGTGCTTGTTTTGGAAAGATCCACTCAGGCATCTATAAGATGAAGACTGTGCTTCTAAAGTGTTATGCCATTAATATTAGGCTGAAAAGTTGGTAGTCGTATGAATCAAAAGGAACTACAGACATAAGATGGTCAGTAGAAGTCTTCATTTACCCACCTGGACAGAAATGGAAGGTGTCTGTAAACTGGGGATTGCAGATGAAAGCAATTATTCTAGATGCACTCTCCAGTATTCAAATCTCCAGATATACCATTTAATCTAAATTTTAGGAAATTATTTTTTTCAATGCTCCTAAACGAGTGTCATATGCTACAGCGGATGCTATCTGGAGATTTACAGGAACCTTCCTGCCTTGCCACACTCCTGACACCCTGTCATTAGGACAGCTCCCTGATTGCCAAGCCCTACCTTCCAGCAAATGTGGGAAACCTCGGGAACACAAAATATTTGCAGTTTTTTTACTTCCCATTCCCCAGTCCCTTTCTTGGACAAAAGCTTTTATTCATAAAGAGTCATTTTATCAGCTCAGACCTTTTGTTGGAACAGTTGTCTGGCAGGTGAGCGCACTCGTTTGTACAATTCCTCTCTGGGAATATATCTTAGGTGATAAGTATCAAACCAATATTCATAACTCACTGGTTCGGAGAGGACACAGCTTGGACCCACTCTCCCTCCTCGGAGCAGGGCAGCCAGGGAGGCGGAGGAACAGCAAGAATCCGCGCAGAGTGGACCTCCGGAGTTAGGCGGGCCCATGGATGAGAGCGAGTCTGGGTCCGCGCCTCGCTTCCACTGCATGACCCCAGGGCAACCCTGGTCTCCTCTGAAACTCCGCGAGTACTCCTGCCGTCAGAGTTCCTCGTTTTTCGCTGTCTCCCGAGTTTTCAAAACATTGTCCCTAACTTCCTCTCCAGCCGGAACTTGTCCTGGGTCCCAGGTTTCCCGGGCACAGGAGACCCCAGGCTGGGCTCTGGGCTTGCTCAGTCCTCCTCGGAGCCAAGATAACACCCAACCCCACGCTCATCCCGCCCCACCCCCACCGTGACCCTACCCCTCTGCCTCATCACCACAGTCCCCTCACACCACCCACCTGACTCCAACCCCAGCCCTTATCCAGCCTTCCCATGCCCTCCCGCCCCGAGTGGCTCGCGGGGGTGAGCGGTATGACGAGTGAGCTGCTGAATAACCTTTAGGGGAGGCACAACCTTCAAGGCGTTTTTAGAGGTAACTCCACGCCGGGACCCAAAAGCACCACTCCACCCTCTCCAGGCGCTAAACGTCCCCATCCCAGGTCACCCTGGGGTGGGAGGCAGCCCTTGAACCACATCTCATGTCTGTGTTTTGCTTACTCAAGGATCCTGAAATACCTGGCCGAATACTCTTCCTTCCCCTTCACCCAAACGCCCCCCAACTACCATCCAGGGCAGCCAGGGCAGGCGTGCGAACCCCAGCCCCTGCCCACTCTGTTATGATTTTAATACTTTACCTCTGTATATACTCACTGTCTTTAAGTCTGTGTATTCTGATATTTTTATAACCACTTTATGGTTACGTTTGCAGGGTATATATTTTTCGATCATTTTACCTTCAAGCATTTTTTTTGTCATATGTCTTTATGTTTCATGAGCATCTCTTATACACAGTACATAATTGGATCTTGCTTTTTAAAAAGTCAGTGTGATAATCTATAGTTTTAATTGGCTCATTCGTTCTCTTTACACTTAATATAATTATTGATATAGCTGGATTTGGGTCTGCCATTTTTCTATTTGCTTTTTTTGTGTCTGTCCATTATGTGACCCATTTTTTTCCTCCACTCTTGCCTTCGTTAGGTTAAACAAATATTTCTTAGAATTCCATTTCAACTTATCTCCTCATTTTTGTATTTTTTTTCTTTAGTGGTTGCTGAGCATAATGTTTACACGTGTTAAAAGCACTTACGGTTGAAATTTCATCCAACAAGTTGTTAATTCATTACCGCAATTGAAATAATAACATTTGGTCACAGTAGCTAACAGCACTGTTATTAATGAGTGTTAAATAATGAATTCCTGTCCTTCCTATCCAAGATAGATGTTAAATCTTACATGGTATTTCTTGAGGACTGCAAAATAAAACTAAGGCAAAAATTAGTCTTAATGGAACAGCAAGCCATTGAAAATCTAGCTGATTGAACAGGGTTAAACTAAATTTACCATATATGGATTAAACTACTCTCTTTACAGCCTTATTTATGCCTTTTTAAAAATAACATTTTTTTCTCTCCATCAACATTTTCTCTTTTTTTTCTTTCTTCTTAAACTGGATCAGATCAGCATATACATGAACAATAAGGACTGGTAATTCAAGTCCACATGAAAAAAATTAGTACTGAAATTATAAAACCTTCATCATTTTGTTCTATTATATGTTCTATCAATAGCATAAACTGCAAATCAACATGAAGCAGAAAAGTATTATCCAATGTGATTTTTTTTTTCTATTTCCCTATGCTGGATAACAATTTTTTAAACTATTACATTGAACAATGAAATTGCAATTTTTGCAGGTCAATAATGGTAGAAAAATAATAATAATTTCATATGGTTCAACAAAGTATGGAAAATGTCACCATCTTTACTAAAATAATAAATAACTGCAACCGCTAAAGTATACTAATTTTCACATACTATATTAAAATGAGTCATGAGACCGAATAGACATAATGCTTTTGGGTCTCTTGCCCCTGCTGAATAAGACACATTCATTCCATACAGACAGAGGTAATTTCTAGTGGTCGCCAATTCAAATGTTTTAGGGGAGTCATCAGATACAGGTAAGGAAGGACCAATGGGTGAACTCAGAGTAAGACACGTCATTCCTATTGTAGGGACTCGGGCAGAAAGAAATGAAGCGTTCACTCAACTCTGGATACTCAACGTGTGGTCTGTGAGCTGGAGGTGTGTGCATTATCTGAGAGCTTCTCAGAAATGCAGTGCAGAGATTTGGGCTCCACCCTGGATCTGCTCTAGCAGGAAATGCATTTTAATGAGACTTCCTCTTCCCCCCAGTGATTCTGATGCTTATGATAATTGTGAAGCATTGCATCAGACCACTCATTCACAACTCAAACTTCACATGGGAACCACCTGGGGGTTTCAAAAATATTGATGCTGGATCCCAGCTCCAGAGGTTCAGTTTAGCTGGTCTGGAGAGCAGTCTGAGCAGTGGGGCTTTTTATAAGCTGGAATAACATAATTAGGTGAGAATGGCCAGATGATTCAAATGTACAGGAAAAGTTGAGAACCACTATTCTGGATAAATTTTAGGAGAGAAATCTTGACTCTAGGGGATATTGAAAATAACATCCTGAAGTATAAGAAAATGTTCACTAGTATGGCACATTCATACTTAGAATAGAGTTAGTGCTATCATGAAAAGTAGCCAAACAAAGCAAAAGATAAAACCAAAAGCCAAGATAGTCTACAGTTTTAGAAATAGAAAGTGATAGATAGTCAATAGCCTGTCAAAAGGAAATAACATTTCTCTTTGCTTACAAGACTGTGATCTATGCGGAAGAAGTAGGGGGAAAGGTAGGGGGAAAAATGAAAGATCTGTTACTTTGATGATTTATGAATTAAAGTAAAAAAATAATTTGACTGAATGATAAATGAAACACTAGACACTTGTTGTGTTACTACAGACTAGGTAATAAAAACACAACCTTAGAAGTATTCTGATGAAAAAGTCAGAATAATGTTTTGACATTTTCTCTTTTGATAAAGTCTTATGATATGTTCAGAAATAAGAAACTAAACACAACAGAAGCAAAGTTTAGACCAGCTATTGCACAGTAGTTCATTCAAAGTGTATCTGTATTAGCCCTTTAAAATCACTTTGCAGGTTTGTACCTCAGAATTAACTTAATCATGGTCTGTAAACTGCTTAATGTAGGTATTTCAACATCTCTTTGATGGAGACAACACCTTCTGACTAAAGAATGCAGCCTTTAAGAATCCAGGTTTAATAAAATTCCTAGAAATAAGAAGAAATGACAAATACAGTACCACCTGCATAATACAGCTGCCTAGAGTGCTGATATTATTGAAATATTATTAGTAATTAAAAACTTATAGTCAAATATTTTCAAAAAAGAAACTTAACTTTATCAAAGGGAAGAAACTTTAGAAAAACCAAGAGAGAATGCAGTTTTTGGTACCTGGATGAATCTCAGTCAACAAATTTTAGATAATAAAACCAAATCACTGCATTTCAGAGCTTGAAATAATTTTAATATTTGCATTATAGCAGAATGGCACAATTCAATTTGCTAAACTGAGTTGAATGCGGTTGAAAATTTTACTTTTCAATTAAAATATCTTGCCATTGATTTAACTTACAGCCCTCTTTTCTGCTCTGGAGGTAATTTTATCCAGCTTGCATCTTGAAGACGTCTACATTTCTATTTAGGTGATGAGTGCCATCTGAAAGCAACCCAATCAAATGCCAAAAAATGCATTTAATAGTTGTACCAGCTAAAATATATAGCTAGATCATTCCTTCAAATAAGGTTTTGCCAGGATCTGAAAATTCAAAGATGTGGTTTATCTTATTGTATTTATTTTTTACCATTTTTTTTTTCAATTATAGTTGACCCTCAATATTATATTGGTTCTGGTGTACAGTGTAGTGGTTAGACATTTATATAACAAGAAGATGTGGTTTTAAATACGTAAACCCTTACTTACATAAATACGCACACACACACACACACGCACACACACCAGGGGTGCCAAAAAAATGTATACAAATGGACACTGGCCAACGTTGCTCAAGCAGTAGTTCACCGTAATGAGAAGTGTCTGGACGCTGATGGTAACTACTTTGAGCACCTCTTGTAATTGCAGAAGTCAAAAGTGACTTGTATTCATCTTTTGTTATTGGTATACATTGAGTATTACAATTTTAATATTTTTTTTTCCTTTCTTAAAATGTGTATACATCTTTTTGGCACCGTGTGTGTGTGTGTGTGTGTGTGTGTGTGTGTGTGTGTATAAAGAATACATTCTAGGTACCCCTTAATGGTGAGTTAAACTTGAATTTCTAGGGAAACCAAGTTGGCTGAGAGAACTCTAAATTAGGTTTGGAACATAAGCTACCGAGTAGCCCTATAGTTTGGACACTGCATGCCAGTGATACAGACACTACTCAAACACATGGAAGAATCAAAGCATTGTGATTTTCATAGAAATGATCAAATGGAAACTAATGCATAATTACATGGGAAGGGAAGATTTCATTTTCAAACATTTATAAGTACAATCTGTTGTTACAGAAAAGGAAAAAGAATGTAATAGGCATAAGTCAAACATCTTATAGAGGCACTCCCCTATGAAGCTTGGCTGTAAGAGACCTGTACTGCAAGGGAACAGCGATACTATGAACTTGTTAAGGACTTGGAGTCTGCATAGAGGCCAAACAGATTCCCCTCTGCCACACACCAGCCAGGTCACCCACCTTCATATTCTCAGCTATAAACTGAAAATAATAAGAGGACCAACTCAAGGGTCTTATGTGAATATGTGAGGTAATATATATATACGGCACTTACAATGGTGCCTGGAACATAGTAAACACTCAGGAAACACTGCTTTTTCCTCTTCTTTTTCTTTTTCTCCTTCTTCCCTGCCCCCTTTCTTCCTCTTTCTTCTTCTTTTCTGTTTCTCACATAAATAAGGGACAGGTATGCTACTTGATTAGACTTGTATATTACTCTAAAGTTAATATTATAAACATGCCACCAGTATACCTTACTAAGGGGGCCTGAACTCAATTAGATATCATTCTCTTGGTTTACATTTTTTTCACATTCTTTTCTCCAAATTATTTACAGCTTGAATTTCCACTCAACCCTGAAGGCTAATAAAGCTTCTCCAATCAAACAACGAGTCTGAAACTTCCAGAGGACCCACCTAATCTAAAGAGAACAGGAAACTCAAAGCCCAATTGAAGATTCATCAGGAGGAGAGACGTAGCAGACTGTAACTCCTTTGGGTCCTGTAGATGAGAAGAAGCCCTGCTGTGTGCTTTTGGGGGTCCAGCTGCTCAGAAGTATTTTATGCTTTGATATCAAAGATGAAGGAAAAATCTCCTAGAAAGTTAATGTATAATCATATCAGCTGTGGATTCCACTAAGCAAATCAACTACTTTAACCCATAGAAATATCTCATAAAGAATCAGTGCCAAGGTAATCCAATATCTAAAGATGATGCATGTAAAGGCAGTCATTGGTTTCTAGCTACATATTGACTACTTTGAAAAATGTTGCCCTTTCCAGGAAAGTACAGACCCCTAAATTAAAATGCTTTCATTTTAGGGAATTAAATCAAGAAATAACATGTGTGAAACTTCTTTGCAACAATATATAGCAATTTACAAAAATTTATTAGCTTGCATTTAAAAAATCTCAGTAAATGTGAGAAAACATTTAAATTAAGTATACTTTTTATTATTACTTCAATGTGGCGACATATTAAGCTGGACAGGGACGGAGAACTCTTTTTTCAACACGTTTAATTAACTAATGAAATTACATTTAAATTGGCAACCCTTCCTCTATGCATCTCCATAGTTTAGAAAATGAAAAGCAATGATAGCATGCTATCCTAGGAAGGTATTATAAAAGTAATGTGTGATTCTCCTTAAGTATTCTTTTGAAGGAACATTTACCTTAATACCAGTCAGGATGGTCTGCTCTAACTATACTTTTAGGACAAGTACTGTATAAACAACCCTAGATGTGAAAAGAGCTCTAGTGTATAAACATATTTGAAGTCTTAATGTGGTATTTCAAAATTATGATGAATACCGGCTGCCTATCAGTGATCTAAATATCACCTGAAAATTCAACAGTCAATTTTTCTATCATAACAAAAAGGAAAAAAGTCCTCCAATTCTATCTTGGAATTTCCTTAACTTCATTTCTCAGCATCATGAGGTAGTGCTAATGCACTGAATTAAGAAGATCTTCAAAGTTTTATTCCTTGCTGCATTAAACAAAACTAAGGATTTTCCATGGAATAATTGGCAATATTCAATAGAAAACTATTTCCCAACATGTATTCCACAAACTACTAAGTCTAGGAGATGCTACTTATAAAAAGGCTTTATGACCAAATGAGAAATACTAAATACTCCATCTTTATTACCATCTCCCAGTTTCCTTAGAATACATGCTTTCTGAAAGCAGGCCATTTGTCTAAGCTTTGTTCACGGTCATAGCGCCAGGCCTGTAACAATGCCTGGGCATTAGCAGATGGACATTCAGCAGGGATAAATGAATGAACAGCTGAACAGTGAAAGCTTTGAAAGGTTCTCCAGCAAAGAAAATTCCTTCATTTTCTCTCACCCAAAATTTCTCACACCTATTTATTTACAGGAATCTTTTGTTTTCCTCTGGTAGCAATATAGAATATTTTATTTAAAAAGAAAAAAGAGAGCATAGAGAATAAAAATAACAAATACGCTTGTCACCACTACCCATATTAAGAATTAAATATAACAAATACAACAGAAGCCTCTTGGGACTCCTCCTCCATTTCATTCACCTTACACCCCTCCCGCAAATGAGATAACCCCAATATTAAGTCTTACACTCACAAGAGACTTACTAACATCCTGTTCTGAGAAATCCTGAACTGGGGGAATCTAAAGTCCCTTGAAACACTAAGATTTTAATTTATTTTCAGCTAGTATATATTTTGCAAATGGTCATTTTAAAGCTATCCATTTACTGTATTAATACAATGAATAAGAAATAACTAAAATAACATTATGATGCAGAAGCAAGACGATGGACAACCGATGTAAGAATAATAAATATGAAAAGGCTAAGCAGCATCTCTTTCAGATAGATGGATATGAAATCTAAAGATACATATATATGTCTATATATATATCTTAGGTTGTCGTGTGTATATACATATATGTACATATGCATACATATATACAAATGCACACACAGTGACCTAAGAAAACATAGAAATATCTGTTACCTAACCTAGACTGAGTAATTTAGGAACTATTCCATACAATTATAAAGGAAAACATCCTAACAAGTTTGACTTACAAAATCACCTGGGGCTGCAAAAGTAAAACTGTGTTGAGATCAATGTCACAGCATGCCCACATTTACATAATAGATACTGCTAAGAAAAGAAGACCCCCTTTCTGAGCTGAATAAACAGTTACTGATAAAAAAAAATCTCTTTTATCAAGATCCAGCATACTATGATAGAGAAGCAAAATGAGCTGAACATAGCTTAACAGGAAAAGAACTATTTTAAAAATTTTAGTCAATATTTTTCACAGCCTTGATGGTAAAACCTTTCTTCCTCAAATTTTCAAGTACCATTAGAGATATTTCTCAATTGCCACAGAAAAACTGTATGCTCTAACTAAATGTTCTTTTGCATACTTTATTTTTGTCCCTTGCTTCAGTTCAGACAAATGATAAAAAGGCTTAGCACAATGTATTTCCATAGTGCTTTAATTCTTAATTTTATTTATAATGGATATTGAATAGTCAACTGAGTGGGGAAAAAATAAAGTTGAACACAATACCTGCGCTGTGTAGATAATTACATATACAATTAAACCAAGAACCACAGCAACCAAGAATGGGAAGCCATGTGGGTGGATTAGCCCTAATCCTCTACATCTTAATGCTAGCCATTATCCTAGCACTCCATACATCAAAACAAGGAAGGATAGCATATAAATTTGTCACTTCATCATTGGTCATTGGTATCATGTAATTTGTTTGTTTGTTTTTAGCTGAGTCATACTGACACCTGTTGGCAGCTCAGTGACAGCTCAGCTCAGGCAGGGAATCAAACCAATGACCCTGTTGCTCAGAGCTCGAACCCTTGAGCGACCTCTTAACCAACTGAGCCACTCAGCCGGCCCCCGTCATGTAGTTTTATAGGAAAATACATGTATTATAATTTCGTTCCATTCTTGAAACCATTTAACATTTTAAGCCAACCCATTGAATTCTTCTCATGTTTGATACCAACAGAAAGTTAAATGTAACCTCACTCTTTATTTAGAAGCTCAAAAGTCCCTTCTCACATTTAAATGAAAGCAATGGATTAGTATCCAAAAATATTTATAAAAGTATCAATTCCTACCTCCATTATCTTTTAGATGAAGTGCTATCTTGGTATCATCTGAAAGAGAAATTTAAAGTTATTACAACAGAAAATAAATTAAAGCTGCGTAAATCTCATGAGCAGTAACTGTCTACTAATGTCTTAACTATAACATGAATTTATTTTTATATTTTACTGAGTTAATTTCTAATTCAATGAGAGTAAATCCTAGCTTACATGATATATACTAAATTTTCTTACTGAGATTATAAGATCAAGACTTTAGAAAAAGTATAAAATGATTAGATGTGTGAGAAAAGTACACTTATAATTTTAAATTAAAATACATTTATTTTTAATTTTATAAAATGAGCTTTTATAATTAGAGTCTATAATTATGACCTTTTTTGTTCATTTAAAAAATCAAGACCAAGAAATTCCAAACTAATTGGAATAATAAAGATTTGTTAATATTTACAAATTTAACTTGAAAAGTTAACTGCTTATTCATTGCTAGTAAATATGTCCAATGTCACATATGAAAAAAAATCTTGTCCTTAATGAACAAAAGGTAGGGTATTCTTTTTCATTTCAATGGTTATATTTCATTCTAAAGGGTAGGATTCAAATTACCAAAATATTTTCACAGGCTATATAACAACCCAAAATAACATGGATGAAAACATAACATATAAAAGCAATAGAATGTATTTAGCCACTGTCCTCCACCTTTATTCCAGTTAACTTTTAATATCCAATTAAATTACAAGTAAAAGTTTCAAGTATAATTTCTCATTCAAATGAAAGCAAGGTCTATGACAGTAAACAAGTAAGGCCATTGTTCCCCTCTCTCAAAGCTTACTCTCGGCCAAGTAGTCTCACATTTCTCTTCGGTGATACCATTCAGAATAGATGGTTAACACATTTTGGCTCATATATCTCTTCCCCCAATGAGTTGTACCCATACGGTAATGTTCTCTGGTATTTTCCCACTCCCTGGCAGAGGAAATGTCTTCCAAGGGCAATTTCTGTGACACACACAGTGCCCTCTATTTTTATTGATTGTATTCAAGAAAATATTAGAATTGCATATGAGTAGAATTATCTATTGTTCAGAATCCAAAAATTAATGGACATTTTATATGCATTTGCCTTTCTATCTTGTGACTAAAATGCTGAATTCAGTTCCTGCAAAGTTTAGCAATATGAAAGGAAGTTTATATTCCCTTTCTAGCGAAAAGAAAAGTAACTGCTAGTGAAAGCTGTTAATAAATGGCACAGGCCATTAAAAGAATGCCAGCACATATTTTTATTCCATAATAATTTTGTCTTTTTTCCTTTAGAAGTCCCTTAGAAATCCAGTTTGCTAAAGGAAACGTTCCCTCTAGACAGCAACCCCAGTGCATGTCAACTCTGTGACATTTCCCTCTTTTAGGGAAAAAGCAAAAAATATCTCCAGGGCACCTTCTGTGGGCAGGCTGGTGGGCAGCTGGGATGTCGCTGCTCGTCTGGTGGTGGTTAAGACCCTGAATTGTGTGGTTGTCACTCGTATGGTTGTAGTGGTCTGAGAAGAACTTTCCACTGGTTCTGTGTTCTCACACATCTTTTCTTTGGACTAATAAGAGAAACAGACGAGACAAAAATTTCAGAGTGGTCGTAGATATATTTTTTTAAATGACATCAAGAGGCTGATCTATAAAGCACAAAAAAACTCTCAAATCAAGATGAGGAATAAATTATTTTTGTACAGGACTATATTTATAGATTTTGCTTATTTACAAAGTATGTAAAATAGACGAGAGGGAAAAAAAACTTGAATATAACAGCATTTCCATGTTTACATATTTGGATGCCATCATTTTCTGCTGTTAACCTTTCATATTACTGTTTATCTTGCCCTAAAATTTATCTCAAAATTTTATATCAATATATTTGTACATGACATGATGTCAAAAGGGAAAAGTTCATACAAGAAGAAAAACATGTGCATGAAGATAAGTTTTAGAACAGGCTTAGGGATGTGAAGAAAGAGTGCATTCCCTTCATATCAAACTGATAATGATAAACTCAGAAAATTCTGCTGTCCCATTCTTTTAGTTTTAGAAACAATCCACCATAGGGGGAATAGATACTGAACATGTTGTTTTCCTTCATGAAATATTCAAAACCTACCAGGCAAAGGGCTGAACGGTATTCATGTAATCAAGTCTTAGCCTATCTTTTCCTTAGCAGAGCTATATTGAGGATGCAAGGAAAAGGTACATATCGTATTTTTCATTTATAGCTCGTTAAAATAAATCCTATCACCTTCACCAGTAACAATCTTCAATACCAAGCCTTTATGGTTTTGAAATTGATGTTTCTTTCCACCTCTTTGTACTTCAAAGAATTCCATCCCTCTGATGGGCCTTGAGTAGCAGATAACCATTCTGCACATGGATGGTACTCATCCCACATTTGAATTTATTATTACATAAATACTTTCCTTAAATTCCTCTTGTCATCAGTGAAGTATGATGCACGTTATTAGTGGTTAGGAGGAATTCCTGAGATGGCTTCCTTTTCACTAATTGGATATGACACAGTTTTATTATTTACTATAATCTCTCAGGGACCTGTTCAATTTCCCCAACTTTAGTTCCTGCATCTTCTCAACTCCAATGATTTCATTACCTTTTTTATGACTCCACTTTAGTTATCATCCCCACACCCTGGACCTTATCTTAAGTTGGAAATACTTTAGTCCTGAAATCATAAATTCAGTTATCTGATTTTCAGCCTGTCTATGTACCTGTCTGTTCACTCAAATTCTTCTAATCCTGTGGCTACACAAAAAGCCCCCTTTAAGTTTCCTTTTTCCATCACTTCCTTGTCTTTTAAATAACATCAAACATTTCACCCCATTTGTTTCCCATATGACCTTTTCAGAAAATCACCAACACTGACTATAGTAAAACAATGTACCTTTTCCCTGCCTGCTCCAAAGCCAGGCCCAGCTAGAGAACCATCACACATGGAGCTGCAAACTTAGCTCCTGAATCTCTGCAGGGCCTTCCATGCTGTTGGGCAACACTGTCCTCCCATTATCCTCAGTATCAATTTCAAATCCTCTCCACTCTACTCACAACTACAATCCCATAATACCTCTTCCAATTTTTACCCCATGGGCTCACCTTTTATTTCCTAAATAAAAGAGTCATCAGCAAGAATTCTTTAAATTTCTTTCCAAATCAGCATTCTTGTTAGAATCTATACTAACCTATTCTTCTTTCCTTCTGTTATAATGGATGGGCTCAATTATCTATAGCTATCCTTTCACTCTCCACGCTGGTGCAACTCAGGCCACCTTCTCAGGCATTGCTCATTTGACCCCATCCTTTCTCTTCAGTGTTTTGAATTTCTAATTTTCCACTGTCTTATTACCATCAGCACAGAAATTTACTTTTTCTTCCATTCACAGTCATATTTCCAGAAAGATTGGTTTCCCCTGGTCTTCTCAAACTCCCACTTATGAAAATCTTGTTTTTAAGCAGTCCCCCTTAATTGAAATTTCTCGTGCCAATGTTTCTAAATATCTCCTTATTTACTAACCCTTCCATGATATACTCTTTTTTTTAAAGACTTTATTGGGGAATTGGGGGTGGGGACCAGCCAAGTTGTTCTTCAGTTTTCATTGTGGAGGGAGCCAGTCGCCATCTGGCTCCCTGTAGGCAGCTCGTGGCCTCTAAGCGCAAGGTGCTGTGTTCAATCTTAGTTGGCAGGTGAGCGTAGCCACCATTCCATGCGCGAGTCAAACCAGCAGCCTTGTTGTTAAGAGAGCACACTCTGTCCTCTGAGCCATCTGGGTGGCAGCTCAGCTCAAGGTGCCTAGTTCAATCTTTAGTTGTGGCTGGGCATAGCCCATCATTGAACAGGCAATCTTGTTGTTACACCAGCAGAGCCATCCTGCCATCTATTGGCAGCTCAGCGACAGCTCAGCTAGGGCTCAGCGATCACTGTGGCCCATGTGGGGATCAAATTGGCGGCCCTGTTGCTCAGAGCACGCGCTCTAAGCCAGCTCTTAACCAACTGAGTCACTTGTCCAGCCCCATGATATACTCTTGATACCTCATCAGCAGTTGGCACGGCCATCCACTTTCTAATCTTGGGTTGTGTGACACATGTGCTCATCAATTTTCTATACGTCTCTAACAATTCCCCCAAAGTGTCAGTGATTCTTGAGGATTGTTCTTGTCCCATCTTTGCACTGTATGAATTCTCACCTGCAATCTCCTCCACACCCAGATTTCAATTAACATCTTTATGTTTATCATTCATGAATCTATTGGGTTGTCAGAAAAGTCATGACACATTTTTACAACGAAAAACATAGAAAAAATATGTCATGACTTTTCCGACAACCCAATATATCTCACGGCCAACATTTGTTTCTTGGATTTTAGACCCAAAATATTTATCTATTGACTTAAAATATGCATATAGATGTCATAGACATCTCAAATTCAATAAGTCTAAAGTGGGACTCGCCACATATTAGTCTCCTCCTGTATTTTTATTTCCAAAAAAAAAAAAAAGAAAAGTATCATCAAACACCCTAAAGTTTAAGGTAAAATCTTATGGTAGTAAAGGTAAACTAAAGACTCTAAATACAAGTAGAATACAATACAAATAGATTTTGTATAAAAACATAAATTTTACAGCATTACTAGGATTTGCAGGAAGTAAAGAAAATCTCCAAGGGTGACTTTCTGTTGTCGTCCCACAAAACAAAGTAAAAGCTTATGTGCTATAAAGACAATAGGAACAGTACACATTAAGTAGAAAAGCACGGTTTACTTTGAGGGCAAAAATGTCAAAACCCAATATTGCTCTAAGGAGATCAAGCCAGTGCCAGCAGAAAATGATGGAGATAAATCTAAACCTCCCCTCTTCATATTAAGGCAGGGGCATATGGTATCAATTAAAATGCTTGGGTTCCCATCATCAAACCCTCTTTGGTGGAAAACATCACCTATTTAGGTCATAGGGACTCCCATGGAATAAGATCAAACAAATATGCACTTCTAATTAAAGGACACACACACACACACACACACACACACACGAAGAAAGTACTTTGGCAAAGAGCAAAAATAATGAATTATATATTTAGACTATCAAACACTTTACATACTGAGATCGTTCAATATAAAATATATAAAACTTACATACGAAATACTTAAAGACATGAAACATAAAATTTTAAAATGAACTAATAACATAAGCTATAAAAATGAACTGGCAGACTTAAGGAGTCCAATTTAAATTTTAGAAACAAAAAGTATATTGATTGAAATTACTACCTCAAGTATAGATTAAATAAGCAGATTAAACAAGATGAAGGGAGAATTAATAAACTGGCAGATACATTTGAAGAAATTCCCCAAGATGCAGCACAAGGAAATGAGATGATACACAAGACACATAAAAGATAGAAGGAAGAGATGAGAGGCCTATCTCCAAAGAGTTCAGAGGGTGAAAAAGAGAATAGAAGAACTCTGAATGAATAGTACACTTATCAAATTTGACACCCTATCAATTAGAAAACACATTCTTCTTGAGCACATGTAGATCATTTTTTTAAATTGCCCATGTGTTATTCCACAAAAAAATGCCACCAATTTTAAATAATCAGCATCATGTATGAGTAGAGTATTCTCATTGACAACAATTTAATTAGGTTAGAAGTCAGTTAAAAAAAAGAGAAATTTAAAAAATGTCCATAATTTGTAAATACAATATAATTCGCAATTCAATGTAATTCCAATAAATATATTAATGAGATTGACTGATTGATGGCAGAACTTCATAAGATGAATATAAAATTTATATGAAGAACAAAAGCCCCCAAATAATCAAAACACTGCTGAAGAAGAACAAGTAAGGAGACTTATCCTATGGATAGCAAAATTTCTTATAAAACTGTAGTAATTAAGACAGTGTGATATTGGTCAGGATATTGACAAATTGAGCATTAGGACAGGAGACCCCAGAAACTGACTGTATGGAAACTATATAAGAAAGAAATGGCTTTGAAAGAAATTGCTAAAAGGAAAGATTGTTGAATAGATGCTGCATGAAATTATCCATAAGGGGGAAAAAAGTCTCCACAAAATTGATTTCTATCTTATACATAGAAACGAATTCCAAATGGAATAAAGGTTTTAATGGAAAAGACAAATCTTTAATACATTTAGAAGAAACTCATGAAAGTAAGTGTATGAAGTATGGTAGAAAAGTCTTTTTAAACAAGATATACTTACACATGAAACTAACTATAAAAGACTGATTATACACATTAAATTCTCAATGAATGGTAACTAAATAAAATCATGGAGAAATTGAAAAGATTAAACCAAATCTGAAAGAAAATATATACAACTGGAGATACTAGCTAGAGCAATAATACAACAAAAACAAATGAGATGACTTAAAGAACAGAAAGAAGCAAAACTCTCATTACTTGTAAGTGATATGACTGTTTCAACAGAGAACCACCAAGTACCTTGAGATGTTTTCTAAATTAGCAAGAGAGTTTTGTAAGGTGGTTGTATATCACATCTATTATGTCAGTTACATATAATCAATGAAGACTTAGTGTTCTGAATAAAAAGAGAAAGATAACTATTGAACAAAAAAAAATGATAAAAAAATATGAAAGGCTTCTCACAAAAGAGGAAAGACAGAAGCAGAAACATAAAAGCCAAAAAGCTTATGAAACTACATTTAATTTCATCCACGATTGGTGAAATGCAAATTAAGCTACCCATAAGATACCATTATACACCCATTAGATTTGCAGAGATAAAGAAATATGACAAAACCAGGGTTGTCAGGATCATGAAATAATGGGAACTCAAAAGAAGCTCTAGCACTACTGGTAGCGTTAAGTTGATAAATTGGAAACGATCTGGCATTATCTCTCAAAGTTGAACGTTTACCTAACTCACATTCAGTAATTCCACTTTAAAGAACAGTAGAGAAACTTTTGTGCCTTTGATTCTAGAGACAAACATAAGATGTTTTTGAAATAAGAAAAATCTGGAAACACTGTCTATAAACAAAAGACTTGGATCCCAGTATGTAAAGAGTGCCTGGGACACACCATGGGATATATAACCATGAAAACGAATAAACCACCACACACAGGCATTACCATGGGTAAGTGTGAACAACAAAATTCTGAGGGATGAACCTAAAGTCCAGAACAGTTTCATTTATTTTAATAGGGAGAGGCAAGGATGCAATGGAGTGGGAGCAAAGGGCCAGCTTCATAGTTGTCAATAATCCTAGGTCTCGGCCTGGGTCGTACGATCATGGATATTAATTTTTTATTGTGTTCCAGAATTATATTAATATTATAAAAATGTTAAAAAATATTTTTCAAAAGAAAAGGAAAAAACCATTAAAACACTTTCATTCTTCTCACGTCCATTCATCAAGCTACTTAAGGTCTTTTCACCACCTCCCTGTGGTCACCATCACCTTTCCCATTGGTTTGGGCCAGATTATTAGCATCTTTGGTCTAGGTTACAGCTACAGACAAGTTATTGGCCTCTTGTATCATAATCCATTATTTACCTATAGCCAGGGAGGTTCTTTAAGAAGTCATTTGGATCAAATCATCCCCTTAATTCAAACCCTTCAGGTAGCTCTCTCTTATCCAAGATAAAACCCAAACTCCTTCAACTTGTCATATTTTGGTCCCTGCTTACATCACCAGTGTCATCTCTTGCCATTCCTCTTCTAAAAACTCTAGTTACCCTTCAGGAATCACCTTAAATCTAACCTCAAGCAAACCTTCTCTCTAAAATCTAACCTTAAATCTAACCTCAAGCAAAACTTTACTTAGCAAGACAGGGAACTTGTAGTTCCTGTATATTTGCCCATATCATTCTC
The DNA here is from genome assembly GCA_033961575.1 of Aselliscus stoliczkanus. Taxonomy (NCBI): domain Eukaryota; kingdom Metazoa; phylum Chordata; class Mammalia; order Chiroptera; family Hipposideridae; genus Aselliscus; species Aselliscus stoliczkanus. The sequence continues at coordinate 47,872,156 of CM066734.1, forward strand.
TAAGTGCATTCCTTTGTCCAGTGCTCTAGCTACCCTGCCGGACACACTTCTTACACTTTTACATTATCAGTACTTAGAAAAGTATGCAGTAAGTGCTTGTATTAGGATTACACTTATTGAATAAAATCTCACAAGATCAGAATGAAATTTTAACCCTGGTTTTAGGCACAGAAAATGAACAGGAGTTGGTGACCTTGCTTATTTACCTATAAAAAAAAGGGGAGAATTGCTTACTAAAAGGAAATACTGAATATTATAGAATACAATAGAAAACTACTGAATACTAGATTTGAGCTCCCTGGGAGTAGAGGGGATTTTTTTTTTTTTGAATCTTTGTAATTTTTAGTGCTTAGCACAGAACATGGTAAATTTCCCACAAATACATTTAGGAGGACTTAAAATATGATGGATTCCTCTCCTATGGTTCATGGGGGGCCCACACTGAAGCAAGAAAAGTAAGATGTCTGAATTATGCCCTTGATCTTTACCCAAATATAGATATTCAATTTAAATGTTTTTAATTGAGGTAACTGTGATTACATGAAAGAAACATCAATCTAAAAATACAACTATGACTCTATCAATATATTTTCTTTTTGAAATATGTTAAGTAAATGAAGTGAAATAGATGGATTAGTAGATATCACTGTAATCACCCAAATGAATGTCAAAAGTTGATTGAAGTTCAAGAACATTTTCAAAGATGTATTTATTAAAATATTTATGTGACATCATAAATAAAAATTAATTTAAAAAAAGAATCTAGTAACTATTGATCACCTAATAATTTTTAAAATAGCACTTTGACATGATTTGCTTTACTGAATGAGAAAAATTGTATAATTGCTCATGGTTTTTATTCATACCCTGAAACATAACAAAGGGAGAAGAAACACTTTTCTTTGTTTGTTCATAAACAGAATACCTTTATGTGACCCTGAGATGACAGTGTAAATGAAATTCACTAGGTTAAAATTGCTTCTGCAACTGTATACACTTGTTTGAATCATTTAAATGCATCATTCTCTCTGTCATGGTTGCCTGGGAGTTACTGTTTCCATGTTATGTACATTTCTAACTTCTCATAGCATGAAAACTTACTGCAATCAATCTTTTCCTCCATACTACTGTAATTTCAATGAAAAAGATGAAAAATGGCTTCCTAGATCTTAGAAAAGCAGCAAATGTTTTGGAGAGCTAGCCTTTGTTCACAGAGATTCAAATCCTGGTTCTACTATTCCCTCAGTCCACACCTTCCCACCACCTCCCCTCACCTCTCCCAGGGTCTCCACTTGGTAATATGGGGCAATAACAGTTCCTACCTCATAGGATGGGTATGCAAATAAATTAAGAAAATACACGCAGACTTAAACCCAAAGTCTGGCACACAGTAGGGACTCAAAAGCTGCTGGCTACTTTGATCAAATTAGACACTATTTTTATTATGCTGTAGCAGCTATATATGACGGCTTGGTCCCCTGATTCTTGTCATAATAAAGCACATGTGTACCTCTTCAGGGCATCCACTGTCCACCCAGTCCTGTCGATGGCGATCAAATCCACTCGAACATCTTCAGAGACGATCACATTGCAGTTCAGAAAAGAGAGCAGGGAGTGCAGAGTGAGAGGCAAAAATCAAAAGAAAAAGATTGGTAAGGAGTTAATTACCAAACTTGCAGTTTAGCACAACGTAAGCCTTTTCCTACAGAACTGTTAACTGGAGTAGCAGTGAAGTATTTACAGTGTCCTGTGTAACAACTCACTCCTATGTGCTCATGAGATTAGGGGCAAATGACTCCACTGAGGCCCATGCAATGGGCAGGACGCCTGGATCCCTACCCACGGGCAAGACCAACCGCTGGTCTGTGAAGTTGGTTGTTCACCATTCCCCGCCCCCACCCAATCATCCAAACAAATGGATACAGTCAAATATTTTGCAGGATTTCATATCTTTTTATTTTTCTTAAACCTTTAGGTTTAAGGCCCACAGTAACACAAACTCTATTGTGCGATAAAGGGTTAACTCAGCAGGATTGGGGTGTTCAAACCCACACATTCCAAAGGAATAGCTGGTCTTTGTTTGGCATCTGGGAGAGATAACCTCTAAGCCCTTTTAATATCCTACCAGATAAGAGTGTCTTTGTGCATCTCCGGTCTTGGGCTTTGCAGGATCGTTTATGCTATAACAATATAATTTACGGTGAATGTCTGTTTTATTCACCTGGAGCCCTAGGCCATGCTATATCAGTTTGACCTATGCAAGGGATAGAGGCTAGCGATAAGGTTAGTCACGGAGCATTGCACATCTACATGACTGACCCGCAATAAAAACCGTGGACACCAAGGCTTGGGTGAGCTTCCTCAGTTGGCAGTACACGCTGTGCGCTTTCACAAATTGTTGCCGGGGAGTAAGTGTAGTCTGTGGGACTCCACCGGGAGAGGACAACTGGAAGCTTGTCTCTGCTGAACCCTGCCGTATGTGCCTTTCACCTTTGCTAATTTTATTCTGTATCCTTTTGCTGCAGTAAATGGCCACCCTGGGTATAAAAGCTTTTCTGATTTCTGTGAATCCTTCATCATTCAACCTGAGTGTGTTTTGGGGGACCCCTAACAGCACTATAATTAGGCCAAATCAAAAAGGTCTAATTTAGCAAGCACTGGGTTAATAAGCATTTGTTGATTCTTTCTCTCTTCCTTGACTGAAATAATTTTCTGCCCTCTTTATCCATCTAGCTATAGCCTATACATTTTTCAAGACTCAGAAATGACTTTCCAGGGCCCATTCTGATAAAGCTTCGTGACTGCTGTTGCTCATGTCTTACTTTACTATCTAACTTTTCTCCTTCATATAAAATTTTGTGTGCTTATGTCTTATTTACCAGAATTGATTGTGAACATTTTGAAGGGAGGGCCAGTGTCATAACATGATCATGCCTAGTGCGTCTGACACATGATTTTTTTTTCGTAGTAGAAATTCACAATATTTTTTTGCCAGCCTATAAAAGATTTACATTGTCCCTGGATGCTAATATCTAAGTATACATTTATATATAATATATATGAATCCATATTAATAAATGCTAATCTAATTATATATATATATAAATATATATATATATATTTAAATAAATGGAGGCTGTTCAACTTTTGTCTTATATTTTCTTATAGGGCTTACAGTTCTACCTGATTTTTCCCACTTGTTTTGCAGTGGGTCTGCATGACTTTTTCTAAGCATCTCTGCCAGAGATATGTACTATGACATAAATGAGCATAATTTAATTCGAGTGGAATGTGAAAACAACACTACTGTCAACAAAAAAGACCGTATCTATCATCCTGCCCAGACATGATTCACTAGAGTTCAGCTATTTTATACCTACCATCTGTGTTGAACAAGCTTAAGTGTGAAATAAACATCAGTGTGTGATCTGGCATGCTGACTTTGAGAATGCCCAGTTTGTCAAGCCCATCTCTGGTTCCCCCAAGAGAAACTGACATTTAGAGTCTATTTAATTCCAGATGAGTTCGATGGTTATTCCCTTTTCTTCCTTCTTTTCAAGGTTGTGTATACATCGATTTTCTACAATAAAAATATTTTTTGGAGCCACCTGACCACAAACAATTAAAAGGAACAGACAATTTTTAAATGCAGTTTGTCTTCACCTATTCTAATACAGATGTATTCAAAGCCATTGGGAAATAACAACTTTTACCTTCTATTATAACAAGACAGTAGTAAATCTTAAATTTCTGGGCCAACTGAAATTTTATCTTAATTAGTCCTTCAAATGGTTAAATTAACCCCAGGGAAAAGTACAGAAGCACCACCTTTTGGTTCATTTATTAAATGATCTTTCAGTTATATTGTATGAAATTAATGGGTTGTGGGAAAAGTCATGACGTATGTTTTCTATGTTTGTCATTGGAAAAATGCGTCATGACTTTTCCGACAACAAAATAGGTTCTACTGAAAATATGTGATTCAACTAAACAACTCATTCATTTATTCACAATTGATTCCCTATTAATTGATCTGCAGTTTACTAATTGCTAGGGTAGGAAGGATTGAGAATGGCAAACAGAAAAAAGATTTGGCTTGAAAAGCACATGCATGTCTGTAGCTTACAGCGCCTTAAAAAATTAACACCACTGGATGCTGTTCTTTTAGCATTTTTCATAACCTAGCACTCTACATAGCATCTGAAGGCAATTACAAACAAGAGGGTGTTTGAGCATATGCGTGTGTGTGTGTTGTAAATCATTAAGAAAAAACACCTTTATGTTATTTCTGAATTCAAAATAAACCAAAAATCACATTTGAGAACGACTTCCTCGCTCCACTGAGCGCTGTGATGGTTTTTCCAAAACACAACGACACTAACCATGCCATGCTCCAGCATACTGATTTCCAGGCATTTTTAACAGTGTGGACAAAGAGGCCTCTCTACATTGCAATCATCTAATACTCCTGTTGAAATGTAAATTCCTGGGTCTCGCTGAATAAGATGCTCTGGGAATTTGGGTCCAGCAATGTTCGTTGTAAACAAGCACCTCAGGTGATTCTTGCTGCAGTGACATCTGAAAACCACTGATTTCCGGTTCGGAATGTGTCCACAAGGCAGGCAGGCCCCTTCCACTCCTCCTGCCCATTAGCTGCAGCCTGTTCTCACGCCCCTTAGTGCCCCTCTCTGAATGTCTCTGCTTTTCAGCTTGCTATGACTTATGTCTGGAATACCTTCCTTGTCTCTAATTAGTGAGCCTACGTGAACCCAAGCCTATCTCCTCCAAGAAGAATCTAGTTTCTTCCCACCTAGAACACTTAACAGCCCTTTTTCAGTGACCTCCCCTCACAGAAAAAATATCAAGTGCTAGTTATTACACTACAGTTGGTTGTGTTCAAGCTTATCTTATCAGACTTGGGGGGAGAACATGGTTTAAAGGGAGGTTCCCAGGTTGAACTGCTAGAGTTGGAATTTTGGCTTGGGCACAAAATAGGTATGTAATTTTCCCTAAGCTTGTTCTCTCATCTGTAAAATGAATCAAGAGAGGTTTTGTAAGGGTTAAAATTAAAGCTTGGTACATAGTCAATGTTTAGTAAGTGTCAGCTGGTTTTAATACCTAAGTAATGACTTTGCAGTATGCATGTATAGAGGTTGACAATTGTTGATAAATGAATGAGATTTTCATTTTATAGATAGCATTTTGAAAAAAGTTTAGGAACTAATTCTGTGGACCATAGTAATGTGGAATGTCCTTTCCCACCATATTCAGGAATTAGTATTATATTGTAGAATTGTATGAGAGGACATCTAAGTTGCTCTCAAACATGGGCCAAATCCTCATTCAATATTTATAAAAAAGACAGAGATCACGTGTTTCGTAAATATTTCTCAAAACCTGATTTCAATAAAGTGTGAGATCTCAGCTGTAATAGGTTTCCAATTTTTATTTTCAAGTTATTCCCTTCTTCTCACTATTACTTAATTCCAAAACAAATAGATAGAGAGCTATACGTCAAATTAATTGTACTATTCTCCACTCAATTGCAATGGGGTGTTGATTTCAAAGGCCCCAGGAACCATGTTAAGTGAACCCCATTAAATAAGGCAGCCTAGAAAACAAATATATTCTCCCAGCTTGCACCATCCATCCCGTCAAGAGATTCAAGTGTAAATCTCATCAAATCTCTCACTTATCTCAGTTTTGTTTAAGGGGTTTCAGACATGATTTACTTTGCAAGGGTGATATACTCAGGTGAAGAAAAGAGAGCGAATGTTAAAGTACATATGGATACATAAGCAATACATAATTATTAAAAATGAAGTGTGTTTTACCACACAATTGAACGTGTGTCATTTCACCAGTGAGAAAAAAACAGCTACAAAAGAGAACTTAGGAAAGAAACGTCACAGAAATCTTAAGATTCAGTTAGTAATTAGTTTTTAGATCAGGAGTCAGAAAATGTTTTCTGCAAAGGACCAGCTAGTAAGTAAGTATTTTAGGCTTTGCAGGCAGTACAGTTTCTGTCCCTAACTAATCACCTCTGCCATTGTAGCTCAAAAGCCACCGCATAAAGCATAAAGAGGTGGGTGTGGCTGTATGCCAATAAAACTGTATTTCCAAAAACAAGGAAGTGGGTCAAATTTGTGACCTGTGTTCTATATTGTTATCTAAAAATAAAGGTCTATAAAGTTCTGAGGACTTGAAGACAAACACCTCTGTAGTCTGTTGATTTAAATGGTCCTTGCAGCCTTAAGTGTATTTATCATAGTGTGCTATCTTGATGGAAAAATCAATTGTACATTTAGCAAATTTTCTTGCCACAGTCCGCAAAAAGGTGAAAAGTGATCTTCCAGCATCAAAGAAATGGAAAGATGCTTTTTTTAAAAAGCAGAAGTATTTTAGATGAGAAATAAGTATAATGAAAAACAGCAGAAATTTTAACTAACAACATTTTATCATAAGGTAAAATAGGTAATAGGTAGTATGAAGGTATAAGAAAATCATTTTGTTTTGAAATACTGAAAATTTTTAATTGGAAAAGTAGGTCATAAAATATAAAATTTAGATTATAATCATTATTCTCAATAAAAAATTTAATAAGAAATCATAGTTAATTTCCTGTGCAGGGTGTGGTTATTGTTCTAATTGCAGACCTTAGGCATGAGATCAGGGATTTCACTCCGAAAAATATTTCTCCTAAAGTCAAGAAACTTAAGCTTAAAATTTTCCAGAATCTTCATGCCTGAACCATTCTGGGAGTGACAGATGAATCTATATAGAAACACAGTACAGGGATAATATTGTAGGATAAATCATGAAATTTCATATCATTATAATATGCAAGGATATGCATATTATGTTTGCATTATATGTTTCTTTTTAATGAAAGCTCTTGATGTTACTTGTAGCTCAGAATCATGATCCAATGCCAGTAAGAATAGTTACCTGCAGAATCAGGAAACTTTGCTTTGGAAATGAGTTTCAGATAGAAAACTGGGGTCAAATCACCTGATATCTAATATCTAGAACCTTGTCATTTACACATGTGGTATCTTGCAGAAATGCTTTTATAAAATAGAGGCACGGGCCGGCCGAGTGGTGCGGTGGTTAAGCGCTGGTTTGAGAAACCAGCGGCCCCAGTTAGGTCCCACATATGAGGGCCAGTGACACTGCCCTCAAAAAACAAAACAAAACAAAACAAAAAAACCTCTCAAATAAAGGCAATTACCTTTCTTCTAGATTTCTAGAAGCTACCCCTAATATGCAATTAAAAGCCCTAATATGTGATTAAATGAGATAATTCTTTTATCTCATTAAATATATTCATATCTTGTTCCCATTTCCTCCTAAGTTATTGGTAAAAAACATCTGTTTGTTATTTTTTGGCTATCTTTCACTAAAACTATTTTTAATAAGAAAAATGAGTTTTGTAAATTGGCTTTTCATGAAGATCTTTGTTCCTGTGAGGGTCACCTCCTTATATCTATCTAGTCTGTTTTCAGTTTTGGGGTGTGTAGGGTAAGAAATATTTGATGCTGGGAGTGAAGCTACAACATTTAGGCTGATGTGAAAAAAAGCAAATCTTTTCAGAACTTATTCTGAGTAAAAGTCTCTGCTGATGTTGGCAAAATATCCTCATTTGTCATTGTCAACGCTTGCAGCGAATGATGGACCTAGTTCTACTTTAAATAAAAGTAGACTGAAATATGCATTGAAATTGTGATGCATAAAAAGAAAGTCAATGTTACACTGCAGAATCATTAAACACTTATCAGGGCAAAGTAATTAGGAATAGCCAGGAGCTGGGAATTTTCCGCAAGTTTTAATCAGGAAGATGCCAAGTCTACCCAGATTATTAGATATCTGAGTACTTATTTTATACCCAAGTTAAAAAAAAAAAATCCTTCAAATGCTACTTAGGAGGGGCAAGAGAATACAATATTCACACATATGGAAAGAGTTCAAAGCTATTTCATTCAAAAGAGTTGAACTGACTTGCTTTCAATACTAATCTCACAGTAAAATTCAATTTTTATTTTTGCTCTCCATCTAACTTTAAATGCTGCTTGTGTACATAGAAACATTCTGGCTAAGGAACATTTAAACAATGCAAGTTTGGCTGTGCTTTGACTTATATAATCTTGCAGTACCGAGCATCATGTATTTTAGATTTTCAAGTGTAAGTGCTTTGTTTGGGCATTGTGTTTGTTAATTTCTTTTTTTCCTTTAAACCAGCAGTGGCTGAAATGTTAAATCAGAGTTTCTCAGTGACTTCTTTGTGGCTATTCTACCTACAAGAAGTGAGTGTGAAAGTATTAGCAATGTAAAGTAGGCAATTCAGGAATCTTCAATTCTATCAACAGATTATTCCAATATAGAGTTTTTCAAACTTTTTGAAATAAACCATAGTAAGAAATATAGATAATGCCAAGTATTTAGACACATACGTATCTGGGTTAAATTAAATATTTGTTGTGATGCTTCTTTTTATTTTGAAAGATTCACATAAAGTGCAGAGATCTTTCGATCCATTCTATTGCATCAAAAAAAAAAAAATGCTGGTTGCAACCCACTGGGCAATTGATAGTTTGACCCTTCTGAATTGCAACCCTCAGTGTGAATAGCACTATCCCAATAAATAGTTTAAATTTTTAATCATAATTATGCTTTATTATAGATAGCATTGACTGGTTTTTAAAATAATCATTTTAATAGAATATTACAGAAAAGTATAAAAACAAATTAAAGTATTATCCCAATGTTAAGATACTATTAATTTTATATCCTATCCACTCTTTATTTAATGTATATTGACTTATACCTATGTATTAATTAAATTGGAATAAAAACATGTGATAACTTATTTTTCCACAGTTAATATTATAGTCTGGGCTATATTTTTCCATATCCCTAAATAACCCTTGAGAGTTAATTTTAATGACAGCATAATTTGCATTATATTGCTTTATAAAAAATGTATTCAACCTATATATGAATATGTACATGTCATTTTAACCCTTATAAAAATACACACCATCATCCACTTAGCAATTTGATGGATTAAAAATGAGGTACCATGTTTTAATTGGCATTTCTTCTATTTCAGGTGAGGTTAAACTTTTAAAATATATTATTGACTATTTGCGATTCTGTATTTTAAAATCATATACTCATTTATTTTCCCAATTTTATTTGATTGAGCAATTTAAAAAAAATAGGATTTCTATGAATTAAGAGCATCAAATCTCTGTTAAATAGTTCATCTGTCTGTAAGTTGCCATTCAATTATAAATATGACTTTTTTTTTTTTTTTGCCATATAGCATTTGTATTTTTACATTGTGAAGTTTTTCAACCGTTTCTTTCAAGATTTCTTTATTTGCTTTTTGCTCAAAAAGGCCTCTATTTCTTTGGCATTAAGTAAATATTTGCCATAGTCTTTCTAAGTTAGCCCATTATTTCATTTTTTACTTTTAGTTCTCTAATTTATTCTAAACTTATTTTGGTAGATGGTGTGAAGTAAGGAGTAAACTTAAATGAAAAACTTTATTCACATAGATGGCTAAGAGTCCCAGGATCATTTGTCAAACAAAAGATCTTTACCCATTTGGGGGGAACTGCATGTTTTATTACATAAATAAACTCATATGCTAAGGCTTATTTCTTTGTTTCTTCTTGTACAATTCCTATAAATATTTCATTATTACAGTTTTTTTTAAAATTGAATTTATTGGAGTGTCAATTGTTAGTAAAATTACGTAGATTTCAGGTGTACAATTCTATAATACATCATCTATATATCATATTGTGTGTTCACCACCCAGAGTCAGTTCTCTTTCCGTCACCATATATTTGATCCCCTTAACCCTCTTCTATTACCTCCCTCTCCCCTTACCCTCTGGTAACCACTAAAGTAGTGTGTGTGTCCTGAGTTTTTGTTTCTATTTGTTTGTCTTGCTCCTTTGTTGCTTTCAGTTCATTATTATAGTTTTATATCATAATTTAATACTGAGTAGTTTAAGCCTTCCATTATTGAACTTATTTTTAAAATTTTCTTGAGTAGTCTTACTCATTTATTTTTTTTTTTTGTGATTTTCATAATCACATTCTGATGTTTCAAATAATAATCCTATTATGAATTTGATAGAATTGATGTAGAAATAATTGACATTTTAAAACATTGTAGTTTTCCATCCATTACAATGTTTTTTTCAGGGGTTCTTTCAATTGCCTCATCAAATTTTCACTGTTTTCTTTATAGAAGGCATACGAATTATTAAGTTTGTTAGTAACTATTTTATCTATTTTTGCTATTGTTAAGGCGTTTTAATGATTGTATTTTCCAAATGTTTATATGTGACCATTGTAAAGCTATTGATTTCTGTGTAGTTATTTTGTAACTGGTCCCTTTATTTACACATAATATTCTTACATAATTGTGGTAATCACATCCTTGCCTTCTTCCTTATTTTAATGAGAATGTCTCTGGGGCTTATATTTCTTCCATTGTTATGAACAAATATTTATTATTGTGTTAATATATATTCTTCTACCTTGCTTGGTATGCTAACATTTTTGTCAGGAAAAAAATGTATTTTGTCAAAGTTTTTTTCATCTATCAAGATGACCAAATGAGCATCAATGCGAATCCTATTAATTGTATGAGTACTAGTAGATTTCTTTAGAATAAGCCATGTTTGTATTCATGGAATAAATTTATTATTTGGCCATGTTAAAATTATTTTAACTTTGTTGGATTTGATTCTTAACTCTTGGGGCTTTAAAATTCTATACTCACAAATATCTATAGCTAACATCATATAGAATGAAGACTGAATGCTTTCCTTTTAAGTTCAGAAACAAGACAAAATGGCTACTCTCGGTACTTCTAATCAACATTGTACTGCACCATTTGAAGAGGCAAAAAGAAATTAGAACCCAAGAATGTGAAGCTTTGGGAGAATAGTCAAATCATTATTGCTGCCTGCCTTGTGTCTTACATGAGTGTAAAGTAAAAATGAGAAGTCAACTCATGCATAGATAGCTCAATTAAGTGGCAAAAACAAGGCAGCCATACCAGATTACAGAATCATTGAATAGCTGAGACTCATCATTACAGATACAAAGTAACATTCATTATGATTTTGGAAAGTTGAAAACCTGTTAGTTTAACTACCACAATCACAAAGTCAGCTATAACCAACAGGCTATCTTAGGGTTAAATGTTCAGAGTAAATGCGTAAACTTTTTCAGTAGGGTGCCAATTGCAGGCTACCAAAAAGATAAAAGTTGTAGGTATTCCTCTATAAAACACTGAGATTAGTATACATTACTAAAGGAAACCAGACGTCTGTGGTCACAGAGGAATCTGTCAATATAGTGTTTAAGAAACGATCATCTCTAGAGTTTCCAGAGGAGGGTAGCCATTGGGGGTTAGATGAGATGGAAATTCAAACAACAACAAAGACAACGTTTTCATTGACACCTTCCCTTTGCTTTCTACAAATTCCTTTTCAAATCATTTCCCTCTAATTTCTTACATAGTTTCCTTGCCTTCCTTTTTACCGAAGCCCCATTTACCATGAGACTTAACCCAAACTGTGCTCCCAGAGAGGTGTCCTGTGACACAGAATTATCCTTCTCCCCAGTACAAGCTTCAGTCAGTGTTATAGCACCAGCTTAAGGACGGGACGTTTATTATCTAATCAAAGTTACATAGTTAGAAATGAATACCAAGTTCTTTAGTTTACCAAGGGCTATTAACATTTAAAATCAAACTTGTTATTCCCTACATTATGAAGAAAATATTTCTTTACTGATTAATCTTAAATTTGGTTTTGGCAACTAGCCAGAGTCTGGCTGAAAACATGTTTTAACAATTTTATTCCTTATTTATGAAATATTTTAAACTCTTTCAGAAACACTGTAACCCTTCAAAGAAGATAAATGATTATTAGGCTGAGGTATGATAATTGAGCAAGACTATGATTACAATTAAAGATATTTTTGCTTCAGTTTTCCAAATTAATACACACACAGACACACACAGACACACAGACACACACAGACACACACACACAGACACACACACACACACACACACACACACACACACACACACACACAGTGCCAAAAAATGTATGCACATTTTAAGAAAGGAAAACTGTATTAAAATTGTAATACTCAATATATACCGATAACAAAAGACGAATACAAGTCGCGTTTGACTTCTGCCATTACAAGACGTGCTCAAAGTGGTTACCATCAGCTTCCGGACACTTCTGATTACGGCAGTCTACTGCTTGAGAAGCCTTGACCAAAGTGTCCACTTGTATTCATTTTTTTGGCACGCCCGGTATATATATATATATATATATATATGTATGTATGATGCTGCATATTTTTATTTTAGAAAAGGAAGATTTATTGGTAATTATTTCTATGAGGAAAATTAATCATTTTTGTGGCTTTTAGAATATGTTTATAAAGTAATTATTTCATTTAAAAAACAGTGCTATTCTTTCCACTTAATATATGTGCAACTTTTGGAGTCCTGTCTCGGGGTAGCATACTAGCACATTCTGAAGAATTTGGGAGCATAGTATGCTGTATCACATCAGAAAAAAGAACTCTACCTTCCCACACTTTACTCCCTCTCTAAATTCAGGCACTAAGAGCAATGGAGTCTCTAGCCTTGAATTAATAATTAATAACTTGAAAAACAATTTTCAACATGCTACTGGGGCACTGTCCGCTGCGCCCCCCCCAAAAAAACCAAAACAAAACAACAACAACATTGTTTTATTTAATATGGGTATGAATGGGAAAAAGAAAGAGAAGAAAGCGGATGTTACTGATAGGGTTCAAGCAGGTAATAGCTGATATGTGTTCAATAACTGCCTGTTGCATAATTCTCACTGCAACCTGGCAATATTCCTCACAATTATCCCCATTTAACTGCAAACACTTGAGGATGGAATATTTAGTAGAAAGAGCATGAACTTTAGAATTGCACACATGAAATTGGGTTAAGTTCTTGATGCTGCCATCAATTGTGTTCTATGGCAAATTATCATTGAAGGTTAGTGCGTGGGATCTATGGCAAGTTATTACTGGAGATTCGGCTTCTGTGAAATGGAGATCATAAAGTGTACCTTTGCTGAGGGCTGGTGAGGATTAAAGGAGATAATATAGACGAAGCACTCCTTTGGTGATTGATGTGGTAGGTGCTCAATAAATGTACAAGTAAGTTATGTCACATATATTTCTTTAAACTATCCATAGTATCTAGCACAGATTGAAAAAGTGCTTACAGAAAACAAAGACATCGGAACCTGATCTATATCTGAAAATCTATATAATATCCCCCAAGTCCTGAGCCAGCTTCTTGAACCACCAAAGTTGAGGTTATAACACAAAGAGGAGAAACCTTCTCTTTTTGGTGAATGAATTCTTCCAGAATCTAAAATCTCCTAGCCAAGCATCCAGCTTTGCTATCTTGGTAGAACCGAAGTGAGAGTTGAGTCGTCCGGGAAAAGAAACAAAAAAGGAAAAGATTTTTCCTCATGGCTGTGAGCCACGGAAACGAACAGTCAGTTACAAAGAAAACTACTGGAAGTTCCAAGTTTCCAATTTTTGACACCCTTTGTTGAAATGTCTTGACATCATACTAAATGTTATGCTTAAATGACACCCTCACCTGTGAAAAAGTGGACAGAGCAAAACAGTGATTTTTACTATGTGGTTGGCTCAGAAAAAAGAACACAAAATTTTGGGGGTTGAGGTGTGCCCTGTCTCTGTAAAATGCCATCCTTTACCAATGAAATTTTATTCTATAGTACTGAGGAGGTTAATGACCCCTGGACTTTCAGAATTGTTTCTCTCCCTCAGTTCCAACGATGCATGAATCAATTCACCTCTGTCTGCCAACACAGCAAAGATGGGCTCTGGCAAGGAACAAGAAATCCCTTTGATGAGCGGATTGTCTCATAAAAGAAATGTTTTTATCCTCATTGATTTTTTTTTTTTTTAACTCTAAAAAAGTTTCAGAATCTTACTTGGAATGTTGAGATTTCAGAGAAATGGATAAAGATGGTTATTCCGAGTTTCTCGGAGAACCTGTAAGCTTGAAATTTTTCTTTACTCTCGTTTTGACCCATCAACATTTAGGAAAGGACTCAAAGACTATACAAGTGACCATTACATTCGACCCCACCTCTTCAGGAAGAGTAACTGATAAAATGGTCCACACAAATAAATGTCTGTTTCTGTCTTTCATTGCTTGAGAAACAAAGTGTCTCTGATCACAGACCATTTGGGTCCTTGTAAATGATCTGCACAAAGAATGGGGGCGGGGCGGATTAAGAAGGTAAGGATTTTGGGCCGGAGGAGTGGCAGGGTGGTTGAGTGCTGGCTTGGGAAGCCAGCGACCCTGGTTTGGGTCCTACATGTGAGGGCCAGCAGCGACACTGCCCTCAAAAAAAAAAAAAAAGGAGGTGAGGATTTTTTAAGTAGGAAACGCACATTAATCACAGATTTTCAAGCTCTGTCCAGAGTTCAAGGTTTAGTTTTGCGCAGCCCTCAGCAACTGCTCTCATGGGTGAGGAAAGAGTGGGAGAGCTGTGAATCCTGCCACCACAGACCCCCACCACAGGAGATCTAATTTTATCTGCTTTGGATTCGCAGTTTCATTGTTCAAAATGTTTCTCCTGCTTAGGGAGAAAAAGTTTGGAAAGCATTTTATTGAATCATTTGTACACTTCACCTGATTAATTAATCTAGGCTTATTATCATTATATTTTACAATGTAATTACATCTTTCAGACAAATCTCTCAGCTCATTTAAAATATGGTAATATAACATGGACAGGGCACTCCAAGAAGACAAGCAACTTTTTCCTTTCCATTCATCCCTAAAAGATGTAATTTAAGGCATTATAAATCCCAGAAAATAAAACCCGAGTGAATCTTATAACGACCAGAAGAATACTGTCTCTTATATTTGCTTGATGATTTTTTGATAATGTGCTTCCATATTTTTCAAGAGACATTATATTTGTGAGATAACTTTTCTAAGACCCAGGTTAAATTAGAATATCTTTTTATACATGTGTGGTGGCCCCTATTTGCTTAATCATTCCAACTTGAAAACCATCATTGTTCCATCTTATCAATTTATTTTGATCAGAGGACTGATGTTTCTCCATTCATATCTTTGGCTTGCGGTAAATTTAGCTTTATCTTTTAATGTCTCAAGTGTGATTATTCCAAGGACAAGCAAATTGATTTTGGTGGAAACACTTCTAAGGCTTCTAGAGTTTGCTGCAATGTTCTACAAGATAATTTCCTTATTATTTAAAAGGACACGTATGAGTTTTGAAATATACATATTTGAATTAAATTTGCCTCTTGAAGGCTAAGTTGTAAGATCAAGGCTTAAAAAATAGTATGTAATTTTAGTATACATAAAGCTTTGTTTCCTTTTTAAATTTTTGTTGTTCTCTCCACATTATACATCTGTGAGCTCACCTGGAAGTGTCTGTTTCTAAGGCTGCACCGGGCACAGATCCTTATGCAGATAACTAACAATGTATTAGTAAATTCATTCCACTTAAGGAATGATTCTGGACATAAAACAGTGTTCTGTTCCCGTATTTCCTTGCTTTACTCTACATCAGCTTTGCCAAGCATATAAAATATCAAATTACTATATGCTAATTCTATTAAAGTTTCATGCAGCTCATGTGTACAAATGCTCTATGTTTTACTAAGGGCAGCAAAAAAAAAAAAGGATTTTAAGAATCTGGTTGTGAAGCAATTTTCTGCTTCATAAAATACAATTCGTGTCACCTTATGTTAACAGAAGCATTCTTGGATATGTAGTTTTTTCTTCAGATGTGCTTTTAATGGAAGTGACTTAATATTTCAGAACACATCCCTTTAACTTACATAGAAACAACATATTCCCAGCAAAAGCGATGTAAGCATATGGATAATAAATACGTAGGCCCGAATTTTCATGTTATCCTTTCTTGCAGCTCACAAGACCCATCAATTCAATACCCTCAAAAATTATTTATTATTCATTTTCAAACATTATTATATCAGTATGACCTGCTCTTTCATTTACTATCTAATGTTTCCTTGGGTGACGCTCATTGGAATTGTCTAATTTATCACAATGTCACAGTCTACTTCATGAAACCTCCCAAAACCAGTCAATATTTTCTTCCATAAGAATTTATTGTGATTATGTATTTCACTTTTTGTCATTAATCAACATATTTGTTATATATCCTCCATTTATCTGGAAAACTTTTCCTGTCGAAGACCAGATAGTAAATACTTCAGGGGTGTCTGTCATAGGAATTCCATTCCAGAGAGTAACTGAATGAACCTAGAAATTCTAGCACTGCCTTAGGTTCTGAATACAAAAATGTGTTTAAAACTTAGACAATAGCCAGAACTCCCAGAATGGAGTTAGTGAGGGTGACCATACAATTTATGGGGCAAACCACTACAATGCTGAGAAAGGCGAGAGAGAAGAAGGAATGAGACACCGAACAACAGGCAGGAGTAGGCCTATCCTGAGGAAATTAGGCATGTGGCATTTAGGGAATGAATCTGATTCTCACACTTCATAGACATTTCTAGTCACAAATTCCGTGCTCACCTTCCGAAAGCTTTTCCAGTCAGATTTTCCTGTATATTTATTCCTACCCCGTATGTATTCTTGTTCACTTTGTTATTTTAGATAATGTAGGTTTATGCTTTCACACTGAAATATAAGTGTATTCTGAAGTACCTTATGCCCATTCCTCTAGAATTATGCTCTCTTCTCATAGATGGGGTCTGAAGGTGATGCTTTCAATGTCTGTTTATGATCCATCTTCTGATATACGAGTAGAAAACGCGAGTAAAGTGATTGATACAGGAGTAACTCTTCTATACGAAATAAAAGATTCTTTGTATACCATTTTTGCTGCATGTCATTTTAATCTTCTTTTCCCATGAGAAATTTATCTATGTGCTATTTTTATTTCTGCAATTCATGATTTTTATTTTTTTTTCATGAAGACTCTGTCTTGCAGTCATGCACTTTGCAAGAATATAACTTCAATTATTGTTGAAGGAAACTTTATATGTATCTTTTATGGCAAACCATTCAAATAAGGTTTGAAGATGTTCATGTAAATATGTCAATAAAATCTTTTTAGTAGGCAAGAGAGGGGCCCCTCCCCCTTTCCTGATTGACATTCTGCTTTGAATCGCTCATCAGCATATAGGCACATACTTTTTAAGCTACATGTGCTAAGATTAGGCGGAGGAGCCTAATGGAGAAATTTCAACCCTGGCATTCATTTTTTTCTTCATCTCTCCAACTATTTTTTTTTTTTTTTAAAGATTGGGGAATTTTATTGGGGAATTGGGGGAGCAGAACGGCGTTGGGGAATTGGGGAAGGGGAACAGGCAAATTGCTGTCCTTTTGTTCTTCAGTCTAGCTGTGGAGGACATTGCTTCACTCGCCCATGTTAGTATTATAATTGCGCTCTTTCCAGGTGAGGCAGATCAGTTGCCGGCCTCTGGACGGCTGCTCACTGCAGCTCTTGGCAGCTCACACTGGCTGCCAGCCATTCATGCTGGCTGCTGGCCACTCACTGTAGCTTATGGCAGCCTACTGCAGCAGGGGCTGCAGCTGACACAGTGTCCAGGACTCGCGCAGCCCAGCTCCAGGTGGAGCTGTTGTTCACCATCTTAGCTGTAGAGGGCAGTGTCACTAGCTCTCATATGTGGGATCCCAACCAGGACCGCTGGTGTCCCAAGCCAGCTCTTAACTGATGAACATGCCACTCGGCCGGTCCGTCAACATTTTTTTTTTTATTTTAAATCTTGGCTCCACCAGTTACTGGTTTCCTGACCTTGTCTAAAGCTTCTCAGCCTTCCTAATTCTCATTTACTTCATCTATAAAACGGGAACCTAACTCCTGCCTTTTAATGGGATTGCAAGGATCGAATGAGATAACAGAATTAAAAGACTTTAATGGGAGTAAAACCCTTTGTGTGATGCCTGGCACATAGTAAATATAGAATAAAAGGTAGCTATTATAATTATTTTAAGTATCTCCCTGCATAAGGTATTTTCTGCCTTAAAGCAATTCTCCTGTCCTTTCTTTCAAAGCTCATGCAATTTAGCAGCGACAACAGCATGCAACCTGGGCAGCCTAAAATACACCTGTGTGCTAGCTGGGTGTGGAGGGAGGCATTAATTCTGATGGGGGCACAGGTCAATACAGAGGTCTTCTCAGGTGGTCGGAAGACATTATTTTAGGAATATAAAATCCGTGTATTATCAGGAGGAGAGCCTATCATTAAAAATTGTTGTAGCCAAGGTCATGCTCACAGAGAGAATAGCTCCCTCTTGACTATGAATTGTCATTGAAGGGAAAATTCAAGAGCTGAGGTGAAAGAAAAAAGTGGCTCTCCAGGAAGGACTAAAAAAATGAGTCTCACTAACCCAGAACCTGCCAATCCTTTTTCTAGTATCCCATAAAAGGAAAATTTGAATGCTAATCTTTGTTCAAACAATAAATCGTATTTTTATCCTGAAATACATTTTTTGTTGTGTTCCCTAATAGCTTTGTTGTATGCCCTGACCAGCTTGGTCAGACTGCCCTAAACTTATATAGAAGGATTCCTATGTGTTCTCAGAACTAAAGAAATGGCAGGATTATTATATGCATTTCTGTATTACTGGATTTCCTGAACTTTTCCATAAATGACAGAATTTCTATCATAAAATTTTCTTCAAAACTCTGGGCAGGCCTTTTTAATGGGTAGGATTATATCTCTGACTCAGGGCTTGACAGAAAATAAACTCTTTGTATTTAGAAAATTCATAAAATTCTTTAGTATGTTTATATCAAGAACTATGAAAGTCATATTTTGATTTTTCTTGGAGATAAATTTTAGCAGAAAACAAAATATCAGAAACGATTTCAAAGACATTTTTATCATTTTCTTGCAGAAGTCTTGAAAAAGCTGGCTTGAGTGTGAACATACTGTATTTTGAATGTCTTCCTAAATTTTGACATTAGATTCCCAGCAAAACAAATATTGAACCATAAACTACTTTTATTAAGCGTCCTCTTTTACCATATTGTCAGTGTTTTCAATATAAGACTGTTAATCTCAGATTCTCCCAATACTCAATATTTATGTCTTATTTTTTTTTTTGCAGGACCCAGTTGTGAACTGTTTTTTTTTTTTTGCTTTTAAATTCTTATTTCCTTGTCCTTTAAAGATCATATGTTTTCCATAATAATTTAGCACCCACTGTTTTTAAATTGAACAAATTCAATTTTACTCTTGGACAATTAACTTGTAATTATTTCCAGGGGAAACTGTTATTATGTTAGTGCAAGCTAGAGCTAAAGGAATGGAATATGTAATATGGCACTAAAATGCTCCACTTTTAGATACTCCATATATGTTTGTTAGATTGTATTTGTTGAAAATGTAGTTTTTGAAATTATAACCATATAAAATGCAACCATCACAGCTGGTTCACACTTAAGTGAAACTTTATAAAATCACTTGGATAATCTTGGGAAAGCAGCTATAAACAGATGTGATGCTAAATAATTCTACAGATTTTATCTCTACTTTGCCAAATGGTGCTCAGATGGAAGGCAAACACAGCATTCACTGACTGGAAAATGAAATACTACTTAAAAGAATGCCTTGATATTTCAGGTGGGACCTGGTTATCAAGAAACTTGCTTAGGCACCTGTTGCTTTAGAGTTTGGAAAAAATGGTGGTTTCCATTCCCAATTCACAGCCATTCTTAAAGACTGGCAGATGGCCAGTGGCCAAAAGGAGACAAATACGAAAATGTAAAATAGGTAGGTAGGTAGGTAGGTAGGTAGGTAGGTAGGTAGATAAAAACACACAGCTCAACACCATTTTTTTAAAAGAAAAGAAGTACATGTGCTTTATATCCCAAAAGCTAGTAAATCAAATGCCATCTTTCCAGAAGAAAGAAATGTAGCCTATGTTTTCAGCATTGATAATTTTCTGTTCCTGAAAGATTCTTTAACTATAGAATTTTCTGAAAAAGTACCCATATTTTCCTAAATAGTTTAACATACATATTTGTTTCTTTAAAAAATGTTTGTTGCCAGCGGCCCAGGTTCGGGTCCCACATATGAGGGCCAGTGACACTGCCCTAAAAAAAAATAAAAAAAAATGTTTGTTTATTGATTGACTGATGAAGTGTAGGTAATGTGGGCATGTCGTGAAAATGCAAGCTCTACAAAAGGGAATATGAGGAAATGGTAATATTTCTCCATGCCAATTTCCATTATATTAAGGTTTCCCAAGGTGAGCTCCATTACCAGTATCTTATGTATCTTTGCAAAAATATTCTCTATATTGAAATATACTTCAAAATGCTTTCATGTAATGGATTCAATGATATTATACATTATTATACTGTTATAATTGATTCATACAAAAAGAATTAGTACACTTTTGTTAAAGCTAGGCTTGGAATGCTCAAAAGGAAGAAAGAATTGACTTTAATTTTGTATTCTTAAAACACCATTTTCTTTATGCTACATTCAGGACAAGCTAATTATTAGAAATGCTAAGAATCTTTATTTAAATTTGAAAGGATTGTAAAGGGTCTTGCACTAAAAGAAAATTCAAATTTCAATTCACCTCTTACAAGCATTGCACATCAAAAACAATAATCTTATCTGTATGGTATTTCTATAAGCACCTTAATCCCTTTAGTACAGTGAATATCCACATTGCTAGCAGTCATTGAATAAAAATTTAGAAATCAAAGGTGTTCCAATGATTTTAACTAGCTAACAGCATTTTAAAACCTGATTTATTCATTTTATATACAAAACTTCTTGCTTCCTTTTATCAAGACCCATTTCATTATCCAAGTAGAGTTTAACAACAAACATTTTTACCTTTAGAACTTTTTCCTATACTATTTCTCTCTTCCAAATTAGGAATAAGTGTTTCCACACAACTTTGGCATAACTATTGCAGGCTTGCAGGACTCTTACCCCTGTGTGCAAGGTCAGCATTTCCACTATGCTTTTCTCAAAACACAGAACCACATGAAGAGGTTTATTAAAAAGTTAAATTCTTGGACCCCGCTCTGGACCTCCTGAGCTTGAATCCCTTCATAATCTGCAGAGAGATCCACATTTTAAGAAGCACCTGTGGCAATTCTTAACTGTACTAATATTTGAGAATTACTAAACTTGGGGCCACTCAGATCTAAAGAATATAAAAATCAAATACATTTAGATGACATATGTACTTCACATTTCAGGGTATAGAGTCAAAGAGCTTTAACTGATTTGGCCAAGATTAGTCAGTTAATTGTTGGCTGTGCCACTTCAGGGGTCAGCAAGTGTGGCTCGAGAGCCACATCTGGCTGTTTGGATGCAGCTCATGCGCCGCAGTTTGCCCACCTCTGGTTCATAGGTCTTCAGCTATCCAATCTAATCCTCCTCCGATAACAAAACATGGCCTCCTCTCTAGTATCAATTCTGGGAATTTTGACTCCTTTTGAACAATGCAGGATGGACTCCTCCTGAACCTTGACTGCCTAGTACTCCTTGATATAGACAGCTTGATACACTTAATAAGTATACCCTAAAAAGAAAGAATCTTGGGATGGCTGGTTAGCTCAGGTGCTCAGGCAGGACGCAGTGCTCATAACACCAAGGTTGCTGGTTCGATTCTTACATGGGCCACTGAGGTGCGCCCTCCACAACTAGATTGAAACAGCTACTTGACTTGGAGCTGATGGGTCCTCGAGAAACACACAGTTCCCCAATAATACACAATAAAATATTTTTTAAAAAAAGAAAGAATCTCATTTAGTTTAGACTTGGGCCAGTGTGGTCCCCAGTTTCAGACCGATGGACACTTTAGCCATTTGTTGCTCAGTGCATATAATTAAAACTTAATGTTTCTCTGATGCTTTCCATCAGAAATGACAGCAATTCCCTTCCTGTCTGTCATGACTAGGCAGTGTAACAATAAAGCATTCCAATTAATTTTTCTTCAGTCAAATAACTTTGTTGGATCTGCTACTTCAGCAAGGACATACTTTCTATTAAACACACAAAAATAGATTTTGTTAGAGTTGTAAGTAGCTTAATATTTTGCACTAAACTGGACATTCAATTTATAAACTGAAAATGGTAATGTTTTTGGCTATCAAAATATTAATAATCACTAATTCTGATAAGCAGATGGATTGATTTCAACTTGAAAGAAAGTCAATATATTGGACTATAGATCAATAAATGTTTATTTAAAATTCTTAAAGCTTGGTGAGTTCTAAATGAGCATTTGAAATTAGGTGCATTTCCAAGCAGAACTTTATCTTAGCCCAATACATTGAAATGAGCGTAAGGTTATAATAGTTTTGAATCAGGGATCCTGAATTTCTTATATGGCTTCTATTTGATTATTAGGTCTGGACTTCACACTTTATTATCAAAGCCAGTGGGTTTACTTATGTGAACGGATCTTGTAAATGTGTAGTGCACAAATGTGTAGCTTCAAATATGGTGTCAAAAGGGGTGTAGGCTATGGCTTTATTAAGGATATAAAGGGTACATTTAAACATGTGAAATTATACAGACTCAGTATAACTGATTTACCTCAGTTTTACAAATTTCAGACTTGGTCATATATTCTAAGAGTACAAAGCTTGTCATTTAACAATTGTGGGTTTCTGATCCTCTCCTTTCAATCTTAAAATTTTGGACTAAATTAATTAAGCCTTACAGCTAAATCAG
The DNA here is from genome assembly GCA_033961575.1 of Aselliscus stoliczkanus. Classification (NCBI taxonomy): domain Eukaryota; kingdom Metazoa; phylum Chordata; class Mammalia; order Chiroptera; family Hipposideridae; genus Aselliscus; species Aselliscus stoliczkanus. The sequence goes on from CM066734.1 coordinate 47,894,994, forward strand.
ATCAACAGAAAGCTTTCTATGGCCCTCTAAGGATTACACTGGAGCTGGTGCCTTACTTGAAGGCTAGATATTGAGATGAGTAGGTAGGCAAAAGTCATACTGAGTCAAAATTTGCTTGGAATTTCTTTAGTACAGTCCACTCAGGAGCCTGACATTACCTTTTACGGAACCAGTTCTTTCTCCAATGTTAGAATGAACTGTGGGATTTTGGGTTGACCCAGGATGAAGTTGTTGGCTTGCCTTTAGGACCATGTGGCATGAAAAGTACCTATTGCATCTTTAAACACTAGAGTCACACTCAATGCTGCAAATATGCCCATGTTAAGAGGCACACAGGAGCAAGGCCAAAGGAGGAAGGTATAGTCAACTTTTGTTGGTGTTAATTTCAAGAGTGTAATGCCAAGTGATTGGGGAAAGGTGAGATCAGCTGCACTATTTAAATTTGTTCTCTCCATCTCTCTCTCTCCTCTCAAACTTAGGTAGCTTAATTTCTGTAAGCTAAATGGGCATATAATATGAATACATTCAATTTTCAAAATTTAGTTGTGTCTGTATAAAAATAGTTTTTCATTCTTAATTGATTTGGGTTTAATAATACATTTCATATCAATAATGAATTATTAGCTAGTATTTCTGACTTACACATTTTCAAAAATTTAAAAATATATCACATGTGGCACTTTCTATTTCTCTTTCCGTTATTGCAAATAAATGCAGTTCATTCAGTGGAAAATAACAGTCAGTGCCAGAGAATGCTCGGGGAACTGTGATAGATAAAATAGGTTTGGAAAAATATAGACAAGTTTTTTGGGAACATATCTGCTTCCTGTCATATTTCTTCTAAAGTAAATATGTTACACTACTATTCAGTAAAGACAGTTCCTTACCATTAGTAGGGATTTGCCTATTCTATTTATTCTTTTGGTAGGTGAAATCATAGGATGTATTTGTTCCTGAATTTTTACCAGTACCAGTCTTACAACTCTCATTGGAACTAAGTAAATATAAGGTGGAAAATTCTTTAAAAGTAAGGCACCCAGATTCTAACTCCCCAGTGTTAAACGTGCTTAATTAAAAGTGTTGGGTCATATGGTAACTCTATTCTTAATCTTTTGAGGAACCTCCACACTGCCTTCCATAGTGGCTGCACCAATCTGTATTCCCACCAAAGTGTATGGGGGTTCCTTTTTCTCCATAGCTTCGCCAGCACTTGTTATTACTTGTCTTGTTGGTGATAGTCATTCTTACAGGTGTGAGGTGATATCTCATTATGGTTTTTATTTGAGCTTCTCTGATAATTAGCTATGTTGAGCATTTTTTCATGTGTGTTGGCCATTTGTATGTCCTCTTTGGAAAAAGTCTCTTCAGGTGTTCTGTCCATTTTTTAATTGGATTGTTTGTTTTTTCTGTTGGTGAGTTGTATGAGTTCCTTATATATTTTGGATATTAGCCCCTTAGGGGAGGAGTTGTTTGCAAAAATCTCCCATTGGGTTGGTTGCCTCTTTATTTTGTTGATGGTTTCTTTTGCTGTGCAGAAGCTTTTTAGTTTGCTATAGTCCCATTGATTTATTTTAGCTTTTACTTCCCTTGCCTTTGAAGTCAAATTCATAAAACCCTCTTTGAACCCAAGGTCCATAAGTTTAGTACCTATGTTTTCTTCTATGCAGTTTATTGTTTCAGGTCTTATGTTTATGTCTTTGATCCATTTTGAGTTAATTTTGTTACCATATGACCCAATCCTTCTCCTGGGTATGTACCCAAAAAATCTGAAAACATTTAAATTTATCCACAAAGATACATTTGCTCTGATGTTGATTCCAGCTTTATTTATGGTGGCCAAGAAATGGAAACAACCAAAGTGTCCTTTGATAGATGATTGGATAAAGATTTGGTATATATACACAATGGAATACTATTCTTCCATAAGATGAAATAATGCCATTTATGACAATATGGGTGGATCTTGAGATTATTATCCTAAGCGAAATAAGTCAGACAGAAAAAGTAGATAGAAAACCGTGTGATTTCACTGATATGTGGTACATAAAACTGAAAACAACAAAGGAATAAGACAAACAAATGAAGAAACAAAAACTCATAGACACAGACAATAGTTTAGTGGTTTCCAGGGGATAAAGGGGAACGGGAGGTAGATGAGGGTAAAAAGGAACAAATATATGGTGGTGGAAGGAGAATCAACTCTGGATGGTGAGCACACAATGTGATATGTAGATGATGTATTACAAAATTGTACACCTGAAACCTATGTAACTTTACTTACCATTGTCATTCCAATAAACTTTAATTAAAAATAAATAAATAAATAAATAAATAAAATGATTAATGTTGACCTTTACTACCAGGCCTCACTTTGTTCTTTCTATAGCCATTTGGTTGACACGGACAATGCCCAGGAATAGAAACAGCCAAGGTGAGCAATTAAAATTCTCAGGAAAGTGGACATTTCTGGCCTTAATTCAGTGTAACCGTATATGCTCAATTCCTATATTAGGCCAGGCACTGTGTTGGGTGCTGTGGAAGACACCAAAAATAAGTAAGATTGTGTTTCTACCCTTAAAGAATTTATGTTCTCTTATTTCTGCTTGTTGATTCCCCCTTCTGTCTTCAACTCCATGTCGGAAAAATTCAAATCATACCAAAGAATACTTAATAAAATGTAATACTCATTCTCATGCCTCATCCTGCTCACTATAGTTTCCCCAGAGACAAATATTGTTTTAAGTCTCATATGTATCTTTTCAGAGGTATTCTCCATCTATACAAACATATATATAAGTATACTTTAAATAATATTATGTAATAGAAAATTAGCACTGTCCTCATTATGTCAAACAATCAGTTAGTTCCTGGAATTTCTTCTTTTTTCAATACATAGCTGATTTCATTCAGTCCCATGAACTTAGAATTCTATCTGTATGATAATGACTCTCCAATCTGAACCTCTAGCCATAACCTCTTCCTGGAATTTCTGGCTTATTTATCCTACCTATTCAACATTTCCACTGGGAATCTGATAGATATCTTAAACTGAACTTGTCCCCAATAAAACTCTTTATTTCTCTCCACACTAGTCTCTATTTCTTGTGCCATCTTACCTAGCTCAAAAACAAAACAAAACGAAAAAAACAAATGAATGCCAACATCCACCAAATTGCTCAAAGAAAATTCTAGGAAGTATCCTTGATTCTTATCTTACCTATTCCTTCACTTCTAAACCACTAGTAAGTAATTTGTCACCTTCCAAAATATACCTCCCATTCATTTATCTCTCTTGATCCCCATAATTGTCATCCTTGCCCAAGCTGGTATCATTCCTACTGTAGACTACAGCATACACTGTCTATTATTATCTTCCTTCCCTTCGAAGAACAAAACAAAACAAAACAACCCAAAAGCACACATGGAAAGCCCAACTGTTTTCCTTGGAGCAGCCAGAGTTGCATTGTAAAAAACATAATGGAATCATATCACTCCTCTGCTTAAGTACTTCTAAAATCTAAAGGCTTCCTATCATCCTGGGAATAAAACCCTTGCTGGCTTACCCTCTGGGTCACGGTATTGTGCTACCTTTCTGACCTCATCTGATACCATTTGCCCTTCATGCTCAATCCTCAATGCTCCCAACTCACCGCACTTCTTTCCCTTCCTCATCAGATCAAACTGGAACCCAAAACAGGGCCATTGCACTTGCCAGTCCCTTTGAAATACTCCGCTTTCACCTTGGAGTAGTTGGTTCCCTGGCATTCAGTTTAATTGTCACTTGCACCAAGAAGCCTTTCTTGTATGTCCAGTTAGGGCAACTACTGGCTCTTTCAAACACAACAGATCACTCATCATCAGCTGACATTGTTTAATTATTAATTCATTTATTTTCTAGTTTAATAAGCTAAACTCTAAGTTCCACGAGAGCTTTGGCTTTGTGAATACCTGATTATTCTCCTACCTACCTCAGTGTTTGGACTAGTGCTTGCTGTATACACAAGTGTGGAAAGTATTCAATACATTTTTTTTTTTTTTGAGGGCAGTGTCTCTGGCCCTCATATGTGGGATCTGAACCGGGGCCGCTGGCTTCCCAAGCCAGCGCTTAACCACTGAGCAACTCGGCCAGCCCTCAGTACATTTTTAAACAGATGAATGAGTGGATGCATATTTTAAGAGCTAAAATATATTTTCAATTTAAAAATAAACATTTTGAGGATGATGGCTGATGAAACCAAGTGTCAAAAAGGCAAGGTTGTTTAGCATTATACCAACAAGTAAACTCCTATTGTTCTTATATTATTCTTATCAATTTTGCTGTATTTCCCCTTGTGTTTTCCTGTTTACTTTTTATTTCTTGCCATAGCACTCATCTCTCACTATTAATTCTATGTTCTGCATGTCTCTTTGCTGAAAATCTATTTCCCCATACTAAAAATGTAAGCTCTGTGAAGGAAGTGATTTTTTTTTTCTTGCTGACTAACTACTGAATTTATAATCTAGGATTATAACTTGAACACAGAGACACTCAAAAAATTTTCATTGAATGAGTGAAGGTATGAGGTATAGTTGAAAGTGGCTGATTCAGGTCTTTTCAATTTACAGTGAAGAAGTAAAAGTAGCTTTATCCAGAGGCAATGGGCCATCTATTCTAAGTAAACACTTTTGATCACGGATCTCTATGTATTCCTCAGACGTTGGGTAAGCTTTAGTTATTGCTCCCTGAAAAATGAGAAATAAAGGCAATAAACAAACCAATTAAATTTATCTTTTTAGAGTGAACCCACCTGGAGAGTTTTAAAATCACCACCAACTGATTATCATTCAGGGATAAATGAGAACAAAAGAGAAAGATGGAAGAAAAATCTGCAAGGCACTTTTTATACTGCATAGGATAAGACTTCTCTTGTTTTATTGAATTTGTTAATAAAAGCTCTGAAGTCTGGGGAAATGCTTCCAGGCAACAAAAGGAAAGTTTTGAAGCTCACAGGTCTAAGGAGAAATTAATAAAATGCAGTGGGGAAATTAAGTTGAACAAAAGTGCAATGAGCCATAGTTAAACCAATTAATTAGGCAGGTTTTGATATGTATATAACTGAGTTGCTGAAGAATTAAACATAAATCCAAGATTTTAAACCAGGGTTTGGTATTCAATAAAATAGAAATAGAAACATGCAGAAAACTCATATATTTTTTAGTAGTGTTCTTTGATGGATTCCTTCCACATTCACGTGTCACCGTTTCTTTTATTAATCTTGGAAAAAACTATGCTTTCAATAATATACCAGCCTTGTGCTTTGCCTGATTTTCTCCTGCATTCTTTTTATGCCAATAAAATCTGTATCACTTTTTTGCAATATCAATTATTAAAAAAAAAAAAAATTTCAGCAGGATATCTGCCACGTTTCAGGCCATAATGAAGATGAGCTGGCTTAGTGCATCAGGAGCCTGGCAGGTGTGAGGCAGGACAGGAGAGGGGTCAGGACAACAGGTCGCGGAGTCACTAGATCAGGGTTCGATTCCAAACTTGACAGTGAAGAGCAATGAGACCCTGCACAAATAACTTAGCTTCTGTAAGCCTCAGTGTCCTCCACTGTACAAATGTTATACGAGTTAAATATATCTGAAAATTCCTTGGCACAATGTGTGCAGAGAAATTTCCCAACACAATGTAAGTGGTCACAGTATAAAGCAGTTTCCAATTTGTGGATGTCTTTTGATTGCCAAAATCGCTTGTTCGGAACTTCAAACATACATTCTCACCAATGAGATTTAAAAAAATAGTAATGAAATGGTTAGTAGAAGGTAGGTTTCTAGTCTAATGTCCCAAACCTTCAATTATCATAATTATCAATGATTTCAGACAAGAATTATCCTAATAGTAAGTACTCTGCCGGGGTGGCAAAACATGACCTGGTTTTCCCTTGATTTTCCGTTTTCAGCATTGCAAATCTCTCGTCCTGGGAAACCCTTTGGTCTCAGAAAAATCTAGTCATGATTCCTTCATTTGGAACCTAATCATCATCCATCCATCCATCCATCCATCCATCCATCCACCCATCCATCCATCCCAGAGCCAGTAAAAGGGACAGACAGAAGAACAAATGTCCTATGCTAACTGCTAATGATGAAGGTATGTCCAGGATACCAGGAAAACACACTAATGTGATTTTGAAAGACTCCTAGAGGAGCTGATTACTAAGCTGGAACTCGAGTTAGAAACACACCCCAAACCAGGGCTTCCTACTTCATTCTTTAGGGCATTTTTCATGTCTGAACTCAGTATTACTTAAATATACATGTTAAAATGCCATCTTTTTAGATTCACTTTGGTCACTATCTAAGCAGATTTTGAATAACTCTTGGTATACATGCAATTTTTGTGAAATGTCAGAAAAATATCAATATAAACAACCACAAACCTTTGATTTTATAGCAATTTTTCCCACACTGGAGATACAGCTAGGTAAAAATCTGCTTTTAAGAATGCTAATTGCCTGCTTGCTTTTTCATTATCTGAAATTCATTGCCCAAAGGAAATTATTGGAACAACACGTTAAATTGAACACAAAACGTAAGTTATAATAAATAACACTGTTCCATCCAGAATAATGTAATGGTTGCCCAAAAGTTAGCGAGTTAAACATGTTTCCTAAAGCTTGTTATCAGGGAACTTGCATTCTATTCTTAATGCTTTTAAAATATTCCTGAACACGCCTCTGTCATTACAGCAAATGCTGCAGCAAGATGATAAGACACAGGCTGCTCAGACAACTGAAAGCTCTGATGGAACATGCTTGGAGATTCGGTTCTCCACCTGGAGGAGGAAGTGAGTTTTTCACAGACTCTGGGTGTGAGATGGGGACTAACTCTCAGACATGCTGTAAGCTCACACCTATATTATTCACTGCTGCCTTCCCTGTGCTGGGGACAAAATGGTTGCGTAAATAACCATTTGAAAGTCTTCACTCTGTATTTCTAACAAACGGTTATCCGGGCTCCTATAAACTGTAGGGACTGAAAAGTCCGCTTTGCCATTCATGAAAATCAGTAAACCTCTCTGACATCAGCAAGCGAGGCAGCTTAAGTTTCAGTCAGTTAATTATGAGTACAACACAGACCAATACCATACATTTGAAGTCTCTATGTATGTAGAAATCAGTATCACCTCACTCCTCAGCCTCAGACTACATTTCTCATCAGAGCTAGTCACCTTTGAGATATTTATAGGAATTTATTAAGAATGTGCATGTCATTAAGAATAAATCCTTGTTATAGTAAAGATATCTCACACCATGCTTTCCATAGAATATGGACCAGAAGCATCCACTTAAAGACTCCTCAATTACAATTATCATCTATCTTAAGCCCTGAAGGGTTTATAAATGTATGTCAGATAATGATCTTATTGACTATGAAAGTTCTTGGTAATTTTGAGCAACCAGACAAAGGAAAATACTAAAATTCTCACTTGTGAGCATTTTTTTTTTTTTGTTTTGCATTTTGGTCATTTAAAAAAAAATACATATATGCTTGCTAATGTATATTTAAATAACATATACTTAAAGTAATTAACATGCCTGATACATTTAAAATTCCATGGAAGAGTAGAAGCAGCCAGTGCTTTTAAAATGTAAAAAAATTTCATATTGTTATTTTTTACCTTTGAAGTTTACTACACCAACTGCAGTTGAAGCCAATCTGAGACGATACACAAGGGCCACAACCATTAAACTGGAGACAGGCTGGGAAAGAGGAGAGAATAGCATCATCACAACTAACTGGCAGTATAGAAAAAGCAACAACAACAATTGCTCAACCAAAATAAAACTCACCCACGCATCCCCATAGGTGTGCAGGATGAAGATACTCACGCATGTCAAGCACCATGTTATAATTACTGGTAAACAGGTCAAATCATCAGACTTGCGAATCGATTTCCCCACCTTGCTATGTTGACATGTTAACTTACTAGGTAATGGGGTCATCTCCACAGCTGAAATGTTGGTGATTTTCGACATTTGTAACTCTACTCGGTGGTATTCATAAATCGTTCTTCTTCGAACATCTGTAAAAACAGAAGTAGAAAAAAAATCAAATTTCAACATTCCTTCAACAACACTATAAAACAATAGTGTTTTACATGAACATAGAAGTGTATACTTTCACTGGGTGCAGTTTCAAAATAAAGATTTAAAATAGCAATCCCTTTAAAGAGATTATTAAAAAAAAATGACAACCATGTGCCCATGTACCCAGAAGTCTTATTATCAATGAAGCTGAAAGTGTTGATTAAAGTCACAGATATCTCACTTCATTAGCGAGGCTCCAATCCATTGCTACCCAGGGTATACTTAAGACATTTTCTTGATAGGCTTATATATTTTGAAATATTTTGACATATGAAATCAAGGAGTTAAGATGACATCATTTATCCCCAACTACAGGGAATCCTGTAGGAATGGGTAGCAACTAAAAATGTTTCATGGCCTACATAAAATTGGTTTTGCAAAAATAAGAATCTGACTGCTTTAAAGGTTTAGAATAAATTTCTTTAATAAAAGTAAAAACAGAAGTTAAAAAAAAGTCAGTATTGCTATTTATTAAATACACAATATCCTATTTAAGGAAGGTTAATAATTTGCATTCATGTTGCTTGCAGGAATTTGTAATAATTCATCAGCAAATCCAGTAGTGTCCCTGACAAATAGGCTAGATGGAGCCTTTGACAAGAACTTTGATAATTAAAAATCAGATAAATATAAACAAACATATTTTATAACATAACAATACAACAGATTTAAAATTCCCTTTTAATAAAAGACCTGAACATTACATTAATGTACCTGCCTGACTTTGGTAAATATCAATGGAAAAGCAATGTTATCAGTGTTTTATTTAGCTCTTGGAATACTTGTGATGACAAGAATTCTTTCCTGAATACTATCATATCTGCCAGGAATTATTTGGGAAACTATCAGTCATGTTTTCAATATCATGGTACCCAACCTTGGGAAGTCATATGTCATAGTGGTTAATTACACAGGCTCTTGAACAGTGTGTCTTGTTTAAATCCCAGTGGTGCTACTTGGTATCTATCTGTGTGACCTTGGGCTCCTTTGGGAGCCTCTCTGTGCCTCGGTCTGTAGACTAGAGAAAATAGTACCTATATCTCCAAGTTGTTTTGTGGCAAATTACTTAGAATAAGCCCTTCCACATCACAAGTGTTTCATAAATGTCAGGTATAATTTCTGTGTAACTTCAATGTGGCAACCACAGGTCACACTGTTCACAGGCTACACATCATGACCTAATTTCCAAAGCTCCCTGAAATCACATAGAGGCCCAGAAATCTGGCTTCTAGGAATTTGTCTTCCATCTTATCTTAGAGAAAGTTAAATCTTGAATGAAGTCAATAGACCCAGTAATGATCTCCTCTAGGGCATAAAGCAAGAACATTGTGGCCCAGAAGATATTATAGTTGAGCTAGCTTTTAGTAGAAGTGATCAGGAAATGTAGATACTTAAACATCCAGGAAGAGAGTCAAACATCTACATACAATCTACGCGTATCACTGCTTTTCTCCACTCATATCCTTCCACCCGTTTCTGATTTATTCACCAGGAAATTCTACTCCAGAAGAAGGGGAGGGAATAGCCCCCAAATGAACTCTTTTGGAGCTTGGAGTAGTTCTAGAAACACTCACTGACTATATCTTCATGTGAAATTGGAAAACACTGCTTAGGACCCTAAACCAATTGATTTCTTTTTGGAGTACATAAAAGATGCATATATACTTTTTAGAGCATAAGATTTATCAAACAGAGAAAATGCTGACTTCATGGTACTTAGTAAGGTTTTATGAGGCACATGAATCATTTTTTTTTTTAAAACTTTTAGGGCATATAAAAACATTACTCAGCTTCTGCCTTTGTCTAAATAGGATGTGTTCCTATACACTGCTTTGCTATATACTTTGCTAAGCAATTTAGCTCTTACAAATAAAAAAATGACCTGACTTTGTCTTGAGCTCACTGGGATGGGGGTTTTGAGTTTTCTTAATATTGAAATTTGCACAGTATCTACCATATTAGTAGGTGCTTAAAATATTACTTGTCTTTGCATTTCATATTATACCTTACAAAGTTCAAACCACTGACACAATGACTGTGAAGCCTCTGGGAGTTAATTACTGGTCACGCCATTGGGGCCAAGGGAGAGTGACCGTTTCTGCAATGTGAGTTCTATCACCTGCTCAGATACCTCCAATTACTGGGAGAGAATAGATTCATTTAACAAAACCAAAATTAATGAGAATAATTTTTATTTGATGACCTGCCAGTTAACGACAGCTTCCAAATGGTCATTTCTATTTTATTTTAGAGACGTTCCTGTCAACAACAAGTAATTAGGAACCTATTTACTGGTAGCTCCTGCCAATACTAGAAGCTTTCATTTGATTCCAGAAATACATTTAGCTCACGTATCTTCTTTAGAAAGTCAGACAAAATGATGTTGTACCAAACATTCAGTTTTACTAATGGTGATACAGCTTCAACTGTTTTCTTACAATTTTCCAAAACCAAGTTCAACTATCATGTCCCTTAGGGGTTTATAAAAATTGAAAAAAAAAGGAAAGAAAAAGAAATCTCTGAGCAGACTAACACAGAGAATAAAGTTCGGTTATCAAAATCTTCAGGTAATACCAATCGAAGTGTAACTACTGAATTGCATGTTTTAGAAATTCTGGGCAATATCTGTATTGGTAGGATGGGTAGAATGATCACGTAGAAACCCCAGGAATCCTCACCATTCAATATTCACTCTAGCTGAAATAAACACAGTTTAATGAGTACCTTGTGGCATGATAGTCATGATGTAGTTTATTTGCCTGTCTTGAAAGCTAGCATTCACATAGAGAATATGTGAGTACTTTCCTAAACAGACTGACTCGTATCTATGTAAATATTTTAATATTCTGTCTGTATTGTCATATAAATGATTTGCTAACATTTCCCTATTGATGTATTGCCAATGCTTAATGACTGACCCAAATGATTATTTCTTATTTTGTTTTCTAGTTCCAACTAAGCCCACCACCAAATACTCTTGAATGTAAATAGCATACATTGCACAGCTACATGTTCATCCCCAACATGAAGACTCAGGGATAAAAAAGAGATTCTTGAGAAAAAAGTGCATTATTAACAGCAGTTATTAGCTTTCCACACAAAAATGCAATGCATTAACAGAATTAGCTAGCTGTAGTCGTTACATAAAGGGTCTATTATACAAATAGAAAATGTTTTTACCTTGAACTTTTTTTAACCCCTCTATAGTTCTAATTCTATTAAATAATAATGTAATTCAACATTGGATAAGGCAACATAAAATTTAGATGACTATGAGGTGATAAGATGAGCCTGTTCAATTTTCCTTTCATCATTCCCTCTCTGCTAGCAGAGATTCAGGACACTGCTGAAACCTAAATGGCCCAATTTCAGAGGTTACGTGATCTAAAAATCAGAAACTTGATCTAAATCCTCACTTTTCTCCCTCCTCCACAAATATTTACTAATGGTTTAAACAAGATGCATTTCCTGAATTCCTTCAGTAATCACATTGCCTAAGAAGCATGAGGACGTGAAAGGTCCACGGGGAGCCATAGTGGGCTGGTGTGCCAGCTGCGGGGACTGTGGGCTGGACTCACATCCTGATTCCCATGGGCCCAAGGACTGGTCCTCTGAACATGCCCTCCCCCTCCCCTCAGAGAACACATCCCTTTATCCTGAGACTTATGGGGAAGACTTTGTATGTACATTTGCAATGCCATTATTTATTTACTTTTTCCTGATAGAAAAGAGGATTCTGACTTTATTAAATCAAATTCTGTGAAATGCAGTAAGATTTCTGTCTTTTAAAATCAAGCATTGAAATGCTTTTTGTGCTACATCACTCAGATGTTTGGCACTTCTGTGTGGAAAAAGCTGTGCATTTTCAAGAAACTAAAAATCCTATAGCAAAATTCAATAGGTGGGCATGTTTTTAAATGAAGGCAACCAGAAATAGTTAAAAATAGAAATATTCTCTGCATAGTAGGGCAGTGTAAGTTAAAATAGAAATAATCACTATATAATAGGGAAAAAGTAAGAAATACTTCAGGCAAGGGAAGTATAAATTTGAAGGCAAACATGAAAGAGAAAAGTGGAAAATCTAATCTCTGAGGTCAGAATTTAAAACAAAAAAGGCAGAATTTGATAGAACAATTCATTTCAGATTATTGTTGAGAACTACTTTGGCTATTTTCCTATGCCTTCCATAGTAAGGCAACCAAAGAATGGAGCTTTGCAAAGAAAGATGACCTCTTTTGATTTACTATTTGAATAAAAGAACATTTAGTTGGGTTTCTCTTTTTTAGACCAATAAATTCTTGTTTAAATAAAGGTACCCAGTAGGTATTTATCAAATAAATGAATGTTTAAATGACTTGAATTTTTAGCCCATTCTGTGACTTTTATTATTTTACATCAGAAATAAAATAATTCAAATATTATTGAAAGAAATATCTCTAAATTGATAAAAATGTACTTTATCTGAGATTGGTATAGGATAAAAAGTCAATGAATGAATGAATAGAAATAAAAGGAAATAATTTTACCACAAGATCCTCAAGGAATTCTCTTTTTTTAAAGATTTTATTGGGGAATTGGTGGTGGGGAACAGTGTTCGGGTACCGGGGAAGGGGAACAGACAAGTTGTTGTCCTTTTTTTCTTCAGTCTAGTTGTGGAGGACATTGCTTCACTGGCCCATGTGGTATCATCATTGTGCTCTTCTCGGGTGAGGCAGATAGGTCGCCAGCCTCTGGACGGCCCCTTACAGCGACTCTTGGCAGCTCACACCCAGCCACTCACACTGTCTGTGGGCCATTCACTGTAGTCTATGGCAGCCCACTGCAACAGTGGCTGCAGGTACACTGTTGCCGAGACTCACAGCAGCCCAGCTCCAGGTGGAGCTGTTGTTCACCATCTTAGCTGTAGAGGGCAGTGTCACTGGGATCTGAACTGGGGCCCTGCCAGCATCCCAACCCTGCTCTTAACCAGCGTGCCACTCGGACGGCCCAGGAATTCTCTTTTGTTCTAAAACAAAAAATCTCTAATATGTTAAAATGAACTAATCAGTGATTTCCAATATCCAGAAAATTCCTAAATATGTTTCTTTTAAATAATTAAGTCAGGGTCAATCAAATAGAATATATTAGAAATATATCTATTTTAAACAATAAAATATCACTTTGAATAATACTTTCTATCTTGGAAGAGTTTTATAAGACAATATTTGATGAGGAAAATATCATATCTATTTCTTTTTCCTTTTGTTGAGCGTTGAGTGAGCTAGAGCATACTTGAGAACCAAAGCACCTAATGAAGCTGTGCTGTAAAGAATGGCAATCTTATCTTCTATAAAATGAATGCTTTTGAAGTGTTTTCCATTTTGAGACGAGAGAAGGTAAGGCAACATAATGCACTGACTGAGCTGTCCTACATGAATGAAAAGACCCTGATAACTGAAAATAACAAGTAAGACTCAGTTCTTTTGAAAGAGCTCTAATTTTGTTATATAAACTATTATGAAAGAACAAATTCTTCAAGTTTTTCCAAGATTTTTATTTTTTCCATAGTGTGTCAACATATATTTTTTTTATTATAGTTACTAAGTAATTATAATAGATGTGTCCTACCACCAAATCAGAACTACAAATTGTTGGTGCTGGCTGAATGGCGCGTTTGTTAGGAGCTGGCTTGGAATGCCAGCTCTGAGCATCCGGGCCTTGGTTCAGATCCCACATATGCGGGCCAGTGATACTGCCCTCTACAGCTAAGGTGGTGAACAACAGCTCCACCTTGTTGTCTCCATAGCTAAGATGGTGAATGTTGCCTCTATAGCTAAGATGGCCGGCGATGTAGCTGCAGCCCCTGGTGCAGTGGGCTGCCATAGGCTACACTGAGTGGCCGGCAGCCAGTGTGAGCGGCCAGCAGCTGGAGTGAGTTCCCAACAGCCACCGTTAGCGGCTGTCCAGAGGCTGGTGACCGATCTGCCTCACCCGGGAAGAGCGCAATGATGATACCAACATGGGCCAGTTAAGCAATGTCCTCCACAACTAGACTGAAGAACAAAAGGATAGCAAGTTGTCTGTTCCCCTTCCCTGATTCCAGAATGCTGTTCCCCTCCCCCAATTCTCCAATAAAATCTTAAAAGAAACACATAAAAAAACAACTACAAATTTTTTTCTATGGAGAAAATCATGGAATGATTTTGGAGTTATAATGGAATGTTTATATTTAAAAACATATTAGCTAATCATATCTAAACTTTGAAGCCCTTCCACAAGGCAGAAAAGAAGTAAAAAGTGTATTTATGTAAATATTATACTTAAAATTTAACATTTTATTTAAATATCTGTATATGGTCTACAAATGCCACCCCGCCCAATATGGCAACTGCTAGTCACATGTATCTATTTAACGTAAACTTAATTACTTAAATCCATCAAAAATTCAATTTCCCCATCTCACTAGCTACATTTCAAGTGCATACTTGTCATATGTAACTAGTGAGACCATACTGTACAGTTCAGATTTAGGACATTTCATCAGAATAGAAATTTATATTGAACAGTACTGGCCTATGTTATTATTTTTTTGAGAATTAAAGCTGAAGACATTTTGCATAGTAAAAAGCAATCTCTGTTTTTGTTTGTTAAGGTTTTTTCTTTTCTTCCAGTCTATAAACAGTTTTGGTCAAGTTCTTTGAAAAACTGCTGCCTAATCTATAACCTTATATAGAGACGATATATGCCAACTATATACAATGTTACTCAAAGAGCTCACTGAAGCTCTACGTATTTTAAAATATATTTGTTTTCCAAATTAGTTATCAGTTTTATATCTTAAAATGCTAATGTTCTTTATTGAGCTGTGAATAATAATAACGAAGAGAGCAAAGGCACACCGTAGCGTGAACAACATCAAAAATATTTAAAACAGCAGATGCTGATGAGAAAGGGCCTGATGTTAAGAAAGAGCCAGATGATGTGCTGCTGGTCAGAAGAATAAAGTCGAGTCATCTAAGGGATTCAGAAAAAGTCATTATCTTAACTTGTAGAACTATTTTCCGGTTAGGTCAGCTGCTTTGCAGATTGGTTTCTAGTCCAAGAATTCTGCATGTGCATGCTAAAGTACCCTTCACATCACCAAAATGACAAAGCCTTAAGTTTTGAAATAAAGTAACCCTGAAAGCATGAGTGGCTTTTCTGGGGTTCTTGCTGGGAATGTTATGTTTATGTTCATTAAGCTCAGAGGGTAAAGAAAAGGTGAGGCTTGATGGGGAAGGTCAGCACCCAGGAGATTAAGATTGAAATTCAAAACGTTACATTGGAGGAGAGAGAAACAAACAAGCATGAACCGTACTAGTGAGAACTGTGCATTTACCCAGGAGGAACTCTGCACACTGCGTCAAAGGATTTGGACAGACATAAGTCAAGGCTGAGAAAGAATTACTTAATGGAGCAGTTTAACAAGAAATTATGAAAACTACACATGGCCTGTGAATATATGACAGTGTTAAAACTTTCTGGTAATCAAAAGAATAATAGAGGAACAATGAAATACATGTTCTGCTTATCAACTTTGCAAAGTTTAACAAATGATCGTCATGTCTGATAGCACTGGGGAAATATATAATATAATGATGATGGGGGCACAAACTGGTACAACCTTTATAGAAAACAATTTGCCAACGTACATAAAAAAAACATTGACATTCAACGGCTACATATTCATTATGAAGAATCAAAGATGTGTAAAAATTTAAGAACGAGGACATTCAGCACCGTTTCACTGATAATTAATGTGAAAAGCAACCTACCTGACAAACCAGTGCTGAGACAGGTTACCTAAATTAGGAAACAATGGAATTTATTGCAGCGATTCATGACTACAGGTCAGACAGGTACTTAGCAGCATAGAAAAAATGTGTTGTATAGATAATGGGAAACACAGGTGACAAAAATAATTATGCCCATTTTTTAAATGTGTGTGTATTTGTATGTGTATATACTATAAACAAAAGATTGGATGCAGATACATAAAAATATTGATTGCTATTTCTTTGCAGTAGATTCATCAATGTAAATTTTCTTCTTTGTGTTTTCGGTTATTTTACAAATTACTCTGAATTAACAAGCACAGGGATGGTTTTACACATATCCCTGTAATGAATAACCAAAGTCATCATATGCAGACCTGTTTTTCATATCTGTAGCTATGGGGATTGAATCAGTTTCTCTCTGTGGTTCTTTCTGTGTCTCAAGTGCTACAAAATATTTAGTGAAAAACAGAAGGTGGTGCAGAAGCAGAGGTAACCCAGACAGACAAGGCGTTAAAAAACAAACAACATGGGCCGGCTGAGTGGCGCGGTGAGTCTCAGAGTAAGGCTGTCGAGATGGTATTTCAGTGGAAATGCCCTGTGCCCCCACTCTATGAGCACTTGGTCTGGATGTGGACATTTTAGCATCACTGTCTTTTTAAAGTTATAATGTTGTTGATGATGAAAAACAGCTTACTTTGTGCCAGATACTACATACTATCTACACATTGCATCTTAGGTACTAAGACGGCCATTTTGTATCTAAAGAAACTTACAGAAATTAAGTAAAATGCTTCAAGTCTCACAAGTATCCACACTACAAGCCCTTATATTTTCTAAACTTTTAACTAATTTTTATCTTTCCTTTTTTTTAATTTTTTTAAATATAAGGGTTAATTTCACTATAGACTATTTTCATTTTTTTTTTTCGAAGGAGCAAAGGAATTTCCCTTGTAACCTTAGAACTACTTAACAATTTACTAACAATGCCTGAATTCACTTTGATATTTTAAACTATCAGATCACTTGATCTTTTTGGAAAGATAAAGCCTGCCTTAATAAACTATGCTCCAAAGTTACATTGAAATCATTTGCAATTTGGAAGCTTTTAAAAACTGAAAAACAAGTTGTTTTGTTGTTGATGCTCTGATGAAGGGGTGGGGAGAAATTGTCATAATAAATAAATTAAATGTGCCTGACAGCTTTTTGAAAGCTTTACCAAACCTTCACCAAATCTGATAAGAATGGTCTAGCAACTATGGCCCCACTGGGAAAAATTATTTTCAGGATCGTAGCTTGTGTTCCCATGCTGCCATGGCTAGATTAAGCCAAGGATCTAGGTTCTATACTTCATGTAACCAAAATGATTAAAAGAACAGAAAATTGATCTTATGAGAACAGGATCTTATGTAACGCACCATGGAATACAGAAGAAATGAAACCACCTATTACTTAGGATAATGATCAGTTTTTCCCTAAATTCACTGAGGAGAAGAAAAAGGGGTAACAGAGATGAACTATTTCAATTCCCTCTGAGGATGACTTCTAATAATGAGAGTTGTTAAATAAGGGAACAAATTTTTGAAAAGAACTTAAATATTTCTCTAAATTCTGATTGCACAAATAAGTAACATACCGATCTCTAGGAGTCATCTTATTTTCTCAGGGAAAATAATACTTGTATAATTTGTATTATGCTAATCTTGGGTTAGCCTAATCTCTAGAGTAAATAAGTGCACTATTTTTTTTTTTCCCTGCTGAGACTACAATGTAACCATATCTCATATATGCAAGCTCATGTAACAGGCACTGTTATACTTTATAAATGTGGGAACAGATTTTAAGGAGATTTAAATTTTTCTCTTCCCCAAAGATTTTTAAGTAGAACATATCAATTCCAAAGACTTGCTGAAATAGGTCCAATCTAACGGCACTGATGAGTAGATTAGAAACTCAGAACTTCCATTCCTCCTTGGCTAATTTTCTCAGGATAGAATCATGAAGGTGAACAGGAATGTGAATGTCACTCCAGCATGAGCTGGCCTGAGAGAAGCTTTTCCCTGAACTGGAAGCTTCAGTAATCTTTTTAGATAATTGCTGAGTCCCAGACTTTAGATATAATCTGTTCTCAAAATTCATGAGTTTTGCCAAATTATTCAATAAAATTTATATTTGGAAAGGGTATTTTCCCCCCAAACCAAATAATGCTTACCCTATTACAATATAACAAGGGATGCAAAGTTGCCTTTTGGGACAATTTAATAATTTAAGTACAATTTTATCATATTCTAAGTTCTGACACATTACTTGAATATTACAATACATCTGTAAAAGAAATTCTTTTGTACTTTGGAAGGTCTTTTCCTCTAAATAACAATATATCAGAACATCAGTGTGGACCAAGATGCCTTCTGCAGAAGCTGCGAATAAAATTCTTTCTGGGATGAAAAGAACCCACAAGTAACTAAAACTAGTGTCTCCTTTCACTTGTGCAGTAATTGATTCAGTCCTGCTTGATTTCATACCTATGAAAGGAAGAATGTGAGAACATTCCTCCACCAACAGGGGTCCATGTTGGTTCTTCCAGGACTCTGCTTTTTATTTAAGCGTTTTATTTAAACTTTCAGTCAGAATGCCTTTACATTGCCTACATGTGTTAATCCATCCTTGCTTTGTTCACAGTACACTTTCGTTTCTGGAAAATCTGCCTGGAATTGACAGTTCCCTTGAACACTGCTTCCCACAAGTTCTCAGCTAACATGGAGAGGCCGCATGATTTATGTTCTTCCCCACGCGGAACTGCCACATATGAATGTCATTCTAAACCATGGTTGTAAGAAGACCCTTGTAATGTTTCCAGCCAATCCACTGCTCTAAGAATTCTAAGTAATAATCTCTACTCCGCTTACTTGCGATATTTTAGAGATGACGTAATTAAACAGAATTAGCTCACGTCAAGACCAAAAAACATATGCATGTGACAAATTAGTCTACCACTATCATAAAATTCAGAAGAAAAAGAACTTTGAACAAAAGGGAAAGAAATGACCTAATCATGACGAGTCTTTTATCACCTCTTGCTTTAAATAAGCATGTTTAGGACATAAACAAACTAACACTTCCAGTATTAACACATCCAAGGATCCCTTAGGACTGTTCTTGAAAAAGGGGAGGTTTAAAAAAACAGATGCTTTCAAACGATATGAAAGCTATTTACATGATCAGGCTACTATAAGTAGCAGTTACATTTTGAATTTCTAATATGATGAACAGCTGTTCAAAGTAGCACATGCATTTTTATTCTACAAAGGTAAATTAGACTAGGCAGGACAAAAATGATTTAAACAATGAAAATACGTATTTTCTCTGGCAAGTATAATTCCACCAAAATTTTTATGTACCTTCATTTATACTGTTTCTTTCATCTTCTTTGACACTCTCAAGCAGTTTCATATAAGCACGTTAAACATAAAATGGCACAAAACTGCTCTTTTGCTGATAAATGTATTTAAACCAAATAAACAAACAAAAAAATCCTACACCTATCAGTCAAATAATCTCCCTTTTATGTTCCTCTTCTTATTAAGAAATAAATACAATCTGCACAACTAAGCTAACTATCCCAAAGAATTCAAAATACACACTCTTGCTGTGGTTATTTAACTTCACCTAAATTATTAGTTCAAGAGGAAAAGAGAGAGAGCAAACCTCAGTAAAAGTTATAAACCAAACCATGTAATTAACAAGCAGAAATTATCTAAGTGACTCTATTGTGCAATGAGTTAACGTCTGCCCAGATCAATCTCCTTTAAATTTACCCCCATGGCAGGCTCAGACTTTGCGATTACCCTTCTTCTACATACTGGGAATTTGTTGGATCCTGTGGACAACGACAAATGCATCAGACAGCCCCACTTTCACTGGATGATTGGTCGAACTTATCTGTGTGACCAAGACAGGAATCTGAAAAAGAAAAAAGCAGATGGTTATATGCTGGATTTTATTTTCACTCAGTGGTGGGGGTGAGGAGTGTGATCATCTTGCTTAATGGATAAAATCTGGCGATGCGGATGAAGAACTAGAGAGTGCAGTGAATATCTGAGAAGAAAGACACACACTACCTAAAATAACATCCATTTAGTGCTATGTGATGGATCAAAGTAACAAGATAGCTCCTGGTCCTATAGATAGCTATTTAATGATGAAACCAAGAGATTTCCAGAGAATCTAACTGATGCTGGATGCTGAAAACTTATCAGACATACAGCTACAACATGAATGCATTTACTACTATCATTTCAGGAATAAAAATTCTTCTTGCAGTATTTGTTTCCCTAAAAGACAATTACATAATTATTTTCATAGTTTAAAAAAAATTCTTCTTTATACGTGGCCTTATACATATAAATCCTAGAGAAAGACACATGACTGCACTGCTAAATATATATTTTAACAATATCATTGTGGATTACTATGTAGTGATATTTGGCAATTGTTAATGGATGCCAAACATCACCATTCTGGCCGAAACTCATATGGAAAACTTGTGAATTATTATGGGTCATCTCAAGTTCACATTTCCTAAATTTGAACCTCAATGGGACCAAAATCTGAAGATGACAGACATTTCTAATATTTACAGTTTAAAAAATTAGAATACATTGACAATATATTAAACATGATACAATAGTTATAAATGAGACCAACTCTTGGAGTCCATTTTTTCTAGACTTAGAAAGAGTCATTGGAAATATAATTATTACCTTTTTTATTATTTCTTACCATTTTTTATTAATAAAAATGGAATGAAATCATCTTCAATAAAAAAAGGAAGAAGAAATGAAAGGGAAGGATAAATATACCAACAAATCTTGAGGTAGAATAAACAGAGTGTGGGCCATCTGTGTGTAATTCATTAAGGAACATATTAGATCACACGCTGTTATGTAAACCATAACAAACAGCATAGCAGTAAGAAGGAAGAAAAATAAGTTGGAGAGAAGGGTAATGCTTATTTTTGCCCATGACATCATGACATTGTAAAAGAGCTATTCTGTTGGAATTGACCAATTAAGAGGAAATTTTAATGTTTCTGAAATTTCTGAAATTATCTTGAAACATGTGAATGGAAGATGACATTTTCTCTTTATGTACTAAACCAGTCCTCTTTTAAACAAGGGAAAGGTGTTGCCAATTTTACATTAAAACAAATAAAACAAATAAATAGAAAACAAAACAAATAAAACAAAACCATAATTTCAGTCCCTAAAAATTCATTTATTACATGAAACTTTGATATACTTTATTTATTAATTTCTCAGCCACATTCAATATCAACATATAAATCCCTTTTATTTTTTATTTTTTTAGCTGAGCCATCCTGCCACCTGTTGGCAGCTCAGCTCGGGCTGGGCATTGAACTGCTGTTGCTCAGAGCTCAGCTCGCACTCTTGAGCGAGCTCTTAACCAACTGAGCCACTTGGCCGGCCCTAAAGCCCTTTTCTTAATGGGTGTTATACTATATACCCAGTTTTATACTCCATGTGGAAGAGTACTAATATAACTATAACTTACATTTAAGACATGCTTACGGTTAAAGATAAAAAGACAAAAGGATGAAAAAAACAAAGACAAAAGGATGGAAAAAATTCCCAATTCAGGTCATACTTTGTATATCCTAACAAGACAAAGTCATAATACTTTTTAAACAGCATCATTAATAGATGTCTGCCTAGAGTAAGTATGAAAGCTTTGCTACTGGCCTTTGTCACTTGCTTTCATGCTTCCAATATTTATGACTGCAGGTTTCCTCTGCCAGATAATTGTGTGGTAATTGATTATATTTCTTGTTTTCCCAAACTCAAATCAGAACTTGAGTTTTTATTGCTATCAATTGGAAAATTGTGTTATGTTGTTATGAATATTATATTTTTTTACCAGTGTTTGTTTACCAGGTCATATGTTCCTGCAGACTGCTCCTATAGTAGGTTTCCTTCTCTTCAGATTGTCTGCTCTACTTTTTCTATCTCCCTTCCTTATGTCTTCCCTTACCTAGCCATCTTCCATTTGATTTTGTTTTCTGCACCTCTTTCCTTCTTTTTCAGTCCCTTCCTTTATATTTTGTCTCTAAGCCAAACCCTCTCCTCTGGGGCTTTTTATCTGTGGTGGATTGGGTGGATTGATTGCACTAACGGCCTCAGCCAATGGCCTCCTTGTATCCACACCCTCTGCTTTTCACTTGGTGATCCTCTCGCACTCTGACTCTGTGCTCAGCAACAAGGCAAAAGGGGACAACAGCAAACACAAAGCAGGAAGGAGGCTCGAAGAAGTGCTTGCACATTTCCACCTCCATTCTTGGTCCCCTGCGGCTGCCATGAGAATGAACCCTGCTGGTCTGCTGAAGGTATATGAGAGGAATATTCTCTTTCCAATAGAGATCATTCTTGACTAGCTAGCCCCTGGTCAACCCACCAGCCGACACATGAGTGAGACCAGTTGGGACCAGCAGAGCCCAACCCAGATTCCTGGACCCACCAAGCTGATCCATAGATATCTTGTGAGAAATAAGAAATGTATGTAGTTGTTTTAAACCACAACTTTTTGGGGTGATTTGTTATACAGCAACACTAACCAATATATTCTCTATTAAAGATCTAATATCCAACACATACTTCTCTAGGTGTTTATACATAAAATGAAGGAGCATTTTTCCTCTTATGTTAATGGAAATCAGATAAATACCTCTTCCGTCTCTTCTAGGTACAATTCAATTTGAAAGACTGGAATGTTCCAGTAGAAAATTTTCATTCTCTGTATCATTTTTCACTCTTCTCTTTATTGTCTAGTTTATTCCTTCTCCTCTGGATTCAAGAAACTAAGACCAATTTGTATGTGACCTAGATCCAGATTCATGTAACCCAAGGAAAATCCATCCCAAACCAAAATGGGTAGAGAGTTTTCTGTTACTGACAATAATCCCATCATAAATTAGTCAACCCTCTAGGAAGATAGTTGTGGATGACTTTTAATGACCCTTTCAAGCCTCAGATTCAATTATTTCATTCTATTGAATGATCTTGACTTGTCCAAACTTCAACAAATCAATTGTTAATAATGATACAAACAAAAATGATACTCCCCCTATATGTGAAAAGGGCAGAGGAAGGTAGAAATCATCATCTGCATCTAAGGGTTATATTTTGACTTGCTGCCAGTTTTTTATTCATGGATAGTGACTTCTGAGGACTTTGTCTACAAATCACTACTCTCAAAAATAGCTCTATTATGAGTCATAATATAAAGTGAGAATGTATAGTGGAAAATAAATTTCTGGGAATGTCTACTACATATAAATTATGTT
The DNA here is from genome assembly GCA_033961575.1 of Aselliscus stoliczkanus. NCBI lineage: Eukaryota > Metazoa > Chordata > Mammalia > Chiroptera > Hipposideridae > Aselliscus > Aselliscus stoliczkanus. Next base: position 47,918,279 of record CM066734.1, read on the forward strand.
CCTCAAAAGGCATATACACTCTCCATGTTGATACAACAGAAAGAATTCATTCACTCATTTATCAGCTATTAATGGAATATTTTCTCTGTATTACTGTAGGCACCAGAATTACAGAAGAGAACAAAGACCTTGCTCTCACAGAGCTTACATTTTAGGGGGTGTAGACTGACATCAAAGAAGTGAACATAAAGCATATAGTATGTTCATAGGTGGTAAGTGCTAAGAAGAAAAGTAAAACATGGTAAAGAGATAGAAAGGAAGGGGGGCCCCTTTGAGATAAGGAGTCATAGAAAGTTTCTGTGAGAAAGTGACGTTTCTGTATATTAAGAGGGCCTGCCATATGAATACTGGGGGAACAGCTCTGAGTATATGCAAAGTACTTGACTGAATTGCTTTTGGTGTCTTTTTGGAATTCAAAGGTTATCATTGGAGCAGGAGTAAAGGTATCAAAGGAGGTGGTAGGTGGTAGGGCAAATCATAGGGAGCATGTATTCCCTGCAAACCATGCCAATGACTTTGGATTTGATTCCAACTTGCAGGAAAGGGTTAGAGGATTTTGAACAGAGGAAAGGCGTTCCCTTACATGTGAAAAAGATCACACTGTGTGATCAAGACTGTGGGAGCAAGGAGAGGCAGAGGAACTAGTTAGGAGGCTATCTCAGTTGTCCAGGTAAGGGATGGGTGGTTTGGACACAAGAGTGGTAAGCGTCGGAGGTGGACACAGAACAGGAGGAGGAATGCTGGACAAAATGTGAAGAGACTGCCTCAAGTCATGCCACGGATTTAATAAGAAGAGTGAGTGAAGGAGGAAAGTCAACAATGCCACCAGGGTTTTTGGTCTTAGTAGCAGGGAAAATGAAGTCACACTTTTCATCTGGGATGCTATGTGGTACACCTGCAGCTCATCACACTGCAGACTCTATGAATGGTGTCTTCTGGTTGTGCAGAGAAGAACCTGTGCAGCTTTAAGGAGGACTGAAAACTTCTGAGACGGAAGTAGGAGAAGAAGGGTTGGAAAAGCCTGATAACTTTATGGCAAGACCACTGGTTTCAAATGCTTTTCTTTAAAATTTTATAGAGTTCTGGGCCAGCCCAGCAGCGCGTTGGTGAACAGTTGGCTTGGGAGGCCAGCTCTGAGCAGCAGGGCCCCGGTTCAGATCCCAAATATGAGGGCCAGTGATGCTGTGCCCTCTACAGCTAAGATGGTGAACAACAGCTCCACCTGGAGCTGGGCTGCCGTGAGTTGCCAGCAACAGTGTAGGTTGAAGTGGGGCTTGTCGGCAGTTGGGTGTGAGCCGCCATGAGCAGCCGTCCAATGGTGGGCGAACGACTGCCTCACCCGGGAAGACCGCAATGATGATACCAACATGGGCCTGAAGTGACGTCATCTACAACTAGACTGAAGAACAAAAGGACAGCAACTTGTCTGTTTCCTTCCCCCATTCCCCAACACTGTTTGCCTCCCCCAATTCCCCAATAAAATCTTTAAAAACAAAACAAAACAAAACAAAAAATTTTATAGAGTTCATAAATGAGAGCTTAGGTTTCTAAAATTGGTATTTTATCCTGGTTGAATATTAAAATGAAAATGTATAAGAAGGTTTATATTCCTCACATTTTCCGAAAAGCTACTGAAGCCTTTTAAGAAATGATTACATATCAGATTTTGGGAAAAAACCCATGAAAAATGAAACTCTTTTGTCAATTGAACTAAATGCCTAATGTTGTAAAAGACGAATGAGGAAGGGATGAATGACTCCAGGCTTTCTCATAGATTTCTTTCAGAAACGTGTCTGCCTGTCTCCACCTGATATTGTCATTATCTTTCCTACTATACTTTCTTGGACTGTAATCTTTTTACTTGCAAATATCAAAGGTGTGGGATTGTTCTGAGAAAGGATCATTCATTCACTCACTTACTGGCATCAAGTGACTGGGCTGTGTAAGCACTCTGAGCAGGTCAGACCAGTCTGCAGGTTTCCATGTCTGCATATAGTGACCGTTAAGATGGTCAGAGCACTGTTAAAACCACATTTAAAATGAAGTACTATTGGGCCAGCCGAGTGGCGCGGTGGTTAAGCGCTGGCGTGGGAAGCCAGCAGCCCCAGTTCGGGTCTCATCTATGAGGGCCAGTGACATTGCTCTCAAAAAAAAAAAAAAAAAAAAAGTACTATTTTATTAATATCAACAAAGCAATTGCATGTGTGTGTATAAATGAACTATCCAGAATTACAGCTGATATTGCACAAAATTAGCACAAGAAAGAGTCTGTCATGTTGCCATAATCACCTCTTCTGTAGGGGACTCTATTTACAAAGGTAGGAAGTACCAAAGTCAGAGAAGCCAGTGGCCAAGGATGATGTTCAAGTACAAAAACTATAAAAACTTTGCTTACGGGAAGCTATTTTTTATCCTTTCTACAAATTTATATTCATCTGAAAAATGTCTCCTAAGTTAGTTCCTGGGGATGTCAGGAAGCCAACTGAAATAATACAAACTCTTAACTATTGTACATAAACTTATTTTTTTAAGAAATGTAGTTTCATTATGTTCATGTATCTATAATAGTTGCCTTTATGACTAAAGCAAAGCTAAATTTCTACTTGGCCTCTGTCTGATTTGTATTGACTCGAACATTTCTGAGAATGAGTTGTATTAAAATTACATACATTCCATAGGAGAGGTATAGAAAAGAAGCGTTAACACCAGTTAAAATATGCTTCCATTTTGGCTTACACAAGGATTTATAATTTTTTTTTTTTAGGTTACTTAAATTTTTATCCCATTTTATAAGACAAAGATACATTTATTATTTAAGTATACATTTTTCTGTAAATGATATAGTGAAGCAAATTAAGTATAGATGCAGAAAAGAGTTGTTGTAACTATACAAAGTTAAGGCAGGAGAGACACTCGCAGGGAGCAGAGGTTAGGGCAGAGCACACTGGCTTTTGGAGGAAGATCCCAAGTCAAAAGCGGCTCCCTTTTTCATGCTGTGGTATCATTCACCAGGACACAAGGGCCAATGGGACACCTAAAATGTGAACTTTTATGTCTGTTTTTAAAACAGGGATAACAGCAGGCTGCTTGAGTCAGAGGTAATGGGATTTTATTTTCCTGTCTGTTCTGCCCTGCAAACCTCACCAAAACATTCATTTGCTCCCATTATGGACTCAGCTATCTATCTAATAAGCAGCACAGTGTCTCAGCAAGGGCTTGATTGTATAGTATGTGTGCCAAAGTATGAATCATATGCCTATCAGAACATAACTGGAAAAGAACTAACTACCCTGAACTCATTCCGTTCACTCACTATTTCCCTTCACTCGCTAATCAGCAATATGGTGTCTAGTAGCCATACATATACATATGCACATATATATGTATATAAGTTTCAACCCAAAGTTCACTATTTTACCCATTCCCACCTACATTCAACCCTTACCTTCCTATCTTATCTTCCTTAAAGATCTGATCTGGCTTCTGCATTACTCAGTAGGGCATCCAATTTTTAAAAGTCATGCTCTCTTTTACTATAATCAAAACAAGACATAAATTCCAGAGTGTTACTGCATAGTTGTCTGAAAACTACATTTGAATAGAAAGATTTCTGGTTACACTTGACAACATAAAAATCCATTTGCTTTCCTCTGTGCCGTTAACATTTCACACAGTTATTTTAATCCCTTTTTAGCTTACAGTTACTGAACTCTTCCATATGCCAGGTATTAAGCAATACAGTTGATGGCATGAAAGCGAAGAAGAAAAGCCCTATGCTGAAGATACATGCTTCACATCCGTCCTGCCCATCTCCACCATCAGGCCCTACAGAAAACCTGGAAAGAGACAAGTAAAGGCATGAAGCTGATGAGTAAAGACAGCCCCTATATTAAAATAGGAGTTGCAAACTTAATCTCTACAGCAGCTAGTGCTGGCCTGGGGTAAGGAGAAAGAAATGGGTGAGGGATAAACTGGAGGGAGCCCACCCTGAATAACAAGTCATCTAAAACTTCTGATTGCTCAAGGGAACATGCAAATCTATATTTTTATTTGAAACTTTCAGATTTTAAATGTTGGATACAGATCCATTTTATAAACACACACACACACACACACACACGCACACACACACACAAGTGTGACTGCTGATTTAAAGGTCGCCCACTATGGACTAGACAAACTAGAGTTGGAGCTTCATAGAAAACAACAGTGAGGCCAGTACCCACCTTAAGAAGTGTGTGTAACTCAGCTCAAGAGAGTCAAAACTACGGTGGGGACTTTATCTGGAATTATAGATAAGGGAGCCTATCTAGACAAGGCCTGGGAATAAAACGAAAAAACAGAAAAGAAGGGGGATTAGGACTCTCTGGACCCTGAATTTGGGGAGTCGCATGGAATGTAGAGGCATTTTCCTCAGGGTCAAAGATGCCCTTTGGTAATGAAACATCAGAACAGGGAGACTGCATATGGCCTGATCCAAGTAAGAGTCCCCTGTGACACTCCTGTCAGTGACACCTCAGGGAGGGAGGCTTGGGAGGAGAAAGTGCACCCAGAAAGATCAAATATATTGACAAGGCCCACATAACCAGCCACTGCAGGGCCAGCGTTAGGACAAGTTTCCTATTTCTAGAATTATTTCTCCTGGGTTATTGATTTCCCTCTCTCCCTCCCTCCCTCCCTTCCCCCCTCCCTTCCTCCTTCCTTCCCTCCCTTCCTTTTTACTCACCGCATTTCTTATTGGAACATTATAAAGGGAGGAGTGTTCAATTTGTCATTTTCTTACAATATGAAAAGTGAAAAGAAAACTTTCGGAGCTTTTATGTGAGTGATAACTAAAACAATAAATACATCCAGAAATGCAAATGAATTAGTGCCTAAGTAAAGCCATGTAGATACAATTTTATACTTTACGTATTTAAAATACAGGGAAGTGCTACAATATAAAATCACCTGTGTGTACATTTTCCTTAAAATTTTTGCTTGAGAGTGTATAATCAGCATTTTATGTCACCTGGGTTTTCTCAAACTTGGATTGTAAATTTATTAGAGAAATTTAAAAACACATTTTATTTAAATTAAATATATTTATTTCTATTCACACAACTGTAGAGTAAACATTCTCACACATACAGCAATTGATATAGAAGGTAAAGGACTTCATATTTAAATGGCAATGGTTTCACTCGTTAGTTCCTTTTGGCTTTTTCTTACTCTTTTGTATTATTTTTTTCCCATAATTTCTACGAGCTCAGCAAGTGTTCATTTTTTACACATTCATGATGATTACCATGAATGAAGGGTCATTAAAGTTTAAATAAGATAAATAGTGTTCAAAGAAGTTCAAGGAATGTATTAAGGGTGCCATTGAAACCTACAACCAACTGGCAATGTTGATTTATTAACTATGAATCCTTCCACAGAAACAGTAAATGTTACACTAAGGAGCATTAGGCTTAAATACTTAAGTGGTAGAATAGATTAAAAAGTAGTTTTATCTAATAAACAGTGAAATCCCACTACACTGACCTCTAAAGTTTGCTGCTAAAGGAATCAGTAAGATATTCAACCAAGAAAGTGGACAGAATAGGCTGATCCTCAGGTGGGGTAGGTATTTTCTGAATCTCACCATCACTACATAGAAAGATTGCATGAGATTTTATTTTTAATTGCATTGTCTGAAACGGATGACCACTCTGTTCATTCCATGGGCTGGTAAATAAACAAACAAACAAACAAAACAAAACAAAACTTTTGCTATACATAAAAAGAATCACACCCTCCCCTGGTTTGTATCTGAACTAACAACAAATTTAAAATATAATAGAAGAGAAATGAAGCAAGTTGGAGGAAATGAAACTTTTAAAATGTGATAGTATACTAGGATAGCATCAAGGACTGTAAGAAATGATTTCAAATTTCTAATGTTTTTGGAATGGAATCTTTGTTTGTGAATAGGTAGCTTCCTTGTTAAATTACCAATAGATAAAAAATTTCAGGTCTATATCTACTTTAATCAAACAAACGGTCATCAATATTCAATGACAGCTTATAATAGTATAAAGAATCTGGGTTCTTAGGGTCATAGCTAGTTAGCAACAGAATAAGAAATGGGAATTCAATTTTCCAAATTCCATTTTCTAAAGAAAGAATGATGATGATGATGATGATGATGATGATGATGATGATGATTATTATATTTTACTTATGTATAACTTCTTTACCTTTTTAAAAAACTGAATAAAATAAGGTAAATGCTGTGGCAAGGTAAACCATTCTCACCCATGCTCTCAAATGGCTGAGCTGAAGTTTAATAATGACTAAGCAGGAAAGACTGTTGAGTATATCCAAGCGAGTGAAGTGGTTCAGTCATTTTTCCAAAAGGAAGTTTAGGAAGGCAGCACGTACACTGGTTAGACCTACAGGTTCTGCAGTCATATTCCCTTGAATGAATCTGTTTCATAATTTGGGGAAGGTTATTTAACTTCTTTGGATGTTTCAGGTTCCTTTTCTGTAAATGATAAAAGTACCTTCCTCTTGGTTTTTGTAAGAATTATATGAGATCAATTTTAAGCACCCAGGTAACTGCCTGGTATATATGAGGAGCTCAATAAATGCTGGATTTATCCAATATGGAGGTTGCTATAAAAAGTGAAAAGGACTTCTGGATATGGCAGACCAACTTGTACAAGACCATTTTTACTACTGATATCAAGCAGGAAAGGTGAGTAACACATGGAAAGCACTTGCTGAAGGCATCAGGTGGCTATGAAAGAACAAGGGCTTGAGAAGTCACCATTTCAGAGACAGGGAATCACAGAAGTGAACCCAACACCACTTTCTCATCAAGGCATTTGATGATTCTTAAGCCAGGTTCAGAGGCTGAAAAGCTGAGTAGAACTTCAGGCAGTCTCATAGAGTTGAGGAAAATGCAGAAGTTCAGGTCCACTGAGACCAAAGGTCTATAGTAAACACCCAGGCCTTAAGTGGAGATTCTTGAAGGACTACACTCTAAGAGTAAATGATAACCAGAAAAATACTAGCCTGTAAGCACTGACACCCAGCTTTGAATGAACTTGGCACTACACAGTATTAATCTTCCATCTTAACTGCCAAACAAAACCCTCTCTGGAGGAAGAAACATCATTGACAACCTCACAGGGTCTCTTTAGTATTTTGTAAACAATGCCCAGCAATTGATCAAAAATTACCTAGCATGGAGGGAGATATGACCCCTGAATGAACACGTAGAGGGGAAAACCCAGATGATAGAAACAGTCTCATAGGAAATCTAGATTAGAGTTATCAGTCACAAACTTTAAAAGAACCTGTATTAATATATTTAAGGAAATGGATGACAAGGTGACTGATTTCATTATGTAATTAAATTTATGCAAAAGAAATAAATGGATACCCTGAAACCAAAAAATATATTAAAGTGAACAGTTGACCATTTGAGAGGAAATTTTGAAAAAGATGATATGTTTTTTGTGCCCTAGCTTCATCCTAAGTAAACTATATCTTTGAAGTTAACGAAAATAAACAGCCGTGTAACAATAAAGGTCTCTAACTTGAAATAGAATTTCAAATGTTTTGTTGAATCACACAGGGCTACACTCTTGGGAGAGATAACCTAATTATGTAAAGGAGTCTGGCCTCCACTGCCTCTCTCACCAGGATGGTCAGGAGAACACCGGAACTTTGGCACGGGAACGCCGAATGCTACAAGCAAACCTGCATTCGCTCTTATCTTACACAACACTAGCGCTTCCCTTTCTCAATCCTATCACAAGCAAGATTAGATTGTTATGAAAAGTGCAAGTGGGTTTTCTAATTGATTTATTTAATATGCACTGTAAAATATTGCATTGTTGGAGAAATTACAATATATAGAACATGATAGAATTGGAAATCATTTGAATGGTTAGTATGGATACATTAAAAGTTACTAAGATTAGCTACGGGAATAAGTCATTTGAGGGTAATAAAAATGAAATTTGTGTCAATAAATTTATTTAATGCATTATTAATTTTACTCTGCAATTTTACCAAGTTCTTTCTTGATAGTTTCTGCATAAATCAGAATTTTTCTTCTTACTCACACAAAACATAATAAAATAAAACAAAGCTGGCACTAGCCAGCTAGAAGCAAATTATTACAGGAAGAATTACACTCCGCCTCTATCTATAATTTTGGTTCTGTAAGTTTAATTTGGACAGGAATGTAAAACTATACTCCATATAACCTTATGTTCTTTAGATTTTATTAGCTCGGTAACTTAACTAGGAATAATTCTGATTTTCTGGAACTAAAATTGGGTAATATATTGGAAGCAGATAAAAAGATTATTAAACACCAAGCATTAACAAATATTTATTGAAAAAACAAATGAGAAAGTCATTTGTGAATTGTTACATATAATCTCCTTGGGAAAGAAAAAACGTTTAGGTCTCTTGGGATCACCAAATTCGGGTTTAGTCCTAGATTTGTCCTCAACTCGCTCTGTAACCTCAAGTATGTCATTAACCTGTCTGACTCAGTCTGCTTAGCTATAAATAAAGCTAATTTCAAAATTAAGCCACGTACATTTATTAAACACCTTCTATGTACCAGCACTTTTGTGAAGACTAAGAATATTAAGAATATAGGATACTGTTGAATAATTGAAAACTATAATGTAAGTAAAAACATTCTGTCAAGTATAATACATTATGCAAAGAACTATTTTATCCTATTGTGGTTACACACATTTTTCTAGAAGTGCCAAGAGCATCTACTTCTTGCCCCAAATTCAAGGAGACTTTTATCGTGGCAAATTTGGCAAATTTCTATTTGCCTCAGTAAAATAAAATGCATGGCAATTATCAGGAAAAAAAAAAAGGTAGAATACGAAATAAGAAACTGCTTTCTAACCAGGACGGAGAAAGGACAGTAGGCAAATAATAAAGTAATGACTTCTTTAGAACTCTGCATTCAGAAGGACTGATGTTCAACAAGACAGTAGTCTGAGAATATCAATAATGTGTTAAAATTGCTTACAGCTTAATATTCCCCATGCCAAAACAGAAAAAAAGAAAAAAGGAAACTTTTTCTTTGATTAACATAAGAAAAAAACATTTAAAAAATACTAAACCCACTGTAAGCAGAGAACAGGAAAAATAAACTGCTAACTCTGCAATGCAATACACTCATTGAGAACAGTGTAAATGGAGATGGCAATTTTGATAATGAAGAGAGAGAGAGAGAGAGAGAAAGAGAGAAAGAGAGAGAGAGAGAGAGAGACCACAACAGATCACAGACCTCTGTTTTGACAAAGCCTGCAGTTAGTGAGGTTTAAGACTCTAGACTTACTGACCCTGCATCTTTCCAGAAACTTTACCACTCTTGGTTAAAAATGTTGCAAACTAACATTCCATAACATCACTCTGCAGTCCCAGCAGCACATTAGATAATAATGAAAACTTGAAATGAGTAAGGTCCTTTGAGCGACACAATCTCAAGCTTCCAGGGGCTGTGATATAAGATATGGTAGGTTATGATATCAAAACATACTCTGGATAAAGAAGCACCAGGCAGAATAGATCCTATACTGTATTCTATTTATATTATGGCCCCAAGTAAATGATTAATTCCACATGGAAGAATTCTTCAAAGGAGTGGTAACATCTAGCTTAGTTATGAGATTTCTAAAAGTTAGCTTATTTAATTGAAATATAACTATCCCTCATTTTACAGAAAAGATAAATTTCAGAAGACTTGACCAAAGTGAATCCTTTTTAAATTGTCAACATCTTTTAACAGCCATGGATTCATTTCCTAAGGGAAAATAATCCGATGGTTAAAAATAAGACATTGAGCCCATATTATTATAAATACCTATCAATCCATGGGTTAATAGTGTCCTTTATCAATACACATTGTCAGAATTTCTCTCATGCCTAGTGATTGCCTAAAATATCATATTGGATGTTCCTGGAACTTTATTCTTTGTTTTCTTCCCCAAAAGTTTAGATTGTCTAATAGAACTTAATTATATTGTCAATAGGGTTTTAAACCGAACATGCTATTACTCTAATTTAGAAATTCCATAAATTTAAGGCAACAATTTAGTAAGTTTTCATTCATTACTTTGTCCATTTGGCAAAATGAAACAAACCATAAGTTTAAATCCCTTTTTCTTTCTGTCACTTAGATTTCTATTCAGTCTTTCCTATCAGCTTGCACTAACCATTGGTGAGAGGCTACCTGGAACGCTTTCAGTCATGGGTCATTCAGCCATACACATTTTCATACTTTTGGAGATAGAGCCAAAAAAGTCACTGATATTGACAAGGCAAAATCAAATAAACAAAATCGTATTTTGTATAAATAATCACATTCCAAAATGGAAATATTTTTTCTTAGAATTATTTCAATTTACTATCTCTAGAATATAATTATTCAATTTTATAAAATTCATGAATCATAATGCCAATGATATCAGAATACAAAACAAAACAAAAACCAAAGAATTAATAATTTAGTGCTACTCAGTAGATTAAAAACCATCTATTTTTTTTTATGAAGCAAAAGAAACCAAGAAGTGAGAAAATGATTTGAGATTCATTTATAAAGTGCGCTCTTTTTAAAATTTTTTTTTATTTTTGAGGGCAGTGTCACTGGCCCTCATATGTGGGACCCGAACCGGGGCCGCTGTATTCCCAAGCCAGTGCTTAACCACCGCGCCACTCGGCCGGCCTGGAAATGTGACTTTCTTGACACGTGAAGGAAAGAACAGGTAGAAGTCAAGGTGAAGGAGTAAGGAAGTCATCAATACATAACTTACTTCTTTGTAGCCAAAGATGATGCGTCCATCCATGAGGAGGGTTGCCTGGAATGTGAAGCTTCCCAGGTTGTAATTATCCTGCAGGTGTACGTGGTCCCATTGGACAACAAGTGCTGTGCCTATGAACCCCATCAGGACAGAAAAAATGCAATGAGATAAGTATGTCAATCAATTCTGGTGGGAACCTTCACAAAAACATGGATCTAGCCTTCAAATCTAGCAGTAGCACTGGTTGAATTTTATACGGTTAATTGGAATACTGTTTTTGAAATAGCGTTTAGAATATTGCTAAAGAATTGAGTATGCTCTAAATATTTGGTAAAATGTAACCTCATACTGAGGTTAATATTGAGCCCAGTATGGGGGCAATTTTGCCTTAGGAAGTCCATTAACGTTAATGGGTACTGTCTGCTTAAATTTCCAAGAGCCACTTTCAAAATGCAGCTCAAGCGAATTGAATGAATTTCAAATACATTGACAAATGCTGAGAAAGGAATGCATTCAGAAAGCTAGAATCACTTTAAAAAGACCTGAAAAATGTCTCTTCCATATTTAGAATTATACTTCCATGCTGAGGAAATTCTTTTAACACCAATGGTAATACTCTTCTTTGGTTCGCATTGCCTGCAATGCTGCCTTTGTTGCATTGCTTCCAGGAGGCTGCAAGGTGGCTTAAAGGGCCCCAGGCTAAGATTTCTGAAACCTCCCTGAAGTACACTGGGCTAACTCTTCAGTGCTATATATCATATTCTGATGAGTCAATCTGCCAGTGTTTACTGTAAAACTATTAACATAAAATATAAATTAAAACACTGTTTAATAGCCACCAGTGAGAATTCATATACTTGTTTTAAGTGACATTGTTTAGTCTCTATTTTTGTAAAGAAAACAAATGGGCAGCTATGACTTTTGCTTAGCTCTTGGTATTAGATTTTCTGTTCAGTGAAAAAAACCATGTTGCCAAAAAATGTTATACAGAAAATGAAACTCACAGAATTAAAGAGTAAAACGTATCTCCCAGGTCGGTAAATATCTGATTAAAAAAAGAAGACAATCAAGAATGCATGACAGAGGGCTTCTGCATGGGTGAAGATGTGGGGGGCTGGGAGAATATGCCCTGAGTGACATGGAGGTCCACATCCCTTCCCACATACTTTGCCATATCCATTTCTTCCATATGTCTCTTCCCGAGTTAATCCTGTCCAAGATGGATGGTGTAGAACAGAATACTATAGCTACAGTGTTTTTAATTATAACTTAATGCTGAGAGCTTCTGACCAAGATATCAGCATGGGAGGCTCCTGAATTGCCCTCCTCCCATGGACACACCGAACATACAGCTACACACAGAACAATTTCCTCTGAGAGAAATCCAGCAACTAGCTGAACGACTATGCATGGGGCAACTGAGAAAATCCCCACCTTCAAACTGCATGCATCTCGGTGCTGACTCTGATCCCCTCTGGAGCCCAAAGGAGCCTAGGGAACTTACCCTGCCTTTTCCCTTTGGCTCCCTCTGATGATAAAACCAGGTCACCAGCATCTCTCTGCAAGGAGCTTACACAGGAGTCTGGCACCCAGTTTTTGTGGGAGCAGCTGAGGGACAGCTCTCCAGATCGTCTAATTGTTACAGACCATGGCATCTGCATTCATGAGTCCTATAGGACTGCAGCAGACAGAGAAGCAATTGTTGCCAGGCATGCCCTTGAGCACTTGCCGTGGCTATTCATTCCCCTGGGATTCAGCAGAGAATAAGCAGGCAACAGTGCCTACCTCCCAGTCTGTTCCTGGAAGGGTTGCGACTGCATATTTTTCAAGCTGTTGCATGAGGTCTGGCATCTAGTTAGCAGTCGTCGAGGTACTGCCTGTTATCCTTCCCACGGTCCCAAAGAGCTGGTGGCCACTTCTCCCAGCTTCTTCCTCCACCTCATTCCAACAATAAAGCCAAGTCTCCAGTGCCTATCTGGAAGGAGCTTGTCTACACAGGTAGGGCCCCAACTTTTATGGCTGCCATGAAGGTTTAGGCATCTAAGCCACTTTGCTCTGGAAGCCAGCAGGGCTTGCATTTGTAAGTCACAGGCTATAACAGACAAAGAAGCGGTTCCAAAGTGGGTGCAGGAGCACCTCCCCATGGCTAGACTCTCAGACTCTGCAGAAAGAGTAGGCAAAAGTGCCTGTCTCCCTAGAAGGGCTTTGACTGCATACTTTTCCGGCTGCTGCCTGAGAATCCAGCAACAAATCAGTCTGCTTCTATGTGCTAACTATAGTCTTCCCCTTTAGGACATTGATGGTGCTTGGGACACTCTCAACTATTGGGTGCCACTAAGAACCAAGATGGTATCTTGGACAATCACAAAGGTTTGAGAGGCAACCAGGAGCTTCAGCTGGGCTGACTGAGGAGGTTTATGTCCTACGCAATACCACTCTGACCAGACTGGAAGAAGTGGCTATTTTGTCTAATGTGCAGAAACCAACACCGTGTCAAAATAACTGAAGAAACAGCATATATGTTCCAAGCGAAAGAACGAGATAAAGCTCCAGAAACCGATCTTAATGAAATAGAGGTAAGTGATTTACCCAAATAAGCTCAAAACAACAGTATAAAAATGCTCAACTGAGGTCGGAAGACCAATGCATGAGCAAAGTGAGAATTTCAGCAAAGAGAGAGAAAATATTAAAAACTACCAAATAGAGGTCATTGAGCTTTAGTGTATAATAACTGACCCGAAATTTTTAACAGAGGAGTTGAGCAGCAAGCTAGATCTGGTAGAAGATAGGATTAATGCGCCTGAAGACAGGGCAGTGCAATTCATCCAATCGGAGGAGCAAAAAGGTAAAAGAAATAAGTATAAAGAAAGCTTAAGGGACATATAGGTCACCATCAAGTGGACCAATAGTCACATTATAGGGATCCCAGAAGAAGAAGCCAGAAAGGGGCAGAAAGCTTATTCAAAGAAACAGTGGCTGAAAATTTCCGTAATCTGGGAGGTGGGGAGGCAACAGACATCAAGATTCAGGATGCCCAAAAACACAAAATAAGATGAATTAAAAGAGACTCATACAGACACACATTTTAATTAAATTAGCAGAAATCGAAGACAAACAAAGAATCTTTAAAGCAGCAATTCGTTACTTACAAAGGAATCCACATAAAACTATCAGTAGATTTTTCAGCAGAAACTTTGCAGGCTAGTGGGCGTGTGATGAGATATGCAAAGTGCCAACCAAAAAAAGTACTCTACCAGGAAAAGATGTCCTTCAGAATTGAAGGGGAGATAAAAAGTTTTCCAGACAAACAAAAGTTGAATTAGTTCATCACCACTAGACCAGCTTTATAGGAAATGTTAAAGGGATTTCAAACTGAAATAAGCATGCTAATTAGTAACAGGAATTATATGAAATTATAAAACTCAATGGTAAAGGTAAATTCAGAATTTTTTTTTTTTTTTTTTTTAAAAGGGCAGTGTCACTGGCCCTCATGTGGGATCCGAACCGGGGCCGCTGGCATCCCAAAACCAGCGCCCAACCAATGCGCCACTCGGCCGGCCCCAGAATATTCTTATATTGAAATGATGGTGGGTAAATCACTTCTACCTCTACTACAAATGTTAAAACAGAAATGTGTGAAAAAAACTTTACAATAATCTGTTCATTGATAGACAATATAAAAAGTTGTAAGGTGTCACATCAAAAACAGAAAATGTAGTGCAGGGTGTAAAAATGTAGAACTTTCATGCATCTCAAGGTTCTGATTGTAAGTAACAATTATACTTTATAATTTGCTATTCAAAATATTCTTCTAGTAAAGGGTTTATTTTTATAACTTTTCTAGTTTTTGTGCATTAATATTCTGTGACTCACTTAGACTTCTGTAGTCATTCAGGCTACCTATAATATTTGGAAGCATCATCTCATTTGTAAAATCTAATGATTTAATACTTATAGAAATTCTATCTTAGAAACTTTCTAAACTGCTGCTGTCTCCTCTAGAGAAATTTTGCTTTACTAAACTGTTGTATTTCCCACCTGTAAGTATACTTTCAGTGATCCTAAACCATCAAAGTTGGAAATATTTCAGTAAGTTGCTATTGCATAAAAGCACTCTGTGAAGAACACTGTAATATTCAAAAGTGCCTCACTCATTTACTAAAACACCAGCAATTACTCAGCTTTTATTTTCATATTGTAGGAACTCAAATATTTCCATTGGTCATTACACACAAGATATTTCAATAAAGTAAAATACATTAATTCTTAATTATTGCTACTTTACAATTCTCACAATTAAAAACTCATCTTACATGCTTAATTTTTTTCATTTACTCGTTCATTTAATAATTATGGAAGACTTACTGAGTATTGAGTTCCTCTGCCAGGTACTTAAGATTAAATGATTTCTTATAGCTAGTTCTCGTTTCAAAGAATTTAGCATCCAGAGTTAACGTAAAAATTAATTAAAAAAAAATCATTCAAATAAAAGTAAAATTCAAATATGAACAGCTACAGAGAAACATTGTGTATGAGAGAATAAATGGAGGGAGAGACTTATTTAATATGCTTCATGATTTTGATGTTAACAATGTAAAAACTTACTCTTCATAATCCTGTGCTAAGTAAATATCCCCAACATCCCTAGTAAGTGACAGAACTTGGAAAATAATCAACTTGCATCAAATTATTTCCAGTTTACTAAGGTGATTCTTTCTGGTAGATAATGCAATAAATAAACTTCAGGTAAGTCTGGTTGTAATTCTGTCTCAAGTATATTTTCAATCTACTTGTACATCCTTGGGCTTTAGCACCTCATTATTTTTTTTAAAAGAGGGAAGATATTGTATAACACTTCTTAAAATAATGGGGGCAAGTTACTAAATACTTTACATACTAACAGTTGCAGTATAACATTTGTCATCTTACAGCATTTGCATGAGGCAGTTTATAAATCCACTTGACCAAAAACAAACAAAAACCAGGGTTACTAAAATATTAGTATAAATCTGATGATTGGTGCTTAAAAAGCACCCATACAGTAAAACAAAACAAAACAAAACAAAAGAAACCGCTAACCAATACATACCATTATCAAAATATCTGACTGTTGAATTTCTGGATACACTGGGATCAAAATTTGCCATTAAAGGTGCTATGTACTGTGTGGCTGTTAGCATTCGATGTACAACTTCTCCAGTGTATATGAAACCTGTAATTAAAAAAAGTAGGAAACATGTTAAGAAAAAGTCTAGATAAAATGTTAATTTAAATACCTCCAATTCAGTTGCACTCATATTTTGAAAATAAAATATCATAGTAGCTAAAAAAAAGAAACAAAATGAATGACTTCGTATCTGACCCAAAATAGCTGACTCTGGATGAAATGACGCATCCTCATAGGATCGGCAGCACTGTGCAGATTGGCAAACAAGAAATTGATGTTGTGGACCACTTCAACTGTGGGAAAAATGACTATTATCTGGAAGAGATGATTAAGCCGAAAAGGCTAATCCAGTGCTATCAGCAATTCAAACATTCAATATGCCATTATTAATCCCTTGTTATTTTAACACTAGCCAAATACGAAAGTCCTGTGTTACACATGAATGCTTTTTCAAGTTGTTTAAATGCATGTTCTTAAACTGCAATCTCAGTTTAGGATGATTTAGAAACTGTACATGCATCTCTCTCTCTCTGTTTTTATATTTTTCTCCATCAGTAAAGTGGGGAAAATGCTTTAGAACTTTTTTCAAAGTTGAAGGGAAGCTAACCACCCCTAGTAAAACTTGCACATTTCTCAGATTGCTCTTTATAATACTAGCACCCTATCAAGAAGATAAACATTACGTGTTTGCAGATAAGATGGTGAAACACTGAGAATGCACCAATGGCTCTCTGCTTGAGAAGTATCAATGCCAGCCTATGCTAGCAGTTGGATAATGACAAGGCATTTACTATGGAGAACTTCCTCTTGAATTAACTTTCCATAACTCCTATGTTATAACCCTACCCACTTGCAATTATTCACACTGAGTTTAATTATTTTGCGGATTATCCATGACAAATTGTTAATTCTATACTGGCTTCTTGCCTCCAATGTCTTTACATGTGAAAGGAGAGACAGCTCAGGGAATTCTAATTTTAATATTAATCTAAGAAATGCATAATTAAGAAAATACATACGCAAATGGTCACATGTGTACACACCACACACATACACACACATTCACACACTATTTCAAAATACAATCCAAAGCAATTTATTTGTGACAATGCAGTTGTAATGTTTCGGCAATCAGAAATTAACCAGATATCTAGGGCTAATATACATCATTTTTCTATTTTCACAAGAATTAATAAAATAAAACAAGCAAGATTTTAAAAAGACAAAATTGTTTAGAATTCATACTTCTAAAAGTTTGCTATCTCACTTCATGATCTTAAAGTTTTCATTGGCATATTGTGCCTTTATTGTTTCGAATTCTCAACTGTAATTTCTAGGTAAGTTATTGCAAGATTAAATCTGCAGTTATTTACTTTGAAACTAATTTCTGTCTTTCTAGCAGTGTCTTCTTCCCTTAACTTCCTTTTAATTTTTCATCAAGGGCATAACTAAATTCTAGCTATTCACCTTGAAAAATATATTTTTAACTAGTAAAATCATTAGCATGTGTTTTAATCATTGACTATATCTTGTTTCTCATTTAACAAGTAACATCTTTCAAAATAAATTCCCTAGGCCTTGAGCAGAAGTTTGTATATTTGCAATTTCACATAGTTCCAGTGTACTAAAAGAATATAGGGTGACAATGTCATTGCTCTTATTTTATTTCCCAGCAGATTTTCAGAGACACTCTTATGCTCAAAGCCCAATATGCCATCCTTAAAATTATAAAGATGAAGAGTAACTATTTTTCAGAGTCTATGATTTATCTTAGCCTTTATAATTTCATCACTAAAATGGATAGAAAAGTTCTAAAAGTATTATCTTTAAGGAAAGATTAAATTATACTCTGGAAATGTTCTTTTAGAGATAGTAGCTTTGGATAGTTATCTCTCTACTCTATATTCTCGGCATGCTAATAGAAGAAACTTTGCTTGATGTAAAAAATAAAGAGGGCAGTAATTTAAGGCATAAGATAATTTTAAATCTATTCAAAATTCATTCTCCAAAACAACTCTAAGAAAAGTAGCAGCAATTCCTAGAAAAAGAGTTGCAAAATGTATGTTGATAGATGATTTTAGATACTTAATTCTTACTGTTAGTACTTAAAATTACATATGTGTATATATATATACACATATATATGTATATATATATACACACAAATATACATACATTTATGTATGTGTGTGCATGTGTATACATACCGTGGGTGCCAAAAAATACATACACATTTTAAGACATGTTATCTATGCTCAATCAGTAGTTCGCCATAATCAGAAGTGTCTGGACGCTGATGGTAACCACTGTGAGCACCTCTTGTAATGGCAGAAGTCAAATGTGACTTGTATTCATCTTTTGTTATTGGTAGGTATATATTGAGTATTACAATTTTAATAGTTTTTTCCTTTCTTAAAATGTGTATGTATACATTTTTTTTGGCACCGTGTGTGTGTGTGTGTGTGTGTGTGTGTGTGTGTGTGTGTGTGAGACTGAATGTTCCTGCATACATTTGGCAAAGAATTATTCTCCACTCTCTATAACGCAGTTTTGACATCATGGGAATCATTCACTGCTACTTCCTTTCATCAGAAAAAGGTTTTCTAAAATTACAATCCCCCAAATCTCAAGGGTGAAGTCTCAAATTGTTCCCAAAGAAGTGAGTAAAAATATGGAAGAATTTTCTAATATGTGAAAGTACAATCACAATTCTTGAATCTTCGATTATTCTAACATTAAAATAAATTATAATTATAATTACTGTTACTATGAGTACTATTATCGGTGCAACTGCTATTAACAAGAAACGACTGCTATAAGATCTGCCGCTACTATTCACCTGCTACCAGTATTACTACCACTGCTACTAAGAAAAATGTGAAGAAAATCCAAGGTACAGTAACTACACTACTCCACAGAATGAGTTTATTTTTGCCAATTCAGATAATACTTGTTGGTGTTCCTTAGCCATGTTGAAATCCAATTCCTCCAGTATCTTAGGTTAGTCCTTAGTGATCAAGAAGTAAAATGCTTGACTCCAGTGATGGGCTCTACTTAGTTCTCCTTACCTCCCCAGGTTTTAAAAATATCGTTTCTTCATTGGTTAAATAACTGAGAGGAGGGAAATCTTACAGGCCCACAAATAGTTGTTGAATAAGAACCAGCTATGCAAACAAAAGAGACCTGTAATGCAACAAATCTTTTCCAAAGCTTCAAAGAAGCTCAAAGTGACCAACATCCTATTTAGACATTTATCTCTTTCTTTTTTTTTTTTTTTTAAGGTTTTATTGGGGAATTGAGGGAGGGGAACAGTGTTAGGGAATTGGGGGAGGGGACCAGCCAAGTTGTTGTTCCTCAATTTTTGTTGTGGAGGGCGCCCGTTGCCAGCTCCAAGCTCAAGGTGCTGTGTTCAATTTTAGTTGCGGGTGGGTGTAGTCACCATCCTATGCGGGAGTCGAACCAGCAGCCTTGTTATTAAGAGCACACGCTCTATCCTCTGAGCCATCCAGGCGGCAGCTCAGCTTAAGGTGCCAAGTTTAATCTTTAGTTGCGGGTGGGCATAGCCCACCATCCCATGTGGGAGTTGAACCCGGCAGCCTTGTTGTTAAGAATGCATGCCCTGTCCACTGAGCCATCCGGGCGGCAGCTCAGCTCAAGGTGCCAAGTTCAATCTTTAGTTGCGGGTGGGCGTAGCCCACTATTGAACAGGCAATCTTGTTGTAACACCAGTTGAGCCATCCTGCCACCTGTTGGCAGCTCAGCTAGGGCGCAGCATTCATTGGCCCATGTGGGAATCAAACCAGCGGCCCTGTTGCTCAGAGCACGTGCTCCAAGCCAACTCTTAACCAACTGAGCCACTCGGCTGGCCCCCATTTATCTCTTTCTTTAGCTGTCTTGGGCGTATCCAGTTGCACAGAAAGAATATTTTGTTTTTTGGGTCTTCCACATTTTGAGGCAATTTAGGCAACATATGTTTATTGTTTTTTTCAAATGTGGTTGTAGCTATTTGAAGGGCTAATCAAAAAATGTCTCCTTTGCACACTGTATGCTTCTAGTTGATACTTCATTCATCTAGCTCCTTATAAGATTTGTAGAAAAATGGTTATTATCCAGATAACTTGGTACCCAGAGAGACACCTCCATTTGAAAGACCCAAATAACAGAAGCAAATGCATTTTTCTTTTTAGTTCAAACGACAGCACTGCACTACTCTTTAGCCTTTACTAGTAAACCTTGAGTCAAGTTCAGAGGTCGGTTGCAGTTGACAGCTTTCTCTGGCACCTGGAAAATTCTCCCTGGGCTGCTTTCTGTAGATGGTATCCAGTCACTTGAACAATCTAGCTTTTAATTCATTAACCTCATCAAGACATTTGAGGATTCAATCATTCTAAATCCTGATATGAATAGACCCTACTCAGTCATCGTATATTTACTAACCACAATTATGTATTTATTAACCATAAATACTATTGTGATAATAGTGAAATTAACCAATATCTATGTAGGCCTTTACAAATTACATTATTTTCATGTATTCCCTTCACTGTGTCCTTGTAATAACTTTGAAAATAAAACTATTATAATTTCCATTTACTAAATGAAACAATAAAGCTGGGTAATTTCCCCAAAGCCACACAGCTGGAATTGGTCACCTGATTCTAAATTTTAGGACCTCGTCAAAATGTGTTTTAGAATTTATAGTTCCCAGAACTATATGCTCTTCCTCACTGGATTTCATACTTAAACAAGGAGTTTGAAGAAGAAAAGGCCTGTTTTCTCTGTGAAAATTCCAATATCTATACCTTAGAGCAAAGTTGTAGTCACTTCAAATCCTGCAACTTTTATTTGTATTACTTCAGCCTCTGATCTTTGAATTGGAAAATTGTATAAATAGGTTCAAATTAGATTACTCTATTGCAATCCACCAAATGACTCTTTTATTGGTAGGTGAATGACGTATGATTAGAGACTTCATTTAATGGTAGACTCATATTATTTCCTGGCCGTGTGACTCTTACTTGGCCTCTCTGTGCCTCAGTTTCTTACTCTATTAAATGGAGCAGTAATGGAATCAATATCACTGGGCTGTTGTGATGGCTGAATGAGTTGATACATGAAAAGCACTTGAAAACTGTTTAAAACAAAAATTTGCAAAAAACAACCAATTAAATTCTCTCATTTTTATCCCTTGAAGTCTTTTCTGTCTAATGTATACTAGTTGATTAGAATTGCATAGGATGTTTATATGACTTCAAACTTGTAGGGCCGGCTGAGTGGCGCTTTGGTTAAGGGCTGGCTTGAGACGCCAGCAGCCCCGGTTCAGATCCCACAGATGAGGGCCAGTGACACTGCCCTCTACAGCTAAGATGGTGAACAACAGCTCCACCTGGAACTGGGCAGCTGTGAGTACCCAGGACGGCATAGCTGCAGCCCCTGCTGCAATGGGCTGCCATAGGCTACAGTGAGTGGCCGGCAGCCAGTGTGAGCTGCCAAGAGCCGCAGTAAGCGACCGTCCAGAGGCGACCTATCTGCCTCACTCAAAAAGAGTGCAATGATGATAACAACATGGGCCAGTGAAGCAACGTCCTCCGCAACTACACTGAAGAACCAAAGGACAGCAACTTGTCTGTTCCCCTTCCCCGGTTCCCCAACGCCGTTCCCCTCCCCTAATTCCCCAATAAAATCTTTAAAAAAACAACTTGTGTTTCGAACACAAATGGTATGTGCTTCTTTGCATTATTCCAGTTGGGGTTAAGGTGCACCATTAAACCTAACTATAAGACAACACATAATAAACAGCCTTTATGTCCAAGCTCTCCATGTGATGTACCTTTTTTTACATTCTGATGGGATAAACACCTTGTAAAAATATTAACCTCCTATTGTTTGCAAATGGTTGTTTCATTTAATTGAAGTGTCATAGTAATAAAAGAAGCTTGTAGAGGCTATAAAATTGCCTGTGAAACATCATATGAAACTTTAATGTGTAAAGGACTCCATAAAATATTCTACTTCATCGACTTTCAGTTGATATTTTTGACCCAGAGGAAAGATTGGAGATGATGAGTATGCCTGGCAGGCACTGAGCGTCGAGTACAGGCACAGCTCTGAAGAGTACAAGTGACAATGGTGCATGCTACCATGTGTATGCTACCATTGTCACCACCATGGCATGTGTACTGTGATCCCTACACATTAATCAAACAGATCTGAAAGGAATGGTGTTTTATCCACAAGGAGAACAGATTTCACATACTGGTCCCTCATTAACCTCATACGTGATCTGTCATTTCTATTCATGGAGAATTGAGTTATTTAAGTGAGCATTGTTTTGGTTATTGTTTTATCATTCGATCAACTACAAGCAAGTTGTGGTAAACAACTTGCTTGAAGCAAACAAATGAATTTTGAGCGTAATTCACCATACATTTTGCCCAAATGCCATTTTATGAATCATTATCCATTCTCACATGCTACAGAGTACGCGCTTCCACACAAATACTTGTTTGCTGTTCAGTCAGCCTTTTAAACAAAGCCATATGTGGCAGCAATTGCTAACTTGAAAATTAAAAGTTGTGGTAAGTTATCTGGTAATGGAACTGTCTGCCAGCAGCAACTGTACAATGACAGGTTTCACATGACAGGCTTCCTCTGGATCAAGTTTTTGCTAGTAGACCACACAGTTCATTGTGAGGATATTGGCTTGTATATGCAACCTAGATGGTTAAAGCAAAAAAAGGGAAAAGAATTTCTGAAGTTCATGTGAGCTCACGAACTACTCACTCTCTCCAAGAAGCAACTATAATATTGTCACTCACCAGATATTTTCCCCTTACAGTGCCAACCAGCTGTCAAGGTAAAGTGTATCAATACATTTTACATAATGAAAAATTGTAAATATATATGTTAATGCCTATCACATCTCGTAGACTCCTTTATTCTATTGGCTTAAGGCACTGTTGGGGATTACAAATTACAACAAAGTCATCCTCTGGGGAAAAAAGCAACAAGGGACATTTGGTTCTTGACTGCAAATTATGTTCACAAAATGGCCAATATAAAAATTAATGTTGAATATATAAAGTGCCTCTCTTAGGGCCGGCTGAGTGGCGCGGTGGTTAAGCGCTGGCTTGGGAAGCCAGCGGCCCCGGTTCAGGTCCCACATATGAGGGTCAGTGACACTGTCCTCAAAAAAAAAAAAAAAAAAAGGAAAATTAAATAAAGTGCCTCTCTTTAACCCCAGGGAGAAAAAACAGGAGACAGAATGGTGTAGATGAGGGAAAAAAGAAAGACAAAATTCCGTAACTTCTTTCATTTTCATTTTGAACTATCACCCGAACTGTTGCCTATAGTTCTTGTCTTCTCCGTCTTGTTTCTCAAAGAAGTCAAAGTCACTTGTTTTAATGTATGTCAATTCCTCGTGGTCACTGTCAAACAGCACCCCTCCTCCCTCCTTTCCTAACGTTTCTGACTACCCAGGATGTTCAGAGGTGGTTCTGTTTACACTGAGAACAGTGAATGGTGCCCCTTGGAGTTGTGCAGTATGTGAACTACAAAGCTTTTCATGGGGATTGGGCTGCTCCTTTTACTTGAAAATCAAGTTCATCTCCTTCTATTCAGACAGATCCTGATAATATTTCAAAAGGGGAGGGTAGCTTTACATTATTTATGCTCCTAGGCTGAGGATTCAGGGGTCCTGCCTTCAAATGCTGGACTCACATGTGCCAGCCAAATTAAGCCGGGAGATAGTTCCCAGTGTGTGAGGTGTCAGTTTCCGGGTATGCTGCTCCGTGTTTGCAAAGCCTCTATTTGGAATTCCACCTAGTACCTTGGACCCTGCTTCCCAGTCTTTCTAGAAGGCAACTGCTTGGCTTCCTGACTTATGAATATCAGCTCCTCCTGGAATTTCTGCTCACTTGCTCGGACCTAAATAAAGCTTTGGGATCCTACCTAGGATAGCACTAAATTATCAGCTAAGCTTCCATCCAGGCTCTGTCCTTCTTTAGAGGGGAGAGCTGATTGCTCTTTCATTCAATTCTCTGGGCCCCCTCTCTACCATAAGGGACAATAAAAACTTCCCCCTTCTTTTTTCTAAGGGTGTAAAAACCGTCATTGAAACCCATTTCTTAAATGTCCAGATAAGCCCTGGAAGGACAACGCCCCAATGAAAGAGAGGCCACCTTAGGTAGCCTCTACATCATCTCACATATTGCACTTATTGACCCGTCTGGAGGAAGGCACTTATTGACCAGTCTGAAGGAAGGCATACCTTACTTTTAAAATCAGGTAAATTTCAAGAAAACTATTACTTAAGCAGGAGAACATCTCATTAGGATTCTTGCCCAGATTGTAGTTTATCCAGCCTCTAGTTTACCAGCACATTTTATCTATGTTTTTGAAATTATACTTTCCCACCTCCAGGATGAGAGACATTCCTCCAGGCATATCTGCGTTTTCCATCATTGTTTAGACAATCCTAGGAGAGAGGGAAACCTCATCCCTAAGTTTTACCAGAATCCATGCAAGCAGGGTCATGTGATATCTTGAAGGTACTGACAACCTCTTCATTGTCCCTCCCCTTTCCGAGCAAGAAAAACGCCAATCATCAACACAGGAAGAAAGTGAACAGCGAGTAGAAGGACTTTGCTTTCACAAAGGCAGCCGTCTGCACCGCACCGCCAGTACCAAACCACGGGGCTCTTTCCTCCTCTTTTCTCATAATGAAAATCACCCAATTGTTGTTCCAGAGGGTTTGGGTTTTAATGCCTTAGCATATAACTTATAGATCCAATCTAGTGTATATATGCACCATTTTGATAGATAATAAGATAATATATTAACTGAGTATAAGTATAGTGTATGTATATATACATAATACATGTTATATATACATGTTATATATACATACACAATATACATATATAGATATAATATACATGCACATATATGTGTGTGTGAAAAGTCACACACACACACACAGAGGGTGCAAAAATGTATACACATTTTAAGAAAGGAAAAAAATGTATTAAAATTGTAATACTCAATATATCTCCATAACAAACAATGAATACAAGTCATGTGTATACATTTTTTTGGCATCCCGGTGTGTGTGTGTGTGTGTGTGTGTGTGTGTGTGTGTGTGTTTGTACATACATATGTATACACACATATATATGCATTTTTCTCCATGAAGAGTTAAGTGTAGCAGAAAGGCCTATGTTTGAGTTCTTCATCTTTTACAAGCTGTATGATCTTATGTCATCACTTGCTCTCATTGAGTTACAATTCTGCAAAATTAGTCTAAAACTAACCTCTGTTAAACAACATTGTGTGAGCATTGGTCGGTGAGAAAGGACTATGTAAACACGGCTGCAATCCCACATTGAGCACACACACGTGAGCATTTGCATGGCTGTGACACCCTATTGAAATCAGAGCTCTGAGAGGCTCCCTCTGCAGCTGCATGGACTCCTCTCCTCTCCTGCCCTTGATCTTCAAGGTCCCACAGTCAGACTCAAATTTCTCTGATACTTCTGACCTCCCTGAGACACGTGCCCTTTTACAATCTCAGAGTTGGGATCACACTTCCAGTTTCTCAGATGTCTTAGTAGGTTGGTGCCTTAGGGTGATAAGTGGTCAGTGAGAGGGACAAAATTATCATAACCAAAAAGCATTGACCCAAATTGTATACTCTTATTACACTGTGTACTTTCAATATGCCCTACAATTTGAACACGCAAAACATTAGATGTTGAACGAAAAATTCACTTCCTTTGAGAAAAGAAAGGAATTTATATATTTGGCTTAATTTGTGTGTGTGTGTGTGTGTGTGTGTGTGTGTGTGTGTTGTGTATACCCACATATATACAAAAAATATTTTATATACACAGAGGGTGCCAAAACATTTTAAGAAGGAAAAAACAACCGTATTAAAATTACGCTGATGGTAACCACTTTGAGCACCTCTTGTAATTGCAGACGTCAAACGTAACTTGTGTTCATCTTCTGTTATTGGTATATATTGAGTATTACAATTTTAATACAGTTTTTTCCTTCTTAAAATGTGTGTACATTGTTTTGGCACTCTCTGTACATATATGTATGTATTAGAGAGAGAGAATCTTAGAGTCCATAGATCGTGTAAATCAATACACAGTGCATATTGAGCATCTTAAAATCTGAAGCACAATAAAATCCAGCTAACTTCCTCTGAAAGCATTTTTAGGCACAGTTTTACCCATTTGCTGACCCAGATTTACAGATCTATAAAGATTTTGGTTAATGCCATCTACACTGAACTTCTCAAAAATGCATTGATTTTCACAGATATGTTTTCTTACATAACATTCATCACCTTTATTTTAGAACACTAATTACTGAGAGCAGTGAGAGATTGAAAGAAGCCCTAAGACTTTCTTTCCACATCCAAGCCTTGTATTTCTCTCCTAACAGTCTCCCTGGCACTAAAAGAAAAAGTAAACAGACAAAAACATTAAGTTTATTCAGGGTCACCTCTTCCCAGTGTTGACATAGGAGAGGGTTTATTACAGTACATGCTCTTTCGGCACAGTTATTACATAGAATTACTTGTATTCAGCTGGGGTACAGTCATTGAGTCCAAAACGAGTAGAATTTGAATTGCAGTACCAATTCTCTCACAAATTAGATCTAAATTCAAATGTTAGAGATTCTACTTCCTATAATCCTTCCATGAAAAATTAGATTGGATATATTTATTTTGATCAAAACACTGACAAAACATTTTTTCCCTTGACCTCGGGAGTACTATTTAGATTCTAAAATTCCTAAATATATATTCAAACATTCGTACACATTCAAACATGGATAGTTTGTGATGTTTAACCAACTTTGATTTGTTTATATACATGACTATGTATTTTAATGGTTTTAAAAATAAATGTTAAAAAAATAAGTTCATACTATATGCATAGAATATATGTTTATACATATATGGATAAGTAAGCATTGAGCACCTGTGTATCAGTTTAGCCACCATCCAGACTAAAACAATATAGAATAAAGCACAAATATGACCTTTAAAATGCACTGTATTTCACTGCTGACAGCTAACCAGTACACAATTTTTTTTATCATTTCATTCCGTTCCTTTATAGTTTTTGTACTATATGTTTGTATCTCTAATGATGAGCTTTGCATATGTTTAAGACTAAAACTACTGAATTGAAAGAGTTGTTTTGAAAGCTTTTATTTCTGTTTAAATATGCATTCCTGAGAGAATCAACTCTCTTGTGTAAGTAGCTGTTTCACTTTCGCTTTTCACTGTTGTATTGTATTCCACTATATAAACATGCCACAATTAATTTATCCTGTAGACTCTTAATCAGACGGCACATACATATGTAACTTCACCAGATAATGCAGAATTGTTTTTCTAAGTAGTTACACCAACTGATTAACGACCATTATTATACACATGCTCACATTGCCTCATATCCCTATCAAATTTGATACTGACACACTTTTAACTTTTGCCAATCTAGTAGATGTGAAATTATATTGCATTATGGCACTTATTTACATTACTCAATTATGATTACTCAATTATATTGATTAATTACATTACTCAACTGTAAATTTGAGTAATAATGACATTCACTATTTTTCTCAGAAGCTCATTTGCCATTAAAGGTTCCATTTCTGTGAAGTGCCTGAAAAATTCTTTGCCTTTTTTTTTTTTTTTAAGATTTTATTGGGGAATTGGGGAACAGGGGAAGGGGAACAAACAAGTTGCGGTCCTTTTTTGTCCTTTAGTCTAGTTGTGGAGGACGTTGCTTCACTGGCCCATGTTGACATCATCACTGCGCTCTCCCCGGGTGAGGCAGTTCGGTCGCCGGCCTCTGGATGGCCACTCACTGTGGCTCTTGGCAGCTCACACTGGCTGCCAGCTGCTGGCCACTCACTGTAGCCTATGGCAGCCCATTGCAGCAGCGGCTGCAGTTATTCTGTCTCGGGGACTCAGCCGCCCAGCTCCCGGTTGAGCTGATGTTCACCACCTTAGCTGTAGAGGGCAGTGTCACTGGCCCTCATATGTGGGATCCAAACCGGGGCCACTGGCGTCCCAAGCCAGGTCTTTACCAACTCGCCACTCGGCCGGCCCTCTTTGCCCTTTTCTTATTGAGTTCTAGGACTCGTTTTCTAGATTTAAAAAAAAAAAAATCTGGGTACTATCTATGGTTTGTGCTTTTTGTGCATTCTTAAAATGTTTCCTTACTCTGAAGTTATAGAGATATTCTTCATACTCTGAAGTTATAGAGATATTCTTCGTACTCTGATGTTATACATATATTCTTCTTTATTGTTCTCTAAATAGTTTATACATTTACCTATTACATTTTTCTATCACCTAATATTACTTTTGAAGGGTATAAAACATGGGACAATTGCTACTTTTATTCTAGAGAAACCCAATACAATTTTTTTTTGAAATTTCATCCTATCCTCACTGACCTGAAATATCAATTTAATCATACATCTAATTTTCATAAATCTCTGTGACACCCCCTGGAGTTTCTATATGATGCACTGATGCACTGGCCAGTTTGTTTATCCCTTTGTGGATGACACAATATTATTACTGTGTGTTCATACCCAGTGAATCAAGGGCCCATCAACTATCTGCCTTTTTCTTTTAAGAATCAGTGACTATCCCTGGTCCTTTGCTCTTCCATTGTATTTTGGGATTAATTTGTCAAGACACATACACACACACACACGAAATAAAATAAAATAAAATAATCATGTTACATTTTGACTGAATTTGCATTGAAATTATAGGTCAGTTTGGGAGGAATACATCCCTTTTGATTTTGAGTCTTCCCACCCATGGACATTGTATATAACTTTATTCATGTGTTCTTACATATCTTTCATTATTTTAAAATTAGTTTTCTCAAAAATGTACATCATTTTGAGATTTATTCAAATTTACTTAGTCTTTTTTGAAACTATTATTGTTGAAAACTGTATTTTCAATTATATTTTCCTACTGCTTGTGGTGGCATTCAGAAATGTGGTTGACTTTGCACATTGATTTTGAATTTAGCAATTTTGCTCAACTCCCAAACTAATTCTAATAATCTGTCTGTACATTTTGGAAGGCTTTTGTATGTTGACAATCATCACTTGAAAATAAAGCAAATATTTTTTTCTTTCCAATCATTATACCCTTTATTCTGTTTTCACTGGTTATATGTTGTATATTGTTTTAATGGAGAAACAATAAACTCTTATTTTAAAATGTGTACCTAAATTATAAATTGAAGTCTGTAGACTACGAAGGAACTACAATTCAAAATCTAACTAAAACACCTATCACAAAGATACTTTATAAGACTGAAAAAAATAACTTTGCAAAATAGTTAGATTGTCACTGTTGAAGAATCACAATTACTTATTTCTCCTTTCTATTTCTTCTTACTTCTAGGAAATTCATACACACCTTAGAGAGTAATAGGTAAATTTCATCAACTGGCATGTATCTGAATACTTTACCTCTCTTGCTACTTCATTAGAGATGTTATTTTTCCATATCCTTTGCAACATTTGTACTTCAATTAAACCTTAACATCTTATTATCCAAGCAACATAAAGCAGTAGGGAATGTTATTTGCAAAAGTGGCTCATTTACTTCTCAACTTACTGTGCCTTTTTGGCCTGAACAACACTTAGTGGGAGCAGGAGAAAGGGGTTCATAGCACACAAAAGGCAAGCAATAGAACCACAACTCTGGGACACCCCAGAGAGTGAATGAAGGCTGCTACACCCCTCTTAGTTAACGGCTACAGTTAGTAGAAAAAGACCTTCCAGGTAAGCTGCAACCTTTTATTGCCTCTCAGGGAAAATAAGACATTCTTAGATTTATTTTTTTCACACCTTTACATTTACATCTATATATAGGAGGCTCAGGGGGCAAAGCTATCATCTTTCTAGGTTGAAAAGAGGCCCTTCTCCGAGGGGACCAAGGGAAGGCATGGAAGCTGGACCATAATTCCTAACCTGCCTTTGTAATAGCTCAGCACTTGTGAAAGAGCATCAAGAGCCCATATCTCAAATCTACTTTTGTGGACCTGGTTCAGACTAATCAGAGCTGAATGGACAATGTTCTGTTTTTAACTTCACTTTATCTGCTAAGGCAGAGAATGAAAAGGCTCGCCATGCTGGGAGGAACTCCTTCCCGGGACATTGATCTGCAGATTCTATTCAATGCGTGAGTGGAGCAGTCTGGGAGTCTGCAGGGAGAGTCTGGCCTTAGTGTCATACTAGTGTACTTTGTATACGTGCCCAAAGCTCAATGAAACCAGGGCTAGCCTATATTCAATCCAACATCAATGCTAAAGTGTTACCCCTTTAAATAAAAATTAATAACATTTTCACCTTTCCACAAATTTATGTTACAGAAGGCATGGGGAGATGCAGACAACATGTATAAGGGTTCATTGTTCAGGCTTCAGCATTTCCTTTTTCATGTGTTGCCATTATCAGAAACCCTACTCAAGTACATAAATGAGCATTAGCTCTCTCTATGTCCTTCTGGTTTAAGCCTTCTCCCAGGAAAAAACTTATGGGTATTATGCACTAGGGTATGGATGGTATGGAATCTTTACCACGTGATCCCCTCTCGGGAGTATTTACATGATACTGAGGAAGCTGACTCTCCAAGCTGACCGAATGGGTTCTCTGCAGTCATTACCAGTAAGGGGGCTGAAGTCACCCCAGTGAATATCTAGTCACTGCTGACCTTGGGTGAGGGTCAGAGCAGGTCCCCCACTCAGCCTGCGCCACCCTGCCCGCGGTGGAGGTAGAAATCGTGTGACACGGGTCACTAAGTCCC
Organism: Aselliscus stoliczkanus; assembly: GCA_033961575.1. Lineage (NCBI taxonomy): Eukaryota > Metazoa > Chordata > Mammalia > Chiroptera > Hipposideridae > Aselliscus > Aselliscus stoliczkanus. The sequence continues at coordinate 47,949,129 of CM066734.1, forward strand.
TCAGGTAGCCCTCACCAGCCTCTGTGGGCTTGGCCATGCTGCAGGTTTCTGAAGACGTGACGCCACCACAGTCACGCTGCACGTGTGCGTTACTGGGGCTGGAGTGCCATGCGGGGCCTTCTGCTGTATGGCTGCTGCCTGATGACTTTACAAAAAAGGACACACACTTTTCATTAGAATCTAGCCAGTCCGGAGACACCTACCTTTGAGGAGAAAGTGGGAAATAAAAAATGCATTGTGGTTTTGTTTTATCTTTTTATCAGACAATCTTTGAAGGATAGGGGTAAATGTATTCATCAAGAATAAGAAGGGCTGAGGGCCCCCCGAGTGGAGTGTTGGTTCAGAGCTGGCTTGGGACGCCAGCGGCCCTGGTTCGGATGGCACATATGAGGGCCAGTACACTGCCCTCTACAGCTAAGATGGTGAACAACAGCCCCCCCTGGAGCTGGGCCGCTGGGAGTCCCGGAGACCACATAGCTACTTCCCCTGCTGCAGTGCGCCCATAGGCTACATTGAGAGGCCCGCAGCCAACGTGAACTGCTGGCAGCCAGCGTGAGCTGCCAAGAGCTGCTGTGAACGGCCGTCCAGAGGCCGGCGAACGATCTGCCTCATCCGGGAAGAGTGAAATGATGATACCAACATGGGCCAGTGAAGCGACGTCCTCCACAACTAAACTGCAAAGCAAAAGGACAGCAACTTGTCTGTTACCCTTCCTTGATTCCCCAACACTATTCCCCTCCCCCAATTCCCCAATAAAAGCTTTTAAAAAAAAAAAAAAAGGATAAGGACTGAATTTCCAAATGCTGCGGCTGAGATACAAAGCCATCTCTGGTCTGTCTGGTAGCTGCCTGGCTTCTCAATGCTGTCTCTGACCCCCACTTCCACGCCTACCTGTGCTTCAGCTCCTCTCAGCTAGCCACAGGCTCCACAGGCTTCAGGAATTTGCACAGGCTGCTTTTTCTGCCTGAAGCCCCCTTTCCTGTTTCTGTGCCCTGAAAAATCCTATTCATCTTTCAAGCTTCAGTGCAAACATCTCCTCTTCTGTGAGGCCTTCGTTTATCCTCTCCAGTCCCGGAAGATCTGAATACACCGTTCGGTGTTCCATCCCTGTGCTCATCCAGACTTCTATTACAGATCTTATCGCACTGAATGACAGCTGTTTCTTTTGGCATCCAGCCCCGGGTCTGTTGTCCTCTCCCAGCCCGGGGAACAGATTCTAGAGGACAGCGACTGCACCTTTCCGGGTTTGTGTCTTAACACAGTGTCTGGTCATCATTCATGCTCTCATCCAATTGGGTGCTTAGTATGTTTGGGAAGTCACAGTAGGCATCAAGATCAGAGGACGGAGGACACCCTCTGAGCTTCAGAGAGGATGGTGTGATGAGGCTAGCAGGCAACCGTCAGGGGTCAGACTGTTGGAGCCCATGGCAGCCATGACACAGATCTGGGGACTTTTTTTTCCCCCAAAGGCAATGGGAACACATCGAAAGGCTGAAGCAGAGGCTCAACATGACCAGATTTGCACTAATGGTAGGGCATTTGATAAGCACCACATTCAGGAGAGTGTTCATTTCCAGAGGAGAAGAGTGAAGAACACATGGAAAAGGGTACATGTCAAAATTCAGCTGGGTCTACTTCCACCCCATCCCCTCGGTCTGGGTTCTGGGTACACAGTGGTTTCTATATTATCTATTTTTTATAGAGCTGACGTATTTCCAAAAAAATTCAGTTTATTCAGGCAGAGTATAGACAATGAGTAAGGAGGAATCATGCTTGAAGTAGGGTGAACAGTTCACTATTTCAGTAACCCATGGAAAGAGGGAATGGGTTTAAAACTAGGAGTGAGGTAGTCAGAAGTAGACACATCACCGGGTTTTTCAGAAGTAAAATCAATGTCCAGATGGTTCATTAGATATAGGGCGGGAGTGTGCTGAGGAAGGAATCAAACGCAAGATGATGGTGCCATTTAGTAAGAGGAGGAGACTTGTGGAGAAAAAAATTCAATCTAGGCTAGTTTCAGAATAAAAGCGTGCAAGCAATCTAATTTCTGTCACTCATACGCAACCTTAGGTATCATAACAGAAAGGGTCACATGGTGGTTTTCCTTCACTGAATTTCCCTGTTGAGTCAGTTGTCTTCGCATTCAGCCCTGGGAACAAGGGGTATCTGGCATAGTCAGATTCCTTTGAAGGATGAGCACCTTTTCAAGGCCTACAAACAGGAGGGATTACCTTCTAATTTAACCCTAAAACTGGATATGTATCTCTGCTCCAGATAAGGTAAGGATGCATGGACACACATAGATAAACTTCTTTAAGGAAAAAAAACAAAACAGAAAAACACTTCAAGGGTCACTAATTCCACTTTGACATGTCATCTTCTGTGGTCTAAAGAAGATCTTAAGTAGAGACTTTATATGACAAATGCATTGTTTCCCTGCTGACAATGTCTGCACTATTACTATTTCACACATATTATAATATATAAGGAGATATAGCAAATATATTCCAGGATAAAGATTTTCTTTCCAACTTTGACACTGACCTCTCTTTGGAATGAACTAAAGGAGCATATATATTGACATAACATTAAATAAATACAAAGCAATAAAAATATAATGCTTGAAAATCTATAATTGTACAAATGTTATAAATACACTCTGACATAAGTCTTGCTCTGAGGGTTCTTACCTAATTCAGATGAATAAATATGAGAGCCCAAAGGTCACAAAAGATCTCCACTGGATATTCTCCCACTGAAGCAGGGGATAATGAAGAGAAAAACATGGAGTGGAAATATAGGGGAGCATTTCTTTGTCAGGAAAAGAGTAATAAAGACCATAAAAGGAAGTCCTTTTGGCTCTCTGGGCAGCACCATGGAGGTAGGCAAGAAGGGAGCCAAGAAAAAAGTGGTTGACCCATTTTCTAAGAAAGCTTGGTATGATGTGAAAGCACCAGCTATGTTCAATATAAAAGTGGGAAATCACTAGTCACGAGAACTCAAGAAACCAAAATCACGTTTGATGGGTTGTGGTTTTGAAGTGAACCTAGCTGATCTTCAGAAAGATGAAGTTGCATTTAGAAAATTCAAGCTAATAGCTGATGATTATCAAGGAAAAACTGCCTGACTGATTTCCACAGCATGGATCTTACCAGGACAAATGTGCTCCATGATCAAACAATGGCAGGCCATGACTGAAGCTTGTGTTTATGTCTAGACTACCAATGGTTATTTGTTTCATCTATTCTGTGCTGGTTTTACTAAAACATGCAACACTCAGGCTTGGAATTCTTATGCTCAGCACGAACAGGTCTGTCAAATCCAAAGAAGATGATGGAAATCAACTTCTTGATGACATGAAAGAAGTGGTCAATAAATTAATTCCAGACAGCACTGGAAAGGACATAGAAAAGGCGTGCCAATCTATTTATCTGCTCCATGATATCTTCATAAGAAAAGTCAAAATGCTGATGAAGCCCAAGTTTGAATTGGGAAAACTCATGGAGCTTCACGGTGAAGGCTGTGGTTCTGGGAAAGCTACTGGGGGTGAGACAGGTACTAAAGTTGAATGAGCTGATGAAGAATCTGTGTAAAATTCAGACTTTCCACGGTGACAAATGAAACCTGTTCATGATTTTTTTTTTTTTTTTAAGACTATACAAGGAGAAGGGGCAATTTAAAATCCAAAGTGAGGCAAGGCACTGAGTGAATACTAAAAGGCAATTAGAACCTTTTTATTTTCCTAAGTGAACAAGTTAGTTTATATCTCCATTTTATTCAGTAACTGACTCAGTAAGACACTGTTAAATAAAATTTAAGTGATAATCAAAATGTTGCAAAAGGAGTGTTAGAAAATATTTGAAGTGTATGTTAAGATCTGTGAACTTTCTGGATATCAAATGCTTCTCAGGATAATTATCCTGTGGGAAAACTAATTTTGTTATGAGAAAGGGTAACCATGAGATTGGCACTCTGGGATTTCATGCAAAGTTTACAAAAAAATGTGGTCATTAATTCCTTTTTATTGCTTGTTTTAATTGTGTTAGGAACACTTCTTTGACCTACTGGATGACCGGGAGTGTGTTGTTTAACCTCCATATATGTGTAAATTTTTCAGTTTTCCTGCAGCTATTAATTTCTAATGTCATACCATTGTGGTTAGAAAAGATGCTTGATATGATTTCAATCTAAAATTTGTGAAGAGTTGTTTTGTGGCCCAGCACATAGTCTACCCTTGAGAGTGTTCCATGTGCACTTGAGGAGAATATGTATTCTGGGGCTGTTGGACGGGATGTTTTGTATACTCATATGTCTGTTAGGTTCATTTAGTCTATATTGTTATTCAAGTCCACTTTTTCCTTATTGGTTTTCTGTCAGGACTTTTATCCATTATTGAAAGTGGAATATTGATACCCTCTATTATTGTATTCTTGTTTACTTTCTCCTTCAGTTTATCTTTGTTTGATTTACACATTTATGGGCTCTGATATTGGGTGTACATATATTTATATTTATTCTATCTTCCTGATGAATTGATTCTTTCATCATTATATAATATTCTTTGTCTCTTGTGACAGGCTATACTTATATCAGAAGTCTATTTTGTCTGATATAAGTATAGCTACCCCTGCTCTCTTTTGGTTACCATTTGCATGGAGTATCTTTTTCCATTCCTTCATTTTGAGACGATGTATGTCCTTAAATCTAAAGTGAGTTTCTTGTAGACAGCAGATAGTTGAATCTTGTTTTTTTAAAAATCCATTTAAGACTAAGTCTTTTGATTATAAGGGCTAATCAATTTACATTTAAAGTAATTATTGAGAGGGAAGGACTCACTACTATGTTAGCTGTTTTCTGTCTGTCTTGCAGCTCCTTTGTCCTGATTTTCCTCTCTTGTTGCCTTCCTTTGTATTTTACTGATTTTGTTATAAGGATATGCTTTGATTCGTCTTTTTCTTTTATGTATCTTCTATAGGTATTTTCTTTGTGGTTCCCATAGGCCTACATAAACATCTTATAGTTTTAACTGTCAATTTTAACTGATAACACCAATATTTAGTCATTCTTAACTGGTTTTAAAATGAAGTAAATATGTCTTTCCTGCAATGATTACAGAGTGATTCTTTACAATGTTTATTGACAAAACAAACATTTCACATTGACATTTTTGGTTTAGCTTTTGAACTAAACTAAACCAAATGTTAGTTTATAAATGTGTATATTTTACTTGGAAAACATCTATGGTTCAAGTGAAATATTTTCTTTGGATCCCAACACAATGGGTTTTGGAAATCTAACAATGAACAAAAAAAGTACTTATCTTTCAAATGATAAAACGTTATAACATTAGTTACTAGTGTAGATAAAAAAAAAACCACTCAGTTTTTTTAAGTAAATAGAGTAATGGATTTATTTTAAAATGGAGTGAGGAATTTATCATCAAGGTTAAAATAAATAAGCTTATGTAAAAGTACCAGAAAATGATATAAGGCATTTTAAGGCATTTTATTACTTCTTCCTTGGTACATAACTTAGGTTTATAAGTCTGTCACCCCAACTATACTGGAGAGTAGGGAATGCATTTGTCAGTGTAACCCCCTCTTCCTATTTCTCTCTGTAGCATGTAATAGGTTCCCTATAAATGCTGGTTGACTTCTATTGGGTAACTAAACAGGAGAGTGATGAAAACATATTTTAATTTAGTTTTGTAGAATTGGAATGACAGTAGACAAGGAGCCCAATAAGGAGCCAGAAGTGATTGTGATAACTCGTGTGTGAGGCAACTAACTGTTGGCAGTGAGAATGGAAAGGAAAGGGATGGATCAAACAGAGTCTATGGGGGAAAAAAGTAGCACAGCTAATCAAAAGAGAGACAGAGAAAAAGAAAGACAACTTTAAAATGTAGATCCTGCAAAACTGGAAAGAATGACAAAACAAGGAGCAAGATTTGGAAGGGGAGATGATGAGTCAGGAACTGGTGTCACAGAAAACTAAAGAAGCGATGATTTCAAAAGAGGAGGGGTCTACACACTATAAATACTATCATTGAAGTAAATAAACAGAAAGAAAATTTCTGATGAGGCTGACCCTGTCATTGTTTATGATGAAGATCACAGGAGAAAGAACTAATATTTCGTGAAAGGTGATAATAAAACAGCTCTGAGTGGCATGGCTGTCATTTACTGCCCTCCTGGACCCAGCACTAACCTACCCAGTTTTCTCCCCAGGGTAGGCAAGGTTGGGTCTTCTACCCTTCACTGTTTTTCATTTCCTTTCTGTTTATTCTCATTTCTATTTCCCCTTCTTGGGCAGCCCTTCTGCTGCATAAACTACACCTATCAAAATCACACCTTCTTGGGCTGGCTGAGTGGTGCATTGGTTAAGAGCTGGCTTGGGACGCCAGCGGCCTGGGTTCGGATCCCACATATGAGGGCCAGTGACACTGGCCTCTACAGCTAAGATGATGAACAACAGCTCCACCTGGAGCTGGGCTGCTGTGAGTCCCCAGGACAGAATAGCTGCAGCTCCTGCTGCAGTGGGCTGCCATAGGCTACAGTGAGTGGCCAGCAGCCAGAGTGACCAGCCGACAGCCGGAGTGAGGGGCCAAGAGCCACTATGAGTGGCCGTCCAGAGGCCAGCGACCAATCTGCCTCACCTGGGAAGAGCGCAATGATGATACCAACATGGGCTAGTGAAGCAACATCCTCCACAACTAGACTGAAGAACAAAAGGACAGCAACTTGTCTGTTCCCCTCCCCCAATTCACCAATTAAAAAAAAAAAAATCACACCTTCTTCTCCAGCTCTATCTTCCTCACTTTTTCCTGAGCAATCGCCACCCTCCGAGGCATATGTCCTGCATCCCTTTGAACTTTCATGTCATTTTTCAACTTTCCCATGGCATAAGGAACATTTTTTGTATATATAATTCTTGTTTCTTTTGCTAGACATATCAGAGTCCAGAGTGCTAACCGTTACACGATGGCTTACTAGACATATCAATCTCCTTTCTAGGAGGGACAGAATCAGGCTCAGCATTTCCTATGCGTACATCTCTATGAATGCTTGGAAAAGAAAACTGTGCTTTACACATATCATTTATTCTCCCGTCTATCAATCCAAAGGCAGACTCAGGCCAGATGTTTTGGAGGCTGGGTACAGCACTGAAAAGATGGAGACGGTCCTGCCTTCTGAGAGGTTACTTTCCAGGTTTTGGAATTACATTGAGGAGTTAAAAGTCCTTTCAATTCTAAAGATTTATTACTCTATGGATCATTTCATAATCATAGTGGTATTTTAAAAATACATTGAAATATTTTCTACTGAGATGATCTTATAACTATGTCCCATCTGAAAGAAGATATGAGGATGACTATTTTCAAATAGAAAATTACTGATTACAATCATCGAGTAACCTACAGAAAAGAAGATATTTTCTCAGACAACATAATCAAACTGAATTAATTCTTTAGAGCTAAGCTTACAAACACTGGGGCAGAACATCCTAGAAGAATAAAGACTCTAGTATAATGAGTTTTTAATGTTTTCACTGTATCTCTGAAAATATAATTTTCAGCCTAAGAGAGAAGCTGCTTTTTCACTCAAGGAGTAACAATATCTAATATGCTCAAGTTGCCAATGTGTATGGAAACATTTAAAACCACTACATGACAGTAATACCCACTGGCAGCAGCAGGTAGTACCTTATAAAAATGCATTATAAAAATGATGACTTATTCTGTCATTGAGGCAATGCCCAAAACTCAATGGCTATTGCTAAATACATCCTAGAAACAGGAGGATGAAAACACATCATAATACTAACTACTATAAGAAGAAATTTGGGGAAATGTGATATGCTATTTCACAAAGCAAAGAAATACAAATACTGTAACATTGCCGAGGTATGGATTAATGTTTCAAATCAGAATGGATGGGATTCCTTCTCATTTTTTTTTTTCAACTGGACGATCTATTGTCACAGGATGAGGAAAGGTTCAAGTTTTTCTCTTTTTATCTTCAGAAAAACGATCAAGACATTTGTTGATCTCAATTGTCACTGGAGTTTTTCATCCCTTATTTTGCACATAAACATACACAAGAAATCCTTAGTACATGTTGCTTTCTCTTTATTGCACTACAAAATCTTTTAAAAACCCTCAGTGTTTATTTCTTTAATCCACTTGTGATCTGAACTTTGCATCTACCACAAATTTCATATCCATTGAATAATTCTTAAAAAGGGATTCTGGAGATCTATTGTACAACATAGGCCCTTATAGTTTAAAATACTATATTATACATTTAAAATTTTGTTAGGAAGGTAGATCTTATGTTAAGAACTCTTACCACAAAAGAAAAATCAATCAATCAATCAGTCAATCAATCAATCATGTAGAAGGAAACTTTGGGAGGTGATGGATTTATTTATAGCCTTGATTGTGGTGATGGTTTCATGGGTGCATATTTATCTCCAAACTCATCAAGTTGTATATATCAAACACCTACAGCTTTTGGTGTGTCAATAATACCTCAATAAATTGATTTAAAAATAATAAAATAAGAAATAAAAAATTAGGATAAGTCATATACTAGGAAGGTGCTAAAAGCAAAAAGATTAGAAGATTGAGGATAAATAGTAATTTGGAAAGATACCAAAATAACATAACCTCTATTTAAAAAAGGAGATGATGAGATTTCTTCCAATTTTAATATTGATAATAGCCTATACCTTTCAAACACTGATTTACTGGTATGAGTCCTTCTTTGATTTCCCATGACCAGATTTTCTTCTTAATTTCCACTAACATCTCCTCTCCCTCACATAATATCTATTCAGTATCTACTGTGCATAGGGCACTGAAGAGAGGATTTTAGAAAGATAGGACTGCTATTATATCTGTTCTCCATGCCTTGATTTTTTTTTCCCAATGCTTTATTAGTTCAGTTTCCCAAAAATTGTAGTATGCCTTAAGGTTTTTAATCTAATGTAAATTTCTAAGAAGGAAATTTAGTATGTGGCAATCCCTAAACTTATTTAGGCAGAGATCCAGTGTTTTTAAAATTGCTGCCTATCTCTAAGCCCTTCAGACTTGGGGTGAGAAATACCACAGTAGAGTGAGAAGGGCAGGGCAGCAGGACTCAGGAACAGTCAATGCTAATGGTGACCTGATCTGCTGACCGGCTGTCCATTCCATGTTCATGAGTAACACGTTGTAATGTGTCCGTTTTGAGAAAGATGGACCAGTACATATTGTTTAACAATCAGCTTTTGTCCTGAAAAGATTCATCTAGTTCCGGAATTATGCCCTCCCCATGATTATGATACAAGGTTCTGAATTAAATTCTTTGGGCAAATAGTAGAAGCAAATAGAAAATGAAGTGCTTCTTCAGTGAATTGCTAAGGATGTACTGAAGAATTGGTTCCAATATTTCAAAGTCTGAGAAAGATATACAGGCCGAGAACAGGAACCCAAGAAGTCTGATACGGAGAACTGCAAAATATTTAACTTGTACCTGGAATCCTTCATAAAACTTGGGGCAAAAAGTGATCTAAAAGAATCATTAAAGATAATCTTCTAGATAAATTTATTCATGTTTCCTTTCCTTGTTCATATTCATTTGTGAAACTATTTTCTGTTAGATGAATAATACATCCTTACATCTAAGAGGTAAATATATCTTGAAATAATTTTTATTCTGATGATATGAATCCAAACAGCAAAAGCTAAAATACTCTAAACTCAATAAGCCCTAATACTCAAAACCCCATAAACTGAATAATTGCTTTTCTGCATTGCTGTCTGTTTATTAGAAAGACTTTTGAAAGTCACCTTTGCATAATAATTCTCCCAGAACCATCTCAGAAACTTGCCTGTGACAGTGGAGGAAGGCGATTCATTGCAAATCACTATTCTTAGAACAATGTTTCATAGTGATTGATGTAATCTTATAATTGATCAAAATGGAAAGCAAAACAGGAGCTTAGATGTCACCTATTAGATGCTTATTTCTGCCTTTATAGTTTTGCCCACTCTATTCCCTTCCCCAATTTTCCATCAATCCATGTATCTTCCCTTCAGAAGATCAACATTCATTATTCAACCTTTGAGAAATATTTATGAGGCACTAGGTATAGAATGGAAAACAACACAGACATGGTTTCTAACCTGGTAAATCTTTTTTATTAGGGAAAGGAAAGATATTTAAACAAATAACCAGGAACATTAATATACACTAAGGAATAGTGTGAATGCTATGCTATGAAGGAAAAACACAGTATGCATTATATAGTATATAGCATCCACACTGTACATATATGGTATATAATACATAGTTTATAGTATAAGGTATGTAGAATATAGTAAAGAGCATATAGCATATAGCACATAACTTATGTAGATCTACATACATACAAGGCACAAGACACACACACACACACACAGAGCATTTAGCATAGGGCAGCTAGGTGAGTGTCCTGAATGGCCAAGAGTTGAAGCATGCTTAGGAATTCAGGATGGTATGATAGAAGAGAGTTCCAAGCAGAGGAAACAGGTGGAGTGGCCCTGAGACGGTAAGGGACATAGCTCCTTTCAGAAACTGAAAGGAGATCAACATTGCTGGGGCAGGGACATGTGAAGGGAAGGGTAACTCCATGTAGTTTCCAAGTGGTCTCCCCCTTCTCTCCTCCCACAACCCACTCCTTCCCCCACACTGCCAGCAAGGGTTGGGTGAAGCAGGCCAGAGAGGAGCAAGTAGTTCCGAAGGAGCATCTCAAAGGACAATCAGGGTGCAAATTCTAGCACTGTGGCTCTTGTGAGGGGCTGTGTCAGCCAGAGTTGCTTTGAAACATCAACCCAATTATGAGGGACTCCCCTGCACTGCTTTGGCCCTGCGAGGCTTCCCAGGGCTCTTACAATTGAGTCTAAACCCTACCACGGCCCTGATCCACCTTTGTGGTCTGGCTCCTGACATGGGTCCTTCACGCTGTCCTCTGCTTCATGAAGGAAGAAAACCAACAAGCTTCATGACAGCAATAGGAGACCTCCTATTTTCTTCTGATTTAACCTATGAGTGATATGATTGACATGGCCAGAGGTCAAGCTTGTGTAGAAGTGGAGTCTTCAACTCAAAAACAAATTTTGGAAGAAGTAAAACTGAAGGAAGTTCCCACGACCATGGAAGTGAGTCTCCAAATCTCTGAGTGTAACTTTCTGACTCCCTAAACACAGGAATTATGCTTTCATTATCTCTGTGTCCCTGAAGTTGAGTATAGTGTCTGATACAAAATAAGTACTCAATATGTCTTTGTGGAATCGATGAATATTTTAAACTCCTCAAGGCCAACACTACATTTTAAATAATCATATTTTCCCAGGGTCTAATTTATCGATTGTGTAATCTAATTACCTAATTTTGAAATGAGCAAATCCATCGATGGAGATTAAGTAAATGATGCTCTGGGTCACATCACTGAAGAGCAGGTCGGCGATTAGAACTGAATCTGCCTCTGAACGCCATGACCACTCGGTCAGAAGTTTCTTAATGATACTTGGTGAGATGCCAACCATGGCGACAGCCAAGCCAACTGGACAGATAAAAAATGGGCTGTCAGGAGATCTGCCTGTTTGACTTCACCAGTGACTATCCACAGTCACGTTCCTTATTTCCTCGACTTGCCCAGGGATGCCAGAAAGAGGCAGGGGAAGAAGAGGCTGCAGTCCCCTCTGTATTCATGTCATCCCCTTAGTGATTATCACAGACTGGCTTTCCCTGCCACTCAGCACCCTTCTAGGTCCCCTCACCCTTCCCTACCCGTTGCTTGGAGAACATGTAAACTAAATTGCACAATGCATTCTGAAACTAAAGAACAAAAATTTGATTTTTAATATTCCATTGCTTCCTACTATTAGTGTGGATCATCATGTTTATCCTAATATTCATTTGAGGTCAACAGTGTTGAGACTAGTTGCAAATTGACCTGAGACACAGAATAGATTTTGCCATGGAAATGACATTACACATTGTGGTTCTATCTGCAGGCCAGTCCAAAAACAGGATCTTGATATATGCAAATATTACATACGCAAGTATTTATTGCATGTGTCACATTTCTGGAACAGAATGAAGTAGCAACAGTGTAGAAACAAATACTATTTCACCATATACCAATAAAAGGCTGCTGGAGGCCAAAGGGGAACAGAAAGGTAACCTTCTTCCCAAAATTCAGGCAGGTGGAGCACTAGTTGTACCACTGAGAGCCCAGAATCAACAGGATCTGAAAGCATTTATGACAGTGGGAAGGCTGGCAAGATTGCAGAAGGAAGAGGGTGATGTCTGAAAATGCGTTCCCTTCCTCTTCCAATTTCATTATGCTTCCTTTCTCTAGTTTTTTATTGCCTGCCTGTGAGACCTGGTTTACTTACCCCCATGGGCCTCAGATTCCTCCCATGCTTATTAGAGTTAGAACAATTGCATTGCTGGTTTGTGGTAAAGATTAGAGATAATATACCTGACGCCCCGATAGAATGACTGGCACCTAGTCAGCATGCTATGAATGGTGTCTGTTGGCACTCGTACCACTGCTGCTACACAGCTACTCTCACCATCGCTGTTGTTTTCACTATGGGTTAGCTGAATAAACCGGCTGCTCCAGAGGGCACTTCCCACCACAGCCTTCAAACACTCCATTGGGTTTCTTCTCTTATCCTTGGTGACATCTCAGGAACATGCCATGTCATCTCAGGTATTAATGAACAGTATCATTTTTTAGGTATTAGAGTGCAGAATTAAGAAATGAAGATTTCTACCTCACCCGGTTTAAAGCCAGTTTAAAGAAATCCCTGCTCTTATAGGCTTAGACTGGACCTATGGCTCAAGGACCCAGAGGGATGGTGGTCTGTCCTTTTACTCCTACCCAGTCTTTGGCTCCTTGACTCCTTAAATAAAAGAAATAAAAAATAAAAAAGGCTTTTCCATACCTAGCTAGTGCTCCTTGGATCTCTCTCTTGGGTGTGAGACAAGCATGATGTCATGGCAGATGTCAAAATCCATGTGGTGAATTTACAGATCCTTCAGACACTGCCACCCTCTCCCCTGGGGCTCTATGACATGCCCTCTGACTCGAGTGGTGCACTTTCAGGTCCGTGTCCCCTGCCACTTACCCACCTCCCCACACCCAACTCTCAGTGCTAAGCTCATAGATTATTTTCTGCTGGATGTCCCTTGTTCCAGCAGGCGACAATGTCAGGCTAGCTTTCCTGCCATTTACTGAACAATGGGAACAATGTGTCTAATTGCCACATGTCACTTCTGCCCTTTGTCCTTGTTCCCAGTGCAAGCTACTTTACAGCTTCCCCCTGTAGACTTCTCCAGGTGGAGTCTACGGGGAGGGAGGAAAAACCTCACATGTGAGGCTTCATACTTTCATCAATTCCCTCTGAAGACCCTTCTCTTGAACCAATTATCATCTTTCTTATACAAGCTCTTCCAGAGTTTGGTCTCCCCTGGAGATGTGTGTGGGTTCTCTCTCTGAACTCTAGAACAATTTATTGCCCCTTGTCATCTGCACTGAGAAGTGATGTTTGGCACAGGAGATTAAATCCTATGTCTTTCCTATTACCCACGTATTACCAGGACACGTTCAGGAATGGGGAGGGCATAAGGAATGAGAGTGACAGCAGGAGAGTGGCAGTTTTCTCTCACCTCCTTGTTCGCCCTCCTCAAGTTCTGTTCCACAAGAATAGACATCATGGCCTCACCAAAACTGAGGTGCATTTGGAAGGAAGGGATTAAAGTGATGTGTCTGATTAAGGACAGGGTAAGAATTACATGGCCTGCAAGGAAAGGGCAGGCTCTGCCACAGTAAAAGAGAAGGTGAGAGAAAACCCACGTGTCAACAAGAAGACTGACATCTAAGACATCTGTGTACACTAATGCATTAAAATCAAGAAGTACCTGTATGGGACCTAGTTGCTGGCAGTAAAGAGGTGGTAAATTCATTAGGAAAAACAAAAATATTCATATAGAGAGAAGTTAAAATAATATAACAACACGTATGACAGAATACCATCCTACTCTGATGGTAAAGTCTTAGAGATAAAGTCTTAGAGAAATTTTAACAAGGAGCTAGAATTGCTTCAGAAAAAAATTCCTATAGAAAATAGGAACTAAGATATAAGGGGTAGGAAGGCTGCCAATTTTTTTCTATTGTTATTTTTAATAGCTTTTTATAGTGTCAAAAGTATCTTAACGTGAAAACTCTGAAAAAAAATTATAAAAAAGCAAAATACAAAAAAAAATGGATTCCACTATCCAGAGACAACTACTGCTGTTAACATTTTCAATTTTCTCACATTCTCTCTTGCTCAGTAATCCTATTACATTTCCTCGATAATCCATTCTTTCAGTATAAAAGTGACTATTGCTCTCCTCCAATCTCCCACACACTCTCAGACCTCCTCACTCTCAGCTGATGACTTGACCTTTTATTTCACCGCAGAAGCAGCAGCAGCAGGAAAAGCTGGCTCCCATGGAAGGCCAAGTCCTCCCACTGGGACAATCTCACGCCCTTGGACTCCGAAGGACTCTGTTTCTTCAATTATATCTTCTAAAAGATATGTCGTCCCAGTTTTCCCAAACACACACACACACACACACACACACACACACACGCACGCACGCACGCACACACGCATGCACGCATGTCCGTCCTTTGGCTCCACATCACACACAACGAAACAAAAACTCCCTTAGGCTCCACATCTCTTCACTCTATGATCTTATTTCTCTACACCCCTGCACAAAATCTTTTAAAGGTTTGTTCTAAATGCTGCCTCCTGTCTCCACATTCCATTTCCTCTCCAACTCTTTCCCCGAACCCACACCTATCAGGTTTCTGTTTCCAGGACTCCTTCAAAGCTGTCCTTATCAAGGCGAGTGGGGACGCCCATGCTATCTAATGCTCAGTGGGGCCACATTAAGACCTTCAAGGGTCCCTGCTTTCATTAAGAAAATAATGATTAAAATTATAATGTATGACTCTACTGTTATAAAGACAAATATAATCTGGACTGGATTCATTATAATACATTCATTATTATTGTATTCATTTTTTTCATTCTGATTCTGAAAGAAATGAAAATTAAGACACGTTGTGCGTCCCTACATGTGTCGTGGGCCCTAGGCCCTGTGCCACCTCCAGGCAACGAGGAACCTGGCCTTGATGGTGACTTTTCAGTCCTCACTGTACTCAGGCCCTCAGTAGAGATCCACACTGTTAATTATCCTCTTCTTGAAACTGTTTTGAAATGTCTTCGATGAAACTCCACTCTTGGTTTTCTTCCCACCTTGTTGGTTGTTGTTGCTCTTTCATAATACTTTCTTTTTTTTTTTTTTTTGAGGGCAGTGTCACTGGCCCTCACATGTGGGACCGAACCGGGGCCACTGGCGTCCCAAGCCAGCACTTAACCACCGCACCACTCGGTCGGCCCTGTTGTTGCTCTTTCAAAGCATGCTCCCTCCATCTTGCCTTGTAGGTTGGCATGCTCCAGGGTTGGGTCTAAGACCCCTTCACTGTCTACCTACACTCAGGGCCCAGGTATGCTCAACCAATCACTCCTAAATTTATATCTCCAACTCCCACTTTTCTGAACTCTGGACTCAGAAATCTTAACTGCTTATTTAAATTTTCCATTAGAATGCTTTACAGGAATCTCAAACTTAACATGCTGAAAATAGAATCCCGCCCCCCCCCCCTATCATGTTCTTCCCCAGTGTCCTATTTCACTCAGTCGCACAAGCCAAAATCTTTAAAATCACCCTTGGCTTTTCTCCTTTTCTCATACCCCTTACCCAATTCATCAACAAATAAATATTCTCAGCAATACCTTTGAAATATATCCAGAAAGCTTCATTGATGGCAATGGAGCAGGACAGATGTAGATGGCCCATTTCATAAAAATAACTGATTAGATTTATGGGTAAAAGGATAGTAAGAATAGGGCCGGCCGTGTGGCGCGGTGGTTAAGCGCTGGCTTGGGAAGCCAGTGGCCCCGGTTCAGGTCCCACATATGAGGGCCAGTGACACTGCCCTCAAAACAAAAAGGATAGTAAGAATAAATAATGACCATGTCTTGGGATAAGGACTATGCTTCCAAGTGAAAAAGGAAAGTTGCAGAGAGTGTTTAATCCCTCTTGGAGAGGTGATGATAATTATCTAAATGTACTGCATTTTATGCAATATTGAGTTATCCAAGCCAAAATAATAAATAGAAGTCAGATGATACTTAGGTGTAATAATAATATGGAATGTAGATTGCAGATTTGGGTACAGGGGTGCTGAAAACTTCTGAAACAGAAAAATAAAAGATGAGAAGCTCAGAGTCACCTCTTGGAGCATGTTTACATACACAGCCTGACAGAAGGAGCAGTTACTAAAATGAGACAGAGAAGGAGCTCTGAGAAAGGCTGGTAGAAAACCAAGGTATTGTTACTGAATCGAGTCCCAGGGAAGAACATGTTTCATGAGGAAGAGACAGTCAGCAGAGTCTAAGGCTATAAACAGGTCAAGGAGGATGAAGGTTGGTCAACTGCCATTAGAGCTGCCAAGGTGCTGAGCACAGTTTTAGCAGTTCAGGGTTAGGAATAAGAAGCCTAGAGAGCAGAGGCACAGAATTAAGGTCTTTTCAATGAAGGCATCAATCAAAGGTTGTTTTTGTTGTTGTTGTGTTGCTTTTTTTGTTTTGTTTTATTTGTGTTTTTTTTAGTAGACTAAAAGGAGAAATAGCATAGTAACTAAAGAAGGAAGTTGAGTGCAACACAATTTTTCACGATTTAAGAGGTATGACGTGCATGACAGCCAAAGAGAAGGAAGTGGTGGGAACAACAGGAATAACACGTCCTGAGCTGCTGAGTTACCCTCGACTCTGAATTAAATAAGTGTCTTCTGAATACCACAGAATGTCTGCACTTGGATGATAACTACACAATGTTTATTGTTCTTCCACCCTTTACCTAGGAGGAAGAAATTGCTGCTATCACATCACCTCCATGTTATGGATTTTCTGTGATGTTGCTATGGAAACTTACTATTTCCTTTCATTATCACACCTCACCCACATGTGTACACACACACACACACACACACACACACACACACACACACAGAATTACAAACGGAAACACAAGTGGAATTATTAATTTATAAAAACTTCATTACAAACTCTTACATGCAGCCTAGACATTTGGTATCTTGGTCTCAGGGCAAAAGAACAGAATCAGATTTCTCTGTGTGAATCACTGGTTTAACCAGCAATCCTTCAACACTTCCCCTTTCCCCTACCCTGCTACTATGGTTTTCCACATTTGGGGATATTTCCATGGATAGTCAGCATTTCCCACAATGAGATTCCCTTACTCATTGTGACCCTCTTGTCTACCAATTTCCAGTGACAAGAAAGGAGGGAGTAACTTGTTAAACTCAATCTGTTAGGCTCTTAGCTTGTTTTTAGTTAAGTCATTTTCTGAACAGGTGATGTGAGAAATATTTTATTTTTCTTTTGCATCAATATTACATGTTGATTTTATACTATAAGGCTTATTATGTCACAAATAAGCTGTGTTACCTGTTATACAAAAGCAATTTTGATGAAAAGAAATATAATTGAGAAGGTATAGCTAACACAAAATAGTAAAACAAATGATAGGATTTCTATCAAACATAATCAAAATCTTCTTAGCAACATAATCATTCCTTCAGTCAACCCTAACTAGATTTCATCCTCCCACAACTTTCCCATCAGATCTCTTCAAGTGAGAGGGAATACTGTGAAAATGACATTTTCTTATGGCTCAGGGGCCTTCATTCAAACATTTTCTTGTTTTGCTATTTATGGCCCATCATCTTACAGTTTTTCACTAAACGAAGAAACACTAAATAACAGCAATGATAATGAAAATCAAACCTTGAAATATTTTTTTGAGGATCTACAGCAAATAGACTGGAAATGAAAGTACTGAAATGTTCAGTTCTTAATTTTAAAATAACTTTTCAGGAAAGATTATTTAATTATGGTTTATCAAAATGACGGACCACTATGTACATATTAGTTTTGGAAATTAATATGAATGACATAAGAAAATAGTCATAACATAATTAGACCAAAAAGAATAATTTTTAAAAGAGTATGTATAGCAAGATCCCTTTTGTACGGCTAGAAGAATATACACAGAACATCAACAGTGATCATTTCTGGGTGCTGGTATTAATTGTGATTTTTTTTCCTTTTTCATGCTCTTTAGCATAGTTGACCCTTAAACAACATGGGTTTGATAGGTGCGGGTCCACTTATATGCATTTTTTTTTCAGTAAATACTGTAAACATATTTTCCTTCTTTATGATATTTTTTGTTATGGTGCTAATTTTAAATAGCACTATTTAAGTCACCACATTTTCCACTTCACAACACAGTGCTTATAAAGTGCATCATTATTTCCTTTCTCTGTGCACATATGTCATATTCAATATCAACAATGTCCAGTTATTTACTATATAGCAGCTCAACTTTAAAACTGCCTCGGAATTTGCTACAAATGTGGGTCCTTCCATATTTTCTGTGGAACAGTGCTAAATCCATTAATCATTGATGATTCTAAGTACACTGAGACGAGCAATAGTTCCAGCATCTCTGGCGGCCTGACGCTGAGAGTCACTGAAGTAAGCAGGTACTGTGATGACAGCACTGGTGACAGTCTTCCCAAGGTAGGTTTCTGCAATTTCCTTCATCTTTGTCACAACCATAGGTGACACTTCCTCGGGATAAAATTTTGTCTCTCCCTTATATTCTACTTGGACCTTGGGTCTGCCAGCATCATTCACCACCATGAAGGGCCAATGCTTCATATCGGATTGAATAACAGCATCATCAAATCTACATCTAATCAGGCATTTGGCATCAAAAACTGTGTTGGTGGGGTTCATTAAAACTTGATTCTTATGGTATCACTGATCAATCTTGCAATAGCAGTAACTTGGGGTGGTTTCGATTTCCCTGATCATTGGCAATTATTTCCACTTTTCTGTGTTGGAAGACACGCCCACAAGAGGAGGTGGTGCCAAGACAATGCCAACTGCAGGTCCCTTAGACATGGTTGCTTGAGTGTAGGCACAGCTTGCAAAGGAGAGAGATTCCCTACAGCTGCCCCTGCGTTCAATGAGCCTTCCCTTATGATTTTTTTCATCACATTTTCTTATTTGTAGCTTACTTTATTGTAAGAATACAGTATATTATATATATATACACACACACATAACATACAAAACGTTTAATTGACTATGTTACCAGCAAGGCTACTGGTCAACTGTAGGCTATTAGGAGTTAAGTTTTGGGGTAGTGAAAAGTTTCACATGGATTTTAGACGGCATGGGAGGTTGGCATCCCAAACCCCTGTATTGTAGAAGGGTCAACTGTATTTTCCAAATATTTTGGAATGTATCAGTTGGGAATGCTTTGGGCTGCAGCTACAGTAATTAAAAATCTGATTAACAGGGACTAAAACAAATATTGATTTATTTTATTGTACTTTTTCTTTTTA
This sequence comes from Aselliscus stoliczkanus, assembly GCA_033961575.1. Taxonomy (NCBI): domain Eukaryota; kingdom Metazoa; phylum Chordata; class Mammalia; order Chiroptera; family Hipposideridae; genus Aselliscus; species Aselliscus stoliczkanus. Next base: position 47,968,722 of record CM066734.1, read on the forward strand.
TATTTTTACATATTAAGAAATCTGGAATAAGCAGTTAATGGCATTGTTTCAGTGGCTTAATAATAAAGTGCCTTCAATTTTCCCATCTTTAGTTTTGCCACTATTTTCCCCTTATAGGTTTTTTTTTTTTTTTTTTTTTTTTTTGCCTCATGATCACAACTTGTTCCTCAGTAACAAGGAATCACATCTTATTTCAAGGTGGACAATAAGGCCAGAGATAGTGTTAGTCATGCCTGTTCCATTTTATATCTTTACTGGAGCCCCTTTCTGAAGACTACCGTTGCAAACTAATTTTTTCTTACATCTCATTTGCCAGGACTGGATTACAGGGCCATCCATAGCTGTACAGCATGTGGAGGCAGCCATCACAATTGGTTTAGATTTATCCTAAGTCATTGCCTACATCTTATGGGAACGATGCCACCTTGAACAAAATCAGGATTCTTTTAGCAGGAAAGAAAATAGAAGTGTGTATTGAATAATGTCATAGGCTGAAAAAGGCCCCATTCCCCAAAGATATCCAGATTCTAATCTCTGGAATATTTGAATGATACATTAATATGGCAAAAGGGTCTTCTCAGATGTTTAGGTGTTAAGGATCTTGCGGTGGGGAGAACATCCCGAAATATCCGGGTGGGCCCCAAATGCAATCACAAGCAACCTTATAACAAGGAAGTACCATGAGATTAGACACACACACACACACACACACACACACACACACACACACAGACACACAGATAATGATGTGGAAATACGCAGAGAGGGCTTAGAACATAGTGGCCTTGAAGATGGGAGTAATGTGGTCACAAGCCCAGGCATTCAGACTGAAGAGGCAAAGAAGGAAAGAACATTTTCTCCTCTGGAGCCTACAGCACAAACACTGAGTTTGGCCTAGTGATAGTAATGACTGACTTCTGGCTTCCAGAATTGTGAGAGAATAAACTTCTGTTGTTTTAAGCCTCCCAGTTGATGGTAATTTGTGATAGCAGTGGAAGGAAATTATACATATAGGAAACTAAGGTTTTATGTCTGCCACAGAGACTATAATATTATTTTTAAAGTCGTATTATTTTTAGAAGAGTATTATTTTAAGAATGAAATAATTTGTAAAACAAAGCATTAACTCTTCCCATATTTCCATTTCAAGGAAAAAATATATTTTCAGCCATGTTTTGCTTCAGATTGGAACAAGTCTTTACATGATCCATCGGCATCGATAACTCTCCACTGACTTCTGTAGAAATTGCCTGGGCATTTTCAAAATTGGATCTGCCTACACAGGATATATTACTGATACTCTACTGCCTTTAGAGTCAGCATTTTCTTTTCTACTCATTCATGATCTTCAGTTTGGAAAAATAAATTTATAAGTAAAAACAAATGGATTTATGCTAAATCCAAAAGGTATAATCAGGACAAGTTTTTAAGGAATACATTAAAGAAATGGGGAATGGGCAATGCTCTCCATTTTCCTACAGAAATGAGGTTAAAACAGTAATAGTGTCTTTAATCTACCATGGAAAATAAGTGAGGGATGACAGCATATCGGTATTCACTTCAAACCCAGTTATTCAATTTTTCCTTTTTTTCCCCCAGAACCCAACATGACACGGGCTATTTTCAGACTATGATCTCTCTTTCATCAAAGTCAGCGCTAGCTGTGAAGACCACCTGCTCCACGTAATTACCTTAAGCACAGTCTCAGTGTATCCTGACTCAAATGACCTATTTCTTGGTGAAATAAGACATCACTTAACTTTGGCTGTGTGAAATATGCTCTCCATTCTAAATTACTTATTCACAGGAGACAAGTGTGCCTGGATCAATTTGAAGCGCTGATCTTGCTCAGTGGGCCCATCAGAGCTCTATTCCCAAGGCTCAACTAGAGAGCAATCTGCAGATTACTAGATAGAAATGAAATGACTAGAGAGGTCTGACAACCAGCCAAATGGAAAACCTGCAGAAGTGTTCTTCTAAAGGTCCCATTCTGGTAAATCTAAGAAGGGAATTCATTGTGCTTTTTCTCATGTATGAAACAAATATTCAGAACCTACCTTGAGGGGAGCTTGGTGTTTGGCAAGCCTTCTAATGTTTTCATAGTCATCAATGAACCCTTTTGCCCTGAATCCTTTCCCCAACACATATATTTACAAATGTGCATGAACTACCAAGGTTAGAAAGAAAATCTCAGTAACTAAACATCTGAAACAATTAGCCTTCTAGATGAATAATTCTTATAGGATGTCAACTGGAGTCTTCATGGCATGAGGACTGCTCCTGCTTGGTTCCATTTTACATCAGACGCTGTTGGCCACCCACCTTGTCATGAAACTCTCCTCCATTCAAGTCTGAGTACTGACCTCCCTCTTCCCCTTCCCGTGACTTGTTTTATCATCCACTTGCTGTTTTCTTCTGCCAGCTATTTAAATACTGGTGACTCCCCTTTTCTTTGTATTATTTTTTGAAAATCTCTTCCTCTCCCTTCTTGTTCCCCTTCAGGTTCTCCCCTCTCTTCCCTCTTCTGGGTCCCTTCCCTTCTCCTCTCTTCTCATCCTCCCGTCCCTTCTCTTTTCCTTTCCTTTCTTTTTTTTTTTTCTTTTTTAATTTCTTTCTTGCCCCAATTTTCCCCTATAATTTTATTTTCTTTCATGGCAAAAGTGTTATGTATCCATAAATGATTTCTCCAACCTTGATCAAAAAAAAAAAAAAAAAGGATGAATGCAAAAATTTAATCAAATTGAAAAGTGAATAGAGGGTTTTGCTGCCTGCAAGTAAGGTCCTAATTAGGACAACAAACTGAGTGGAAAGGCCCTTGAAACACAACACAGGGCCCTCCTGTTATTCAAGCTAAAACTTTTCCTACATCAGCATTTGCCAAGTATTCCAGAGAATACTGGTTCTGCAAGATGGTTCTGAAAAAAAAGAGCGGTTGACAAACTAATTTGAGAAAAAACTGCATACCATATCTCCCTTGTGAATTTCAATGAACATGAACATCATAAATATTGAAAAATCTTAGAGGAGATAAATGTATTCATCTTTAACCCAATACTGTACAAACTTATTTGACCATGCAACCTTTTTTATAAGTCAACTAATCTCCCCGAACATCCTTTTGGCCAATGCTAGTTCCTCTTAAGTGCTCTCTGCTTTAAGCATCGCTCTGCCCCAATTACCTCTACACCTCCACCAGAATTATCTATCCAAAGCATGAGTCATATCTCAAAAGCCCTCAGCTTATAACAATCCAGTGGCATTAGATTGTGTGCCAGATAATATCCATACTCCTCCTTAGAACCCAGAGAGGTTTTTAGTGATTCTATCTTTAACCTACTTTTTGCTCATATCTTTTGCCACTGCCTCGTCTTCATCCACCCCACCCTCCTCATTGCACTCAATACTCTACAATCACCAAGTGAGTTGAAATCTGGAAGATGCCCACTGATGCCTGGTCCATCCTCTTCCTATTTCTGGTATGCTTTTGCTCCTTTTCCTGGAAAGCTCACAGATCTGCTCCTTTAAAAAACATTTTCTTGGGCCGGCCGAGCTGAGGGGCGCATTGGTTAAGAGCTGGCTTGGGATGCCAGCAGCCCTGGTTCGGATCCCACATATGAGGGCCAGTGACACTGCCCTCTACAGCTAACAACAGCTCCACCTGCAGCTGGGCTGTGCAAGCCCCGGCGACAGTGTAGGCTGCAGCCCCTGCTGCAGTGGGCTGCCATAGGCTACAGTGAGTGGCCGGCAGCCAGCGTGAGCTGCCAATAGCCGCGGTGAGCGACCATCCAGAGGCCGGTGGCCGATCTGCCTCATCCGGGAAGAGCGCAATAATAATACCAACATGGGCCAGTGAAGCGATGTCCTCCACAACTAGACTGAAGAACAAAAAGGCAGCAACTTGTCTGTTCCCCTTCCCCGGTTCCCCAATGCTGTTCCCCTCCCCCAATAAAATCTTTAAAAAAAAATTTTTTTTTCTTGATCACTTTCCCCTTTATCCAAGTGACTTAGTTGTTCCTAACTTAGTATTTCCGTATCACTTTGTAACTACGTGTAGAAACACATGAATCCCATGGAGCCTACTATGCCTAGTAAATTTCGAGCTTCTACATCTAAGCGGCAGGAAGCGCCACAGTGTGACTTCTGAGCGCATGCAAGGTGGCTGGTCTGAACTGAGATATGCTTTATACATAAAACACACAGTGGATGTTGAGGACTGAGGTGAAAAAAGCATATATTTTTGATCACTTCAATTATATGTTGAAATGCTAATATATTGGATACATGTAGTTTAATAAATATGTTCTTAAATCAGTGTTGCCTGTCTATGTCACTTTTTATATTATTAGAAAAATTTAAAGAACATTTACACTCACATTCATGGGCGGCATTGCTGTTCTGCATAGTATTGTTCTAGCCCAGGGGTCAGCAAACATTTGAGACAGAAGAGCCAATCCTGTCCCTCGCAACAATTTAAAAATTATTCGAGAGCCATAAAACAAATGAAATCACCATCATGTGAATAATACCCTTTAAAAATTTTATAAATGAAACTATGATAGTTTTAGTTTCATTTTCAATTTTACTTTCGAGCCACAGGTACGGACCCAAAGAGCCGCATGTGGCTCGCGAGCCGCAGTTTGCCAAATCCCTGGGCTAGAGGGATGTCACCTCCTCTTGTCATTACTCTGCCTTGCTGTTTCTTGTAACTGACTTTCAACAAATACATCTTGAATAAATGTGATTTGTTAGAAGTTAGAGAAAGGTCTTGAAATCCTGAACCTGTAGATTTTTCTTGTGCATAATATATGTGGCTGTTCCATAAACGCTGCACAGATGTTGTACATACAATACAGTACGGCTTTGATGGAAACTGTCATCATGTAACTCTTTCATTGAAGACCCCAGAAAATAGTTTCCCCCCAAAATATATCCTAAAAGGTAAAGGTGTTAATATTAGCTGAAAGAAACATGCTTTAAAAAAAAAAATATATATATATTAGGGAAATTATGCGTACGGTATCCCTTTTGCACATATCTCTAATATTATGGAGTTTTTTCCTAGAATATCCAATCAAACGTCTAATGGCTAAAACTTCAAACACGGTATCCTTGTGTTATTCATGCTAACAACAACATTCCTTTCTTAGATGGAAAGAGAAGGGGGGAGAAGGAAAGGAAAGCTTAAGATCCTAGGGAGTCCTATAAATAACATCACCACCTCTGCAACTTCCTGTGGGAGCAGCGCTACTGTTCTTTGCTGGGGCAGATAAGAAATCTCAGTTGTAAAGCCGCCCAAGCCCTCTATCACTTCCAGTTATAGATTTTCTTCCAGGAATCACGTTGAGGGCACAATCCTTGACAGAAATGAAATACAGACTCTGGCCGGATACTGTACAGGGAATCAAAACCACGTGAGTTTTTATCTTAGGGGAACCTCTGTGTAACCTTGAGAGAACTGCTTTCTGTCTGCATCTTAGGATGTGTCATAATTAAAACAAATAATTTTGAGAACTTCTGTATATAGCATTGGAACAACCTAACACTAAGGATGATTATCTTATTTATTTTAATCCATATTGAAACTGTTTTCATCAAGGCACATAATATTATGTTCCTTTTCTTTAGCTAAAATTCCAGTTACTTCATCAAGAGATGAAGATGTCATTTATAGGAGACTTAGTAGCAAGGAAAATATTCTGTAAATTATTTGCTCTGTTCCAAGGTTTTTCCCACGTATTCTCTATGTATATCTATCTGTGTTTTCTCCATATATGACACAGAATATAAATTTCTGTTGACATTTTTGCTGTTTCCAGTTAACGTGGGAAGTGAGCAGAATAAGCCACTATTTACAAAAGGGTTTCATCTGAATTTAAAAGCAAGGCTTTTTGTTTGTTTTTAGCTATTTTCCCTTATATGTCTTAAATATTTTGTTTTTTAATAACCAATTTATGAGATAAATTTTTTTAAAATTACTATTGCTTTATTTCCCTAACTGAACAATAAACAATCCTGCCATGGGAGATCATGTGTGGGCAGCCCACAGCTGCAGCCGTCAGGACTACGAGCATCAGTGGTGAGGGGGACCAAAGCTCCTCAGTAGCTTAGTTAGCAAGGGTGCTGAACCCGCAACGAAAATCAAATCTGCCTGTGCACATTTTTTAGAGAAGAGACTTAACTCAAAAATCAGTATAAACTCACATCCTATTATTTAGTGATCTCATACATTCTCCTCAATTATAGTCTAATGTAAAACATGGGAGGAAGAAGAAAACCACAATAAATATTATGGCAATTTCCTTTTATGCATGAAGTAGTTGAATCCAATGGACTACCTGTTTTATCCCTAGATTTATTTATTTCAGTAATGCACTTATCATCTCAGGTTTATACATGATAAGAATAGAGGAAATTATCATGTGGACATTGTATTAGTTAAATATTTGCCTAAGGTTGTGGTGGAGCTATAAAATTCATCGTGTGTTTATCCAGCAAATATTTATTAACTGCTTTACCACGACTGGTACCAGCCCAGGGACTGGGCTGACACCCATACTCCCAGGAGGCTTGGAGGTGAGTGGGGGAGACAGAGGAGGGAGGTGTAGTGGAGGGGAGTAGACACTCCACAGCAGGAGGCGAGGCCAGGTACTGCAGGGCACAGAGGAGGGATGCCTGGCTCAGCCTTGGGCCAAGGATGTTCCCTATGAAGAATTCCATCAAGCCAAGACCTGAAGGAGCAGCCGGGATTGTGCAGGTATGGCATCCGAGAAGGAGGAGTGGTAAAAGGGCCTGAGAAAGGGGATTGGGTGACTGGAACCCAGAGGTGTTTAAATGGCTGAAACTCAGTGTAGGAGGGCTGCTTGAGAAGAGACAAGTTGGAAAAATGAACAGCTGTCATTTCATGGAATTCCTGCTGAAGCAGAAAAGACATATCTCCCCTTCAAAAGATTATTTTGTCATATGGAGAAAAGTATGGAGGGATGAGGTTAGAAGAATAACAGTAATTTAGGAGATTACAAGGGTTATCCAGGAGGGACCGTAAAGGTGAAGACATGAAGACAGTATGTGGACAAAATATTGCATTAGAGAAAGATTCAATAGTGCAATTGCTCAGGACTTGGTAATTATTAGATGTGACAAGAATTTGTAAGAAGTGAGAAGCCAAGAATGACAGCAAGATTTCAGGTCTGAACACAGCAGTGGGTGGGGTTCAGTTCACAGTGGCTGGGAACACAGCAGGAGGGGTACACCCATGGTGGGGAGTGGGGTGTTGAGTTCAGTATTGCTGTTGGGATTCCCATCAGAATCCCCAGTTCTAGACTGGATATATCTGCATATTGATACTTGAAATCATGAGGGAGCTGGCAATGGTCTAGTCCACAAGGCTACATTCACCGTGTGTGCAATCCAGAGAGCAGAATGATTTATTACCTATTACGTTAGGATACCGTGTCTGAAGTTTTACTCATTAAACATTTGATTGGATATTCCAGGAAAAAATCCATAATATTAGAAACTTTCCAATGGGACACCATATTCATGATACTCTTAACATGGTTTAAAAGTATGGTTTTCCAGGGCCGGCTGAGTGGTGTGTTGGTTAAGAGTTGGCTTGAGATTCCAGTTCTGGGCAGCAGGGCCCAGGTTTAGATCCCACATGAGGGCCAGTGACACTGTGCCTTCCACAGCTAACATGGTGAAAAACAGCTCAACCTGGAGCTGGGAGCCCGTGAGTCGCCAGCAACAACGTAGGCTGCAGCCCCTGCTGCAGTGGGCTGCCATGAGCTACCATGAGTGGCTGGCAGCCAGCGTGAGTGGCCGGCAGCCGGTGTGAGCTGCTGTGAGCCGCCGTGAATGGCCATCCAAGGACCCGCGACCAACTGCCTCATCTAGGAAGAGTGCAATGATCACAATACTAACACAGGTCAGTAAACAACGTCCTCCACAACTAGAATGAGGAACAAAAGGGACAGCAACTTGTCTGTTCTCCTTCTCTGATTCCCTAACGCTGTTCTCCTCCCCCAATTCCCCAATAAAATCTTTTTAAAAGGTATGGTTTTCCAACTAGTAATATTAACATGTGATGAACTTTTCCCTTTCAGGATATATTTTTGGGGAAAATTATTTTCTGGGGCTTTCAATAAAATCGCTAAATGGTGACAGTCAACACCAAAGCCATTAAGTTTTCAACGTGCAACATATTTACAATATTTATGGAACAGTCACATATAGTATGCACAAGAAAAACCTACAATTTCAGAATTTCAGATTGTTATCTAACTTTGCTTTTATTTGCCAACAGATAACTCTATTGAAGACATTAATTAGCTTAGACATTAAGTAGCTTAGACATTACATTTATACAGCAGAAAATAAGGGAGGGGAAACCAGTGATAAGAACGTATGTAGACAGCAAAGCAAGATTAAATATATACACTGTTATATCTCTCAGGCATGGAAGTAAAAGAACTACACAAACCATCTCTCTCCATATTTTCCCTCCCATCTAGTTCATTTATTCTGCTCTTCATCAGGGCGACCTCTTGCTTAGATTTTATGACCTCCTAATCATCTGTTGTCATTTCAGCTTTTGTTAGCAAATCTAAGAATGATGCCAGTTTGGCCTTTGCCTTTATTTTCTGTGGAAAATAGTTCCAGTTACTTGATGTTGATAGGAATCATGCTTGAATCTGAAAGAAATAACCCAGTATCCCAGAATATACTTGGACTTGTTTTCCTATTTCCTATTTAATTCTCTTGTTGTCTTCCATAAAAGTGGCACAGGACTGAGAGATGAACCACCATTTACATCTGTGGGCACCGGGCACCCAGCACTTAGGTCGGCCAGCTTACCCAGCGGTGAAGGTTCAGCTTCATTTGTGGTGAGCCAACCTCCCCAACACTCAGCTGTGCCAAAGGCAATGCCACTATACAAGCCCCATGGTTTACCAAGGCCTGCAAGTCAAGGGATCTTGGGCTTTCCCTCTTCCTCACTCAACTGCAAAAAGGTCTTGGAAAAAAACACACATACACAACAGTGGATAAAGAACCAAATAAATGCCCATTCTCTTCTTTGCCAAGTCACGATGGAGTCCGTGTGAAAATAAAGGTGAGGCTATCACTAAATGCCTCAGAGTGCTATTTATCCTGTGTTTCTTATATCACGTAACTGTTATTCTCTCAGGGGCTCTCTTCGGCTCTCAATTAGCTACCACGTGTAAGAGTTCTGTCAATGAACTATCACCTCCCTCAATCCCCTCCTTTCTAGTCTTCTGTCTTGGCCCAATTTAGGTTCCACTGTTTTTTTTTTTAATTTTTTTTTGTTTGTTTGTTTTAAAAGGGCAGTGTCACTGGCCCTCATATGTGGGATCCGAACCCGGGCTGCTGGCATCCCAAGCCAGCTCTTAACCACCACACCACTCGGCCGGCCCTAGGTCCCACGGTTTTTTAACCGGACAATGGGGCTGCTTTCTAGTGGCCCTGCTTTTCAGCCAGGACACCGCTCTCCATGCACTTTTCACAAGGTAAACAAAAAAACAACCATAGTAACTTCCTCCTGAAAACCTTCAATGACTACCTCACTGGTTCCTAAACCAAGTTCAACCTTTTCCTCCAAGGACTTATACATAATGCTTATAGCCTATCTCCTTGACCTAATCTCTCAGCAAATATTTCCATTTGTCTCATGCACTAGTCACTGGACCACTCACTGCTCTCCACATCTGTTGTACACAGTTTGCCTGTATTTCTACTTTGTCTGTCTGCAATTCCCCTCCTGGGCTTCTCAGCCTACCCAAATCCTACCCTTGCTTCAAAATTCAAATCAAATGGTACTTCCTCCATAAATCCATTTGTGATGCATGCAGTGGAAATTAATTATTGATGTTTTTTGTTTTTTAATCTGGGCTTCCGAAGTCTATTTCTACAATGTATGGTATGTGTGTTCGTGTGTGTGTGTGTGTGTGTGTGTGTGTGTGTGTGTAAATTTAACAGATGTCTGAACTGGTAACATGTCCTATTTTGCCTATTTGTGTGTGGGTCTGAAGGTCCATGACATATATTATTTATGGTTTTGCCTAAGTACTGGCTGCACTACCCACTGTGGGGAGGACATGCTGGAATGAGTTGTGAGTTCAGCTTGTGCCCCAGCATCCCAGGGCCTATGTTCTTTAGACAAGGTCAAATACAATTTTGGGGGAAAATAAGAGGCTGTAGTAATATTCCTCAATTGTGGAATAGATATATTCCTCAGAAAATATAAAAAGGAGCTAACCTTCATTGTTTAGCATTTGCCAAGGACTATTCTATGCACTTTATATGTATGATAGTACTATTTGATTCTCACAACAATTTGTATAGTAGGTACTATTGATATACCCAATTTCCATATAAGACAATGAAGGAAAGGAAGGCACAGAACTAGTAATTACAGAGCCAGGGTTTGAACCAAGATCATATTAGTCTGTAGCTTGCACCTTTACCCAACACACTGCACTGTCTGCCCGGTGGTAAATATGAATGGTCTGCTACAGGTATGCCACAGCCTACCTCCCTGTATAGGTGTATCATGTATCTCCACCTGTCTTGGGGACAGAGACCATGCCTCCTGGTATACGTCCTCAGTAATGCCCTGCATTGTTCCTTGTAAATAGTGGACTCTAGCACTAACAAACATTCACTAAAATTGACCCTCAGTACTTCTCTTCCACCCAGAAAAAGATCTCATTCACTCATAATTCTGCTTTCCTCTTCACCACAAGGCGATATATGCTCATTGCCTTTGGATTTTTCCCTGAAATGAATTTCATACATATTGGAATCATTTAGCTCGCACACTGCAGCTATGTATGTAATCATTGGCACAGAAAGTGCAGCATTAGGGAGAAAGCTTTGACACATGGGGACGGCTTGTTAGGAATGAGCTAAAGAAGGCTTCAAACACCTCCAGGCCGCTATGGTCCCTAGCACTCTAACACATTCAAATTCTTACTTTTTGACCCATTGCTGTTAAGACAATGTTGATTTTATAGAGAAAATAAAGGCATATTGATTTATAAAGCCTATACTATGGGAATTTATATATTTGTTTCTTTCATTCTGGGCAAGCTGAAACGTATTTCATTGGCATTCAAGTTAAGGCACAGGCGGACGGTAGTGGAGGGGGTGGGTGACCAAGTGCCATAACCGACACATGCTTGATTAAAAACACTGCAGGGTTTTAGGATACGTCAGAAGAAAAATCCTTCATAAACACAGGATATGGAAACCACTCTCCACGGACAGAAAGCCTGCTCCTAAATGGAGCCTGTTTGTTTGTCTTTTAAAACAGACTGCAAATATACCACCCCTGGTTTTAAGGGATCTACTTCATTAGATTAAGAAATTGCTTTTTCACTGCTACCAAGTGGCTCTTCATCAGGGATAGTGGGTCTCTCTACCAAGTGTCAAAGTCTAAATACTTAAACTTCATCTACCGGAGAAAGAAAAATCACTTAAGGTTAGAAGGTCCCAGGGGCTGTGCTATCTATCACTCAGGATTTTATAATCAAATACCTCGCTGGACAACACCGATATTTACTGGCATGAAGCGACTCTCTGTGTAAGGCAAATGGAATGACCATGATGAATTGTGGTGTGCTATACGGAAATGAACCACTTGGAATATTTTTTTTAAGTTATTCAGTACACTAGCCATTTTCATCCAAAGTGCTCAGTCTGAAATGTTCTCTAGGTTACAGACAGACGCTGGCTCAGTATCTTCACGCTGAACTAACAACAAGCATGAAGGCCTCCCCTGCGAGCCATAGCACAGGCAGTAAGGGTGGAATCTGCAAACCTAATAATATGTGGTTGCTGGATAAGATGCCGGGGTCCGTGCCTGCCTGTGCGGACCAAGAGGAAGCAAGCTGGACTCTCACAGGAGAGGATGGGTCAGCAAGCCCAAATCGACTGATAGGTCATAAAATCAAGACCTCCACAATGGTATTTTTGACATTTTTATTTTTAACTCTGCCTTCCCAAGACTGAGGAGTCATGCAATTTCTTTTTTACTTACTCACTTATTCTTTATCTTTTAACACTGGAAAGAAATGGGTTTGTATACATCCATTTACTTTCCATTTAGGATACAAAGGGCTCTCATGTAGAAGACTTTAATTTTAGAAAGACATGGCTTTTCATAAGAGCCGAGTGTGAGAGGCCGAGCAGCTCCTCAGACCAGCGTTCCCATCACTCCTCTGAAGCTATTTGCTCTGGTGTGCTGCGGGCCTGGTGGTTCAGGGAGTGACTGTAAGTGTTCACTTCAAGAACAAATTATCCGAGTGAGATGGTTGTGACAGATCCTGTCTTGCCGAATCCTCCTCTTGAAGAGAAAAAATAAAAACTCTTCTCTTCTATGCTCCCTTTGAGATCTTATCCACATAGCTCATGGCTATAATGTTAATTTGAACAAGTTGAGAAGAGACTGCCAATCTATGCTTCACACTGGGGAAATGCTGACGAGACTATGCAGAACTCCCTTAAAAGATAACAACATAGGGCCAGCAGAGTGGCGCAGTGGTTGAGTGCTGGCTTGGGAAGCCAGTGGCCCCAGTTCAGTTTCCACATATGAGGGCCGGTGACACTGCCCTAAAAAAGTAAATAAATAAATAAATAAATAAATAAATAAATAAATAAATAAATAAAATAACAACATAAAAAAGAACAAGGTAGAGGGGATAAGCCATATTATAGCATAGAGAGAATAGGTTGTGGGAAAAGTTAATGCAAGACTTCAGGCATGAACAATCTTTACATACTGCCAATCCACACACACAGAAAATGAAAAGAACAAGTAGAACTTCCCAATGGAAAACTCTGGAAGACAGACACAAAACAAGGGTGACATTGAGCCTTCCAAGAACAACCCTGTGCACATGGCCTAAATCTTGACCTGTCAAGCAAACTATTACAAGAAAGTAATTAGGTCAGCCATCTAGGGATGAGTGGTGACTTTTTTTTTTTCCCTTTTATGGTTCATAGGCAGCTGTAGTCGAGTTTCTGCCTAAAACCTCAAATTGCTTTCTCTAAGCTTAAGGAGAAAGTTGTAAGTTTGTTTTTACTAGAAAGTGTCCATTGAGCAGATGGTACATAAAGGCACTGTGTTTCTTAAAATGTGTTTCATCACCTAAGCAAGTATAATACACATAAGGATCACCTGAGGAACTTTTCAAAATCAGATTCTCGGATCCTGTTGCCCGAAAGTCTAATTGAATAGGGAGTGGTGGTGCTGCGAGGCACCTGGGGCTGGACTTTGGATCTATACTGTCCATGTCAGCTTTCCCGTCGCCTCAAATAAAATAATAATAATTAATTTAAAGTACAAAACTTACAATGCAATTTCACAATGCATTGTGAAATGTGAAATGTTAGAAAATGTTGCTATTTTTATTAAAATGAAACAGCCCCTAGGAGAAAAGACCCTTTACTAGGGTCGTGCTAACCCTGCCCTCATCTTCTAAGCGGGTTGCTGACCCTTGTCCCCACCCCCCTCAACCGTCCTACCTCCCCCCCAGCCAGTGTAGGTCTGTGCAGAATACTGATTTCCATATTTTAAAAAGAGACATTCCAGGTAATTCTGAAGCAGAGTCTCTTATTCATTCTAACCTTTTATCAGTTCAGTGGCAGCCACCTGCTAAGCAGGAAATATTGAAAAATACAGTTGCAGTTTAGTTGATGAAAATGAGATTTTTTAAAACTGAATTCAGTAGCAGCTTCCCCCCACCCGCAATAGTTGAGAGCCTGGTACTAAGGTGCCAAGCTGCAGGAGAAACACTGGAGGACCAACCATTGCACAAACACCATTGCTTCCAGAAGAAAAAACAAATGCATGCATTTGCCCTTGACCAAGGAGGTGCGCCATCTACCTGTGTACAGAAAAAGCAAGGAATTTGTGTATTCTATGCGTATACAGAATAGACAGTTATTTATTGGACAAGGAATACACTGAAATGAGGAAGCCACTTGGACATTATTAAAAGGCACAGCGACAGATAGCAGTTTAGTTTCATTCTTTTGCACCTGACTTTCCAATTCTCCCAGCACCATTTATTGCAGAGGCTGTCTTTTCTCCATTGTATGTTTTTGGCTTCTTTGTCGAAAATTTTCTGTCCATATTTATATGGATTCTCAATTCTATTCCATTGGTCTGTGTATCTGTTTTTATACTAACAGACGTATGAAAAAAATGTTCAATGTCACCAATCATCAGAGAAATGCAAAACACAATAAGATATCACCTCACACCTGTTAGAATGGCTGTCATCAACAAGACAAATGATAGCAAGTGCTGGCGAACCTATGGAGAAAAAGGAACCCTCATACACTGTTGGTGGGAATGCAGATTGGTGCAGCCGCTATGGAAAGCAGTGTGGAGGTTTCTCAAAAAACTAAGAATAGAATTACCATATGACCCAGCAATCCCTCTCCTGGATATCTACCCCAAAATTCTGAAGACATTTGTCTGTAAAGATATATGCGATCCGATATTCATTGCAGCTTCATTTACAGTGGCCAAGACAAGGGAACAACCAAAGTGTCCTTTGATAGATGATTGGATAAAGAAGATGTGGGATAGATACACAACGGAATACTACTTTACCATAAGAAAAGATGGAATACTGCCATTTGTGACAACATGAATGGAACTTGAGATTATACTGCTAAGCGAAATAGATCAGACAGAAAAAGTTGAGAGCCATATGATTTCACTGATATGTGGGATATAAAACTGAAAATAACAAAAAAACAAGAATAACAAATGAAGAAACAAAAATTCACAGACACAGATAATAGTTTAGTGGTTACCAGAGGGTAAGGGGGGAGGGGGGAAGGCAGAAAAGGGTAAAGGGGGTCAAATATATGGTGATGGAAGGAGAACTGACTCTGGGTGGTAAACACACAATGTGATCTATAGATGGTGTACTACAGAATTGTACACCTGAAACCTATGTAACTTGACTAACAACTGTCACCCCAATAAACTTAAATTAAAAAACAAAAAGGTACAGATAGCTCACCAGAGATATTTTTACAGACACAGAGCGGATGCCATTCCCTGCCTGTACCACTGCCTTCCAGAGCGCCTTCAAGAACTGGTCCTGAGATCCTAGTTGTACATGTTCTGGACCAAATCCTAGACTGAGGTATCTGCAGGCTGTCCTACCAGGTCAGTCTTTCCTTCTACCCAACAATGCATCTGCTGAAGGCGACCAGCAACTGTCTGTTGTCCGACATAACTGTCCTTTCTGAGGAATCTTGCTTCTGGAGGTCATCCCTTCTGACCTGAGCCCCTTCCTGACTCTATGCCTTCACTGACAAGCAGCCATTTATCCAGCTTCCTCAGAACGTCTCAGTTACTCAGAATGACTGATCAGTTACCTAAAGAGGTTACTGCTTATCAAAGAATAAAACATTCATGTAGAGCTGAACTCAAGGACTAAAACTTCATAAACAGTAAATTCATAAAAGGTCAATTTTATCCTATGTGTACTTGAACCACAATTTAAAAAAATAATAAAAGTTTTCACTCTTTCACTTATATAGGGTTTTTTTAACCAAACTTAATTGTCCTAAATTCTCTAAATTTTTAATTTTTGTTGATTAATCTACAAGTGCTGTGAATTTTCTCTACAAGCTATTAAGTAAAAGAATGCCTTGTTTTTCAAAGTAGCTGTGGAAATTGACAAAAAAACAATTAAAGGCACTTTCCCCATCTTTTTTTGCCTTCAGCAGAACCTTCTTATTTGAACAAGGGCTGGTCGAGTGGCTCAGTTGATTAAAAGCTCGCTCAAGAGTGTAAGCTGAGCTCTGAGCAACAGCGGTTTGATGCCAGCTCAAGCTGAGTTGCCGTTGAGCGGCCAACAGGTGGCAGGATGGCTCAGCTAAAAAAATAAAAATAAATAAAAATAAACTTTATTTGAACAATAATTCAAGCCGATTGAATGAAAATCTCTCTGTCATCTTTGGGCAAGTCAGATCAACAACAAAATCTAAACCCACCATGACCCCATTGGAAATGCCTAACAAAACATTTAGAACTACTATTTTTTAATACTGTGTCTTAGCTCCAGTTGAAGTGAGGACATCATTTTGAGCTGTTTTTACATTAGACCTTCTGGTTATTAAAAAAAAAAAAAAAATGAGGGAAAGATCATAAAGATAAAGGTAGCATTGAAATAATAGGTACACATCAGGGTATGTCTCCTAATTCAAAGGTAAACCATCACACATAAATTTAACTACACAAATATTTAATTTGCATTTGGGGTGGGTGTTTAATACATTCTCAAACTGGATTATTAGCAATTAAGTGAGTCTCAAGTCTATGAAAGGCAACCTGGATGCCACAGGGGAATGTCCATCCGGTAGCCCCATCATCATTTGACCCATAACTAACTTTATGCTTTGATGACTTGTTCTTAAAGTTCTTGATATACAAATAAGAAGCAAATGATCTGCATGGTCTGCTGATTATAATAATGCCTATTACCCAGTTTTGACGATTGAAATCACAATTAGAGAAACATTTCAAAATTCTTCTGCCACGTGTTACGAAGTTAAGACTTTAGTTACAGATTCACAGAATGTCAGTACTGGGGGCTTTCGGAGGAGAATTTGCACGGCTCTTAAAGGATGACAAATATACCCATGACGATTCAATAGACATCCCAAGTCCTCTACAGGCTCTTATACATTCCAGTCATGATTGGATGAGCCAGCCTGTAATAGGAGCAGTTAGAGGTGATGCCAAGATAAGTCTCTAAACACCCTGTGATGTATGGATAATGCTATCAAACAAACAAACAAAATCATAGACAAACTACTGTAACAAGCAAGCCCAGCTTTAGAAAGTAATACCTTGGTTTGTGAACATAATTTGTTCCAGAAACAAACTATTCATATTGCAAGACACAGTTCGTTTACCACATTAAAATGTATTAGAAATGTTTGCTCATCTTGCGGAACACTCGCAAACCAAGTTACTCTCAATTCAAGGTTTTACTGTATTTTGAAAAGGAATAAAAGAGAAAATTTACATATAAAAAATACAGTAATAATATATGCTATTTCTGTAGCACTTTCTGTGAAATAGGTATCATTAACATATATTAGTTAATTTCATCTTGACACAAATCCCTATGACCTAGGTACTTTTATTGTGCTATTTTATAGATCAGGAAACTGAGGCAAGAGAGATTAAGGAATTTGCTGAACATCACACCGCTGTGACTGGCTTGACTTATGAACCCACACATTCTGATTCAAGGGTGCATTTATCTTAACCTAGATGCCAGACTGCTTCTCTGAGAAAATGAATTTCAGTTGCTGCTTCAGCAAGAATTGAGGGAGCACTTTTGAATTCATTCCTGAAATGACCAGGATCTAAGGTCAGCTCTGCATTGCTTCGTGGTTTTTTTTCCCTCCTTCTTTTCAAGGATTGGACAGTGTTAGATCATTTGCTGTATGGTGTTAACATTTTAATTAAACAGAGTCACCTAGACTCCCTTTGTATTCAACTGGGTGATGTATTTGAGCATCTGTGTAATACTGTTATTTATCTGAATTATTGACACAGTGACTAAGGAAGAATGTAAGCAAAATATGTGCTGCCAATGTTTCAAATAAAGCCTGGATCCAGAAGAATACAAATGGTGCTTTCCAGAGACAAATGTTCGTTCCTAAGTGAATGTCCAAACACTAGCGACAAGGAGATTTATGACAATGGAAGAGGATAAGCCTGGAAAATCTAATTTTTACCTAGGCCTCATCTCTGCTGATCAGCCTTCCCTGGTTCCTGTACCCAGTCATGACTTAGCCATCATGTACCAAGGGCCCTCTCTCTTTTGTTTTTGTATAATTGTTCTCCTTCGTTCCACCCATATTTCTGCCTTTAGTATTTCTCTGGCTTATTCCTATTGACTCAAGTCTGGCTGCTGGGTGGCCCCTCTCTGGGTTTCTTGCTGCTTCAACCACACTTCACCCCCCCATCCACAAGGAGTCAGTGCTAGTGAAATATGATGTGTTGATACATAACGAAAACAAAAGGGCATATGAATATGTAATTCGTAAAGCCACCAGGGAAAGAAATGTTGGCATATCTGCTGAATCTACTGCTGGACGCTGGGCACCAGGGTAAATTATCAAGGAGCACTCCTAAGACAAGCTGCCCAGTTTTCAGACTGGGTAAATCACAGCAAGTCATTTACACAGCACAAGGCAGGTATCACAGAATTTATCTCTCTGTCCAGGAATCCTTGTGGATGTGTGTGTTAACTTTAAATCAGTGAACCAAATTGGAATGGGTTTACTTTTGTCCAGCATCTATCTCTTCAATGCCTTCCCTTCATGCATCAGATTGCTAGATACCCATAATCTCTGATCTCTGTTCATAATAAAAAAAAAGACAAAATAACTCCATTCACTTTTTTTTACCAGATTCAGAAAGTTAATGGATGCATCAAGTTCTGTTACATGAGGCTGTATACTCTAAAAATGATGGGGTTGGTATTTACATATTGATCATCATGAGTAATAACTACCTCTCTACTGCTCTTAAAAACCTTTTTATAACTGTTATGAGTCAAGTCCCTCTAAACAGCATGAAATATTATTTGGAACTACAATTAATATATTACTATTTGAAAGTGAGAACAAAAAAAGAAGCTGAAACATTTGATAAAATACATCCTGATAACCCAATCGAATTAAAAGGCACTACTTTTTAACCCCTCTTATTCAGGGGAAAAATGATTTTGACCAGATATAGGAAATTAGTCCAAATTTGAACTGAATATACCATAGCTCAAAGAGTAATGATTGTTTTTCCTTGGGAGGGAAACTAGTGGACTAGGATACAAGGGAAGATGGGAGATTTATAGTTTCCTTTTGTTTGTTTGACTTTTTTTAACATCATATATTAATTTTTAAGATATTAAAATTGATTACTTAATGAACATTTTATATTTTATTAATTATCATGTGGCAAGCAAAATAAAATAGATCTAAAATTCTAAACAGTTTTCTTATTAAATCTCCAACCAGGAATTTGTAGAGAAAGGAAGGAAGAGCAGATCCTTCATATAATCAAGGTAAACAATACATGGTCATTATCTTTTTAATTCATGCCATTTTGATTTTTAATTTCATGTTCAGCTGCATGCAATTCCACACGCTACTATTATGAATCAGCATACATCCACATACTTAAATTTGGGGGTCAGAATTATCTGGATGGCTTCAATTCTTCTCTTCCAGATTATATAAAGCAACACGTACCCTGCACCCCTTTTTTCTTATCATAGTTAGGTGTACCCACAGTGGACTTATGAAAAAATATTACTAGTGAAGGTCACAGGAATTAAAAATCAAACCCTCAAACTTAATTCTACTTCTTGAAGCATTTAAAAGACCACCTTGGCAGTCTAACAGTAAAAAATAATCAGTATTTTCATATGAAAAGGAAATAAAAGGCAGTGTAATATGCAAACAATATGACTTATTGGTGCCATTACAGAAATAATTTTATGAAATGTACAGATCATTTTTTAATGCGTGAAATATTTGTATTCTAGAGTATTTTTTAAATAGAAAGATAAACTAACGTGTTCAGATTCTGCTACTAGTGAACCAGAAAATAAGATGATATTTCCAATCCACTTTATGTATTATTTGTGTGGATGATTGAAGCTTTTGAAAATGAAAATGCTTAATAAGCAAGATTCATTTTTTTAGTTCATAAATAAGTGACCAGATATCTGTATTTTTAAACTACTTTTGGTTTTGAAATTGTGTTGATCCTAACAATAATATAAGGCATTATCTTTAAGTTCATTTCAGTTTTAAATAAATTTGTGTGTGTGTGGGGAGAGAGAGAGAGAGAGAGAGAGAGAGAGAGAGAGAGAGAGAGAGACAGAGACAGAGAGAGAGAGAGACTGATTTTAAGGGAGTTATGGGAGGAAATGGGAAAACAGTGATGTAGAAATGACAAGGATTGTAGTTCAAAATATCCACTTTAACATTTTACTGTCTTTTCCCCAAATTCAATATAGAAACAAGTTCAAGAAGAATTTGTAGACACAGTCAAGAATGTCTCTATTCGTTTCAGTTTCATAGAAACCTATGTGTTCCTACTTAAAGCTCCCAGTCCCAATCTATTTGGAAACAGCCTTCATTTAAACTGACTGTGGTCTATTTTTCTTCGGAGGCTTTCATGGTTAGTAACTTTTTAAAGATTTGGAAGGTGACGAGCATTTGTTGGGTAGGTCTATCTACTGATAACACCTAGTCGATCACAGAAGAAACTCCCATCAGAAGTGTGTGGTTTGGAAGTGCTCTTTTTAAGTGTTCTTGGCTTTATTCAATAAATCCTAATGGATTCTTTTGGCTGGAAACCTTTGCAACCATAGTGATTAAACAAATCAAATGCTGTCTTGCCCTGCCTCCGTCGCTCCTTCTCCACCGCACCCATCCTACAGTTCAGACACTATGAACCATATAGAAGTGCTGAAAAACCTGCTGCTAACTTCATCCCCTCACCTTACCCTGCTCCCCACTGCCAGGTCAGTCCAGATGTGTTCTTTTCTCAGAGAATGTGTTCTTTTCTCAGAGAAAGCCAGTGCTTGCTGGACATCATCCAAATTTCTAATGTTCAAAGTACTTCACATTACTCTCCCCACCTCCCCCTCAAGAGGCTCTTACTCCAATCTCCATTCAAAACAAACACATTTACTTGGACTTCCAAATATGCTCCATATAGGCTCAGTACTGTCACGTAGCTCAGCATCCCCTTGTCTGGAATGTTCCTTCCCTATCCACCTGTTTGCAACCTGACTCTGCCTAAAATTCCCTTAAAGCCAATGTCAAATGTTATCTCTTTCACAAACCTGTACTTGATTGGCCCAAGAGTGATCTCCACCTTGGGCAACCTTCCACTCCTTCAGCACTCAACATTGGCATCCTCTTATCACTTATTCATAAACCTCTTCCTCTTCTTAGATTCTAAGCTCCTGACCAGGAGTCATAGTTTATTCTTCTCTACATACATTGAGGTATCACGGACTGTGTCTTTCACATAGTAGGACCTCAAACAATATTGATCGAATGAATAATCAATGAAAGTGCAAACAAGCTATTTATTTAGCTGAATACTTTTATAGGAGATTCTAGTTTTCTTTTGCAGAAACCTGGGTTAATGCCTACAGTATCTTGCCTCGGCCTCTCTAAACAGGGTATGACTTTATATGCACATTCCATGCTAGCGTATTTTAAATACAGAAAGTCTCTTTACATTAGTGTTTTCTTCAAAGAAGACAGAGATCATTCAACACAACAGATTTTTCACTTACTTTCAGGATCTTTTCAAAGGACAATGGTACTTTGAGCAATAAAGATGAGATAGCGATGTTTGGGTTTTTTCCTACCAATTTGGCTAAGGGAAATCTTACTCCATTTTGGCTGAATCACTGACATAAGATTAAAGACAAAACAATTTGAGAAATTGAAAATGCAAAGCTGTCCATATTTTTAACACTGTGGGTATAGATTTTGAACAAACGTGATTAATCATTCACTTTAAAATTCAGTGGAACACTGGTAACCTAAAGGTCAGAAAATATGACTATGTCCATATTATAAGATGATGACATTTATATCATACTTTAAAGATGTGTGAGAACAAGATGTAACTCATGGCTTATAGGGGCAATCCTTTAATTTTAGGTTTCTCCTTTTCATTCAATCTTTCAACACATTAATTAAATGTCTATGAAATGCCTGGCACCATAGCAGCACAGAAATACATGGTGAGTTCAAAAAGACAGTCTTTGTGTGAATTTTACTTACATACAGTCCTTTTTACATAAAATTTAGTAGTTTTAGAACTGAAGCCTTTGGTGTTTCCTAAAACTAGCTCTTCTGCTTGAGTGTGTAATTTTTGTTCACAGCATCATTTTTCTCCCTTGGACTGATGCCACAGAATCACCAATATTTGTCACATAAGCTATTGCAGTATTCTTCCAATGTTATGTACTTTTCTATACGTTAAGGCATTACATAAATGTCTAGACTCATTTTCATAAAGTTTATTGCTTACCTAATCAAGGACTGATGACTCAAATTGACCCTTGAGGCATTAGGTAAAATTGCTGAACCCTAATTTTTTCATCTTCATATGCCACATTTTTTTGGTAAGCATACTCCCAGTTTCACTATCCCAGACATACCCCAGCCATTTCCTCCTCTGTATATCTACTTTTGCCATCCCTCCCTGTGACGCACTATTTGTCCTACATAGCGACAGCCATTGGACAGCCTTCAAGAAACACTTTAAACAATAATTTCTCTAGAAAGTCTTAAACGATGATCACAGATGCAGGAGCTTTATCATCCCTGGAAACCCACATTTCATCCTTTGTACTTTTTAACAACTCCGTACATTCTACTTCACTTTGTCCAATAGTTCACTAAGCTATACATCTCTTGGATAGAGGGAACGTTAGTTACCATTGCTTGCAGTCGGTGCTCAAAAACTTTCATTCAATCATTGATATTTCTGATTACAGATCTTTTTCTAAATCTTATACATCTGCGAAGTTTTACATAAATTATGGCAAGAGTGATTAGTATGGTTTCCATACCATCCGAAAGATCAATAATAAAACCCGGTGAGGGGAAAGGACGCTGGTCCGTGGTGCTTCGGGCCTGGGCGCGCTGCAGCCTTTTCATCACATCTGTGGATTGCTTTTAATTTGCTCCTTTACTTCTCTTCCATTTTTCATGTTTTTCTCTCATGCTTATACTTCTCTATACACATATGAGGCCTACAGGGATATTCTCTGGTATTTTGCTTATCTCTGCCAGTAGCACTCAAAGATAAAAACATTTCTGACTTCTGGGAAAAATAATAAGGACTGATAATTGCCTTTCTAGGGAATTGCTAATCTCTAAACTAACCTCCAGAATTTGTGGAGAAAAACAGAATGAAAAGAATTCAGGCTGAATTTCAGTGTTTATTTTTAAAACTCTCAAATGAATAGTCAGTCAACACAGGTGGCATCAAAGGAAAAAACAAACAATTAAAGCTGACATGTACGTGTTTGTGTATGTGTGTGTATATATATTTATATCTATCAACTATATACATTAAAAGAACATAAATATACCTCAACAGTTTCTTTGAGCGCGTTTTCTTTCTAGCCCTAGTCCCATTCGTGTAGTCTTACTGTACTGCCAAAAATGAATTATTAAAAAGCAGAGGTGCTGAATCTAAGCTAAAAATGAATATAACTACATTTTTTTTTCCTGCTGAAAAGTTTTTTCTATACCTATACTACTCTTTCTTAGGTTTTATTTATACCCACAACTTTGTGATAGAAGACAATGGTTTTCCCAGTAAATGCCCCTCTTGAAATATGGAGCAAATTAAAAATAATAACTATAGTGACTATAGATTATTTAGGGTGAATGGGTAGAAAACCACTTACCCCCTGTTGCCACAGTGATTTCACGTAGGAAATGGCCATAAAATGGAAAATCGAAGGACAGATTCACTCTCTGCAAGGAACAAAACCAGAAAAGAAAATCAATAATGTGCATAATGGTAAATGTAATATGAAGTACCTTCCACTTAAAAAAATGATGCTTCTACTTTATACCACTCTTATCGCAGTTGCCTTTTAAAACCTAAATCAGGGATGATAAGAAAAGATATTTTTTTTCTTGTAATTAAATATTTGAAGTATGTAAAAAGGATAAATAAAGCTGGGCTATTATGGTCTGTTGGTCTGTTCTTTGCTTACAGAGGAAATCTGGGAGTTTCATGTCTGAATCAAATATTCTCTCTGCCATCACCATTGCCTTTCAGATATCCCCTGAAAATCGGTTCAGTCATCATGATGAGCAATTGATTCTGGAGTTCTTTTTAGTTTGATTTGTCTTCTCCAAATAATGATAGAGATGTTATCTGCCAAATTTTATTGAACAAAAATCAAAAGATTTTCTTTGATGCAATTATGTATTCAACTTATTTTCTGTATATCACATAATGGAAGGCAATTTCATGGAACAAGATATCTTGCACCTACAGATCTAGACTTGCAGATATTTTTATTTTTTAGATGCAGTGAGCTCTCCAGATTCAGTATATTATGTCCACTTTTAAAAGTATAGTTGAAGAATAAAAGATGTTAGTTACTGGAGAGCTACTTTTGTGTAGAGAAAAGGTGGGGAGACTTAGGAAGAAAGGTCATAAATTTTGCATCTCTTTGTTCTAAAAAGAGGCCTGAAGCTTGTGTTTTATATATATATATATATATATATATATATATATATATATATATATATTAATAGTATATAGTATATTAAAAGCACACACTATATATAATGTCATATATAGTAAAATAACAAAAACAAAATAACAAAGCAAAACAAAGAAACAAAAAACCCTAGATTTTTTATGTTTGAGATAATATGAACCAAATGTACTATTAGACAAGAAACAAGAAAAACAGTGAGTTATAACAAAGGTGATTGACTGAAATAAAAGAATCCAGAGGGAAATTAATTAGTTGGTTTGGAGCCCAACAGCATTACAAACTACCTATAGAAAAAGGTTATTGTGTTAAAATTCAACAGATTTTTATAATACATCTTTCTGAAGGCACAAATTTAAAAAAAGAGAGAAGTATATTTAGATTGAATTTAGCTCCTTCAAATTTTGAAAATGATTGCCGTTTTACATCCATCAGAGATTCCTACTAAATTATTTGGCATGACATTATTCATTCAAAATTTACAGTGACTTTCAATTAGGCTTTCTTTCCTTTGTAGTAAAAGCTGCATCTTCAGACAGGGTTTATCATCATTTTTAGTTTTTGCTGACTAACAGGAACAACAAAACCCATTTTCAGGGGACTAAGTGAAATGAGTGATTGTTACTGATCCAAAATAAAAGCTTCAATGGAAAAATCATGTATCTCCAAGAAGGTGTCAGAAAACATTTTTTAAAGATACTTGCTGTGGTATATTGTTCTCCATCATTCTAATTTATTTCATGCTCATAAGCAAATTGGTAAAATTTACAAACCTTTGTCATTCTCGCTTTCACACTAGGAGTTTGGTTTAAACATCTATCAAGGACAAACTCTATCAGTTATACCAAGGATGAGTCAGAGGAATATGATATTAGTTTCTCAACCACTTCAAGTATTTCAATAGTTTTAGAATAAGATTCATATACACACATACATAAATTAAAGACTTTTTCAAAAAGCAAATAACTCCTTAAATAAAATTTGTTGCTATACCATCCTAAAGAGCAATCAATGAGTGAAATGCTCCCTGTGTAAATCACCTCTTAACCTTAATTATCATCACCGTGACTGCCTCACACTGATAAGAAATAGCAATGCCAATTTAGAAAGATGCTAGCTTCTCAACAGTTGGGCAATTTCTCTCCAGGCACCACTGACACCCTTCCCCAAATACAGGTCACTATTGTTGCAGTAACTTCCTTGGAGGTCTCTTGGCTCTGATTCTCCTACAATTCGTTCTCCTATCTAGCATGTCACTCCCCTACTTCAAATCATTCAATCTCAAATCCCACTATCCTTGGAATGAATGCCAAAATACTGAAATGCACTCTACGGCCCACCACTGATTGCTCGTGCTACCGCATGGTTTTCCCTTCACAGCCTCTGCTCCAGCCAGCAATCTACTGGGTCTTCGGAAAAGTCATGATGTATTTTGTGTATGTTTTTCAAAGGTTACTTATTTATATAAAGAATAAAGATCAATCAATGATATATTGCCCATTTTGTTTGATAACCTTTTGCCATCTTTCAGTGGGCTTCATAATTCCTCATTCATAGAAGGTCCTGTCTTTATTGGCGAAAAACTGAACAAGGTGCTGATTTACAGCCTTATCTGTTTTTCCTTTGTTTTTAGCTCAGCCATCCTGCCACCTGTTGGCAGCTCAACAGCAACTCAGCTTGGGCTGGCATCCAACCACCGTTGCTCAGAGCTCAGCTCGTACTCTTGAGCAAGCTCTTAACCAATTGAGCCACTCGGCCGGCCCTACAGCCTCATCGGAATTGAACGTTATACCACCCAAGGAGTTTTGAAGAGAGCAAAACAAGTGGAAGTCTGACGGCGCAAGGTCAGGTGAGTATGGTTGGTGTGGCCACACATCCCATCCCAGCTCCAGTAATTTTTGATGGGTGATCAAACTTGTGTGTGGTCTTGCCTTGTCGTGATGGATAACTCCTGTATGATTAATGAGCTCTGGATGTTTCTGGATAATGGATTTGTTCAAACTGTCCAAATGTCAACAGTACACATTCGAATTGCGTGTTTGGTTCCTTGGTAGGAGCTCGAAAAACACACCTTTAAAATCCCACCACACTGAGAGCATAACCTTCTGCTGATGAATGTCTGCTTTCGATGTCGTTTGAGGCGAATCATCACATCGGGACAAAGACTGTTTGCGCACCACATTGTTGTAAACAATCCACTTCTCATCACAGTTATCAGTCACTTCAAAAAAGGCATATTGCAGATGTTTATATGCGCCATCAAACGAACTTCTTTGAGTTCATGCAGAACCCAAATATCAAGCTTGTTTACATATCCCAGCTTCTTCAGGTGGTTGTGAATGCTGGAATGATGGATGGTCAATGTTTCTGCAATCTCTTGTGTTGTGTAACGTGGGTTTGACTCGATCAATGCCTTTATTTTGTTGTCATCAACCTTGGTGAGCCTCCCTGACCGAGGAGCGTTGTTGAGATCAAAATCACCAGCATGGAATTTTGTGAACCATCCTTGGCACTGACATTCTTGCAAAGCATTGTCACCGTAAACTTTATGCAACTTTTCACAAGCTTGACGCGTGTTCTTCCCTTCATGGAAATAAAACAGTAAAATATGGCAAAAATGCACAGTTTGGTCTTCCATCTTCAACTTGTTGTAAAATCTCCAAAACTCAACCAAATCGCTCAATTTTTTTTTAGAATAAAGCTAGAACTGTCAGCTGTCAAATGACATAGCAATAACATAGATGCGAATGACTCTAGTACTTCAAAAAATGAACTAGTGCCGTCTGTCGCAAACACGCGTCATGACTTTTCCGAAGACCCAATATCACATCTTCTAGTTTGCATCCGCCACCCTTAATCCTTGGCTCGCCTACTTTTCCATGATGTCTCTTCTGATGGTTGTTGTCTCTCAACCTTGGTCAGTCATGGCTTTCATATTCGTTAAGGCTTGGCTTAGTTTGGGCTACCCCAAATAGCAACCTTGGCCTAAGGACTAACAGGCAGATAGGTTTTCGGGAAGATGGCCCTAGGGAGCATTTGCTAAAGGAAATGGCAGAAGTGAGATAAGGAAAAGGGAAACACAAGCCATAGGTACGTTATTGGGTGTGTTACGACTATGGCCAAGTCTCCCCTTGGAAGCCCTCTGAGAGAGAGCAGGGAAAACATGCCTCAGAATCCTTTCACTGGAGGGTGATTGGAACCATGTCCATCAACTCCCATTCCTTATTGACTGAAGTTTGCTCCTGGGAGTGGTTAGGTCCCCTTCTCCCTCAGACTACTCTTGTCTGTATCCTCAGCCAAAAAGAAGAGACAGAGCACTTGAGCTAGTAAGTTGCTAGTATGTTAGAAACTGCTTCCCACAGTCTCAGGTGAACTAAAGGAAGTGAAGGGATATAGGGCAAAGCACCAACAGATACGGTCAAGTGTCACATCCTCAGAGAGACATACCTTGACTTCTCAGTTGAAATTATGTCTTCCTACTGTATCTCACTTAGCATTGTCTACATGTACACACATGCATAAAAAAACTGCCTAAAGTTCATATTGTAACTGCTTCAAAGTAAAACTAACTCAGCAAAGGGTATTTAGGTATGGCCCCCATGGGGAATGGGAATTTGAATCCAGGTTTGATTTATAACAAAGGCAATGCTCTTAATCACTGAGATATTAAAAACAAAATAATAAGAAAAGTCACACTTAAAGGCGAATTTTTGAAAATTATTATTATCCCTTTTTTTAAACACACATATACACAAACACACAAAAAATACTAAATCATAAACAAAAACAAACACTACAATTTCATAAAGTGCTTTGAAGCTAAATGATTATATATTCAACATTATTATCTTTGGATAATTGGGTCATTAATCTGTCTCAGTATGGTATATAAAATAGGCATTGGGGGAACTGAAGGAAAGTTGTATTTGTTCATTCATTCACCTGTCAATCATTTATTCATACCAGTCAATCATTTATATATACCAGGCACTAAGTCAGGGATAAAACAGTAAATAAGTCCCACCTACTTCCTTCCTTGAAGGAGTTCACAAAGTGGTACAGGACAGGCTCACAGAAGGATGAACTATAGGACCAGGCAGGGGCAGGATAAAGACCAGGAGAAGACAGTAAACCCAGAGGAGATGGCACTGAGACTGACTCTTGGAATGGAGGGGGATGGGGATGAAGAAGAAGGGGAGGGGATTAGAAAGCATAAATTAGTAGCCACAATATCGCCATGGAGATAAGGAAGACAGTTTGGGGAATATAATCAATAATGTTGTAAAGATTTTATAGGGTATCAGATGGGCACTTGTCTTATTGGGAGACCACTTCATGGATGGTGTAGGTGCCTGA
The DNA here is from genome assembly GCA_033961575.1 of Aselliscus stoliczkanus. NCBI lineage: Eukaryota > Metazoa > Chordata > Mammalia > Chiroptera > Hipposideridae > Aselliscus > Aselliscus stoliczkanus. Next base: position 47,997,425 of record CM066734.1, read on the forward strand.
CCACAGCGCACTACACATGAAGCTGAATAATAATGTCAACTATAATTTAATATAATTATATAGTCACAGGATGTGGAGTACAGCATAGGGAATAGAGTCAATGGAATTGTAACAGCTATATACAATGTCAGAGGGGTAGTAGATTAGAGGAAGGGGATATCACTTTGTGAGGGGTGTAAATGTCTAACTACTACATTGTTTTGTACATCTGAAACTAGTTTAAAAAAAATAAAAAATAAACTTCAGAAATTAGCCAGATGAGACTTGACGGCAGAGGAGCAGAAAGAATGGGTCAAAATATATGTAGAAAGGGAAATTGGAAGGACTCCGTGATTAAATGGAAACATGGGTTGGGAGTGAGGGAGGGCCGAGTGGAATAAAGGACAGGTTTCTAGCTGGGGGACTGGTGGACCACACTGCCACTAATTGAAATGATGAATATAGGAATATAGAAATACAGGAATTAATTTTGATTAAGTGTGAGAAGACTTGCTGTGTCACTAATTAATTATGATCCTTTATCTACATAATAAAAACAAATAAAAATGACCCAAAATTGTATATGCCACAATTCTTCTACAACCAGAAAGGCTAAGAGAATCCTGGACATTGTCACAAAAAGGCAATTGTAAAGAAAAAGAAACATAATATTGAGACGATGGTGTAATTAAAGTACCTTGAACATTATCCTGTCTTGGATCTCATCCCTTAAGAAATACCAACTGTAAAAGGAAAAAGGGTTCAAGAAAATTGTCAAGTGAAGACACAATAAATTAATTAAGGGTCTGGGCAAAATACCAAATAAAAGCTTAGAAATAAAAATTTAAAGAGCATCAGTGACATAAATAACACCAACTGAATTTATTGCTTCCTTACACCCTGTGGAAAGGAGTTAACCATTTGAAAGAAAAAGTATGGTAATTTTGAGACAAGCAAAGAAAGTACCACTTCTTCATATGGGGGGAAGGATAAATTTATGAAACATTCTCTGAAGAGTTTGTGGAAGTATGTTTATAGATTCCCGGTGGTACATGGATAGCAGGTAGAGCCAATATATGGCTGTGACCTCCAAAATGACATCCTGTTCCCCACAACGTACACCATGAAATTATAATTAACAGATATTCCGCCCTGCCCAAAATGTCCATGGAGACATTTGGTCCACACCAAGTGGTCTAGATAACTGGTCCTGTCAAAAACGTCTACGCTTACAAAACGGCCCTGGGTGCCAATAGCCCCTAACATACTTTTGGTTTACAGGATTAATGTATAAAAAATAGTATCATGTTTTATTGGTCCAATAAATGCATTGTGACTGTACTGGCTTTAATAACCCTTCTTGTCTTAGCAGCCTCGCTGGTCACGGCACATGGGTTAGGTAGATGGGTCAGCGTGAACCAACTGTCTCTGCGGATGTTTTGTGGACATTCTGGACAGGCCCAAATGTCCTGCAAGGGAGATTACTGTTGGGAACAGACTATCAGACTCAATCAGGGTCATGAGCCTAGATTTCTAAGTGCAGCCACATCTCTTCCACATTTTTCTTATGCCTATTGTTATTTGTTTCTGACTAATTATTTTAATCTCTTCTAATTCTTTTTTAGTAATACAAGAGTTATAATCCTAAATACACTGTTCCAGTTTAACTTGTTTGCCTGTTTCTCAGTGGTATTACAAAGACAAATTAATTAGTCAATGCCTGTCAAACCTTGAAGACAGAAACCTCTTAATAAGAGTTAAGTATCTGGTGTGGTCACTTCTATAATCCTCAAAACCATTTTTTAAAAAGCCATTAATAAAAACTGCTTTTTGTTTTAGGATAGCTTCCACTTTATAGTAAAATAAGGCATAATCCTGCTGAAAGCAGCACGTGGGAATAAAACTGGTAGAAACTAAACTTTAAATAATTGCTGGTGTCATGAGTTCATGATAGCAAAGGGTCGAAAGGGTATAGGTAGTATCCATTTGTTCAAGAATAAATCAATGGATTAATTATTAATTTCTATACATATTTTAACATTCCATTTTTAATCATTCCAGTAATTTTATGTTTATTGTGAAGCTTTCTGATAGGTGGGATATTAGTAGTAGTAGTAGTAGTAGTAGTAATCGTAAAGTGAGATTTGTGTTATTTTTTTCAAAAAGTAGATTAAATAAATCTTGTCAAATTATTTTCAGTTTATTTATATATGTTAGGTATGAACTTTGATAGGAATTGCAAAGTTTGAGAAAAATTACATTTTGTTTTACTTTAATGGATATTTCTAGTGATACTTCTAAGATAGTTCTAGAATATTTGTGGCTTTCATCTGAAATACCTGAATAAATTATCTTATTTCCAGAAGCTTTATATCTCTAATAAATAAAAATGGTTAAATGATCATTCTTATTAGATTATTTTTATAGATAACTCTGAATAAATTTAATTTTTTAATTGGGACGTGGTGTATTCTTCCAGCTTTGGAACTGAATTAGGTCCAAATAAAACACATTTATCTATAAGTGCTTAGAATAGATTATTGCTGTCTTACTTCTCTACTAACCATGGGACACATTTCACAGTCTTTTAATGGAACTAGATGGAGGATTGTTTTTAAAATTTCAGTGGTTCTTTCCTAATTTTTGAATGATATTACATGGTTTCAGAGTCTGAAAGACTAGAAATTACATCCGGCTTTGGTAGTTAGAAGCTGTGTGATTTTATAAATCATTTAACCTCTTTAAGCTACAATTTGCTCATGGGTGAAGTGAAGACACTTCTTTAAAGGTTATTATAAGGACCAAATAATCAAATAACATCTGGACCTTCATAAGCACTGAGCCATTGATGGTTAGTATTATATCATATATACAAAGATGTCTAGCATGACAATAGTTCCTTAAAACTAGTTTCCTAAACGAAAATAGCTCCTATGTGATTTCTAATAAATAGCTGGAAATGATTTGCTACTGTTGTCTCTAATACCAGTGCAGACAAATCACTTCTCTCATGGACTCATATCATAATTAGATATTATGTTTCTGAGTAATGTTATGATGCCCTCATTTTTGTTACATTGAAATAATTATAACTGTTGTGTAGGAGAATGGAATTGGCATTTAATATATCGGACATTATGGTAAATATTTTGCCTGTGTTTAGCACATATGGCCGCTAAAAGTAGGTAAAAGTATGATGAGAAACAGGGTATCTATATAGTCACAAAATATCTTGCAAAAAGATATTTGATAATTATAAAAGGAGAAACAGTAACTTTATAATGAAGAAACATAATCTGGAAGACATCACCTTAAGCAGGTGATCAAAGTTCACATCACCAGTGAACTACTGACATCATGTGCCCCCCGATATGATACACAATGAAGGACAAAATGCCATTTGCTGTGGTGTTCTTGTCAAAAGCAGTGACCTGCCTTTATTCATAAAGAAAAACAAAAATTTGAAGGCAAACCCCAAATCAGGGACATTGCACATACACACAAAAAACTGGCCAGTACTGTCAGACAGTGTTAAGTTCATGAAAGACACAGGAAGACTGAGGAAGGGTCATACATTGAAGGAGAATATGGGGTTTAGACAAATAAATGCAATGTGGGTGGTATATTGGATTCTGGATAAGAAAACATGATGGTTTGTAGACAATTAACAAAATATGGATAAAGCCTATAGATTAGTCAAGAGAGTAGTGCCAATGTCAATTGGTATCGATAATTGTACCATTAGTATGTAAGTTGTTAACAGTTGGGGAAGCTGGGTGAAAGTTATATAGGAAATCTTCCAATAATCATTACAAGCTCTTTTTATAAGCCTGAAATTAAAAAAAAAAAAGAAAAAAATCACAAAAAAAGGATAAATAATACGTTCAAACCACTAGTAGTGAAGCCTGGATTTCAATCCACATATGTTTGACTCCCAAACTCTGAGTCTTGGCCATGACATCATTCTATTTCCCTTCTGTTATAGTAGGCATTCTTTTCCTACATGGTATCAGACCTTCTGTAACTGTGTTTTCTGTTTTCTACCAGGAACCCTTAATAGCGTCAGTCTTTCGTGTTTTTCTTTTTAGTAGATGTAATAATTTTCTTTAAAATGCAGTAATAGTGTCTGAGACCAAAGTAAAAAGACAAAATCTGGAAAGGTAGAGCAGCCTTCTCAGATGAAATGCACGGATTCACAGGAACTAGACTATTAACAGAGCACCATGCTGGGCGGAGCCATGGCGAGCGACCCCACTGAACCCTGGTAGGACACAGCGGTAACATCTCAGGTGATGAGCACGGCCTGAACCACCTTTTTTTTTTTTTTTTTTTTTTTTTTCACATTTGGGGTTCAGATGCTTCCATTTCTTACCTTCCCAGGATAGGCCCAGGGGCCTATTTTCTAAACTTCCAGAACACTTCTTTTCTTTTCTTACAGTTCTCAGTGGTAATTGCCTTTCACTGGTTTATTCACCTATTTAACTCAACTCACTTATAAAAGTAATATCAACTGAAAGATAGCAGAGGGATATAAATACGAGTATATGCACATGTATGTAGGAAGCTACAGAGAGAACAATGTTAATGCCACAACAACCAACTATTAAAGAGAGAATGGACTACGGAGAGGCATCTATGTGCGGGTAACAGCCATGCAAACTCCTGGCGATATGCTCTGAAGTAAGATCCTGCTTCTAGGCTGAAAATGAACTGCATGTATTACAGAAAGAAAATAGCTGCAGCAGGCAGAGTAATTCATAATGCTTTTCCCATTGAGGATTTTTTAGAAAATGGAACTTTAACCAAGTCTCACACCTGGGAGGAGTGAACAGGACATGGGTCATTAATCCAGTGACCGAAAACACTGGAAACCTAATTAAAAGATCAAACTGTTCACAGAAAGGGGCTAATCAACATGCAAATATAAAGATGAGGGACTGGTTACTCCTTTTCCGAAATAAAGCCCGTCAATTGAATTGATTATCTGAGTTAGAAATTCCACCTGCATCAGCACTTTTTTCATAACCGAACCAAGAACTTCATTAACCCTGCACATTGAGTGATGCTCTGCATGGGACTGATCAAAATCAGAAAACAAAGTGTAAACGTTTTGCAGTTACCTGATGTTCACTCATGTGGCTTTGAGATTAAGTGAACTATCACCATATCTTTTGATCTCTCCCATCTCATGGTTCCCAGCAAACACTGGGCTCACAGGAACTTGCCTGTACTGGAACATTCTGAGAATTCTTCAAATCAGTGATGTGACTATTTCCCAGTCTGACAGGGTGCAGAGTAACAATGGTTCAAGAAACAGAGCAAGAATAACAGGCTTTTATAAAGAAGTCCCTGGGGGGTAAATGGGGGAGGGTAAAGGCTAGAAGAAGCCATTTCTGGATTTTTCACATTGCTCTAGAATCAAGGCGGTGGGTTCCGACACAGTTTCTCAAGCCAGGGTGTGTACAGCACGCAATTAGGGCTCTTGTTAAAATGCAGGTCCTGAATTGGTACGTCTCGGGGTGAAAGGGCTGAAATTCTGTGTTTCTAATAAGCTCTCAAGGCTGGTGACAGTCCTCCGGGACCCCACTTTGAGCGGCAAGACTTGATGTCATATAAACGCTCTTTGGCACTCTAAAGCTACTGCTGTAAGGACTTTGACAAACGTGAAATGGATTAAAAGGATAAATAGACTTGATTCTGGATAACATCATTTCACTTCGCCTGGTAGCACTTACATGGTCCAAAATTTTCCATTCCAGGAATTGAAGCATGGTGGTAACTGCTAGCTAGCCACCTTTAAAGCAATGATTTGCAAAACCTCTTTGCAGCTCTAATACACCTGAGGGCAATGACACTCTTGTTACTTCCTTGACCAGTGACCCTCAAACAGGGCAGGCAGGAAGAATACTGCTGTGGGTTTATCCTTTGCAGTCTGCAAAGACCCTTCCTTGTCTCAGTTGATTACAACCTCTCCTCCCTTCTTTCCTGTTAGTGGAGAGCTACTGTTTTAAAGGTAAATAATTGCATGATGATTATTAGTATTACTGTAACAGACATCTATAAGAGTGTGCCAGCCACTGAGCTAAGCATTGTGCAAAGGTTAAATCATTTAATTCTAATGTCAACCTTAGAAGGTAGGTACCATTATCATTCCCATTTTACAGATGAGGAAAGTAATTAACAGGGAGTAAAAAGCATGCTCAGTGTCACTCAGCTACTAGTTGGCAAAGTGGGGACTCGAACCCAGCAGCCTGTTTTATAACTCTGCAAGTTTAAACACTATCGAGCTACCCCTTGACAGATGTGTTACAATTTGGAATTCAGTGCAGACGAAGGACATCGGAAGAGTGACTAAATAATTCAAAACTTGATTACAGGTTGAAATTGAAATTTGGCCAAGTTCAATTTTAGCTCTTCATCCTTCTCTGCTAACTTCTCTTTACTTAATTTTGTATTTGGAAATAATTTCAAAATAAAGTCACAAACATGACACAAACAGCCCCCTGTATCTTTTATGCAGATTTGCCAAGTGTTAACAGTTTTGCCCCATTTGCCAACTTCTGGATTTTTCAAAAGCTGAGGCAATTGATGCCTCTCGATACAGCTTTCAAGAGGTGCTCCTTTAGGACACCCTATGTGGAGCTACAGATGAAGGCACCTGGCCCAGGTGCCTAGCCTTGGCCTGCTTATCAGGAGAGAATCTTACATGGCATTTCTTCTCTGATAGCTTCTGCATGACAAGAGATTCCTAATGGCACTTCATCAATAATTGAGAATGGCTGAAGGAGTTTCACTTGTAGTCCCATTGGCATTTTAACAAAGCGCTTTCAATGAAGAAAGAGGAACCTACTCTCCCAGGCTAGGCAGTTCTGATGGGAAGTCTCTTTATAAACAAAGCATGTGAGGGTGTGACTATTTCCCTAGGGTAATCATCTACGATGTAAGTGATGAGCTATAATTTGGTAAGAAGAAACAGACAAAAAAATAAACATGAAAATAAGTTTAAAATATTTAAAAAGATTGTAACTTGTCAAGGAATTCTCCATCTCAAAATTGCTTAAGTCTTTTATCTTCAATAATTTAAGTTTTTTCACAAGAATTAAACCGACGCTTTTAGTTGTAGTCATTCTCCAGGAATATTATATTCCATTTACATTTTGCTAACTTTTCTGTTACATATTTCCTTGCAAAAGTCATGTGAAAGCTTCCTCATTTAATAACTTCAGGATGACAATATGTTTTGCACTCTTGTAATCTAAAATTAACCATTGTTAAATCTTCATGGGTTTATGGAGAGATCTCAGAAAAGATGATTAAAAACAGGTTGGAGAAGAGGATCTAGGATGAAAGAGAGGAATACGTGAGCTTATTTATTCCACCTGAGACATGGCAGTGGGTCCTGTTAGCAGTTTTCATTATGAAAGTTTAAAGTTAAATTTTCTAGGAGGGTTTCATAAAACCTCGAGTGTTTGCCTTACACGTAACTTTAAAATGTTAAGTAGATATTTACCTATCTAGAATTATTTTATAGCCATCACTGGTAACATAGAATGTATAAAATTACCTACTATGACTAATTTTATATAAAGAATGGTGCCCATCTTCCAGTGAAGCACAATATGGAGAATTATGATTAAATGGAACTGAAACATGATGAACTCAGGTATGAGTTTTAAAAAAGAAAGTATGTTCTTGCTTTCGAAACCTAAGGCTTGTTACATGGATAAAAACTGATCACTGGGGAGGGCCGGCCGAGTGGCGCGGTGGTTAAGCGCTGGCTTGGGAAGCCAGAGGCCCTGGTTCGGTCCCACATATGAGGGCCAGTGACACTGCCCTCAAAAAAAACAGGGGCTTCATAAGGCTGCTATCTTCAACAATCTCCAAAGGCCCTTCCATGTCTAAAATTTGGTTCCTAGATTCAGGGAGGGTGTCACAGTAGCGTAAATAATTAGTAACATATACATCTATTCATGTAATTAGATCAGCAAAAGGGGTTTACTAAACTCAGCCTCTTAGATGGGCCTAAAGAATGTTTCATCCGTGTTGTTAACACCAACAACCAGAGAGCGGATATGAGATATTTCCATGTATTCACTGGCTTTGAGGCAGGTGAACCAGCTCATTTACGTGGCACCCAGAGGAACGGAACTCAGTTACTGTAATTTCACAGTTACTGTAATTTCACAGTCGTTTTGTGTAATGGAACAAAGGTAGGCCTTTTGTTTCCATAAAAGACCCTCAAACAATACTATATTCAGGGCATACAATTATTCTCCAAATTGATAAGTGATGTAAGTACAATATCAGCAAAATGAATTAACTAAACCAAAATTAAGCTGGAGAGGCATGCAGAGGCACAACTCCTCTCAGTTTGTTATTAAATAGAGGAAAAATCTATGAAGAAAGCCACGTACTGCCAGGCTGATGAACCATTATGTCTTACTTAAAATGAAGCAACCCAAAGGACAGAAGGCAGTGAGTTACTCAACCAGAAAAAATAAAAATAAATAAAAGCAACTTACTGTTAGACACTGTGAACAGGGATCAGACAGAAATGTGTGGCCTAGATAATAGCCTCATAGAGAGAGCAAATTAAATTGCCTTTCGAGTTAATCAGTTAGAAAAATAAGCACTTATCAGCAGATTTTCTGATGCACAGAAACAAATGAAATTGTGCAATATGAGCTAACAATTGATGAAAGTCACCAGGGGCATCCAAATTTAGTTCTCCCAACATTATGCAAATGCAAGACTGATGGAAATTCTTGTTGAAATGATGTTATTTTCCTGGGAGGAAAACAAAACAAAACAACAAACCTTCCAGAAAACTTATTTTTAAAAAAATGAAAGTTTCTGTATATATTCAAGTAGCATTCTGTATATATTCAAGGACAGTCTAATTTTTAAGTTTTAAAACAATCACCACAATCAAAACGTACAAGTTTCATGAAAAACCTTACCTGCATTAAGAGAGAGAGAGAACAGAATTTCATATTCATGAGGCTGGGGTTTCTTATTGAAAGAATCAATCTTCCTATCAGCATATAGAAAGATAAAACTTTTTAAGCTAAGAGTATATTTATGTCTGGCAAAGAGTATGTAGGTGATATCTTGGCAAAAAAATGTAGAGCGATATCTATCTATCTATCTATCTATCTATCATCTATTTATCTAGAGAAACTCTTAGAGAGTACTTAAGAATTAATTTATTTTGTGGTTATTATTTTCTGTTGTAAAGAATTAGGACTCTCAGAGTGGTGGGTTGGTTAGGAATTGGCTTGGGATGCCAGCTCGGAGCAGCAGGACCCAGTTCGGATCCCACATAAGGGCCAGTGACACTGCCCTCTACAGCTAAGATGGTAAACAACAGCTCCACCTGGAGTTGGGCTGCTGTGTGTCACAGGTGACAGCATAGGCTGCAGCTGGCGTGAGCTGCCATGAGCAGCCGTCCAGTGGCCGGTGAGCGACTGCCTCAGCTAGGAAGAGAGCAATGATCACAATACGAAAATGAGCCAGTGAAGCAACGTCCTCCAGAACTACACTGAAGAACAAAAGGACAGCAACGTCTGTTCCCCTTTCCCAATTCCCCAACGCTTATCACCTCCCCCAATACAGCAATTAAAAAAAAAAAAAGCCTTAAAAAAAATTAGGGCTCTCAAATAACAAAGGCTTGCAACCTCATTTTTATTTGATGTTTTTCATATCCTTTCATATCTATTTCATTTTTATTCTTTGGTAGCACCATAGGGTAGACAAGGCAGACATTTTTTTCTCCTTTCCAGGTTATTAAATTGAGATGCAGAGAGGCCAGAATCCAAGAAAATGAGTTTTGGAGCCAAGGTTTTGTATGTTCTACAACGCTGGACTGCTTCCATGGGGACAGTGGTACCAAGTTGTGAATCAGAATTTCATAAACTATAGTTTCGTAAGGTAAAATAATCTAATTTGACTGGCTATTGAGTCAAACTTTGTACTCAGCAATTAATTATATAATACGATATAGAAGTATAAAGGGAAAAATTAAAATTGTGGAATTTAAAGATCCACACAGAGGGAAAGAAACAAGTACAAACTAGTTCCTAGGTTTGTAGTCAGAAACTTCTAGATCTGCAACCTAACAACTGTGTGACTTTCAATAAAGGACAAAATATCCAATTAAGTACCAGGAGTTGAATATAAAGTGCTTGGCTCATTGCTTGCCATATGGTAAGGGCTTATGCAAATTTCTCAACTTCCCTTTATCTAGGAAGATATGTTCCTTCCTTTAATTTGTCAAAAGTAAAATCAGGTTTTAACATGTGCTTTTTTTTGCAATAATGACTTAACAAATGCTGTTTAAACCAAAAAGGACATTGAAAAGATTTAAACAGAAAAGGATAGTGGGGAAATTAAAAGAACATGTAATCAAACTACATGTTCTTTATATATATATATATATATATATATATATATATATATATATATATTATATATTGTACATACATTTTATATATATATATTATATATATTATATATATATATATATATAAAATGTAAATACCAATGACTGTGGCTTACATTATAAAAGGAAACAGAAATCAGTGTGTTTGGCATGTGGAACCTGTGAATTAAAAGATATGTAAGTTTTACTCTGCCCTGAAATTGTAAGATATTATTGTAGATGGGAGAAAAGGGAAAACTCTTACTCTATTCCCACCCTCCTTCTCTTTCTACACTATTAATCTAAGATTCCAAAATGCTGTTTGGACCACATTTATAAATGATGGTGGGGGAGGAACAAATATTTTTTAAAAATCATGCTTTCAGGTCTGACACTTCTGTATCTTCCCCTGATCCATTCTGAGGAAGCCAGGAAGGGGTGGGGGTGGGGGGGAGGGACTGCATCTTCAGGAAAATCCACCTACAGCTTTTTCAGTCTACCTCCTGCTTCCCCAGGGCTGGGCTAGTTAGCCAAATGCCCCCCACCCCTGCCATCCGCCTCCCCGGCTGCTCCAGCTACATCATTCTTTTCTCTTTTTTTGCCTAACTTGTTGACAGATTACATGCCCTTGGGCATGAAAATTACATTATTTGGCGATAAGGTTATAGAAACTTCTGACTTCCCTTATGGATTAACTTTAAATCAAGTTTTCCTGCCCGCCAGTCACCAGAGAGCTCCTCCCATCAAGGATTATGACAATAAGCAAACTTAATGAATAAAGAGTATTCCTTGTTTCCCATTTGCCATTTTTACTTGTGATAAAGCCTTTCAGTAACATCATGGGGAGAGTAACTGGGTTGGTGCGTGTTTTGTGTGTGTTCTGTGGGGCTTGGAGGGAGGGTGTGTGTGGATATTACTCAGCAACCTGGTACCTTAACATTACAATTCTGTCCTCATCTCTACCAACCTGATTATATGCAGAGGAAGGCATAATAGAAATAGAGCAAAAAGAACCAAGCAGGACTGGAATGGTAGGGAGGCCAACAGAGGAATTATTAAAACATGTATCACTTTCTACAACTTGGAAATATCATATTAAACAATCACATGTAAGAAAGAAAGAATGTTTGTAGAAAAAAAAAATAAATATGTTCTATTAACTAAATTTCAAGACATAAAACTCACTTAAATGGAGTCCAAGTGGCAAACTTTTCCACTGGAGAGAAGGGAGTGCTTGTGCACTGTTGGTGGAAGTGCAAATTGGTGCAGCTGCTATGGAAAACAGTATGGAGGTTCCTCAAACATTTTAAATGGAACTACCCTCTGATCCAGCAATCCCCATTCTAGGCATTTATCCAAAGAAACCCAAAACACTAATTCAAAAAGTTATATGCAGCCCTATCATCATTGCAGCCAAGATATGGAAGCAACCTTGGTGCCTATCAATAGATAAAGAGGTGGTACATATATACAATGGAATAGTGCTCAGCCATAAAAGGAATGAAATCTTACTATTGGTAGCAACATGGATGGATGGACCTAGAGGGTATTATGCTAAGTGAAATAAGTCAGACAGAGAAGAGAAAGACAAATACCGTATGATTTTACTTATATGTCAAATTTAAAAAACAAAGCAAGTGAACAAAGGAAAAAATCCCCAGGAAACTAACAATTTGCCACCCCAAAATATGCCTTTTGGGATATTGATTACGTTAAGCTGGTTATTTTCAAGCGACCAAAGATTCAGGAAAAACCTTTGACCACCTTACCTGCCTAAAAAAAAATTTAGATATAGGATCTGCTCTAGGAAGGGAGCTATCAGCACAGATAACTACAGTTTAGTATGAACTAAATGTGGCAGACAGGGAAAAGTCTTGCAAGGTCTCTTTAATCAAAGTCCTCTCTGTTTCCCATTGTTAAATATGACCCAGAAAACATTTATTTACCAAACATTTGTGTCCTGGGGTCTCATATTCTTATGTAATAAATTTGGTTATTTTCTCCTGTTAATCTGTCTCATGTTAATTTGATTATTCCATCCAGAAGACCTTAGAAGAGTAGAAGAAAACTTATTTTTCCTCCCTTACATGATCAATTCTACTATTATAAATGGAAAAATGGAAGTGTGTGCCTGGACGTGTGTTTGTGTGTGTGTGTGTGTGTTCTGTTGGTGATGATATAGGGAAAATGGGTACAGGACCAATTCTAACTCTAAGAAATGTTTAACAGTGGCTTAAATTCTCATGGAAAAAAGAAACCCAGCTAGGATGATGATGGAGTAGCTAAAATAAAGGTTTCTACCAATGATCATATTTAAAAATGAGTGCATGGAACACCAGCTAAATTACAAGCAGCTCAAGTCTCTCCATTTGTGTTCAAGCCAATGGCTGGTGTTGCAGGCAACAGTGTCACTCCCATACCAATGGCGGGAAATAATGCATCACTTACAGCAAAGTGATTTTTTTTTGAAACTATCAGAGAACTGAGATCACAAGGCAACCAAGAAAATCCCATTCCAAAGAGAAAAACAGATCTTCTTCAAGGAAAGACAGACACACAAACTGCCTCAGCTTTGGGAGGGTACAGGAGAAATAGATGCTTGCAACATAAGCATGTAAGAAGAAATCAGCTAACATTTTAAAGGATGCCTTTCTATGCCTAGGGATGTCACCCATGATGGGCAACGCCAGAACTGGGCTACTTTACAGAATTCAAACTATTACAAAGTATATTTTACACCACTAGTCAGGTGTAATATAGTGGGGAAGATCTTCAAATGCAATAACTCTGATAGGCATTATCCTAGTCTAATCTTTCTAATTTGCTCTTCTTTTGAAGATCTGTCCTAAACCCAGCAGTTAACCATTTCTGAATCTGTCATCTTGCCTGGGATTGCTAGAATATAGAAAAGGAGGGGTGATGAAATTCAGCAAGGAGAGGTGGCTGCTTCATTTCTGAACCTCAGAAAACATGTGCTGTACACTGAAAACTCAATAAATCATCATGGCGGATTATAATTAATTTCCATTTTAACTGTTTGAGGTTGATTTCCTGAAATGGGAAAGTCTACATATATATATAATGAAAGCTGTGGCCAAAAATTTGGGTATTTTACATTTATCAAAGCAGTGCCTCTTTAAATCACTTCAGCCATTGACTCTTTATATCAATAATGGCACGGCACTTGAAAGGTTAAAGTCGTTCTGTTTTCACTTTCAGTCATACTAAACTGAACAAGACATCATTTCAACGTTGGTAAGATCACTGCTCTTATCTGTGATAGCAAAACTAAATAACTTTTGAAATGTCAAATCAGGCACTCATCAGAAAATGATTATCAAAACCTGCTGAGAACCAAGTGTGATAAATTTTACACACATACTAAATGTGGGCTTCACTGACTAGATTAACAATTTAGTTCCATCACTTATTAGCTGGAGACCCATAAGTAGGTTACTTGATACTTCCAAGATTCAGTTCTCTCATCTGCAATACCTGGATGGTAGTAATATTTAAATCATAGGATTATTGTGAATATTGAAAAGCTAATCTGTGTATGCATTCAGCCCAAAAGATAGATTAGGATATTAGTGACCATGTAAGGTAAGTGAGGCCTGTATTAACACCCCCTGGTGTCCCCACCATATGGATGCAGAAGCTATACCTCAGGGTAGTTACAATATTTGTTTAAGGAAGCACAGATGGTAAATGATGAGGTCAGGTTTAAAATATGTTTGGAGGCTCCCAGATTTAATTTGTTTCCTTTATATCAAAGTTCATCACTTAGATTTATGATGTGGTTTACATGTGTTATCTGAATCATAAATGCTTCTGGTTAAATCTGTCTCAGACCAAGAGTAATAACCCATGTAAAATGGAAGATAATAAATTAATGCAATTTAAAAAAAAAAATCTTCTCTAAAACCATGCATTACAAGAAAACTGAAAAACCATCCAGATCAATCTCAATTTGAATATGCAACTCATCCTCTTACCAGGGAAATTAATGGTTCATTTATTTAATTAATGGTTAAATTAATGGTGGCTTCTCAAAATATTTTTTTTAATTTTCTATAATATCTTATGTAATTATTAATCTAAATTGCAATTGTAGAACTAAATATACTTGAAAAGTGATCACAACAATGTTGATATTCCAATTAAAGCAAAAAGTTGTTCATAGCAGAAGAAAAGAAACTCAGGATGTCAGGGCACTTACTGCAGCTTGCCGATGGGTATTGGACAGGATTCCATGAATTTTCACTTTGTCCTTTTCCATTTTGTCTATGTTCACCCACAAATCCCGGCTGGCAGAATCCGATGGACCATATATCCGAGATATGTAGTAATTGTGATCTGTGTCCTCCTATAAGAATAGAGAATAATGCACATCAGCAACAGAGAGCATGGATTGGCCTTGGAGGTACTATGCTAAGTGAAATAAGTCAGAGAAAGACAAGTACTCTATGTTCTCACATGCAGAATCTCAAAAAGCTGAACTCATAGAAAGAGAGTGGAATGGTGGTTACCAGGAGCTAGGGTTCTGAGGAAATGGGGAGATGTTGGTAAAAGGGTAGAAACTTCCAGTTATCAGATGAGTACGTTCTGGGGATCTAACATATAGCATGGTGACTAGTTAATACTGTGTTATGTACTTGGAAGTTGCTAACACAGTAGATCTTAAATGTTCTCACCACACACAAAAAAATGGTAATTATGTGGTATGATGGAGGTGTTAGCTAACACTCTGCTGGTCATCATATTGCAATAAATATGGGTATCAAATCAACAAGTTAGACACCTTAAACTTACACAATGTTACATGTCAATGTTACAATAGTTACAGTAGTTCAGTAAGGAACTACTTACTGAAAACCTGAATCGCAATAAAATTAGAAAAAAAACATTTAAGTTAATATATACCCAACTTATGTAATTTACAGAGTTATAGAGAGAGTTCCATTAAAGAGAAAAGTCAATTGTCAAAAGAAGAGAAAAAGAACAGAGACATTGTCCCTAAAATTCTTAAGATACACACAAAAAATGATCCTATGAAATTAGAAATGTTAGTGTTCTTCAAAATAGCCAAAGGACTTAAATAACCTCTCAGTGCATTAGATTTAAAAATATTAAATCAATAAGCCTCGTTACAAGAAATCATTAAAGAAAAACAAACAGGGGGCAGTCGAGTGGCACATTAGTTAACGGTTGGCTTCAAACGCCAGCTCTGAGCAGCAGGGCCGCCGGTTCGAATCCCACATGGGCCAGTGACACTGCGCCCTCTACAGCTAAGATGGTGAACAACAGCTTGACCTGGAGCTGGGCTGCCATGAGTGGCCGGAGATGGCATAGGCTGCAGTGGGGCTGCAGTGGGCTGCCGTGAGCTGCCATGAGCTGCCATCCAAAGGCAGGCGACCAAATGCCTCACCTGGGAAGAGCACAATGATAATACCAACATGGGCCAGTGAAGCAACGTCCTCCACAACTAGACTGAAGAATGAAAGGACAACAACTTGTCTGTTCCCCTTCCCCGATTCCCCAACGCTTTTCCCTCCCCCAATTCCCCAATAAAATTTTTTAAAAATATAAAAAATAAAAAACTTGGTATACTCTGTGTACAGGAGTCTTTTTACTACAGTAAATCTCTCTAATTGCTGCCCAAACAAAAATGTCACTTTTGGAACTACTTACTGAAAACCTGAATCATAATTACTATTGAGTGATACAAATTTAAACTTCTCTTCTTAAAACTAGGATTATATTAGGGCTTGCTTTTAGCTAATGATCCTAGAAATAGGGATAATACATTTTTTCTCTATAATTTGGATTATTAAATTTTACTTTTACTTGATTTTGATTGATATCACCTTGGTGCCTGTCACAGAATCATTTATTTCAAGTTTCTTACGCATTGAAGAGATTTAAATATTTTAAAAGACAATTTTGCTGAGGAATACCCAGAAAAATCATATGATTCTTAACCACTTCAAATTGTAATGATGTTTTTTTTTTTTTTTACCATGAAATATAATTGTGCTTATTAATTTGAGGAGTCTGCCAGATAGAACATATTTTAGAATATTCAGGTTTCTGTAACAGTAATGTTTAGTGAGTAGAGAGTCTATGATTTGAATAATAAAATTTGGAATGTGAATTTTGTCTAATGCATTTGTTACTTAAGTGCCAGTTAAAAAAATACCATTCTTGCTATCCTGTCAAAACAAGAATCCCATATACCTTTTCACAAGTCATCAGGCTAGATATATATAAAACTGACTATGTAAAGGAAAGGAATATTCTGAGCAATATTCTAAATGGATTTTTGCCACATGACTAAAAGAACAAATATGACCCTAAATGTAAACCCTGAAAACAGTGATGAAACATTAACAGTGAGATTTAAAAGTAAAGATCCTACACCAGTTAAACTCTGGGTATCACATACAAATGTTGTGTACATCCATAATGAAAGATAAGAAAGCTCTGCAGAGAAAGAAGGAAAAGGGAGATACAAAGAAAGCGCAGGAATAAGATTCCATGCAGCCCAAGAGAGATCTGATACCCCAGTGGTTTTCCAGCACTCCTTTCTGAAGATGAAGTAAAACGCTAATTGCTTGGGCTAGAGGAGGATAAGGAGCACTGTGGTTGTATCTCCAACAGGTATTCAACTCCTGCCTGTAGCCTGGTACTTCACAGTGGAGGCTTCCAAGGTGGATAGCCTTCTTGATATTGGGCACAGCCATCTCCACATGTCATTCCAGTGGCCACAAGGGCTGGTGGCATCATGAGCACACAACCTAAGATTAGTCAGTGAGACATCAAGGAGTCTTGGTAGAGAAGAGATGGTTTCCCTTATCCTTATTATTGAGATATGTAGGCGTGAAACTTGGAACCACTGCCAAGGCTTGCTGCCACGAAGAAACCCTGCCCAGGACAAAGCTAACACAGATAAAGCCCTCATCAGCATCATGCAAAGGAAAAGCCAGGTCCTTGGTCAAGTGCATCTAAGTGTGACCTACTCCTGGCGTGTTCACTTAGATGAACCATTAAATCTCTTTTATTGTTACAATCCTTTTAGTTGGGTAACTGTCAATCAAGAGAATCCTCACTGACAAACAAGTTTCCCTAACTTGCAGCCAAAGAAAAACTTAAGGAACCTTGAACGAGGCAACCTTATTGAGAAATTTCTAGATCTGGATAACAAACATCTCCCATTTAATTCTGGTTTTCTACTTAATCACACAGCAGGAATGGAAACCTCAATCTATCCTGCCAGAAATCATCAAGTCTGAATAACACATGATAATGATTCATTTAATTTTTCAATGACTCATATATAAGGATGGTTCTGGAGGAAATTGTGAATGAATTTCAATAAAAATTTTATTTTTTTCCCCTATTTCTAGAGTTATTATAAAGAGTTCAGCAATACTAAGGTCAAAGATGTAATCTTTAGGTGAATAATGTAACATTTTGTGATGCCGCCAAATTCCGATATAACTACCAGGTAGATGTTCTTCAAATCTCAGGCTTTCACTATAGAATTCAATATAATTATTGCAATCAACATATCTAAAAAGACTTTGGTATTTTCCTCAAGCCCTGCATCTCTCTAATTAATCAAGACATCGTCTTGAATTTAATACATAGAATAAGAATATCATTACGCTTAAATAATGGATTATCTGCAAAAATATACATAATGTTTGCCAAATTACAATCGCTGATACAGCTATGTGAAAAAGACACCTTCATTTTACTGAAGTCAGAGTTGCCTAAAACAAAATCACATCTTTAAAAACATTGAAAAGCTGAAGACTAGCGCTTGGTGCTTGATTTCTATAGCATACGTTTGCCAATTGTCATGGCAACTTTTATTCAAAACGGAAGACAACTTATTGTTTACCTAGGAATTTACAGACACAAACTGATAAATTCCAGTGAGACACGTTCAGTTCATTCAGGAAAGCCATAGAATAGCTGTTTAAAAATATGAAATTTTAGCCCTATTAAATTATTCAAACCGCATCTTGTCCTTTGTAGGAGTAACGGTACTTAAAAAGTTGTCAAAAGCCACTTCAGGCACACAGAGTTTCCTTTTCTTTTCAAAAGCAAACTTTTTTTTTTTTTTTTTTTTTTTGAGGGCAGTGTCACTGGCTCTCATATGTGGGACCCGAACCGGGGCCTCTGGCTTCCCAAACCAGCGCTTAACCACCGTGCCACTCGGTGGGCCCAGCAAACTATTTCTAACACCACAGAAAACAAAACAAAACACTACTGTGATATGCTTAGTTGCCAATTAATTTAGGAAACCTACTGTTACTGAAAATGGTACAGCATGTATAGCTGTTAAGTCCTATAAACCCATGCTTCTCAAACATGCCTGAAAATGTGCAGCTTAAACCTGCTCAATCTATTTGCAGATTGGTCTATGCCCCTAGATCTTGTCTATGACTCTTTATGGGCATGCTTTCTTTCATTAATTCTTCACAAGAGTTTAATTAAGTGACCTCCAAGAATGTAAGATGAGTTGAGTGTGTGTGTGTGAGAGAGAGACAGAGAGAGAGAGAGAGAGAGAGAGCGAGAGAGAGAGAGAGAGAGAGAGAGAGAAAGAGAGAGAGAAAGAAATTATTGTCGAGTCAGATTATTATCCAACACATAAAATTTGGGATTCCAGTGATATTTCCATTATAAAAGAGTTTCCACTTTTCCAGTAACAACCTGTCACGGTGAAGAACGTCTGTCGGGTTATGCAGAGAGGCACACTGTCTGGCTAAAGAAGCATGATATACTTATTTGTGATCTTTCAAAATTGTAACAAAATCACGCCTCCACAGTTCAATTCAGGGGTTGTCTAGATCTCCAGGCATTTTGAGATGCGTTAGCACGTGTTCAAGCTGATTCATTTATTAAATGAAGCAGAACCTATTTTCCACCCGGACATAGTATACTTTTATCTGCTCTTGGTAGAAACCTTTAAGCTCTGCAAGACTGAGCCTGAGAGACTCTTCCCAGGCTTAGAGTGGTGAGAAAGAAGAGGCCAGAGAGAAAGGCTGGGGGCAGTTTTGAGTGAATTTATAACATCTCAATCTACCTTTCATAAATACGAGCAAGAGATCCCGAAACAGAAGCCACTAAAGAGGTACCTTGCCAACTTATAAGTGATCTTCAAGGGCTCCAAAAGCCTGGCAAATACTGTGTAATTGAAAAAGTTTTAAAATATGTATGAGCTTTCTATTAAAACACACAAAATTAGCATTAAAATAATGTAGCTCACAGAAGACTTGGGTGAAGTACAGTTTCTGCCTCTAAGTAAGGCCACTGGAAATTCTGGACTTCACTCACTGTAAGAGGAAGTTGAATGAGGTTGTCCCTCAAGTTGCCTTACAGGTGAGGTTCTGACATCCTAAAGCCATTAATACAAGTAGAAAGCAATTGCTCAATGTGGGTCAGAAGACTCTGCTTTGTTTAAGTGATAGTCACCAAAAGAAATAAAACTACAGTTTGAAAAGCCAGTACGGGTAGCTAGTTTTAGCACCTGGACAATGTAGCACTATTTCAACAGGTACTTAATCATCCATTAACTCTAGATTGGCCCCAAGATCAGAGGCAAATTCATGGACTTGTTACAGCAGGTGGAAGAATCCCTGAGAATACTACGTGTCACCCATGCTATCTGAATAAATCACAGATCTTGTCTATGTGAATACTATTCTTCAAATTCACCATATATTGTGATGAGTAAATGTGTGATCATTTTGGTGTCACTGAATTTTAGTGTCATTGAAATTCTTGGTATGGCGTACTTTTCCAATCAACTGGAAAGAAACAACAACAATTGTGTGGAGGGCCCCAAAATTTTCTGATAAAAAAAAATCATAATTTAAAAGGATGGACATTTCTGTTTTAGATTTAGCATCTATAATGGGGCTGAAGCTTGGGCACTATATACATACTGTCTTTAGTCATCTAGGGCTGCCATAACAAAATACCATAGACTTGGGGGGTTGGGGGAGGTGCTTAAACAACAAAAATTTATTTCTCACAGTTCTGGGGGCTGAAAAGTCCAAGATCAAGGTTCTAGTTGATTTGGTTTTGGGCGAGAGCTCTCTTCCTGGCTTGTAGATGGCTGCCTTCTTATTGTGTCCTCACATGGTGGAGACAGAAAGTTCTCTGTTGGCTCCCCCTCTTTTTCTTTCTTTTTTTTTAAGATATTATTGGGAAATTGGGGGAGGGGAACAGACAAGTTGCTGTCCTTTAGTTCTTCAGTCTAGTTGTGGAGGACGTCACATCACTGGCCCATGTTGGTATTATCATTGCGCTCTTCCTCGGTGAGGCAGATCGGTAACCAGCCTCTAGATGGCTGCTCACACTGGCTGCCGGCCACTCACTGTAGCCTATGGCAGCCCACTGCGGCAGTGGCTGCAGCTACACCTTCCCAGAGAATCACAGCAGCCCTGCTCCAGGTGGAGCTGTTGTTCACCATCTTAGCTGTAGAGGGCGCAGTGTCACTGGCCGTCATGTGTGATCAGAACCCGGGCCCTGCTGCTCAGAGCTGGTGTCCCAAGCCAGCTCTTAACCAAAGTGCCACTTGGCCAGCCCTCTCCTCCTCTTTTTATAACGGCATGGATCCCATTGGATTGGGCCCCACCTCAATTAGTCCTAAAGGCCCTATTTGCAAATACAGTCCCATGGGGGTTTGGACTTCAACATATGAAATTTGCAAGGACACAATGAGGTCCATAGCACATACAGTTTCCTTATTAAGTTTGGATTTGTACAAAAAAAAAAAAAGATCTAGATTTATTATCTTTGAAAATTCATGTCATTTCTTAGTACGATCAAAATTGCCTTTCAAGATTTCTAATATAGGAAGACTTTTGGAAAATCCACACAGTTCTCTGTGTTGGCCTATTTCTTAGAAAAAGAAAAAAGAGAAATGGCTATTTATAATTTCAAAAGATTATGGAAAAAATTACACAGGAACAACTTTTAAAAATTATAACTCAGTTGAGAATATTCATATAACCAACACTTGTAGAAAAGTTGGATGGTTTCCTCCTATGAACTGGTAACCACTTGGCCAATATTCTGAATTCTAAGGAAAATTACTATCCCTAAAGTATCCAGTCTGATATTTCAAGTAATAGGTTAATATAGTTTTAATTAGTCAGATATTTTGTTCATATTATTACTATTTTAATGTCAAAGAATAAAACTTCTTCATTCTACTTTTCTTTCCTTCTATCTTCTCATGTCTTCGAAATTTTAACCCTCTAGTGTCAGGCAGTGATTAATAAGCAATATACAAGTTGTGAATGAAATTTTGCTAAAGGATGTTTGATGTCACTTATTCTTAGAATCAGAATCTAATATTGATTTTCCTTCCTAGCCTTCATTTTGAAAATAAACTTAACTTTCTGAGCCTCTATTTTCAAGATGATGAAATGGATGCAAACTAAAAATAGTCATATCACAACATTCTGGTTGAGTCCTTGAGATGAACATGTGAATATATGTTGGAAACTATAAAGTGCTATTAGAAGCTGCTTTTGTTTTATTACCATAAACGTCACAGATAACGACAAAAAAACAAATTCAGACATTTTATATTCTTATGGTACTGACGTTTATTGAAGCATGAATTCTCCAATATCAGAGAATTAGAGTTTGACATTCCCATTTTGAATTCATTTGCTCTACCCTACCATCCCACCATCCTACCATCTATCATTGGATTTTTGGTGGTTGGTCTTCGTTTTAGATTCTTTACTTTAAAACTAAGTAGTTAATCATGTGTTTATGAGAACTGGTTAAGAAGTGTAGCTACCACTTATATGTGCATATCCTACTCCCAACTTCTCAACTTGGCACATAATAATATACATTATGCATTTTATCTTTACAACTCAATGAGTTACAGAGAATCTAAAGCTCAGAAACACTGAGTAGGTTGCATGACATCACATAAATCCAAGGGGTATCAACACAGTTCTGTATAAATTCAGAGTCTATGTTCTTTCCATTTACATAATACCTTTTAGGTATTAAAATTTTTAGAACCTCAAAAAAAAATTACATTTGGTCAAATTGTTTCCAGGAAGTTACTTATCAGGCTTTGTGCAATAGCTCTCTCTCTGTACTACCTGCCTCTTGGTTTCTTTCACTTTATTTTCCATACAGCAGAATAATCCTTTTAAAAATAATCCTATTAAAGCAGAAATCTGATCATAACACACTCTTCTAATGAGGCTTCCGATCACACTTAGAATAAAATCCTCCCAAGTCTGTACCAACACTGCTTGACAGAGCCGTCTCTTCAACTTCACCCCGCATCACACACTGTGCACCAACCCTACTGCTCTTCTTGTCCCATTAATACGCCAGCATGCCCTGGCATCCTGCTGTGCATCTGCTGTGTTACACATCTGGAATGATCCTCTCCTACCCTGTCATGCTTTATTTCTGAGTCTGCTTTAATTTCTTTGATAACATTCTTTTTTTTATCATCAGACTTCCAAAAAAACTTTATCACTCCCTACCGGTTCTCATTTAAAATCTCTCTCCTTCTCTTTCTGCTGGGTTCACTGCTGTATTCTGAGAATTATGCAGTGTCTGGTACATGAAAGACATTCAATACATATGTCTTGTTAGTGCTTCTTTATATTTCTCAAAGCGTGTTTCTTTGGCTTTCTTACCTCCTTGAGAAAATGGCATGGTGGTGGATTCTTCTTAATAGCAAGAAAGAAGTGGAAGATCACATACAAACCAATGCAATTTAGTTATGAATACACTATATTCACTATGCATTTTATTATTCTTGAAATTTCCATGTTCTATTACAAACACCCCCAAGCCGCTTCTATCAGTAGTCTTATTGCTGGATAACGAGCCGAAAACTCGGCGGCTTGAAACAACAATCAGGATTTTGGATTGCAAACATTCAGGACTCTGTTGAGGTGGACTAGGCTCAGCTGGGAAGCGTTACTGTTCTACTGTGATGGCTGGGTCACTACTGGGCCGTGGCCAATTCACATGTTGGCCTGGGGCTGGCCGGGCCACATGCCTTGGTTACATGTTTA
Source organism: Aselliscus stoliczkanus (assembly GCA_033961575.1). Taxonomy (NCBI): domain Eukaryota; kingdom Metazoa; phylum Chordata; class Mammalia; order Chiroptera; family Hipposideridae; genus Aselliscus; species Aselliscus stoliczkanus. Next base: position 48,020,906 of record CM066734.1, read on the forward strand.
GGGTCTCTATCTCCATCTCTTTCCTCAGGAGGCTAGATGGGGCTTAGTCACAAGTGAATAAGATCAAAGAGAGTAAGAGTGGAAGCGGCAAGGCCTCTGGAGGCATTGCTTACAAGTTGCACAACCTCACTTTGTCCCATTTATTAGATCAAAACAGGTCACAAGATTTAAGTGGTGGGAAGATATATTCTACCTCTTTATGGGGAACACTATAGAAATGTGGGCCATTTTTAACCCACCATGACATCCTGATTTTCTGTTCCTGAGTGGTCGAGTTGTGTTGCTAAGTGTAAATATAGAGCTACCTTGCCCCTCCAGGAGATACTGTATCTTTTCCACTTCCTTGAGAGACCATTTTGACAATACTATCAGGAAGCTTCAATTAAAAAAAAAAATCTGTAACAGTACTTTCATTTGGCATAGAGCTACTTGTAACACTGTAAATCTTCCTACCGCTTTCTAAATAAGAATTTAAAAGCCCATTTCAGATGATAAATTCTTCTAGGATCACATCTTAGAAGGAAAGTCTTATTGGCAACTCATTTACTTTTCAGTGGCTGATGGAGAGGTCAAACAAGGGCAGGCCAAAAAGGAGAGCGGCGGTGATCATTTTAAGGGTCATCAAAAAAAAAGATGCAAAAAGAAAGACACAATCTGTCAGGTAGTTTCAATTTAAAATTACCAATGTTAGATTCAAACAAATATTTTCATAATATGGCTTCGCTGACTTTGCAGAAGGAGTCACTTTCAGATCTATAAAGCCTGCAATTCTATCTTGCCACAGAATTACAATATAATATACCTAGAAAAGATTTTATTTCAGTGCAGACTGAGAAGCATGCTCTCCTTCTGTCTTACAAAATCACATGGGGGAAAAATCAGTGTTCTTAGCTGCTCGCTTTCTTAAGAATGAGCTGGACAGACCCCAAGAAAAATATATGCGGTCAAATACTCAAGAGAATATAGTCTAATGTGGGCAGATGCTGTGAAACGGTCAGTTTATTTACAGCCATTTCTCTTAAATGTCACTCACTCAAGCTATAACAAGTATTTATGAGGTGCTGCTTATGTATGTGGGAGGCTTCGAGCTTAGTGCTGTGAAGGGCAAAAGATGATTACAATATAGTCCTCGGTCTCCAGACACCTGAACCTGAGTGAGATAATGCAGGTACTGAAATGTCTCTGTTCCAAACCCATGTAAGGTAACTGCGGTCCCAATGGCAAAGTCAGTTCTACAGCCCTTCAAAGAAGGAGAACATCTCATTCCATTTTAGTGATTTAAAAAAAGGGGGTGGGGAGTCATGGAGTCATGATATTTAATCTGGGCCTTGAAAAATGATTTGGAACTTGGATGGACGTTCTAGAGAGAGGGGACTGGTCTGACCATTGGGGAATGAGCAGAAAAAACTAAGAAGATTGCAGAAACTAACGAGAGCAACAAGCACATACAAAGGAGTAATGCGAAATAAGTACAGGTAGAAGTTAGACTGCACAGTTGGATGTCAGTTTAGAGCGTGCGGACTTGATTCTGTGTAAAGAGAGAGTTCCGTAAGTAATGGATTAAGTGTGGAATTAAAAGGAACAATCTAGAAAATAGGACGGACCGAAGAAGGGGAGGTTAGAACCAGATAATGGTTTAGAAGCTACTGCAAAAGTCAAAAATAAAATCATAAGCTCCAAACAGGTTAGTAAGAGGGAGAACGAGAGGGAAAGAGGCTGTCCCAAAGAAGACTGAAAAATCCAAAAGACTTGCTAGTATTTATTAATAAGAGGCAGAAGAACACTCAAAACTGACCCTCAGACATTTAGTCAGGACAGCTGGACATCCCAGGCAGTTCAGAGTAACTGGTGCCAGTTAGCATGTTAAAGCAGAACCTGGTATATCTACATGTCATTTTAAATATTATAAAACAAATAGAGGAAATAAATAATAAATAATATCTTTTGACTTCCAAATACAGTGCTTACCACGGGTCACAGTAAAAAGGTCCTAAAATAACCAGATGTAACTGAAAGGCCTCCCATAGTCAGATAATGGCTGGATTTCTATCTTTCTCTCCCTGAACTCAAATAACTGCTCAAGGTGGGATAATACTGTGAGCTAACGAATGCCTTTGAACTTCAGCTATGGTTCCCATGCTTGTCTGAACACGAGAATTACCTGGAGGTCTTTAAAAATTCCACAGCCCAGTTCTTACTCCGGATTCTGGGCTGGGGTGTGTGGATGTCTGGAAAACACTGGACAAGAGCAGAAATACCCTTTTAGCTGAAATTTCCAATTTGCAACTTGAACATGTTCTGTTTCTATGTCATCATGCTCAAAACAAGACTTTACAAATAAAAAAAATTCAACTTATCCTTGGAGAGATTATCAAAAGTTAAGAATTTCAGGTCTTTAAATGTTGAATTTACTACTTTCCAAGACACACAACAAGGTTTATATGGCAGAGAACTGCAGGAGTAATCAACAGTCCATTTGTTTTTGAAATGGCAACCCTGAGAGTTCTAGCCCTCTTGAAATTGACCCAGTAAAGAAGGCTGAGTCCAGGCTTCTCTTCCTTAATGGATTTCAGATCTGGAGAATTTCTGATCTCTCACATCTGGGGAATCTCGGAGATGTTTTTGGAATGTTTCATAGGTTCCATCTGTACGTGTCCCAAATAGTATAAATTTGGAATCCTCATATTAATGGCTTTTGATGCATTAATTTGAATGTAACATTTGTGTATTTTCTACCCCCAGGTATACTAGCTTTGAAGCAAACTTCAGGATAATGCAGCTTCAATAGTGTAATGGACATGCTGCATTATTTTGAGATATCAGCACAATTTTAAAGATCATTAGTCAGTCTGCATGTATTAGGATCAGGCTTTGTGTAAGTGTGCAGTGCAAAGAATTAATCAGGGGTAAACTGAATATGACTTTGCCAAAAGCAATACTAATTATAAAGAGCGCTTAGTAGGAGGAGGTTAGGTAAGCTTTGGGCAATTTAACTTCATTTACTTGTGTATTTCAAATGAAAAGTTGCAAGGAAACCAGGACTGGGACTCTTGATTGAATGTCCTCACATTAGAATTCTACCTGTATTCAAATACTTGTCTAAGTGGAAAATTTCCATTTGCTCAAGGACTTTCTCTGCCTGCACTTCGATACCCAAGTGGCTCTCTTCACTAATCTACAATGTGAATGAGAGTTGTTTAGAATAGTCATCAATTAATGAAATATATCCAGCTAATTTGTGGATACGATTCAGAACATTACTTAATGGTGAAAACATTAAAAACAAACTGGGGGGCCGGCCGAGTGGCGCGGTGGTTAAGCGCTGGCTTGGGAAGCCAGTGGCCCCGGTCGGGTCCCATATATGAGGGCCAGTGACACTGCCCTCAAAAAAAAAAAACAACAAAAGAAAAACAAACTGGGGGAAAAAACGAAGACAAGCTTATGTCAAAGTTATCCTTTAGTTTTCCTCCAGAGGGAACATTATTACCCCAGAGAGTAAAGATCGAGGCAGTGGGGAGGAGGAAGAGGAAAAAAATTCTGATGTTCACTCAGAGAACAAAGAATGTTATAAATATTTGTTGGGTTCAGACGAATGAGAGAAGGGTGAATTAACACTGAATCAGGATTCTGTTACAACTAGAAAAAAATGAAGTTCAATCTGGGTCTTTGAACGAGGCGATTTTGACTTGATAATTGATAAGTAATCAACCCAATATGTAGGGCATATTTTCCCAAATCCCACACATATATTTGGTCCCCTGATGTGGCAGAGATTTTTATATAACTCATCACGGTCTAGAGGTTTCATTGCAAAAATAATGCCAACAATGGTTTGCAAAACATGGAGGGAATGACAGGCATAATTTTCAAAGCCAAGGAAGCAAAACAAAGAGGTTGCCCTGAACAGGAAAAGTGGCTATTTCCCCCAGAACAGCTTATTGGGCAATAAAGCCATTTGCAGGTTAATCTTTTAAATAAAGAAGTCTTCGGAGAGTGGCTATGTAAAGATAACTTGTTGTTTGCATACTATACTTACCAAGCATTTATGATTTGGAGAAATATTTTAGATCTACAGTAAAGAATTCATAATATAGTGATTCTCAAAGAGCAAAATGTGAAAACAAAACAAAACAAAACAAAAAACCAAGGATAATTTGGCGAGTTTTTAAAATGATACATTTAGTTATTCATCTATCATTTACTCTCAAGTGTTCTATTTCTTTTTTAATGATCTCTTTCTCTGGAACAATAGGGGTGTAGATAATACAGACATACTTAAGTGCCTTTACTTTTCAAATGAAAACATTCAGAGGTTTTTCTCTTCTTCCATTTTGGTTTTATGATGATACCCAAACCCCAGAGATCACTGCCATGGTGGTTTTTGCCTTCCCTTTTCAATCCAAATTATTCGTCATAAAATTGCTGAGCTAGAGCCAAAGAAGTTCTCATACTCTGACATATATTTTATTCATATATGTATTCATATATTTTACATATATATATATTTTATTTTATTTTATTTTATTTTATTTTATTTTATTTTATTTTTTGAGGGCAGTGTCACTGGCCCTCATATGTGGGACCCGAACCGGGGCCGCTGGTGTCCCAAGCCAGCGCTTAACCACCGTGCCACTCGGCTGGCCCCTACTCATATATTTTATTCACAAGGTTTCCATTGTCAAGGTCAGAACTCTCCTTACCCTGAAAGTGGTAATAATCTAGCAAATGAGATTGTCCATGTGCTTCCCATTTCTTCTTCTTCGTACAGGGATCTGATGAACTGAGGTCATCCTGGCTGCCTGTAAGCGGCTGATGGGTTATGGTGCAGGCACAGGGAGCCACAGTGAATCCTCAAATCAGGGCATGGGGTGGAGCAGTTTCTTCACATGTGTCTGATCTTCTAACCCTTATTGCAGAGAGCAGCCTCTGAGGGTTCCCTCGGGGTCAAGGTGTCCATAGGACTGACAGTGCCCATAGAGACCATCAAGCTCCAGAGGAAAGCAGGCTCCCTCTCATGGCTTTCAGAGTCTGGGCTCCGACTTCAGCCTCACTCTCCCATCCCCTTCTTGTGCCTCTTTCTCCCTCACCTTGGCCTTCTCGCAGTTCCTGGAATGTATCTACCTCCCCTCCCCTCTGCTCACCACCTTCTCAAGATGCTGCTTTCCTCACCTAGAATGCTCCATGCCCCTCACCCCACCATAATGTCTCAACAGAAACTTCCCCTCTTTGGAGATGTCTCCCCCAACTTTCTCATCTTCAAAGGGCTTTCTCACCTCAGCTAATAAACCTTACTTCTCTCTGTATCCACTTTATTCCTTCATATTTATGACTCTAGATTGGTTTAATTAGTTTACTTCTAGCCTCTCCACTAGTGTAAGCTCCAAGAAGGCAGGGTTCATATCTGCTTTATTTACTAAAATAATATTAGCAACAAGCTCTGATTAAATATTTGTTGAATGACTAAATGAATAAATGGATAAGTGAAACCTAGGAATCTTATTTTGCCTTGTAAAAAAACTGTATTCTGAATTCTTAAGTGTCAGTTTATAAATAAATTTATACCATTAAGCCAACAGTAAGTCAACAATTACTAGTTGCCTACTAAACACATAATAGTTTCATGATGAATTCTCGCTGAGTATAACTGTGAGGTCAGCATTTTATACTAAATGAAATAAATAAAATGCGGCTACAGGAGAAAGATCAAAATGGTTGAGGTCTGTAGGTCAAGCCATGTGAGAAGTGAATGGGGAAGAGTCCACTGGATGACAAACAGGAAGTGGCCTTAGTCTACACAGAGCTCAGAATGAGGATTCATGGGTAAATGTTTCAGGGCAAAATATTTGGCTAAAGCTGAGAAAACAATTTAGTAAATTAGGGTGTCAAAACCAAAATTTTCTCTGTTAAGACAGGGTGAATTACCACTAGAAGAAATTGAGGAAAGGCTGGTGGGGATGCTATGGATAAGATTCATGTGTTTGAATAAGAAATGCATTTTGTAAAATCTCACATTATTTTAACTCTAACTAAACTATGTTTAGCTATATTTAAAAATACTCCCTGAAGTAACTGGTGACCAAACAATTTGCTATTCAGATAGGAAATAAGCTGAGGTCAATCTGAATTTTCTCGATGATTTTTTTGTCTTCTCCATCATCTTTCCTTTCTATATCCTTTCTCTGGCTGGTATTCATTCATTTGGGTCAGAGTTCTTCGGACACCTTTTACCTTAGGTAACATCTCATGCTAAACAGAGTTGTCTCAGTGCAAGACGAAAAACATCTTAACTGATGTTTCATTTTCTCACCAGGTATTAAGGTTCACTGAAGGCTATATGCAGTTGTGAGGGTGCAAAATATGGTAGAGATGTGAATGATTAAGCTAAACAATTCAGTTTCCAAAATTCTATAGCCAAAACTTTCCTACCCTTAAGGAAATATTATTTACAAAGAATTGCCTATGAACAGAGAGGTACATACAGAAAAGAGATTAGTTGAGGAATATCTCCATCACCACAAAGAGGGGTCCATGTGAATGAAGAAAGAGAAGTTTACAGTCTGGTAAAGTGGACTGACTGCTTTAAGAGAGAAACTATCGCAAGTTCACTGGGAAATGCACTGTGAGGAAATGGGTGGAGAGAAGATACAATAAGAGACTTGTATTGTGGCCAGCCGAGCACCCAAGCACATGAGTGAAGAGGAGTAGGGTTCCCCTTAATTAAAGAGTAGCTAAATTCAGACTGGAAGGTTAGGTGTTCAAGAGTTGGAAACTTCATAAGGAACCCTTTCAGAAAATGTCATATAACGTGGTATCTCTTCACACATACCAGGTGTTTTAGTCCACTTGGGCATAAGTACCATAGTGGCTTAAACAATAGACATATATTTTCTCACAGTTCTGGGGACTGGAAGTCTGAGATTGGGGTGCCAGTAGGGTCAGGTTCTGGTGAGGGCCCTCTCCGTGGCTTGCAAACAATACCCTTCTCACTGTGTCCTCACGTGGCCTTTCCTCAGTGCTGTGTACCCGGAGACAGGTCTCTCTCCCCTCCTCCACTTATAAGACGACCAATGCTATCAGTTTAGGATCTTTATGAACTCATTTAACCTTAATTACCTCCTAAAAGCCCTATCTCCAAATATAGTCAGATTGAGGGATTAGGGCTTCAACATAGGAATTTGGGAGGGCCACGCTTCCTTCCACAGCACCAAGTACCAGTTACCAGGAATCGAGACAGTGCCACAGCATGCATGGAAAACGGTTGGCTGCATCAGGCCCCGGAAATACGGGATGTATGTCCATATCCTGGTTCTGCCAACAATCTAAGCTGAGCCCAATCACTTTGTTTGAGGTCCCACTTATTTCTGTAGAAATTTATAAAATTGAAAAGAAATGCAAAGCCTCAAGAATCAGTTATTTGATTGAATTTCAGCCTTCTCTCCCTCCAAACTGATGTGCAAATTAGAAATATTTATGGCTATTTTCTACATACTGAATACTATTGACTACATGGTGACCCTATGATCACACAGTTTAATTCATTTCTTATTTATTTTTTTAATAAGTTGGTTATAGACACAGACCAGACCACACTTCTTATTAAAAGATGAACCTTTTGCCATTTCAAATCACTTTGACTTTCTAAATTTGTCTTGCTGGGATGCCAACAAAAGTTGATCTCTTGAAGAAACGTCATTGTTTAAGTTACAACATATATATGTAATTAATAGACTATGTAAAAGTTTTTCTCATTATGTCTAAATACTTTTGAAAATTTGGAATAGTGAATCAATCATCAATCAACCAAGCAGATTTCTCATGAATGCAATTTCATGCACCGTAATATTTCAGGGGAGCAAGACAATACTATTGGAAACTTCCTTTAACATAACCAGTGAAGGTGTGACTTCTAAAACCACCTTGTACATCTTGTTTTCACTACTGTGTTTTCCCTGGGGGGCATTGGGAAGGAGCCCACCTGGATTGCACTGCCATAACTAAGTACAGAGGAAAAGCAGGGCAGGAGAATTCTGGAATGTATATCAAAGAATCATCCTGCGTTTGACTGAATTCAACTTAACACATAGAATGAATGCTACCTTTGGAGTGAGTATACATGAAGGTAATACTGACGTACCTCCCAGCACCTGCAAGTATGATGGGTCTCTGGGAGATGACCTAGTGTGTTTATATCAATCAATATGTGATGAGTTTCTATTGGTACACTCTAGCAATATCATCTGGTGGCCCACTGCATACAAGATTTTATTTTGCCATCACTGTGATTCACATGTGATTAAGGAAAAAAAAATGAATGAAGAACCAACTTAATGTTTGTATATGTCTTGGGAAACTAGAAGGCCTGGCATCCTATGCCCACATTCCCTCACGGCCCCAGTCTGCTGCAGCTGGGAGTTCTCGTCTGGTCTGGCACAGTCCCCATGCCCCATGGTTTTCCTAGACCCAGGAAGAAAATCTCTTGAAATTAATCATGCCACATGTGCTGCTATCTTTTCTAACACCTGGACTATTACCAGCATGGCCAGAAAGATTCAAATTTGCCAGTTGAATGTAAACCCAGTGATTGTCTTTAAATGGGGAACTGAAGGATTTCAGAACACTCTGAACCCAATAAAGGCAATTTTAGTGAAATCTCAGGAAAACAAATTTGGAATGTGCTAGTAATTTAGGGAGTGGACCTACTCTATGATATGCAATTCTGTTTGGAAGAAGTTTATGTGATATGAAAGGGAGTCATCAATCCAAAACAGTGGTTAACACAGCCATTTTTAAAAATGCAATTCGATTACTTCATGTTAGAAGTAGGCAGATACATAATCCATCAAATAAATGGGAAGAGAAATTCCAGATTGATCACATCACAGAGGAACTTGGAAATAGGTTCCTTCTTATTCCCTATCGGAGGTTAGGACAGGGATTACTCTATTAAAGGAAGCCTGGGGCCATGGAGAATTCACAAAAGAGTAAGTAGGTGCATAGCCCTGGAAACCCCCGGTATTTTCATGAGCCTTAGCCCCTTTTTTCTACCTAGAGGCAGAATGACCCTGCCTAACTAGAAGCACTAGGATGTCTGCTGGCAACTGAGGGAGTGCAGTTAGCAACTCAGGTGGGTAGTTTAAGATTCACAGCAATGGCTTCAGGTTTTTTGTCATCACTGTCATGGACAAAAATCATTAAGGTGCTTCTCTGTTTTCTGTCTCTTTCTCCAGGCATGTGTGCTTTTTCAGCATTTCAAATTGTGGTTGCCAAAGGGGAGGAAGCAGAAAGAAAGGCAGCCATGTGGATAAAAACAACCACAGTAGAAACAAAATGAGTGAAGTAAGAGCAGGAGTCAGCAGCTTGCTAATGCTGAAGGATACTTTTCCTGCAAGCGTGCCCTTGCTTTTGCAAACTGCTGGTAGCTTCCCTTTGCTCTGCTCCAGAAATGCTACTAGGAGTGGCAGTGCAAGTACAGCTATTATTTTACTCTTACTTTGTATGTGGACAGACTTGAATCTGTAATTCCTCAAAAATACAGTTTAGGAGAATGGGGAGAAAATTTGGTAGCATGAGCTTTGATCAGCACATGTAGATGGGGAACTCCAGGGGATACGAGCATGGTTTCTGGATGGGCACTGACACTGGATCCCTGGGCCTGTGCCAAGGAAAAGGACTTCTATACCATGGCCACGGAAGAAACCCTTTCTCTGCACGTCTGTGACCACCTTACTTTCTCTTATCCTCTATCTCCTCTTTTGCAGAAGAAAAGGGTACTCAGATGACTTGAGTGGGCAAACAAATTTATGGCTGTACAAAGAATCCCAGTGGACAAACTATTATAGAATTGCATACCTCACTTCACAACTCATTTTAGTGTGGACATGGCCGACATCATATCGGGCTTTGGTTGATAATCTCATTCTAGTTCTTGTCAATTCTATTTTATTTTATTTACAGTCCAAGCCACAAGTGAATCTTGGTTTTCTTGGTAGAAAAGGAAGTAAAGTCTCTCTGTCCTTTTTGGATTTTCTGTCAAACCCTCAGTTAAACACTACTCTCTCTGCGTCCAATAATCTTTGCTTCCAATTAATGGATGTTCCATGAACCTCCACAAAATATCCAGGCTTGTTTCATCCCTCACAGAGTTAAATCTATGAAAAGTTCCCTAGATCGGGTCTTTGGAAAGAGTCGGGTCATTTCCTGGCTCGATGGCTTGGCGCAATAACCATAGACCTATTGGTAAATGGTGCTTTAAATACTACGGCCCTTTCACTTATTCTAGAAGAGAATCCACTGCTTCTCCTGTGGTTTTGTAGTCATGGGGACATAGCAGAATGGCTTCAGACCACACACATCGTTAGTAGTATGTGAGTTGCTAATCAAGAGAAATACTTAGTTAAGAGAACAAATTTGCCACTAAGGAAGAAAAGGAAACAACACGACTAAACCAGACACGGGAGCGAGGCTCTCAGGGGTGCATGAGCATGTGCGGAAAGAGGCACATGGAAGGAGGGAGAACTAGAGAACCTATTTGAGCTGCCCCTATTGTCCTGAGTCCATCACTATATATCTCCTTTCCAGTTTTCGTAATTTCTGATCACTGTCATTTAAAACCCATTACGCTTTGATTCCTTTCACTATGTTTCCTCGTTATCATCCAGAGTCATAATCTAAAGAGCATCATCAAAGCTTAAGGCATTCACTGAAGCAAAAAGGAGTCCTAGCCAGTTTTCCATATACCTGTTCAATTTTTATTGTTGTTCCCATGGGGGATAGGGGGAAACACAGTAGCTGTATTGCTCTGGGAAATAAGACACCTAATTCAAGTGTAAGCTAGATGTCTGGTAAAAGGGACTGCCCAAGCCACCATTTATTTTCCCACACAGAGGTCATTTTCATTTACCATGATTAGAAATGATGTACACACATGTGTGTGTGCACATACTGGGGGTGCCAAAAAAATGTACACATTTTAAGAGATGTTATCTGTGTACTACTTTCCAAAATTGAATTGAATTATGGTAGCAATGTGTACTATGCCGTTCACTCAAAAGATGGCGTTCATCAAACGAATGCTAGCGTCATCCATTGTATTGCAATTTTAATACATTTTTCTTTCTTAAAATATGTATACCTTTTTTTTGGCACCCTCTGTACCTACACACAAAACATACACACACAAATGCATGTAGATACACACACACACATACATTCACAAATTACCAACATTTCTATTTAAGCTTTGAAGAAAAGCTCCAGTATACAGTAGCCCTGGCTACATGTAAGGATTTTCAAAACAACTCCCTACAATGCCAAAGACTTTGTTTTAATTTGCAGCTGCAGCCCAAAGAAGACACTGATACATTGGTATGGTGGCTACTGAGCTGAGGGCATGTCTCTGGGAGAAAGCACTGGTGGTGCTAGAATAAAAAGGAATGAAGTAGAAAATTAATGTTGGTCCCAGACTGTGCTTCCACGCTGACTGCTCACTGCTGTTTCAGGCACTGACTGCAAGTTGGAAATCATTTCTTTTGCCTAGATTCTTTATCAACATTTAAAAAGTCAATAGAAAATCAGAAATAACAGTCCCACAGTCATTTATGAGTTACTGTCATTTGCATTCACAAGTGATCAGCAACTAAAAAAAATACAGTTCCCTTTGAAGGTGTTTAAACGTTTTTTTTAAGGAGATAAAATTGCAGTTTTCTTTCTTTTGTCCTTTTATGCAAATGACTTTGATTGTATGCAGAAGACATCACATTCGGTTTAATAACAAGGTAAGAAATACACTTTTAAGAAGCCGAATTAAAAAAAAAAAATCCTTCAAGTGGCAGTTATGATTGTTCAGCAACAAAACTGCCCAATTAATGTCACAACATACATTCTAAATCCGCTCAGACCACTATTCAGTGGAATAGTTATCCGCTCAGCAAACTATTCAATCAGGCAAAAATACTGTTTTGACCAGCATGGCAAAAGTGATTTTGATTTCCATTTAAGATTTTTGTGGACCAGTAAGTAACTGCGCTGTAGTTTCTTGCTGAAGTCTTCTGCAGTGAACGCACGTTGGATAGGCTGTTGGCAGGAGTGAAGAAGGGGAACTTTTGATGTACTGATTACTTTATTTATGTATGTTTATGATGGAAAATATTACTTTCCACAGAGTGAGGGACAGTGAATGGACAAAAATTTGTCTAAAAAGTTTGTTTACTTTCAGAAGACAATTTTACTATCATCAGGTCCAATTAGTAATGTGAGAAAAATTTCTAATGGATACTTACCACTTTGGTCTGGCACAATTTTATATTTATTCATAAAATTGTTTTCTTACTCTTTGATTTGCATTTTTACCGTTTGAACATGACAGTCTTCTATTCTGGGAAATGTTAATTCCATTCACTTGTAAAATGAGTACAATAACATCTCATTGATTACTCAATGGATAGAAAAAGATGAACAGTGATTCTTTGTTCAACTGGCATTTAAGAAAGAGAAAAATGATTGTTTAGGCCTGGTTTTTAAGATAATAGATCATTCCATAATACTATGTACAGTAGACAAATTTAAAGTTCCATTCAAAGGTTTGTTAGTTACAATGTTCCTTGTAAACATTTTCAAAACATGAAATTTTAAATGATTTTTTTACTCTATACTAGTTTTAAATGACAGAATAAGTAAAGACTTGCTCAAATATGAACACTACATAAAGCACTATACCCTGAGAAAACTGGAGAATATTATAACCTAAAATTTTCTTGGAAAAGAACATCGGAGAATCACAAATCACTGAATCCATCCTTGAAAATTATAAAATTTTCCAGACCAGAAATCATGAAAACCTAAGCAGTTAGGCAGCATTATTTTTAATGAAAAATCTTATCTTGAGATGAAATAATTTTAGTAACTAAATGTCATTTAGAAGTAACTAAATGACTTTCTTAATCAAAGGTGCTGTGGCTACGTCAACATTTTAATTTAAACAAGCAGACATTCGCTTTGAAAATTTTTCTTTCAAATTCCTTTGGCCACAAGTGGGATCAGCACTGTGAATCAAAAATAATATGCATAGACAGGTGATTGATTGACAGATACTGCCTACAAGATGAATGTTAGCGTTTTCTGCAGCTTTGCCCTTTAAGCTAGAGATTGCATAAATACATGAACGAAGCTTATGAAAAGAGAAAGAAATTACTTAAAAAAGAGAGATAGTTTCAGCAGTGTTTAATCCATTCATTCAGTTCAGTACCACAGATTCCAAAATATTATTTCAGTTTAATAGCTCAGGCCTGAAACACTATATTGAAAATAGCTTAGAACTATTGTTCCCCAGGGCTGCAAGGTTCAATTCTTCTCTTGATTTTAGACAGATTCAGGCCATGTGTGCATTGCTGGGACATGAACTGAAAACTTGTAGGGATGCACAGAAAGAAACGTAAGATAGTCTCTTTTCATTCTTAATGTTACCACCCATTCTTAAAAAAAAGTTCAGATATTTGATGTCTTGCTTTTAACAGAATGGAGCATTAGCAAATTTCTTTAAGATAAATGCAATACACACGCACATGCTTTGTTTTAAAGAAACCCTTATCGACCTTAAAATTGTTTCAGAAATACAAGGTATAGAAGTCCCCTGAACACTCAACAAAGTATATTATACATCATTGCTTATCACAGAAATACGATGTTCCATATCGTAAATTTAAGTAATCAGAAAATTTTAAATGCCTTCTGTATTTCTAATGGCCCACATATGCATAGATCTAACAGTGTTTCCATCTAAGTCACATTTATGCAAGACGCCTTTGACAAAGGTCCATAGAAACGTCTGTACCACATAGTTACAGACCACCGTTACTTATCAGAGGCCTATATTCCTTACTGTTTCAATGAGTTGGTGCTAAATTGTACAGTGTTCATTAATTTGTTTGATAAAATAAGGCCAAAATGTGGTGTGATTCAGTGTATCAAATTGGTATTAGTATTTTTAAAAATTAAGTAAGTTCCTGTCCTAGGGGCTGGCAGGTTCATGATACTGCAAATCTTCATGGAAATTAATATTCCCTCAGTTGTAGAAATAAAAACTATGTTATTGGCATGCCGGTGCTCACTCGCGCCTCTTTAGTATTTGAGAAATAATCACTTTGTTACTCTGTTTCTGATTTTGGGAAACAAAAAATCAGAGAAAAAACTAATCCTTAAAACATAATCCATTAATATACAATGGGACTGTCCAGATAATGACTCCAGAAGTTCTTTGCTGCCCAGAATTGAGACAGTTCAACAGTTGAGGAGACAGAGAAGGGAAGCAGAGTTTGCCACCCCAAAATATGCCTTTTGGGATAATATTTTAAAGTTAGTTACTTTCAACAAACTAAAGAATCAGGAAAAAAACAAACAAACAACCTTTCTCCTTCCCCTTAACTGCCTAAAAGGAATTTAGATAAGAGGACCTGGTCCAGGAAGGGAGTTTCATCATAGATAACCATAGTTTAATATGAACTAAATGTGACACACAGGGGGGAACCTAGCAAGGTCCCTTTGATCAAAGGCATCTCTGTGTCCCATTGTTAAAGATGGCCCAGCAAACATTTCTTTACCAAACATTTGGTTTTCTATCTCCATGTGAACTGCCTTCCTGCCCAAACCACACTCTCTCCCTCCAGTCCAGGACAGCATGGAAGCCCTAACTGCGGGGTCTGTCCGGGTCTCCTGCTCTGTCCTGGTGTCTCAAATTCTTTTGAAACCCCTGTATGTACATACATTATAAAGTTAGTAATTTTCTCCTATTAGTCTGTCTCATTTTTTTTTCAAACAAGTGTTTTGTTTTATTCAACTCATTTATTAAATAAAGCCAAGTTAGATTTAGTAAGAAGATTGACACAATTAAGGGAAAGTCAATGGGAAATTATTTTCCACATAGGATTCTCTATCAGAATGTAATACATTGTTATACTATATCATGAAAAATCACTCAATATTAGAGCAAATCATCTATGGATTTTCTCTGAGAACTGCATTGTACAAAAGCTATACAAATAATCTAGAACCACACACTCTCAGTGCTGAAATGATTCTAAAAACGAATCTAGTCATTTATGCTAAAAATGGATCTGTGAAACAAGAAAACTTCTATAACAAATGAGGAGGAAGCAAAAAACCCTGAAATTTAAAATCCACATGCATTTTGAATACACACATTGTACCAAATGTCATTCTGTTCATTCCTGAGAACATCTTGTAGATAAGATGTTGAGGTTTTAGCAACATGTTCACTAACATTCTTTTTTAAATAAAAAATGCAATTAAAGCCTGATCAATGCTATTAAAAAGCTGGAATCGTATAAAATAGAACAGACCAGATTTCATGAGCACACACAATGTAGACTTAATTCATCTTATCTGTCTACACCTTTTCACAGAATTCTTGTTCTCTCTCTCTCTCTCTCTCTCTCTCTCTCTCTCTCTCTCTCTCTCTCTCTCTCTCACACACACACACACACACACACACACACACCATAAGACAAGGTTATATGAAAGTGCCTTAAGTGAGAGCACACATGCACACTCTGTGGGCATGATGGGCAAAGAGAAACAGAGTCACATCTTATGAAACTGTCTTGAACTCCCATAAGTTGATGATACCATTCAGAGTGCTTTATCCACTATTGAAACCTAGTCACACATAACCTTTAAAATTATAACCAATTAATAGTTTTGCGCCTACCGTGTTTGGTTGATTAGAAATGGTGTTTTTATCAGAAACAGTAAAGAAAGGGTAATCTGCTTCCAAGCTTCTACTTCTACTTGCTTCTAAATAGTATGCTATTATTTCAAAATATTTAGGGTAAACTTTCTTATTGAATCATTGCAACCACTAGCCAGGAACTAAATGCGTGTCTCATGTTCATTGATTATTAGTCCAGCCTGAAGAATTTCTAAGGGGGGTAGAAGAAAAATTATTTTTCTGCCCCCACAATAGGTTCTGCAAGAAGATGGGCTGATCCTAACTGAACACAACATTTCATGGCACCTGGTCCAACCCAGGTCATGGTAGATGACATTTTCTAGCACTTTTGAAACTGCTGGCAGGTAACTGGACTGCATGGTGATTGATCCTCGAGTGTTTATTTCCCCTTTGCAGTGCCCTCCTCATGTTCATCCAATAAAGCAGAAAAGCAATGGGACACATCCCTCCCTGGAGCACTGTCCCACTATGGTACACCTCTCCATGACTGCCAGAAGAACGGGGGACCTGCTTGCTGTCTGCCCCCAAGCTCCCACCATTCCTAGTGGCCACTTGCCCCTTTACCCCCAACCTTTGGTTTAGCATATAAAGACTGGGAACATTCAGGATTACTGAAACAATGAATCTGTTTCTTCAGCATGAGTTTTTAAATCAGTTAGATAAAGATCTAGACCTATGACCTTAAGCTGTGCTAGAAATTTTATTGAAAATAATAATTTTCATAAAGCATATTTTAAATGTCCTGTGGAAAGTTAGTCTGGGCAAAGAAGAAAAATAAGATTGCACAATGAGAGGGCCGGCCAAGTGGCTCGTTGTTTAAGAGTTGGCTTGGGGGCCTGAGCTCTGAGCAGCAGGGCCCTGGTTTGAATTCCACATGGGCCAGTGATGCTGAGCCCTCTACAGCTAAGATGGTGAACAACAGCTCAATCTGGTTGCCATGAGTCGCCGACGATGGCGTAGGTTGCAGTGGGTCTGCAGAGGGCTGCTGTAAGCTACCGTGAGTGGTGGACAGGCAGCATGAGTGGCTGGCAGCTGGGGTGAGCTTTTGTGAGCTGCCATGAGCAGCCATCCAATGGCCAGCGAGCAACTGCCTCACCTGGGAAGAACGCAATGATAATACCAACATGGGCCAGTGCAACGACGTCCTCCACAACTAGACTGAAGAACAAAAGGACAGCAACTTGTCTGTTCCCCTTCCCCAATGCTGTTCCCTCTGCCAATTCCCCAATAAACTCTTAAAAGAAAAAAAGATTGCACAATGACAGAACAGAAATTCAACAGATTAACAGTTACCTGGTGTTCCCTATATTAGAAGTTCCCTATCACTGTCACTAGTTAATGCAAAGAGAGGCAGAAGATATAAAAGAGTCTCCAAGAATGGCTAGGAAACTGAGGGAGAAAAAACTCAGTGCAATATTCTTCTAGTTCATCTCAGAGTTCTGGAGGGAGTAGGTTAAATATAACATTTCTTGGGCAGGTTGAGTGGGGCATTGGTTAAGAGCTGGCTTGGGACGCCTGCGGTCCCGGTTCGGATCCCACATATGAGGGCCAGTGACACTGCCCTCTACAGCTAACAAAAGCTCCACCTGGAGCTGGGCTGCGAGCCCCGGCAATAGTGCAGGCTGCAGCCCCTGCTGCAGTGGGCTGCCATAGGCTACAGTGAGTGGCTGGCAGCCAGCGTGAGCCGCCGGCAGCCAGCGCGAGCTGCCAATAGCCGCAGTGAGCGACCATCCAGAGGCCGGAGACCGATCTGCCTCATCCAGGAAGAGCGCAATGACGATACCAACATGGGCCAGTGAAGCAATGTACTCTGTAACTAGACTGAAGAACAAAAAGACAGCAACTTGTCTGTTCCCCTTCCCCGATTCCCCAACGCTGTTCCCCTCCTCCAATTCCCAATAAAATCTTTATTTATTTATTTTTTTTGAGGGCAGTATCACTGGCCCTCATATGTGGGACCCGAACCGGGGCTGCTGGCTTCCCAAGCCAGCGCTTAACCACCACGCCACTCGGCCGGCCCTAAAAATCTTTAAAATAAATAAATAAATAACATTTCTCTTTGTACATGGACAATACAAGTATATTATTCACACTGAAATATAATTACTATTCTGAAAATAAGTTATGTGACAAACACACTTAGTTTTATAATCTGTATGCATCATTACGCAGACTATTTCCAGCCATAATTGTAAGTAAACTTAATTAGCCAACGGTGAAGCATCATAGGGATAATGCGATTTTCTTTACATAACTCTTTGAAGGAGAGTTAAGGATCTTTTTCCACTTTTGTTTCAATAAAGAGCTGACATGTCAAGCTAAGAATAATCTATAACTGATCAAGATATATGATACTCTATTTTAATCCTCATTATCTTTTCAGAGGATGAGCAATAATTGCAGATAAGTTCTGCCTGATTTACTATTTTCAGTGCATTTTTCTTCTTTGAAAGCTAAAAGTCCTCATCAAACTCTACAAGAATACGAATGGCATTAAATCAGAAGTTTGAAACTACGTGTTTTTGTCAATTACCAAAACTGAAGAAATTGAGGTAGATTTTATTGTCAGCTCACATACAAGCTTTGGCAATGTGGAACTGAAGACATAAGGTCAATTGTCAGCTCCTATGAGATGGCTGCTGTCAAAGTTGTCACAGGCCACGCTGCCAGGGTACAATGACAAAGTTCTGTAATTAATCCTCAGAATCAAGCAAACACCAGGAGGGTGGGCAAAACTGGCCATAGTGGTTGACGTTAATGAATAGAAATCTAAATCTTTCTCAAATTCATATGTTCATCCATAACCTTTTCCCTAACCACTATCTCGCATCACTGCACAACAGCCCTCATCTCAAGTTAATTCATCTTTCCACTCCTAGATTTGGGCTGTCTGATCCAATCCCCACTCATTGCCCACTCCCTACTTTAGAAGCATCAATGCAATCTTTCCTTCCTATTTAAAATCTTTCAGTGGCTTCCAAGTACCTTCCTGATCAATCCCAAACGCCTTAACATAGTGGTTATGAACTGAATGCTTGTGTCCCCCCAAATTCATGGGCTGAAATCCTAGCCCCCAGCATGATTGTATTAGAAAGTGGGGCCTTTGGTAGGTGATATGGTCATGGGTGGAGCCCTCATCAGTGGAATTAGTGCCCTTATGAATGAGAGCCCAGAGAGCTTTCGAGCCCTGTCAGCCACGTGAGGACGCGGCAGAGGGATGGCTCTCTATGACCCAGGAAGCAGGCTCTTATCAGGCACTGAATCTGCCCATGCCTTGATCTTGGGCTTCCCAGCCTCCAGAACTGTGAGAAATTAATATTTATTGTTTAAGCCACCAGTTTATGGCATTTTTGTTATAGCAGCCCAAAGGGACTAAGACAAACAGTATAAAAATGAGTTTAAAGTCTTGACCCTGCTTATTGGTGCAAAACTGTCTAGAAATACCAAATACTTGGCTACCGTCTGACTCTTTTCATGAGTTGGTTCAGTGACATCTCGTGCCTACATTAATTCTGGTTCTCTACAGAATAAGGGTCTTCCTCTGGCTGCTGATTAACCATGAAGTGCGTCTCCTCCTCTGCAAGCTCATTCCTCATATGCTTTTCTTCCTCATCTTTTGTGGAAGCCAATCTGACACATACATGTATTTGGGAAATCTCAGTTTACTCTTGAATCAAAGAATGGGATTCTTCAGGATGAATCCTATATTCCCTCTGCACTGCTTTCTGATTCTGCAACCCATACAGAGGTCTCTGCAAGTTCAAGATCCTCCAAAATGGAAATTGGAAATGCTTCAGTAAAAAAACAACAATGATCTACACCAGCTTTTCACATTCATAATAAAGATAGTAACAGAGCTGAGCTGTTCAGTATCAGGTGGTACCTTTTTGTTTTTTTTGAAAAATGTCATAAACCTGCGTTATCATTCTCTTTTCATATGTAAGTATTGTCCTCTGTGAGTTCTCTGAGCAGGATGGCAGCCTGAGGGGAGAATCAGCACAGCAATATCCCACACGTTTGTATTACTCTGTTTCTGTGAAATGGGATAATATGTCTTATTATGATCCTATATTTATATTCGTTATTGTTATTGTCAGATCTCTGAAGTGGGGAAGCTGATTTAGACCTGAGACACATGAGCAGTAGGGTTTTCATTATCTCAGAATATTCTGATGTATTCTCTACTGTGCAAACATACCAGGGACACTCTGCCCGCATGGGACATTAGGAAATTTGCCATTTTCTTTGTAAAATAATCCTCCAAGCAACCACACTTTTTTTCAGATTAACCATTTGCCAGTGACTTCTTTCCTTTCAAAATAGATTGCCTAGTTAGGGACTGCAATAAAATATTAGAACACACACAATAACCGTGTGTGCAGCAATTAGCGATCGCTACCTTTTTAAAGCAACATGCTGTACAATTTGTAAAAACTAAGAGGCATCCACAACAGACAATGTATGCCACAGCAGGAAATCACAGTGAGTTTTCCCTATACTTTTAGGAGAAAAATGGTTGATCTCCAGTTTTTAGCTCCATTTAGCACACATTTTTGGTGATCATTCTTGACTGCACCTTCCTCAGATACGAGCTTTAAGGCAAACATAGATGATACGACACTTGCTGGATATGTCTTTAATTTCTAATTTGGTACCAGAAAGAGAAATCCATGAGACATGCTATTGATAAGCAAAGTCAATTAAATCTAAGGTTTTTCAGAACATTTACATCCTCAAAACCACTAGCTATATCTGCTCTGTGCTCTAAATCCTTGCAACTCAGAGTGTGGCCTGTAGTCCGGCCATGTCTGTATGACCTGGGAGGCACTGGCCAAACACACAATTTCTGAGTCAGTATGGATCATAAAGCTAAATGTACATAATCCACAATCCCCCCATTTTTAAATCTCCCTTTATTCAAGTTATCCAGGTGTTTTTCAATCAATGCAAAAAAAAATCACTTGCTAATCCTTTTCAGAAGCACTTTCTTTGTCCCAAGACAAAGCTTTCAATATTGCCTATGAATAAACTGCTGGAAAGCACACATTGGTTCAGTGTCAGGAAGGAATTTGGGATTGATTTCTGGAATGCAAACAAATGTGAGTTACCAACACTGTTACACAGGAATAAGGTGATGAAGCTGAGCTTCATGGAGATCAGTTATTCTCAGCAAACACTGCTCAGGCCCTCTCGGTTCTATAAGGCACCACAGAGCTCATGAGATCTCCGTGCCAGACAAAAGCAGGGCAGCCATCAGGGAGGAGAAGAAACAAGTGCTGCTCGTCCATGCATGTGTCCCCAGGGTCATGGGGTTCCCTGGAGGCTGCTTGAACAAGGCTGAATCATGAATGGAATTCAGCCTCACCTGAAAGTCCTGGAAACTCTTACACCCCCAAAGTAATCACAAAAAGTGGCACACGAGTGGCTGCATTATGACACCTCACTCTTAACATCTACGAATCAGAAGACAACACTGCTCTTTTTACTTGGCTAAGTGGTTATGTGTCCCCATGAACAGGGCAAATAAATACAAGAAGACAGCCTCACATAAATCAACATTCGGATCAACAGTGGCGTTTGCTTGTTCAACAGGAAATACTACTAGTTTCATAACATCTTTAGACCTTCAGGGGAAGAATAGTAAAACAACAATAACAACAACAAAAACCCTTCAACTGGAAGAATTCTTTAGCTGGGATGCTATTATAAGTTCTACAGTCCTTCCGTTATCTGTTCTCATGCAAGGCCAGAAAAAATACTGTCACTCATTTAGGAGAATAACAGGCTTTGTATCATAGTGGATTTGTGGCCAAAATAGTAAATATGCTATTGTCTTTTGTTTCTGTTTTTGTTTAGTGAAAGTGGGACATAAAGTCTAGACAGGGGCAGAAGGAGGGGACCATTCTGATGGCTCTAGTCTCACCGGGATGCACATCATTTTAACAGCCACTACTACTGCCAGGGCTCTTGGGCAAAATAATTCTGATTCCTGACATGGGCTCTGGAAGCATCTAAAGGAAAAGTACACATAGTCTTTCTTTTTTTTTTTCCAGCCATCCTGCCACCTGTTGGCCGCTCAACGGCAACTCAGCTCGGGCTGGCATCGAACCGCTGTTGCTCAGAGCTCAGCTCGCACTCTTGAGCGAGCTCTTAACCAACTGAGCCACTCGGCTGGCCCTACATGTAGTCTTTCATTGACTATATTGATTGTATTAGCAGTATACATCAAAATGCTTATTCCTAAAAGATAAGAAAGACCTCATCACAGCACCCGGCACCGCATAGTCACTCTGTAACCATTTGCTCCCTTCCTTTCTTCTTCCTGTTTAAGTCAATCCAGCAAAAGTATTTTCCACAAAAGAGACTCAACAATGTTCAGAAAGGCTATTTCCAGGGCCAGGATAAATAAACTACAGAGACATTTCAGATGCAGTCTTTCGTTTCCAGGGGTGCTGCCAAGAAATGACTTATGGGACTTTAGATCCCCAATAATCTTAATCAATCCCCAGAAGCCCGTCCCATCAATAAACTCTCAAAATAAAAGTAGTCTTCTTATTGTGCACATCTAGTTCAAGACAAGTCCCTTTCCAGACAGACTGAAACCCCAGTGTTTGGGTGCTACCACTGTCCAAAATCATTACATAATCAAAATGCCATTTATTTTCTCTTATATATTAGAGGAAGCAAAGTCAAGTAGAAAGGCTAATCCTTAGAAGCTGGGTAGGCCTGAGTTTGAATACCAGCCCCTTTACTCATTAGTGGGACTCCTGAGAAAAAACAACTAAACTGAAATCTGAAACTGCCCTCATGTAAAAGTCACTGAGATGACCTAGCAAACCTGGGGATGCAAATCTCACTGGGCTGATGTAAGGACTAAGGATTATGGTGTCCATGCACCACCTGACACCTCTTAGCACCAAGTGAGTACTCCACAAACAGCTTCCTGTACCATCCTTCCTCCTTTTTTTTTTTTTTCCTTAAGGCAGTATCACTGGCCCTCATACGTGGGACCCGAACCGGGGCCACTGGCTTCCCAGGCCAGCGCTTAACCACCGCGCCACTAGGCCAGCCCCCTTCCTCCTTTTTACTGATTCAAAATCACTGACAGTATGTTAGGGTAGAAAAGAAAAAAAAAATTGGCTGAATAATAAAATCACAGCTATAATAACAACTGGGATTCATATTTTGAGGCATATTAATACATCCCTGAGTAAAGGGATTTTCTAGTTTACAAATGATTAAGAAAAGTCACCCTCCTGCATAGAGATCACAGAATTCTAGGAATCTGTGCTCCCCATTTTCAATCTCAGTGGGTCCAGTTCTGTGCAGAGAATAAACACCTCTGTTTCCTTTCAGCTCTCCTTTCTTTATGTTGCACCCCAGCTAAAGAGCTTCTCGGGGAAGAGTTGCTATAACAACACAGTTGCCAAAATAGCAATCTGTGGGAGCCAGAATAGCCTGTTATAGATACTGTACGGCACCTGCTCCCGGGGCATTCTCTTTGCCTGGTAAGGGGCCTGGCAGAGGCAGCCAGGGACCACCGGAGCCACATGCTAGTTAAGGAGATGAAGAGGGGTTTGGAAAATTGCTGGGCTTCTCACATACGTACAATCCCAAAGCCTGTGCTTCCGATCTTCTAAAGAGTCTTCTCACTAAAGAGGAAACAATGATGTCTTGATACTATTTGCAGAATTGTGTACCATCCGTTTCATGAAGTTGAGGTCTTTTCCTAAATAATGAGTATTTCAGGGCAATCAAAAGAATGCTGCCTGGGCCAGCCGAGTGGCGCGGTGGTTAAGCGCTGGCTTAGGAAGCCAGAGGCCCTGGTTCGGGTCCCACATATGAGGGCCAGTGACACTGCTCTCAAAATAAAAAAATAAAAAAATAAAACAGAATGCTGCCTGGTTCTGAAAAAGGATGAAGCCTGTCACCTGGGGGAAAGTAAGAACTAAAATGTCAGGTTGAGTGAGAATATGCAAACGGCAATGGCTGGACCATGGATAACAACAGAACCCTGACCCCAACTTCTATGCCAGGGTCGACAAACTGCAGCTTGCAAGCCACATGAGGCTCTTTGGGTACGTTCCGTCTCAAAAGTTTGCCAACCCCTGAAAGAGCCAATCCTGTCCCTCACAACAATTTAAAAATTATTTGAAAGCCATAAATATATTTTTACAAATAAGGAAAATTTAAAGTAATATTATAAATGAAACTGTGATACTTTAATTTTCATTTTCAATTTTACTTCAGAGCCACATGTATGGACCCAAAGAGCCACATGTGGCTTGCGAGCTGCAGTTTGCTGACCTCTGTTCTATACCAGCCAGTCTAGGGAGTCAGCACACAATCATGGCAGCAACTGGCCCAGGAGGGGCAAGACTTCATTAATAATTGACAGCTTCCCTATTTTTTTGTCTCTGCAATCAACTCAGGGCCAACCAGAGGGAGCCAAACATGCTCCTCCAACCAATCATATGAGATGCTCTGCTTCTCATTAGCCTGCCTCTAGCTTCTCTAGGCCAGCAACCACCAATCAGAGCTTACCTGGAGCCTTTTTTTAAACTGAAAAAACTTTCCCAGTTTTTTGACTAGTTCTTAGTCTCTATCAAAGTCAGGTGATGGAGGCTGACTCCCTTGCCATAGCAAACTGTATACACAGCCTCTGTTCTCATTTGGGTGGTTTTTGCCTATTGCCATAAGATTTACCTGTTTGTTTTTGTGATATCTACTGTGCTGACCAAACCATATTTTATGATTTGCAGATCTGCAGTGCTAAGGACTACGGAATCTTAACCAATGGACTCTTCAGAGGCCTCTGGGTAACCCTAAAATCTGCCTAAAATGCTCCCTCAGCAAGCTTCCAGATTCACCAACCCATCGGCAACCATTCTTTTTCCGTTTCATGGCTCTAATCATAACAAAGAATTACTTACTGTCACAAAGTAACTACCCATCCCAGTTTGCCCAGAACCACCTCATTTTTAGTACTGAAAGTCTTCCATACACACCAGGGAACCTCTCAGTCCCTGGCAAACCTGGATAGCTGGCGACCCTACAAGACCCCTCAGTGTGCCATGCCATTCTGACTCAGCAACTGCAGATGTCATTCGCTCTGCCAGGAATCTCCCCTCTTACCACTGAAGGGTTATCAGTCCAGCGAGCTCCTCTCCATCTGCCAAGCCCCTGCCTAAACACCTACTCCTGGAATTAGCCTCTTCAGCAACAGCGCAAGGAGGCCATCACTCCCTCTTGCTTGCCTGCCATGCTATCGCCTGTATATTATTTTGTACATGTCATGTGACATGGGGATGGTTTGGTTATGGTATTTAGATCCTACACAATAAATTCCTCGCAGGCAGGCAGGCATTGTATTGTATTCCTCTTCGTGTCCCCTCACTGTCATCACTGCATCAAGTCCATGTTTATCTGGTTCAAGAGTAATGAATTTGGGGGTAATTGGCTTGGCTATTTATTTATTTAATTAATATAAAAATTATATTTATTATTGGATTACTTAATAAGAAAGGATTATTTATTGATGAATTAAATTAATCCTTACAAACAAATAAACAAACAAAAACAACCAAAAAAAACATCCACAGCTCTAGATTGAGCTGAAGGGACAGCTCATATAACGTGCAAGTCAGATGCCTTACAAGAAATATATTCATTAATGCATTTCAATTGCGCCTAGTATTCACCTACCTCAATCTGGGTGGTGTTGTCCTGCCCGTCATCCAGGAGCAGGTCTGTGAAGCCCCTGGGCTCTGGGGAGTCTTGGCCCGTGCTTGCTCGGTTCGTGTCCACTGCCTTGAGGGTATCTGAGTTCCTTTTCCACCGGTGGCTGAAGGCATGTGTGTCCACTTTTACCTCCTCTTCTGTTTGCGGGAAGGTCTGAGCAACTTGATATTGCCAATCTGTTTGGAAAGAAATAAAATAATGAGCGACTACTTGCTATGAATCACGCACATGCTCTCAACTTGAGTAGAACAAAAAATTCTGCTAGTCATGAAAACAGAAAACTAAGAACAGAGAAATCTGTTGAATTGAAACATTTGGGGTTGGTATGCACATCTCTACATAGAATGCAATTTTAGGAGACACCATAGGTTGTGCCAATGGCTAATGTGCAGATCCGGCGGAGTCCCTAAAACAGATGTGCAGCCCTAAAGCAATGCATTTTTATTCCCTTCCCTCCCCATCCTCCACATACATACTTAATAAACATTTCCCAGTTGTTCTGAGAAAACAAGCTACACTCCAAATCAAGGAACAAAAACCAAGTGAATTGTTTTTCTCAGTGCATATGAAAATGAAAGTCTGACATTATTAACTTGGGAGCTGATATTTGTTTCACATGAGTTATGCTGAGCAGCAAAGAGACAATGACTTGTTTGAATGGGTTAAATAACACACGGATTGATCTTCATGTAAATGTGCTAACCTGCCTTGTAGCTCACAAGCCAGACTTGGTTCATTGCCTAACTCACATAATAAGCAACACCCTCAGGAGATATCACAAATGCTCATGGTTCTCACCTTGGAATCTTGTCAGGGTGGGAAGGAATGACAGTGAGAGGTACTTAGAGAAATGGATGGGAAGGCAGGGAGATCAAATCACAAAGGAATTTTCAAGCCATCTGCAGAGACTGGCCTTGCTAACCCAGCTCAGCCTGCTATTACAGGAGGGAAAATGAGATTGAATCATCACTCCTACTCTTTCATTTCAGTAGGTCAGCAGGGAAAGGTGTACTCCAAGTGTGGGAAATACAGCTTCTGACTAAGAACAGTCTTCTTCTATGCAACTATTACCAAAAGATATGAACGGACAGGCTTTATACCTGGCAAAAGATGAGTTCAAAAAGGGCTTAAGAGAGCCATGATTTAATAATGGCTGTGATGTTCCCCTCAATAGAAGAGCATTCTAAGAAACCAAAATGCATTTCATGTGGCTGATAATACCATTGAATCAGCTACTCAGAACTCTAATAACTAAGAGAAGGCTACTACTACTCATCATAGGCAAATGGTCTAAAGTATCTGCCTTTCAACTCAGAAAGGTGCCAGTAACTTTTCTAGACAGAGAGACTACTCTTTGATTTCACCATGAACTTAAAAGATCTCCCACTGCCTGATGTCTTAGTGGATATAGCCTAGAGAGAAACCCCACTGTGATATCAGCAAGCTAGAACTTTCCATGGGCTTGCAGATTATTAGAGCTTAAAAGAACCATGGAGAAGGAAACAGCCAAGAACTCCCCAGAGAAGAATCCAAAAGCCAGAACAATATGGCATTGTGTTCAATTCATAGGATGTTGTAAGGCTGGAAAAAACTCAGGTACATAAAGGGTTGATTCTGGTCTCCTCCCACCCTCCACTGTTGGAAATGTTTCTTTTTTAACACTCTTGTTCCCACTGGTCATTGTACAGTGTTCAATAAATTTTTGTTGAATGAATGAATGAGTGAATGGATGAATGAGTTGTTGAGTCTCTTTGGAGCAAGAACGACAGGACCAGGCACACCAAAGTAATGAAAGAAATACTTTACAAGGATTCAGGAGACCTGGCATGGACTTTTTCCTGTTCGGATTGCTGGATTTGGGGTCTAGCATAATTTACAAAACTCTTTGTGCTTTAGTTACCCTATATGTGTATTTTAAATGGGAATGAAAATATGTTACCTGCAAAAGCAGACAGCTTTTCCTGAGGATGTGTCAGGCTCGAAGACCTATGACTCTAGGCAAAGCTACAGAAAGCACATTTGCTTTATTTATATACCTGGCCTCATTACCAAAAATATATGAGGCAGCTTACAACAAAAGCATGCAATAAAAGTTTACAACAGCCAGATTGAGATCTCCTAGCACACACTTAGGTTAGCTTCAGAGCTGTGCTTTGGCCTAGCTCTAGGGGTGGTGGCTGTCTGAATGCAAATGATTATGAAGAACAATTGAAAATCTATACAGGGTTCTTGTTAGAATGTCGACCTAGATAAGAAATGTAGCAGATGGAATGCAATTCATGGTTTAGACTGTCCTAGATATAAAAACGTGTTTTTTTAAAAAAAATCACATAAAGGGGAATGGCTTGAACCAGAGGTTTGTCAGTCGTCTATAACGTAAATCAGGAAAAATATACTGAAAACATCAAAGAATGAGTCTTTCTTAAAAATCTTCAAAACAGAACTTCAAAGCAATGTTGGGTTTCTTGGAAATGGGTATGATTTTTGGATCTGAATTCCTTGATATTAATTGTACCATTATCCTTTTAGATACTGACAGCACAAGATAAAAACATAGTACTTTCTATGATGACTGTTAGGCCAGTGATGTCACACGAGCCTGGTCCTGGCCGGGCAGGGAGTGGATCAAACAGCCGCACTGGGGGAGCTGGCGGCATAGGAAGGTCTATTTCTCAACTTCCTTGAGTCCCCTTTCTCATTTTCTCCCTGCTTTCTTACCATAAAAAAACAATGAAAAGACGTTTCAAAACTTAGGGATGATGGAGTCCATATTAGCCGCTGTTAAGTGAATCAAACAAGGAGGCCCTTAGACTGTGGTGGTTGTAATACCTCAGCAGCCTGCATAAGCAAACCCAAACATAAGCCTGTAATGCCTTAGGTAGGTGATGAAATCAAAACCTAAGGACAACAAATCACAAACAGCCAACCTGGGTTTTCTATATCAGGCAAATGCCTAAGCTGTAGCCAATCAAATAGTTTCTTTGCTTTTCTCCCATCTTTACTCCAAATGAAGTCTCTCCCCTAGTATCTGTCCTTGGAAGGCTCCTAATCACTTCTGGTTTGGCGCTGCCCGATTGGAATTGATTTTTTACTCAGGTAAATAAACTCTTAAACTTTTTAATATGCCACATTTTATCTTTTAATACCACTTAAGTTAAAGTTTGGGAAGCTGAATTAATGTGTCAAACTCTTGATTTTGCAGTGACCGTTCAAATTCATCCTTTAGTAGAAGTATTATTGGGGAAGGTAAATTTAATAGACAGGTAGGCCTCTGATATGAAATAAAAAGAAATGCTTACTCTAGCACATACAAGGGTTAGTCCCCAGACTGCTGTGGAGTTTTCCTGGGGTTTTGTTTTTTTCTTTTTTAATTTTTTTGCAGTGTTTTATGATTTATTTATTTATTTTTATTTATTTGTTTTTCCTCCCTTGCTTTACGGTCACGTTAACAGCTATTACAGATGTTGACTGGTTTGCCTCCATCATGGACGGGCTTGCTCCTCCTAGAATTTGCTACCTTCAACTTTGTAAAGCGATCAATGGATCACTTGCTGGCTCTGACTGTACTTGCAAAGTTTAAACAGGGTTTAAGGAAGGACCTGAGGGTTTTCTAATAAGAAAATTTGTGAGGTTTAGGGCCTAGGCTCCATGAATTTTCTTTTCTTTTTTGAGGGCAGTGTCACTGGCCCTCCTATGTGGGATTCGAACCCGGGCTGCTGGCGTCCCAAGCCAGCTCTTAACCACCACGCCATTCGGCTGGCCCTTCCATGAATTTTCTTTCGGTTGCTATGTTAGACCTAATTCTTTTTCTCTGCTTATGTTATGAATAAGCAAGACTATCTGATCATGCATAGGGGAAACGTTCCCATAAACGCATAGTTCAGTAGTACATGATTCACCAAGCCAGAAGTATGAAATTGGCTTAGGATTTTGATCCCGTTTCAGAATGATTGTTAAAGAAGATAAAACAAGTCAAAAATGGATGTTTTACAGAAATAAAGGTGGAAAAACTGGCAAAACCACAGCCTGGTTATCTACATTGTAAATTATTCCTATATTTCATGGGCTTTCAAACTCATAAAACATTTTAAATCACCACCAAAACAAATCATTCAGAGGCAAGAGGAAGGAATATATGTAATTATAATTTTTCCCTTCCCAGCTGCAGGGAAAACAAAAGCAACAGGAGGGAATCTTTGAATCATCTGGTTGAACAGATTGTTTGCTTTCTGTCCATTATATGTTAATTAAACCACCAAACAAAAACATTCGAAGATAATTTTCTCCAACAAATATTTTGCTATAGTTAATCACCTAGCTCATGGAAACATTAAATATATCTAATGCCTCCCATTTGGAAACAAGGAGAGAAAGCTTAAAGACATTTTTGTATATAGAGCATATTGTGAATTGATCTTAACACCCCCCTGAAGTACTGCATTCGATTAAAGTAGCCAATAAACTGTTACTGAAGAAGGTACTTTGTTTCATTTCAAGTAGAACATCACTGTGAAACCCAATAATGTCTAGTTAATGAGAGTAAAACAAGAAACTCATGTATATCCTCATATTAGTCTATGCCAACCTTGCAAGTCTCGGTGCCATCATATACTATAAAATGAAATAATTTAAAATAAAATAAAAACAAAAGGGAAGAAAGCTGTGCTGGGCTGGATATGTTTATATTTCTGTGTTACCCTAATGATTTTATTTAAATACCTTGCATTTAATTAGTATAACGTGTTGAAAATATCTTTAACCCCATTTCTTGAGCCTTGCATAAAATCACACACACCAATACGTGTCGAACCACCAAGAAGTAACTACATAAATTGCCGTGCATCTTATGTAATTAGGATCCATCAAGACTACACTTTTTGAGAAGCACTTTGTTCTGCACTTTACAAGTGAACGCAATCACCCCGTTGAGTCCTCTGCAGAAGCATTAAGAGTGTTCACTGCAAACAGATTTAGTGGCTAGATTCATCTGAAAATAGATGAAATTATTTGGCTAAGGTAGACTGCCGTATGGCTTTGCACTTCAAGCTATTGCGACAGTGAAGAGGAAAGTCTGTGTGTATGGTCATGATCTTGGTTATGTCCAATCATGAACTGACTATGCGTGGACTTGGAGGTTTTGACGATGGCACTACAGAGTAAGAGAGCCATGGAAGAGGAAGCACACAGGATGTTTTGTCGAGCGATATTAAAGAGGTGGAGTAGGACTTAGACATCATATTCTTTTTAAACTCCTCATGTGAGTCTTTTTGCCCCCTGGTTGAGGGCCATGGCTCCACGTTCCTTAGGTCACATCTTCATCATCTTTTGCTGCCTAACTGGTCTTACTGTCTTCCATTTCTTCTTTTTCCAATCTGTTTCCCACCTACAACCAGAGATACCTTTCAAGTCTATTCACTTCTCTCTTCTGAGTAAAACCTCTCATGGCTCCTTAGCACCCACAAAACTCTACAACATTCCATGCTCTTGTTCCAACCACTCTCCCCTGTCTCTGACTCTCCATCAAGCCCTGTACTTCCATCACACAGAATTTCTCCATAATCTCTTTATCTGCAACGAACCTAGTTACTTTTGCATGGAGGAAAGCCTTTCCTCATCCCAGACTTTGGGAAACCTCACAGCTCCTGTAAGATGCTGCTCCAATATTAACTTGTTAAATGAAGCTCCCCTTGACTCCCCTAGGCAGAGCTAGTTGAATGTTCTGCTATAATCCAATAACTCCTCTTATCTGATTCTTTAAACACTCTTCTGCCTATCCCACCTGAATCTGAGATCCTGCAGAAAGAGTTAACACAGCAGGCCTGAGACTGCCATCCTTAGAAAATCTTGTTTGCAAAGCTTGCCCTTGGCTGGCATCTGGGAACTTAGGTTTAGTGAGGGTTCCCACCATCCCCTAACAGATAAGAGGGGCTCACTGTGGCTAAACTGTTGGGACAAACAATATGGTTTATGCTGAACACCTGCCTTTCTTCTTTCTGGGAGTCTGCAATTTGGGGACATGTCATGTGAACAGCTCCCAGTAAAACCCTTGGGCATTGAGTTTCTAATGATCTTCCCTGATTGACAATATTTCACATGTGTTGTCACAACTCATTGTTGGAGGAATTACATGTCCTGTGTGCTCCTACTGGAAAGGGCTCCTAGCAACTTGCCCTGGTTTCCTTAGACATTGCCTCGTTCCTCGTCCCTTTGCAGATTTTGCTTTATATCCTGTTTCTGTAATAAATCATAGCCATGGTGCAGCAATATGCTAAGTGTTGTAAGTCCTCATAATATATAACCAAACCTGGAGGTGGCCTTGGAGATGCCTGGCACAGAGATGTTTCAGAAGAGGGACTCTATCTTATATTTTTTGTCCCATCAGTACAAGCACAGACACTGATACGTAATAACTATCCAAAGTTTTTCTGAAACACGAATGAATGAGTAAATGAATGATTGGCCAGGATGCTGCTCATTTGAGACAGTGTCTTAGAAGTTATGGATGCAATTTCTTGTCCAGCTTCTTAAGATTTTAACCATGTTTCTGAATAGTCAGATAGCAGGGTGGAAGAAGGAGAAAACTATGGGAAAACCAATCTATAATAGCTTCTATTTATCTTGTATGAGTTTGACTCAAAAACAGCTCACTGGCCAGTTGGATGATGTTCAGCAACATGGGCGATTGCAGTTCCTCATCTCGGTTCTTTCGGGTTAATGGACTCAGAAAAAAATACAACATATGTCTTTGAAGAATGTGGGCATGGCCCAGTGAGACTGAAAGCTATGAAACAGATGAAACAAGGACAATTTTAAGTTAAAAGTGGAAAATAAGTGGAGAATTATTCTAGAACTCTGAAGCATAAGAGCTCAGCCTCTGAGACGGCAAAGCATTCGAACCATTAAAGCCTAAGGCCAAAATGTAAGTGCACCCCCTCTTCTCCGCCCTATCCTTCTCTGGCTTCTGAGTCTTTGTAGGGTTCTGGGTCACTGCAGGGTATTTTTCTGATGAAGAACATGAGGGAGTTTAAGAAAAATATATAAAAATTAAACAGAAGGAGAAAATGAGAAAATCTAATCAAACACTCCAAAATATGCATGGAACCAACTTACACTTCTAAAATTTAGTAGTTTTCTAATTTTACTACTAAATAAAATAATAAGCAGACATTTTAATTGTACACTAAGAATGGCAAATTATCTTATGGAAAACATGCTCAGCTTTATAAGCAATCATTACTACAACTTAAGGCAATTTTAAAGTACTGCTATATATTTACTAAAGCATTGAAAATAAATAGAAAGAATAAAATTGTGTTAACAGTTGTAAAACAGAGGTGTTTTATCCATTGCTTCTAATATGGGTTAATAATAATATTAATAATAACAACTGATCTTTATTTAGGATGAGTTAAATATCAAACACTGTTCTCAACATTTGCATATATTAATGTATTTAGCATGCATTATTATTAGCCCGTTTTTCAAATGAGGTTATTGATGCATATGAGAGGGTAAGTAATAGACTCAGAAAGTAACCAGAGCTAGATCTGGAAGCTTAGTCTTAACTATTATCTAAATCACCTCTGATTAATCTTTCAAAAAGTCAATTTAGCAATCTGTCACAAAGCCTAATAATATGACACACAGAAACAATCTAAAAGAAAAAAAAAAGGTTAGACAAAACAGACAATTTAAAACAGTAAAACTATGTAACTAATCCAGCATTTGAAAGCAAATAAGAAATACAATACCCCACCAAGCTGACTTTGCCAGTGGGAGTAAATGAAACCAAATTAATGTCAAAACGAGGCAGAAAGTCATGGCAGGTTAATACTGATTATATTTCTTGAAATATATAAAAGTACTTTAAAATAAATAATTAATTTTCTTGTTAAGTGAGGATTCACTGCCTAGTGGAAACTTAAAAGAAAAATTAAATTTGTTTAAGTAGATTTCAGCATTTGTTTTAACCTGATGATAACCTCCTGCTTGATAATACAAACAATGATTGTTGAAGAACTCAGACCTTCCACTGATACTTCAGATAAATCTGCCAGACTTAGAGAATAAACTCATTTCCTCCACATCAGCCATAATCTACAAAAACATATATTAACAGAGAAAAATCATATTTAATTAAATTAAAATCTATCTTTTAATAAGATCCTTGGAGTTTTCTGTAGAAAACATTGTATCATGAACAGAAACTACATAGAATTTTTAGGTATGTAACTTCCTCCTTTCTGTAGAATGAGAGGGGGCGGCTTTGCAGTGCTTACCATCCCTCCCAGCCATAGAAGTCTATCATCTGCTGGCTAGCTAAATATCTGAACATAGTTAGGGCCATTTTGGATCATATAGTCAATATTCTACATTTGTCTTTTAGGTTTTCTACTTAACTTATGAAAATTCATGTACTATGAGGGTTTAGAGCCCCATAGCAAAATAAAAAAACCAAAATTTATTTGGTAAAATACTTCGAACACTTCCATTTATCATTAGCCATCCTAAACTACTCTCGTTTCCTGTATTGGGAATGGCTGATTTTAGAATAAGGGCTTTGCACTGGAAGCTAGGTCCCAGCGCATGAAAATATGTGACTTTGACA
The DNA here is from genome assembly GCA_033961575.1 of Aselliscus stoliczkanus. Taxonomy (NCBI): domain Eukaryota; kingdom Metazoa; phylum Chordata; class Mammalia; order Chiroptera; family Hipposideridae; genus Aselliscus; species Aselliscus stoliczkanus. The sequence continues at coordinate 48,054,997 of CM066734.1, forward strand.
ACCAGGGGGAGATGGAAAATGCTGCAAACGAGGACCAGTCATGGCCAATAGCTTCTCTATGGAAAATGTAAGTCCTTTGAGCCAGAATAGGCCAGATGGAATTAATTGTTGTCATGGCTCCCAGGGTCAAAGATCATGTCCAGATGCTTAGGGCCCAAATCACTGAGGGCCTTCTATGAAATTATGGCTGCCAGATGTCTGATAGACTCAATCCCACTGCATATTGTCATCAGGCCATATTCAGTTTGTGGAGTCAGAATCTATAATGGCCCAATGTTGACTTAGCCAATGACCACAGATGACAACCAACACATGTATTTATATCCAATTATGGTTTATATATTTTATCTGATTTAAATCACATCAATCATACCATTATCAAAATAGCCCCAAATTTCCATAGGTTAAATGCCCTCTAGAGATTTGTGTGGATTCAGACAAGAGACAAATAACACCTGCAATTTACTTATCACATTATCTCTACTGTTTATTTTTTAAATAATTATGTCCTAAGGTTTTGACTGTGTAACCCCAGGGAAGTCATTCAACCTCTGAGCCTGTGTGTCTTTATTAAAAGATGATTTTAGTAAGTGGAAGACATACCATATTCTTACAGTCAAAACCAGGAATATTTTTCTGAAATCCGACTAAGTGACTCTAAAGTTCAACCCGAACAATTTACCAGGTTAACTGCACCCTAACTCTCCACCTCCCTGCGAAGAGATGAGCAATGTCCTCCACATAATCCAACAACTAATGGATAAACACCTGGCTTGACAAGGCCTCTAGATCTGGGCTCAGTCCTTCGGCTTGGCCTGTGCCATTTATGACTTTACAAATATTATTAGTTGTGAAATGTTGAATATCATTCCAGGATAAAGGTAAAAAAATACAACTACAGAGTCTGTATGTATGAGTTTCCTTCTGTGTGCTCGGTTTGAAAACGCGGGTAACCAAAATATTGTCTTAAGATACTCAGGTTACAGACTCAGTCATTACAAAAGCACACAAATAGTAGAAAACCGTTAAAGAATATTAAGGAGAAAAATAAGATGGTTCTGTTTTCAGTTTTATATGCATTTAAAAGACCAACAAGAAAAACATCATTAGCACATACCATGATTAATACTATGTATATCTATTTAATTTTTTATCTACAAAATGGCAATCATATATGGATTATCTTAATATATACAAATATATATACCAATAAATATGCCAATACATTTTAAAAGAGATTAGTCCTCAATTATAAAAAATGGGCAAATGCCATGAATAGATAATTCATAGCAAAGAAAATATAAATACTAGTAAACATAGAAAAATGTGTAGCACTATAAGAAGTCAAAGAAATACAATAAAATACAAATATTTTCTCTGTTACATTCACAGAGATTTATTGTAAAATTGTACTTGTTAGTATTTGACAGGATTTTTTTTGAAGCAAGTACTGTGTTAACTAATATTGGTAAGTAGGATTCTAATTTTAATAAAACTTTTCTATGAGAAAGTTTTCAATCTATAGTCAAGTCTTCCAGGATTTGATACTGTGGAAATATTCTCAGACGTATAAAAAAATTTATGAGTAAGTATAAAAAACTGTATATATTCTTTGAAAAGGGTAAAAGAAGTATATATACATATATGCACATACAAAAAAAAAATGTGACCAAAAAAAATACATTATAAACAGTGTTACCAGTGCTTTTCTTTGTGTTATGCAAGATGTCATCAGTTAGTTCTTGGTTTGTTCTTTGGGCATATCTTTATTCTATACATTTTCTACAATGTGCTGCTGCAATACTGAGAGAAAAATAGCCCTAGGTCTCTACTTTTTGAAGGTCAAGTTCAAATATTCCTACTTGGGAAAGCCTTTCATCACCATCAATGTATCATTTTCCTAGGCAGGGTTATTTTAGTGTGATCTCATATAACTTTACTCAAACCTATTGCTGTGTTCTCATGATATTGTACTTGTTGATTAAATGTCACTCTTCCACAAATTACCATGAGCTTAGCCAAGGGAGGTATCATTGACTCATCTCTGTGCTCTATTTAGTTATTATAGTAAATGTGTACTAAAAACAGGCTGTCCAGTCTGTGTGTTTCCTTTTCATGGCATAGTTGGGGTGGTGATCTGGCATTTCCGATCATGGCAACTCTTACTTAAAATAAGCTTATATCTCTGCTTAAAATTCTTAGCCTTGAGTACTCAGATATGTTGGGTTATTTCTTCAGAAAATTTAATAGCAGTCCTGACCATTTCTGTGCAATTTCCTATACTCTTCTTACCTCTTTTTCTATATATGAGTTTCATCAAATAAAAGATCAGGGTTAAAACAGTATTACCTTAAAGTCCTTTAAAATGTTCTGAGATTACTACAGCAAGAGAAAGTAATTTCCCCCAAGTTATTCTTACCTCTCACATTTGATTCATATATTTAATGAAATGTATCTTCACACAATCTTAGAACCACAAAGCAAGGGGCAAAATTACTTAGCTTTGATATCTCAAAGAAACTTTACAATAAGTTTTATGAAAAAAAATCACAGGAAAGATTTATGCTTCTGAATATCAAAGGCATTGTGAAGCAAAGATTCACAAATAATATGTGAGTTACAGCAGAAAGCATCTGATTCTTTAAACCAAACTGACACTTTGTTATTTATACTTAAATATAGAATGCTTTATCTACATAAATGTATTTGCTTCATTAAGTAATTTTGAGTATTTACTAGCTGATTACTGGCATAATTTATCCACTTACCTAGTTCCCCTTATAATTAACACATACTAGTATTAGAGATGAAATATCTTCACAGAAAAACATATATTTCCCTAAGTAAACCTATGATTTTGAGTTTAAAAAAAATTATATTCTAAATAGCCTCCTTCACAAGAATGGGACAATTTAAGCCAAAAAGTAGGAAAATGATAAGAAATAGAAAGTTGACATCATATAAATGCAGTTATGAAACTTTGGTCATTTACAAACTATCATACTTTTAATACTACATTTTAATGCACTGAATTCAACAAGATTTTTTTCACTTTTGTGGGGACATAGAAATGCTTAAACTTGAATAGTGACTACTTTTTATTAAAAAAATAATTTTAAAATAAAATTCACAAGAAATTTTTAAAATGCCATGAATGTCTGAATTTTGTCATTACTTTCCTAAATAAAATTCCTAGTTAAATTGCATGATTGAATATATTTATGCTGATTAAGCATTTAACTAACTTTGTAAATAAATCACCATCAACAAAATTATATTAAAAAAATAAATTAAGACAGGAAAAACTGTCCTAAAGTTACACTTCAATTTCTGTGCTATATTTCTAAAATATACCAACTAAGAGCTAAGAATTAAGTCACCAAGGTGAGATGGATATCCAAAGTAACCTTTCAATCACTGACATATCAGAACTCTGAAACTCTTAGAATTTAAATGCTTCACTTTCTCTCTATTCTCAAGTTATCTTTTTGTAAATGTTTCTTCACTCATTCCAGATATACTGGAAAAGTCTGTGCTTTAAGTATTTATTACAATATACATTTATCAGGGCCAGCCGAGTGGCTCAGTTGGTTAAGTGCTTGCTCAAGAGTGAGAGCTTTAAGCAACAGGTTGCCGGTTGGATTCCCGGCCTGAGCAGAGCAGCTGCTGAGCTGCCCACAGGTGGCAGGATGGCTCAGCTATAAAAACAAAAACAAAATAAGATACAATATACATTTGTCAAAAACTTCCCTTCTATATTCCAAGAAAAATACCTGAATTTCATAAAATAATTAAATATCCATGATTTTCATTATGGGGCAACAATTGATTGCCAGAGTATTGCCAAAAACTTATTTTATATATTTGCTAATGCTTAGGACAATACTAAGACAGGAATTCTTTCCTTTATTTTATAAGTAAGCAATATCTGAGAATCAAGGATTTAAAAAATCTTGCTCGAGTTCAAGAAGCCATATGTGATACTTTATATAATTTCCTTGCAGTAATCATCTCCCACATTTTATTTAAAAAATTATTATTCATATTATAGAGTGAATAAACCAAAGGGCCTTAAAATATAATTAGATTAAAATATTATCTTCCTTCTAATACCAAAAATTTGAAAATTAAATCATTTTTCAAAGTTGGAGAAAATTTTAAATACTTAATATTTGGTCCCAGAAGCAGGGGGCAGAGTTATCAGCTTAGTGAACGAACACCCTTCCTGGATATTTCTCTGCATGTCTGTACATGTCTAGGTACAAAAAAGTATTGGGTTGTCGGAAAAGTCATGATGCATTTTGCAACGAAAAACATAGAAAAAAATACATCATGACTTTTCCGACAACCCAATATATGTTTGTGTGTATGTGGGGGTAGGGTGTGTGCACCTATATGTGTATAACTCGTTTATTTCAGCATTACACATTTAAGAATAATTAGCACCTAGCACAATCTAATCCTCAATTGTTGAACTTTTACGTTGATACAGAGGCTAAATTTTTTTGTGAACAGCCTCAATTATTTTTCTTTATTTATTAAAGTTTATTGGGGTGACAATGGTTAGTAAAGTTACACAGGTTTCAAGTGTACAATTCTGTAATACATCATCTATATATCACATTGTGTGTTCACCACCCAGAGTCAGTTCTTCCATCACCTCTTCCATCTGCCCTCCCCCCTTACCTCTGGTGACCACTAAACTATTATCTGTGTCTATGAGTTTTTGTTTCTTTATTTGTTTGTCTCGTTCCTTTGTTGCTTTCAGTTTTACATCCCACATATCAGTGAAATCATATGGTTCTCGACTTTTTCCGTCTGACTTATTTTGCTTAGCATAATAATCTCAAGTTCCATCCATGTTGTTGCAAATGGCACTATTCCACCTTCTCGTATGGCAGAATAGTATTCTACTGTGTATACATACCAAACCTTCTTTATTGAATCGTCTATCTAGGGACACTTTGGTTGTTTCCATGTCTTGGCCACCATAAAAAGGGCTGCCTCAATTCTTTTTCAGGAACAGAGTTTAAAAGAGGAATCTGTACTGTACTGCACTCAGACTCTATGGGTTTCCACACTCACCAGCAAGACATAAAGATGGTTATCTCATATTTTCATCAATCACTTAACAGTGTCTTTCAAGATTTTTTTTTTCCTATTTGTTAGGGGAAAAATGGAATCGCGCTATTATGCTATTATAATTTACATTTTTAATTGCTAACAAGTCAACATTTTATGCTATTTTCATTTCATGTTTCTCATTTTGATTATCATATTCAAACCCTTTTAGTGGGATAGGAAACTGTTTTTTATTTGTTTTTTGTTTTTTTAGCTGAGCCATCCTGCCACCTGTTGGCAGCTCAACGACAGCTCAGCTTGGGCTGGCATCGAACTGCTTTTGCTCAGAGCTCAGCTCGCACTCTTGAGCGAGCTCTTAACCAACTGAACCACTCAGCTGGCCCAGAAACTGTTTTTAACTTTAAAAATTGTTTGATTTAGTAACAACTTAATTTATAAACAATTTTCAAAAAAATAATTTATCATATAAATCTGTGAGAAACAATTTTATTGAAATCAATACAATTTTCCCTATGAGAGTATTATGCTGTTCAGTTGTTTTTGCATAGATGTGACTTTTAAGGAAAGGTAGAAGGATTATGTTTGCAGATAAAATTCAAGAAACATAGTTATCTTTTTCTACATCTCTACTTTCAGCATATTCATTGGAAAAAATACTCCACTGAAAACATTTTATCTCTCCTACTGCTGTAAAAAAATAAAAAATAAAAAAATTCCACCTTTGATTGTGCCACTTATATCATAATAGCCTATTGGATCTTCTGGAAAATGTGTTTTACCTACAGAAAGAAGTACAGCTATTTTTTTTTATCACTAATCAGGGATTTCTGATTAATAGGCAAAGTCCTTAGTAAAGTAGAAATCACATGTTTTCTCTGCTCCATATTATCTATATTAGCCTAAGAGATAAAATAATAGCATACCACCTTTTGTATGATAAGTTTCAAAATATACTTTATAAACAAATTTTTTAAATTCTGCATTCTGTTAAGGTTCTCTTAGGCATCTTGCTGTTGTTTAGTCATTCTTACTCAGATTAAACCATAGTAAACTAGTTTTTCTGTTGCCAGACATCTAAATATGTCACTAATAAGCTAAAACTAATTTGAAAATTTGCCATTACAAATATTTCAGTCCTTATCAAAAGGGCTAAAAATATTGGCTCAAAAATAATAATACTGAAAGCAATAATACAACTTTTGACTTTAGAACTGAGCAGTGAGAATACTGACGTATTTTATATTTAACAAATTATACAATTTGAAGATGATGTCATATACTAAATATTTCTTTTTTAATATCTATGTGGTATGGGTTGAAGTATGTTAGTCCTAAAATTCTCTGTGAAGTAAATACTCATTTTTGATACTTCAGACATAACTCTAAATATTACCTTCAGTCAATTCTCAAGTATTGCAGGTAACAGTAGTATGACGATTATTTCATTTTAAAAAGAATGTTTAGATTTCTATAACTTACAAATAGTTAAGAAAAAAAGTATGGATGATGGCACGATGATAAAGCAAACTGGACAAAATGTTAACATTCCAAGTCTGGTTAAAAGACACACAAAGAGTTATTTGTATTATCCTTGCATCTTTTCTAAAATTCAAACTTATTATCAAATAAAAAGTAATCTCCCACTCAAATAGACATTTGTACACCTATGTTCATAGTTATATGATTCACATTAGCCAAAAGGCAGAAACAACCCAGTGTCTATAAACAGAAGAATAGCAAGTGGATAAACAAAATGTGGTGAATATATAATTAAATATTACTCAGCCATAAAAAGGACTGAAAATCTGATATATATTACGATATCAATGAACCTTGAAGACATTATGCTAAGAGAATTAAGCCAGACACAAAAGGACACATATTATATAGTTCCACTTGGATGAAGAACCTAGAGTAGTCAAATTCACAGAGATAGAAAGTAGAGTGTAAGTTACCAGAAACTGGAAGAAGAGAATAATGAGAAATTATTGTTTAATGAGTACAGTTCAGTTTGGGGGGATGAAAATGTTCTGTTGATAGGGATGATAGTTATAAAACATTATGAATGTGTACTTAATAACACTGAATTATATAATAAAAATAGTTAAAATGGTAAATTTGATTATATATATATATATATATATATATATATCCATATAAAAAGGTGAACCCCCTTAAATATATACCAATTGCTTAGACTTGCTTTTTTTGTCTATATTCATATTCTTCATATAATTATATTTGTACCTCAAAAGACTATATTTTATATATCTTTGTATTTTAATTCCATAGACTAGGACCTGGTACATAGCATTTATTTAATATTTGATGAATGAACAAATACATGGAAAAAAAATAGGAGAAAGTTGTTGGTTAATCAAAGGGAGGGTCCAAATTTTTATAAGTTATTGGAATGTCCTCATCTTTCTTGAAAGCTACACTATCAGGTATTTTCTAATTCTGTATTTTCCTAATTATTAGTTAGACTTTCAAAGGCCTTCAAAAACATTGAGTCTCGAAAATTTCAACAAATGGAGAGTAGGCTCGTATGATGGATAACTCCAACAATAGCAGTTAAATAAATAGCAAATCTGGTCCCAAACCAAGAAGTAAAGCACTAAATTTATTCATCATTAATAAAGGCCACAAGGAGAAAAAGTGTAATCATTTCGTGACAGGATTCTAAATTTTCAACAAGATAGAGGGAAAAGGGAATAGGATATAAAATATAAGTTACAGTTCTGAACTCTTAATCCTATTTTCTGTTAACAAAAAAAATTACAATAAATAAAAATAAAAAACAACATCAAAACATAAAAAACTTAAAGAAGGATGGCACGTTGTACTTTAATATCTAAACTAGAATTAATTTAAATCCAAAAATGGTGTTCCTGGACACCAAAAGGAAAGAATTAAAGTACTGAGGGTATTAAGTTGGAGTAAAAATATATTATGGGAGATGGGATAAACACTGCATTGAAAAGCCACATGGCAACCTAGGAGAAGGAAAGAGGAAAGTAAAGAGGCATTTATTATAGGTCTTTAGAAGAATGGTGGCATAGTTGTGTAAAAATAATTTTAGTAGTTGGTTAGATTGGAGAGAACCCCTTGGGAGATAAGCAGCGAATCTTACATGTGGTTATTTTACGAAGATGTGACCTGCTGTGGCCTGCCCTGTGTCTGGGTCTGGAGCCATCTTTCTATGCTCTCTAACCAAATGGTATTAACCTTAGCTGCCCTTTTCCTCCATACTGAAACCTGGGTAATGGCTTTACTCCATCTATAGTTTAGTTACTATAAACTTAAAAATGGTAGTGCTTGAAAATAGAAAATTGAGAATGTGATGTATAAATAATATATATATATATATATATATATATATATATATATATATATATATATATATGATGTGATCAAAAATACAGTGAATGCTGCTACCAAGTGCCATCCCTCCATCATGACAATGTTCTGTGTCACACATTGTTTCTGGTATGGCAATTTCTGTCTAATGAAAACATTACAGTGTACCCTCAAACACCTTATTCACTGGATCTGGCACCGTGTGACTTCTGGTTCTTCCCCAAACTCAAAATGACTATGAAAGGTAAACATTTAGAATTGATTCAGGATATCAAGGCAGCCAAGGCAAAGCAACTAAAGACACTCACGAAAGAGGACTTCCAGAACTGCTTCAGTAAGTGGCAAGAATAATGGGATAAATGTGTTCGCAATGAGGGGGGAGCATTTTGAGGGGGATTAATGGCAATGTGTCTTTTACTATAATACATTTTTTTTTTTTTGAGGGCAGTGTCACTGGCCCTCATATGTGGGACCCGAACCGGGGCCGCTGGCGTCCCAAGCCAGCGCTTAACCACTGCGCCACTCGGCCGGCCCTGTAATACATTTTTAAAAATTTAAACATTCACCACAGTTTTTGATCACACACTTCCCAATTCAAAAATTGGTAACTGGCCACAAGCACTTCCGATATTCCATGTGCAAAAATCACAATTTGACCCGAACTCCAGTCCCACTCAATTGTAACACTCCTGCATCTCTTTTAGAGTAAATTAGCACACATTAACCTGTTTTTATTCTACACAGATCATTTTCTTTCACGTTTCCCCCTAGGGAAAGCAAAATGCTCTGCGACAAACTTTCAAGTAAATTGCTTATGAAGAATGGCATGTGAATAAAGAGAAGAAAACACATCAGCTTGTCCTCCCTTTAACTGTACATGTCTCACATCTCACAACACACTGCTCTAGAGTGAAGGGTTTCAACCTGCCTTTTGTTATGAATCACTTGGCTGGTAACAGACAGGCAGCCTGGGATCATTCTTTTAAAGCCACCAATATCCTTCGATGCTATTTAGAATGCCAGGAGAATGTTTTCTTCCTTCCTCACTTATCAATCAAATACTTCATGAAATTTAATTAAAATTAAGTCAAAAATATTCTTCGTGTTTGTATAAACCTTAAATGTGTTAACCTGTTCTTGGGAGTTTTCAAAAATACCTGTTTAGCAAACTGATTTAATTTTCTATTTATATGTAAATTTCCATTTCTAAGCTTAGCTTCAGGTCTGCTCTGAGAATGCTAATCCTACCTCTGTTGTGTGGAAACTCATTGTGGCTACAATTAGAAAGACTTCGCACCTGTTCATAATACAGTTCCCAATATCTGCAAAATGCCTATCTAGGTTCCTTTAATAAAGGGGAAAAATGCTTTCTCTTCAACTAATTGTAAATTCATTCATTCATTTACTTATTCATAAATCATATCACATTGCTTGCCAGCTTCAAACTTTCTAAAGACTTCCCAGCACATAGAAGGGGTATGTGGAAGATGCAGTCGGCACAGGCTGACAGATGCACAGGCAAGAAGGAGCATCCTACAGCGGAAATGGAAGGAGGGCCAGGGTCAGGGAGCCTGGGCAGGTGGCCTGGGAGGAGCATGGGGGAGAGAGTAGGAAGCAGATCTTCCACAGGGCCCTGCAAAGAGCAGAAGGAAGTTGGGCTTGACTCAGAAAGAGCTGGAAAGCCATTGGAAGGGTTAAGCAGGAAAGGGCAGGATCCAACAGTGTGCTCCAAAGAGCCCTCCATTATTCTCTTCAGAATGGTTTGTAGGAGCATAACATGTTTTCATCACCTTAGGCTCAACGAATGCTTTTATTCTGAACATGTTCAGCTACCACAGAGAGACTAAAATGTACCCTCGATAAGGGGTTGACCTATTTCCCTGAGTTAGCACAAAGAGTGGACTGTGAGAAAAAAAATAAGTAATCAGGATCACAGATGACTAACCATGTAAAAGTCTAGGATCATTAATTTTCCATTTCATGTGTTTAATAACACATATAAAATATTGGACTGTGAGTTTTCCACATGTAACATCATTAGCAACTTCTCTATGTGAAAACAGAAAAAAAAATCAATTTCCATTATAGTGCACTATAATGATGTCCACCATAGAATATACACTTAAACTTCATGCATCAAGGTGTAGCCTGGAGGAGCAAAATCACCTGACTTATTCTGTCCCCATCGTGCTTTGTTTAATATTCTAGTAGGTAGAGAAAAAAACAATTTTGGCTTAAAATAAATCAATCAATAAATATAAGTAAATAAATAAATAACAAGAAGAGGGGAGGAAACACTTGAAAATTTAGGGTGGCTAATCATCCATAAACACAGCAGTTATCATTTCTACCAGAATTCTAACCATAGACCATTTTCAATGTATTTATTCCCTTAATTAACTTAGGAATGCAAGCAGTAAAGAAGGTGGTTTCCTTGACAGTAATAGACTTCCGCAGTTCTAGGAGATATTCAATATGTTTTACGGAATGAATGAGTAAATAACATTATCTCAGGGGGAAAACAAAGACAGATGTACAATTTCCTTTTACAAGAGTAAATATGAAAGGGGAAATTAAAGTTAGCTGTTGTAAAAAACCAAAAGGACTACAAGTCGAACTTTGATAAAATTTCCACATTTTTTCCCCCTAAAATTAAGAGTAAAAACCCACTTGAACTAGTTTCTCAAACTTCTGAATGTATCAGAGTCACACAGTGTTCCTGAAGATTCCTCAAAACGACTCCCTTGGAGAAACACCGCTGTCGGTATATCACTGAGGAATTATATTTCTTCGGTGTCTCTGGAGTTTAAGGCCATATGTTTGTACTTTTCAAAGCTACAGGTGGAATATGACAGAAAGCATCAAATGGTCTGTGGATACTAATTTTGATCTTATTCTGTAGTGGAAAAGACATGTTCAAATATTTGGAACCTTATCACTTTGTTCCTTATCTGCATACAGCACTTGGAAAAGTGCTTTCTAATCTATTACCTACTTTATTTTTCACAATAGCTCTTGGTTAACATAAGGCACTATCATTGCTCCAGTTTTATACGTAAAAAATTCAGGTGCCATTGGGTACAGTGCCGAGTCTGAAGGTCCACCACCAGCCATGGGCTGGCTGATGCCAGAACCCTGGCCTTCAGAAGACGGGTTCTGTTTCTGCTCCCACACTAGGGCTCACTGGTCTGGTCAAGGTCAGGATAGTATTCACCACCCTGCCAGTATTCATTCCTTTTAGGAGTATCCCCATCTCAACATCAGATCTTTTACTGTGGTGTCCATATACATAACAAAGAAATGGGGAGCTCTGAGATAAAAGGACACAATGGAAATTAGGACTAATGGGGACCTGAATTCTTTTTGGAACTTGAATTTTACCCATTTGGAGATGCACAGATGAATCTCAAAGGGGTATCTGCTGTCTTTCCTGCCTGTCACATTGAAAATCATAGGAACATGAAGTCTTATGACAGCTGCCTGGACCCCACCACAGTGATGGATTTGTTACCCTGTGGTTGAGGGCTGCCTTCCATACTGTGAATATTGGGATTAATGGTTGGAGTGAAGGACAAATAAGGTACTCAGGAAATCTAGGACTCTGTTACTCAAATAGGCACAGAAGTCCCCCAGGGGGAGGTGGAGGACTTGTTAAATGCAGACCTTGAGTCTGTATGTCCAAGATGGAGCCTGGGATTCTGCTGCTGGCCCACAGACCATATTTGAGTGGAAAGGCTCTAGGAGAGTTAGATTAAACTTGGAACTCAGAAAATAATAGGACTCAAAGGAGAACCTTTAAAGGAGTGGGTGGCAGAACAAAACAAAACTGCAGAGATATTGTAACCTCACTGGGTGTTAGCTGTCCGTGGGGTGGCCTGCCATGACTGAGTAAGGGCAGCCATTACACAGAAGCCCTGAGTGCCTTTGCCTACTCTGCAGCACGATGTTCATGTCCAAGGGCCATTTCTCCACTCAGCTTTGAGCACCAAAATATCAGGTAGCTATTTGTTCCCAAAAAGCAAAACAGAGAAAAATAAAAAACATTAGAAAGCCACACATATCAACATAGGCACACTTACGGCATTGAAGAAAATTATTGCTTCCCTCTCTTTGTTTTTCACAAGATAAATAGCATGTCTTCTTTCCCAATTTTGTAGATTCATTTAGAAAAAGGAATAGAATTCAGCAATTACCCACCAACTGCAGGCCTGATTGCTACCAAATCTACTACTGATATGCATTATCAAGTGATTCTCTCAGTGAAGAATAAAGATTAGGAATTTTCTCATTATTGATTAAGAGTTCTCAGAAGAGATATGCTGTTTAGAGAGCATTTATATCACTAAATATGATAGAAATAATTTTATTTTAAATTTGTTTTATTGAAGTATATATCATATCTTGTTAGTTTCAGGTATACATCATAGTGACTCAATATTTATATACATTACAAAGTAATCCCAATGAAAAAAAATATACTAAATCACATATAAATGGGATTTAAAAACAAATACTGACAGGAATGTTTTATAATATATTTAAATTTTAGAAGACTCAGTGTTCATAGGGATACAACAACTTTACAGATCTGCAGTTCTTTGTTCAATAATACTGATAAAATATTACTAATAATACTACTATATAATGTTTGAATCACCGTTGGCAATATGAATGACATTGGTGTAGAAAGAGGGTTCCATAGTTTATTTTCTTACAATTTTCTATTTTGCATTCTCCAAAATAAAGAAGGTGATTTTTATCACAGTTTGTTGTTGTTGTTGTTGTTGGTTTTCTCCTAATGTAAAAACTTGCTTACATTTTTTTAGACATCTCAAACAACAACAAAAACCAACGTGTCTTTCATCAGGTGAGTGCATTCATAAATTGTGGTGCATCCAGACAATGTAATATTACTCAGTGCTGAAAGAAATGATCTATCAAGCCTTGAACAGACATGGAGAAACTTTAAAGGCATATATACTATGTGAAAGAAGCCAATCTAAAAAAGGCAACATACTGCCTGATTCCAATTATTTGACATTCTGGAAAAGGCAAAACTATGGAGACAGTAAAAGCATCAGTGGCTGACAGGAGTTAGGGAAGAGGGGAAGGCTGCTTAGGTGGAGCACAAGGGATTTTTAGGGCAGTGAAAATACTCTGTTTGATATTATAAGGATGGATCCATTCATCTACACATTTGTCCAAGGCCATGGAATGTATAACACCAAGAGTGAATGCTAATGCAAACTCCAGGCTTTGGGTGATAATTATGCATCACTGTAGGTTCATGGATTGTAACAAATGTCCCACTCTGGTGGGGGATTCTGCTAGTGGGAGAGGCTGTGCATGTGTGGGGACAGGGGGTACATGGGAAATCTCTATACCTTCTGCTCAGTTTTGCTGTGATCCTAAAAAAATGCTCTAAAAAAGACTGTTAAAAAAAGAAGTCTTGCTGAGGGCTGGCCTAGTGGCTCAGTTGGTTAAGAGCTCGCTCAAGAGTGTGAGCTGAGCTCTCAGCAACAGTGGTTCGATGCCAGCCCGAGCTGAGTTGCTGTTGAGCTGCCAACAGTTGACAGGATGGCTCAGTTAAAAAAAAAAAAAAGTCTTGCTGTTGTCCATGAAAATAATTTAACTAGTGACCATGATTTCTAATTTGTTATTAGTTTCAGGTATACAAAACAACATAGTAATTTCTTTTTTTGAAATTATATAAGAAGTGAATTTCCAATCCTGTATAAAAACATACAGATTAAGCTTATCCTTCTGACATGGGATTGAAGAAATAAAATCAGACAGGTACCACTGTTGCCTGTATGATGGGATTGGGTTGCAAAGAACAGTCTGTTCTACAGCTGCAATAAGTCAGGAGTCTATGAAAACAAGAAAAACAATTGCACAGGTGATGATTGAACCAGGATGCTGCAATGTTAGACTTGTAAATGGCTGAAAAAATGAAGGAATGATTCTGAAATGTATCTATCACAAATCAGTCCAAGAAGACCATCCAGAGACTCTGGGATTAAAATTAGTCATGTGAGGTCTTGTTATTTCTTCCTCATGGACAAAGATTCTGAAACACTACTTCAGGTGACTCCCTGATTTTAAGATTTGACAAAAATCCAGTTTTAGAAAAATGAATGCATTTACTCGGTTGGAGGAAATGTCCTTGCCATTTGTGCCCCAAAGTTAAATTGCAGTACACTCTGCTGGGGCAGGAATCAAGAATACCATGTAGTTTGCCTTGATGATAATGGCATTTGAGATTTCTGGTTTGCTCTCTTTCTTCAGTGGATCCTTGCAATCAATGCCTGCTAATATGACACAATCCATTACTTTACTGATTACATAATTTCAAGTTTTTGTGTTTAAGTAGATAGATGCCATGAACAATGAATTGACTGTTAACGGCCAAAGACCCCATGCTGAGTTAGCCACCATTGAGAAATAGAACTGACACCCACCAGCTTGACTTTTAGTTATTCTGGGAAACCCCACCTCAACCCAGTAGGCTGTTCACTGGCTTTTTTTCCAAGTTCTGGGAAAGCTTACTTAGAGAAAAAAAAGTCCCAAATCTCTTGTTCTGCTGGAATTCTCCATAGCAAATAAAGTTCAGGAAGGTTTGGTTAAACCAAGTTAAATATATTTTAAAGCTGAAGGACCATTCATATTCATTACTATATTAAAATGTACTAATAATCTCCAGCCTGGAGGATGGATAACCTGAAGAGATTTTGTCAAGCAGCATTTCAGGTGCTTCCTATTCTGCCTGCATATATACATTCACATACGTAAGAAAATGGTTGTAATTAATGATAATCAATGTTACCAGGTTCTTGTTCAGTCATTTACATAGAAATAAAAATTTTTAAAAAACGATAATTATGATAACTTATTTTGTAATCGATACTTTACAGAGTGGTCAAAAACTTGCCATTGTGATCATTCACTTGCCTCCAAAGCCTCCAATTTACATAACTACTCATCAAATAGCAGGTCCAATTGTGATCACAATTTTCAAAGTGCTGATTTCATGTGAGATGAAGATTGATTGACAGCATTTTATTTAAAATCTTGCTCAAATGACAAGTAATCACTGAAGGATAAAACTAGAGCTAAAACACACATGATGTTGCTGTGGTTTTGAAACTCTCCCACCCTTAAGTAACACTGAATTCTGCTGGTGCCAGTTTACTTTGACCTTGGAACTAGGTGGCCATCGAACTTGAGCACTAAAATTTCCTTCTGTAGACATGAAGATGTTTCTTTTTTTTTTTTCCATAAAAGAATACATACAGGAAGATTTCTCCACAAATAAGTCCTTTCTATTGGGTTGTCGGAAAAGTCACGATGCATTTTTGCAACAATAAACACAGAAAAAATACGTCATGACTTTTCCAAAAACCCAATATATATCTATTCTTTCACCAATACCATACTGTCTTGCTTACTACAGCTTTATATTGGGTTGTCGGAAAAGTCATGATGCATTTTTGCAATGAAAAACATAGAAAAATACATTATGACATTTCTGACAAACCAATAATATAGTACTGTTTGTTGTTCATATGAAAAACCTCAAAATTGTTTACACAGTGGGGTAAAGATAAATTATAATGAAACAAGTAAATGAACAAATAATGGGACACATTTCGTCTGTAAGGGTAATAGAGAAATTGAGACATGAAATTTGAGTCAGAAGAATTTTAAAGATCAGTCTACTTCTGGTTAAAAATAGTAAAGTGCATCTATCAACCCATTGTCCTTGTTCTTATTGTAAAAGCCATGAAAATCAGAATGTGGGGATCTTTAAATGCCATAACCCAAAGTAACCTAAAATGGAAGAGAAAGGAAGAACTACAAAATTCTATTTAGCTGTCAAACAAAATAGGAAGCTGTTTGCTCAGAAATTGGATCTACCAGCTACATCAGGAAGTAGAGATGAAGGTGGGGCAGAAAATTGAAGAGAATTAAGCAGCAGCTAGACCAGCATTTGGTCTGCTCACCTTAGCACTGAGCTGGAGGCTTACTACCTAGTAAAGGTAAAGGTAAAGCAAAGCGGATACCAGGAGCTATGGACTGAATATTTGTGTCCCCGGCCCCACCCCCAGATTCATAAGTTGAAGTCCTCATCCTGAATTCAATGGTATTTGGAGGCGGGGCCTTCAGGAGATAAGTAGGGTCAGACTGGGTCATGAGGGAGGGGCTCTTATAAATGTGATAAATACCTTTATAAAAAGAGAAAGAAATATGATATCTACCTCTCTGCCATGGGAGGATACAGCAAGAAGGAGGCCATCTGCAAACCAGGAAGAGAGCCCTCACCAGATACCAAATCTGTTGGCACCTTGATCGTGGACTTCCCAGCCCTCTGTGAGATAAAATTCTGTTGTTTCTGCCACCCAGTCTATGGTATTTTGTTATGGCAGTCCCAAATGACTAGGACATCAGACAATGGTGAAAGCAGGGACACTGCCCTGTAATCAGGAGATTAATTAAAAGGTTATAATCTCATTGTGGAAATACCTGCCCTCTGCCCTATCCCACTGGCCTCCTAGAATGTTGATATTCAGGCTTAAGCACTATAAGCAGAGGAAGGGAAGATTACCCCCAAGGGATCTTCATAAAGAGTACATTCTGATCAGAAGCTTCAGGTTGGGAACCAGAGGTTCTATACCTAACAAACTCCCAAGTGAGTCTAGTCATGGCCCACACTTTTAGTAGCAAGTTCTAGACTCTGACCAACATAAAAGACTGACAGAGGCTGATATTGGGGATTTCTCAACAGAAAGTCTTGGCCAGATCAACCGAGAGCAAATGCCAATGAGCATTCTAGCACTCCATTCTATAACATGAGAAAACAGCCAAGGTTTTTGAGACATTTGAGGAATGACTGTACTGCAAAAGAGTGAAACCAAACAGATAAAGGTAATTTTAAGAGAACAGACAGTATGCAATGAGATGAACACTATCATTAATAGTATCAGAAAGTTCAGAGACCATATTTCATCCATGAAAGAATAGAATTTTATTTAAAGAAAGGAGGTGGGGATAAAAGAGCTCTCAGAAATTTCAAGTTTGATATTGGGAATAAAAGGTTTACAAGAGAATAGTGAGGGGGGAAATGAGCAAAAAAAAAAACGGATAAAATAAAAAGAGAAGTAAAAATTTAAAAAGCGGGGAGAGAGAATATTATTCTAGAAGGCACCACATGTCAGTAATAGGAACTCTAGAAAGAAAGAATGGTTAAGATGAAGAGGAGAAAAATATTAAAGAAATCAGCCAAGGAAAGTTCCCAGAATTGATGAGTTTCCAAATTGACAGAACCCATTGGGTGCCCTGCAATGGAAGTGAATATATCCACCTCTGGTCATACCACCTTGAAATTTTTTAATACTGAGGATGACAACCAAAAAATGTTGAGAGAGGAAGAATAGATCACAGACCAAAAGGTAAAAGTGACTAGGACTTCTCAACAACATAAGAAACTAGAAGGCAAAAAAGCAATCCCTTCAAAACTCTGAGGGAAAATGAATTCCAACTTAAAATTCTATATGCAGCCAGTTGGCTTAGAGTACAACACTCAGAATGTGCTAACTCTCAAATATCTACCTCCCAAGCATTCCTTTTAAGGAAGTTACTGGAGGACATGCTATATCAAAATCAGGCAGTAAATCAAGGAAAAGTAAGATGGCGCCGGCCGAGTGGCTCAGTTGGTTGAGAGCTCACTCAAGAGTGCGAGCTGAACTCTGAGCAACAGCAGTTCGATGCCCAGCCCGAGCTGAGCTGCCGCTGAGCTGCCAACAGGTGGCAGGATGGCTCAGCTAATAAATAAATAAATAAATAAATAAATAAATAAATAAAATAAAAAGTAAGACAAATTTATGAAATAAGAGGTCCAACTTGAAAGCACAATGAAGGGAAGCGTAATATATGAGTCAGCTCAGCTCTGAAAAGTGCTCTCACAGCCCTAACAATGTTAATGTCAGGAAGTTGGGAGGATGGTATATAATAAAGAGGCTGAAGTTAATTTAAAAGGTTAAAATCTCATCTTCCATTGTATCTAAGAGATATGAAAAATTGATAAACCAGAGATAGTACTATAAGCATATTATTTAGCTATATGTAGATAAATATTAAGACAAACATTTCAAAAGTGAAAACAGCTGCCTCTGGAGAAAGAAAGAGAGAAAGGATAGGGCTATGGATGTGGGCTGATGATAATTTTTCAACGCTTCACACAATCTGTCCATACTACTTTTCATGAAAATATAAAGAATAACAACGAATTAGTCTAACATATTCCTTTTAATCACGAAGAACCCAAGAGACTCAGAATTATAAACTTTTCCAGGTCCCTCAAGAAGTTTCCCTTCAGAATCAGAACCAGCACATTTCATTGTTTCATTATTTAATCTGGCATAATTATGTTATTAAACATAATCACAGTCATAAAAATTTAGATAACGGTTCATTTATTCATTTAACAAAAATTATTGACTACCGACTAGGTATAATAATGAGCAAGACCAGACCCGCTGTCTGTCCCCATGGAGTTTGCGAGTTGCTAAGAGAATTAATATGGCATTTACAACTAACTAGAAGCCTGTAAAATTTGGAAATTAAGTCCCCTAGCTGGATACTCATCTGTTTCTTGCCTACATTCCTTGGGAAAGTTTTTCTTCCCCCATAGAGTCTAACTCTTGGCTTCATTTACTGACACAGTAAGCACGAAGGAAACTTCTTTTTCCTTTCTTCCTCAGCGCCAAGGGTCCAACCCTATCAGCATGTGAAGTGTGGCCTTGACGCGACCCCATGCTTCCGTATTAAAGCTGCTTGGTCGCCAGCTTTCCAGCCATAGACTGGCTGACAGCCCTCCCAGAGCCACAGAAACCACTTGCTGGTTGTGTAACTAACAATTTACATCTCGTGGTGCAATGGAGATCCAGCAGTACATTGATTTTGTTGAGGATTGTGGAACGACATGAGAAATTGGCCACTTATCTACTTCCTGATGGAAATATGACATAAAGACAAAAGAAACTCTACTTAAAGGAACGGTTCCACAATCTGGACATGGAGAACTATGCTCTGAATTTTCAAAAATAACTTCAAAAGGCAAACTACTGATGCCTTTGATTGATCTTCCTTTCCTCCTTTTTAGCCTCCCAAATATTAAAATATTTTCAAATATTATATGTAAAAAGTCATATATCTTACTTTCTACAAGTTAATCAAAGTCACTACGAATAATGATTCCTGTTTCACCTATAAAAAGTTCCCTTGAAGCATGTTAGTGATTCATTCTTTATTCCAAAGGAAGATTTCTTCAGTCTGTTTTTGGCGTTTTTTATACTCTCATTCATTCTCTTACTGACTATTCTGCATGTGGGATGGAGGCAGAATGGCGCTCTCCCAGGGAGCTCAGTCTCCATAATGATAGGTATCTAACCAAAGAGTGCTTATTAATAGTTGTTCTTGGGGTTTACTGGATGATGGGCTACCATTCCCTAACCACTTCCTCACAGACTGGTAATTCATCATCAGAGGGAAATTCCAATATTATAACTGTATTCTGTACCAGCAAAACTGGTGTGTCTCTAAAGGTAAACCTGAAACCTATGCCCTTTGACGCCATAGAATCCATGAAAGCAATTTTGTGGATTTTAGGTTCTAAGTAGAAATTTAAAATTTTTAATTAGAACTTGTGAAGCCAAAATATCCTTGAGCAATATCGTTCTTTGTCTACTAAATCCCTTTACATTAAGGTAATTATTGCATTGGCAATATAATAATGGTTCCAGTTCCCTCAGAAGTAAAAAAGGATAGTGTGAATTCACAAATCCTGAAGGATGTCAGAGAATGGAAATATCTGCATCAATTGCAAATGGTAAAATTTGCAATGTGCAATTAATGCAAGAGTTGATGCATTCAAATTTCTAACAAAAAAATGCAGGAATTAACCATAGGTACAGCTTATTAAGAATAAAATAGTTAAAATCCAAAGTTAGGGACTCTAAGTTTGATCTAAATTTTTACCTATGAATTGAGAGAGTTCCTGCATGGCACCAATTAAAGAACAGTTAAAATCTTACAGGCTTCCTCTTTATCTAAAATACTAATTTCTCTACCATTTTCAATGTTTTTCTTAATTCTGACTATCCATTCATAAATACATTTGTTTCACCAGGGTAGAAAAAGCATTTAATGGACATTAATTAGCTCAAGCTCCTCCCATCAACTAAGTGTGACCCTTCCTTTTTATTTCAACTTTCACACCATAGTTGAGGCTTTTGTTCTGTGTTTTCTGTGTCCTATACAGCTTAACTATGCTGCTGTGTCCATTCTCTCCTCATCCCAGTCTCCCCTGATGGATCTTGAGAGAGTCAGAAGACCTGATCAAAAACTTCTACTAGCTCTAAATTACCCACATGATAAAGGCTGGACCTATTAGTCCGATTCTCAAGGCCATTCCGAATGATGTCCCAGCACACCTTTCAAATCTTGTAACTAAATAAACTGCTCTCCCACTCCCCAGGGGATCTTTGGACCTTCCTACCTTCATGCCTAGCTCATACCACTCCCTGTCCTTAAATGTGTCCCTCCACCCCCCATCTGCACTTTTCTTTAAGCCCCAGGTCCTGATCCACTACTTGATTTCAGATTCACAAGACCTTTCTCTGCCTTGTCATGCCAGTTAACATAGGCTGACTTACATCACAGGTAATCCTGTTTTTCTCCCTATCATCCCAGCCTCAGACACATTGCTACATTAAAGGAGTTTAATAAATGTCTGCTGAGAAATGAATAAATGAGGAAAACACATGCCAACCACAAATCTAGAGCAACAGACAGTTACTTAATAAGCTGTTGCAGATAGAAAATCCCAAATGTATTTCTTCTGCATGGGGGATGTTCATTTTCCTCCCTCCTAGAATGTTGGGCACACCTATCTCTATCTAACTTCACATTCAGCCCCTCAAACAGGCAGCCGACTCACGCAGGTAATGCAACTTGCCTCTCCTGCCTAAAAAATAACACATCGTTCATCTCGGCCCTTTTATTTACTCCTTATCTCTGACTTAGGGCATAGCACCTTTGATTATCAAAGTCGAACCTTTAACCAGCCTATAGAACTTTCCCACTTATTTATGATAACAGGGAATTGAGACTGTGTGAGGCACCCAAATATACAGGTAATTGAAAAACTTGGTTGTAGCCAATGATTTTCACCTCTTAAATCAACTCATTCATCATGTAATTATTAGCATGTTAAAACATTGATTTATTTGCTCCTGTCATTCTCTAATAATAGCTTCTTGAAAAATGGAAATAAAAGGTAGGCAGCACAATTCTTAAAATGAGAGATTAATCTGCATAATTTAACAACTATACAATCTACAAAACAATTATACTTGGCTACCCCATAAATTAACCTTATTGTTTATATCATGTAAGCACAAAAATCTTACTAAAGCCGAGGGAAAAGAGCAGAACTAAGGCCTAAGACACGGGGGACAGCTGCATGGTTTAATCCCAATACATCCAAGGGATTTTACACTTTTCAGGTCCAAGCCAACTTCTGACAAATCCTTCTGTGATGCTGGAATGACGCTCAGAGTGAGACTCCCATGACCGAACATGTTTAGTCTAGATTCCTTGGGGCTCCTTCAAGACTACTCGGAGCACCAGTGGGAGAGCAGGCTTGCTCGCTTGGAGGTGCCTGCATGTTGCGTCTTATTCCCCAGAAATCCTTTCCTACATTGTGGTGGTAACCCCGGGGGCTACGGAGCCATACAAGAGGATTGGAGAATCTCATAGTGAAGAGGTATAAAATGTCTCCATGTTTGTGCAATGTGACCCATGGAAAAATGCCATAACTGTCTTCTAAACATAAAGAAGAAGCCAAAGGAATGTCTTCATTAGATGTGGAGAGGGTTACTCCATGTGCTTCACAGTTAGTGACTGCTGGGAAATCTGAAGGATTATGTGAGGTAATCTAGCAGAGCTTTTATTATAAACAGGAGGCTTAAGTTCACATCACAGTTACGCACAGCACAAAGGCATTCACTGTCTAGCTCTTCTTCCGTGGCTCTATTTTCCTCATATGAGCTGTCTTGGAAATGTCACTGTAATCTGCCAAGTGGCTTATTGTTCCTAAATTTTAACAAGAACCAGGCTTCTGATGAAGTAGACAGTTAATGTAGAAAAGGTATGGCAACCGCCATGAGCAGAAGGTTATTCCCTAACCCTAAATCCATCATCATTACCTAAATAAACTAATCAAATGCAAACCAAGGGCTTGACCAAAGCTGACAATGCAAAATGCTTCCTTCATTTTAGATAACAGATCAATGCCTAGTAAGAAACAATGCAACATGTGAACATAATTTCTCCAGAGGTGGGGGAGGGGAGAGGTAGGCTGATGCACAACCATAGGAATAAGCTTTCAGTTCTAACCACTCCCTCTACTACCTCTCAATTTTGATTAAAAATTTAGCCACTATTTGCAGCAGATTTGTGCCTTATAGTTCTCTATAATATATGGAGAAAACAGAAAAAGTGTAAGTAAATAGACCTCTGGATCATACGCAGTATTGTCCTTTGACTTCAAATAGATTTTTCCAAAATGGGGTATTTTAAATCATTCTACTGTTTTCCCTTATAATTAGTTGCATCCTGTTTTACGGCCAGTCTCAATTGTTATAAGTACCATAACTTACTGTTTCAACAAAGCAAATGCTTTTCTGACAAGTTACCCAGAGTATAATCAGAAGAAAAATTATCTACCATATAAACTGAACTGTTGGCCAATCACATACAGGATTCTACAGAAATGCTCCCGTGACCTGTGTAAAGGACTCTTTAAGCTATTCTTTCCCCTCCAAACTGAATAGTCTGGCCTTCACACAAAATTCTCATTCACCACCCCATTTTCCAAAGAAGCTTTCAAGTACAAGACCAGGCTTAGAAAGTAACAATTTTGGACAATGTTAGCAATTTAAGTTATCTGTCCCTTATCTATCACTTCCCCTATGAATAAACTTGAATTCACTTACATATCCATTGGGGAGGGGCAAGAGTGGAATATAATGTCAGAAAGGCTACTAACAGACTTTAAAAATGAGCATTTTCAGTTCAAACCACAGTTTGGGTTTTGTGGGATTTAATTTCCACTGAGCAGAAACCAAGTACAGATGTATTTGATTTCTCTTTAAGGGTTGGTTATGGATGAATGGAAGAACCAGAGAAAATGCAACAGAAAAACACTGGGGCGGTACAGACAGTGCGTCTTTCATCACGTGTTTATGACTCCCTTGCATTATAGAAACAAAATGTCTGATATATTGCAACTTAGGCTAACAAAGTAGAAAAGAACCAAACACTTGTCAGAGGTGATCAGCTACAAGTATATAGTATATTACAATTTTAATTAAATAAAGCTGTGAGGTCCTTCAGCTATTAAAAATGTCATCAGCAATGAAGCTAATTTGTGTCTGACCAGGGCTTTTACAGTAACTGATTACTTACAGATGCCAAATGCCCCAGGGAACTTTTGCCACCTGTTTGCAATTTTTGGATTGGCAGCCTGGCCTTGACAAAGCTTACTGGTCTAACACTGGGCTGTGCCATTTGTTCCAATGAGGTTGGTATTTAATCAATAGTTTTTATAGGATACCATCTACAATATGGAAAGACATTTTATTTTAGCTTTTCCTCTAAATTCTGCCACTATTTATTATATACTCAAAAAAAAATGCACTGAATGAACGAACTGCACAGTTCAAATGTTACAACATTACTTACCGTAGTTGTTGAACAAGTCCTAAGTGACATCTCCTCCAAACCAAACATAGAAGCAAAGGAGACAGGATGTCATCATACTCAATCTATCTCATGTCATATAGGATTTCCTTCCACCATAAAACCTCAACGACTGACTTTGCCTTTCATTTGAACATGCTTACTATCTTACAAAGCACTCCAGTTCTACTTTTAAGAGCTGGCAATCTTATAGAGCCCTTACTAACAGTGAGTGAAGTCCTATTTACTTGGCACTTTTCACCTCGCTGCTTGTTCTGCCCACTGGTCAGAGTGACAACAAATGAGGTCTAACCCATCACCCATAGGACAGCCTTTCGAATATTTGAAATAGCTATCTTTCTCCTCAAGTCTTTTCTTTTCTTGGCTAAATATTCCAAGTTCTTTTGTCTACTTTCCATAATATTTGTTTCCTTTTCTTCATCATTTTAGTTGTTATAAATCCAATCTGTTCCATAATGCCAACATTGTTTCTCTGAAAATGAACACAATACCAAAAACATGTAGTCTTCAATTTTTCGAAACTGTAAATAAAGCCTAGTCCATTCACTTTTAATGCATCATGCTCCATTTTTGACTTGTGTGATTTTTGTTTTTCCCCTTTAAAACAAAAAAGAAAGCAAGGTCTTCCTTCTCTTTAAGTTGTACCACCGAAGTTGGACCACCTAACTGCTTAAAATTAGTTCAAGATTCTAGACACACATTAGTGAGGTGTTACCTGCAATTATTTTCAGTGCATTGAAATGTCACTCATGTGTGCCTGGAATCTTGAACTAATTTTAAGCAGTTAGGTGTGTTTTTAACATATTTTCCATGTACATTATTTCTTCTTAAGAGGGATACTGTTATCATTATAGTTGTTTTCTATCAATATACTTATTGTACCTTTTCTAGTTTAAGCATGGCATTTCTTAACAGTAAAGAATGAAGTAGGAGGGCAGGCCGAGTGGTGCAGTGGTTAAGAGCTGGCTTGGGACGCCAGCGGCCCCGGTTCAGTTCCCACATATGAGAGCCAGTGACCCTGCCCTCAAAAAAAAAAATATATTGAATAATGAAGCAGGAAATAAATTAAGTTGTTTGCCTGGGTCTAAGTTCAGATAATTAAATGACACAGTGTTCTGAGCTCGTGTTTTCCACTTACTTTCTTGCCTTTTCAAAGGGCCATACTTTTCTGAGTTCATCCAGGTATAACTCAGTTAATAGCCTTTCTTTCCACTTGTGTTTGAAACTATTGCCATCTTTCCATCTTCTAGACATGTCTTTTGAAAATCTAGCTCAACACGGGAGTCTTGATGAGCTCGTTGGTTCCCTAAGTTGCTGACTAATTTTTCCTCAACAAACCCATTTGTGATTTTGTTACCTCGACAAAATGTGGAATGTAGCAGTTAATAGAAAAAGGTAATGTTCTATGCATTGTACTCAATCAAACACATATGTAATAAATGAGTTTTTTGTTTTCCAGAGGTCAGTACTGTGATGGTGTCATTACGGCCACATTTTACACAGGGTTGGGTGCTCCAAATGCATATAAAATCTGTGCCATAAAATAAGCCTTTCCATGAGGTTGCCATCTGTTCGCACTGAGGAAGACAGGCTGGAATTTGTGTTGGGACAGGTGGTTCAGAGCTCCGAAATGTGGCTGTGGATACAGCTACCCCAGCACCAGCTGCCACAGTCACACCGCTAGGTCCTCAGAGCCATTTCCCCAATATTCACCATTGTTTCCACATCCCAGCCCAGCCTATGTTAAGGGAAAATGTTAATACTGATTTTTCCCTTCACTAGGAGGCCTCCTCACTAATTATGGGCTTCAGCACAGTAGAAAAGGTCTCAGACCCAGTGTGGCGGACATAGTGCTGAAGTCTTGCTTTTGTTCAGTTGTGTTCAAAAAGGCAAAGGGGGGCCAGCCGAGTGGCGCGGTGGTTAAGCGCTGGCTTGGGACGCCAGTGGCCCCAGTTCAGGTCCCACATATGAGGGCCAGTGACACTGCCTTCTAAAAAAAAAAAAAAAAAAAAAGTCAAAGGGAAGGGGTGGGGAGGGAAGGGAAAGTTAACTAATGATAAAATGCAAAACTGTATGTTCAATTCATGAAACAAGAGAATGTAATAAAATAAGCTCATGTTTCTCCTATTTGAGAGTAAATGTAATATATGAACATAAAACAGGACAAATCTGATGTTTTCTTCTGCTCTTCTACCCAAAAAGGTAAAAACGTGTGTGCTAAACAGTGACATTTCACTTCCTGATTTTTAGTGGCACCATTTAAAAATGTAACCCAAATGATAATAATATTTATCTATTTCAATATCATATATATACATATGTGTATATATATTGGCTATATATATATATATATATATATATATATATATATTGACAAAAAAAGTATACAAGTGGACACTTTGGTCCATGTTGCTCAAGCAGTGGTTCGCTGTAGTCAGAAGTGTCTGGACGCTGATGGTAACCACTTTGAGCACCTCTTGTAATTGCAGAGGTCAAACGTGACTTCCATTCATCTTTTGTTATCAGTATATATTGAGTACAGTAAGTTCCCAACTTACAAACATTCGAGTTGCAAACTTTCACAGATATGAAAGAACCTCGCATTATGAACATTCGTAGATGTGAACAAATAGCAGAAGCAGCTCACATGTGTGAGCTCAGGTGTGAGCAAAATTCCATCTCGCCCTCCATCTCATATTGCTGATGAGCCTTCAGCTCCACCATCTCCCACCTATCCCCACTCCTCCAGATAGGAACTCTATTCTTGTCAGTTCACTCCATGCAATCCCCTATATGCCAGTTGTTGTACTGGACTGTGCCACCATTTTAAGGTAACTGTAAAAGTAAAAATAGTTTACTTACAGTATTTTTGTGTGTATGTGTTTAGTTTTTTTGTGCTTTACATTGTACATTTGTTTCAAAGGTGTATAAGACTCACTTTGTCACACTTAAGAACGAATCTGACTTACAAACGTTCTCCCAGAACGGAACTCATTCGTAAGTAGGGGAATTACTGTATTATCATTTTAATACAGTTTTCCTCTCTTAAAATGTGTATATTTCTTGCCCCCTGTGTGTGTGTGTCCCTGTGTGTGTGTGTGTGTGTGTGTGTGTATATATATATATATATATATACACACACACATATATACAGAGAGAGAAAAAGAGAGAGAGAGAGAGAGAGAGAGAGAGAGAGAGAGAGAGAGAGAGAGAGCTATATTACTTAGCTCTGGTTTAATGTTTGTGTTGTTTTTCAGTACCTGCAGTTCTATAGTTATAATAGTTCTCTGACTTGTAATCATGGTGATCACAAATGTGACTATAATAGCCCATTAAATAGTTTTCCTCAATTCAGAATAGTTATTGAAGGTTTACTTGTCCCATTTAAGTGATATCTAACAGAAGCATCTTCTAGAATTCAGAATGGGGTCTTATTAGTAAGGAGGACATTGTAAATCCATTTGAGGACTACTGGGGTTTAATGGAATAGGAGCTTCAGTTTAAAACTAGGGCACACAAGCCCAATGTTAATAATAGTTGTTCTGGGGCATGCTGAAATCTGAAGTTAATCATCCTGATTTCTGAGATTCATACATTTAGACGCTTTCATTTAATCATGTAACAACAACAACAAAAAAGTTCTGCTGAGATACCTGCGCTCTTGAGTATCTGTGGCATCCGAGCACAGCAATGACAGGTCCCTGATGGCCTCCGCTTCACCTAAGCCAAGGACCATCTGGGGACACAGAGGTCATGTTCTCTGGGCCACGTGGTAACTGAGGACATATGGAAGCTGCTTGTGCTAAGGAGTCCCAGGTGATGTACTAAGGATGTAAGGTGATAAAAAGGTGAGCTCAATGTGCTTGATAACATGAGACCGCGGCACAGAGCTATATTTTCAGTGCAAGTACAAACGACGAAGTTGGTGGATAGTCCATACCTTTACAGGATCATCTGGGAGACTTTATGACTGTGGCGGAACTCCTCAAAAGAGTTTGGACTCCATCTCGAAACTTTGCTGCACTGACCACAGCTGAGTCAGGTCATTTTAATGCCGAGTGGCAGAGAAACTCTGAAGAATTTCAAGAATCTAATGGATCATCTAGTTTAACAGCACCCTCAAGCAAAATAAGGCGCATGTTTTTTGAATAAATGTCTATTTAATGTTGCTTGAAGTGTACTATTGGCCAAATTTCAAAATTTTTCACTGTGCAATATTCAAAATCTCATCCCTGAACCAGAGACCTGCACACAGATTTGCTGTGGCATGGTCTCAGGAACAACACTTGCTAAGGAGTGAGGAAAGCGAAATTAAACAGAGAGAAAAATTCAACTGTAATGCAGTTACAACAGAGACCTATGCTGACCCCAGGGGGTCCCGGACCTAGGATGGCCCTTCACAGTTGTCCTCTATGGAGGCACTGAAATGTAACAAAGCTAAGGTTTAGAGATTAGAAAAAAAGAAATAAAGATGCCTGCCCTCAAGGACTTCAGGATCTAGTGGAGCAGACAGACATGCAAACAAATACCGACACCATGCTGGGTGACAAGTGCTGTAATCATGATGTGTAGCCCTGTGCTGGGGGAGCTGCCTAACACCCAACCCACAGCTCAGAGGCATTACTACAAAGATATTGCGCCCATGCTGTTTTCCCTTTAGTGATGAGTGAGGAGTTTTAACAGCCTTTGGTACATTGCTTCTTTTGAGTTTCTGAGTTATTTCTAACAGTGATGAAAGATAAAGAGCGATTTAGTACATTATGTGGAAGTGGAAAGTTAGTAGTTTGGAAAAGCTCCAATCCTGGAACTTCTTTTTGCTCACCTAAAGGAATAATATTAAAAACCTGAGGATTCTCGGGACAGCCGAGTGGTGCATTGGTTAAGAGCTGGCTTGGGAGCCAGTGGCCCCAGTTCAGATCCCACATAGGAGGGCCAGCTACCTTCTGTAGCTAACAGCTCCACCTGGAGCTGGCTGCGAGCCCCGTGGACGGTGTAGGCTGCAGCCCCTGCTGCAGTGAGCCGCCATGGGCTACAGCGAGTGGCCGGGCAGCCAGCGTGAGTGGCTGGCAGCCAGCGTGAGTGGCCAATAGCCGTGGTGAGCGACCATTCAGAGGCCGGCGACCGATCTGCCTCATCCGGGAAGAGCGCAATGACGATACCAACATGGGCCAGTGAAGCAACGTCCTCCACAACTAGACTGAAGAACAAAAAGGACAGCAACTTGTCTGTTCTCCTTCTCCGATTCCCCAACGCTGTTCCCCTCCCCCAATTCCCCAATAAAATCTTTAAAAAATAAATAAATAAAAAATAAAAACCTGAGGATTCTCTTCTTTCTTAGTGCTGTGCTTACTCACTTGAAAACAAACAAACAAATAAACAATGAAGCTGGGAGCCTCTCATGGTGCTCTAAAGTCAGCTTTTGAGAATTAACTATAAGCATCTCTTGACAACTCCATTTTCAGCAATTTCTAGGTGTTTGCTTAAAATTGGTCATGATGGGAGTAATAGCACCAAGGAAAGTGGCAAATGCTACAAATCAGGGCTATTTTCTTTCCTCAGAGAGCTGGTTGTTAAACATTTGCTGGCACACTACTGCTTTTAACTAATAAAACTCTTTTGGCAGTAAAGTTTTCCTACTTGCTGTATTCTCTGTATTTTACTCGACAATGAACTACCAATGTTTGCACTTACACATGTCTGCTTTTAGAATCACTGTATGTAAAAGGTGAAAAACTACTGCTACCTTCCCAAAGAACCAGAGATCAAACCTGCTTTCTGACTCTCAGACCCAACCTGAACCCTGAAGAAACAGAAACTTGGCTCTAATCAGTGATAATCAAAAGGTCTCTTCAGAATGCCCCAGTACATCCCGCAGCATTTGTGTCCTTGGGTCAAGTACATCAAATGTTAGAAGATAATAACAGTAATGAAAAATCATCCTACCCTTGTTGGGGAAAACAGAGTCTGTAACTTCTGATTTCAGGGGGAGAGAGTGTGCTGTGGAATATTCCAACGTTTATTTCTGAAATATTGTAAATCTGCTGTAGAAGATGAGTTACTGATACAGAGCACAGGAGAATCAGGACAAAGGAGTGTCCCGGACAAAGGGGAGAGGGGGGCTCTGAGCCATAATCTATGATGCAATCAGGAGAGAGGACAATTTATAAACAGTTCTCAGGTAAAGATGGCTGCAGATGCCAGTGAAAATGATGAGAAAAAGTAAAAATGGACCCCGTAAAATGTGAATAAGTCACATAATCAAGTGGCTTATTAATAGACCATTGGGGTCAAGTATAAAGGAGTTGCTACATGTCTCAATATTTACATCTATAGTTCTTAATCTATAACACGCACTCCTTTCATTCACCAAAAAATATTTTGAATGTCTTACCAAACACTGCCCAATTTGGTTAGTTCTTTAAAAGGTAGATACAGTATAAATAGAGAATTATGAATTTAGAAGTGTTTAATTTCATAGTGACTTGGGAACATACAAAAAAATAATACACTTTTTAAAGTTCAATGGAATGGTAACTCTTCTGCTAAGGCATTTATTCAGTGACTTAAGGGGACTGCTGTTTAATATGGACACCT
Source organism: Aselliscus stoliczkanus (assembly GCA_033961575.1). NCBI lineage: Eukaryota > Metazoa > Chordata > Mammalia > Chiroptera > Hipposideridae > Aselliscus > Aselliscus stoliczkanus. The sequence continues at coordinate 48,085,855 of CM066734.1, forward strand.
GCCATCATCACATTCAGGCAGTTTCTGATCTTTATTTACAGCAGCATTTCCTGACTCACAGCATCACCTAGACACCAGTTAGAAGTGTACATTCTTAGAACTCACCTTAGAATGCTGTGTCAGGCTACCGTTAGTAGCGCTATACGGTACAACTGAAATTCGCTAAGACAGGAGAACTTAAATATTGTCAAAAAAAAAAAAGGTAAATGTGTGAAGTGATGGTGTTAATTAACTCAATGGGGAGCCCTTATATAATTATTCATATATCAAATCATCATCTTCTACAATACCTTACAATCTTATATATCAATTATGGCTCAATAAGGCTGGAAAAATAAATTAACGAAACGCAAGCTTCTAAAAAAGAAACTGCGGGGTATGGGGGTTCGGGGGGCGGGGAACCAGTGATCTGAGGGTGATTCTGAGTTCAATAAAGTTTGAGAAGCACCGATTTAAAATGTAAAAGATGAATTTGGGTAAACGGTACTTCACGCAAAGACAGGCTGACACATAGAACATGTGAAGGCACAGATTATGTCTGTCCTGGTTACGCCTGCGACGTCCGTCAGGGTCTCCAACAGTGTCTGGCCCATCGTCAGGGCCAGGAAGCATTTCCTGAATGAAGGGCTTCCTTTCTGTCTTTATCAGTTAAAGAAATAGTGCCAACTGAGCACATCAAAAACGCTCCGGCTTCGTTGCCTTGAATAAAAATCAGTTTGAGGTCCTACCTCCAAACCTATTTTCGTCACATTACCATTATAGATAGAATCCTATTTCAATCGAATGATCCAGAATCTATTCCTTTTCTCTGTAAGCTCCTCAGGGAAAACCAGGTCAGGCATGATAACACCATGTGTTCTAAGTTCAATATGATTTCACTTGTGATGCTTATCCTCTTATTTCTTGAAACAAATATTTTCAATACAAAAATGTTTACTAAATTTCAGTTTTATGGCAGAAAAAAAAAGCCCAGATTTATTTCTTTTACATTTATTTATTTATTTATTTATTTATTTATTTATTTATTTATTTTTAGCTGAGCCATCCTGCCACCTGTTGGCAGCTTAGCAGCAGCTCAGCTCAGGCCAGGCATCGAACTGCTGTTGCTCAGAGCTCAGCTCACACTCTTGAGCGAGCTCTTAACCAACTGAGTCACTCAGCTGGCCCTCTTCCACATTTAAACACATAAATAAGTATCCAGTCATGAAAAGGCACCTCATCTATATACAAAAGAAGACAATGCATTCAGTATCAGTTGCTTTTAAAAAGGGTATAGGAGAATTGATGATTAGAGCAAGTTCTCTGTTTCACTCTAGAGCAATCGCCACACTAGCTAATGGAACCTTTAGATTTATAGGCAACTGCTTCTTAGCAAGAGATTGCTATATTTTGAGGGGCTTCCTAGCATGATTAAGACATCACAGGAGCAAAGCAATCCAGCTCTGATTCAGAAATCAAGGCAGACCCTGACGAGACCAATCAAATCGGCTCCTTTCATTGAAATGCTCCCTAGAGCAAACGTTCCTGTGTGTTTAATGTGCCACCCAAACATCTCTGCATGTTGACTACCTACCCTGCACATCAGAGCCACCCGACTCAGTTGGGTGATACCCATATTAACAGAGTTGTCTTTGAAATTGGGGCTCATCTCCTGAATTCCAGAACTCATCGTGTCAGGACAAGGATTCCTGTTGAAACTTCTTTTGTGCTTTTGGTCTTGGTGCAATTTTTTCACTTCCAGCAGATGAGATTTTGCAAATATTCCTTCTCTCGAAAGGGTTTTTTTTTAATGTTGCACATGCATCAGAAGCTTAACAGGATGCTAAGAACAAGAGGTTTTCAAGTTAGAAATATGCAAATGTGCTTAGGGCTCCATAACAATCTGCTCTAACATTGAACCTCACGGCATCGTTATCCCATTTGCTTGGATTGCTATGATCCTTGTTGATACATTCAGTGAATCAATGGTTTGTATAAAGATCTTGAAAATAATGATTTGCACAGTATACATTGCTGCTATGGTGTCATATCCACCTCCATAGCTCCAACAAAGTAATCATTCAAATTGAAGTTCTTCATCAGTGTGCAAGAAAATGCAGAAGTACTAGCCACAAACTGCAGAATTTTGTTGTAAAACAAGCAGGAAGCATCCTGCAAATAGCAGCTAAATAAATTCAAACATGCTGCCATGCTGTATAGTCATCAGCAGCTTCCAGGACTGCCTGGCAATGTAGATGTACCATTTGTATCATCTAAGATGAGATATCACAGCTCAAGGCAAGTAACTGATGCTCTGCTTTCTGAGGCACTGAAATCACTGTACACTTAAGCCTTCATCAATTTTAGATTCTTTAGTCTTGAAGGTCAGTGAGCTATGTACATTGATGATCTGTATTCCAAATGATTATGCAAAATGGCAGTTGAGGCATAGTAAGTTATTCAAAGCCTGTGCAAATAAACTTTGTGTGGCTGTCATAGCTTAATATGAAATGTTTATTGTAATGTGGTGGGGGAAAAAATGTGTGTATTCTAGCACCACAATTCCTTGTTCAAAGGACAGAAGGAAACTATCTTGGCTTGGAAACTATCTTAAGTGTTTGATGGTATGAGTGCAAGTTCATAGGAGTTGGATACCATTCAACTTCAGAGTATTAGGAGAGAAGTATTCTATCTTCATGGAGAAGAATATAAAAGACTAGAGGAGAAAACCAGGAGACAAAGGAGAGAAGAGCTAGCAAGATCATGAGGCTCTAGCCTCACAAATACTGTGGAATTGGAGTATCCAAAAGATACTGCGACAACAGAGGTGGCATCTGTTCCATTTTGCCAGTTTTTGCTCCTGCTATATAGACCCCTTCTCCAAAATTCACCTTCCATGACCAAAAGCAGTCAAATCATGTTTTATGTTAAGTGGTCTGTGCGGGGACTAAAAGATGGAGCTGATTTTCACATCTATGGCACCTAGCACAACACAGAAAAAATATGCAAGAAATAGAACTCTGAAAGCTAGAGGCATAGAAAATGTCCTAGAAACTATCAGAAATCCTGGCAATAGCTCTGCATTTCTATAGGTGATAGAATTGGCTGTAAAGGTGTTGAACAAAAACTCTTCCTAGATTGTCAAGACCTCATATAGGTCCCTACGGTTCTATTTAGCTTACTGGATATTGCGCATTCTAAAGAAATATGACACCCTTCAAAAGAGGATTTTACAAGAAATACACAGGTCCCAGGCTGAGAATGACTGATTTAAATAAAGACCGTTGCAATTCACTCTTCATTATGGTATATTTCATATATGAATATTCCTAAATTTAAGTAAGTACCAAGAATACAAGCTATTTCAAGATTCTTAAATTAAGATATGAACTCTCAACTCACAGTGACCATAAATTTAATGAAAATCTGGAGAAGATCCTTGCTAAGAAAGGAACCAAATAAACTCATAGTTATAAAGATGTCACTCTAATGCCAGTTGCTTTCCTTGGAGCGACAAATCATGTTAGTAACTGTTTTTATCAAAAGAAACAGTTGCATTCAATTATTTCTAATAAAAAATTCTTTGATTTCAATCTATTTTCATTAGAAATGTGTTTCTCAGAAACACCAACATTATTATTCCAAGTTATCTTAATTATCTCTTCCTTAAAATCATTCAGCAATTTTCCACGATAAGAAGCATTCATCAGATAGATTGTTGAGTGATTTTTATGGAAGGGATGGTAATCCTGGTTAATTGTTTGACTTTTCAGGATTAATTTCTTCACTGGCAAAAGGAGAATTCAGTGACAGCAGAGGTACAAATTTAAGTCCACTCTGTTCAGGAATCAGTAAGAAGAATAACTACTGTGCTTTCTATTTCTGTTTCTAATCAGAAGCCTGGCTTCCATAGGCAACAAAAACTGTTTCAATGGTCTATACAGCAGCTGCTCAAGACTCAAAATTCCCCTTGTTGAGCAAAAGGTGATATGCCTTGACAACTTGGCAAACGCTTCACTTACTTCCCCAGGAATAAAGTCTAGGCCAGTTTGGGAGCTTAATTGGAAAAACAACAACAACAAAAAAAAACATACAGGATGCTTATCTGGTCTGCAGTTAAACACAATTATTTTGAGATGATCTATTTTTTTCTTTACACTTAATTAAAAAACAAAACAAAACAAAAAATAACTGTCTTCCCCAGACTAATACTGAGCAACAACAAAAAGAAAGCTATGGAAAGCTGGAGTACCAGTACTTATTTTGGACAAAATAGACTTTAAAATGACTACAATAAAAGACAAAGAAGGGCACTATAAACCTAATAAACATCTATGCACCCAACATAGGAACTCCTAATTATATAAAATAGAATTTGACAGACATAAAGACACAGATCAACAGTAACACCATCATAGTAGGGGACTTCAACACCCCATTATCACCAATGGACAGACCCTTTAGACAGAAAATCAACACAGAAAGAGGGGCCTTACATGACACTTTAGACCAGCTGGACTTCGTTGACATTTTTAGAGCATTTCACCCTGAAAAAACAGAATATACATTCTTCTCAAGTACACATGGGACATTTTCCAAGATAGACCATGTTAGGCCACAAAACAAGTCTCAGTAAATTTAAGAAGATTGAAGTCATATCAAGCAGACATAAAGGAAAAATTGATGGTTGCTGGCTGGGAGGGAGTGGGGAAGAGGGAGAGGGGGAAAGTTTTGGACAGCGCGGGTGGGTGACTACAATGTTGCCGCAGGGATATGGGGGCAGTTCTGGGAATGTAATTGATAATGTTGTGAGAGACTATTATGTTAAGTGAAACAAGTCAGTCGGAGAAAGACAAGAGAAACAAGTATGATCTCACTTATATCTGAAAAACTGAACGAATGATCAAAGTAAACAGACTCATAGATATAGAGGAAAAACTGAGGGCTGCTAGTTGGGAAGAGGGTGGGAATAAGGGGGAAGGGGAAGGGATTAGACAGCATAAATAGACAACTACAATATTGCCACAAAGATATGAAACACAGTTCGGGGAATACAATAATGTTGTAAAAATTTTGGATGGAGTAGAGGCTTGACCACTGCACTGTACACCTGAAGCTGATGTTGTGTAAAATTGTATGCCAACTGTAATTGAATATATAGATAGTCATGGGGTGTGGAGTATACTGTGTAAAGGAGTCAAAGGAATTGTAATAGATATGTATGATATGGGGGGGGAGCGGGGTGGCGAACTGGGGGAGGGGTTGTCACTTTGGGGAGTAAAGAGTATAACTATTGCATTGTGTTGTACCCCTGAAACTAATAAAAAAAAAAAAGAAAAAAAGAGAAAGCTATGGAAAGAGCATCTAGTACTGGGCTGTACACAGCCTTGAAGAAGATGTGCTAAATTCCTGGGCCAATACTTCTTCATACACAGTGTCAATTACACTTAGAAAGAGAATGGATATGGGTACACAGACACTTGGTTTTATCAGACACCTTACCAAATAACCAAAGAAGATATGTCAGTTTTCCAGTTTTGATTTATGTGCTTAGATGTCGAAGGACAGTATGGCAAATAGGTTATAATGATGTATTTTAGGTCTGTAGGTTATAATACTTATTGAATCAAACAGAGTGAGTGATCAAGAACTTTTTCTTGGTTTGGGGAAGTCAAATATTCGCTCTCCATAAATCACAGGATAAGTGTGAATAAAGCCATGAGACTAGTCTGTCCTTCATAGTAATTGTGTAACAGGAGCCTTATTGCTGTAAACCTGACTTTGTCCTGAGATGACAAAGAAATGGGTGCTTAACCTCCTTGCTCTTCTCTTTATGAAATACCAACAATATGCATAGAAACAACAGTTTTCATTTAAGAACATGTTAATCCAAGAAGACATTAGATCTAATGAACAACAAGCTAAGTTTTCAGTTAGACCTGAGCTTACAAGAATAAGCTGATGTAAGTCAGCCAAAATCAAAGGAATAGTCTAAGTATTTAATCACCAGAAAATCAAAATCAGAAAAGAGTATGTGCATATGCTAGCCTTTCTGGTATCACCTAATATACAGAACAGGTTACAGGCTGCACGGAACTCAAATTCTAAAAACTAAACCTTGCTGTCCCAGTGACTTTCGTTGCAAAAACCAGATTTCTATTGCTAAACGAACATGAACACAGAAAGTAAATCGGTACAACTTTTCTGAAGACAGTTTGTCAACATGTATTAATAGTTGCACACCATTGACCCAGGAAGGGCAAGTGCACATCCACATTAGGCGTCTTGTTACTATTACAAGAATTGAATGCAACACTAGATTTCTATAAAAGTGATAATCCATACGTTGGCACAGAAAGAAGATACTACCTGCATAGTATTGAGTCAAAAACTTTTATAATTTATGTAAATTTTTTGTGAAATTATGTACATATAATTTAACTGTGTATAGGAACGAAAAGCTGTCTGAAATTTGAGTATGAAAATATTAAAAGTGGCTACCTCTGGATATCAAAAACATAAGTCTTTTTTTTTATATGCATGAAGCCTCTATATTGTTCTTACAATGAGCATTTATAATTTCTATAGTCAATAAAAACCTATAAGATCAATATCCCTTTACTGTGATACACATCAGTAGTATACTCTATTGGCTGTAAAATTAATCTCCACACAATCCTAGTTGGAAGACTAGAATTTGAGATAGAAATGAGTTGGTGCTGGTTTGCTTGTAAACTCAAGCTTCGATTTTCAAATAAAGCGTATGTATCTTTTATGTGACTTGTGAACTTTCCAAATTGTTGAATTTCATAAACTGAGCTTCCCTATAAGAAAAGAGAGGCGTTCTTGCTGACATTTTATAAATTATGCAAGTGTCCATAAAGTAGATAATTAAAATTGTTCTATTTAAAGAGACTGTTCCCAGTAGCACCTCTTAATTACTAATATTTCTTAAGTCTTCACATTCTACACTATAACATAGGGGTAATTATGCAACCTTGTGACAAAAATATGAACAATAATGAAATCATATGTCACTCTAGATTGCCTCCAAATGTGCTACATGAGACAGAATTTTGCCATTACTATAAAGTGTCACCACTTGCAGCATACACACGGTTTAGGAGCTTGTCATGAAGTATCCTATTATGATTCTTTTTACCATATTGATGACTGTACAGTCCCTGGAATTTGAGCATTGTTCAAAAGGACACGTCCCCTCTGTGTTTACTGTTAAGTTACAGTATTAAAATATGTTCAGAATAAAATTCTGGGTTTAAAAGATAACCCAGGAGACCTACGTGCTCCATTCATCTTCTGAACATGTGTAATGGAGAGGGTGTAATGGTGACCTTTTACCCATTCACAGCAAATGTGACCTGACCTAATTAGAGAGGGGACATTTCCACAGCAGAAAAAAGTTCACTACTGATAAGAAAAGTGAGAAAAGTCAAGAGGAAAACTGTTGAAGGATGCTTAAAAGTAAAGAATATACTCAAAGTAGGAAAGCTTAATGGCAGATAAAGCAGAAGATAAGAAAGAACAATGTAGAATAAATTTGTGTTTTGATTTTGAGAATTTATGAAGACTACAGTAAGTCCTTTCAGAGAGAAGGGACTTAGGAACTGCTGAATAGCTCATTTCATTTAATCACCTGAAAATACAGTTTAACAAACTATAATCAATCTAAAGCATAAACAGAAGCAGTGAATCCTATTAGGAATAGCCAGAAAGTCATCTTTGTACATGTCGGGCAATGCACCCCACCCCAGTAAGCCTTTCCCAGTTCCCCTCATCAGAACCCACTGTTTCCCCCTGCATTCAGGCCTCTGCCATACACTCGTGTTTTTATTTTCTCTAATTTTGGATGTACCCATTTCTCGAAGGGGTCACAAACTGGCAGCCAGCTGGAAGCATTAGAATTACAGATGTCTTTTGTTTGTCCAGAACAGTGTTTTAATGATAGCAGTTGGACTGCTTTTGTGGGGGTGCGTGCTGTTTGTTTTATTAGTAACTCTTCATTGTCTCATTCTAGGATACCACACACAGCCCACTGCCTCTTTGGAACTTGCAGGAGCTTGAACTACCCATACAGTTGAGAGCAGGAACTCTGTCTCCTTCATATTTGTATTTCTACCACTTAGCACAATAACTGACTCATACCATAAATTGAATACATTTTGCGAATGAAGAAAGAAATAAGAAATGGTGCATAGAGATTGCACTAACATAGTGGGTGCTATCGATTCGGAAAATAATGATGTTCCCTCCACCTGGAATGCTCATTTTCTGAGTAGCCACGTGCTTCTGCACTTCCCTTCAGATTATGCTTAAATGCCAACCTTTCAATATGGCCAGGTCCAAACACTTTATACTGCCTCACCGCCACAGTGGCACTCCCCAGACCTCATGCCCTGCTATCCCTTGCCTGTTTTCTCATAGTACATATTTTCTTATTTATTTACAATTTATAGATGCTCTCATTTATTATGTTTGTTATTTGTTTCCTGCCTCCCCAAACCTCCAGGCTCTGCACTAAGAATGTAAACTCAAAGAAGGCAAGAATTCGTGTTGTAGTCCAGGCACGAAGACTGACATTTGACAGACAGTGGATGCTCAGTAAATATTTGCTGTATTCGTTAAAGGAGGTGTAAATAAAACATGTTGTTGGTGGCAGAGCTTCTTCCTACGTCTTGAATCTTTTTCTGAAGTTAATGATTCTAAGGCTGGAAGGAGGAAAGGGGAGAAAAGTGTATCATTGTCTTTCCCCACATCCAAAGAAAACCACATCTAGACACAATAGTTAAATCGTTCAATACCAAATATTAAAAGCAAAGCTTCAAGGCAGCCAGAGAAAACAAAAGACACCTTATTTCTATGAGAACAGTGATAAGAATCATGGCAGACACCATCAGAAACAATGGAAATTGGAAGATAATGAAGCAATATCTTTGAGGAAAAGGGGAAAAGGTATCAATCAAAATGCTTGACTAGAATACTATATATAAAGAAAAGTTTGTTTTTGAAAAATGAAGGCCAAATAAAGACATTTTCAGATAAATGAAAGCTGTGAGATACTGATACAAAGAGATCTGCAAAATGACACTAGACAGATGATACTCAGATCTACAGGAAGGAAAGAAAAATGTGTGACATGATAAAAATGTGAGCGAATAATAAAATATATATATAGTTTTTTTCTCCTCACTTAATTTCTTTAAAAGACAACTCATACTTAAAGCAAAATTATGATATCTTATGGGTTTTATAGCATACTGAGAAAGAACACAAAGAACGGAAGGCGAGGTAAATTAAAGTATGCTACCATAAGTTATTTATACATAAGGTGATATAATATTCCTTGAAAGAATTCTACACAGATTTGATAAGTTTTGAGTGCACACTGCAATCCATGGCACAAGAATAATTAAAGAATAGCTAAAAAGCCAAAAGAGCATATAAAATAAAATATTTTTAAAAATACGCAGTTAACACAAAAGAAGGCAGAAAGGATATATGAGAACACAGAGATGATGGAACAAACAGAAACCTAGCAAGAAAGCAGACTTAAACCAACCATATCAATAGTTGCATTACATTTAGACAAACTAAACTTCCCAATTAAAAGGCAGATTGTCAGATTGATTTTTTTTAAAAACAAGAGCCCATAACATGATGTCCATAGGAGACACACTTCATATATTGGGTTGTCAGAAAAGTCATGATGCATTTTTGCAATGAAAAACAGAAAAAATACATCATAACTTTCCCAACAACCCAATATAAAGACACACATAGCTGAAAAGTAAAAGGATGAATAAAAATACACTATACAAACACTAATTTGGTGTACCTATTTCACTATCAGACAAAACTGATTTCAGGACTTGGGGTATAATCAGGAATAAATAGGGACACAGCTTAGTAATAATATGGGCAATTTATAAAGAAGACATCATAATCCTACATGTATATGCCCCATATAAATAAGCTTTAAAAAGTATGAAGTAAAATACGACAGAACTAGAAAGAGGGAAAAAGTCTAAAATCCCATGTGGATATTTTAATATTAAGTTTCAGTATTTTTTAGAACTAGACTCAGGCCATGTTATTAAAGATGTTAATAACCTTTATAACCAACTTAATTTAATTGACATTTAAAGAACCCTACAAGGGCCAGCCGAGTGGCACGGTGGTTAAGCGCTGGCTTGGGAAGCCAGCGGCCCCAATTCGGGTCCCACATATGAGGGCCAGTGATACTGCCCTCTACAGCTAAGATGGTGAACAACAGCTCCACCTGGAGCTGGGCTGCTGTGAGCCCCCCGGGACGGCATAGCTGCAGCCCCTGATGCAGTGGTTTGTTATACGCTACAGTGAGTGGCCGGCAACCAGTGTGAGTGGCTGGCAGCCGGTGTGAGCTGCCAAGAGCCACTGTGAGTGGCCATCCAGAGGCCAGCTACTGATCTGCCTCACCGGAAAGAGCGCAATGATAATACCAACATGGGCCAGTGAAGCGACATCCTCCACAACTAGACTGAAGGACAAAAGGACAGCAACTTGTCTGTTCCCTTCCCTGGTCCCCCAATGCTGTTTCGCTCCCCAAATTCCCCAATAAAATCTTTTTAAAAAAAAAGTCTCATATACAGGGGAAAAAATGAAAACAAGAGAAGGATGTAAGACAAGACTTTAGTCACAGATATAACAAAATTGAGGTAGTTCTATACACTAGGGCTAAACCAATGAAAAATTTTAGATTTTGTAGTTCTAGTCTGTAGGACATGCATATAAGGACTATTAATTAACAGAGAAGGTGCTAGATGTGGAGGGATACATAAGTGTACAAGGTAAACACAAGCTGTGTCCTCACTGATCTGTTATTCCACCTCTCTTTTCATCCTCCATTTTTATATTTGTTCATCCTTCCATTGACCTATTAATCTAGGAAATAAAATAGTTAATGTCTATTATCAATCAGCAGGTAGTAAATTCTCAAGCCACTGGATTTGTTTGACAGTTGATTCTTCATTGAGCAATGTTAATACACAGATTCCAGAGCAGTATGTATGTACAGTAAAAATAAACTGTGAGCCATGTATGAGCAAGCAACTGTCAATTTTCTAAAAGGTACATTTAAAGATAAAAGAAATGGGATAAATTAATTTGAATAATATATCTTAGACCCAGTATATCCAAAATGGTACTATGTTTACATGTAGTCAATATAAAAATGATTAATGAGATATTTCACATTCTTTTAAAAAGCATTTCTTGAGGTGCTTCGGGGCCCCCTGAGGGCAGCATTTGTCATTTAGTCACTTATCCTTCCAGTCAATAAACACTTTCATGTAAAAGAAATTTTTTTTTTGGTCTGTGAAGATTACAGAAACAAGATATTTATCAGTTCAAAGAATTTACATTACAGCCAGCAGAGATGACATGCCCAATAATTATTCTAATCATTAAAAAATGTAAGAATCTAAAAAAAGTTTAAATGAATGCTATGACAGTGCAAAGGAGGAGAGGTTATTTCCAATGTGGCAAGAGAAAACAGATGGGAACAATTTTTTAAGAGTTAGGGGTTTGATTTTTATTAAGCAGCACCTGCTGTATACCAGGCATTGTCTATTTTTTTTACACATTTCATCTCATTTAGTGCCTAAAACAATCGTATATCATAAGTGCTCTATTACCATCGACATTGAAGAAACTACAACTAAAAAAGTTAATGTTTCACTCAACCTGAAGGCAGCCCTCAGACCAGTCTATTAGACTTGAAATCCCACGGTTTTTCTCTTTCTGACCCTGGATACCAGTGGTGGGAGGAAGCAAGTTGAGTACATGAATTTCCTGGGGATAAAGTTGGGGGATGTTATTTTTCAGGGAAAGTAGTTCAGTTTAACATGAAACCAAGGAAGGGCAGAATGAGAAGTAATGACAGAAGATTAGTACAGAGAAGGCCCACCCACAGCCCCATCTGGGCCTGATTTAGTTGGCCAAAGGAGTTCAAGGTTTTTGAGCAATAATGTAATCACCCATTCGCTTTAAGAAAAGTGTCCTAAAGGAAGATATAGGATAGAGACGGGGGGTGGAGAGCACCCCCTAAGTGACCGACCCCCAAAAAGCACCCTGAGAATTTTCTAACTGCTTGAGTTGTAACAGGAACATGTTTTTCAAACGTATATCCAATTTAATATAAACAGTTTGAAACAACCTCATCATATCCGTTTGCTCTCTATGAGAACAATATTAAATAATAGCATGTTAAGTTACAGAAATCAAAAATTCTAACAGAATCCCCAGGTAACAGTTTTCCAGTAATTCTAAACTAACGTATTTAAATTAAATTTAAAATAAATTCAAGTAAATACAACCATATTGTGAAAACTGAATGAAAGCTCATCCTACATTTTTGTTTTCTCTAACAAGGTCCTATACAGACAACACAGAATAACAATGGAACGTCAAAAATCAGATATCGGGGTAAATAATAAATTATTCCATTATACAAGATGAAAATCCTATGCAACTTCTGAATGGATATAATATACTAGATGCTTACTTCTGGGATTTCCCCTCGGATAGCATTTACAATTGCTTTAGCTGACTATTGCTAAAGATTGGTTTGGAGGAAAATTTTCATTCAAAATGTTGTAAGGATAATCAAGGATAAATATGTACCAAATTTTGTCCTCAGGAAATAATATTAAATGGGCTGACAGAACATCAGTCAATATGCAAGGCTTGGTATACTTTTTATTAACTACCTTCAAAGAAACTGCTCTAAAAGATAAGCCCATATATTTTGCTTAACTAAGTCAACTGTGCCTTTTTCTACATTATTATTATTATAATCTCTGCCTGTTCCAATGTCTACCTATCCTGTCCACTTTTCATTAGATTCAGCTGGATTTATATTACTTGTTATAAATTACTAAGCTTCTAAAGTCTCAGTCAAGTCTTTAACATGATTTAAACGCATGCTTCCATCGCCCTTCCCACGCTTCCCAACGCTATCAGCTGTCATTTTCTTTTTTGGACTCCTTGAAATTAGAAGACAATAACCAAGGCTTGGAAGAATATTATTTCAACAAGACAGTACATTCACTGGTATATTTAAAAGAAGAAAAACATAGGCTGCTTTCCTGTCATTCTATACCATGGATGGTTTATAATAATAATAATAATAATAATAATAATAAAAAATCACTCCTGGAGATCACTTAGAGAGTGATGATTATAAATTCCTTTAAGAAAAATAATTTTAGTGTTCAAGAAAAATACAAGATTAGCAGCTCTGAAATGGGAAATACCTTTCCCCTTCCAATCTTCCCATTTTAAACCAAACCCAGAAAAAATCCACTTTCAAGCAGCTAATACTTTTAGACCTGCTATATGTTTGAACTTTTGTTTGAATTGTAAACAAGGTTGGTATTTTTGATAGACCTGTTCTTCCCTTTCATTGTTTAAACCAAAAAAATAGAAGTTATTCTTCATTCTTCCTGCTGCCTCGTCCTTCATTTCTCACACCCTTCAGCCTTCACAACCCAGGGTGCATGCACTCACATACTCCCAGCACACACATCAAATGTTTCAGTAAGTTCTACCCCTAAACAATAATCTCAAATGCCTCCAACTCTCTTCCTCTGCACCTCACAGCCCTTGTCCAAATCATCACCACCGCTGGCCCAGGCTTCCACATCCTCAATGGTCACTCAGTTCTCACTGACGTCCCCTTCAAATTCATGTTCTACACAGCAGTCTACATGTTTCTAAATGCAAACCTGATCCTGTTATAATCTCACTGCCACTCGTTCTCGCCATTTTTTCAGTGGCTTCCCATTGGCCTCCAAGGTCTTGAGTCAGCTGGTCACTGACTCCCTGGCATCAACTAAGACCACTCTGGTCCTCCTTCAATAAGCTCCAGGGACGTTTCTGTTCAGGGTGCAGCAGCCGTTTCCTGCCTTAGACCCACACAGGTGCTTCAGCTCAGGGACCCTCTTCTCCCGGCTCTCGCGGGATCTTTCACAATGTCAGGTTCGGGCTCCAATGCTCTTTCCTAGAAAAAGCTTCCCTGACCATCTCATCTAACGGAGATCTCCCACTAAACAGCTCTGACTCAAGACTTTCGTTAATTTCGTCATTTTAACGATTTGAAAATAGCTGGTTTACTTTTCCACTTGTTTATCTCTATCTCCCACTAGAATACAAGCTTCATAAAGCAGGAACCTTGACAGTGATTTTCACTGCTGGATCTCAAAATGCTTAGTACTATGTGCCTGACATATAGTGGATGCTCAGAAATTATGTGCTGAATCAGTTTATTGAATAATACAAATACATAATGCATGTGACACATCACTTTATTATGAACAGTTCTAATTAAAAACATCTGCTCTTACCCAAATACTGAAGGAAATCAACACTGCAAAACCAGTAGTATAAATAAGGTCTAATAATGACAGCTATAATATCTGGAACTCTTGATTCTAAAAAATGTACAGAAACCACTGAAGTCGGAGTTACATATGTAAAATTAAGTATAAAGGTTTGTTTTTTTAAATTTAAATATATTTCCCTTGGCCCTTTCCTACCAGGCCAGAGAAGAATGAGTTAACCTGTGTGAAATTTGCCCTTAGGCTCAGTCTTATTCCCCCTCCGGGGAAATCTGAAGCAAGTGGCTACTAGCCAATTCTTCCACAGAATTTACTTACAGCTCAATGTATTTCCAAGATGGCTGCTTCTGTAATAGGTGCACACCCAAGCAACTCCTTACAACCCAAGCAATCACAACGGAAAGGCATGTAGTCAACATTTTCCTCTATATTCTCTGAACCCAACATGGAGGCAATCTCTGATTAAGTCTGGGGTCCTCTGGAGGCTTTGATTGCTGACTGAAATTTCCTACATTTCAACTCCTATTAGTTTCACACAGCCAAAGATCATTCAATTTTTAGCTAAACAACTTTTGGGCTGGTTTTGAGATCCTGTGGGAGAATCCATACTATATTTTTTTCAATTAAGGTTGAATGAATTTAGGCGGTTGATTATCATTACTTATGTGAGGGTCATATGAAATCAGTGTCATTTCCTGGAAAATGAGCAGCCAGTCAGCTGGTAGAAAGGCTGACTTAATAAATAACTAACTTTATGACCCAAACAACAACTGCTGTTAAGTACGCAAGCAGGCCAAAAGAGATCTTCTGGACACTCAAGTTTTTAGATGCGTCCATCTGTGACTCGGAAAGTCTTCCGTTTGAACCAGAATCTGATAGTAAAGAGAATATCAAACACACTGGGTTAAAAGCCCTGGCAGAGATATGACTATGAGGCAGATGTTATTTAAAGCCATATGAGAAAGCTAGAGTATGCTTTTTTTGTTTTGTTTGTTTGTTTGTTTGTTTGTTTTTTTAGAGGGTAGTGTCACTGGCCCTCATATGTGGGATCCGAACCGGGGCCGCTGGCTTCCCAAGCCAGCACTTAACCACCGCGCCACTCGGCCGGCCCTAGCATATGCTTTTTTTGTACAGAGATGAAAATGACATAATTTTTTTTAAACTATCCAAATATATATTAACTAGAATTTAAAATCACATGTATTTTAAACTAAGATATGAGACTTCAAAAAAAACTCAGGCTAGTTAGTCAAGTCTAGTATATACTCAGGTATCAGCTCAACTGCCTCAGTTGTGTTCAATCTCCTCTTTCATTAGGGGTATTTTAGTGGAGACAAAACCCAAGAAGTAAAAATTTAGGAGTACAAACACCAAAGTTCTCTGAATTGGATAAACAACTAAGAAATTGTTTCTGTTTCTTTTTTTTTTTTTATCTCAGTTAAACAATAATAGAGAATAGAGAAAACATAAATTACCACTCATCTCTCCTACTGATTAAAATGAGCCAAAATTGGTGATTTCTACATTTGCAGAAAACGAGTATTAAATAAATATTAAACTGTAGCCATTGGAAAGCGTCTGTGCAGGTGAAGTTGTATTTTATCTCAATATCATGCATCAGCAGGCTAACTACCTACATCCAAACTGTAAGAGGTGATCATTGTAAGTTTATGAGAAATCGTGACAGCTTGCTTTAAAGGGGCAGTAATATGCAAGCAGAGATTCTTATTTTGTTGTCAAGTAGGAGGTCTTGTTAAATAATCTTTCATTCAACAAATATTTATGGAGCATTTCATATAAGCCAAGCACCAACACCATTGCTCCAAAAGGTGTTTTTCAAAGGAACGGGCTACAGGGTTTTGTGTTTTGTTTTGAAGTCAGGTCATAGTGAACATGCATCCAAACCGCTGAATTAGTCTATAAGCTGAGGTGCTGAAGCAGGCCAAGGCTGTTTAGCTCAAACTACTCAGATGAGGTTCATGCTCACATATTCAGTATATATTCAGCATTCATATATATTCAGTATACGTTCATCTATATTCAGTAATGAATCATTTTACAGTGTGGATATAGCAAAATCTTTTAAAGGCTGCTGGTGTGCAGTATTCTAATAGACTTGTACTGTGTATATGCCACAGCAACAATATCATATGTTTACATAATGTTTTCAATTATTTTTTAAAGTATTTACTCGTTAACTCTAGGAGAGACACCATTTGGTTTTCCAGGCTCATAATGACAATGTCAGAATGGAGCCAGGCCCATTTCCCAGTCTGGGGGTACCTGAATAAGTGAAGACTGAACACACAGAATTGAATTCCATCAGTTCAGATCAAGGCTGTTCACAGGAAGGCAGAGGATTGTAGAGTTATCTGGGTGTTAAGAGGTTAAATTCAAGATATTACTAATCTCCACACAGAAAGCTTTAAAAAATCTGACCTCTGCCTTCTGGCAATGTTTTTAGTTCAACTCAGTGTTTTGTTTTGTTTTGTTTTTTTCTTTCTTATCTTTAAGCTTAAATTCGCAATGATGGCAGTAAGTCTCCTAAGTAGTTTCCTGGCTTTCACCTTTGTCTCTCATTAATCTATTCTCAATATACCACCAAAATAACCAGTGGGGGTGGTGATGGGGAGGCAGTAATATCTTTCACTCCCCGGCTCCAACTCCTCTGAAGACCCCAGGCTCACTCAGTGAAAGGCTTACTACACAAGTACTTACTCTGGGACCCATCATTATTAATGAAGGGACCCATCCAGCCTCCCTTCATTATTGTTCCTATTGTGACCCTCACTTACCAGAGGTGGCTTCTCGAACAGGATGGGCCCACTCCACTCCTTGGAGCATTTATGATTGCTAGTCCCTCTTCCTGGAATGCACTTCCCCACATAATCTGAGCTTCCTTAAGGTCTTTCAAAGTCACTTTCCTGAGCCATCTAATCTAAAATTACCACCCTATGCCCAAGTACATATTTCTCTTCCCTGCTTTACTTGTTCCCCGCCTCACCCTTAGGAGACATCACTCTCTAGCATACTATTTATTTTCTTATTTGTTTTCTTTATTTGTCTCTTATTTGCCTACTTTATTACCTTACCACGTAAACTGCATGAGGGCAAGAATTTTGACTGCTTTGATCATATTTCCCCAGTGATTACCATTTGTTAGGAAAAAAGGGAAAAAAGAAGGAAAGGAAAGAGAGAGGGAGAAAATACAACATTAAAGACTGTCTCCTTCAATTACTTACTTTGGTCCTCAAAATTGAGTTATAAATAATGTTTCTGCCTACAGAACATAGTTAAAATTATCAATGCACCTTTGACTCGATGTTCTTTCAATAATATCATTAGAATATGGTCAACAGGACACACACATATATTAACTACTCTTTAACTTAATTTGGTTGTATAACTGCAAAAACCAAAAACTATCACCTAGCTACTATTGAGTAGTCCAATGTATATGCAGATCCACTTACAGAAAAATCTTTAATATCCAATTGAATTGTTATTATCTATTAGTCTCACAGCAAATCAATGTATGTTAAGAAATGAAGATTCTTTTCACATCCTAATATAAACACTATTCCCATTATTTTATTCCCTGATAATACTCTTAAATGTTAATATCATTTACCACATTTCAATGGAGGTGAAAGGTCCATCTCTTATTCACCCTTTACCGTTCCTATTATTGTTTTAGTTTTTCTCTGTTTCTGACCTCATGCATTCCCAGAAGATATTCAGATACCTCTGCTCTGACGAGCACTGAAAATGATCACATCTGAAGACCTGCTCATTCTTTCATGTCTACATATCACAATTTTTTTCCCACTTCACTATTAAAGGTCAATTTTTCGACTAGCCTTCAAACACCCAAAGAATTAGTATTTTGACATGTAGGATACTCCTGTACAAATTCAGAATAAATACAAGAGCATATATTTCATATGTTATAATCAACTTAATAACATAAATATATAATATGTGTATAATCTATTAAATAATAATATAATGCTTTATTAAAAAATACAAAAGGTACAGGCAAAATTTCTGAGATAATGACAGTGTTTAAGGTAAACTATTTTATTATTAACATCTTTATAGAAGAAAACAGAAGCTTGGAGAGGTTAAGCCATAAAAGTCTTTATGTCTGTCTTTCTCTAGAGCTTAGAGCATTAATTTAACTACCACACAATGACAGAACTTTTCTCATTTAACTATCACACAATGCCAGAACTTTCCTGGTCCCAACCACAGTTTTCCGTTAAAACTATCAAACATATTCACGGAGAAAATTACCAGCCATAAAAGAAAGAAGTGGAAAAAGCAAAGGTTGGTCACAGAGTCTGAAGTAGAATGAAATATCAAATTCATTCTTAATGGAGGGCATTGCATTCTATTACCCGTGAGACAGAGAAAATCATTCTGCAATGTCAACCACTTGCTTTCTTTTAAGATCCTTGTTTACTTTTTTCCATTTTCCCTTGATTAGAATTTGAGAAATGGCGTCAATGGAGGGCTGAGGCAATAGGAAAGAGGGAACATCTCTGTTAATTTTTACCCTCCCTATAAGCCCTAATAATAATACACTGAGTATTTAAATCCTTCACTATGTAACATGTGCAAGATACCTTTGGGTACTCATTTTATGAAGAAATGTCCGCTGTGAATTCAAAAATTTATTTCACAGGAAATCTTTAAATAAGCTTATTTAACCATTTCATCCGTTAACATTTTTTAAGTGCCTACTGGGGATATTTAGTTATCAAAATGGGTAATATAGTCTCTGACATAAAGTACCTTATTGGACCCTTAATTTCACAGGACATAGGTCATTAGTTAAGTTCAAAGATTCTATAAAGTTCAGGGGCATCTATAATAAGTAATGTACTTTTCTAGACTCTGAAGGAGTAGGAGATGCAAATATGAACAAAACATACCCATCTTTTCAAGGAGTTTTTAATATTAATAGTGATAATAAAGCAAATACAACTAACTAGAGCAAAAGCCATAACTTGATAAAAAGCAAAACACTGGAATCATACCAAAAAAAAAAAAAAAAAAGCAAGAGAGAGGATGAGAGATATTTTTGAGGAAGTGAAAACATTAGTGCAGGATTCAATAGGATAGGTAATCTTTTTTTCCCCCAAGAATATGGGCATAACATCAGCGAAGCATGGCAGCAATAAAGCACATGATGTTTTTGGAGAAAGAGATATCCAGTTACCTGAAGCCTCAGTGAGTAGGGGAAGAAAGCCAAGTTATAGAAAACTTCAAGATACTTGCCCAAGGACACAGAGCTAGTGTCAAGGTCAGGATTCAAGCCTGGTAGTCCAAGTTCATAATCTGTTTTCATCACTATTGCACTATACAATATGAGTTTCCTATTGCTGCTGCAACAAATTTCACACATTTAATGGCTGAAACACAAATGATCCTACATTTTGGAGGTTGGAAGTCCAAAAGGGGTCTCACTGGGCTAAAATGGGGGCTGCATTCCTTCTGGAGGCTCCAGGGGATAATTCCTTTCTTTGCCCTTTCCAGCTTCTAGAGGTCATTTGCATTCCTTAGTTCATGACCTCTTTCTTCATCCTCAAAGCCAGATGTCTGGCTAGCATCTTCAAATCTCTCTTGACTCTCACTCTCTTCCCTCCCTCTTTCATTTATAAAGACCCTTGAGATTACACTGAGCACAGCCAATTAATCCAGGATAATCTTCCCATCTCAAGGCTGCTGATTAGCAAACTTAATTCCTTCTGCAAATTTACTTCTCCCTAGCCATGTGACATAACAGGGTCACAGGTTCTGGGGAACAGGATGTAGGCATCCTGGGATGGGTGTTCTTCTGCCTACCACAAACAGCATATTAAATTTGGATACAGCAAAGGCATAGAAGGGAAGCTGAAGCTGGAAAGGAGGGTTATGGAGAGCACTGAATAATAATGAATTTAGATTTTTATGTAAGCCATGCGCTTCCCTCCCCATCTGTCCACCAACCTCACATTATTAGAGGTATGTTTTAGAAATTAACTCGCTAAGGCAGTGGTGTTTAGAATCAAAGGGCAAGGTGATTGGAGGCAGGGAATTAAGTTAGGGATCAGCAGATTCAGCTGAGCTGCCTTGAGAAAATTCTCTAATATGCCACGACCAATTCTTGATGATGTCGACAGTCTTTTCGAAATTGAAAGCATTCTGCCTGAGCCTTTCTTATCCTTAATCAATGGGTGGAGTGAATTTGAGAGGCACACAATATTAGGTCCAATTTGAATGATTGTTCTCTTACATGCTCTTGTCCGAAATTATAACAAAGTATTTGGAAACCAATGTGAAAAATACATTTCCCGTCCTCTGGAAACCCTTTTTAGCTCAACAGGGTACAGCGTAATACAGACCTTTCATATCTGATTGGAGTGAATTGGAGGCTATGTCACATTGACTCAGAGTAGTTTGTTGGGCTTGGATATGGGCTTTTCCCACTCGGCAAGACTCAGTTAATTCACCGATATCAAGAGGCGGTTGAATGCGTTCTAAGTATGTGAGTGTATTTCTGAAGCATAGGCAAGATGGCAAGGAAACACTGTGGGGTCCTCAGCAGGGCAAATGCACCAGAAGACAACTCAGGGTACATGCAATCCACTCATAGCCAAGGATGTCACTAGTACTGCAAGGCTAAAAGCCATGTTCCAGCTCCATCAGCACCGCATAGGGAAGAATAAAAGTCCAAGGCCAAGGGAACTGAACCTAGGCCAGCAGGGCCTTGGCAAAGCTGATGGTCAGGGAGTGTTGCCAAGATGGCATCCACTTCCAAGCAAATTGAAGATTCATAGAACGGGGATAATGCCTAATCACCGGCACGACTGCATGCCTTCAGTCTGCTACAAGCAGCAAAATTTTTAGAAATAGTATCATCAGATTCTCTTGTTAGCCACCCGGGACATTGAGAGGATGGCAAGCTCTTCAATAGCGAGCCTGACAGTATGGTTACTAAGTCAATAACGAAAGCTTTAAAAGAGTGAACGAGATCAAAAGTGTTTATGTGTCTGAACAGTAATATTAATATGAAGTTCACTACAACATCCAACAACCTGAATATAATGTTTTCTTTTAATGGAGAGTCACCAACCACAGAAGTTAACAAGTAAATCCATTTTTCAAATATATAATAGCTGGCATATCCATGTGAATTAATATATATTCTGAAGGTTTTCATGTCAGAAGCTGGAGAAAAAACATTCTTAATCTGGGGCCTTATGTCCATCTCTTTAAAATAAATAAACCAAGGGATGTGGTGACTTCTTGGTGGAATTATAGCATCGTTTCTCTATTTCTCTGAAGAATATTTATTACCAGCAGGCTACAAAGAAATCCCTCTAGAGAAATTCTAACAGGAGAAGGTAAAAGAAATTCTACATTTACTGGAAAGCATATCAAACTTATTTCAGATTTATGAGAATGTTATAGATATTTATCTTATAATTATAACCTAAAATCCTTCAAATTACTACACTTGACTTTGTAGCTACTTCTGTGTAATAGCTACCAGAAAGTTGAAAACAGCCCCATAGGTTTCTAAGAGTTAAGATCCAGCCATTTTAATGGTACAAAGACTGCATTCTATTAAATGTGGCAACTGATCATTCCATTGAACAAAGCAGAGCAAAAGTCTATCTCCTCCAGAAAGAAACACAAATCACCTTTATTACTATCTGCTTTTCCAAGTAAATGGGTAAATGGAATAACTCATTTCCTTAGGATGGGTCGATTGGATTTAATAGCTCTAAAAGGACAAAATGGCATTTTTCCTACTTTAAGATTTTCTTCAGATGGCTGGTCCTGTACCAGAAAGAGGGGGACACAGTCAGCAAATAGCAGGAAGAAAGCCCAGTGACACAGGGAGCTTTGTTTGGTCTAATCTTTTACCAAGCACAGCAATTTTGAGCTTTAATAGATCTTGACCGTAAACTAAAGCTATGCCAAAAGCATATGGCAACACTTATGCACTCAACGCTCTAGGGAATGGATCTTGTATAATGGCGGCCTCACTAAAGAACTTCTCGCCCTGACAGAGGAGAAAAGTGAGCTCTCTGTCATCTTGTTTGGCAAAGACAGAGAACTCCTTAGCATTAGCAATTCAGAATATTCATCTAATGCCTGAAGTTGATTGTACAGAACATTCAAGAAATGCTTAAATCCAGTAGCCATTAGTGAAAGACACATGCATATTACTGAAAAAGATCCTATTGCTACAGAGCACCTGGAAGTAAGAAAAAAATGCTCCGTGAATAAGCAAGCAGCAAAGCAGGACTAAGTCTGGATTATTCGGGGGCTACCATGTTTCCCTGAAAATAAGACCTAACCAGAAAATAAGCCCTAGTCAGGATTTTTCAGGATGCTCGTAACATAAGCCCTACCCCAAACATAAGCCCCAGTTAAGATCATCAGCCAGGCATGACTGTTTGAATAAATGTAGATTTCTGTACATGAATAAATGAATAAATATAGATTGGTGAAGCAAAAATTAATCTAAGACCCTGTCTTGTTTTCAGGAAAACATGGTAAATATACGATTGCAGAGGGACTGCACACTTTGGCTGCAGCTGCCTCCTCTTTCTGAAAGCTTCTGAGCTATACCCTGATTTCCAGCAACTCTATCAATTATATAGGGATGGAAAGGAAGCCAAACTCAAAATCACTGCAGCATGTGTAAGTAATAGCCTGAAAGAGAGGCTTTTGTAAGGTGGAGAGATTATAATCAATGGCTAAGACACTGATTGGGAACACCCTGGAGATGTACTTTTTCAAAATATGCATCTCCTTGTTATACGTAAACGCTGGTGACCTTGACTTTTGCCCTAGAAAGATTTAAATTAATATTTAGTCAACTGAGGACGAAACTATATACATCGAACCAGATCTGACATGAAAGTAGATGAGACTTTTCTTAGTGGTATTTTGGGGGAACCCAATTAGGTTTAATGAGACATGTTTTGAGTCACGTAAAACAGTACCTAAAATCTCCAGAATTTGTTTATCATAAAGGAAATTTATGGAACCACTTAGTGCAACCTCCATAAGACAGGACTCAGAATTATTAGGGGAAACAACTACGAAATACCAGACGGAAGAATATCCTGCTTTTGAAGGCCCAGTGGAAGATGTTGTGTAACACTATTCAACACATCACATGATTTCCACAGCTTTTACCATCTGGACAATCTTTTCTTCTCAACAACATTTCTTTTCAACAGCTTCTCTAATATTTCAGTGTAAGTCCATTTATTCTTTCTCTGGCCTTGGAAGAGATAAAGCCTGGTTGCAAAATTACTACCATCTTTACAGAATAACAACTGGGGATAGTTATTAAATCTTCCCCTTCGTTCAAGGTGAAGAACACCAGAGCCTTCTGTTTTGTGTGTCCAACTCTTCGATCACTCCAAAAACACTACTCTAAAACCAAAGGTCTTACTTTTTCGAAATTTCAAAGGCTAGAAATAAACACAATACAAAAAAATATTTTATTAAAGAACAGGTGTGCCTCACTGGGAAAGATAAAAGTATATTTGGTTGAAAAGAAAGAAGAAGATTTATGTGGAGCACAATGCATGGCACACAATGGGAACTCGAGAAATGTTAGTGGAATCTAAAGCTCTGGAGTCAGGGAGGGGAAGAAGATAAAAGAGGATCTATGGAAGAAGAAACCTGGGTGGCCACATGCATTTCCATGAGTGTAAGATAAAGTTCTGCCATTTGCATAGTCACAAAAGGCATTCTTCTTTCTTCTGTAAAGGTGTTTGTAATGATAAATATGGCTTAGGCTACATTTAGTTTCAAGTAACAATCCCATGTGAACTGGGTTAAGAGAAGGTTAAAAAAAAATTTTCTAATAAAGATTCAATAGTGTGCTATATAAGCCAATACAGTTGGTTCTTCAGAATGAATAGAACCCAAAATGGGGGGCCAATAAGACTCCAGCAAGACTCTCTGCCTATCACCTTCTTGCTGTTCACAGAGTAGCTTTCTCTGCTGCGAAAGGTGGACAAGGCCACCAATGGCACCTGCATTCACTGGGACAGTCCAAGAATGTCAAATTCACTTTCTGTCACAATTCCCAATTCCAGGAAGGTGGCTCTGATTGGCCGGCCTCTGTTTGGGGCCCCACGCGTGGTCTGTGCAGCAGTGAGGGCAGGCCCAACCTGTACAAGCTGTCCCATCGGTGCCCACTGCTCCAGGTCAGGGGCAAACCCTCTGGCTGACAGTCACAGCACAGAGGTAGCAGGGTGATAAGAGCACAGTATCTCTACAAAGTGAGAATACAGACCAAACACAAGCAGAGGTGCCTTTCTGAATCCAGTTACTTTGAAACATATATTCTCTGGGGAGTGTTTTTGGAAGTTCATATGTTTAGGAATCAGGAGGATTTATTCTTGAAATAAATCAGGACATGGGGTTTCTACGAGGGATCAAAAGCCTGGTGCTACCACTGCATAGCTTTGTAAATTTGACCAAATAAATCCTGCTTGAGTTTTGCTTTTATTGATCTATTTGCCTATAGAATTACAGAATCGACCTTTTCTTGCTCTGGAATTCTTTAGGTCTACAAGTAAATGATATTAGCACTCTATGTCATAGTATGATGCCAGCTCCTGAATCTACAATGGGTTAATTTTTAAATTACACTTGGCATCCTACAATAGATATGTCTCACGTTAAAAATATTCAACATTTACAAATATGAGAATTTGAAGAATTGTTAATAACTACTCTTTAACAGAATTCCTTCCTCTACAGTAGTTAATTCTACTGTCTGTCTCATAAATTCTTGTTAAATCTCAAAAGTACCAACACGTCTCAAATTCTTTCATTAAGTTTTAAGAGTAATAGGTGGTTGGCATGCATATATTTTTTTTCTTATTCAAGGAGGCAATAATGATTTATTTTTTTCCCATATTTTAAACAAAGAAATCAAGGTACTTCATAAATCTTGATTATAGATATTATTATCCTATCTCTGCAGGTGATGAAACACAGAGAAGTTAATCACAGAATCAAAAAAGCCAAGCAACCTTGAGATCAATTTAATTTCTCAGCTCTTAAGAGGACAATTATTAGGGAGAGAAACAGAGGATGAAGAGGGAGACCCAAATAATATAGGTGCTCTTCCTTTTCCATTCATCTGCACATGTTTAAATACCAGTAAGTCGTAAAAGAAAATTCAACTCCACTGGCTAGAGAAAATTAAACGTCCACAAAAATGCAATAATTTTCAGAAAGCTATTTTAGAAATGGCTGAACATTCAAAAAATGTGGTTTTTTTTCACAACTAAATAACCTTTTATAAGTAAATTAATGTATTTGCACCTCCCCAAATATAGAGTGAGAAAATTACCTGTCTTAGAAAATTCAAATAGGGAAAAAACACAGATTCCATTACTAGCCAATTAATTAAGGCCAAAATTCAGATGTATTTTAAAGGGATAAATCATGCTAATGATTTCTTTAATTTTCAATATCATTTTGAATATTAGTGTACATTTAAACTCATGATCTCCTAGCTTTTTTTTAAATTTTACTAGACTATATATTTCCAAATTCTAGGCATCTTAGTACAAATTATCTTACAATATTCAAAATCCCTCACTTAATTTTAAATGAAATAAATCCTCCTGGAATGTAGTATTAGAATGACATTAAACCATGTTATTTTTTTAACCTTCAATTACAAGGATACGAATTAATTTAATGATAAAACCCTTTGCTCTGAGAATCTTTTACATGACTGTATTAAATCACCTCAATTCTTTTCAATTATTAAAAATTATTAAAGCAACCAGATTGAAAATATATGTATTAAAATATACAATCTACAAAATGTCAACCATGCCAATATAATTTTCTCCTTGCCTTGGAACCCTAAGTCCAAATAAGCATCTTTTAGACTGTTTAGTAGTTGGAAAAAGATAATTTCCTTTTCATAGCTCAAAAGCATCCACATTTTCTGCCATTTATGGCATATTTGTCACATTTTGCCAACCGAATATTTGAGTAGAGCCCTATAAATATTAGGTCTTTTTTAGCTGCTGTATTGCTCTTTCCTTCCCACATATCACGCAAAATTTTTCCAACAACGACAACAAAAAACAATGGAAAAAAAATTCAGCCCTTTTAAACCTAACTTTTCATGAGCTTTCCCAGTTATAAAATCTCACATATAAGTAGGAAATGGAAGTTGTAAAGAGTCATTAGATAAATCCTGGAATTGCAATATACAGTATATACATTTTTTCATCTTGGGGAACTCATGTCCTCCAATGATAATTTCATGAAATTTAACCATCACTGAGCTAACTGCCACCCAGAGTTGCCCTTTATTGACAGGTATAACTAACTCCCTGGGATTTCTTCTGTTAAAGTACTATTTTCTTTCAGTGGTCCTTCATTTCGGGAGTAAGGTAATGTATCCCCCAACCCTAACTTGTATCTCAGGTCACTGCCAATGTCGCTTAACACTGTCAAAGTCCTATGACAAAACAGAAATGGCTGTTTTGTCTCATTAATTGATAAAGTCCCCAACACAGATAACCCGGAAGAAATGTTCAAATGTGCTAATTGGTTCATATGTACTATTTAATAAGCTTGTACCTGATAATCATGTATTTATCTTTAGTTCATTTGAACTTTTCCAGACATTATAGCATGAAATCTTGAAATCTTTTTCCATTCCATTCTTTGATTCCAGGAGTATTTCTCTTTTGCCACTTACGCACAGCTGGCTCTGACGTTCAGGAAAGTGTCTCAGTTACAGTTCTCATATTCATTCTCTCTTTGTTTCCCATTTGTGATGGTTAATTATATGTGTACACTTGACTGGGCTAAGGGCTGCCCAGTTAGCTGGTAAAACATTTCTGGGTGTGTCTGTGAGGGTGTTTCTGGAAGAGATCAGCATTTGAATCAGTAGACTGAGTAAAGAAGATTCACCCTCCCCAAGGTGGGTGAGCACTATCCAATCCATTGAGGTCCAAACAGAACAAAAAGGTAGAGGGTGGGTGCATTCCCTCTCTCTCTCTTCTTCAGCTGGATGTCTATCTTCTCCTGCCCTTGGCTTCCTGGTTCTTAGGCCTTTGGGCTTGGACTGAATTACATCACTCGCTTTCCTTGTTTCCCGGCTTGCAGAGGACAGAATATGGGACTGCTGGGCCTCCATGACCGTGAGCTAATTTCCACAGCAAATCTCCTCTTATACATATCTCTGTATAGGAGGTGTGATCACAAAATACAATGGATGTTTAAATTTAAAAAGTTTATTACAGTAAAAGACACATTGCGGGCCGGCCGAGTGGCACAGTGGTTAAGAGCTGGCTTGCGATGCCAGCGGCCCTGGTTCAGATCCCACGTGAGGGCCAGTGACACTGCCCTCAAAAAAAAAAAGAGACATATTGCCACTAACCCCCTCAAAATATGTTCCCTTGCTTTGAATACAATTACCCCATCATTCTTGCCACTTTCTGAAGCAGTTCTGGAAGTCCTCTTTCATGAGTGTATTTAGTTGCACTGTTGCGGCTGCCTCGATGTCCTGAATTGATTCAAAATGTTTACCTTTCATGATCATTGTGACTTTGGGGACAAGCCAGAAAGTCTCATGGTGCCTGATCCAGTGAATAAGGTGGATGAGGACACACTGTAATGTTTTTATTTGACAGAAATTGCTGTACCAGAAGCGATGTGTGACACGGAGCATTGTCATGATGGAGGATGAAGTAAAGACACTCACGAAAGAGGACTTCCAGAACTGCTTCAGAAAGTGGCAAGAACGATGGGGTAAGTGTGTTCAGAGCAAGGGAGTGTATGTTTAAGGGGATTAATGGCAATGTGTCTTTTACTGTAATAAAATGTTTTATTTGAACATTCACCATATTTTTCAATCACACCTCGTATTTTCTATTGGCTCTGTTTCTGTGCAGATCCCTAATACACCCTTCTCGCTGCCACTGCCCTAGTTAGGAACATCTTCCTTCTTGTCAGGGCTACTACAACAGACTCCTCACAGGCTGTCTGGATTCTGTTTCTTCCTACTGTAATTTATTCTACATAAAACTGCAGTTTAATCTTCCCATGACCCAATTCTGTTACAACACTCCCCTGATGAGCAGCCTTCACTTACTTCTGGTTTCCTACCCAGCAGAGGCAACCCATCTCTGAAGTTTTATTTCAAGGCCATCCACAGTTTGGTCTCACTATCTTTCCAACTTTATCTTTCTGTGGTACCAGGTAACTGACACTTTTGCTGGTAAGAGATCTGACTCCTGCCCTAGGAACCATTTAATGCTTTTGCCTTAGGTAGAGCTTCAAGCTTCCCCACTGTGCTACATAAGATAAGCAACATGTGCTATACATAATGTATTTTGATGTTATAGGTATGCATATGGGATTTGCAAATCAGCAAATTTGCAGCTAGCATGCATGACACCATGCGAATAGGAATTTTGAGTTTTTATAACCAGTGAAATCAAATGCAAAAGGCATCCAGGACTGAAGGAAAATGTGTTAGCTACTGCTTACACTGTGCTGACAGCCAAAATTACAAGTGGTATACCACAAAGCCAACACCATACCACATCAGTGAGTTAAAAGCTCTCCCAAAGGTGGTCAGAAGATGGAAGAGCTACCGAGAACTGGTCTCTGCCTCTTATATATCAGTTTGACTAGGAGACCTTCCTCATCCAGACAGCAATCCCATTTAGATGATCCTGCTCCAACATGGCAGGTCCTTCTTTGGAGTGTGGCAACAAACCCACTTTATTACTTTGTCTGTGTTTCCCTGTTTTTTTCCTGGCTTGCATTCCAGCCACTTATTGGTATACCAGCAGAGCTA
This sequence comes from Aselliscus stoliczkanus, assembly GCA_033961575.1. NCBI lineage: Eukaryota > Metazoa > Chordata > Mammalia > Chiroptera > Hipposideridae > Aselliscus > Aselliscus stoliczkanus. The sequence continues at coordinate 48,115,093 of CM066734.1, forward strand.
TTGCGGGATATTAGGAAGAAAAAGACAATGTCTGTCCTCATGGAACTCATGCGTTAATGGAAGAGACAGATATATAAACAATTGATTTTAATGTGGAATGTGTTATAATAAATGTTAAACTCAAATAACTATGGGGACATAGATGAGGGAATAATTCATTCTGTGGGTGAGGTTGCAGGCAAGGAGCAGAGGAAGGGATGTCATCTAAGGGGGCCCTTGGGGTTCGCTAGAGCTGACATGGGGAGATGCTGGGCAGAGGCATCCGCATGCAAAGGCGCCCTGGGCTGTTCTGAGTAGCGAGCGGGCAGAGCAGACAGAAGGGCTGGGGTCGGTAATGCAGGTGTGGCTTTAGGACCGTGCAAGATTTGCTAAAGGGGAGGACATTTCATTTCTGGGCATTGAGCACCTCTGACTTGACTCAAAAGGAGATACATGTCACTCTTTGGAAAAGATAATATTGATGACAGTTGTGGAGGATGGGCTGAAAGTGTGAGAGGCTGGAGGACATTAGGCCAATGCTAGGTATGAAGAGTTGAGAGTCAGGGTAAGTTTTGGTGAAATTGGAGAGTAGGGAACACATGCTGCAGACATTTCCAAAGTCAGTAAGAACAATGAAGATCCAAAATTTAAAAGTATAAAGTGCTAGGATGAGCTCTCAATATCTGCTCATCTGGAATATTCTAGAACATGATTATTGTGTTGGAAAGGAATACTTATGTAACAGCTACTCTGCTAAGTCCGTTATATACATTATCTCTGGATGTTTCCATGTCGCCATTACAGATAAAGAAAAAGAGGCTAGGAGATATCAAGTTACTTGCCACTAAGACCCAATTCAGTCACATTCCAGAGCAAATAAAGGGAGTGGGGAGCATGGTTTGTAGCATGTGCCAATTTCCAAGGTGTAAATACTCCACCAGGAACAATTACAAGCTACCAATAAGAAGTCACTGAATAACAGAGTTGGGAAGAACTGTCACCGTTGGTCCTCATGAGCGGGTGTGAGCCGGCTCCAGTGCACTAGGAATGGGTCTCACAAACATAGTCGGGCATTACATAAAGCAGAGGTCAGCAAACGGTGGCCATGGGTCAAATCCAGCCAGCACGCGCTTTTGTAAGTAAAGCTTTATTGGAACACAGTCATTCATATATATATATATATATGGTCTGTGACTACTTTCTCACTGTGAATGGCAGAGTTGAATAGTTGCAACAGAGACTGTATGGCCCCCAAAGGCCTTAAGTGTTTACTGTTCAGCCCTTTAAAGAACATACTTCATATAAAGTGTAAAATCGGCAAAACCAGTCTATGCTATTAGAAGTCAGGGTAGTGGAGACCCCAAGAGAGGTGATGTCTGGGAGAGCAACTAGGGAAGAGTACATGGGAATGTTGTTTCCTCATCAGGATGCTGGTTACCCAGGGAAAATTTACCATGCTTACAATTAGGACTTGTGCATTTTCCTATATGCAAATTATACTTCAACACGGAACAATTCTGTTAAAAAAAGATCAAGATGTTCTGAGAACAAATTTTAAAATTCTGTTCATCAGGGCTTAAACTTTTTCTTTGTTTATATCAGCATAGAACTAAGACATATATGTCTTTAATTTACAACAAATGCTGATGAATTCTGTAATAGCAGCACCAGGATCTATCTATTGGGTGTGATTCTTTTAAAAAAAATTTAAAATTTTCAATAATAGTTGACATTCAATATTATATTATTTTCAGGTATACAGTATAGTGGTTAGACATTTATATAATTTATGAGGTGACCCCCTCCCCCCCACTCCCATGTCCCAATAAGTCTAGTATACTGGGTGTGATTCTTGCCAAAACTTTCCTTCTGATGGATTGCTCGAGTCTTTCCCCATATTTACTGTCCTGGCAGACATTTTCATGGTTATAACTCCACTGTTTTAAAATGTGCTTTCAGAATACTAACTCCTTTGAATGTCATTTATGATCGGATTGTTCGTGGGATCACCACACTTCCTTGGGGAGGTAATTCTTCATTGTGGCAATTATCAAGACAAGGACTCCAAACAATGGGAGGCAGGTCCATCATATCAATTTTAACATTCTGTGAGGTGACTGGGTTAAGACAGTGAGATGTTTGACTATTGCTAACCATCTGTGGCAGCAGTCCAGATGTGTGCACTGGAGCCAAAGCGGAAGCACCATAGCCAGACCTGAGCCCCCAGATGTGATTCCTGAACACGCACCCCTCCTTCGACCACCTCTTAGAGTCTACATTTCTAAGATGAAATGAGAAGAATTGGAGCTCGCATTTCCTTGGGCTTTTCCAACATGCCACGTCCCAGCCTGGAAACTTTCCAGATTGGAGAGAATATTCCTCTAGCTCCAGGCCCACACCACCTGTCAGCTGTCAGGACAGCATACACTCTGGCTGGAGCAACTGGCCTGCCCATGTCCTCATGGTAACACATAGGAGCATGGGGTACTGGGGAAGATGTGAGGAGGCCATCGGTCTTGTCAGAGGGCATTGGGTTCCCACTGTCAGCATCTACCAACTGTGAACTTCAAGGCAGGCTCAAACCACACAAAGTGTGTAAAGGATGAGAAGAGGCTAAAAGTCCTTGCATACAGTTAATGACTCGTTGAGCAAAACCATGAATTTTTTATTTTTATTGTTTTTACTAAATCTTCATGGAAATTCTATATTTCTTTTTTCTGGAAAAAGGGCAGCCCTAGTGCATCAGTGAAGTCAGCACAGATGCTGAAATATTATTGGCTCTAAACGTCAACAAACTTCCCCACATATATGACAGACATTTCCTTTGGATGTTTTAAAATAAAGAAGCCATTGAAAGGTAAATCACCAACAGAGCAGAATATCTTTTAGATCTGGATGACGACCCCAAAATTATAGATGGTTAGGTGGTTTTCGTGAAAATTAACATACAGAAACCTCATATAACATGGAGTCAGGAGACTAGAAGAGAGAACTTTCGCGAATGTCACTCAAGGCACTCTATTGTCCCCAACAAGAAGAGACATCCTTAGCATCCCCCACAGGAAGTGTTACCACTTCACTACCTCAATGGGAGGAAGATTTATCCTTACCCAGGAACAACTCAGCCAATGGGAAACCACCATAACTCAGCCAATAAAAAGCCTTTATACTTCAAACTTCCAGTTTTCTCCAATAGGCTCTTCATTTACAACAGCCCCTCCCAAGTCCATAAAAGGGTGTGCCTCTCCTTTCTTTGTCTGGGCTTTCCTGTTGTTTGCCGGTAGACCACATGTCCCAAACTACAATTCTTAGTTGTTCTGGAATGAACCCATTTTGCTGGAGAAATATCTGGCTATTTGATTAAGGCCAACAGTCTTATACCAACTCTGGGAGCCCCTTAAGAAACAGTCTAGACAGCAACTAGTTACACACTCTTTGAGACATACAATACTGCGAAACAAGTATGCTCCTTTATCTTTTGTACCAGCTGCACCCCAACATGGAAAGAGAGGTGGAAGTTGCGATGACAATCCTTCTTTTGCCACTAAAACATATTAGCAAATAGTAACTGAATTTGTGTGGGTGATTGAAGCAGGCAGGTCATGACTGACTAAGGTCTGTCTTCCTTTCCCATCAAGGTGATTAACACCATTATCATAATAGAAAAGCTCACACTTGTGAGTACTTTGGGACAGAAACTATACTATTAATATTAACCATTGGCATATCAACCACAAACAGAAGGTACCGAAGAATTCTTCTTTTGCTACGGAAGAATTTGGCCTTGACATGGGTAAGTCATTTGTCTAAGATGCCAGAAATACCAAGTGGCTTAGCCACAAGGCCAACCCAGAACTGACTGACTATAGTGTATGCTCGTTACCACTCTTATTGGATTTACACTGATTTTTTTCCTTCTAATCTGCTGTAAAACATCTAGCCCCTCTTTCATAAAGGCAAGTTACATAATTGGCAGCAAGTTATGTACATGTCCTAGCTAAATGGACAAATCTCAAAGGTAACTTAGTATACCAAAATCCCTCTTGTACTGCAAATCACTTTCTTTTTTTTCTCTTTTTTTTTTTTGAGGGCAGTGTCACTGGCCCTCATATGTGGGATCCGAACCGGGGCCACTGGCGTCCCAGGCCAGCGCTTAACCACCGCGCCACCTGGCCGGCCCTCTTTTTTTTTTTAAGCTGAGCCATCCTGCCACCTGTTGGCAGCTCAGTTCGGGCAGGGAATCAAACTGGCAACCCTGTTGCTCAGAGCTCCCACTCTTGAACAAACTCTTAACCAACTGAGCCACTCAGCCAGCCCTCCAAATCACTTACTACTTGACCCAAAGCCATGGTCTTGATTCTGCATATCTCAAATGGGATGGATTTCTTATGTGATGCACACGAGTTCAAATGAATATTTGGTTTGGAAAGGTTGGTATTCAAACATGCTCAGAAAGAAGGTATTTTTTATTCCCATAACATCTGGACTCTGCTACTAAAACCCTCAAATGCAATATGAGGCTGATCTATCAAAAGATTACAATTTACCTAAAAGTCATTTCATGTATAAAGCTACTTTTTGCCTCTTTCAATTGATAGCACATGTGGTAGGTGTCCCACTGTGCAGAAGAAAACATAATCCTAAAGCAGAAAATCCAAAATAAAAGGAAATCACGAAATGCCTTATAGTGTGCCAAACCAATAAAAATAAATGAAGATGAAAACAAATATTTGAAAAGGCATGTTTACTATTTATTGAAAGAGATTTGGAACTGATCACAAGAGTCACCTTGATAACTCCAGTTGGCTGATTGCATGGCATTGGCACAGAAAGGAAGGCTAAAGGGTAAGACAAGTTTAAGATCAGGAAAGATGCATATTACCAAGAGAAAAGAAATGGAGGGAGTGGGAAGAAAGACAAGAGAAGATAAGTGGAAAAAAAAAAATAGACCCTTTGGAAGAACGTAGAAAATAAGTAATTCAAAAGTAAAAATAACACCAGCAATAGAGCTTGTATCTATTACTTGGTCCATTTTTTTTTTTAACCAAAATAGCAAAAACTATGTCGCCATGATGCAATGAGGCAGAAAGGGATGTTGATCCGAGACCCACTGGGACAGATAGTTTATTTGAACAGCCTGTGATGCACGGTATCAAATATCTGTTTGCACAGCCATGCACGTTCTTCAGGCAGGAAGTTTTTATTAGATTTCATTATTTAACTTAAATGCACACACATGCACCAAAATTTCCCAAATTAGAAGGTATTTCCTGTTTTGAAATTTAACCGTATGACGTCCCCAGTGTGCCGTCCTGAAAGCTGCAGTAATTTTATTTAGGTGTGCATCTTCATCCAGGTCCATTCACAGAAATAGGGCATTTGCAGGAACGCCTGATAGGACCCCGAATAGCAGGAAGAGAGAGTATTACAGACAACCTGCCTTCTCCCAAGCCATGTGACCCTCCTGTGGGGCAGGCAGCAACAAAATTGATAAGCGAGAGGGTGGTGAAAGTAAATTTGGCGCTCTGCAGAGGGCCTGAAAATACAGCTTACCCCACCCCACTTCAAAATCTATCAAATACATACAAAGCCGAACCTAGAGGGTACTGATAGTTGCTGATATCATAGAGATTTCTTCTTTCAAAATTTTTTTCTGTAGGGTTCCTTTAATGAGTGAGCCCACTGGGGGAATTTAAAATACATTTTTAAATGGCTTACGAGCACCTATTAAAGAATGTGTTAAATAGGAACTGTTGAACAAAGTGCACTTATAAAATAGCTGTTTGGACGAAGCTAGAGGACAGCCATTAAAACCAACTTGGCTCACAGTCTGGGCTGTAGGCAAATCAGGAATTGTCTACAACATTCAGAGATGGGAGGGTACGGGGGGGGGGGGGGGGCGGTGCTGGATGCTGAAAAGTAGAGGAATGCACCAAGCTGGCTCATCTTCACGGCTAAGAGCCTGGCTGCAGCTCACAGTGGGAACTGGACCACCGAAACCCCCGTTCCTTCACTGCATCTGTTCCCTTAGTCAACACAAACAAGGTCATCTGAGACAGACAAGCTTTCCTTCCCCCAGTTTTCCCCACGAGCAGGAGATAACACTCACCGCTACCCACCTTTCTGCAAACACAAGGACCAACTCTTCTTTTTCCTTCTAAAACACCTGTTTTCTCTTGTTTAGCAATCTTCACAAATGGAGCTGACTTATTTTACAAAATCAGTGTATGTGTCTGCTTGTTATAGAGTATGTTTTCTTATGTGTATTTGGAACAGGTCCAGCGTGCATGAAATAAAAAAATAAAATCTGAGTACAAATATCAGCTTCACTGCACTTCATTGGTAAGAGTCAACATATCTTCGAAGCTGCCAAATACTCTCCCTGACAACCATGACTTATACTAAGATCACAGCGCTAAACACCTTATTAGTGGTTTACGGAGAGCTCAAGTGGAAAAAACATCCCAGCTATATTTTTTAAGAAAGGCTCTATCCTTCTGTATATCAATAAATGTTTGCTCCAGAAGTTCTAATTCCAACTGAGATAGCTCATCCTCATTTACAAAAAAAAAAAAAAAAAAGTTCAATCAGCTTCTTAATGAAATAATCCCCCTAAATGAAATTTTAGAATTTGGGCCTGAAAAGAATACAATACCTCAGGCCGGCCGAGTGGCGCGGTGGTTAAGTGCTGGCTTGGGAAGCCAATGGCCCCGGTTCGGGTCCCACATATGAGGGCCAGTGACACTGCCCTCAAAAAACAAACAAACAAACAAACAAACAAAAAAACAAGAATATAATACCTCCTATACCATTTAAACAGCCTTAAGGATATTTGGGGAAGTTAAAATTGACCAAAATACAAAGGCAAAAGAAAAAAAAAATATGCTGGAAAATGAAGTCCTGGAGTGGGGACGGAATGGAAGAAATAAAAATGTGCTCCTTTTTTTATATTTTTAAGCTGAGCCATCCTGCCACCTGTTGGCAGCACAGTGGCAGCTCAGCTCAGGCTGGGCATCGAACTGCTGCTGCTCAGAGCTCAGCTCGCACTCCTGAGAGAGCTATTAACCAACTGAGCCACTTGGCCGGCCCAAAAATGTGCTCTTTTGGGACCATGACCAGATGACCAAAGGACCCATCTTCCAGGATAGAGGAAAAATTTTCCTTCTGGATTCTCCAAGTAGACAACTGCCCAGTGGCTAAAACAGTTCTCTCTAGGAAGTGATTTTCAGCAACTAAGTCTGAATAAGCCCGGAGAATGGAATGAATCTGGGGGAAATTAACACAGATTTGCAAAGGAAACAAATCTCTCTCCCCTTTTCTTAGGACATGGAACCAACAGGCAGTTTCTGGTATCAGTGGTTATGTGTCAGACTGCCAGGATGAATGAGCAGATTTGTCCTATTTTGAAATTCCTGACCCAGGCCCTTGTGCTAGCCATGGCTTACTCTCTGACTCTGCCCAAGAGAAGAAAAACTGATCTCATCTCTCTGTGTGTGTACACACAGCCTCAAAGGCAGAGGACATAAATTTAGGGGATCTTGAGATGATGCTTCTTTAAAGATTACTGCCAAAAAATGTGTCAATCCGTTGTTAAAACGTGAGAACAAATTTCCACAAAGAAATATAGATTCCTTTGACTGTCTACTTAACCTTTCAAGCTGCTGAAACAGAACCAAGTTATTCTGTGTACAGAAGGTAATTCTAGAGCCAGTGCAGGGTTTGGCTAAGTCTCCAAGAGAGAAATATGAGAGTTGGGTATAAACAAAGGGCTCTAGCCCCTTCTCGGGTTTTGTTGTAGAAAATTGTTACCCTCTAGAGTGGGGACCACCAAAGATGGCTCACTCTAGTATGAGAGATAGGCCACCAGTCCTCTCTACAATAAAACCCACCAAACCCCAGACTGCCTTCCTCTTTCTCTATGGAAGCAAGGTCAGCTGAACCAAGCGCCCCGCCCCCTCCCCCCAGGGAGTGGCCTGGAGCTGGACACACTTTATCATAGGACTGTCTCCCAAGGGTCCCCAGACTGTTAATGGGATATGACTGCTCTTTATTTTGTCCTGATTAGTTATTCAGTTTTCTAAATTTTTAATAAACATAGACTGCAACATAAACAGCTATTTCTTTAAAAGACTTAATTACTGTAGGTGCATTGAGCAGATTCCCTGCTACTGTAAATGTGTCTCTTCACCTGAATTGCCCTTTACTCCTCCTTCCTAAGAAAAATGTCCTCTCATCCTTCAAAAGCCAACTCAAATATCGGCTTCCTCTGGGAAGCCTTCCCCCCTCTTCTGGGTGGTATCACCCCACCCACCCCCCCACTGTGATCCCAGTGCACATGGTTCATCATCTGTCATGTTTTACTGGGGTTTTTCAAGGTGAAGTTTATCTTTTCTTTAATCTTTTTTATTCTTAGAATTCCAGCAGAGCTCCAGGAATGTGTTAAGCACTGCAAACACACTGAATGAATGAGAGTGCGTGAATTTTGTCAGGGACATCAGCTTCATGGTACACTGGAGAACAGTCAGAGAAGGGCAGAGGGAGGAAAGGCTGGTGTGCCTGGGCTCAAGCAGTACCAATGAAGATGAAGAAAGAGATGGGAAGAGTCCGGACAACCATCATTATCCAAACTGCAGGAAAGTAGGTCAGGAGCTATCTCTGAACTTCTCCAGTCTATTTTAATAGATGATGCAGTGATCAAAATGTCAAGGGCTCTCTTTAGTGTTGATACATCTTCACATAATCATCCGGTCTCAAAGACATCCCTCCTGACATGTCTCATTTCAGTAACCCAGGACAACTCCACAACGCTACATGCCCTCATTTCAGAGGAAGGTCTACCACAGGCCACTCTGCTCAAAGGCAGCGCTGGGGATGGAAAAGGACAGGCTGGATGCGAGACACACATTCACAGTCCACTCACAACGAATGTCTCCCCCACTATATGACAGCAGTAACAGGAAAACACAGGGGGAAGTTCTGCATTTGTTCACTTCGGCCCAGCTCAGATTCTTGAGAAAGGGATTCAATCAATCCTTCTGGTAATTGCCTATTACATTTCCAGCCTAGATGGACACAGTGTACCCGTCCTGTAGATTTCCAGCTGGTGATACCTCCCTTAAGCAGACAATCCTTCTCTTCTCTCCTTTAGGCAATTTCCCCCAAATATAATACTGCAGACAAAAAAAAATAGCTGCATGTGGACCATTTACTCTTTTCAAATTAAATATACAGCGACAAAGGCAAATACAGCCATTAATCATTTTTTTCATTGGCTGCCGCCTGTTCTGTGCAAAATTGTAGCTCCCATAAAACTAAGCTGGAATAGAGACAGTGTCCATTCAAATCGGGACATAATCTCACCTGGATCCTTGGCTGAGCATGAATACAAATTATTGTTCTTCTGGCTTTTATTTTTGCTACCATGGGATTGATAGAAAGTCACACAGAATCTGTGGAGGCTGTTGTGTGAGTGACTGGCCATTTTGTTTTCCTTAAGTCACGTCTGGTATAAACCTGCCAGCTGGAATTGTATTACCTGTTACTTCTTTGACTCTCCAAAATGTCTATTTTACTCATATTTGCCCTATATGAATGGTAAGGAAAATACCAAGTTTATATGTTTGAGGTCCTGGATCAGTCACGCTGCCTCATGCATCCACGTGGACACGGTGAATGACTTTCTAATTTCAGCAGGCGGGTATCATGCATGTACCGATCAGCGGATAGTCTCCAGTGCAAAACAGCCCCTGGGAAACTCCGCAGGCTGTGTGCATTCTCAGCCCACTGTGTGCCAAACAGCAGGCAGCTCCAGCTCAGCGAACACTCCTCCTCGCCTGAGGACCATCCTCCAGAGGCTGATGGAGGCTTGGTTTGAGGTGGGCAGATGCTGATCAGAAAAGACTGTGACTTGAAGTACTCCCCCACTGCAGTCTCTCACTCCAGGCGGGGGCAGGTCTGTGCAGAGAGCAGGTTAGTTCAGTCAAATATAACTGTGCACAAACCTTCATGATTAAATAAATACTCGGAGACTGTCTTTATTTTCAAATATGCTGATGCATGTGCCATTTGCCTCCCAAAACAAGGACAGCAAAACAGACCAGAGCCTCTACAGGCCCTTCTCTCACATGAATAACCATATACAGCAACCTCCTTACTATTTTGCAAGTCTAATATTACGTCTATCACACTGGCCATGTGAGGCCCACTCAACGCAGAACTGTGTGAGCGATGCGAGGTAGATCTGGGTCATAAATTCGGGGGTGTAAGAGGCGACCTGAGCACTGCCTGCCTTTCGCTTCCTGGTGGTTCCAGCTGAGCTGCAATAAGTCTGACAGACTTTCCTGCAGGACCCTGGTGACCTTCTCTGGCGCTTTGATGTTAAATACAGCTCCCAGGTGTCACGGTGGGAAGTTAAGTGAGTTAGCTGTGCTGCCTACAGCAGGTCCACGCGTTTCCGCTCTACACAGTAGCAGCATGCAGACCTTTAGCTTGGCCCTGATTTTGAATCCATTTCCTGTCTACTTCCCAGAAAGCACAGAAAGGTCACAAATAGACAAGAAATACAACTCCGTCCTCTTATGGAACACGCCATTATGGTATCTCTATAGAAGGTCATAAAACGGGCAGTGGGAAACTACATCTGCCACCTGGAAAATGAGTATGTTTTACCAGCACTAACTGTTCACACCTGTGTTCCAAGTGAACTCACAGGCGTCCCATCTCTGTGCTATAAATGTGGAAATGGAACAGGCAAGAAGCTGAAGGTCTTTCCCAAAGTCTGTTAGGTAAGAAGAAGGAACATGGATGCAAGTTTCTGCCACCTTTTCAGATCTCCTCTGAAGGATTTCCGTAGGCTGTTTAAGGGTGAAATAGGAGCCTGGGGATTAAACTGCCACTTTTCAAGCAAGTTCTGTTTGGAACCACACTAATCCCCTTGTTACTCTGAGAGGTCATTTTCCATTTTTGTTTCAATGTTTTCTCCTATAGAGAAGGGTATTATTGGCCAATAGTATATAAGCCTGCTAAGGAGTCTGGGGCTTCCACTTCCTAGCAATGTCAACAGAATCCCTGGCCTGTGTGTGAAGTTTGAGAGAAGTGGAAAAGCCATGTATTGATAACTAACAATAGTGGGGATCTGTTGAACATTTTCAGCTTTATACAAAAACAGAGCAGGACTCACATCTCAGCTTTAGCTAGGGGGAAAAAAATGCAATTAATGTTTTCAAGTGGAAGCAAAGATAAGGCTTGTTCAGTCCTTTCTTACCCTCATCGTCTATTGACGGCCATGACTTTTTTTTTTTTTTTTGAGGGCAGTGTCACTGGCCCTCATATGTGGGATCCGAACCGGGGTCACTGGTGTCCCAAGCCAGCTCTTAACCACCGCGCCACTCTGCTGGCCCGGCCATGACATATTTTTTCAAGTTAACTTTAGTTGCCTCAGTGTAACACTTGGATAAAACGCTTTTTCTAAGTATGTCAGGCGAAAATTATTCAGTTTAATACATATGTACGACAATGCGAGGCCCCCAGGAACACGATATCGACACAATGAGAGAGCATACAAATTCTTTACTTGATTTTTACTCTTACGGAACTCTTCTATCAACTCTCCTCTTCTATTGTGTTGCATAGAAATGCATTTATATTTTGTTAAACAAACTTGGATAGACATTGTTCTAATTAGGCGATACTTTTCTGACCTTACACCTAAGAGAAATTTCAATTCTTATGTGATATTTGTGGGTAGATTGTCAGTGAAATAAATCTGTTCACATAATTCATGAAACCACATTCTGTCTAAATAAAGCTAGTACATACTTTCTGCTTAATGCTGGCAATTTGCAACTTCCTTCTCTCAAGAAATAAAAACACTGAACAGATTATAGAATGACTCAAAAGATCTCCCAAGTATAAGCTTTCTTCGTCAAATAGCATTTGGATGAGTTAAGAATAAAAAAACAACAACAAAAACATGCATGTATATATGGTGATCAGATTTCCTTCAAATTCCCCAGAGTCTCAAAATTAAGAGGTTAGGGGAGTGATGCATTTGAGAGGCTCAAAAGGTCTGACCAAAAGTTCAGTTATTTTTTTCAACCCTCAAAAATGTTTGGTACCACGTCTGTTAATAAGGAAATAGTTCGATGAGTCAGTGTCTGAACTTTCATTGCCTTGAAGCTAGTCCAAAATGGGAATTTCTGGCACTTTCGACCAACTTTATGAACTTTAAAAACATGTTTTAGTTTTAGAATCACTGAGCTATATTTTCCCATTCAAATCAGTATGCTAAGTCTCATATATGCGCTCTGAAGTGTCAATTGCTTATTCCCTCTTCCTAAATAAGGCCCCGCCCACACAATGAAACCCTGAGTAGATGCAGTGGGACCTATTCAACATGAGAATATACTCTTAAGTCCACCTGAATGACTCGAAAAGGAGGGCCTTATAGCAGCAACAGCTCTTTCCTCCTGCTCCCCAGGACCAAGGCTTGAAAAAACATCCAGCAATCAGTTACCACTGATGTGTGTCTAACGACCTCTCCACTCCACACACACACATATCCCCACCCTCAAGGAACAGCCCCGTAAAGGATAAGTTATGATAAGCTTGAACCACACTGGTCCACTGTCGCTCAATTCACAGTGGGTGGGCAGAGGCCTGTGCTAGCCTGGAGAATGCCTCCAAGTAAATCAGAATCAGGTGTCCTCTGGGTGGGGCTGACCGTTGTCCTGACTGGCCCCTGGCACTGCGCTTGGCCTGGCTTGGCATGTGTACGGAATGCAGGCTGGGCTTCAGCCCCTCGGCCTCCCTTGGCCAGTGCCTCTGTGCAGTGCACAGACCACAGCACTGTTGTACAGCGGCCCTATCTAGCCCGGTTGACCCCACTAAGCTAGAGCCACAGCCTTAAAGGAGAGAGGAAAATACCAGGCATCATGGAGACTTCAGCAGGGAAAAAATTAAGCTAAAATTGGCATGTTTTTTTGTCCGGTTACATAGGAGGCATGGCCTAAGTCAATTAACCTTCTCAGAATACACGCTCTATGACAGTAATAATCATGTCTTCTGGGGATCCTCTTCACATCCCTAGCTCTGTGTCATGACCACCCAGAAGATTCTTAGTGTGCAGTCATGAGGCCTGTCAACAGACAGGAAACTGCCCCCCTGAAACATCTACAAAATAGTAACACTCCACCCTTGAGTCGCCATCTCTTCCCAATGCAGTGCCAACCTATTTTCTTAATTTTTAACTCATAACAATTAAGATGATTTTTATAAAAAAGGCTACATCACCAATTATGCTTTTCCAATTATGAAACCAAAAAGTTCTGGTTTTTAAAAAATTATACAAATTGAAGTTAATTGAGTAGAATGCTTACTTCAACAGAATAAAAATACAGAACGGAATACAGCCAATCATTTTGAACCACTAGGCCCCATAATGCTGGGCACCAGAGGAAACCTCGGAGGTCAGGAGACAAACCTCAAATGCCTTTGGGGACTTAAGTACCATTAACAAGTGCAGATGCCATGTATGAGGGAATGAAGATACAGGCACAGTGATGAACAGCCACGATGGGTGCTGGGCCTCAGTGTTGGGGGTCAGCAAGGAGTGGAGGGAACAGGACATAACTGTTCCCCCAAAATTCACATGCTGAAACCCTAATCCAATGTGACGGTATCTGGAAGTGGGGCCTTTGGGAGGTGATTAAGTCAGGAATGTGGAGCCCTTATGAATGGAATTAATGCCTTTATAAGAGGCCACAGAGATAGTTAGCTCTCTTTCCATCATGAGGAGACATAAGAAGACGGCGATCTATGAACCAGGAAGCAGGTCTTCCCAGACTCTGAATCTGCGGGCACCTTGATCTTGGACTTCCCAGCCTCCAGAACTATGAGAAATAAATGTTTGTTGGTTAAACCACCAGTTTATCGTATTTCTCTCACATCAGCTTGAAAGGACGAAGGCACCATCCAAAAGTGGTAAAGTGGTAGCAACTGTCAGCTCCAGTCACTTGTTGCTTTGTGGGCATGTCACTGTTGTGAAATATGGGGCATGTGTCTGGGGGTGGGTAAAAGTGGCTATTTGTTTTATCCCTTTAATCCACTGTCCTTAAATCAACTTTCTGGAACTATGCAAAACACTGCATCTCTGCCTTTTAAAACATAGCCTTTCAGGGCCGGCTAAGTGGTGCAGTGGTTAAGTGCTGGCTTGGGAAGCCAGCGGCCCCGGTTCGGTCCCACATATGAGGGCCAGTGACACTGCCCTCAAAAAAAAACAAAAAAACATAGCCTTTCAAATCCCAGAAGGTAGTGAGCTTGTCTTCTCTTTTCTTCTGCAGATGAAACATGGCTATGTCATACAACCTTCCAGCAAAGGCCCTGACCCTAGTCGCCCATCTAAGTTTGATTATGTTAGTATTAAAATGTGTTGTCAAGAAATGGCTACACCATCACCAAGGTGCAAGTTTTAGTAATAAAAGGCCAAATAAATAAGTGTTATGGGTCCAAATCACCACAATCAACTACAGGTAGATTTCAAAAGGAACACATACAAAACCAGCCATCTCCATAAGAAACTACTGTGGATATAAAATACGAGCTTCTTTTTCTGAGTTCTTTTTGTGTCTTGTGTTTTAACTGGGTAGATTAAGCATCAGCTCAATTTGTTCATTGCTTTCCTTAAAACAACAAACTATTAATTATAGTCACTGTTATTAGTCGCCTCCAAGCCTTCCAAGCTGCAGATGTTTTTACAGTAGGCTCCCAATGAGTTTAGAATATTCCCTGCCAGCAAGCTGTACTACTTTAAGCAAGCTCCTACATGTAAGAAAATATCCTTTTTTAAAAAAAAAAAAAAAATAGTTTTTATGCAAATGAAAATGAGCAGGCCACTGTAAATGAACATGCAACAGCAATTAAAGCTGAAGGGTCTATAAAATGGATTTTTTTCTGATACTCAATGAAGAGTTACATTTTGCATTTGCTTTATCATAATGGCTTATGGCCTGCCCACACTAAGCAACATTGGATTTTTTTATTATTATTGGTAACACCAGAAAATCACAAAAATAAAATGGATTTTAAGTGTATCTAACCTACTTATTACTATCCTAATTTTACAGCAGAATTTTTTTTTTAATAGAGAATTTCGATCCCAGAATTTTTAAATGAGTCACCCATAGCATTGTTGGCAGAACTGCTGATTTTCAAATAGAATATAACATGGTCCTTTAGAATCCCAGTTCCAGCTACTTCCCACTACACTCCACTTGCAACAGTTAATACTAAATTTAAACATATAAGCTCTCTAAGGAGGAACTGTAATTACTAAAGGGACTATAGGAAGCATATCAGCACCAATAGGAAACCTTCCTGTTAACTTGAACCATAAGGACAAATCGGATACCTATCAACAGAGTATTTAAGGGAAAGGGGTATTCTTCAGCTACAAAGGGACATACTTTTCATTGTATTTTCCCTTTTTAATTTTTACTGTTTTGTTCTTTTTTTTTTTTTTTAATTGGCAAACTAGGAGAGGGGAACAGCATTGGGGAATTGGGGAAGGGGAACAGACAAGTTGCTGTCCCTTTGTTCTTCAGTCTAGTTGTGGAGGACGTCACTTCACTGGCCCATGTTGGTATTACCATTGCGCCCTTCCTGGCTGAGGCAGTCGCTTGCCAGCCATTGGACGGCAGCTCACGGCAGCTCACAAAAGCTCACGCCAGCTGCTGGCCAGCCCCATTGCAGCCTATGCCCATTGCCGACGACTCAAGGCAGTCCAGCTCCAGGTCGAGCTGTTGTTCACCATCTTAGCTGTAGACAGCAGTGTCACTGGCCCTAATATGGGATCCAAACTGGGGCCCTGCTGCTCAGTGCTGGCGCCCCAAGCCAACTGCTAACCAACGTGCCACTCGGCCGGCCCTAATTTTTTACTTTTTTGGATAAGAATCCTGCATATCCCATTGATTGAAAAGCAGTGTTCAAACAACACGCTATTCGGAATAATCAGAAGCCATTGACAGAGAGTGAGAACCTCTATGTACATTTCTCCATAATTGACAGCCATAATGTAATACAGTAAATACGCTA
This sequence comes from Aselliscus stoliczkanus, assembly GCA_033961575.1. Lineage (NCBI taxonomy): Eukaryota > Metazoa > Chordata > Mammalia > Chiroptera > Hipposideridae > Aselliscus > Aselliscus stoliczkanus. The sequence goes on from CM066734.1 coordinate 48,131,161, forward strand.
TATTTACAAATGTACTCAGTTTCAGTTTACAGGATTGCCACTGGACTTCACACACTCCCTCCTTACACATCAAATGTGCTCAGTAACTGTCCAGATTGATTCCTGTGAGAAATACTCCAGAGGACACTCAGATATAGCAATGTACCATTTACACCTGAGTTAATGATGCTTATAGGTCCCGCCACTTGTGACACATGACACAATAACCATTCAAAGATTTAGAAATTCTTAGCACTCTGTTCCCTGCCACTGAAAGGGAAGTCATCCTCACGTATGCCCTTTAAGAGAGCTGAATTCACTGTTTGAGGTAAGGAAAGCTTATCATGCTCAATTGACTCCATATTTATACTACTATCTGCCAGGAGTGTTGATATTAGAGTACAGAAAAGCAATGCCTATGTTCATTTATTCCTTTTCTTTAATATGCTCTTTTCCCAAAGTTTTCAACCTTCCCAACCCCTACGCAGGCCAAAGCAAGCCTCTAATTTTTTGTTGTTTTGAAACATGAATTACCTCAGAGTTTCCTTTAATTAAAAAATAGTTGCACCCATTTGCTCAGCTTGTGTTTAATATACTTGACATTAGAAAATACCAGTATGCTCACTGCCCTCCAGGCCCATGTATGTTTCTCATCACTTTCAAGGCCGTCCTTCACAGACTTTCTGACTGCCGAGACGGTAGGGGTCTTGTACTGGACCCACCCAAGTGCTTCTCATCACTTAGGTGCATCAGAAGCCCCACCACCTCCATACAGGTTAATTCCATTCTATTAGGAGAATCCAGGGTGGGACTGCCTGGCTCTGCCAAGCCCCAGCTGCATGTCTCAAACCACAGAGCCCATGACCTCTCATAGCCTGATCTCACTCATGAAGGCTGATGAGAGTGACACTGATGCAAGTGGAATTTGCCTAGTGCAGCACATCTAAACTCAGAGTTTAACCTGCGTAACACTTCTGGCAAGAAGATAGTGCCTATACAGTTACTGATAGGGTAGGTAGACAGATAGAAATGAGCAGGAGAGGGAGAGACAGTGCCCTGGTTAAAAAGCCCCTTGCTGCAGCTCTACTTGGGTCAAGACCCCTTGCAGCTGCCCTCACTTAGGGCACCAATGCCTCACCAGCCCAGCAGGATTCCAGGCTCACACATCCCCTAAATCAAAGGGATGTATTGTTGTTAAAAGAGGGAGAGAGAAGCCATCCTGTTTATCAGAATGTACTCCCTGCTTCTCAGGGCCATTGTAATGAGCTCAGACAACCTTGGGAGCAAGAAGGGAGTAAGAGGCATGCCAGCTGGGAGAATCAGAAGTACAGGAGTTGGGGGGAGGGGGGGTCAATTCTACCCATAGAAAGAAAAACTCTCACACAATGTAAGGAGAGGCTGCTTCCCTCTCTTGGGTCAGCCTGCTCCGTATCTCACAGTGTATTCGCTTTTACTAATAAACTTCTTGCTATTCTGTGATGCACAAACTCTGTTTCTTGACTGAATTCTTTCCTTCAAGAACACAAAGAGCCGAGGTACAACATCATTCCCGGTAACACTTCCATATACAAATTAACCAGTGGCTGAAAGGGAGTGTAAGAACACAGATTGAAATCCAAAAAGGGCTAACTAGTGAGGGGGCACCTGCAAAGAAAGGAGGGAAATAGTTCACTAGTTCACTGAAGCCCAAGGAGAAATATGGTGTGCCCAACTTTGCACCCTCCGCTGGGAGAGCGTGTGCTGTGAACTTTGCTTTGTCAGGTTCACTGCTTTAATCCGAGGGAAAAACGGATCGGGTCTGTGTGTTTTCTTTGTTATCCCAGTTCTCCAGTTCATGAGCTATTCAGAGGAAGTGGAAGCAGAATATAGGCATTTAATTTATTTTATTTATTTCATTGTAATGCGTTCAGATGAGTCCGTTTTAAATACCCATTAAAAAGTTTACTCAGCTGTTGACATAGATCAGTGCCTTTGGGGAATTAAAGGTCTCTAAGAGACCCAAATTGTCAGAACCCCTTTCTTCTTGATGTGACAGAACACAAACAGCCTCGACTTAAAAGGACGGTTATTGAAATTCAGACTGAACCTGTGCATTTAACAACTAGAAACTGCATTGGCATTTCATTGCTAAAAGCATCGGGGCTGAACTGAATCTGACATTACACAGAACTGCAGGACCGTTTGGGAGGGTTCATGTCCAAAATTCAAAGGAGATTCATAGAATTTGATGCACAGGGAGCATAATTTAAGTTTCTGTAAGATTTCGCATGATCAACCCGAGAATGGATTTGAAGGATCATGTAAATACACGTTCGTTTCTAAGAAGGTCTGGCAGAGCTCAGGGCAAACTATAGTCCCCCAAGAACATAAAACACCCTTAAATTTGTCACAACGGCATGAGAACCGCAGCTCCATGCTGTTTCCGTGGCCGTTCAGGGCAGCGGGCTCCCGGAAAGGGCGCTTTCTCACGGAGCATTCTGGAACCAAAGCCCTGTGCTCCTCTCAATAACACAAAGTAGGAATCAGGAGGAAATCAGGCCCTCAGCGTTCAAACTCTGCAATTTCTGAGAAGAGTTCAGACATTTGAAATACCAGCCTTCTATCTTAAATGATAAATCAGTCAATAGCCACTCCGGCAAGCGATCCTTTTATAAAGAAGAAAGATCTTCAGGCTCTTTGGGCAATACTCTTATTATCGCTAAATATCTCCGTTTTTGAAGGACGGATAGGCTATATTTAGCCACTGTTGCTAGAAAAATTTCTTGTGCTTTGTATACACATGGAATTTATTTCTTGAGCTTCACTGCTGGAAAATCAGGAATATACTTAGATGGAGGGACTGTTTGAACTACAAAACATAATAATTAGGACTATAACTCCCATTTTGGGGCACCAAATGTAAGCCAGGTACTTCACATATTTATTTCTAATGTACTGATTGCTGAGGGAGTGTTTGGATTCATTGCAGCTCCACTCCCACTATATAGCTCTGCCATTTGTCTCTGAGCCTCAACTGTCAAGTCTTATAAATGGAGGTAATAATAGTCACTTCATATGGCATGGTAAGATTTAAAATACTAAATAGCTTAGCAGAGTGCCTGTAAACAATTGTTAGCTACTGTTACTGTTGTCATATTTACTTGGGTATTTTTGTCAACTTTGATTTCTCATCCATCTGTATGCATTTTAAAAAGAAAACAAAAGAAAAAGTTCCTCCACATAACGTCTTTCTCAATGTTTTATCTACTTCGATAAGCTCACGTTCTCGCCCACAGAGCACTTAGACAATGGATGCACTTTGCCCTTCCCAGGGTGTGAGAGGTGAGCCGTCAGGACCAGCGGGCTGCCGGATCCTCATGCCACCTGAGACAGGGGAAATGAGCTCCCTGCTCCACGCACGTGGCCGAGGCTGCAGCCGCTAGCTTCTGATTTTAGCGTGAGGCACTTAAACAAGTACAGGGAAGACTGTCCGTTCCAGAAGCATGGAGCAAGCATATCTCTCCTTTATCTCTCCGAAAATACTGGATAATATAAATGAAACCAACAGAAGGCTCTGGAAGGTAGAGAAGAGAAGGCAGACTTTCTAGGGACCTTCAAATGCGAAGGCTCATTGACCTGCCTTAAAAAACCGTGAAGGAAGCTCTTCTAACAGAGAGGAAATGACAACAGAAAGAAACCTGGAACATCAGAATAAAGAGAGCAAAACAGAAGAGGTAAATATATGGATTAAAATACATACACACACACACACACACACACACACACACACACACACACCTCATCTCGGGTTTTCAAAATTTTGTTAGATGGTTGAAAGCAAAATTATAATATTTTCTAACATGGTTCTAAATATGTGTAAAGAAGACATATAAAACAGCTACATTATAAAATGAAGAGGGCAAGGGGACAATGTGGGTAAGGGTCCTACACTTACTTTACTTGAAGTGGCAAAAACTGATATTAGACTGTGATTGTGTTTTAGATATATTGCAGAATCCCTAGAGTAACCACCATAAAAAAATACAAAAACACATATTCAAAAACACTATAGATAAAGCAAAATGAAATAGTAGAAAATGTTCAAGTAACCCATAGGAAGGCAGGAAAAAGAAAGCAGAAAAACAAAACGCAAAGAAAACATACAATAAAATGTCAGACTTAAGTCCTAAAAAATTATCAATAATTTCAGTAAATGTAAGTGTTCAAAATATACTAATTAAAGGCAGACACTGGCAGAGTGGATTTAAAAAAAATGACCCAACTATTTGGTGTCTACAAGAAACTCATTTCTAATATAATGCTATAGGTAAGATGAAAGTAAAGATAGACCATGAAAGTACCAATCAAAAGATAATTAAAAAGAAAAAATGACCAGGGGCAGAAAGGCACATTAAATAAATAATTATAAAAGTGCCAATGCACCAAGAAGCCATAAATGAGTATGTGGCTCCAAGTCACAAAACCATGGTGATAGGCTATTACACTTAATACTGGTGACCTTGCGCTTCAACTTTCTGGAAGTTTCTCTAAGCTTCAATGTCAGAGAGAGACAGAGAGAGAGAGAGAGAGAGAGAGAGAGAGAGAGAGAGAGACTAATAATGTTTATTCCATAGAGTTGTTTAAAGGCATACATGAGGTCATTACATAAAAGTAACAAGCTTTTGTTTTGTATTTGTTTCTCCCCCCACTACCCTACAAATACTTTGGCCTAAAAGTTGAAAATGGACACTAGAAATCCTCAAAGTAACATTGACCTTTCAACTTTTTACATATCATTTCTTTCTCATGAGTGATAATGAGCATTATTTACCAAGTATAATCTTTCACCATTAGTGATTACTCTCAAGGAAAAAAAAAAAATTTTATGTGTATACTGGTAATTAATAAAGAGCTTAAAGATTCCAATGAACTTTAGAGCCCATTGTGTAATGATGGGTCAACTGATGGAACATCTGTTGACACAGAAAGTAATGTATAATAACAGAGTGAAATCCAGATCCTTATATACCAGGGGTGCCAAAAAAAGGTATACAAGTGGACACTTTGGTCAGCGTTGCTCAAGCAGAAGTTTGCCATAACCAGAAGTGTCTGGACACTGATGGTAACCACTTTGAGCATCTCTTGTAATTGCAGAAGTGAAACGTGACTTGTATTCATCTTTTGTTACTGGTATATATCGAGTATTGAAATTTTAATACAGTTTTCCTTTCTTAAAATATGTATACATTTTTTTGGCACCCCTGTATTTGTACCTGCTTCTTCTTTTCAGACTTAAAGTAGGAAGGAAAGGTAAGGAACGAGAAAGATAAATTACACCATTCAATTATTATTTACTATTCCACAAAACAAGAAGAATTACAAAAAGAAAGAACAAAAAATTATTACTCAAGTGATCTCATTTGATGTTTCCTTCCTTCTTTCTTTCCTTCCTTGCTTCCTTCCTTCCCTTTCCTTTACTTCCTCCTTCCTTCTTTCATTTCCTTTCCTTTCTTTTCCTTTCCTTTCCATTTCTCCCTCCCCCCCAACTTCCTTCCTTTCTTTCCTTTCTATTTTTCTTTCTAGTTTGTGCATGTACTTTGGTATCTTTTCTTTTGGTAGAGAATGGAAGATCTTATCTTTTCCTTTTGAACATAATCCTTATCCGTGTGCATGTGTGTGTGTGTTTGTGTGTGTGTGTGTGTGTGTGTGTGAACTACTCTAACTCATATGATTTGGGTAGAAGGAAAATAAAAATTTTAGTTGAAATTAATTGAATGGTCTGGGCCAAAATTTAGTATTGCAAAGACAGTAGAAAAGATTTAAAAAGAAGAAAAAGAAAAAAGTGAATGTTACCCCACCGAAGATATGCTACCATTTGCTATTATTGACAAATGACAACACAGCATCCCAAATAGTAAGTATTATTATTTTCATCCACATCATAATTCATCAAAAAAACAGAGTGAAGTAAATGGATATACAAATTTACACTAATTAAATTTTAACTTAATTTTAGGAAATGCCTTAGTTAACTGAATAAGTTACTAAATGATAATTAATAATGAACAAAACAAAACATAAAATTTCAAATAACCCAATGTTAACTTTGAGATTGCAAATTTATTAATGGGAATAAAAGTGATGTTTCTAAGTTTACGGGAATTCAATTCATTGTGCGTCACCGTGTTTAAAAACATTCGGATACTTTGTAAAGCTGTGAGACCTCAGATATCAGAGCTTATTAAAGGTCGTGCTCTCTCGGGTCAAAGCTTAAGAAAACAGTCTTTAAAGCTGCATTTTAGATAATTAAACTGCTTTAGGGAACAATTCCAGATGAACAAAGCTCCAGGTCTTGGTTTTCTGTACTATACAGATAAAAGAGCTAGTGATTTAAGAAATGTAATTAGATCATTGGATGATTATCAAAAGGAAAATCCATTGTCTAGCTAGAGAAAGAGCTAACTAGCTCATAAATTTATTTATATTTTTATATTTAACACCTGTCATGTCTCTATTTTTGTGTCCTTACTTTGTATACTGCTAATTTCTAAAACAATTTGTGACAGTTTTCAAAATTAATTATATTGTTAAATATGGTTGTTCAGAAAATGAGTAAAATACAGACCTTTAAGGGAGGAAAGAAAATAGGCATTACCAATATCTGTTATTAACAGTTATTACTAAAACTATTTCTCTCGTTGGCCATGGCTGCTGAATTTGACTCTGAAAAAAAATGTTATATCAAAGTCATATGCATTATAAGGTGATTAAGGTAATAATTAGCTCTTCACTCACATACATGAGATGTTTGATAAATAATTTTTATATTTGCCCCCGAAAGTCCATTTTCCTCATGTTATAGCAAAATTCCAGCTGTAATAAAGGTAAACAATTTACCAGGACTTTCAAAGAGGGAAAATCCAAATTAATTTCTGCCCACTTGATTAACTGGATTTCAAGATGAGCCTGTAAGAGTCCACATTTAATGACAAAGAGTAAAACAATTTTTGGTTTATTTTTAAATCTCAGCTGGTTTATGGGAGAACAGGCCAAACTACGACAGTGCGTTCTGCATCTCAGCTCTGCCGGCTCTGTGCTCTCTCTCAGACTGAAATCCTCCCAGAATGCCAAACAAGGGAAACGCTTCGGGGGCCATTCATCCAAAGTCCTGAGATGCTGTGATTGAAAGTAACATGTGGAATCGGTTTGAGAAAAATAAACTAAGTCGGGGGAAAATGACACAAGTAATAAACTAAGATAGAGTGGAGATGATTTAAAAAAAGAAAGTAGCTTCGGGGAAGTATTTTGAGATGCAGCAGACAGAAATTTCAAAGCCAGAGACACAGAATTTGCTCACATGGAACATGCACTCTGAAATAGTATGTATCTATCTAGTCACTATCTGTATTTGCATGAAATTAAGCACTGATTTGTTACTCAAAATATATTGTAATGGATCTCATTGATAAAACACTTTTGTACTTTAACAAAGTTTACTGAAGACTACTGAGGCTGACATAGTTTTTCAGTGTCACAAGTGAATTGACTCAAATATAGAGTCAGATGTGGGAAACTTTGAAGAGCTAAACGATGACCTTTGAGAATTTGAATGAGACAGCAAAAAAGGTTTTATTTAATATTATGCCAGAGCAAACTGAAAAATGTTTAGAGCTAAAGTTCAGAGATGCATTGGGTATTTAAAGTTAAATAAAAATGGTATTGGGAATGCCTATCTTAAAGTGTGTAGCAATGAAATATATGTAGAAAGGTAATCTTTAAATCAGCACACACAATTTCAATTTCTACCACTATATCAGAATGATCAGAAAGCTCACTGATTTCATGTTTTGGGTTTTGCTTTTAAGCAAGCACACTAATTAATCTGCACACACGCTCTCCAATGGATCGGTGAAGTTTGACACCAGGCCTTGCCTGCAGCCCATTTTCTTCTTCTTTTTCTTTTTTTAAATTCTTTTATTGTGAAATAAACATTTTTTAAAAATTAATTTCAGGTGTACAATGCAGTGCAATAGTTATACTTTATACCCCTCAAAGTGACAACCTTCCTCCCCCAATTTGCCACCTACTCTCCCCCCATATCATACATATTTATTACAATTCCCTTGACTCCATTCCACAGTATACTCCACATCGTGTAACTATCTATACATTCAATTACAGTTGCAGCCCATTTTCTGGAGAGGAATCCACACCTCCGAGAAGGGCCAAGTTTTTGAAGGGAGACCAGGCATGAAGTAGGATGGATGTGGTTGTTAGATGATGACAGGGGCTGAGGATAGAGATTAGAATGTGCTGTCTTCAGCCTTTGATGGTAGCTCAACTCTCCCAACAACAACCCCTTCTTCCAAAGAAAAAAACGAGTGACAATTTGAAAAGTGATGGTTCTCAATGTTTCAGGTGACAGAAAAGGAAAGAGTGGTTATCAGTGCTCTGCTGGGAAGACCTGGTTCTTTATTATTTAGCAGAAGGCCCCAGATCTGTCATCTCACACATACTCTCTGATTCATTTTCCTCGTCTGTGATAGCAGATATAATACTAGTATCTATTTCATCTATTGTTGCAAAAATTAAATAAGATAACCAACTGCAAGGGCTTAGAAAAATGCAGGATGCACATACTACCTGGCATATGGTTTTTATCATCATCATCATCATCATCATCATCATCCTCACTCCCTGGACAATGTGTAATTTCCAATGATAAAAGTAGTTTATGAATACAAATCCATTAAAAGCTGAAGGTATGGGCCAGCCGAGTGGCGCAGTGGTTAAGTGCTGGCTTGGGAAGCCAGCGGCCCCAGTTCGAGTCCCATGTATGAGGGCCAGTGACACTGCCCTCAAAAAAAAAAAAAAAAAAAGCTGAAGGCAAATATACACATAAACATACAGTTTACGATTTCTTTGATGCCCCTTGGCTTTGGGCTTGCCCACTGTCAAAAGCATTTCCATCCACAGGGCAGACGCCCATGGCGTAATGTTGCTTGGTGCCACTCAGGCCCTGGGAGTGTGTGTGGCTGAATCACACAAACACAAACTTTATGGTCGTCACTAAATAGTTCCTTAAAAAGGTGGGATTACAATTTCCGTGTCCTAATTACAAACAGCATCATAATATGACACCCAATAAGCCCACCAGCGGTACATTGACAATAGACATTGTATAGCACTCAGAGAATTCGTGCTTCAGAGGTTCTTACTAAGCGGTGTCATCGTCATCATTTTTGTCATGACTGACACCTGTCCAGTCCCCCTCGCCACTAGAGAGCAGGCTTCCCAAAGTAGAGCTCATTCATGGTTTATTCTTCTTGATATCTCTCGTATGTTGCATACTGCTTGACCCTGGAAGGGTTTACTTACGAATAAATAACTGAATACATAAATGACTGAAAGAATGACTGCATAATCAAATAACTAAGAGCAAGTAAATCAGTACATAGATGTGCTGGTCAGGTCCTATTCTGCTGTGGCCAACTGGTCATTCCTCTAATCTCTTGCCAAGCTGTTGTCAAGTTTGATTTGTGACTTTGGCAAAATACATGTCAGCTTCTACAAGCTTTATTAATCTCTTTCTTCTTGCCAACGTGTGTTTGCATAATATAATGCTGAGGTGGTAGGACTCTGGGATAAACTCTAGTTTTTCTATGAACCAAAAGAAAAGATTAGTTTGAGTTAGATGAAAATGAATTTAAACAAAGCAATGAGATTAGCTTCAAAATCTTGTGTGTGAATGTAAAATCCTGCCACACATAGTTACTGGCATTTTTGAGCGTCTGATTCAGGGAATCGCAGCTTTGTTGAGGCTGGTTATCTTAATCGTAGGTCCGGAGCTTCAGTTCTTATCCATAGAACCTGGGTCACTGAGCAGTAACTCACACTATGTAAATGTATGAGAAGTTGGCATACGAACCAGAATGCCAGTATTTTCATTACACACCAGAGGAAAGAGTCATAAAGATTGCTTTGCTAGTGTATTCTTTCCTCAAAGGGAACTTTACATGGTGGCAAAATTATAATCGAAAAGTTGCTTAGTGATCAAAACTCAGAAAAATTAGGTGATGTCAGTACAATAGTGACCAGCAAAGAAGGGTAGGTACAGCGACCTTCTGCATTGTAGGACTACAGCTTGCAATGCCCTCTGTTTAGAATACTCCCTTCCCTGGAAATGTGGAAAGGCCTACTGACCAATATCCTGATGCAGTCGTCAAGAGTGCTGTGAGGACTAAATGAGAGAATAGATGTAACATATATTGCAGATAATTAGTAAGTAGTCTGTATGGGTATTCTCCAAATTGGGTTATGTGTGCTCCTAAAAGAACACAAATGCTGCCATCTTGATCCTCAACTTTCACATTTAGTATGTTTTATAACTGATCTCCTTGAGAATACCTTTTACTCATCCATATCTTACTCTGGTACATTTCTTAGGATTGTTAAAACCTTCAGAGCACCAAACAAAGGTCATTTCAAAATCCTGTGTTAGAAGAGCTTCTTTAGTTACACCTACTACCTCTTTTGGCGATGCATTTTCAATAGTATTTTGTTTTTATGTTTAACAACTGCTTATCATAATATAGAAGACACTTGTGATATTTTGATCAATTTCTCAATTCTAACAATTGTGATGATAATTCAATCATATTGAGGATTACAGTTACAGATGTCTTGGAGAAAACAAAGAATTGTCAAAGATAGCTTCCGTGTAACAGGACACAGAGGGATAAAACTTCAGCTTTTTTTTTTTTAAAAGACTCGTTGGAACTCTAAACAATTATATTGGGTTGTCGGAAAAGTCATGACACATTTTTGCAATGAAAAACATAGAAAAAATATGTCATGACTTTTCCAACAACCCAATACTATCCTTAAAGGAAATAATAATGTTGAGTTACCACTACCATTTAAGATCAGAATTTCAGGCTCCCAGCTCCCATAAAAATAAAATTCTAGTTCCTGAAAATGAAAGGAAAATTTAATAAACACATTTCCATGAAAATATGGTTAACATGCTACAGTAAACCTTTTCTAGTACTTATGTTGCCATCTCTTTGAAGATCAACTTCAGTTATTGATGAATTGGATGAATGTCACTTTATTAGGGGAAAAAATATATATATATATATCTGTATTTGTATCTATATATAGATACAAATATAGATATATATATATATATATATATATATATATATATATATATGTCTTCTAATAGGTGAGAGACAAACTACAACATATGATTATGCAGTTTGCACACTGCCAAATATACTTGGCCAAAGAAGATCAAGTGAGGGGTTGAAATGCAGCTCATGTGGGTCCCATCATACTATGATCTCTGGGACTGTAATGTCCCAGATGGAGTATCTGTTTCTTATAAGAATTTCTTACATATAAAAATGCACAACAGGCTAATAGTAGCCTGCCATTTGCAACATGATGGAACCGGAGGGCATTATGCTAAGTGAAATAAGTCAGATAAAGAAAGACTACTACCGAATGGTATTACTTATACGTGGAATTTTAAAAAGTTGAACTCATAGAAACAGAGCAGAATGGTGGTGTTATCAGGGGTTGGGTGTGGGTGAAATCAGAGAATACTGGTCAAGGGGCACAAACATCCAGTTAGGAGACAAGTAAGTTCTGGGGATCTAATGTACAGCATGGTGACTATGGTTAATAATACTGTATTATATAGTTGAAAGTCGTGAAGACAGTAGATCTTAAATGCTCTTACCACAAAAAAGAAATGGCAATTATGTGATTTGATGGAGGTATTGGCTAATACTATGGTGGTCATCATTTTGCTATATACACATATAAGTGTATCAAATCAACAATTTGTACACCTTAAATTTACACAATGTTATAAATTATGCCTCAGTAAAGAGGAAAAACAAAAATAAGACAAGACTAGCCAATGTTCTCAATAGTAGCATTTTCCTATTCTATATGAGACTAGCTAGAGCGAAAATTTGAGACTGTCTATTTTCCCAAGAGTTGGTTTATAAACTTCAGAGATGTTATCTCAAATCTAGAATGGTTACTTATTTACTTAATTTTTAAAATCTTTTTCCCTCATGGTATATGTCCTTTGCTTACAATGAGAGACACTAACATAGAAAGCCCTGAGGCACCCATTATTCCTAAACTATACGAATGTTATAGAGGACTTTATTTCACTACACCTCTACTTAAAACTACAGCACACAACTTTTTTTTCTTACCTAAGGTTGAGGAAAACTTTTGTTTCTTTTAAAGAAACAGTATGCATTTTCCTGATGTGCTTTGTAAATCAAGTAACTGATAGTTTCCCTTTTTGCTTTAGTTATCAGGAACGTCAGAACGAAAATCTCAACTCCACAAAATGGCTTGAGAAACATGTAGCTCATATGTTGTCATTCCAAAGTACCACTTTCACCATACACCTCCTAGCCCCAACTCCATCTTCTGTTCTTCATATTTTCTCTAATTCCATTTGTATCTACTTGTTCTTCAATGTCATTGTGGGGTTTAAAGCCCTTCGTGAAAAAGGGTTTAAAGCCCTTCATTTAGATGTGTCTTTGTAAATAATCACTAAAGTTCCTTTTAGTGGGATACAGATAAACAATTTTATTGTGCCCAAATTGTAAAATCTAAAAAGTGTGGCATATTTCATATTTGTATGTCTGTATATCTAGATACATCATGCTAACCTAAGAGAATATGACCAAAAGCTGAATAATCAGAAGTTCTTGGTCCAAGAAATATAAAGATTTAAAATTAAAATAAAATCAGAACAGCTGAGCCAGAGATTATAATAAAAAAATCCTGTAATTTTATTAAAATATTTTATATCATGAATTCAGGTTTTAAAGAAATCTAAAATATTTAACCTACATTGTGTCCTTATATAGTACTAACTCTAATTTTTAGCAAATTTAAAAAATTCGATTCTTTTCCCAATAATAAGAGTTCAGTGATACTTAAATATATTTTAATTATCTGCAACTACCAGCAATTACTCCTTTATATACACTGACTGTGGTGGCCTAGCCTTCTAATTCTTTTTGTGGCTACTTGATGGGATTCTTGAGTATTTGTTCTCATGCAGTATACGCGATCAAAAACTCCATTATGTAAAATGATGTTTGAATCAGGAAGCAGTTGGTGATTTCCAGGCCAGGATATTTAACTACCAGAACCTCCCCAGCTTTAGCAGGTGGAGGGCAGGCATAAGCTATCTGTCTGTATAAGCTATCTGGTTGAGGGAAGCTGGACATCACACTAACCTACTCTTATCCCTTAAGTATTAATGCATCAAGGAAGTGTTCCAATTTTCCACAAGCGAAATGCAAAAATGATGAGAGACAGCCTTAAGAGCAAACTTCATTGAGACCACTGGTCTGAGAAGTCTCAGAGGAGACGGGTGATTCTGTGGGATGAAAAGGAAAAGTAAACGAGCAAGGCAAGGCGAGTAGGAGACAGCGAGAGAGAAACCAAAGTTCACCTCCTCCTAGCAAAGCCTGAGCAAATTCTCCATGTGGTTACCGGGTCATGTTGGAGGATTCTTTTTCTTTCTTTTTGTTTTGCAGCACAGACAAGGTGCTAAGAATAGAGGGTAAAAAACTCCCAAAAGTGAGACCTTTGGATACAGAACCCAGCACAGTGGCTACACCACTGCAGATCTAAGTACACCTTTATTTATCTCAATCATTCCTGCTTTTACAACTGTTTAATGAATACCTGCTGTGTGCAAGGCACTATGTGTTCTAGGCCACGGGTCGGCAAACTGCAGCTCGTGAGCCACATGCGGCTTTTTGGGTACGTACATGTAGCTCTGAAGTAAAATTGAAAATGAAAATACAACTATCATAGTTTCATTTATACAATTTTTAAAGGATGTTATTCACATAATGGTGATTTCATTTGTTTTATAGCTCTCGAATAATTTTTAAATTGTTGTCTCAAAAGTTTGCCGACCCCTGGTCTAGGTCAAGTGCAGCTGAAAGCAAAGAGCAAATACTCTGGGGGTTGACACTGCAGTTATGACTGCGGCTCTCAGCCTAGTAAGGAGAAGTCCTCATCCTCTGCCGTCTCAGGCAAGAGTCAGGAACTCAGAGGCAAAGACATGAAGGGACATAGGTTGACAAGTGAAATGTACTACTCCCTAAATTAAAGTCAGTTTTTGTTGCTGCTGTTAAAGTTAAATGTTGCTGTTGCTGTTAATTTCCTACCAGTTCTACTTGTCAGTTTTGATTGTTAATTAAAATTAATTTTTGTTGTTAACTGTCCACGAGTTGTGCTTGTAAGACATATGTAAGTTAAGATTAAGACCTGTTTTAATATTTCCAGATATAATAGAATTTTTAAGTGAGCAAGAAAAGCTATATATGCATATCCAGAATCTAATTGATAATTTGGATATAAAATTATCAACCATAGTTGGTAATTCTGTATCTATATTTCTTCATGTCAGGTCTGAACTCTCTTCCCTATTCTTTGTATGTATTGAGTGAATGATTCAAGGCTAAATTTCAAACCATCTGTCTATATGGAAATTATTTATTTTTATTTATGAAAAACAAATAATAAATAGAACTTCAGAGTATGCAGCAGTCAAGATAAAATAATTTATTTAATAAGTTGATGTTATAGAAAGGGAGGGTATTCTTCAGTTTCATTGATTAAAGAAATACATGGCAGATGATAGAATTTTCAAGTTTGCAAAAACATAGCACTTGGTATTTCTAATTGAAAGTCATATTATATATTAGGTAATAATGAATTACCTATTGCATACTCGTATGTATAAATGATTAGATATTTAAGTGATCATACATACTCCAAATAGAGAGACTCAACATCTATTCTTAGCTCTGCTACTAAGTAGCTGGGTGACCTTGGTCAAATCATTTCATTTTTCAAGTTGTCAGTGTTTTCACCTGTGAAACTAATGATCAGCTGGGTGACCTCTTAAAAAGTCTCCTGCTATACATATTTCAAAAAAAATAAAACATGTTAAAATTTTTAAATATAATAAGAAGCATATATTTAAATTTTCTCTTGATAAAACTAAAGAAGAAAGTCATGGGAGAGACATGACAAAAAGAAATAGTATTCTCGTATCATCTGGAAATACAGAGGATCTCTAAACGATACAAGTCTTGTATTCATCTAAAGATGGAGATACAGTAATACCTTCATCTAAAGATGGAGATACAGTAATACCTTGGTTTTTTAGCATAATTTGTTTTGGAAACAAACTTCTCATATTGCAAACTACTCGTTTACCACATTAAAATATATTAGAAATATTTGCTTGTCTTGTGGAACACTCACAAACCAAGTTACTCGCAATCCAAGGTTTCACCGTATATCATCTTTCCTAGAGCCAACCGTGATTCCCCAGGCTCATGACCTTCCCCTAGTTGTCAAGAAAAGTAATTCAATTAAGAAGACTGACAAGGAGATATTGACAAACTAATTCCTCACCACTCACTCACTTAAACCTCTAAGGAACATATGAATTGTAGAAACTGGAAAGTGGTTCATTCAAATGAATCTCTGATTCATGGGACTATTACACATAGAACGTCACACTATGCTATGGAAAAGCTTGGGGAACAAAACAACTTTCTAGAGTAATACCACAAATATTAGACATTTCTGAGATATATTCATCCTTGAATATATATACACTGTGACTTAAGATTCAGCAAAACAATTTTTTATATGGATACATATGCCATTTTTCAATCACAAACACACTGGACACCTAGCAAAATGTGTGCCGGTCATAGCCAAAACCGTGGTAGGCCCTGAACCAAATCAATTCCCCACAACTAGGAGTCCCCTCAGAGCCACCAGAAGCTGATCAG
This sequence comes from Aselliscus stoliczkanus, assembly GCA_033961575.1. Taxonomy (NCBI): domain Eukaryota; kingdom Metazoa; phylum Chordata; class Mammalia; order Chiroptera; family Hipposideridae; genus Aselliscus; species Aselliscus stoliczkanus. The sequence continues at coordinate 48,146,988 of CM066734.1, forward strand.
TAACATATGATTACATATGTCAGCCCCCTTGAACCAGGGTTATTGCCCTTCATTGATGAAGGTTGCAGCCCACCGCTGGGCATGTAAACATACAATAAAACTAGATGGCTAAGTATGAGAAGCATCTATAGAATGGACCTATTCCTTGTGATGATAGTGGTGAATTCTAACAGTGGCAAAAGGCGCTTCAACCAAGGCAACAACAGTAAGAAACGCTCCTCCAGCTGTCTGCCTTGGATCTCGGTTGTCTTTTTACACCAGAAATTTTATTTAGAGATAAATAAATCCACAGAGACTTATTGCTGTGTAGACATGCCAGAGAACATCAAAACTTATCACTGCATGATGTAGCCATCAAACGTGGAAGCAGTTTGGGGGAGAGAGTGACAGGAATTTCAAAGTAGAAGAAGGAGCTTATTTATAGAAGCTATCTTTCCTTGAAATCAAATTTTTTACCATAGAATTGAGCTTTCATGGCCAAAGATGAATAATGGGAGTAGCCTGACATATGAAAAAATAGCAATCAATACTCCTGTATACGATCAACTATATAGTTCATATATATATATATATATATATATATATATATATATATATATATATATATATATATTTCCATGAGTAGAAATATTTCAACAAGCACTTTTGGCATATGATGTCATGAGCAAGCCTTTTCTTTATCTGCACTGGGATGGCAGTTTACATAGTGGGGGTAAGAGTAAAAGTTGGGAGGCAGACTCTCCAGGTTTGAATCTCGATTCAAACTTCCTTATTGTCTGAGTGACTTCGGACAAGTTAAGCATTTAACCTCATCATACTCTTAATCCTCATCCACCACTCAGGAACAATAATAGCACAGACCTCTTGGTGATTATAAGGACTAACTAAGAGTCCTTAGACAGTGGCTGGCACATAGTAAAAGACATAGTTAAATAACAGCTTTATAATTATTTAATAAATATGTATCAAGTACCTGCTAAGTACCAGGTGCATATGACTCTTGTGTGGTAAAATATTAATGTGACCTGAAATTTCTTGGTACTGTAAGTATTCATATTCTGTATTTCTAAAAGTTCTTGCTTTTCTTTAGCAAAAGGAAGTGTCTCTTTGCATGACTCCTTACGTTCTCCAATTCTCCAAGCAAATTCATTAAGAGGAAACAATCTAACATGAGAATGAAGCTATGCTCCTTTTTGTTTCCACAAGGATCTCTTAACTTATTCTGGAAAATGAAAATCCAATTTTTTTTAAATCAGAGAAGCAATTTCACATGTAACATCGTTTGGCATTTACTTTGTTCAGACCTGGAGGGTAAAACCAATTCTTTGTGCTATAAGAATTGAGTTTTCCTTCAAAAATAAGTTATAACAGCTAAATGGAATTAGTCTAGAAGCAAAAGAGAGGTTTCTTTAATCATGCCTAGCTTTACAATCACCCCAGAGGTGGCCACCCTCCCAGAGGCAGCAGTTCTAAAATTAGGCCTGGGCTCTATGCAGGGAAGATGCAGGGAGCTTTTAAGCAGGAGACAGAGGTGGGGACAGTGGCTTTCATTTTAAGCCTGCAGTAGGTGCCTGAAGAGTCCAGAGCACAGTTCAGAAAATAATCATTCCCGTGTTAGATTCTGTGGCCAAGCCATTCAAAAGCCTGTAAGGCAATTTAACAGACATGAATGGTGATTATGCGAGATTGTGAATAGGAAACAGGAGCAAGGAAAAAGAGGGGAGAAGTGCAGGAGGGAAGAACTGCAGGAGGAAAGAGTTAAAAAACCGACGTGCGAAAATAAGTCGGGACAGAAAAATCAAAGCTGAGAAATCATGTGCTTTTGTCCACACCGAGTGACACATGGGCACTATAACACTGTGGTTTTGTATTACTACAGAGAACAGAAATACTAATGCCCCAATATTTTTTTTTTTTTGAGGGCAGTATCACTGGCCCTCATATGTGGGATCCGAACCAGGGCCGCTGGCGTCCCAAGCCAGCGCTTAACCACTGCGCCACTCGGCCGGCCCTGCCCCAATATTTTTAAAAGGAGAATAGGGCATATTGTGCTATCTTCTAAGTCCGTTAGCTGGGTAGTTATATTTTCTGGTGGCTGGAATACAGGGAAAGATTTAAGGGAGAAATAATTGAAGATATGGAGGCAATGGCATAAAAAGAAGAATGCATGGCAGAATGGGGAGAAAGAAAACAGGACACGTTGAACCCTAGAGCTGAAAAAAGAAAGAAAGAGAGAGAGAGAGAGAGAGAGAGAGAGAGAGAGAGAGAGAGAGAGAGAGAGAGAGAGAAAGAAAGAAAATAAATAGTGGGAAAGTCAGAATGAAAGGAATTCCAAAGTAAAGCAGAAAAGAGGGAGAAAAAGGTGAATTCCCTGGAGCAGCATATTTCCAGGCGGCTCCCTGTACTTCAGACTTCCATAAGCAGGCCGTATATATTTTGGAGATTCTCAGCATAAATGAGAAAAATACATTAGTTATATACACATGTACATACATGTAACTATATTTAACAAGCACAAGAACACTAGCCTGTATTAGATAAATGTGTGCTATATGCTTATACATAGTTGAGTTTAAAAAGTGGGATTTAGCAATCTTTGAAAAAAATAGTTCTCCATCATGACTAAGTTAAAAGGAATTAGAGGAATCCCAGAGCTATTCCCAAATTTGCACACGTGTGCACACACACACACACACACACACACACACACTAGATTCCCTTTATTTTCACAGAGTGGGCATTAATAACTAAAGGAGGAATGAAAGAATGAACAAAGGAATGACAAAGGTTCCTGAAATGTGGAAATGGAACGGCAACAGGCTCTGTTAGGATCCCAGCTCTACCATTTGCCCTGCCTGGGACTGTCTAAGCCTCAGCTGCTTCATCTGTAAAATCCAGGCTAATATGAAAACCTAAAACCCACAGTATTTTTGTGAGAATTCAATGAGAAAATTGAAATAAACACTTAGGCAATGCCTATACATAGTCAGCACTTGTAATTATATGGGTTACCTGCTGAAATTATTATGGAGCCCATCTGAGAGCATACGGTATAAGATCTGTCGTGGGCTATGATTTTCCTGCCTGCAGGTGTCCAAAATTAAGGCTGAGGAACATATTAGTCTCGCAACTGCAAAATTACAAGCTTTTAGTGACAATATATATTGGCAGTTGCTTCCTCAGCAAGACATATTGGAAAGGCCATGGAGAACGGAAAAGACAGCAATCTGGAGAAGCCACTCAGATCGCTTTATAACCCTGGCGTAGTCTTGGTCACTTAATAGATTCCCTTTTCAAGAGCGCCCGAGTCATTAAACAAGGCTCCATTTTGAGGGCACTAGGACACGATTTAATTGCAGGCTCCGGCAAGTTATTAAATGGGGCCCTCGTGGTTTGAAAACAATTAATGAATCATTTAATGAATCACACATCAGTATATTTGGAGGCACCCAAGAGGCTTGAATGAGTTAATGCATGGCTCTAAGAGCCTGATTAATAGCAGAAGTGTCATTAAGAGAAATAAAAATAACTGGCAATGAAATCAACAGAGCTGAAAGAATATACCAAAAAGAGGGGGATGGTGTACCACTTCCAAAAATTTCAAATGGTCCTTAAGCATTTTACAAAGAGCCGTAAGTCATAAATCAGGGGGAAGATGAACACTAGCACTTCCCTGTCTTCCAGAAGCAGCAGTGATTGGGCCCTATTAGATTATCATAAAAATGTTTCCCAGAGGTAGACGGTATTTTTTTCTACTAACTTCTGTAGCATGTAAAATCAAGCCATGGGCTAAACTTCCAAAAAAAAAAAATCATATCAAATTACTCCCAAGTGTTAATTAACATTCCTAAGAGTTGAAATTCCTTTGGAGATAGCCTCCAAAGAATGCTGGCTGACATCACCAACACATGACTTTCTGGACCTACACACTCAGGTATGACAGCATCTTTGCTTGATTTGCAACAAATCTCCCTCTTTAATGGCACTTTCAGTAACTGAGCTTTTCATTGATTTTACACCCCTTTCCATTTCCCATTGCCTCCAGGTATGGCTAGACCTCCTCCCCCAGACCCCATCGTCTGACACACTTCTCAGATGCCAGTCTCTTGACCACCTGGATATGTATACATGTGATCTGCTCCAACACCATCTGTGTCTCTTGTTCCATCTGTCTAATATAATATGTCCCCAAGTCTGTCCCGAACTTCCCTGATGGGTTGTGTTTGTGGGTGCCATGCTCTAGTTACAGGATTGTCACAGGCTTGCTCTTCTACCAGTCTCCTCAGGCTACGTCCTCCTCAACTGTCCCTGAGACACCAATAACGACAGGTCTAACTCACCCAAGTGCTCTGTGTCTTGCTATAGGTAATCCATTCCTGGTCATTTCTTAAAGATGTTAATTAAAATATTGCTAACATACAATATTATATTAGTTTCAGGTGTACACCATAGTTGTTCAACATTTATATACTTATAAAAGTGATCACCATAAATCTAGCAACCATCTGACACCATACCACGCTATCACAATATTATTGACTATATTCCCCATGCTGTACATTACATCCCCATAACTTATTTGTTTTATACCTGGAAATTTGGACCTCTTATTCCCCTTCACATTTCCCCCTTTTTAAATTTTTTAATTACAGTTGACATTCAATATGATTTTCTATTAGTTTCAAGTGTACAGCATGGTGGCTAGAATTTATATAATTTAAGAAGTGATCCCCCTAACTAGTCTAGTACCCACTTGGCACTATATATAGTTATTACCATATTACTGACTATATTCCCTATGCTTTACATTACATCCCCATGACTATTTTGTAACTACCAATTTGTACTTCTTGATCCCTTCACCTTTTTCACCCTGCTCCCCTCCCATCTATCACCCCAGCAAATCTAGTACCAATATGACTCCCAGTCATTTTTCTAACTCATTATTTTGAAGACCGCTCAACTGTTTGCTGGAGATCAATAACCAGAGGAAAAACAACTTGGCTTAAAAAAAAATAGAAGCTGTAATTTATGCCAAGTCCTAGATACAGATGAATAGTTTCCCAATAATTTTAATACTCCCAGAATTCTCACGGAGTAAAATTCATATTGCCTTTGGTCAATTCCATTCCATAAATACTTACTAAACAAGATTTTCTTATCATTCTCTTAGCAAAGCTGATAACTCAGTCTGGTAGATTATTTTTAAGACTGAAAGTAGAATACAGGTATGAAAGGGAAGTTTCTCCAAAAGTGAATGCTTTAATTATAGCAAATCCATTAAGGCTTTAATTACAGCAAACCCACCTGTTCTCACAGGTGGACACAAAAGCATCTTGGACTGGAGAAACAGAGCGATACATATGTTCCTCCCCAAGCCTGAACACAAACTGCAATTAAACATGCACACACGACAAAATGCGGGCTGTGCAGAAGTAATTCAAAATCTCAGTTTCTTCCTCCTTTTGGCTGGCTCAGCACTAATGTCATTTTTAAATGACTTACATCCTGCTGGTGTTGTCTATGTAATTATAAAGAGCTTTCCATCCTGTTTCAAGCAATAATCTATTTTACTTTTACTTTTGTTTCAAATGACTTGAATTAGTTTTAACACTTTTACGTGCAAGACAGAGGCAAATACTGTCTTTGATACCATTGATATTTTTGAGTGTCTCTAGTATTTTGTGCTCAATTGATTAACGGAACGTGTTTATATTTTACATGCATAGAGCATACCAGTGAGTAAACATGTGTGTACACACACACACACACACACACACACACACACACACACACTTATTTAATTTCCTCATTCTTGATCCAATCTTTTACTCACATAAAGTATTTTCTAAGTTTCAATCACTAGTTTCTCTGAAGAGAAGAGTTGCACAGACTAGATAGAAGACATTATCCGTAACTACCCAAGAGACATAATTTAAAAGATTAGGGCCGGCCGAGTGGTGCGGTGGTTGTGCGCTGGCTTGGGAAGCCAGCGGCCCCGGTTCAGGTCCCACATATGAGGGCTAGTGACAATGCCCTCAAAAAAAGAAGAAAAAAAAAAGATTTTAAAAAATACACACCTGGGTCGGCCGAGTGGCTCAGTTGGTTAAGAGTTGGCTTAAGAACATGAGCTCTGAGCAACAGGGCCGCCGGTTCGATTCTCACATGGGCCAGTGATGCTGCGCCCGAGCTGAGCTGCTGCTGAGCTGCCAACAGGTGGCAGGATGGCTCAGCTGGTGTAACAACAAGGTTGCCTGTTCGATGGTGAGCTATGTCCACCTGCAACTAAGACTGAACTCAGCACCTTGAGCTGAGCTGCCCCCCGGATGGCCCAGTGGTTAGAGCGTGCACTCTTAACAACAAGGCTGCTGGTTCGACTCCCACACGGAATGGTGACTACACCCACCCGCAACTAAGATTGAACACAGCACCTTGAGCTTAGAGGCCACGAGCTGCCAAAGGGAAGCCAGAAGGCGACTGGCTCCCTCCACAACGAAGACTGAATAACAACAACTTGGCTGGTCCTCTTCCCCGATTGCCCAACACTGGTCCCCTCCCCCAATTCCCCAATAAAATCTTTAAAAAATAAATAAATAAAAAGAAAAAATACACACCTAATATCTAAACTAGAGCTTTTCAAAGTATGTGTGTGTTAGGGACCTATAGGTGCTCCTCAGACTATTTCAGGGAGCCGTGAGGTCAAAACTAGTTTCACGGTAATACTGAGACATTATTTGTCTTTTTCACTCTCATTCTCTGATGAGTGTACGGTAGAATTTTTGAGAGGTTATATAATGTGTGATGACAAGAGCCTGAACACAGAAGCAGATATGTGAATCTAGGCATCTTCTATTAAGCTGAATATTCGGTTTACAAAAATGGAAAACATATTGCTATTCCTCTCACTAAGTTTTTGTTTTCAAAAATAAAACATTTTTTTCATTAAAATGCCACTTATATAAACATGTAGTCAGTTTATGCGTTATTTTAATATAGATTATTAGGTATTTTTATTTCACTTTTAATTTCTAACATAGGAAATATTGAGAGATATAACTCACAATAATAAAATTACTAGGATCTTCCATAATTTTTAAAAGTTTCAAGAGATCCCAAGACAGAAACATTTGAGCACCACTAATCTAAATAAAGATGAGCTTCTGTCTCCACTAACATGTTGGGGTGTGGAATTTGGAGGACTGAGAGACACAGAATTTGATGCCAAATGATTGAACTGAATTTTAATTTTCATTATCCTCTCTTGATCTCTATGATTGTTTCCAAGTCTGAAAATTAAAAAAAAAAAGAAAAAATTGCAGGAAAAGGAGAAGTCAAATATTGATTCTAGGTATGGAGCACTATTTAAACTATTGCAACATTCCAGAACAAAAAAAAAAAAAAAGGAGCCGTAAGTGAGTTCTCAGCATATTCTTCCTCTTCACTGGGCCCGACCAGCCCTTTGAAAAAGTCATTATACATTCTTATAGGATGTAGAGTAAATGACACAGAAGTAAAATAGGAAAAAATACACTAATTTTCAGTTTTGAATTTCATGCTATGGATTTTAAATCGGAACAAAATACGTTGATATTTAAAAGAGCATCAGAAGATTCATGTTTGGACAGCATCTGTCAGGCCCAGCCAGGCTTTCTCACCGCCTGCTAAGCACCTTCTACTCTTTCCCCCAGCCCTTAGAAGGCATGCATTCTTAACTTCCTATTGCTTTTTTTCTTAATAAATTTTAGTTCCCTGGAAGTGTAAGATGAACAAAGAAATCCAGACTCAAGCATAGGTGACCAATATCAAGTGGGGCTCTCACTTTATTTGTTCTTCATTTGGTGCTTCTTTTAACGCTGGTCGAGGCATCATCTTGGCTGACCTTGTCAGAGTGTTGACTAAAACTGAATTTATATTAAACAAATCTTTTTGACATAAGCCGCTGTTTATCCACATTTAATCCATTGATTCACAGTTGTTTCTTTGAATCCTAGTGCAAAATTTAATATTTGTCCTTAACCTTTCATGCTATCACATTCGGCTCCTTGATTTAGCTTTCCCACACTGCTCTGTGACATCTATTTATGGAAGCAGGACAGCAGCGGTGGAAAAGAACTGACTTCAGAGTCAAACGGAACTGGGTTTAAGTCCTGGAACTGCAGCAGCTGTCTTCCTTAATTACAGGATGCAAACCCTGACCCCTTTAGTCTTTATTGGCCTATTCAAGTTAGCATTCCTACTGTAGCACAATGAATGGATATTTATTGTGTGAAGTTGTAGCAGAAATGAATGTAAATTAAATTTTTCATATCTTATGAGGAAAAACAAGCCACTCTGAATTTGTGTTATCCCAAACATTATTACAAACATTTAAATTGCTGCAGTATGAGCCAGAGTTCCATAATGAGGAATCCATCAAAAGACAAGTTCACTAGTCACTTCACTAGGTACTTTGTAGGCACTCAATATCAAGTTTAATTGAAAGATGTCAAATTTTAATACATGAACTTGAGCTGGAACCAGCAGTTACAACCTTGCTGAAATAAATGTGTAACAACATTAGGTGATTGCATAAAGAATCAACTGGAGCATTAAAGTTGGGCATTCTCTCAGTCCAATGAGAACAACAACACTGAGAATGTGTAGAATGAAAATATTTCAATGTGGACTCTATATGATAACAAGATATATAAAATATATGAAATATAATGATGTAATAACTTAAAATAACAAATAAATGACCATGCCTTCTACAAAATGAAACTGGAGAAGTTATCTGAACTTATTGGCAGCGTCAACAATTGAGGAATTTATAAACAATTCTTTTTAGTACTGCAATCAACTATTGAAGCGCTTTAACCTTTTTCATTATATCAATAATGTTCTGAATCTTTAAGATTTTTGTGGCCACATCTGCCTTTTTAAGCAAATCAGGGCAGCATTGTGACACTTTATATATGGGATATTAAAACAAGGTGTCAAAGGTAAAAAGAAAAAAATGGAACATGTTAAAAATTCTATCTCGTGCCATATAGTTGACATGAATCAGTAAATCTAGTGGGTATTTCACTGAATTGTAAAGTTGACTCACTCATAGTTACTAGTTCAGCCAAACTACTTTTGTAAGTAGCTTCAGCTTTAATAGTTAAAAGACTCATGATATAAAGGAGACATTAGGGGAAAAAATGAAAAACTCCATTCTTAAAAAAATTGACAGCTTTACACATAAATTCAGAGGCAGGAAACATGGAGATGTATCTGGGATACTGAAAAAAAACATCTAACGCATTCAAAGATTTAAGCAGGTTCAAGACTCATTTAAGCACAACTTCATTTTAAATTACTCTTGTGTAAATATAATGTTCTGGATCTCATTAAAGTGCTGAGAATTAAAATGAGATCATTGATAGGAAAATATTTTGCAAACTCCTAAAAACTATAAATATATGGTTATTGTTTAAAATCATTTTTGCTGATTTCTATAGTATTTTAAACAGTTATTAAAGAAGCAGAAATTTAAAAAAGGACATTATTTCAATAACACTGAAATAATGACAATGTAATTTCAATATCATGAAATAGTATTTCAGGACCACATGAAATAAGGTAGAAATATTAAAGTATAAATTTAGTACGAGTTGACCAGGACACAAGGTCTAGAAAGAGAATAAGGAGAATCGAGGAGGAAGAAGCTGAAAGAAAACAGACATTTCATGAAAAGTCCTGGACACTTTATTTCACAGAGAATTCTAAAATACTCCTTCTTCCCAACACATTGTATGTGACATTACTAACATTAATATATTTTAAAAAATAAATATAATAGAAATTATTTCTCTCACTGATTCCAAATAGAAAATTTGAAAAACATCACTATTCAAGTTGGCCATGTAATAGTAGAGTACCAAAAAAAAATATTCAAAACCAGATGGGAGTGGGGTTGGGAAGGTGAAAAAGAAAAAGTCGAGAACCATATGATTTCACTCCTGTCAGATATAAAACTGAAAGCAACAAACAAACAAGCAAAAACTCATGGACACAGGCAACAGTTTAGTGGTTACCAAAGGGTAAGGGGGTGTGGGTGGTAGAAGAGGGTAAAAGGGGTCAAATACATGGTGATAGAAGGAGATTTGACTTGGGGTGATGAACACACAATGCAATATACAGATGACATATTATAGAATTGTACATTTGAAACCTATACAATTTTACTAACCAACACTATCCTAATAAATATAACTTAAATAGTGGTCAGCCAAGCTTTGAAGTATTGATTTTTCACACTGGATTTTTCTTTTTAAATATTTTATTGGGGAATTGGGGGAGGGGAACAGCACTGGGGAATGGGGAAGGGGAACAGATAAGTTGCTGTCTTTTTGTTCTTCAGTCTAGTTGAGGAGGACGTTGCTTTACTGGCCCATGTTGGTATCGTCATTGCGCTCTTCCCGGATGAGGCAGATCGGTCACCGGCCTCTAGGTGGTCGCTCACCACGGCTATTGGCAGCTCACGCTGGCTGCCAGCCACTCACACTGGCTGCTGTAGCCTATGGCAGCCCACTGCAGCAGGGGCTGCAGCCTACACCGTCGCCGGGGCTCGCACAGCCCAGCTCCAGGTGGAGCTGTTGTTAGCTGTAGAGGGCAGTATCACTGGCCCTTATATGTGGGATCCGAACTTGGGCCACTGGCGTTCCAAGCCAGCTCTTAACCAGTGCGCCCTCACATTGTGTTTTTAATGTTTTGAAACCATGCTTACACATTTTATCTTTAAGTTATGGTCGAAAACTCCCTATAAGAAGATTTTCATTTTTCAATAGCACACCAGAAGGAAAGAAAAAGCCCCTAGATTAATAGGCTTTTCTAAACATTCAGAATGGTCAAATTTACTAAATCAGCTCACTGGCAATGAACATCGGAGCTAGGTCAGCTACATTCTTGCATTATCTACTTGTCACCTGTATCACCCACAGTAAGTTCCAAATTGGTGTCCCACCTTTACTTCCTTCATACCTCCACCCGTGCTATATAACTTGCTGAATTAATCCTTCTAACTGCACTTTGACTGCACGTTTCCTATCTTATGCCCTCAGTGGATTCCCAGTGCCTACTGAAGTAGGTATAACCTCCTCAGCTTGCAAAGCAAGACCTTCTATAACACGGCCATGGACGGGTTTATCTCCCCAGAATCCCTACCCCTGATGTCTACATTGTGGTCCAGAAATTCAGAACTAATTGTTATTTGTCAAATACATCTCATAATATCCCAGAAGTATACTTTTGCTAATGCTCTCCTAAACCCCCCAAAATAGGCACTGCATGCTTATTACACTCAGCATTAGCCCGTTTTCACACTTCTACTGAACCCATGTGCCATCTGTGCCTGGGGACAAATACCCTTCCAGGGTGATCTTTCATTTGGCATCTGGACCTCTAGGGTGCTGTGATTCCTCCAGTAAGATGTGTATTTTGAGTGCACACTCCACCTCCTAAAGCATTTGCTTACTTAGTCCGTGTCCTATTCTATTATCCTAAAAGTTATCTTCCTCCTCCATCCACAGACCAATCTGACTGCTCTCCCCTAAATATCTTTTGGAAAGTAGGTATATTCAAAGTAACTCAATAAACCCACACTTTGGCTATGTTCTCTTTAAAGGATAAAACCACGCTTTGCTCACAATTGAATGAGCTCCCTTAATCCTTCCTTGTAAATAACACGGTATCTAAACTACTTTCATTGCCGCAGCAGCTCTTTGAACATCCAGTAGACTTACCCTATGCAACACTAAAATAGCTGAATGGAAAAAGAAAGCTTCAAAGTGCAATATATTTCCGAATAAATCCCTAAATACCTACATGTGTTAAAATGCAAGCACCTGGCAAAACATCTAGCACATAATGGGCATTTAAAATTTAATAAATAACAGAATGATTTGATGTATACATTCACACAGAGACATAAAACTCGCCGATTGCTGGAATTTACACAAACAGCATCTAAATATTCTAGATGGATACGAATTTGACAATCCATCAACAAACCTTGACTGAGTTGGTTCTAAGATCCCAGAACTCTGATACCCACACAGTATCTGATAGATCATCGATGCTAACTTGAGCCTATTTCAATTGTAAGCAGACTTACACTTTGCATCCTGTTCTGAATCATGTTCTACAAGTTGCAATTCTCAGAATTCTAATTAACTGTCCTTTCATTGCTTTAACCTCTACATGATGGAATTTTTTTTTTCACTATATGTGCCTAAGAAATTTGGATCCCAAGATTGTGCAATGATTCACTGGCCAATACTATTGGCAAAGATAAAAATAGCTCACTGTCTTTAAAAACCAGTCAGCATACCTAAGGCAGTGGCATCAATAAAAACGAAGGAGGTTTAGGCTTAGACACTAAAATAAAAAGGAAGCAACCTCTACATTTGTGGGAGAGAAGCCCTCTGTTTTAGCAACCCATGCATTCTGTCATTCAAGTTGACTGTCATTTCTGAGAGAAAATCAAAATGCCTAATGAGAGCCATTTCAAAATAGTACGACACCCAGAAAAAGTCAGAGTTCATTTTATATATCCTCTCTAATGTGTGGGAGATGACAGGGTAATTTGAAGCTGAAAAATATTAGCATAAAAAAGACACAAAATAATCTTCTTTGGCAATAAAAACACATTGAGCCATGAAAAGTATGCATTGCAATTAATAAATGAGAAAGACCTTAAGCATTTTAGCTTCCATAAACTATTGGGGGTAAGGATAGTTCACTGATAGATTGAATTATCCAAATGCCAGTAAGAACATTATATATTAAATGTGTTTGCCTAGAATTGAGCACTATAGTTATCCAAAGAATTTATTTAGCAATTCTGTTACTCCCAGGAAAAGTATCCGTGCTTAAATTTGACTCAAGACAGCATTTATTGATGCAATTTACAATTCTCAAAAGTTTTAAAATGTTTATGCCCCTTTCAAAGAAAATATACTTTTGTAAATCTAAGAAGTGGGAAAGAGCATTTGTAAAGTGAAACATTCTAAGTGTATTTGTTTTCAATTCCTTAACTTAAGATGTAAATAAAAATTCAAGAACATTTTTAAAGTGGGGAAATAATATAATTCTGGTCCTCTGTTTTGCTGTGAGATGTGGCCATAAATAGTAAAAGCTCAAGAGTCTGATGAAAAGTATATATGTGTTACTCGAGCTAGTTCCCAAATATTTACATCTACATATTTTACAGTGACTATTTTGTTAAAAAGTACAAAATTTGCAACTTGTAAAGCAGTAACTGGAACTTATTTTTAACCATTTGACTCATTCTCTTTTGCTCAACCCCATTGTAAGTCTCTTCACTACCCATATCCTCAAAGGCAAGGTCGATTTGGGTAGTGTCTGTTATGACAACGCTGCTTGAAGCCCCCCTACCCCAAGGTATCTGCAGTGTTAAGTAGGACATAGTCTTCCATTGCTGATAACCCATGTTGAAGACCAAAGAAGAGAAAGGAAAACATATCAAAGCTTTAGAGAATAGATTTTAACCATGTTAATAGGTAGGGAAAAGGCTAGGCTCTTATAGCCCAAAAGCACAGTGACTCAATCAAGTTATGGGTTTATACATCTCTCCAGAGGCAGGCAGCAGTTAAAAGTGAGTGAGTGGTTTTGCTCTATGAGGTCATCCAGTGACCCAGCTCCTTTCCACTTTATTGCTGCACGAGGGTGTGACACTGATTTCAGAGCACAGGGTGGGTTACCAGCTCTCCATTCCAGCCCACTCGGAGGGGAAGCAACTTTCTCTTAGCAGTGATGCAGGCATTGCAAACATTATTTCTATGCAATGATTGGCAAAAACCTAGTCACGTGACCATATGTAGATGCATGGGTGGGTGAGGGAAAAAATCATCACTAGCTAGGTGCCATATACCCAACTGAAAATTGTATAACTAAAAGAAATGGAGAATAGATTCTGTGAGCAAAGAGCAGCCTGTAGAATTGGATTTGAATAAATATAATAGGAATAAAGGTGACCCAGGAAATGTTGGTCTAATTCCAGTTCTGCTAATAATGCTTCCACGCATTGGAGAAGTCAGTTAATATCTCTGTTTCTCTCATCCTCCCTTCTACCCATCATCCGCTCCATCTATAAAATCATTTTAATCACAGTATCACTGGTGTCATTTTCTCTCCACAGAATCCAATGATCATTCAGTGGGACTCAAACAACTTGTTGAGGTCAACTTCACATCCTTGACTGAACTAGCATTTCAAATAGGATCACCTGTTTTTTGGGTTTCTTTCCATTTGGGCAACAATGGCTAATATTAATTTAATTCTCAAAAGAGCAGATATGTTTTTGTATGAGATTTTCAAAAAATACCTGCAATGTAATATCGCTGATGAAATATCTGAGTTTAACCTGCCAAGTTAACAGTTGTTAGAAGCAGAAATGCTTCTACCTGCCAAGAAATACTGCCATAATTAAGAATATGAGAAACACTGTCAAATTAAATGGAAAAAAATTGATATATGTGTTTGCTATAACTAGACATAGAGTGATTCTGTCATAATTATTCAGATTTTGTGATGCTTTGTTTTCTCTTAAAGAATTGGCTTGTAAAATCTTTTTATTTTATGGAGGAAAATATACCAATAGCATAATGTTAATTGGGAAACCAGAAATCACAGTTTTGTACATGTTTTGCTGCACTCAAGTTGATAAATATATCTAGTTTCTATAGAAATATTCAAATCTTATGCACAAGTTTTGGGGGTTTTTTTACTGATTTCAAAATCATCTTTCAAAGTCAGCAAGTCTCTCATTTTGCCACAAATGGAAAAGATCTATTTTATAATCCTAAATCCCTCCCTCCTAACCTATGTGTTTTCCTTCTCGTTCCTTTACCATGTTCCCAGAACCATGGAGCAAACAGGACTTGAAAGTAAGCAATGGGAAAAGATAAATTATGGGGCAGTGTTTGGATTCATAGTCACTACAACTGATTAATCTTCCAATTTGGGGGAGTTAATCTATACAAAATGCTTCAGGCAAGTGAAGCTAAGATTATTTTTTTCTCCCAAGGCAAAAAGGTTACCAAAAATTTCAGGAGTAAATCTGCATTGAGTGTTTTTGCATATACAGCAAGACCTTTGTTTGCGAGCATAATTCGCCTAGGAAACAAACTACTCATATTGCAAGACATCACTCGTTTACCACGTTAAAATGTATTAGAAATGTTTGCTCATCTTGTGGAATACTAGAAAACCAAGTTACTTGCAATCCAAGGTTTCACTGTATTAAAAAAAATCAATATGCTGAGCTTTTCTCTATTAACTATCATGTCTCACAGTTGCTATGACATTGAAGTAGAGATGACAAAATCCCTCACTTCTCTGATTCTTGGACAAACCTGAAATTTATTTTATCTTGAAAGGAAATCACAAAGTTGAAGAAAACAGAAATTTTGCTGTCGATTTCTTAGATAAGTTGAAGTAATCACATTAACTTGTATTTCCATTCCAACTCCACTATAAACACAAATTCACAGCAAGAACTTTCAATCCTATTTCATTCAGCATTGTGGGAAGAAACTGACCACTGATTAGCTTGTGCACACACACATGCACACACAAAACACACAGTACCTTTTATTTTTTTTAAGATTTTTTTTTTAAAAAAAATTGGGGAATGGGGGAGGGGAACAGTGTTGGGGATTGGGGAAGGGGACCAGCCAAGTTGTTGTTTTTCAGTCTTCATTGTGGAGGGCGCCAGTCTCCATCTGGGTTCCCGTTGGCAGCTCATGGCCTCTAAGCTCAAGGTGCAGTGTTCAACCTTAGTTGCGGGTGGGCATAGCCCACCATTGAACAGGCAATCTTGTTGTTACACCAGCTGCGTCATCCTGCCACCTGTTGGCAGCTCAGCGACAGCTCAGCTAGGGCGCAGCGTTCACTGGCTCATGTGGGAATCGAACCAGCAATCCAGGTGCTCAGAGCATGTGCTCTACGACAACTCTTAACCAACTGAGCCACTCGGTTGGCCCCCACACAATACCTTTACTTCTCTTATACTTATTCTTCATATCCTTGACAAATTTTGGACATTTACTACCCACCCCCCATGACCATTAATGACCAATGTTGTTAGCTGGCTTAAACTTAATTTGGTTATTGAAATTTCTGGCTTAAAAACATTTTTAAAAAACTAACATTATCCCTTTTTATCATTGAGCCTCTCCAATTATCCTTTCTGAATTCATAAAAAAAAAACACCAAAACACTATGCTTTTACTTCCATGTTGTTAAATACAACTTTCAATTATTTATTTTGATGACACAATTAATGAGTGAAAAGGTGAAAGAGCCATCGAATACATCCAGTATTTCTTTTCTGCTCATTTTCTAAAGTTGAAAAACAAAAATGTCATATAATTGTGCCTTTCGCGCCACTTTCCATGTTGAATCCCAGAAAAGCACAACAAGCTGAGCCTAGTATGGCACCCGTGGGAGCTGTTTTGGCTTCATGATTTAACTGCTGGACCTTTGGTCTAAAATGTCTCATTAGAATAATGTGACTGGCTCAGAGGGTGATGATACTGTTAGAAGGTGTCAGAGAAGCCCTTTAGACTAACCATTTACCCCTGACGAGATTTCCTCCACCACATTGCTGGCGGCTGCTCTCCCAGATGATACGAAGTTGAAATTCCTTATCCTGATGCAAAACCTCCCAGAGCAGGGGCCAAGCAACACTCCCAGCCTCCCCGTAACTTCCATCACAGGCTAGGCCACCTTCCCCCAGTGCCCTTAGGCAGTCCCTGGGGCTTTTTCAGTCTTGGAATCCCTTCCACCTCCAGCTTTGTCCACTAACATCATATCCATCCCGCCATGCCCAGTTCAAATGGGGTTTCTTACAAGGAGCCTTGTCTAATCTCTCCCCAACTCCCAAAAAGAAAGTTCCTTTTTCTGCATCTGTGTGTCTTCTCTCTATCACTGAGCACATTGCATCCTATATTCTAAGTGCGGTGTGTTTTCATTATCCCTCTGTTAGGCGTTCAGTGCTCTGGGAGCAGAAAGTCTACATCTGCAACTTCTACATATACAAAGTCCTTTATTTTGAACAGGTTAAGGCTTTATCTTAAACACATGCCATATTTTTCACTGCATGCCACTTCTCAGGACTCATTCTTCAAACCCTTTAACAGAGCTACTCTTTTTACTAATTTCACTGGCAGGACTAAGCAGAATTAACCAACTGCAATCATGTGTTGAGCTCTGCTAGTCGGCTATTTATTGGGAGTTATCTTCAGTAAGAAAGATTTTATACATTTGTCCTCCACTTGCTGGAAAAGCTCTCTCCTTCTCTGTCTTTCCCTTGACCACCCACAGGCAGGTCTGGAATTTTAAGAACATGGAAACGTGGTTTCATGATGAAGAAAAAGCCTGACAGATCTTTTAGGATATTTCCTCATAATGACTGAACATTGGTTACAAGAATTGACTCTCAAACATTTTCTGACTCCAGACCATTTTAGAGGTACCCAATACTGCACGGACCCCATACACCCACCTAATCCCACTTTGCAGTGGAAATAGATCTTCGTGATACCAAAGAAATGAAATGAAATTTATTGTCATATGTAATGAATAAGTACATTTTACTCATTGTTTATATTATGACATGTTTCATACATATTATGTTCCATTCTAGAACCACTGCAAGTATACCACTGCAAGAACCATTGTACAAAAGGTTATGCTTTGGGAATATCAAAGAAGTGATTCTCCACGAGTGGAGGTAGGGTTGGATCCACATGCCTCCAAGTCTAGAACGATCTACAAAACAAAAAGACAAACATTGCTCTGCTAGGTGTGCAGCACAATAAGCATAGAATCAGCAACATTCCACAGACAGTCCTTCGTTGTTTTCAGAACTTCTCTAGTCTCACCCCATCCTAGGTCACTGGAGCAAAGGACTCTGGGAACTCCATGGACAAACATTAGGGCTTGAAATATGGCGACTTTGGTATACATGATAAGAACACCCTTGTTTTGAACCAGTACCGATCTTTTTGCTATATTAAGAGGTTTTCTGTCAAAACAATTCTTTGGTGTCATATAAACAGCCAAAGTGTTCTATGAGGAGTTTGTGCAATCATTTGAATCAGCATAAAGATTAGACATGTGGAAAGAAGGAATTAACAAAACAGTCCCAGATTCTTTCCCGAATACTGGTGACCTTCAAGTAGACACTGAGAAATTTTAAAAGCATTTCTCAGGGAGCAACAAAAATGAATTACATTAGGGTTGACTTAAGCCCAGAGAAATTCTTCGTCCCATGACCACGGACCCGCACTGCTGGAGAATACCGTGGAGGGAGATCACACACCCCACTATTCCCACTTGTTTCCAACTCTGCCCTGTATCCCCTCACTTCACCCTGTTTCCTTACTCAACAGCTGCCAACGCCCTCCGTCTAGAGCATTCCAAGCCACATTTGTCTAGGTGTGGCTGAGGCAATTTTCTCCTTGGTTGAGCTAAGCCAATGTTGTAATGTTTCAGGGAACTTTACTAGGCATTTAAGGCAAAAGTGCAAAAACACAGTAATAAGTACAGGATATTCTTATGATAAAAGAACTAAAAATGGACACAAGCTCTGCTGGGCTGATTCTCTTTCTGAGGCCACAGATTCCATGTCCTGATTTTCATTCCTGCCAGGTTCAGATGTTCCTCTGGCCTGTTACATCCTCTAATAAGACTGCCACCACCGTCAGGGTTAGTGACATTTTTGTGGCCTCTCCAAAGCTGTTTTCAGAGTTTTCTTTACATCTGGCACTTGCCATTATGGGCTTGAACTTCACCTCAGGGATGGAGTTGCTTTGGCCACATTCTGCAATTTTTCCCCTACGTGATCTGAGTTGCCTTCTCAGATGTCTTCATTCACTTTCTGGACTATTTTATGGCTAATGATCCCAGAAATTCCTTCTCAAACCTACTGGACTCTTTGAAGAAAAACAGCTCACTAGTTCCTTCTGAAGAAACAAAACTCATTCACTGCTCTAGACAAGCATTCCAGCTTAGTTAACCCTGAAAAGGTGCCCTTCATTCAACAAATCTTTATTAAATGCTTAATATATGCCAGGCACACATCCAGGTCCTGGAGATACAGGAATGGCTAAAACAGATACAAATCCCCCCTCTCATAGGGCTTACACTAAAGGAAGCTGATACATAATAACCGATGCAAAAGTCAGTTACATGGTATGCTAGAAAACAAGTGTCCGGAGTAGGGCGTAGAGATAGAGCAGGGAATGAATACTGGGAAGGCAGCATGCACAATTAAAGGGGGAATGTCAAGATTCCTCTTAGAGGGCTGGCCGAGTGGCACGGTGGTTAAGAGCTGGCTTAGGACACCAGCGGTTTGGATCCCACACATGAGGGCCAGTGACACTGCCCCCTACAAAAAAAAAAAGGGTGGAAAAAGATTCAATTGCAATAAACAAAATGTCTCACTATAGTACAAATTTGACTGCCACAATGCTATTATTTCTCTTAGGGTTTTTTTTTTTTTCCTTTCTTTTTTTTTTTTAAGAGGACAGTGTCACTGGCCCTCATACGTGGGATCCAAACCAGGGCCTCTGGCGTCCCAAGCCAGCTCTTAACCAATGTGCAACTCGGCTGGCCCTCTCTTAGGGTTTTTTGATTCGCTTTTTATTTGTCTTGTAATGGAGGGTTTCAAGCTGTGACATGTCCCTGTGTCAACATAATGTGGTCAAATGAATGGCAATGTCTTTGTGAATCCCTTTGCCATATATGAGAACTATTTTCTTCATAAGGCCCTAACTATTAGGGAAAAAAAAAATGGCACTGTCGTGATCCCTTGCTGTGTTATCCTTCCTTTCTTTAGGATACTAAATACTAGAATACTAGGATGTTCCAGCTTCTAAGCGGATCTGCATCTGCCAGCTATCTGATTTCTAGTCCCTCCCTGTAAGAAAGCATGAAATCAGATTCTAATGGTGGTTAACAGCCACGCTGCCCAGGTTTGAATCCCAGCTCTCATCTTGGGCAATTTAAACTCTCAGTTCCTTCATCCGAACAAAAGAGACAGTAATAGAGGCTATCTCAGAGGGTTGCTATATATTACATAAGACGAGGCCTAAAAAACATTTAATGCAGAATCTAGTGTATGGTAAACAGTCAATAAATTACCTATAGCAGATTTATTTTCCCCTCCTCATCTTAGCCTGACATCAAACCAGTTTGGAGAGCTAACATCATAGTAATAATAGAAAGTAGAAATTGGAATAGTGCTAGTGGTAGTGGTAATTGCAGCTAATCTTCATTTAGTACTTATGAATGTCAGGAAATTACCTAATCACTATTTCAGTTAATTTATCACTTCCAACCATATTTAGAGATAAATAACAGATGCCATGTTTTCTACTTTGTTTGACTGAAATACTCTAGCAGTTTCAATTTTTTCCTTATGAAGTATGTTTCTACTCCTTCCTGTCTATTTTTTCTACATTTTAGTCATATTCCATAGTATCTCATTACATTATAAAACACCAAATGGCATGCTCATGATGGCTTATTAAAATGTTTTGATGACCATTGCATTATTGCATTTTCCTCCACAATGAATTTTAAAATATATTTTCAATTGTTTTCTCAATAACATCAATATGTTTCTAGCATAATCAGGATGTTCAGAAATATAAAACAGTACATTGCTATTATATTAAGTAAAAATTAAACAATATAATTAAATACAAATAATTAAACCCTACTCAACATAATATTAATGAAACATTAATTAGACATTTAAACTTAATATTAAATATTAAACAGTAATTATAATAAAAACTAACCATATTGTGTTTACTCTCATTTAATCCTCTCAAAAATTTTATGATATAATATTTTATACAATGAGAAGAATGTCAGTTTAGAGAAGTTTTAACTTGATCACAGTTACTAAAGATAGAAAAGGGTATAGCCAGATCTTGAAACCTAGCTCTCTCACTCAAACACCTATGTGGAACTATTCTAATCTATTTGTAATAATCTGTAGCATAGGGCAGAAGGTGCTAGCATATAATTAACTAATAAGTAACAGGGTATAGTCAAATGTGGACAGTAAAAAAAATGAGAAGAAACAAAAATAGTTTACATATTTTACTTAAGATTTCCAGTTTCTCATTAAAATATTTGAATTACCCACAAATATGCTTTCGACTGGTGTTTCCTATCCAATGTATGTTTTGAAATAATAGTTGAAAAAAAAATGAAGTGTCAAGGTAAAGAAGTGAAGACTGATAAATAAAAGCACTACAAAAATCATTTCAAGAATAACAAATCAGTTTCATTAAGCAAACAGATTTTTCATAAATCAACAGAATTTGTATACACAGCCTTTACCTACAAACTGGGCAATTACTTACCTAAATATGAATCAAATAATATTGGTTGTATATTTTCTTTTAATAGTGTTGCCTTAAACTTTCTTTCGAAGGAAATTCTGTAGTCAGAAATGGATAGATTACATTAAATTCAGATCAGGCAGCATCTGCAAGATGCTGGTGTTTATTTTTGAGAATGTGTCAGTAGTCTAGGAAAACAAGTGAGGAAATCATTGTAGTACCATGCATCCCTTTTATTTTTATGCACATGAAGACAGTCTAAATAAGATTTTCAAATCTACATATGAAACCACCAATTGCTTAGAACCAACTGAACAGGTTCTAAACCCTAAATAATAGCACAGATTCTTAAATATAGCACATTTACAGATAAGTGTTAACCTAGTCAAGACCTATTAGCTTTTAATGTTGATGTGTACCAATTTTATTAGAATTCTATTTGCTAATATTGGCAACAATTAACTAAATATCCAGTTTTTCAAAGACAGAGTTAGAGATGCTAACCTTTTTTTTTTTCCTGAGATTTTCCTAGATGGCATTTTACCTCCATCCTGGTTATTATTCCCATATTTTATTGGGTCGCCGGGAAAGTCATGATTTATTTTTCTATGTTTTTCAATGCAAAAATGTGCCATAATTTTCCCTACCACCCAACAGAATACCCTAAAACTGTATAGATGACTGTCTGTCTACCCAGTTTCATCCAGGAAATTTCAGCTCATTTCCTCTTATTTTAATCACCCAAAAAGCCAAGAAAATGACAAAGCTCAGGAAGACAGATGATTTTCACAATGTGTTCATTCCAATGATTCCTTTTTTCACTGGAAATGAAGTAGAAACAAAGACAAAGGTGTGCATTCGTGGAGCTGGCAGGAGGATAAGGAAGCATCTTTGCTTTGGCTGAAGTAACAGTACCAGTGTGTGTGGGGGGGAGTAACAGAGGCTGTATATCTGTTAGGAAATGGAGGGAAGGTTGAGTGCATCATGTATAGTGTTCACCGTGTGTCCAGCAGCGGGGAGTTAAAACTATGTATTTCGTGAGAGATAGCTTGAAAAAATGTGTTCAGCAACTGTGAAAACCTGCTCAACTGCTGCCATAACAGTTTGTTCTCTCTAAATGTTCCATTTTTTCTTAAGTTTCAATTTTTTAGAGAGCTTCCTAAGGTGATCAAGAATGAAGCAAAAGGAACCGCCTTCAATTAGAACTCTCACAGGAATATTCAGGCACTTAAAGCTACCTTCGAGGTCTTTTTCCTCCCCCAGTGTATTCGGGGATGATAAATGGTGGGGAGAGTGGTAGCAAAGCAAATGATAATGATACGGGAAAGTCTTAACAACACAAACTCAAAGAGGATATCTTTTGGTAAATTCATTCCACTAATGAGAAGGCAGGGACTTAAGAGCATATAAAAGCTTTTTTGAAACTTACAGAGTGAATCACAGCTCAATGCTGCCTCTGGGAAGTATAAAAATACATTTCACAAGAAGAAAGAAGAGCTAAGTTTTGCTGTCTGCCTTCTACATTCTTACGCTCAAAGAAGAAGCAAAACATTTTAACCCAAAGTGTAACCAGGTTCCCCTACCGCACAGTTCCCTCCAGGAGAGGGCTCTTGATGGTGAAGGTTCACTTTGACCACAAGGTCAAGGGCCCTGAGGTTTCCAGAGGTGGCCCGGCTTTCTGAGAATCCGCGGCCCTACATAGCTAGATCAACGTTCCTCTTTTTTTTTTTATCCTCATTACGTCTCTGCGGAATACAATATTGAGAGATGACCTAAGAACTACTACTTTGCTGGTAGCACATCTAAGAAGAACTAGTCCCACGTCTCCATTCCCACTCCTGTGATCTCCTCTGACCTTACTGAACTGTGGTCTTTTTCCTGAGGCATCCTACTCTCTAAGGCCTCTGGGCATTCATTAAGCTGACGCTCCCTGCCTGAAATGCCTCTTCTCCTGCACCCCCAACTCTCACTTGCCCTTGGAATTCTGGAGTGGTGTCACCTCTCCCAGGAAGCCCCTCGACTCACCCTTCAATGCTGCATCACGTGTCTCTCATATGACTACAGCTCGATGCAAATTCCTTTCCTGAGCTCTTTTCCGACTCTTCTGAGAAGATCTGTTTACCTGTTCGTCCAGTTCACTTATCTGAGTTTTCTTTGAAGTATGTGTGTTGTATTTATCATTGAGTCTCCATTGCCTAGCACAACACATGTAGTAATTGCTCAATGAATAATTGTTGCATACATAATTACATGAATTAGCTAATTCTCATCAAGGGTCCGTTTTCCCCATTTTTCGTAAAATCAACACCTCATCTGCACTTTCACCACGGTCTTTAGCACCAACAGAAAAGGCATAGTATTTTGATAAAAAGCACTCCTTAAAATTATTCTATCTTTGGGGGCCGGCCGAGTGGCGCAGTGGTTAAGTGCTGGCTTGGGAAGCCAGCGGCCCCAGTTCAGTCCCACATACGAGGGCCAGTGACACTGCCCTCAAAAAAAAAAAAAAAAAAATTCTATTTTTTGATTTTCAATTATTTACTTTTTAGATAACTTTCACAAAGAATATGAAGCTTAAGATAAAATGGTACTGGGCAATAAGAATGTTAAAGCTAAAATATAACTTTGCCTTTGGGGGAAAATGCTATTGGTCTGGCCTACTGAATCTATGTACTCATAATATAATTTTGTTATATAGTGAAGGCAAAATATATGAGGACATCTAATCCTGAGCGCCAGCCACATTACCAGTCAAGATGATGTTAAACACAAGGCCGTTTGACAGAACTTATAATTATGAATTAAATTTAAAACAATATCATATCAATCCATAAAACTTCACACTAAATTATAGCAACTAAATATGTGATGATATTTACTTCAAATGTTCTTAAAGAAGGTACATTTAAATCAGCAGGTCAAATCAAATCAAAATGAGGATACTAAAGAAGGTTTTGTAGGGCTGGCCGAGTGGCACAGTGGTTAAGTGCAGGCTTGGGAAGCCAGCGGCCCCAGTTCGGGTCCCACATATGAGGGCCAGTGACATTGCCCTCAAAAAAAAAAGAAGGTTTTGCAAGGGTTCTTTTCAGATTTTACCAAAGATTATGTGCCAGACAGGTGCCTATTTTAGCTCAAGAAGCCAAAATATGATTAATCAGCATGAAACCATTCTTTCTCATATTCAAATTTAAAAGTCTGTCCAGATTTATCACAAATGACATTTTGCGTCAATTCATCCATATGGGTCCCTCTCCTAAGAAAATAATGGATTGTATAATTTGTGGATAATTAGTTTAAATTGGTCAGAGATCCAACATATATTTCATGAATTAACATATTTAAATCACATATTTAGTAAGCCCAATATTCTTTCCTTCTGGTATTAAAAAAAATATTTTGAAAAGTATGCTTGGTCTCTATACCTTCCATAAAAACCAGTTTTTGCTTTCTCTCTCATCCAACATATGACCTGTTACCTTGAATGAAAATTTTTTAAATGCTTATTAATTATTACTATAAAACCTTTAGAAATCCTTGGACTCTACTCTCTTAAAGAAATTGAAACTGCAGTCCTTTACAGAGAGAAATAATAACAAGATATAAAAAATGATACTGAATTAAACCTAGGGATATATTTCTTGCTCCTCCCTTCAGTTACTGAATCATTAACTCATTCATACTTTGAAGAAAAAAGACAAAACAAAAATTTCAGTCTTGGAATTCTATGTAACAAAATAGCTTCCAAACAAGAAATTGCTATAGGACACACTATATAGTATATATATATATATATATATATATATATATATATATATATATATATAGTATATATATATTAGTATAGGACACACTAAATTGCTATAGTCCCCGAGGACTATGAGAGGTGGGGCAGGGATGCTTATCGGTATCCCAGGGCATCCTGTCTGATAGGCTGCTCCTCAGGACATTAAATATAATTTCCAAGCAGCCCAGCTGTCTGTTCGTAAGTGGCAAAGGCAAAATGCTACATGCAGTGTACCAGTCTTGCAAGTACTTTTATAATGTAATGTCAGCTGGCAGCTGTTTCTGAACAATTCCCAGAACTAAACAGTGTTTTGAACTGGGATCTACACAGATGTCTCTGTCAATACAACTTTTGCCCAAACATCTATCCAGGATCCAAGATTCATCTAAACAAAACCCAGAGGGAAAAGAGGGTCCAAAACAGAATGTCACACATTCACACTCTTAGCATCTCAGAGGCTGTTAGAAATGGAAATACAACATGAGGACTCAAATATGAGCTGGGTGGACTCAATTTTAGATCTTAAAGATCAAAATCACCTCCTCGTATCTGCTAAAAACACAAATGGAAAAGAAAGGCTCTCCTTTGTTTCTTTGCTCATGTCAAAAAGAAAACCAGAAGAGAGTTCATGTAAAACAGGCTTCACTTCAGTGGATCCTTGGAAGCTCTTCCCGGCCTCCTTCTGCTAGTCCTCAAAGCAGGTTTAGAGTTAGAGCTCATACAGCTCACACCTCCCACTTCTAGATCCCAAAGGAAGAGATCAGTGGCAATGAAAAGAAAACGGATGCAAATCTACAGTGAGTCTAAGAAGC
The DNA here is from genome assembly GCA_033961575.1 of Aselliscus stoliczkanus. Classification (NCBI taxonomy): domain Eukaryota; kingdom Metazoa; phylum Chordata; class Mammalia; order Chiroptera; family Hipposideridae; genus Aselliscus; species Aselliscus stoliczkanus. The sequence continues at coordinate 48,172,988 of CM066734.1, forward strand.
TTGGCTAACTCTTGGCAGGATGTAAACAAATCCTAGGCCGCTTGCTTCCATTTCTTCTGATTGGGAAGTTCAATGTTAAAAAGCAGAGGCGGGGTCCGGCCAGTGGCGCGGTGGTTAAGCGCTGGCGGCCCGGTTCAGGTCCCACATATGAGGGCAGGTGACACTGCCCTCAAAAAAAAAAAAAAAAAAAAAAAAAGGAAAGTGAGTTGCTGTAGGGCAGGTGTTGTGTAGTATCGGCATTTACTAGCAATACATAAAGCGAGCAAACTTTCTCATTCATGACTAATGAGCTGATTCAAGTTTTTAAACCTGAAGAAGACACAAATAGAGAAAAGAACCCTCTTTGTTCTCCCTCCCCACAATTCTACTGCTATCTTTATTGCAACTCTTTAGTTAACTACTGAATTTCCAGTGTCTGGAAAACAATAAACATTTAATAACTAATACAACTCAAATATTGGCTGCATAAAATCTTTTCTTCTGCATTGAATGGGATTAATTATGTAATACGCAGGTTAAATGTAATAAACATATGTACTTATACTTTACACAAAAGCACTACATCTGAGGTCAACAGTATATAAATACTATCTACTATTATACTAAATAATTGTCAAAATATAAATATCTATTTATACATATTATATATTTATATATGTAATCACAATATATTAAAGACTAGATAAATGCCATACAAATACTAATCAAAAGAGTGTCCCATAAACTTTGTAGAAAAAACAAATAACTAAAGCTATTTAATTAAAACTATAAGTTGCATTGTAATGCAACTTTAGTTTACATTGTGTTAAGTTGGGCTATGCTATGTATTAATTATTATAATCATTATTAACATCTTGCCACTATCAGTTCTACAAAGAAGTAGACATTTGGAACATCTTTAATATCATCTCCCATATTTTGAGTGCAGTATCTTTAAATATCATCATTTCATATAGCTCCTCTATTTAGAGTTGAAGAAAATGGGCTAGCATTCCTCTAGGAGTTTTAAATAAATACCACTAACTACTCAATGCAAATAACCCACAAATGAAACCTTCTCGGTGTGAAAGACCAGACTCTGGATAAAGCTTCTGGGTACGCAAGGAGGAGTCTCTGCTATCAAGTTCATAGTCCAATGGAGGAATGAGCATGAAGCCAATTATCTGGGAATTCAGGAGGCTTCTAAAAGATGAGCTCCGACTTTAACTGACGTGGAGCTGGGGGGAAAGGAGAATGGCAGGAAAGTTCAAACAATTGGAGACCGGAACTGTGGCCTAAAAGATGAGTAAAAAATTGCACAGCAGAAAGGAGGGACACAAAGGCACCAGAGACAGAAAGAACAGGACAAGTAAGTATATGAGAGACGATCGTGCATTAAATGAACACTGGCAATGTAGGGGAAGCTAAGAATGAAGGGGCACAAAATGAGACTGAAAAAGGTTGCTTGCATGTTGTGCTAACTAAGGCGTTCAGACAATCTCAGTGGCTAGGGAGATATTAAATCTTTAAGTAAGGAGGAGGTAAAGTGAGCTTTCACTTTGGGCAAGATCAATCAGGAACGAGAGTAAGGAAACAAGACGCTGTCTAAGAAGCGGAGCTGTCAGGAGGCAGTTGCAGAAATAAAATCAAGTCCAAGAAAGAACTGCAAAGGTCCCACACTTAGAGAGTATTTGGGGGCCAGAAAACACGGGACAAACGTAAGAGATATTGAGAAGGCAGAATTAGCACACTGACAATCATTTGGTTTTAGGAGGCTAGTAAAGTGGATTAGACAAAACCGACTCTCAGATTTATTTTGGCATTGAAGAGTGTGTGCATGGTGACGCCTTTAACCAACACTAGAAACACCAAGGGACATGAATTAGCTTCAAGAACATTACTTGCTCAGTTAAGTCAAACACATGGAGTGACCTAGTAAACTGTATTCAACAAAGAGGTATTGAGCATCTGGTTTGTCCCACATGCTGTGTTATGCACTGGGAACAGTAGGTATTCATGGTAAACAAAGCAGGTATGTGCCCTACCCTCATGGAAGTTTCCTTGTCACATGGAAAGAGAGATCTTGATTAGAGAGAAAGGCACCCTCAGAAAATGATAAAGCATCGCTTCTGATCAGTTCTTTGCTGGTTTGTTCCCGAAGCACAGGCAATTCCTGAAATATTTACAAAAACAGCCACAACAGCACATCCTTAAATACCCTTTTAGTCTCTAACAGTGCTCATTCACTTTTTTCACCCATTTCACATTTATTCAGTGCCTTTTCTATGTCAGGCACTGTGTTAGACATGACCGGGCGTCCTTACTGCTAGACAATCTTGGTGCCATGGCAGGATGGGGGCCAGACTTGCTCTGCTCTTAACTCGTTTTGCCAAGTTTCTAAATGTCACTGGACCTCCTTCATCAGTGACCAAGCGTAAGTGTTAGATCAGTGACTGCAAGCTGCACAGGAAGCCCAAGCTCTCGGGAGACACCAGACCACCTTGGGACAGACAGCGAGAAGGGAAAAGGGCTGAGTCAGTAGGGTGTCCATCCCTAACTTTTATCTGTATGACATTTCACCTCAGAGTAAGATTTCCTTTAAAAAAAAAAAAAAAAAAGGTCGGCCGAGTGGCTCACTTGGTTAAGAGCTGCTCAAGCGTGTGAGCTGAACTCTGGGCAACAGCAGTTCGATGTCCAGCCTGAGCTGAGTTGCTGCTGAGCTGCCAACAGGTGGCAGGATGGCTCAGCTAAAAAACAGCAACAAACTAAAAAAAAAGAAAAAAATGTTTCTGAATCTAAAATAAGTTAAAAATCCATTGATTTGGGAGATTTCTAAGGTTCCTCAAAATTCTGAAATGCTTCCCTCTGCAAATTCCCCATAGAAAGACTTTAACAAATGGTGACAGGTCCCTACTCAACCTGCTACCATTTATTTGACTCCTAATGTATCTGAAATATAATACTAATGGTATGGTCTGAAGTATGCATATTGGTAATAAGAAAAATGCTAGCAATGAAAGAAAGAGAACGACACGAAACATTTTATGCTGATTGCTGGGTGTGCTTGCAGTTTCTCTTGGGCATCCGTCACAATTCTCTTTCCATTCTCTCTTCCCTTCTAATGGTTTCTGGTGCCTTTTTGTGCCCGCCTCCCCCAACGGGCCCCTCTGCAATCCAAAGCATATTCTAGCCTTCATACTCTACTCACTAGCCTTCTCCCCAAATCCTCCCCGGTACCATCCATCCTCAATTCAAATTCACATTTCTTCAGTGTGGCTAATTGGATGGTAAGAGAGAAATCTAAATGAATTAACTCCCATTAACCTGAGAGCACTTAACCTTACCAAACGTATTTATAGTTTTACAAAGTAATGGTTGCTAATTTAAACAAATGTCTGTCTAATCTGGTGAAGTAAAAATGAGAGTGATTTGGAGAATTCATTTCTTCAACAAGTATTCATTTGTAATCTACCGTGTGGCTGGCACTACATCAAGCACGGTAGATTTCACTATGAAGGAGTCTATGGTTCAGCCACAAGAGCCCACAGTTAAGTGGGGACAGCAGACGGACTGCATGGTACAGGTTCTGGTCAAAGGACTGACAAAGGACGATAATTTGGGAGACCCCAGCCACCATGAGGGAGGGTTCTGCTTGAAAATTTGCCTCCTGAGATCGGCAGCTCAAAGCTGTTCCTGCTATTCATACCTTCTACCCTTACTGCAATCCTTACTCCATTTCTGCATCTATTCTTCCAAAAGACCAGCTGGTCAGATAACTGTCTTGTCTGGACATTGCTCCCAAAGCAAAAGTGATAAAGGCAAACAGAGGGAAGGGTGGTAATTTATCATTTCGAGGCCATGTTGAAGTAAGTCAAAGAACAGGCAAATCTAATGAGAAATGTACCCAACAGCTGACCCCTCCCAACAAATATATTTAAATTATCCCAGCTCTGAATTCTGGGGAATTATTTTAAATGATGATCCCATCAGCCATGGATTCATTAATTCATTACAAATTAGGTGAACACTATTGTATGCCTATTCCAGTGGGTACTGTTTGGTCTGCATAATAATCCATTAGAATTTAAGCTTGCTTGACCACTGAAGGGAATGGAGAACAGGCATATATTTAAAGCACTACATCTCTATGTCTTTGTTGTTTTCCTGTTTGAAGCCTGAGTCATGATGTGACATGTTTCTTCGAAGTCTCTAGCCAGGGATAAAAACTTTCCAAATGAGAAAAATAATGGTCTGAAAATGGACCCTTCAGACAATTGCCACTAGAGAAGATAATTCTCTCTTCAACACTAAAGAAAATTGTCCTTCTGGACCATTTCCAGGTATCTTCTAAAGTATCCAGAAGAATATTTAAGTAAATGAATTATTCCTAGTCAAAAAAAAAAATACACAAACATAATGTTCATAATTAGGTGCACGAGTTATCTCGTTATTTAAATTGTATGCAGTCTGTAATTTTAACATTAATACAGGCTTTAAGAAGCAGGTGAGTTATAGATCTGAAGGAGAGAGGGAGAGAGCGAGGGAGGGAGATTGATTGATTTAGTTCTAGTCAATCTTTGTTTTCTCTCACTGGAATGTAAGAACTGTACAATGTTACTGACATTGCATACAACTCAAACAACAAACAAACTGACTCCCCATTCTGGTAAGGATCTGTCTGGCTCTGTCACTTGCTAAGTTGTAGGCCTCTGGGCAAGTACCTTAATTTTGGGATGCTTTAGTTCCCTCAAGTGTAAATTAGGTGATTTATAGTTTGTTGAGACAATTTAATGAAATAATCCATGCAAAGTCCATGCCCTAATGTCTCACACATAGTAAAGTGGGATTAATAAATTATGACTCTTATTGTTTGTCCTTTGTAAAAAAAACTGTTAGCCACAGCAGAAATTTGGATGCAGTCCTAGTTATTTCGTACATGTCTATTCTTCCTGATGGTTTTCCAAATAAAGTGATTTCAGTTATTATTGTTCTCTTTATCCTCATCACCATGGTGTGATATATATTGCAGGACACAATTAAACATGATAATTAAGATTAATAGTGAGATAAGATATGGAAAATAAAAATTTCTCAAAACTCAGTATTTCAGTACAAGTTGTTTTGATTTTTCCTTTCTCATTCATGCCTGAAAACAGTTTATTTTTTTGGTATGAGGAAGGCAGATGAAGAAGTGAGTAAAAAGCCAGAACGAGTTGTCAGGGCCACGAGAGATGAGGATGGAAAGAGATGAAACGACCATTAAAACTTTGCACAGAGATGTGGCTCTCATTGCGCTTACCGTGATTGACAGTTCTCGAACACCATGTGAACTTTATGGGAAAAGTTGTCAATGAGCAACGCTGGTTCCCGGTTCATCACAGATCATCAAACCAGCAAATAATGATGTTTGTCAGACCTCATTTAACTCTAAGAAGATGTTGACACATAGTGTTTTAAGTGTGAGTGTGTGTGTGTGTGTGTGTGTGTGAAGCTTCAATTGTTAGTGTTCTTTAATGAAAAACACACTGTTTTTAGTAGAATGTTCTCATGCTAAAGTCTAAAGAGCCAAAAAAAGTAAGTTGTGGTAAATATCTTTAAATAATAAAATCCGACATGCCTGATTTTTCAATAGCACACAACATTAATAGTAGCTAACATTTTTGAGCACTTGGTTTGTTATAGGAGCTAAACTAAGCCCATTATATTGACTCATTTAGTATGTGGGTTTTACAAAACAGGAATCCAAGGCATAGAAAGTCCAAGTCAATTTCCTAAAGTTACACAGCTGTAAGACGCAGAACCTGGACTCAGATCCAGGTCTGTTTCCAAAAACAGAAATATCTAAGGAGAAAAGGGAACATCCGTTTCAAGAACTTCAATGTTAATAGTTGATAAGAATTTGAAATGACACCCAACTTTAATGGGCCTGGTGAGTCTATTAATTAACTTGGACAAACAAGAAAAAAGAAAAAAGGTATTTGAGTTTTAATTATGTATGTACTTACATAATTATGTATGTACTATGTGAGACAATATTCGTCTCACAAATATTGTCATTTCTACTACTACAGACAGAAATTATAATCAGCAAATATTTACTATGAATCGGGTACAATCTAGGCTTATTGGGTACATCCATGAATAAAACAAAGATCCCTGCCCTTATGTATTTTCCACTGTAGCTCCCTTATAGTTGAATCTATTCATAGTAATAACAAAAGTGATTTTAAAAACTGGGGGAGATTTCTTCAACTTGTCGTATATAAATCTATTTTAAATGAAAGCTGGACTGATTCTAACCAATACTTCAAGGCCTCCATTTATGCACCATCGGTAGTATTTCAACGGTACATACGTTCTTTGTTTTTTTTAGCTGAGCCATCCTGCCACCTGTTGGCAGCTCAACAGCAGCTCAGCTCGGGCTGGCATCGAACTGCTGTTGCTCAGAGCTCAGCTTGCACTCTTGAGCGAGCTCTTAACCAACTGAGTCACTCGGACGGCTTCAGTACATATGTTTTTAATATACACCTTTCTTCTACAGTGGAAAATTGTTATAAATGTTGGTTAGGCTCATAGATGTATCTTTACACCAAAACTATCAGAATTATACAGACTTAAAGATTCTCGTCCAAATTCTTCATCTTGAACACGGTGGTCATGAAATGCACAGCAGAAGGGGAGGAAGAAGAAAAGGTGAACCTCTTCTCACTGGACAAGCTGGCTAAGGACACACTTTTCACAGTTGAAATGTGTCCCTGGCGCTCGCAGGCAGCACCCTTGGGAGCTCCTGGGGCCCCTCTTGCTCTTGCCTGGGGCTCCAATTGGACCCAAACACACTAGAGCTTTTAGAAGACCAGACTAGGCTAGAATTCCCAGCCAGTGTCCAAGGGACTGAGATTTTTGCTTCCATTGCTTAACAAAATATTAAATTAACCCTATAATCAGAAACTAGGTTCTTTGCCTCTATCAACATTTCTCAACCAAGACATTTGGGACCAGATAATCCCTTTGCTGTGGATGGTGGTTGTGTATTCCAGGATGTTCTGCAGCACCCCTGGTCTTTACCAACCAGCTGGCAGCAGGACCCTTCAAATTTTCACAACTCAAAATGTCTCTAGACACTGCCATAGAGCCCAGCACTCTGGGTTGCTAGCCACTGATGTATATGAAAAGTAACAAAGCTAAGCCTTTTTTCCAGTGTATTTTCGGTTAATTTGATTGCTGTGGAAAAACGCATAGGTATTTTTCAGAGGCTATCATTTCAGTCAATTACGTGGAGTGTACAAAGCAGTTCATGTGATGACCCAGATCTGCTCGGCCCACGGGGCCTCCCAGGCCGTGACCTCACGCCTGAACTCAGGCCAGAGCAGTCAGTGCCCAGTGGCTCCTGCCCCAGCTGTTGCTGCAGTGGCCTTGGTTTCCATGCTCACAAAAGACTCAGCCTCCCCCGGGGGCCTAGGGCCAGACTTACACATGGATACGGCTGCACCCACCATGGCAGGAATCAATCTCTCCCATGCACGGGTCTGACCCGATCAGACCCAAGGAGATGCTAGTTTCTGCAGAGGCGCCTGCCCAGAGGGGCAAAGTGCAGAAGAGCCCAAGCTTTTCGGGGTAAGTTTTGACCAGACAGCCAAGATGGGAGAAGCCAGGAAATAAGGTGATTCTGGATAAAATTCTGTTTCAAGACACAGCAGATTCATACAACCTTTTGGGAGACAACAGTGAGACCAAACATCTAGCTACGCATTCTTGTGAAAGTAGCCAGTTCAGTATCATCTTTTATTTGCCTGCTTCCTTCACTCCTCTTTTACCCTTTGCCCTCATTCTTTCTTTTCAAGGATTGCACACCTCCGAGAAAAGCAATAAGCAAAAATTGCCTCAAGCTCAGTGACCTAGAAACCCTGAGCTAAGACAGCAATTAAAATGAAAAAGAGAAAAAGAAGAGGGAAATAGAGAAGGAAAAGAGAAAGAAGAGAGTAACATTGTGATGGTAAAAGAGTAAAATCTAATTACACAGTGTCCACACTCTTTGCAGTTCTTATTAATTAAACAATATAGGTATGATAAGCAGTCTTGCTGCTGATGGATTGTGACCCATAACCTAAGAACAAAAGCAGGGCATTACTCACTTTAAGTTCTATAGGTTCCGGTAACAAATGACCCCACATCGAATACCTTCGTCCATTCCTTTAGCCTTTAAAACTGTAGCTTCTAGTTTATGTATTTTCTCTATCTGTAGTCTTTGCCTAGCACTTAGAACACATCTCAAAGCAGTTTAATAAATGGTTTTCTTGAACTGTGTCCAAGAGTCAAATTATTCTGGTTAGTTCACGTCTGTAAAAATTAATAAAAAGTATTTTCACCTTCAGCCTGGTGATGACTACTTTGCTCATTTTATTGTGCCAGCCTAAGAATATGATTGAGTTTGAAACTATCATGACATAAAAAGATCAAAAATATTTTTAACAATCAGATTCTTTTGCTTAATAATTGACTCACATTAATTTTCTGAACTCTGGATGGCCTTGCGATATGTACTATTCTATAGACTAGAACAAAATAACAAACTCCCAGATTTTGATTGCCTGGAAGGTACAAAGTCCAAATTGTTGTGTCATTGCAATTAACCCCTGGTCATTTGCAAAAAGTGAAAGAATTCACAGCCTCAAAATGTAAGAGATTATGGGGCCTGCAGAGTGGCGCATTGGTTAAGAGCTGGCTTAGGATGCCAGCAGCCCCGGTTCGGATACCACATATGAGGGCCAGTGACAGCCCTCTACAGCTAACAACAGCTCCACCTGGAGCTGGGCTGTGTGAGCCCCGGCAACGGTGTAGGCTGCAGCCCCTGCTGCAGTGGGCTGCCATAGGCGACAGTGAGTGGCCGGCAGCCAGCTTGAGCGGCCAGTAGCCAGCACGAGCTGCCAATAGCCACTGTGAGCAACCATCCAGAAGCCGGCAACCCATCTGCCTCATCTGGGAAGAGCACAATGATGATACCAATATGGGCCAGTGAAGCAACGTCCTCCGAAACTAGACTGAAGAACAAAGGGACAGCAACTTGTCTGTTCCCCTCCCCCAATTCCTCAATAAAATCTTTAATAAAAAAAAAAGGTAAGAGATTATCTCATCCCTTCCCCATCTCCTCTGTGTCTCTGAGACTATTTCTGTTTACATTACTCGTTTATTCAGTTCTTTAGATTTCACATATAAGTGAGATCATATATTTGTCTTTCTCTGACTGACTTATTTCACTTAACATAATGTTCTCTAGGTGTGTCCATATCATTGCAAATGGTACGATTTCATTCTTTATAGTTGAGTAATACTCCATTGTATAAATGTACCACAGTTTCTTAATCCAGCCATCTACCGATGGGTATTTCAGTTGTTTCCAAGGCTTGGCTATTGTAAATAGCACTGCAATAAACATAGGGATATATATATATTTATTTGAATTAGCGTCTTGGGTTTCTCTGGATAAATATCCAAGAGTGGAATTGGGATTAGACAGCATATATTGGTAACTACAATATTGCCACAGGGATAGGAAAGGGGGAATATAATCAATAATGTTGTAAATATTTTTTAGGGGGCCAGATGGACTCATGTCTTGTTAGGGAGACCACTTCATGGATGGTGTAGAGACTTGACCACAGCACTGTACATCTGAAGCTGCCGCTGAATAATATTAGATGTTAACTATAATTTAACACATATATAGTCATGGAATGTGGAGTACAGTGTGGGCATGTAGTCAATGGAATTGTAATAGATATGTATGATATCGGAGGGGAGATGGTAGACTTGGGGAGAGGGGTTGTCACTTTGTGAGGGATGAAAAGTTTAATGATTGAATAGTTTTGTACACTTGAAACTAAAAATTGAAAAAAAAGAAAATGTAATAGGAAAGAGTAAAATAAAATAAAATATATCAAATTTAATCATGGAAGAAAAAAAGTAAGAGATTAAAGGAAGGTTTATTCCAAAAAGAAAGACTTTGGCTGTGAAGCCAGTGGGCAGAGTCTCAGAGCAGACAGCTGCACCTAGCTTTAAGTTAGCTTTTGCTTATATAGAAAAGGGTAGGTAAATTGTCTTACAGAAGGAGATGTGATGTATAGACAGAGATCATTTGATTGACACATGTTGGTTGTATAACTAGTTTCTTTCTACACATACTCTTACCCAGAATGCATACAGAAAAACCCATGGAGGGGCAAGCCTTAATGTTCATTTTATTTTAATTGTATTATAATGAGGCTAGAGTTCAAATAACAGACAGGTTTCAGCAGTTTGCACATGTGTCAGGAACCAGCTTATACTGGTTAGGGTCTTATCTTCCCTCTTTAGGGGTGTTTGGACAGCTTCATTTATTTCTAGGGGATGAGATGGGGCGGTTCCTGGGGAGGAGATGCAGGCCTGGGCTGTCTCCCTTCAGGCTCTCTTTTATTAACCCTTTTTGCCTCATCACAAATATTGCCCATTTTACTGAATATGTGTTTTATACCTCGATTATCCATCACTTGCATGTTCTATCTATCCATCACTTGCAAACTTTAGGTGGACTATGAAATGCAACAGTATCACCACAGCTGAAAAACTTTTGTTTCTAGAATCCATTGGTATGTCTCCTTTCTCCATGATTTATCCTTTTTCACTGGACCTAACCAAGTCCTTCTCAATGTTGAATGTGTGAAGGAACCATCTGAGAATATTTTAACAATGCAGATTCTGATTCAGTGGGTCTGGGAAGATTTCAAATTTTTAAAAAGCTCCCAAGTAAATCTGATGTTGCTAGCTCATGGACCACACTTTGAGTAACAAGATTCTAGATTACCTTTGCATAGTCTCATTCAATCCTTCCTTTTTTAACCTAATTTAAACATCAGTCTAATTCTTCACAAAACCACCCCCAGTTCATTGCTCCCATAGTCACCATCTGCGATTTCACCCATGTCTGACTAACCGGGGTTCTGCAGGAATGAGGGAAAAGGGCTGAACAAAAACGGGGGACATTCCAGCTCTTTCTCTTGGTCACACATTCCATCAAAGACTGCTTCTCAGTCCTAAGCAGTAACTGAAGAAAGAGACAACTAAGAAGCCATGTTAGGAGGGGTAGGTGTGACCTCTCATTACAGAAAAACAGAAAAATAAAAACAAAAACACCCAAGAGCTAGAAATGTTTTCATTCAGGTCAACTGAGCAACTATGTTTTGAGCTATTATTATGGGAATGGCCCTGGGCTGTGATGTTACATTATTCTTAATGATGACAGGGAAGCAAGAGAAAAGCAGTCCTTTGACCAGGATATGACCATCGCTGGCAAGAATACTTGCTTCCCATTATGTCCCAAAACATAGCACTGTGAAAATACCATTCCATTTATGACACCTTACTGGTGTCATCAAATATTTTGTTTGTATGTCTATTTTTGTCCATTTATTATGAAGTCCTTTATTTTAAAATACTTTCAAAAGCAAGAATTAGGTCTTATTATTTGAATCTTCTGGGGTTACATATCTAAATGCTTGGTATATTATAAAAACTCAAAAAATGTTTATTAAACCAAATGGAATGATACGGGGGTTCTGCAACCCTGAACAAGGCACCCCTCCTCCACAGAGCTCAGAGAGCTTCAGGGCAAGGTCCACTGTCATTTAGCTCCAGGGTCTGTTTGTCATTTGAGAATTCTGAGTAAGCCATGATTTGCTTTCTTACCAGATACTTGACAATGCATTAAAATTAATGTATTTCCTAAACTGCGGTACACAGGATATTTTATTTTAAATGCATATTTTGGTGGCTCTTATAAAGAATTTAACAGATAATAATTCAAATGCAGATTATTTGCTTTAAAATTTCTCAGTGTGGGGTGTGTAAGTGGTGGGCCTGTAGGAAATGATTAGATGGGCCTTTCATGACTAAAGATCGCTGAGATAGTCATCTTTTGAGCAAATCTGCTTTGTATTTTGCCTTTTAATTATAACACCCCATAAAAAAGTACAGATTAAAAAGTTTTAGGACACAGCATCTATGAACAACTCGGCTGATTTCTCACTGAAAATTTTAAACTAGGGAGACTTTCACTAAAGGAAGTAGTATTGCGTACTCAAAATTACTGTGGGGGAAAATATATATTCAATTTTTTCTTATTCAAAGACTGTGTGTGTCTAAAAAAATCTGTCAGGTAGGCAGGTACAGATTTCTTCTAGGAAAGATAAGAGATGTCTCTATTTTAACTATGGAGTGCAAGAAAAATTGACAAGGAATGAAATTGTCAGTGAAGTTAGGCCGTGAGGTCAGCACTGAGCATAATCTTCCCCCTTGGTCTTTCTAGAGGCTGTAAAATATATTGATGAAAGTTGAAGTGGGTAGCAATTACTGACATCTACCTTAGGTCTGTCAAATTACTCTAAAATAATGTAGAGAATAGTGAATGTGACTTAAAGAATTACATTTGATAGTCCCCCAGACTCCCCCCAAAGATTGTCCCATCTGGACTGTCCCCAATGCCCCTACCGCAGGCGAAGCAGACCTCCCTTTAGGGAGAAATTTGGAAAACTTCTATTGCAATTTATTTTCTCCTGTAGTTTCTCCTATTAAGTGCAAAATACCTTCACAATAATCTCCTCCTGCCCAATGGAATAGAGTAACACATATAATATGTCTCCATTTTTGTAGAATTAGGTTTTCCTTTAAAAACTTGACAACTGTGTGTGCATGTGTGTATGAGAGAGAGAGAGAGAGAGAGAGAGAGAGAGAGAGAGAGAGAGAGAATATTTGTTTATATACATGTAAATTTATTTATAATATATACCACTAAGTTCATCACGTGGGAAAGAAAAATGCAATTGGATCATTTTATTGTGTTATTTTATTTCCCTTATCTATGATAAACATGTTTCCTTTGTAATAAAAATGGCTATTTTTTTCATTTAAAATACACGTGTGCATAGGTTTAAAAACAATTTGTCATGAATCCCACAGATCACTATATTTAAATAAATGCATGGGTATCTAAGACTTACCCATGCTTAGATAATGAAGAACTTCATACATATATTAATAGGGCACTAGTAGGGATTCCTTCTTCATATGATAAAATCTTAATTCCCACTTAAAGTTTAAAACCTTTACACCATTGCTTAAGATTACAGCAGTGCAGTGAAATTGTCTTTTCTGAAAGCTTCTTTTCATGGGATGAAGAGTGAGTTCATTAAAAACATCTTCCATCCTCTCATTCAAAATCCTCTGAGGCAAACAGAATCATTTCAATAAATTCAAGTGCAGCCAAAAAGAACACCCTGTGGGTACGTCAGTGAAAAAGGAACTACAGCAGGCCTGGTAGGTACTTCATGGAAACATCGGAAATTCCTCTTAATCTGCAACAAAGCAGTTTAGGAATTCACGTTAAAAACAAGAGTGGTCTCTGCTTTCAGTACTTTCATTTAGCACTCTTAATTTATTTTCATATTCCTCCAATGTTCCAAGTGGGCTCCTCCCCACCCCACCTAATATTTTATTGAAGGACTATGAAGAGATTTTATAAACATCCTTGTTATTCCACAAGCCTCGCTCAGATGCCTAGCATGTATAGAGAGCCCTGTGGGAAACTGAGAGCAGTCATCAATGAAAGATAGAATCCTACTCCTGGCAGAATTTGCAACTCATTTGGAGGACTTGATGTAGGAGGCACAAAAACAAAGTAAAGCCACCAACCTGCAGGAACCGAAGACAAAAACTGTGGCAAATGCCCAAAGAAATGATTCACCCCACAAGGAAAATCAGGGAACGCTTCCAGGAGTAGGTGCGTCTTGAATTTGATTTAAAAGCAGCCACAGAAGTGGATTAAGGAAAAAGAAAAGCAATATTTTCTAGGTGAAACTGGACGCAGAGAAGTTAGTGAAGACAGATCAATTTCCAACTAATAATGGGATCCCACTGGGTGTGGGACTATTTTATTCTAACCTAAGTATCCAACTGCCTTGTATTCAAGGAATACCTCAGAGGTATACTTCTGTGGTTAGGTGCACAGATTTAGGGGTTAAAGAGTTTGGATCCCAGCCCCCGCTATTTACTAAGTCCCTAACCTTGGGAAAGTTTATCACTACAAGCATCCATTACCTCATCTGTAAAATCAAGCTAATTATAGAACCCATATTATAATGTTGTTCCAAGAACATGATAATACACGTACAGCACATGGCACATTCTATGATACAATTTAGACAGCAATATATGTAGCTGTGATTAGCATTGGGCTGACATAAATTGAGTTTGGGACGAAATGACAGTAGGGGGTCTGAAAGGCAAGATCAATTTAGGCCGTGATTGTCAAACTTCAGTGTGTGTCAGAATTCCCTGGAGGGTTTGTGAAATCACAGATTCCTGGGCCCCACCCCCGAGTTTCAGTAGATCTGGGGTGGAACTGAGACTCTGCACTTCTAGTAAGTTCCCAACGGACACTGACACTCCTGACACTTAGAGAACCACTGAGTTAAGTCTTGCATGCCAGGCAGGCACTTACTTTCCACCAGAGAAAATGACTTCTCTCAGTGATTCTCCAAATGTGTTCTACAGGCCTGCACGAAGACCAAAGTGGGTACTTGTGAATTTCTGTGATCTCAGCTCCATATATTTTTTAATGGTTACTACACTTTTGGAGAGGCCATTATGGTGGCCTCTCCGTTTTTTTTGTTTGTTTGTTTGTTTTTTTGCCACACACGAAAATCTATTATTTGAATTAAATCTGGATTTCTCTACTCTCAGGGCAAACACAGAAGGCACAAAGCTATCAAACACATTATTTTCAGTAAGGACTTGAACTAGAATGGAACAAAATGACCAATAAATTATTGTGGCAAGGCTTGTCACACTTCTAAAATGGCCACCTAGCACCAAGTCAAACATGGGCGTGGGGATGTTGGCATCTGAGACTTTCCCTCCACTTCCTTCTTGCCCACATTGTGTATCTTGACATTGGCTCTGTGGGACATAACTGATGCCATAACCTCTGAAAAAACTGGGGGAGATAAAGGAAGTCTGACATTCAGGCTTTATTCTGGATCCAACCAGAAACCTCAATTATATTTTCATGAACATAAATAGTTTACAGTTAAGCTTTATTCCTATAAAGAGAAGATAACTATTACATATGAAGAAAAGATGAACAGGATGTATCTCATCACTAACGCTGTCCTTTCAAAAGCTAAAAGACTCAAGGAGAAACTGATTCATAACCCATCAGTAACACTTAACTTTCTTTTTGACCTTAGAGAGAGGAGTCAATCACTCCATAAAGCTCACATTTCCTCTTTCCTCTCTCATCTACTATGGTACACATATGGAGTTATAAGGAAATAAAGGAGAAATATCATTCATGCTTTCTTTCTTTCTTTTTCTCCACCTTTGTCCCTAAAAATAGCTTTCCTGCCATTACCTAGATCCAAATGACTCACCTTTGGCACAGGTATCAGGTTTCTGTTTACTCCTTAGGGTGGTTGCCATGACTACATCTGGAGGACCTACAAGAAAGGAGAGGTCTGACTCATAAAATCTGGCCAGCTTGGCAAATTGTTGATGTAGTCGGGGTATGTTGGTAATAAGATAATTGACCTGAAGGGTTTAAAAGAATAGCTTCCACAGATGAAGCCCCATTGATTTGACCACTGTTGACATGGTGTTACTTTCTAAGGAGAACTGTTTAATGTAGGGCTTTGTTCAACGATTGCCACACAGAACGAGAGTCCCCACAGGTCCCAACAAACACCTGTTCTTCTCTTGGCACCAGCTTAAAATTACACTTTCCCTCCTGCTTACAATAAATTGCCCCTACTCTACACAGATTGGTTTAACATTTCATCTGACAAGAAGTCACCATCATATTCTCTCCAGTGGTGTAGCAAAGAGTTAAGTCCTGCAGACTTATTACAATCCATCAGCACACCTGCAAAATCTTTCTGTTATGGCACACCTGGTGAGAAATCAGGACTGGTACAAGGGCCTTCTGACCGACAGGGAATGTGAAGTACAGAGAAGTGACATGCCCCACATGTCAAGAGCGAAGTCTCTAAGGGCCGGTCGAGTGGCGCGGTGGTTAAGAGCTGGCTTGGGAAGCCAGCGGCCCCGGTTCGGTCCCACATATGAGGGCCAGTGACACTGCCCTCAAAAAAAAAAAAAAAAAAAAAAAAAGAGCGAAGTCTCACCATGAGAACCATATTGAAGGTCAGTCAATTTGCTAAGAAAGAACTTGCATTATGTCCCAGCAAGTATCTACCACACATAAGAGAAGAATCAGATAAAACAAAGCAAGACATTTTCCAGTACAATTAGATTCTGAACAGATCGAAAGAAAAAACAACAACAAACAAACAAACAAAAATAAAAATGGGCTTACATTCCTAGTTCCAATGTCTAGAATTTCAAATATAATGAATGACCTTGTACATGGCCTCTAAACAGCGTTGGAAAATCCCACAATCCTATAGCCTTTGGGGAACAAGGCCCTCCTCTAGTTGTGTGTTGGTAATTAGTAGTTAGTTGTCTGACTTAGTCAAAGCCAGTTAGTAGCTATGATCCTAACTAGTCATGCATAGATTTCAGCTAGCATCCATAAAAATGCAGTTTAATTCAGTTTTGTTGTTATTTTGACTGGAATTCTCTATCCATGGGGATATAAAACTCAGTCCAAGAACAAATTTATAAAATAAGCGATGATCTTAGCCCGGTTTCACCACTACGAAGCAGATTTATTCCTAAATCATGATTTGCTCTTCACAATCATGTCATAAAAGATTCTAGAAACTCAGGCAACTGGTGTTGGGACCAGTCGCTTCTATATATACAAGTGCATTGTCTTTCTGTGTTATCTGTTCTTTCTCTTATTGCCTTTGTTTCTCACCTTTTTTGTTTTCTAACTTTTATCTTTCTCTCCTTGATCATCTTTTCACCAGAAAACACCTTAATAAGGAGTTCCCAGGGGAGCCCATGGGTGGAGACCTTATGAAGGGATGCTGGACGTAACAGTAGCTGACTCAGGAAATCCAGAAAAAAATTTCAAATACAGAATGTGACAATAAAGTATTGAATAATTATGGAATTAATATATCAGCTTTAAATTGTGGGAAAAAAAACATAAATCATTATTCATACACGTGTTACCCTTTAAAATGCAGAAAACCATGCTACCCCATGACCAATTTATTGTCCAACAATATGCATAAATAAATTACTTGTGCTAAATATATCTAAAACACTATTGGTGGGAAATCAAAACCCTGAAACATGGCAGAAATAATACATAATTGCACAGCTATTAGAAGTTTAGTAAGTTTTAGAGAAAAATGACCTAAGTAAAAAGCATTACTAAGAGGGAGCATATATAATACAGAATAAAAACTGTTGTTTTTTTAAGTCAGGCTATTTGGGGAAATTCTCTCTACTAATAAACACTCAATATACTTCTATCTCATTCAATGTCAGCTCTGCCCTGCTTTTTTTTTTTTAAAGATTTTTATTGGGGAATTAGGGGAGGAGAACAGCATTGGGGAATCGGGGAAGGGGAACAGGCAAATTGCTGTCCTTTTGTTCTTCAGTTTAGTTATGGAGGATGTCACTTCACTGGCCCATGCTGTTATTATGATCATTGCGTTCTTCCCGGGTGAGGCAGTTACTCGCCATCCATTGGACAGCCACTCAACATGGCTCAGGGCAGCTCATGGCAGCTCATGCCTGCCGGCCCCTCACGGTAGCTTATGGCAGCCCACTGCAGCCCCACTGCAGCCTACGCCATTGCCGGCGACTCACCGCAGCCCAGCTCCAGGTCAAGCTGTTGTTCACCATCTTAGCTGTAGAGGGCGCAGCATCAGTGGCCCTCACGTGGGATCTGAACCGGGGCCCTGCTGCCCAGAGCTGGCATCCCATGCCAATTCTTAACCAATACAGCACTCAGCTGGCCCAGCTCTGCCCTGCTTTTAACAAAGCACTTCTATCAGATTTATAGTATGTTCAATAATATAAACATGATATTGGAGGATAAAAAGACTTTACACAGCAAAGAAGAAAGGGCACTATTTATGACATATATTAAGAAACATGCAGAACTGTGAGGAGGATATTCACTAACTCATATTTGAGGAAAAGAGTATCCACAAGTTTCCATCTCTGGCCTGCTTTTAAATTTGTAACATATTCAGCTACCTTCACATTCACTGTGTCCAACCAGAGCTCCTTTCAAGCTGGGATTTGCAGATTTTCTGTAGGCTTTGCGGTTCAGTTCACTTGAGCTGAAGGCAACATGGGCATTATAAAAGATGTTCAATATGCTGTGACATATGCACGTGCAAAAAAAAAAAGGCAGTTAAATGGTCAAAGTTCAAGTGAGCAGAACAGGGAGAAATCAAGACAGCAAGGATATGTGGGCTGCAATTGTCAGGAAACTTTTTTCTGAAGTGGCAGGAGTGGGAAGTAAACCCTAAAAATTAATCCCAACATTTAACCCTGTAACCATTCAACTGTGATTATTTTAGAGGCTTCAAACTAAAACACCATAAGATGTCCTAAATCTTATCTCCAGTAAAATGATACAGATAACACTTAGAGAGTACCAACTTTTCAAAGTAACTTCAGAATCCTACCCCAAACCTTCAAAAATAGATGTGTGAATATCCCTGTAAATTCTATCATTTACCCTACTTGTAAATTTTCAACTTTCGATCCCCAGTGGTCTCTCATGTGCAGCATGACAGACCATCCATTGGGTGCCTTGTTCCTTTTAATTCTTGTATTGTTTCTCTTTTATAATGTATACTCTACTATGGTAGTACAGACAGATAAGATACAAACGAGCAAAGTGAATACAAATCACTAGCATTTATTGAGAGTTTACTGTGTGTCAGGCACTCTACTAATCACTTTACATGAGTTAATTCATTTAATCCTCCAAGTCAGGTAGGGGTTGTTATTATTCTCATTTTTTATAAATCAGGAAAGTAAGGCACAGAGATATAACGGAGGTCACAGTTAGTAAGTGGTCAAGCCAGAATAGATGAAGAAGGATGACTGATAGATAATATGTAGGTAGGTAGGTAGGCAGATAGAGATAGGTAGATATTTTTTAAAACAGAAAGAAACACCAAATTCTAATAATTTCTGACCAATGGGCAATGGGCAAGACTCTTCTTCTATAACGCTCTGTATTTTCTCAAATATCTATAATTAACAGGCATTGCTTTTATGACTTGGAAAAAAAAAAGGCAAAACACAAAATATTAAGATTAAATACTGTACTTTAGTGAGAAAAAGTAGAAAACCGAGACACTGAGTAACAAAGTAGAAACTTACATTAGCTGAAAAATAAAAAGAATGAGCATGGATTTATTTTCTATCATAATGCACACATTGTAAACATAATCATGGACAAATAAACATCTAAGAAAATAAGCATCCATCTGTGAAAGTAAGCTTTGAAAATTAATTAAATTACTTGGAAAAAGATCTACCATTTAGGGAAGGATCCAAAGGCTGATATGATATGGTACATCTGATCAAAAATGTTTGAAACACTTTTTCTTTTAAGTGGTGATGAGTAAGGGAGACAGATCAGTGCCTGAATATGGCTGAGGAAAATGATTTGCTTCATAAGGATTCTAGGCAGGTTTCTAGAATTCAGTTGCTGGCAGTAATCATGTTTGTTATTAGTGTAATTGCTTTCTGACATCTGTTTGCCTGTCATAATAAGTTCTTTGATAATAGCCATGACAGGAATAGTATATATCTAATCAGCAATGTCTAATACTTCACCAAAATAAAGATGAAATTATATATGCTGCTCACCAAATTCTCTTCTACAATGTAATGTTATATATGTATATAACATTGTATATGTGTATATGTGTATGTATGTGTATGTGTGTGTGTGATGATGTCATACAATAATAAGTGTAGGCCAGCTCTTACCCTCCTCTCATAGTAATTTATTTCCAATAATTTTTTATGATGCATATAAATGAGAAGGTCCTTTAGGGAACAGCAAGGAATAAAAAATATATATTGTTGCTCAACGCATAATGAAGTGCAGTTTGTTAATAAATTGTGTGTTTCCACTTAACATTGTTATTACCAAAGGTAACTACTCGGGGCATGATGTCTTGGAACTGTGAACTTGGTAAGTTATAATGCTAAATTTAACTTAATAATTGTATAATAGAAAGAGCATCCTAGGTCTGGCCCTGCCACTACAACAAATATTGTGACCTCTGAAAGTCATGCAAACTTCCTGGCTTTGTTTTCAATATTTCCTCTCTATCAAAACTCATCAAAAAACAAAGAAACAGGGCCGGTCGAGTGGCGCGGTGGTTAAGCGCTGGTTTGGGAAGCCAGCGGCCCCGGTTCGGGTCCCACATATGAGGGCCAGTGACACTGCCCTCAAAAAAAAACAAAACAGAAAACAAAAGGAAAAAACCTCTATTGCCTAACCTGCTCAAACTCTATGAAATTTTAGATATTTTTGGAAGAAGATCTAAATGGCTATTTTTAAGTAAATGAAAGCAAATGAATGCTGATTCAACCTTTGTTATCATAAAATGCAAACACATATTTAACCTTAACTTGTGACAGGAAAGTAAATGGAGGTATGTCCAAAGTGTACATTCAGAAGAGCACACAAATACACACAAATACTGGTTGAATATCTGTAATATCTTAGTGATCACCCTCTATAACCCAGATGGGCTCCTACGGATTTTCCATATTTTATATTTTAATCCTCACAAATATCTTTTGAGGTGAGCAATATCATTGCGGTTTTACAGATGAGAAAACCAAGGGACTGAGGGTATAGCAACTTTCCCCAAATCACAGAATTAGTAATACATGGGATGGGGAATCAAACCGAGGTCAGATCTTTAAGGCCGACAGGAGCTGAGTCCAGGCCTTTTTACCTCACTTCTAAGCTGAAGGTAGCAGAGCAGTGATCTAGGCATTGATTATGAGGAGCCGAAGCTTAAACTTACAACAACAAAAGTTGTTAAAATTCACTAGTGATCTCAAACCATTCAGTCACATTTGTTACCACTTCTCTAATCGACCAATAGATTATAAAAATCAACAATTATGTCACAGTTACTTTTCCTTGGATCCCAATTATAAAATGACCATAAAAATAAATTCCAATTAAGCATAATTTAAATGGAGCTGTGTGAACAGGCTACAATTACACTCAAATTCCAAAACAGAACTGCAACAACAACAAAAGTGTCACCAGTGGTAAACACAACATATATAGAGCTGAGTTATGTAATTAATACTTGAAATACCTCCCAGAGTAATTGGAGTTGTTTATATTTTCTACAGCCATCTGCTTTTTGCTATCTATCTTACATATGAAAAATCACTGAAGGAAAGTACTAAATTTACAAAGTAAAACACACACATGAAAAATACATTTTACCAACTGATTTTTATTGAATACTAACCCAAAGGCAATCAGTATCCTTCAAGAATAATAATCTTGGTGTCATAAGTAAACTTCTTTATTGGAAAAGGATCATTGGAGACAAACATATCCATGCTCCCAAATAGAAGGTTGTTATAGTAAATGGTACAAGCTATTGGTTTTATAATACTTATACAGTATAAAGTCCATCTAAGTATATATAAAATCAAGAAAATTAGAATTCCTTGACTATGATCAAGAACATACATATATACAAATAATTGGGAAAGGTCAGAGAAAAAGTTCACTACATAATTGTCACGTAGCAGAAAGAAGACCAACTTTGAATCCTGGAGTCATAGATTCATTACCTCATTACCTGCTATCCCTATTTGTGTCATCTTAGACAAGTCTCTTCATCTCCTAGTTTCTTTTCCCTTCTTGGTAAAAGTCAATGTTTATAGCAGCATTATTCACAATAGCTAAAATGTGGAAGCAACTCAAGTGTCCATTGATGAATGAATAAGAAAAATGTGATACACACACACACACACACACACACACACACACACATGCACAATGGAACATAATTCAGCCTTTAAAAGGAAAGAAATTCGGACATATGCTGCACCAAGAATGGGCCTTGAGGACATCATGCTAAGTGAAATAAGCCAGTCACAAAAAGACAAAGACAAATGCTATATGATTCCATTTATATAAGCTACTTAGAGTAGTCAAAATCATATCAACAGAAAGTAGAATAGTGGTTGCCAGGGGCTGAGGGAAGTGGGAAATATTTACTGTTTAATGGGTAAAGAGTTTCAATTTAATAAGATGAAAAGAATTATGGAAACAGATGATGATGATGGCTGAACATTATGAATATATTTAATACCACTGAACTGTACACTTAAAAATTGTTAAAAGGGTATATTTTCTGTTATGTATATTTTAACACAATTTTAAAATGGGGGAAAGTCAATGAATTGGTATGAAGTATAAATAAGATATATGAGAAAATGCTTTGTAGAGTTTAAAGTGCTATACAGTGTGTAGTGGCTTCTTCATTTTGCTTACCCATCCCCTCTTCTCTTTATGGAAATGGAGCTGACCCTAATCCTAGCCTAGTTCCACCTGCACATTTACAAGAAGAGACATCATTCCTGTAACAAATAGTAACTAAGAACCTGCGGTGTGACAATGTATGGATTAAGGATCCAGTAATGAACAGTAGATCAGGTCCCTGTCATCTAATGGCAACAGAGGGAAAAACATGTTGAAAACATAAACAAATGTTGTGAGTAGATAAACAACTGTTGTGAGTAAAAGGTAATCATACTTAATGATGACAAACTGAAGCTTTTACTCTAAGATCAGCAACAAGACAGGATGCGCCCTAACACCACTGTTATTCAAAATAGTATTGGAAGTCCTAGCCAGAACAATCATGCAAGAGAAAGAAACAAAAGGTATCCAAATTGGGAATGAAGAGTCAAATTGTCACTTTTTGCAGATGACATGATTCTTTATATAGAAAACCGCAAAGATTCCACCAAAAAACTATTAGAAACAATAAACAAATACAGTAAAGTTGTAGGATACAAAATCAATGTATAAAAAATCCATGGTGTTTCTATGTACTAACAATGAAATTTCAGAAAAAGAAATTTTAAAAATTCCTTTTGCAACTGCAACAAAAAGAATAAAATACCTAGGAATAAACCTAACAAAGGATATGAAGGCCCTATACACTGGAAACTAATTGAAGAAACTGAAGAAGACACAAAGAAATGGAAAGATATTCCAGTTACGGATTGGAAGAATCAACATAGTTAAAATGGCCATATTATGCAAAGTAATATACAGATTTAACTCCGTTCCCATCAAAATCCCAATGGCACTTTTTAAGGAAATAGCAGAAAAAAACATCAGATTTATACAGGATCACAAAAGACCCTGAATAGCCAAAGCAATCCTAAGAAAAAAGAACAAACTGGAGGTATCACATTCCCTGACTTCAACTTATACTACAAAGTGATAATAATCAAAACAGCATGGTACTGGCAGAAAAACAGACACACAAACCAATGGAACAGAATTAAGAACCCACAAATAAACTCACATATATGTGGACAGATAATTTCCCACAAAAGATTCAAAAACATACAATGGAGAAAAGAAAGCCTCTTCAATAAATGGTGCTGGGAAAATTGGAAAGCCACATGCAGAGAAGAATGAAACCAGACTGCTATCTGTCACCATACACCAAAATTAACTCAACATGGATAAAAGACCTAATCATAAGACTTGAAACAATAAATTCCATAGAAGGCAGTATAGGTAGTAAACTTATGTACCTTGGGTTCAGAGAGGATTTTATGAATTTGATCTCAAAGGCAAGGGAAAAAAAGTAAAAAGAAATGAATGGGACTATATGAAACAAAAAAGCTTTTTCACAGAAAAAGAAACCATCAACAAAACAAAGAGGCAACCAACGGAATGGGAGAAGATATTTGCGAACACTTCCAATAAGGGGTTAATATCCAAAATATATAAAGAACTCATATAACTCAACAACAAAAAAGCAAAAAATCCAATTAAAAAATGAGCAGAGGACCTGAACAGACACTTCTCCCAAGAAGACATACAAATGACCAACAGATATATGAAAAAATGCTCAACTTCACTAGCTATTATGGAAATACAAATCCAAACCACAATGAGATATCATCTCACACCTGTCAGAATGGCTATTACCAATACAAGTAATAACAAGTGTTGGAGAGGCTGTGGAGACAAAGGAACCCTCAATACACTGTAGGTGGAAATGCAGGTACAGCCACTATGGAAACAGTATGGAGGTTCCTCAAAAAATTAAGAATAGAATTACCATATAACCCAGCAATCCCTCTTCCAGATATCTGCCCAAAATATATGAACACATTTATCTGTAAAGATATATGTACCCCTATTTTCACCGCAGCTTTATTTACAGTGGCCAAGACACGGAAATAACCAAGGTGGGGCCGGCCGAGTGGCGCATTGGTTAAGAGCTGGTTTTGGGATGCCAGCAACCCCAGTTCGGATCCCACATATGAGGGCCAGTGACACTGCCCTCTACAGCTAACAACAGCTCCACCTAGAGCTGGGCTGTGCAAGCCCCGGCAATGGTGTGGGCTGCAGCCCCTGCTGCAGTGGGCTGCCATAGGCTACAGTGAGTGGCTGGCAGCCAGCGTGAGCAGCCGGCAGCCAGCGCGAGCTGCCAAAAGCCACGGTGAGTGACCATTCAGAGGCCAGCGACCAATCTGCCTCATCCGCCTCATCCGGGAAAAGCGCAATGACGATACCAACATGGGCCAATGAAGCAACGTCCTCCACATCTAGACTGAAGAACAAAGAGACAGCAACTTGTCTGTTCCCCTTCCCTGATTCCCCAAAGCTGTTCCCCTCCCCCAATCCCCCAATTTTAAAAAAATAAATAAATAACCAAGGTGTCTTTTGATAGATGATTGGATAAAGAAGATATGTTATTACTTGGCCATAAGAAACGATGAAATACCGCCATTTGTGATAACATGGATGGATCTTGAGATTATCATGCCAAATGATAAATGAAATAAATTAGGACAGAAAAAATTGAGAACCATATGACTTCACTCATATGAGGGATATAAAACCAAAAGCAACAAATAATCAAGACAAACAAACAAACAAAAACTCATAGACATAGACAACAGTTTAGTGGTTTCCAGAAGGTAAAGGGGTTCAAATATATAGTAACAGAAAGAAAACTGATTCTGAGTGCTGAACACACAATGCAATATACAGATGATATAGAAATGCACACTTTGAAACCTATGTAATTTTACTAACCAATGTCACCCCAGAAAATTTAATAAAGGTTAAGAGAAAAAAATAAGGTAAATGCAGAGATTAGCTACTGTCTACTGGGTAGTCAGCAAGACAGTTATAAAAAGATATCATTTAAACTGAAACCTGCATAACAAGAAGGAAGCAAGAGTAGGAAGCATATCTTTTGTGAGAAAAAATGAACAATAAATACTTGTGGTTTGTGATAAGCTCAAACAGGTGGGCAGGGGCCTGCTTACACGGCACCTTTAGGCCACAGAAAAGAGATTGGATTGCTCTTATTTTATTTTATTTTATTTTATTTTTTATTCTTTTTTAGAGGGCAGTGTCATTGGCCCTCATATGTGGGATCCAAACCGGGGCCCCTGGTGTCCCAAGCCAGCTCTTAACCACCGCGCCACTCAGCCAGCCCTAATTGCTCTTATTTTAATGCACAGTAATTGGAAGGCTTTAAACAAGGGAGTGGCATGATTTCATTTAAATCATGCAAAGATAACATTTAATGGAAGCTGGCCTCCTGGACACAGTGCCCTGGTCCTCAGGTGGAAAAGAGGTCCTTTGACAGGACTTTGAACTCCAGACTAGCAGTGTCTCAGGCTCAGCCCTGCAGGAGTGGCTGAGGCCTGGAGATGACACACGCTGTGTGACCTGCCATGCAGACCTGCCAAACAGAAGCAGCATGGACAGCTGCAGAACTGACTAATGGAGAGAGTGGAGCGCCTATCCCTGAGGCCGAGCCCCACCATTCTCCTGGGACTGGCAAGGTTTCTCCCCAAATCCCCTGCTTTGATTAAGCTAATCCAAGTTGGAGTTCTCTGGGAAGAGTGCTAATTTCATTACATTAGGTGTTACTGTTATTGTCGTTGTGGGTTATATCAAAAGCTAGTGATTGCATACACTGTTCATTTAAATGTTCCAACAATCCTATGGTGCACTATGGAAAGAAACCAAGAACAGTGAAGTAGGTGCTCAACTGACAGCCCCCCAAAATGGTGGGGCTGGGCTGACCGAGTGGCTCAGTTGGTTAAGAGCTCGCTCAAGAGTGTGAGCTGAGCTCTGAGCAACAGCAGTTCGATGCCCAGCCCGAGCTGAGATGCTGCTAAGTTGCCAACAGGTAGCAGGATGGCTCAGCTAAAAAAAAAATTTAAAAAAATGGCGGGGCTGAGTTCAAACTCATGGCTAACTCGCTAAGTGTCTGCTCCACTCAGCACCATTCATAGCTTCTATGACCCAGACCCAGTCCTTACAGGATGGGACCTACCCACCCACCACGGGACTGCCCACAGGCAGAACGGAGGGGAAGGGACTAGCAGCAGCCAGACCCAAAGTCAGCACTGCAGGTAACTCTTACCCCACACATATCACTGTTGAAAAGGGAAGAACAGCAAGTCCTTTGTCCTCCAGGTCAAAAAAAAGGGTAAATCAATATACAAGTATTGACTCAATGCCCTCCCTACAAATGGTGCACAGCCACCCAAGAGACAAGACTTACTAAAGGCAGCAATTAGGAAATGCAACGTGCCACTGATTACCAGATTAACAGGTGCACATGATACATGCAGGAATTCAGAAAAAGTCCAAGAAATGTGAGAAGACCTCCCAGAAGCCATTCTGGTAATGTGGAAGCTACGAATTGAGTTCTTTTATCAGTCCAATATTTCAATCTTTGCTGTATAGGATTAAATCATTGACTTGAGTTCACTTGAGTTTACACTTTTTAAAACTGTTTCAAAAACCCCCACTAAGTTAAGGAGACTAACCGATATGTTTTTCTGGGAGGGAGGGGATACAAATTTACTTGACTACAAATTTCATATATGGTATTTATTATAACATGCTGGAAAAGCCTACAGGGTTGAAGATAACAAATAATATGTGAAATACCAAAAACGTGTGCTATTTTCATTGCTTTATACATAAATATTTATTTATGTATCATATTAGTCATCTGAGTATTTAAAGCCTAGAAATTTTACTAAGAGAAATTACATGAATTCACTGAATTATAACAATTTTTTTCTTCCCGTTTCACCAAAATGCAAGTAATTGAAAGACTAAGTGGTTTTATGACAGTGATTTTTTTTAGTAATATGTTGTCAGGTTAAATCATAAGTGTCTTAAGTGAATAAGAAATAAACTAAACAAAAGAACAAGAAGAGACCTGTGTTTCTGATTTACAGGAAGGCATATGACAAAGCAATTTACATAGACAAACAATAATAAATGACCTAACAAATTCAGTTACAGGCTGAACGATCACTGTAGATGGATGCACATTTATATTCTATGTTAGCATTTCTGCATGTTTTATAAAACAAAATTCACTAATTTTGCATTTTGTTGCTTTGGTCTTTGCAGCGCATTACAAAGTTAAAAGAAGACAGATCCTTTACAAAAGTACAAACTAAGTAGTTTTACCTTATGGTATATCCATAAATACTGTGAAATCATCAGAACCTGACCTAAGCCATGTCATTTTTCATCTTTTACCTCTTCCCACTCATTCATTACCACCACCACCCACCCACCCCACCCCACACACACATAGTAAAGGCACAGGGCAAAGTTCCAATTACTAAGAGAAACAAACTTATAATCTAACTGAAAGACAACCTAAGATAAGAAAGGTTTATTGGTTTTAACTTTTGTTCTTGTTTTTAATTTCCAACTTGCATAAGGCTGATATCTTAATTTTTTTTTTTTTTAAACTTCAAGCTGGTCAGGAATGTCTTTCTGGGTAGCATGTTACAGATGATAACAATTGGTCCTTTCAAAGTCTTTTAACAATGTTATAAAACAACTGTTGATAAAATCCCTAACTCACCTTGAAGGCAATATTGGGAGAAAATACCTCTTTCATAACCGTTTACCATTTCTTAGAGAGAATGCCAAAGGTCTATAAAAAAATATTTGACCCTTACTTCCTTGATTGCTTAAAGACAAATAAAGGTTAGAAAACTGACAGTTCACAAATGTTTACTAAGCACCTACTATGTGCCAGGCACTGTTTAATCACTATAAAAATTCATCTTGGAAACAGCCATAAAAATTAAATTCAGTGAAGAGAAACAACCCTTTCCTTCTTTAATTCCTTGCCTCTCTGTTGATGAAAGGACAATGAAGTGATTACTCTCTTTTCCTTCAGGTGGTGATGTAGGCTTCAAATTAAAAGATGCCTGAGCCTAAGCACATTATTTCAAATACTCTTTCCTCTAATGCAGCTATTATTTCTTGATCATGTTACAACCCTTTTGTAGCCCAGACTTAACTGATAAAATAAATGAAACATTCATTCTTCCTGCTGCTACTTAAGATGAAATTCTCTTTCCAACAAACTATTTTATTTGAGAGATTTCGTGAATTTAATGATTCAGGTTACATAAATGTTATTTCATGTAAGCCTTAATTAAATTTTTATTAGATGTCACAGAAATTTTCCTACATATTATATAATAAAGGGTTCCTCGAGTCAAATTGCATTTTTGGAGAGCTGTAATCATTTTCCCAGAGACAATTCTAACATTTTTTATGGAATTTATATCAGAGTCACACTTTCAATCTGCTTATCTATCTACTGGCTGCGTCCCTTATATCTACTGGCAGGCTCAAATCTCCTACTTTAGCAAAACCCTCTCTTGCCCATATACTCCCCTCTGGCTACTTGCTCTCCATCATTTCTTTCCCAGGCATGCTTTTTAAAAGATTTTGTAGTTTCATTCATGTCACTACTTTGTCTTCTCACCTTCATCACTTGTCCTACTGAAATCTGGCACCAGCCGGCCCCGATTGATTCCTCCATCCAAAAACTCTTACTAAATTTCCCGGCAACTCCTCCGTGTCAGTTCTCATGATCTGCTCTTCCTCCTAAGGGCCTGCCTCACTCTCTAGGTTGCGTCTCCTCGTTCTCCCTCCTGGAACCCTCCTCCCTCATGCTTCCCAGGCCGCGGCTCTAGGACTCTGCCCCTAACTTGCTCTTCTCTAGTTATCTGTGCTTCTTGCCCAGTTTCCACCACCACTTCTACATGGATGATTCCATATCTCGATCTCATCCAAGGTCAGCTGGTGGAGTTGATATCTCCACTGGGATGTCCTATCAGCATCTCAATACACAAGTCTAAAGCTTTCTAGTCTCTAAAGCACCTGGGAACTTGGGAATTATCTTAGACTTTCTCCCCTTATTGGAAGCCTTCATCACTTTTCACCCTTATTCATCCAGTAGTTCCAAAATTTGCTCTGTCTCCGGGTCTGCCCCTTCCTGTATGCTCTCCATACCAAATACTAAAGGGGGATCTTTCTAAGAGACCTGAGTGTCACTCAGCGGACAAATATCTGTCATTGGCCAGTTATCACCTTCAGACGGTTCAAAATCAGTCTGTGGTAGATGAGAACTTTTTTAGTCTTGGAACAAGGAATTGTTTCATCCTTCTCAAATAACACCAGGAAAGCATCCACCTCCACTGTCCTACGTGTAAGGCTGTTCTCGACTAAAACTCCAAAGGCCTCTGTATAGTTCTAGAAAAAATACTAAATATGAAATGCTTGAACCTCTGGATTTTTAAAGACTTTTATTTATTTATTATTTTGACATTTCTTATCTTCCACTCACTGTTGAAATCTTAGAACAGCTAGCTCTCTTGCTCTCACACGTACACTGCTTACCTTTTCAAATAAATTCACTAAGACACAAGTAGCATTTTGGATCACTTTGTAAATAGAGCATCATCACCCAAGGAAGTTAACTTGTCACCTAAGAGAATTGTGCAATCTCTTAAGGCTGTTTGTTTATTAATGAGGTCAAAGTATTATTTTCTTGCTTCAAAGTAGATGACTCAGCAGAATTTTGTTTCGTATCCTCAGCTCAGGCAGAGAAAAGAAAGCTGTTTCTGGAATCTCCGTCTCACTTTCCACAATATGGGTTTGTTAAAAATAAATGCTTGAGTGTTCTTTAATGCATGTTTTATTGGAATAATGTTCTGCAAATCTTATCTTGCCCTAGGTTATCGCTGAGTGAAGGGGAGGATTCTGGAAAAGAGCAACGCTCTGCATTCCACAACCCAGTCATGCAAGTGGAAGCCTGTTGGAAGTGCAGTCTGCATGCCAGTTAATGTTCACGTGACCGTCAACAGCATCAACTGACGTATATTTTTCCTAAACCTACAACAGTGCCACTGCACAGGGTTACTAAACCAAAGAGCACAGCCTTTCATCTCTGGCAGTTTGAAACATGGCTACCTCAATAATTAACATTTAAAAATGTTTAATAAAAACCTGCTTGGACTTGTCACCTTTCTGTGGAGACAGCCTGACCTTGCGCTGCCCTACTTTACTCTTGTTTACATGCTTCCCTCAACTTAACTGCTTCCGTACTTCCTTACACTCCTATGGCAAGCCTAGCAAACCTTCAGAGAACAGAAAATTTTCACACCAGTTATTATTATTGGGCAAATAAGTCATTTTATTTCCGTATTACAGATGAAGAAATGGAGGTCTTGAGGTGTTAACATTTTGGGTAAGGTTGCCCAACTAGTAAATGGCAGAGCCAAGACTTGAATCTACACCTGTCTGGTATCACAAGCACCCTTTAAAACCATAAGGCAATCAATGCCGTCTCCTCCAGAGAGCCCGCCCCTCTAGTCCCAGCCCGCCAGGCCTTCCCCTGGTTTTGCCGCTCCCACATGCATTGGTTTGTCTCTGCAGTTATATTCATGCTTGTCATAGCTCTGCTACTAGTCTCATGCTATGTCCATGCTCTTATTCCCCTGTGGATCACATTCCTTAACTATAGAAACCATGTTTTATTTTTATCTAAAATAGTGAATTCTGAAATTAAATTGACTGAATAAAAACATCTTCCAACTGACCTTATCCGGTTGGATGAACAGCTGAACTAATATGAAAATTAGGCAAACTGAACTTTACAAAGGGATTTCAAATCATATCATGAAAATGTCATATATTTTAAGCACACATCACACATAAATGTGTAACATATGGCAATCCCCAACTCGCATATAAAGTATATCAGATAGAATGGCTACGTTTTCAATTAATCTACAAGAGCCTATTTCACTTTTAATAAAGGCATTGATTTAGTCTTCCATCCATTTTTTAAAAGTATTGATTACTTACTGAATAGATGAATGGATGGAGGAATGAGTCAGTGCCTTTATTAGAAGTAAAACAGAGCTTTGTGGGTCTTTATTCAATAAATACGTCAACAATGTTTAAATTGAGAACCAATATATGCTGGTTGCTATGTCTGAAATGTAATTTTACTGTTTTTCTTTTATTTTTATATTTTTGATGGTCTGGACAATACCAATAAAAAGTATCAAATAAATACAATGCATAAACATCGGCTATGGATCAGCTGTTGTCTGCTTAATGTTTTTTTGTTTGTTTGTTTTTTGTCTCTTTCTTCTGGGTAAAGATTAATGGACTACAAAAACCATGATGTATTATCCATTAAAGAGTTAAGGTTTTCTCCTTTCTATTGCCTGGAAAGTTTATCTACACCCACAAGAAAAATAAAAGAACAGGAACTTCAGGGCAAATGAAAGGAAAACACCAAATTAAACACAAAGCAAGATTAGAAAAAGAAGACCCAGGTAAGAAAATGTCATGTGTAAAATGAGAAGAGGACAAAAATTACTTAAGAAAACCAACAGGGAAGAATCTGTTACAGTCACAACTTTTGATTCATCTGATGAATGTCACCTGATGTCTGAAATTTGAGTTATGTTAACACTAAGAGGACACTCTATCAATGAATGCAGGCAGAAAATTCATTTACAATCATTTACTGAGTGCCTGCTACATACCAAGCACTACGAAAAAAGCTAAGAAAACAAAATAAAGTCAAACATAGATCCTACCCTCACTGAGCTTACAATTCAATGGGGGAAATAGTCCTCAATCAAATGATCATTCAAATAGCAATATCGTTGAAAACATGGATGTATTTACAAAGACTCTTGCAGTGGCAAGTAACCGAATGCAGCAACTCCTAGAAGAATTAAAAATTAAAAAAAGGGCCAGCCGAGTGGCGTGTTGGTTAAGAGCTGGCTTGGGATGCCAGCAGCCCTAGTTCGAATCCCACATACGGGGCCCAGTTACACTGTCCTCTACAGCTAAGATGATGAACAACAGCTCCACCTGGAGTTGGGCTGCTGTGAGTCCCCAGGAGGGAATAGCTGCAGCCCCTGCTGCAGTCGGCTGCCATGGGCTATAGTAAGTGGCCGGCAGCCAGCGTGAGCTGCCAAGAGCCACTGTGAACGGCTGTCCAGAGACTGGAGACCGATCTGCCTCATCCGGGAAGAGCGCAATGAAGTTACCAACATGTGCCAGTGAAGCAATGTGCTCCATAACTAGACCGAAGAACAAAAGGACAGCAACTTGTCTGTTCCCCTCCCCCAATTCCCCAATAAAATCTTTAAAAAAATAAAATAAAAAGTTTCTCATCTAGAATGTGTATGTAACATGTAAGGAAGGACTAAATAGCCTGAGATCCAAGACAGAGGGTTATTTTGAGTAGCCACCTTTCGGACACATGCTGAACTGTCAGGGGAAGCATGACCCTACGATCAAAGGCCCAAGAAAACAACACAGAGTGGGAGAGAAGGCATTCTCAGATGATGAGGAAGTGCTATTACCAGAAGAAGGCGGTCAGAGTTACTGGATAGATAAAAATATCAGCGGATCACACCATAAAATTAGCATGGAATTAGGAAGAACTTTGGAGAATGTTTTGAGAAAACAACAAACAGAAAGACAAGGTTGAGAAACATTTGCCTGGAGAATAAATGCAAGTTGTTGAGTACATGAAGGACGCCGATCCAAACTGACATAAACTTCAGCAGGTGGATCGCATTTAAGACCTTGAAAAGTTAGCTCATATTATTGAATGCAGTCTTGAGAGGTCTTTTAGACTCTTGTTGAAAAAATAAAAAAATGTTTAAAAGGCTGCCCATTTATTTGTATCTGAAAATCTTTCAAATATCTCATCTCATGGACTACTTCCAGTTTGCATCTTTAGCTTTGAGATACCTAGAAAGCTGCTGACACAAATTTCATGGTTCTAGCCCTAATTTGTATTCCATTGATTGTTTATACATATATTCTTTTTAATTACGGAATTCTCACCAGAGAATTAACCAATTTTAGTTGGTTAATTAAACCTATAGTTAATTATCTATGGAATTCTCCCAGATATTGACCAATTTTATTATTTTTATCAGACAATTCAAATTGTTGCATTGTAAAGTATACCTTTCGCTGTTCTTTCTAGCTTAGTAAACGACTTGATGATTCCTAAACCATCATTTTTAAATGAATTCTTCACAAATGTGTATGACAAATTCCCTTACTCTGAAGTCATTCAACCTGTCTGCTTAAGTATTGATATACATATTGATATCATCATTGATGTTTGAATCTGAGCCACCGCGTTAAAGAAATTAAGATTTAGACATTTGGCCCTAAGAAATATGTACAAATAAGGTACAAACAAAACATCCTGCATGATAAATCTGAACAAATATAGAACCATAGTACTAGTGGAACACGAACAAGATTGCATCATTCAACAAATTTTCAGAGGTCTTCCTCTAGTTGGAGCTGATGATGCACTGGCGATCAGTCACATAGGGCCTCTAACCTTGGGCAACTTAGGACTAATTACAAGTGCAGGTGTGACTAATTACACTATTGATGATAAATGATATGATAAGGGTGTGCAAAGTGCACTCTGGAGAGGCACTCAGGCTTGGATCAGGCAGAAAAACACAGAAATGGTTCAATATGCCCCAAATCAATGTGAAGCTGAGACCTAAAGGACAAATAGGCAAAAGGGAGAGGAAAGCGTGCTCCAAGAAGAGTGAATGGCCCGTGCTGTTTCAGAGGGGAAGAGTGTGGGAAACTTAGCGAGTAGGAGGGAGGATGCGATGAATTTGAATAGGGATTGGTAAACCAGGAGCAGTGGGAAGACAGGAAGGCGGTTTCTAAAGAGAAATAACATAACCAGATTTGCATTTTAGAAAGACCTTTCAGGCTGTGGAATGAAAAATGGATTCTAGCAGGGCAATGTTGGAGGCAAGGTGGGAAATTACTGAAGTAAATTAGGCTAGAAAGGACCAAGGCCTGCCCCAGCCAGGCTAAGGGAACTAACTAACAAAGGGATGGAGAAAAGCTGTCTGAAGTCAAACATCAGGGCTTGATTTTCGAAAAATCAGCTTCTTATTGGCTGTGTCTATTTTACAAATGTCTCTTCTAAAAACAGCTTGACAAAACGGAGATTGCACAAATCTGGCTTCCTGCAGAAAGCTGTTTTGCAATGTCCAGACGAGACAATTGTCTGCAGAACTGACTTTGAATCATGCTTGTTTTTAAAAATATCTGAAATGAACAACAGATGTTTAAAAGATAATGAAGGCTAAATAACAAAGAAATAAAACAGGCTGCCCAGCTTGTCCATTTACTTCTGATTAAAAAATATACAGATCAGTCTGCTTGAGTTCAGAGCAATAGCCAGTCATAAACTGTGCTGAGATGGAGGTGAAGTTAGTATTTTCAAATCAAACAAATTATCAACTACTAATGTACAAAGGCCGAGAGTCTAAATAAAATCACAAATCTTCTTTCTTTAAATGGTGGCTATTTGGACTCTACTCTCTTTAACATAAATCTTCCATGGAATTGATATGAGTTAGCTAACCATTAAGGAGAATCCCACATCCAGGGGGTTTTGCCATTCTCACCAGACTATTTCTCATAAAGCAACAAACTTAAAGTCTTGCTTGGAACTACAATGCTGGTGGAGTGACACTGTAAAAATGCCATCATTTCCATGCAGTATTTACCTGGGACTCACCCCTCATTTGTGGTAGCTCCTAAGAAATTAGGAATTATCATTCTTTCCCTTAGCTGAGTTCTTCATTTTAATTAACCTATGGTTTCTCCCCTGTATTTCCTAAGAAACAATTAGATGTATGGTTAGTTTCATGATGTGACCAGGAAAACAGCACTAGCCCTCAATCGAAGGACATCGTTTCAACTGAAAAGTGTCACTGCAAAATATTAATAACCACTATTAACGATTTGTTAGGAAGCACTGTGGTACCTGTACTGGCTATTAGATGTTGTAGAAAAAAATTACATTGTTTCCAAGTTGTTTAGATATTGAAATCTTTACCAAATGGCCCTGTGACTTCAAGCAAAAGTCCAACAAAATTTTAGGGAAATCTGAAGTTTATTCTAAAATAGATATGGAAAAGCAAAGCCCTTTGTAGAATAGCCAGGACGCTTCTGAAGATCAAGAACAAGGAAGATGGGTCTGCCCCACCAGATATAAAGACTTATCATAAGCTAAAGTAATTAAAACTGTGTGATATCCGCACAGGGATAATTATCAGGGTTCTACCCTGCCTCCTTTATCTTTGAAGTACTTAATCTTGTACTATCTAGCGGGGCTTATCCCAGGAGTTATGTTTTATAGTAGAATATTCACAAGCCCAACAACTCATGAATTCTCTCGAAATAGAAGCTGAGTACCTCCCGCATATGAACATGAAGAGACATATGCGAACATACGTGTAGCACCAGTGTTCAAACAGTACTGGTTTTCCATCAATGGAAGGTAGCATAAATCAACTGTGGGAAAATAATTGGAAGATTGTGGGATGAATCAATTGTGGGATAAATCAATTGTGTGAAAAGTAGGACCAACACCAGTACATGTCATACAAGTGTACAAAACAGCAAGTGTGTGAATTATTACACAATTGAACCTCAACCAAAATTGTTTCACAACACATTCTTCAGTATTTTGCAAGTCTTGCTCTATTAACAAATGTGATCACAATATTCTGATGCAGGAAATATTTCTACACATACTTCAAACAAGAGGCTTTCATAAAATTAGTGTAATCTGAATAAAAGAAATAAACATTTTAAAAATATACAAAATTTTAAAATCCAAATGATGAATCAAAATAAATAAGTACACATGTACATTATGCAAGATATATGTCCTATGATCTTCAATAGGCAATGAAAATAAAACATCAAGCAATATCTTTGTAATACAGCAAGCATGCTTTCAAAGTAAAATGTGAAATGGCATGCTTTTAACCTTACGAGTCAACTTTATTTTTATAGGGTATCCAGTTTCCAGATAGGTGTTAAAATATTCTTTAAACATTTGTTGTGTGACATAAAAAACTCAAATGGCCCTTTCTATTTCCATTCCAAACGGGAACCAAAGAATAAAAATGTAAATACACAAAGATATGTCTTTTAGTTCAATTTTTGTTTCTTGAAATATAGCAAATTGTAAATAACTGCAATTAAAATGCCAAAAATAGATAAAAAATATCAAGCAAATTAGCAATTAGTGACATAAGATTAATAACAAGTTGACTATCTGCTAAAATTGCTAAATTACAAACAAAAAAAATGTCAAAGGTGTATATTCCCAGGACCTATGTAAATACTAAAGTCAGAATTCAAACAGCTAATATCAAATGATATTAACTCTTGGAAAAATTATGCATATGTAGTATACTTTAGCTAATTATAAAAAACAAAACAATGGACTAGCAAAATGATTAAGAGGTTACCTTTTTTAAATCAAAAGTTTAAGACAAGATTCCTTTAACTAACAAGAACCCATATGCACTGAGAATATGATTCAGTCCACCAAAAATCATTTCACATACACTTTTTCATGAATATTCTGGAATGCAGGTTACATTGATGTATTTTGTATATAGATCTTTCACAATGTATTGAAGGAAATGGAAGAGAGGGGACAGCTGGAACAAGTCAGATATAACCTTGGACTTGCACCCAGCTGTGCCTGCAGGAAGGTCAATGGGCTCTTTGGACTAAACAAATGAAAAAAAGTATACCAGTTAAATCATCAGTTTCATTGAATCAGTGATAGCTATAGTCTATGTCTATATCCGGAAGAGAATTAAGCAAATATATACAATACATTCAGCATAAGCTATACCTGAAATTTACCAAGACTATTTCACATCTTGAAAACCATTATTATCTCTGAATGTCATAGTCTAAAAGGATAGATTCTGTCTATCTTACTTCCCCCTTGAGGTTTAGGGTAATAAATGTTATTGGATGTTTGAATTATGGTTTGAGAGAAAAACTTGGGAGCTACCACCACCAACAGATATCTACACACACAAAATAATATGACTACTACCCAGAAAACATCATTGTGTGTTGAATGTTGCATAGTTCCAATTGGAGCAAAGAATACATTATCCTAATCTAAATAAACCACAGTTCTTAGACCAAACATCTTAGACCAAACAAAGAAACGACATCATCTTTATTTAGACTTCTCCTATCACTGAACAATCCAAGGAATACGTAGATAATTCACTTTTTTTTTTAATTGGGGAATTGGGGGAGGGGAACAGTGTTGGGGAATCAGAGAAGGGGAACAGACAAGTTGCTGTGCTTTTGTTCTTCAGTCTAGTTGTGAAGGGCGTTGCTTCCCTGGCCCATGTTGGTATTAGTATTGCGCTCCTCCCAGGTGAGGCAGATGGGTCACTGGCCTCTGGACGGCCGCTCACAGCAGCTCTTGGCAGCTCACACCAGCTGCCGGCCACTCACTGTAGCCTATGGCAGCCCGCTGCAGCAGGGCTGCAGCCTACATCATTGCAGGGTGACTCACAGCAGCCCAGCTCCAGGGGAGCTGTTGTTCACCATCTTAGCTGTAGAGGGCAGTGTCACTGGCACTCATATATGGGATCCAAACCGGGGCCACTAGTGTCCCAAGCCAGGTCTTTACCAATTTGCCATTCAGCCGGCTCCAATAATGCACTTTTACATATTCTGATTTTTATGAAGTTTATCTACAGGGAAAATTCTTCATATTCTCATTCTATTCTCAAAGCCTCAATGAGCTAAGCACCTTATCTACAGGATGAGACCTTGAGCAACATGTTTTCTAGGAAATATTTCCAACTAATAAGTGAAAAATAATAGGTGAGGAAGAAGGAGGAACTAATTAATAAGAGTCTAGAAAAGTCAAATGGAAGTCACTCTGCATCCTTGCCTTTATGATCCTCTCTTGACAAAATCCCAGGTCACTCTCTACTATAACGCCTGAAGCAGAACACAGTGAGGACAGGCGATTTTAATTTGCACGGGGAAAAAGAAAGAGTGCTTAGATCTGTTTGGATGGCCTCTGGAGGAAGGGATTCAAAGTCTGGATTTTAAGGAAGGTCACAGTTTCTGACCCCATGTTCAGATCTGCAGTCTTTAATAGGCTGTATGATTCCAAACAGGCCCCTGACCAGGCCTCTAATTCTATTTAAATACCTAGTCTGCACTGTCATTCCATGTCTCACCACCTTTTTAATTAAAGAGGGCAAAATAAAAACAAACCAAAGAACAAACATGAAATGGCTCCACGTCTGTCTCCAACACAAGGGAGAATATTCTATATTCTCTTCTTTCCTCAGATATTATTCTGTTAATTTTGCCAGGGAATATATGACCAATAAATAGTGGGAGAAGCTGTCTTAATAAAAACATCTACTTAGTCGTCATTTGCAGGAACTTCCTCAGTTGAACAAAATCATTGTCTGGGGGACAGTAAGGGAAGACCTCCTGTGTGAACCTTAGTGAAGAAGAAAGACCTTTCAGAGTAGAGTATTGTGGAGGGATAATAAAAGCTTTGAGAAAAATGAGCTCTGAATAAAGGTAAAGGACTGGAATTAGTCAGATTAAAAGAAAACTGGGGCCGGCCGAATGGCGCAGTGGTTATGCGCTGGCTTGGGAAACCAGCAGCTTGGGTTCGGGTCCCACATATGAGGGCCAATGACACTGCTCTCAAAAAAAAAAAAAAAAAAAAAAAAAGAAAACTGGAAAGCAACTTAGTAACATATAAACTTATTATGGCCACTACTTTTTATTTATTTATTTCCCATTCCTAAACAAGCCTAACTCATTTCCCATCCTGTTTGGTATAAACACAAGGTAAGATTTTAAGTGAGAAAATCTGGATGAAGATAAATGAGAGAAGGAAAGATAAAATGAAGACCCAGACAAGCTAGTATACAAAATGCAGGTCAAAAGATCTAATACTTGTTGGAAGTGGGCCTCTAACTGAAACTCAATTTTAAAAGGTAATGCATATGGTCACTATTCATAATATCCAGAAGACACAAGCACACCAGTTCAGAAGAACAACTATATCTATTAAGACACAAAATCTCTCTCTCTCTCTCTCTCTCTCTCTCTCTCTCTCTCTCTCTCTCTCTTTTTCTCTCTTTCTCTCTCTTTCTCTCCCCTCCCTCCCCCCGCCATTCAGGGAACAGACTGTGCTATGAATTGCACAATACCACCAACCACACCCCCCATAACAGCCA
Source organism: Aselliscus stoliczkanus (assembly GCA_033961575.1). Lineage (NCBI taxonomy): Eukaryota > Metazoa > Chordata > Mammalia > Chiroptera > Hipposideridae > Aselliscus > Aselliscus stoliczkanus. Next base: position 48,212,669 of record CM066734.1, read on the forward strand.
CCATAACAAGTTTTATGAGACTATGTTTGAAAGCCTCCTTCAGTGTAGGTTAATGGCATGAGGCCTAAGCACAGCTCAGGTCAAAAAAGTACTTTCACGAAGAACTAAAATTATTTAATAGTGTTTATCTCCACAAAAAATAGACCAACACCACTATATATGTATGCGTATATACATATACATTTTCATACACACACACACACACACACACACATACACACAATGTACTTTTAGGTATTAGATTAGGAACACGAGTGAAAATACAGTCAGGACTTTCCAGTAGTAGAAACAGTGGAATGAACTTCTTGAAAGTTCTATTAATAGAAGGTTTAAGGTAAATATCCTCCGCCAGATGCACTGTGACAGCTGGGCAGGCCTCTGGATCCTATTCTCTCATTTTAAACTATTATTCTGTGAAGCCCGTATGGATACTCGTTTCCATCTTATAGATGGAAAAAGTCATAAATAGAGTAAGAAATTGAAAAGAAGTCTGCCAAGGTGACCTTCAAGTCAACAGTCCAGCTTGAACTATAATTCCACTGAGTTCAGTCAGTTCAGCTGTCTATTGCGTGCCTGTGTGGTAGATGCCACAGGGGATTCAGAGGTGAGTGACACAGACCCTGACCTGAAGAATATGTGATGTGGCCTAAGAGAATATATGAAAGAGATGCAGAAATGGGAAGGAAAAAAACATTCCTAGGATATCAAGCAGAGTCAAACAAGTGCCTTAGTGAAGGCATTGAGTTCTAAGACATCACATCCTTTTGTGAAGGCTGTCGCTGGCAATATGCCTGTAAGAAAAAGTAGAAGATGGGCAGATGGAGATGGATTAGGAAAGGAAGAGCAGGACAGATGGCAAAGAGATAGTGGTAACACATGGTACATTCTCAGGGAGCATCAAGGAGCCACATTTGGTTAGAATGTTTACACACAGAGGGAGAGGTGGGAAGTAGGCTGAGACCACATGGTCTTGAAGGGCATGGTGAAGAGACTGTATTTAATGTGGTGGAAAACGGCTCAAGGCTTTAGATCCCATTATCACACTTGTTGACCAATTCATTCATCTTTATAATCTTTATAAATGTATCATGTCTACCATAGGACATATCTTTTAAAAAGAAAAAAACTGAGACAAAACTAATTGAAAAGAATCCGTATTATCTACATCTCTGCATGAAAGTATGATTCCTGCAGAGAAGAAATCTGTTTAGAGCAAATGAGTATCTTCCATTATCTTTACTTAAGTACAGTCTCCTTGATAAGAACATGTTTCTAAAGATCACACTTCACAAATGCACAAACTGTCCTAATTATAATCATTCCAATGCTCTGTGGAGACATCCATGCACTAAAAACCTTGTCTCTGACACAAACATTCTAGATCATATTGATGTCTCAGTCGAAACTTACCCAACCTCAAGCTTCAACTTCTATCATCTAAAGGATACATTTTGTATTTTAAAAACGTTTGTATAATGGTAATGACTGCCATTGTCCAATAATCTGACCCATGTCTTTTGCTCTAGGTACACATGCAAACAGGAAATTTATAGTAACAGGAAGTCTCAACAGAGATGCTCTTATAACAAACTCCACAAATTAGTAACATTTCAAACTATTTTGTTTTGTTTTTTTCAATTGCAATGAAAGCAGAAAATAATAGAAAAATATCCAACTGGAGAAACAACTAAAATAAATGTAAATGATCTGCTAAAGAAACTACTTGTCTCTAGAACATAGCAATATGAGAGTTTAAAAAGAAAATTCCTTTGGGTCCTAAACTAGTTTTGCTCTCAGTATAGTGGTGATGAATTTGTTTGTTGCATTAAGTCACATTCGAGAGTAACAATCAGGCCAAAATCTAACTATATTTTATAGTCCTTTTTTTCCTCATTTAAATTTTAGAATTTTTCAAGACATTAATACTACTTTCTCCTTCGCTATTGTTACCAAACTGTTCTCAATCAGTTTAGGATATAAAATATAAATGTACAATAACATAGAGATGATTTGATATTATAAAATTTAGAATAATTCTGAGCTAATTTTTCTAAATATTGGTGTTGTATGTAGTATGTAGTATGAGCAAATATCTTTCAGATATGCATAGAGTACATTCAATCCTAAAATTTAATTCATGATCATGGACTTTTAATAAAGAGTTATTTAAACTTATATTCTTGGGAATTCCAAGGTATTTTTTTAAAATAATCTCTAACAATGATGCAAAAGAGGGGATTTGGTGTTTTCTACTGTACTTATTATACCACAAGGATGTAGTCAAAGTGTAGGGCTTTTTCCATGAGGGAGGGTGAATGAAAATTTAGTTAACTTCAATGAAAACAAAAAATATAATAAATTCTCATTATAGTAAATTGCCACTCATTTATAAAAGCTGAAATACAGGGAAAATATAGTGCATATAAGAAAAACAAAATATTGAGGATCATTAATCTGAGAGATCTGGGGAAGAATGGCAAGAGAAGAAATTCGCAGTTTCTCTGCCCTCTGGTGTCAATAAAATCAACTGCAGCTTGGCTAAAGTAATGCATAATGAAATGTTCCTGTTATGAAATCAAATTTCCCCCTGCCAAAATATCTGCAATAAAAATCTTGATTGCTACATGCCAAATTTCAAGACTGTTGAACTGTTTTTTATTTACTGCGCTGAACTTTTAGCTAGACTATTTTACAAAGGAAACTGTATTTTTTTCTTCAATTTTATTGCTGTATTTTATATATTTAGTAGGCTATTTAATTCCAAGATTATTTTATAAAGCTACATGTAGACTGATACCCAGAAAAGAAACCACTTCAGTTTGTAATGAAGCTCTAACAAAATTGTCAAAATATTTAAAACTATTTCTTTTTTACTCAATCCCAAAAATATATGAGTTTTCAGGGTAGTTTACCACCAGAAATATTGCATTGGGTTATAATACCTGAACATTTATGTTGAACAATTTAGGCATTTCGTATTTCCCAAAGGAAAGCCTTTTAATTATCTGGCCAATTTTAGAGTGGAATGTATTTGAACTTCAACTTGAGAACTTAGAAGAGTAAATTATATATATATATATATATTCTGGTCTCAGTAATATGTTATAAATTTAAAAATTCAGAAAAAATAAACATGTGCTGACCTTTCTTTCATTTTTTTGTTGTAAATGCAATATTTACTTCCAGTGCCAAAGAAGTTTTCAAATAAACAACTTGGGATGTATTTTGTCACACACAACACTCTAACCCCCTTTGGGATTAATTAAATTGCTTACATGCTTAAGAGTATTTATTTATTCCATGAATAAGCCAATGAAAATTACTGTTGTTGCACCTTTTAATATAAATGTGTTGCTTCCTGGACAGGTAAAAGTCAGGTTTTTTCTTTAACCAATGAAAAGTATCAGAGAAATAAACAGAAGTTATGATGTAAATAATCTACTGATGTAAAATATATCTACTGATGCAAATAATACCTAGACAAGAACGACCTATGTATGCAGAACTACATGTGACAAAGACAAATCATCATCCAGGAAATTTGCATTTTATTCACAGCTTTAAATGTTGTCATCCTGTTGCACACCGCCCCAGCCCCCCACCCCCCACCCCACGCCTCCAATCATGAGTTGGAGCGGAGTCAGAAATTCGCTTTCTCTAAGAATTGACACCAGGGGCAGATACAGTGATTTGGATACCTTCCAGTTTTCAGCTTGGTAAAATTTCATTCAAGAGCCTCCTTCAGGATTCACCTCGCCCGGAATCCCCAGGTGCCCTCCTTAGCCTTCCATCTGCCCCTCTCATGTCTGACATTGGTGGACGCAGGTATACTTCCAAAGGAATCATTATATCCTTCCCCCCCAGAACTAAAACAAAACCTTATTAGCCTAACCAGAAAGTTTGTTTCCTTTTCTTTGCCAAGTTTTCTTCTCCCTGTCGCCCCTCATTTCATCTCCTCTCGAAGTCCACCCGAGTTCACAAATTTCTGCCAAGGTCTCTCTCAATCTCTCTCTGCCTGTTTCTTCACTTTCTTCCTGAGGGGCAGAAATGGGGAGTAGGCGCTGGCTGGCAGCAGGCAGGGTCCAGGGAGGCAGCTGGATCTCCGGCTCAGCAGCGCCCCTCCCAGAGCAGCCGCAGGCGCAGGGCTGCATCGCGGACTCCGCGCTGCCCGGGGGAGCGGCTCCCGGCTGGACGCGCACCTGGCTGGAGAAGCCGCCAGAGCCGGAGGCGCTGCCCCTGGGAAGATGCGGAGGCTGGGGCTCCGCGCGGGGGCAATGTCAGGGCACTCGGAGGCAACCCGGCACGTTCAGGCCTGTTTGCGAAGCCGGCCGGCGGAGGACAATGGGACCAGGGGTTGGTCGCCAGAGGCGCGCCCGCCCCACTTCTGCCACCTCCTACGCTCCCTTGCGCCCCGCCGCACCTACTCCGCCCCACTTCCAGCACCGGCTCAACCCCAGACACCCAAAGGGAGCTAAGGTGGGGATCGACGGGGGGGGGGGGGAGGTGCGGCCCCTGGGAATTTTCTCCAGCTGAGGGGAGCCCTGCAATTCCCAGCTGGTCACAGCTCCCATTAAACACTCGCTTCGTTTATCTCCGCAGCCAGGAAGGAGGGAAGCCGGAGATGAGGCGGCCCAGGAATGCCGGCTCCTGGGTGTGATATCCACAGAGGAAGGGTTGCTCTCACACCAGCGCCCACTCTGGAAGACTTGGGGGAGACAGTACCACCCCCTGGCGCTCAGGTGAAGCAAGCCCGAATGTTCAAGAAAAACCCTAGTCCCCTCCATCCTTCGCTAGCCAAGCTCTTGTCCCCATTACGGAAAACCGAGTTTACCCGAAAAGCAATTGCAGTAACTTTCCGAAGAGAGACTGATGAAGTGGGGGGTGGACTGAGAATGGGGGCAGCAGAGAGGTCTACAGCTGAGCACAAAATCAACAAGCCCAAGTGCATCTTACCATTGATTTGGTTTCCAGGCTCCCCTTCAGTGAACTGAAACCGGTCCATGAAAAAGTGGCAAAGTAACACAACTCCTGCAGCGGCCAGGTCGGCCCTCGGGAACCTCGCCATGCCGCCGCCGAGACCTCCCTCCTCCTCCCGCCAGTCCTTCCCTGGAGCCCTCTGTTCCCAGTGGGAATGGGGACCACTGGCTGAACGCTGCGGACAGGTCTCGGCTGGACCAGGAGGCCTCTGTAAATTTCGCTGGGATCTCACACCCGGGAGCCAGGAAGAGGAAGACGGGAGTACAGGGGGGAACGCAGTCCACTCCGGACCTCCGGGTCTCTCCTCGCAACTTGCCGCAACGCTCGCCGCCTCACCCTGGACACAGAACCACCACCGCGGGGAGGAAAGACCACTTGCAGCTGGGGCTCGCAAACTCTCCCTTCCGCACAGGCAGCGCCACCCGGGTGCCTGCAGACGGTGACTTCCGAGCCCCCGCGATGCGCTCCACTGGGTTCAAAACAGCTCTAATTCCACAGCCAGCGTGGGTGCCTCCTCCAAATCCAACAGGACTGTCGGCTCCGAAGGAACTTTCCCCAGTCTTGGGACGGCCCTCGCGGGAGGCTTGGGTTTACGGGAAAGGGGTTACTGTGGACTGGCGAAACCCCTCCGACAAGTTTTTCTTCTTTTCTTCGCCCGACGCCGGGCGCGCGTCCTTTCTCGCAGCTGGAGGGATGGATGGGCAGCCCCAAAGAGCTGAGCCCTGGGAAGGCTCAGGCTGCGGCAGTCTGAGGTCCCAAGGCAGGGGGAAAAAACTGTTTACAAAAATAGAAGGAAGAGGAAGAAGAAAGAAATCTGGAGAGAAAAAAAAAGTCAGGCTGAAACCTATTGGGAGAGGTTCCTCCTAGCTAAGGAGGAGGTGGCCCCAAGCCCTACCAAGCCCCGGAGTTTGGTGGCGGAGGAGGCGCCGCCGCCGCCGCCGCGCTCCCCCGCGCTCCTGCTCCACACTTTGGGGAGGGAAGGCAGCTCGCAATTTGCCAGATCCGCCGCTGCACCCTCCTCCCTCCTCCCTCTTCCCTCCCACTCGCTCCTCCAGCCTTTTACCACCTTCCTCCCCGAAACCGGCAGCTACCACCGACCTGTCCAATGGCTGCACTTTCCTCCGGGCTGGCAGAGGAGTCGCCGTGAGATTAAACCCGGGGAGCAATGCAAGGGGGAGTGAGCGGGCAACTCCAGCCCGGCGCGCCCCCGGCAGGCGGCGGCCCGGAGCGCCCGGAGAGGCGGCGAGAAAAGCGAGCCCGGAGGGTAGGGCAGGACGCCTCCGGGTGGCCATCCCTGCGCCCGGCTTGCCCCGTGCAGCCCGGCCAGCGGCTCCCACACCCTCCGGGCCCCCGGGCCGCCTTCGCGCCCAACTGCGGGGAATCAGGGGAATCGCGGCCCGCCGGCGGGTTCTTCCTGGGCGCTAAGGAGTTAATTACAGTTCTCCATTCCCGGGAGAGCTTGTGTGGCAGTAGTTGGGGTGTGAAGGAAGCAAACCAGAGCGGGTTCGGTTACTGACCCCGCGAAGCCCCTGCGGACCCCAGACCCACGAGGCGGGTGGAGGAAGGTAGCTCTGGGCAAAGCGGTCCCACCGCCACAGCTGCTTTGGAAAGTGTCAGCTGGAGGAAAAGCTAGAGTTTAAAGAAACAGGAGGCCCACCGAATTTCCTGCGGGGGCTTTAACAGGCGTTCGCTGGCTAGTTTGTTTTTGTTTTTTTCCCTGCTCGGGGATGTGCTTTAGCGTTAACCCTTTCCACCCCTCTCATTAATTTACATCTGATGTTGCAGTTAACCCCATTTTAAAGAGATAAATACACAGAAAGAGAGCAAACCATATTGGTGAAAAGTACAGATTCTAGAACCAGACTTTGCTGAAATTCTACCTCCCCGGCCAAAGTGCTATATGACTTTGAACAATTTCCTTAATCCCTTAGTGCCTTGGTTCCTCAGCCCCCAAACGGGGAGGATTGTAGTTAACACCCTTATGGGTTGTTGTATTGGATTAAATGAGTTAATACTGCGTACTTAAAGGACTGAGATCAGCATCTGGCACAAAGTACACAACGTTATGTTTCTTCAATTAAGAGAGAGAGAAAAGAGGGAGTCTTAAATCAAATGGAGATTTCACTTCAGTGTTCTAAGTACGAAAGGTTCTGTTAACCTATTCTTGTCCACTCTGTTCCATGCTCTGAGGAGTTTATGGATGTCATAATTTTATCACAATACCCACTGGAAGTGGGTCTGGAGAATCAAAGTACTCTGCTAGTTTGATGCTGAAAGAATGGCTCTGTCATGGTTACTTAGCTGGTGAGAAGGAAAACGGGAGTGTTACATGTTTTCCCCAATTCAATATTCAATTTGATATATATATATATATATATATATATATATATATATATATATATATAAAATATAATATATATTTCAGAATTATATGTAAATATATACAGACATACCTAGAGAGAGAGAGAGAGAGAGAGAGAGAGAGAGAGACATGTCATGCATATACACTACTTTATTATGCCAATATCCTTGCTCTTCCAACACGTTCATTATTTCCTCCTCATTACACTTAGGAAAACTGGCTGTCATTTCTGCTCAGTGAAGAATTTTAACTTCTATGTAACATTATATCCAAAATGTGAGTACCTAGGAGATTATCTGTGTGACATTAAGTTGGAAAACTGAGTCTTCTTATCAAAATTTGTCCTTAAATTGATGGGTTTGGGTTTTTTTGCTTTTTTTTTTTTTTGTCTGCATCCCCAGTGAGGTCATTACTTCATGAACCTGAAATAAGAGGACCCTCACCAGACCCTCACCCGTTACCCCCTCGATGCTTTTTTACGGGAAATGTACTGAAACTTCCCCTTAGCCTGCCCAGAATGGATCCACCCCTTATCTATCTCCTAGTCAAATCACCCACACTAACTATCCCTTATGCAGCACCAGACATTACACAAGCTAACCACTGCCTTTTTTGCTTCTGTAATATGCTCCGCTTACAAACCAATATTGAAACTCTGAAAAATGTAAGAAACCCCATGCAAACTGCAAGAAAAACAGTTCGCAGTTTTTGCCTTTACCCCGCTTACTCAGGGCTGTGAGTTCTGTTTAGGGCATGAGCCTACTTGCAGCCGCCGTCTAACAAACTCCAAATTTACTAAAGATCTTGCTTTGGTTTGTCCTTGATTGCTGGGTTCAACAAATCTAGGTGGAAAGCTTCCTAAAACATTCTGTGAAACTCCAATTCCTATTATACGCAAAATTATGGGGAACCCAAAGGAGCCATCTCAAGAAAACATCTCTTCTTGAATCTTGGCTAATTAAAAGTAGGGTATGTGGAGGCTTAAATGATTTGAGTTTGCCATACATTGTACATTTCACCACAGTTGAATTATCTATTTCAATTTCTTGGAGAGAAATTAACGCGGCTTCATGGAAAAAGTCTCATCTTCCATCTGATTTTGGAGAAGAGTTATTGAGTGAGGTCTTTCTATTTACTATAGTCATAAGAACTGAATTGCTGTTCCCCTCCCTCCTCCCATCCGACACACACAGGTTTAATTGTAGCTATCCTCACAAGGAACAAAGGAATCAGGAATCACAGAGAAGTAGGACTTGAGGTCTTCCTCCATGACCAAGGTCTGGAATTCACAGATACTCTATCCTTTAAGATCTTAAGGTTGTATCTCAGAATCATTCTCAACAACAACAGACCTCTGGGCAGACATTAGCACCTGAGCTAATGTCTGTACAGATTTCAAACCTGTTTGCAACCCTTATCTACATCAACTTTCAGAGGTTTTTAGACATTCCAAGTGCAGTACTATCTGTATAAAGGTAATTACAATTAGCCATATCTAACACTCCCATTGCTGGGTTTCCAAGGACCTGTCTTGAATTGAAACTTGGCTAACAGGATACTCAAAAAAACATTATGCCCACTTGGAAGAAGAGAGATGCAATACAGGCTGTGGAGTACTTAGTATTTATTGTAATCTTTTAAAAATTATTTCAGGACATAGTTTTTGTCATTTTAATAGGATTTGTTAAAACTTTCTACAATTGCCATCAGATAAAGGGACAATTGCTGTTAGTATTGCTGTATTCAGTCCTAAACTAAGATTATGACTTCTTCCTCTGGGTCTATGGCATTTCCTCTCCCTCCTCATTTGATAGGACTAATTTTTGACCTCTGGTATGCAATTACAGGACTCATTTGTTCATCTTGACTGACTTCTCTCAAAATCAACTTAGATTTCATTATACTATTGATGGATGTTTCAGCTTTTTGCTCTTTTATAGTTTTGGGGGTTTTTTTGTTTTTGTTTGTTTGTTTGTTTGTTTTTCAGAAGGCAGTGTCACTGGCCCTCATATGTGGGATCCGAACTGCGGATGCTAGCGTCCCAAGCCAGCTCTTAACCACCACGCCATTCGGCCAGCCCTGCTTTTTTTATAGTTTTAAGTATAAATTTTATGAATAGCATTTTGAGTCAAATAAGCATTTTTTAAAAAATTCACATAACAACTAGTATGACTTTTTTTTACAGGAACATTTAACAAGCAAGAATACTTAATGCCTTTTATCCTCATATCAATGCTACATTTACTATGTAGATGAAATTAACAATTTAATTATATTTGGCTCATTCATAATGAAATAATATATTGCATTAAAATGGCATTTGTTTATACTGCAGTCTTTGTGACTCTTGATAAGCTAAAGCTTTTTTTTTTTACCAGTAAACAGCAAAGTAGAAAAATGTACAACTCAAAATAGTAGAAAACAAATTATTAAAGTGGAATTGTACACTCGGTAAAAGGGTAGAGGCCTTATCTTACATTTTAAGAAGCAACAATGTATAGTAGAAAACATAGACTTATTCCTCAATTATATTCAAACATAAGTTCAACTCCTTCGTTTTTCAAGGAAAATGGGCACATGCTCAGCAAGCACTTAGTGAATTACTAAAGGAAAAAAACACATTAAGAATATGCTGCGCAGCCTAATAATGGGGCACATGCAAGGGTCTGGCAATGCTGGTTGTCGCAGACACCACTGTCAGCCTTATAGCCCATCCAGATCTGTCCAAACTGATAAAAAGGGTCTCAACCACACGGAAATATACGTCTCCTAAGTGTGGGCCCAGGGCAGAAATGGTACTTCCGCAGAGCCCCTGGTGGTGGCTATCACTCCTGGGGCAGATGGGGGTGGGGGTGGGGCTGGGGCTGGGTTAATTGGCGCTTCACCATGGTGGCTAATATTTAGCCCTGGTGGCTCCCACTGCATTTCCTTTCCTCATCTTGCATTCATCTTGTTTTCCTTTTCTCTCTTTAAAATTTTAAGTCTAAATTTCCTCTTTCATCTTTAGTACATGGATTTTTATAATTCACACAACTTAAGATTCACCCCTTTAAAGCATACAATTCAGTGGCTTTTAGTATATTCACAAGGTTTTAAAACCAAAACTACCATCTAATTACAGAACACTTTCATCACCCCAAAAGAAACCCCATCCTATTAGCAGTCACTTCCTATTCCGCTATACCCCCAACCCCTAGCAACCACTAATTTACTTTCTGTCTCTATGGATTTGCCTACTTTGGACATTTCCTATAAATAGAATCATATAATATGTGGCTTTTTTTATTTTTCCTTTTATGGATTTTATTGGGGAATTGGGGGAGGGGAACAGCGTTGGGGAATCGAGGAAGAGGAACAAACAAGTTGTGCTTTGGTTCTTCAGTCCAGTTGTAGAGGACATCATTTCACTGGCCCATGTTGGTATTATCATTGTGCTCTTCTTGGGTGAGGCAGTCACTTGCCAACCATTGGACAACCGCTCACGGTAGCTCATGGCACCTCATGAAAGCTCACACACTGCCGGACGGCCCCACGGCAGCCTACACCATTGCCAGCCACTCAAGGCAGCCCAGCTCCAGGTAGAGCTGTTGTTCACCATCTTAGCTGTACAGGGTGCAGCATCACTGGCCCTCATGTGGGATCTGAACTGGGGCCCTGCTGCTCAGAGCTGGTGTCCCAAGCCAACTCCTAACCAATGTACCACTTGGCTGGCCCTATATATGGCTTTTTGAGTCTGACTTCATTCACTTAGCATCATGTTTTCAAGGTTCATCCATGCTGTAGCATGCATCAATACTACATTCCTTTTTAGTACCAATCATATTCCATTGAATAGATATATTACATACAGGGTCGAACAATTAAGTTTGCAAACTTGTTGCAACAATGTCACTAACCTTTTTTCATATCAGAGGGATTATTCATATGAATTTGTATCAACTGGACAAACAGCTAACCAAGTTTACTATTTGGAAGTGCTGAAAAGGCTGTGTGAAAAAGTTAGATGACCTCAACTTTTCGTCAACAATTCATGGCTCTTGCATCACAACAATGCACCAGCTCACACGGCACTGTCTATGAGGGAGTTTTAGCCAGTGAACAAATAATTGCATTGGAACACCCTCCCTATTCACCTGATCTGGCCCCCAGTGACTTTTTTCTTTACCCAAAGATAAAGGAAATATTGAAAGGAAGACATTTTGATGATATTCAGGACATCAAGTGTAATATGACGACAAGTCTGATGGCCATTCCAGAAAAGGAGTTCCAAAATTGCTTTGAAGGGTGGACTAGGCACTGGCATCTGTACATAGCTTCCCAAGGGGAGTACTTCAAAGGTGACCGTAGTGATATTCAGCAACGAAGTATGTAGCACTTTTTCTAGGATGAGTTCGAGAACTGAACGGTCCGACCTCGCATTTTATATCCATTAGTTGATGGACATTTGCATTGTTCCCACTTTTTGCATATCAGGAATAATGATGTTTGTCATGTACAATTCATGCAATTTGCGTGGATATGTGGATGATATGATGACTGTTTAACTTTGTGAGGAAATGACAGTTTTTCCAGTGTGTGTATCTTTTTACATTCTCCACAATGTATGAGGGTCCCAATTTCTCCTAATCCTCACATACGCTTCTTATTTTCCATTTTTAAAATAATTATAGCCATCTTCATTGGTGTGAAGTGGTATCTCATAGTGGTTCTGACTTACTTTTCCTTGCTGACTGTTGATATTGACCCTCTTTTCATGTGCTTACCGGGAATTTATATATCTTCTTTAGACAACTGTCTACTCAAACTCTTTGCCCCTTTTAATTAGAATAAGGTTGCTTTTTTTAATCGTTGAGTTGTAAGTGTTCTTTATATATTATGGACACTAGACTGTTATCAGATATATGAACTGCAAACATTTTCTCCCAGTCTGTGGGTTGTCTTTTCACATTTTAAAATAACTTTTTTTTTGTGAAGATTTGATTGGCTTTATTAAGCAATTCATGGATTGGACAGCCTCCCATCTAGCAAATAGAAGGGCACTCCCTCTTTTCACTTTCATAATGTCCTTTTATGCACACATTTTTATTTTGATTAAGTCCAATTTATATATATTTTTATTAGTTTTTTCTGCTTTAGGTGTCATATATAAGACACCCATGTCTAATCCAAGGTCATAAAAATTGACACCTATGTTTTCTTCTAAGAGTCTTCTATTCATTTTCTTTAACAATCTGTATACAGTCTGAGGAAGGGGACTAAAACTATTAACTTGCATGTGGATATACAATTACCTCACCATCTGTTGATAAGATTATTGTCTCATTGAGTGAACTTGGCATCAACATTGAAAATCAATTGGCCAAATGCATATGTGTTTATATCTGAACTCTCAATTCTAACCCATTGATCTGTATGTCTATCCTAATACCAGGACCAAATTGTTTTGATTACTGTGCAGAAATGGTAGGTTGAATTTTGATACTGATGACATTTAATCTGTAAGTTAATTTGGAGACTTTGCCATTTGGCAATATTAAATTTTGCAATTCACTTATATGGAATGCCTTTCCATTCATCTAGGTCTTCTCTAATTTCTTTTAAAATCGTTTTGTAGTTTTCAGTATACAGTCTTACACTTCTTATGTTATATTTATTCTTAAGTGTTTTATTCTCTCGAATGTGTTTATAAATAGAATAAACAAGATACCTTCTATACTAGTTTGTTTAGTGTTTTAATCATGAATGGATGTTGGATTTTGTCAAATTCCTTTTTCCGCGTCTACTGATATGACTATACATTTTTTTCCCTTTATTCTATTGGCATGGTGTATTACATTGATTTTGATATTTTGAACAAAACTTGCCTTTGTGAGATAAATTCCATTTGGTAATGGGAAATACCCCTTTTACTAAGATTGTGAACTCAATTTTCTAGTATTTTTTGAGGATTATTGTAACAATATTTCTACAAGATATTGGTCTTTTCTTGTGATATTTTTGTCCAATTTTGGTATCAATATAAAACTAGCCAGTATTCCCTCCTCTTCTATTCTTTGGAAGAGTTTAAAGAATTGGTATTCATTCTTTAAATATATTTGGTAAAACTCGCCAATGAAGCCACCTGGTTCTGGGATTTTCTTTGTGGAAAGTTGTTTTGATTACTAATTCAATATTTTTACTTGTTATTAGTCTGTTCAAATATTCTGTTTCTTTTTTAGCTTGTTTTGTTATTTTGTGTCTTTCTCAGAATTTGTGCATTTGTTCCCTAATTTGTTAAAATACAGTTGTTCATAATATGCCTTTATAATCTTTTTTATTTTTTTGGTAGTTTTGGTGGTACTGTCTACTTTTTCATTTCTGATATTAGTGACTTCAGCTTTTAAAATAAGTCTTGATCAATTGAGCTAAAACTTTGTAAATTTTGATCAAAGAACCAACTTTTGCTTTTGATGACTTTTTCTATTGTTTTTGAATTCTATATTTTATTTATTTCCCTCTAATCTTTATTATTTACTTCATTCTGTTTGCTTTAGATTTAGCTTGTTTCCTTTTCTAAGTTCTTAAGGTGGAAAGTCAGGTTATTGATTTTAGATATTTCTTTTTTTTTTTCCAGCTTGAGATATAATTAACATGTAACATTATGCAAGTTTAAGGTGTACAATGTGATGATGTTATGCAAATATATACTGAGAAATGTTTACCACATTAGGTTAGTTAACACACCTTTCACCTCACACAATTATCAACTGTGTTGTTATTGTTATGGTGGGAATATTTAAGATCTACTCTATTAGCCACTTTCAGTATACTATATAGTCTTGTTAACTATAGTCAATACGCTATTCATAAATCCCCAGTTTATTCCTCTTAAACTGGAATAAACTGACCAATATCTCTTCATATCCCCTTCCTAGCAATGCCAATTCACTCTGTTTCTATGAATTCACCTTTTTTAGATTCTCTGACTTATTTCACTTACCCTGCCCTCAAGTTTCATCCGTGTTGTTGCAAATGGCAGAAGCAGGATTTAGTCCTTTTTTTAATGGGTGAATAGTATTCATTCATTCATGTATATCACATTTTGCTTTATCCGGTCATCAGTCAATGGATATTTAAGTTAGTTCTATGTCTTGGCTATAGTGAATATAGCTGCAATGAACATGGCCATGCAGATAACTCTTTGAGATGGTGATTTCATTTCCTTTGGATATATACCCAGAATGGGGGGGGGTGCTGGATCATTTTTAATTTTTTGAGGAACCTCCATACTGTTTTCCACAGGGGCTACACCAATTTACATCCCCACCAGCAGTCCACAAGGATTCCTTTTATTCCACATCTTCACTACCATTTGTATTATTACCTTTTCTATACAAGCCATTCTAAGAGATGGTATCTGGTGGGTTTGATTTGCATTTCCTTTATGATTAGTGATGTTGAGCACATTTTCATGTACCTGTTGACCATTTTCAAATGTTATTTGTTTTGTTGCTTATGATTTGTATGAATCCCTTACATGCTTTGGATATTAACCATTTATCAGATATATGGTTTGCAATTATTTTCTCCCACTCCATAGATTGCCTTTTCGTTGATTGTTTCTTTTACTGGGAAGAAGCTTTTTAGTTTGATGTAGCCCCACTTGTTTATTTTTCCTTTTGTTGCTTGTGCTTTTGATTTCAAATCTAAAAGTCATTGCCAAGACCAAAGAGTTTTTCCTCCATATTTTCATCTAGGGGTTTTATAGTTTCAGGTTTAACATATAAATCCTTAATCCATTTCCAGTTATATTTTGTGAGTGGTATAAGACAGGTGTACAATTTCATTCTTTTAAATGTAAATATCCAATTTTCCCAGCATTATTTTCTCGAGAGACTATCCTTTCCCCATTTAGTATTCTCGGTTCCCTTTCAAATATTAAGACAGTGTATGACTGGGTTTATTTCTGGGCTCTTGAGTCTGTTCCATTGGTCTATGTGTCTAATTTTATGCCAGCACCATAATTGATTACTATAACTTTGTAATATAGTTAAAAATCAGAAAGTGTGATGTCTCCAGCTTTGTTACTTCTCAAGACTGCTTTGGCTATTTGGAATCCTTGTGGTTCCATATGAATTTTAGAATTTTAAACAATCTAAATGATTGTTTTAGGATCATTTTGATGATATCATGGTTTTTGTCTTTCTACTGTGGTGTATCATATTTATTGATTTGTATAGAGTAATCATCACTGCATCCCAGGGGTAAATCCCATTGGATCATTGTGTGTGGACCTTTAAATGTGTTGAATTCTGTTTGCAAATATTTTATTGAGAAGTTTTGCAACTATATTCATCTGGGATATTGGTCTATAGTTTTCTTTTCTTGTAGTATTTTTATCTGGCTTTGGTACCAGAAAAAATGCTGCTCTCTTAAAATGAGTTTGGGAACATTCTCTACTCTTCAACTTTTTTGGAAGAGTTTGAGAAAAATTGCTCTTAATTCTTCTTTAAATGTTTTGTAGAATTCACCTATGAAGCCGTCTGGTTCTGAGCTCTTTTTGTTGGGAAGTTTTTGCCTAATGATTCAATCTCTTTACCTGTTAATGGTCTGTTCAGAGTTTCTATTTCTTCATGATTTAGACTGGGTGGTCTGTATGTTTCTAGGTATTTATTCATTTCTCCTAGATTGTCCAATTTGTTGGTGTACAATTGTCCATAATAGTCTTTTATGATTTTTTTGTATTTCTGTGGTATCACTTGTAAGTCTCTTCTTTCATTTATAATTTTGTTTCTGAGTCCTCTATTTTTCTATGGTTTCTCAATTTTTTTTATTTTTAAAAAAACAAAGTCTTATTTTTGTTCATCTTTTCCATTGTTTTTCTATTTCATTTATTCTTGCTTTTAACTTTGCTATTTCCTTCTTTCTACTCACTTTGGGCTTCATTTGTACTTCCTTTTCCAGTTCCTAGAGGAGTAAAGTTAGGTTATTTATTTGAGATCTTTTTTGTTTCTTAATTTAGGTGTTTATCGCTGTAACCTTTCCTCTTAGAACAGCTTTCCTTGTATCCCATGAATTTTAGTGTGTTGTGTTCCCATTTTCATTTGTTTCAAGATATATTTTGATTTACCTTTTGATTTCTTCTTTGACTTTTGGTTGTTCAGGAACGTGTTATTTAATTTCCAAACACTTGTTAACTTTCCAGTTGTCCTCCTTTTATTGAATTGTTACATCCCATTGTGGTTGCAAAAGATACTTCTTATAATTTTTTTTAAAAGATATTATTGGGGAATCGGGGAAGGGGAGCAGTGTTGGGGAATCGGGGAAGGGGAACAGACAAGTTACTGTCTTTTTGTTCTTCAGTCTAGTTGCAGAAGACGTCGCTTCACTGGCTCATGTTGGTATCGTCATTGCACTCTTCCCAGATGAGGCAGATTGGTCGCCAGCCTCTGGATGGTCGCTCACCGCGGCTATTGGCAGTTCACACTGGCTGCCAGCTGCTCACGCTGGCTGCCGGCCACTCACTGCAGCCCATGGCAGCCCACTGCAGCAGGGGCTGCAGCCTACACTGTCACTGGGGCTCCCACAGCCCAGCTCCAGGTGGAGGTGTTGTTAGCTTTAGGGGGGAGTGTCACTGGCCCTCATATGTGGGATCCAAACCAGGACCGCTGGTGTCCCAAGCCAGCTCTCAACCAATGCGCCACTCGGCCGGCCCCTTCGTATAATTTTAATCCTTTTAAATTTGCTAATGCTTGTTTTGTGATCTAACTTGATCTATACTGAAGAACATTTTGCGTGTGCTTGAGAATAATATGTACTCTGCTGCTGTTTGATGCAATGTTCTGAATATATCCATTAGGTTTATTTGATCTAAAGCATAGTTCAAATCCAGTGTTTCCTTATTGATTTTTTGTCTGGATGATCTATTCATTGTTGAAAGTGGGGTTTCAAAGCCCCCTACTATTATTGCATTGTTTTCTAGTTCTCACTTAAGATCTGTTAGTATTTGCTTAAAATGTTTAGGTGCTTTGACGTTGTGTACATGTGTATTTCCAATTGTTATATCCACTTGATATATTGACCCCTTTATCATACTGTGTCTTTCTACAGTTTTTGACACAAGTCTACATTCTGATATAAGTATATCCACCTTCTTCTCTTTTGATAGAATATTTTCCTTCCATTTTTCCACATAGTGCCTATGTGTATCTTTGAACTCGAAGTGAGTCTCTTGTAGGCAGTATATAGTTGAGTTTTGTTTTGTACTTTTTTGTTTTGCTTTGCTTTAAATCCATACATTCTATAACTTTTGATTGGAGGGGTCAACCCATTTTCATTTAGAGTAATTATTGACATGTAAGGAATTGCTAGTCCCATCTTGTTCATTGTTTTCTGGATGAAATGTATTGGATTGTTGGGGAAGTCATGACACATTTGTGTAATGAGAAACAGAAAAAATACGTCATGACTTTTCCGACAACCCAATAGTTCCTTTCTTCGTCTCTTGTTGTCTTCCTTTGTGATTTGATGATATTCCATAGTGATATACTTTGCTTCCTTTGTCTTTTCCTTGTGTGTATCTATTGTTGGTGTTTGCTTTGTGGTTATTCTGAAGCTTACATAAAACATCTTATAGATATAACAATGTATTTTAATTGTTACGTTAAATTGTATACAAAAAAATCTACCCTTTTGTCCCTACCTCAACATTTTATGCTTTTGATATCACAGCTTACATCTTTTTATATTATATATCCATTAACAAATAATTATAGCTGTCATTTTTAATACTTTTGTCCTTTAATCTTTATACTAGAGTTAAGTGATTAACACACCACCAAATTACAGTATTGGAGTACTCTGAATTTAACTATATGCTTACCTTTACCAGTGTGTTTTATGTTTTCACAGTTTTCATGTTATTAATTAGTGTCCTTTCATTTCAACTTGAACAACTCCTTTCAGAATTTCTTGCAAGGCAGGTCTAGTGGTGATGAACTCCCTCAGCTTTTGTCTGAGAAAGTCTTTATCTCCCCTTTCTGAAGGACTTTGCCAGATGAAATTTGGGTTGGCAGTTTTTCCTCTAAGGTGTTTGAATATATTATCCCACTTACTCTTGGCTGGTATGGTTCTGCTAAGCAATCTGCTTATAGCCTTTCTGAGGTACAGGTTGCTGGGGTGGAAGGGTGTCCCATGAAAGTTACAATCTTCTTTTCAATTGTACTTTTAAGATTTTTTTCTTTAATTTTGATAGTTTTATTAGAATGTATCTTGGAAAAGATCTTTGTTGTTTCTAGCCATCTCTAAATGGCTTTGAGTCTCAGCTTTGTTGTATGTATATACCACAGTTTGCTTATCCAGTCGTCCACTAACAGCCATTTGAGCCTATTTCAACAAAGACAATAATATACAATTAGGCCATATGTGTAATCAAAAATTGAGTTGGAAAAAAAATTATGTCAGCAAGTGAAAAGGAAATCACATTAAATGTAAATCCCTTAGAAGATATGTATATATTATAATGCATCATTTACAAGGCCAGTGTGTAGGTAAAATTGAAACTTTCATCTATTTACCTGGATATGGATAGAATACTTATTGGTGTCCAAAGTTTAACTTTTATCTGATTTTTTTTGTTTCACATTAATATGCTCTGTGTAAAAATATGTAATTATTCTCAACATTAAGATTCATAAAGCATAACACACACACCAAAGTCTTAATGACTACTTGATAATATATCCTTCATGGCACTGATTTTGTAAGAAGTATGTTTTGTTTTGTATCCAGTTAGTCTGGTTTTATCCTTTATTCTAATCTAGACTTTATTGTCACTTGTTTCCGAATTTCCCTAGCAATCTGGTTTCCCCCTGAAGGTCTCCTTTGCTTCCTTAAATGTTGCTTTAATTTTTTTCTTATTAGAGATTATATTTCTTTTACTAGTTTTTTTCTTTTATTTTATTTTATTCTCCAACAAGAAAATACCATAGAGTTGTTTTACTGTAAACATCACATTACTGCTAGGAAGGAAAATGAACAAAAACACAATCACAAATATGTACTGTTTACATTTGAGAAATGTTAACAATTTATCACAATTACAACAACCTTTATTAAGGAATGAGGGCCAAACCTCGCATGGGATGATTAAAATCAACGTACACAAGAGGCAGGGCTGCTCATGCAATATGATGCAAAAGCTTGAGAAGTCAAGAAAGGGTGTGGTGAAACTCAGCTGTACACCCAGTCACCTGAAACCTGACGGCTCAAGCAAGTCTTCACACATTCATATAAGCAGGCTAATGTCAACCACAGTCATCTCAGGTTTTCTTAACTGTGCCCCTTTTTTGGTCAGAATTTGGTAAGAGATCATATTCTCTTCACATGTCCTTAGCAGATCTGAACTCATATTTCTAAAGTTAAAGACTATTTCTGTTCCTTCTTATCTGTTAAATAAATATTAGATAAATTCTATTGCACTAGAAGAGGATTAGTAGATAAAAATGTAGGAAATTAGTTCTAATGGGCAATCTAATGGACAATTCCCATTTTAATTGAAAAGAATTTAAAATAGCTTTCAAATAAAGTTGATAGAGATGGTACATTCAAGTTTGATAAAAGATTCCTTTCACGATATTTTAAAACCAGGTAGATCTAGCCGGCATCTTTCAAGAGAGGAAGATGCAAAATCCTGGTTAGAAGACATTGGGTTCTAAAGGTCCAAGTCTGCCATTTAAAAGTTTTAACATAGAACAAATATCCCAATAGGATATATATTGTGATATATGTTATATAGTATATCAATACTTTAAGTTGCCAGGACAATCTAAAATAGCTTTTTCCTTCATAATACTACTGAAATTGTATTCATTCCAGAAAAAAAAGGATGTCAAAAGAGAAAACATAATCAATAGTATTATACATTGAGCACATACCTAAAAATGTCCTATTAATTAACCAGGAACAGAAAAGGGTGAAGGATATTTCATGAAAATATATGGGATGATATTATATCAATCTAATAAATAATACCATGACTACAAACCACTAGAGCAACAAAAGTAATCTTCAACAAAAAATATTCTACTTGGCTCTTTCCAAAGATTCCTGTTGAGTTTCTCAGGGTAAGGTATTTTCAGATATATAGAACGTTGTTGCAATGGTATTACAGTGGTAGAACATCAGCATTATTTAATTATGGCTGATTCATTGAAATATACAGCATTTGTTGAATTTCTGGAAAAAAAATGAAGGAACATTCAAATTCAGGTAATCTATGGCCTACTTAAAATGACAGAGAAATCACTGTATAATTTGTGTAATGAAAGGCAAATGGAAGCTTTAAAATCTCTTACAGCATCAAAAACTTTAATAAGTACTAATGTGCTATTGCTAATGAATGCCTTTTTTCATATAACTGGAAAAGTCTACTAATTTCTTAGTACTTAGAGGATTCCATTTATTATTAAAGAATCCAATAACTCATTTTTTTTTCTAGCTCTACAGAATTTGGTCTAACTTATTTTAGTACCTGTGTGTGTTTTCTTCTTGTGATTTAATTCTAGTTGTCCTGATTAAATCATTCATCATTTTTAGGGAGATTTTTCTCCTTATTGGTTTTTCACACTGCTTCACTAGTTTTGGCTATTTGCTACTTTCGTTTCTTGATATATCACTTTGGAAATATTTCAGTGACTTTCTTTTTTTTTTTTTTTTAAAGATTTTATTGGGGATTTGGGGGAGCGGAACAGCATTGGGGAACTGGGAAAGGGGAACAGACAAGTTGTTGTCCTTTTGTTCTTCCGTCTAGTTGTGGAGGACATTGCTTCGCTGGCCCATGTTGGTGTCATCATTGCGCTCTTCCCAGGTGAGGCAGATTGGTTGCCGGCCACTGGACAGCTGCTCACGGCGGCTCTTGGCAGCTCATGCTGGCTGCTAGCCGCTCATGCTGTTTGTTGGCCACTCACGGTAGCTTATGGCAGCCCATTGCATCCGGGGCTGCAGCCTATGCTGGTGCAGGCGACTCACAGCAGCCCAGTTCCAGGGTGAGCTGTTGTTCACCATGTTAGCTGTAGAGGGCGCAGTGTCACTGGCCCGCATGTGGAATCCGAACCAGGGCCCTGCTACTCAAAGCTGGGGTACCAAGCCAGCTCTTAACCAATGCGTCACTTGGCCGGCCCTTTGATGACTTTCTTATATTAAATTTTGTAATAGCATTTTAATTTTCATTTTAGTTTCAGTTCATTTTCCTACTTTTTATCCTTAATATTTTAAGTCTTTTCATCAGTAAACATGACTTAGGTTTTAAAAATTTGGATTTCCATATTTATTTGAGACAGTCAATAAAATAAGCAGGTGCCTCAAATAAGAAATCTTACTCCTATATTGTCATTATATAGCTTGCAAATATTTCATAACCCATAAATCCCATGACACCGAGGGGTAAGAGTTTTCTAATGTATTGGATTTAGAAGATCATTAGCTAGTTACTTTTCCTTGTTTTATGGACTCTGAAGTATATTGTATTAATCCTGAAAAGATCATTTAAGCTTTTCTTTTATGCAGCATCGAAAGTAAAGAGACATACTTTATAGGGATTGAGGATTAACTTTTGAATTTACTTGATCAAGGGCAACCAAGACCAAAGTCCAGACAAGAAACATTTTCACTACAAGACAGAGGACATACACAATATTTAGATATTTCCAAGTTCTCTACCTCTACTCAATGTACAGAATGCTTGAAGATATGAGGAACAAAGGAACTCCATGCTGGAGTGGAGGAAAGCACACTGAAAGATAAAAGAGGTTGCATTTTAAAGACTCAGAAGATTTTTGAAAACCTGTGAGGATGGAGCATGGTCTAAACAGAGATGCATATTAGCAAAAGATGACCATGTATAACTGACACGTGAAATTGTGTACAGAGACTTTCTGGGGACAGCACCAAAGAATGATTCCAGATAGAGAACAGAGATATATGAAAAACATCATGGAAGGACAGTCATGGAGTCACAACCACAGGATGACCTCATTCTCCAGTCCAAGTGATACCTCAGGATTCTGACATCATTAAATGACCACATGTCTTGTGTAGTCAATCTTGTAAACTGTAACACTGGGTCCAATGCATGATGGCAACTTGAATCAGTGTCTGAATGTTCATTTTAAGCATGACAGTACTTTATTTATTTATTTTAGCTGAGCCATCCTGCCACCTGTTGGCAGCTCAGTGGCAGCTCAGCACGGGCCAGGAATCAAACCCGTGACCCTGTTGATCAGAGCTCACTTCTTAACCAACTGAGCCACTCTGCCGGCCCAGCACAACAGTACTTTAGATAAATTTGATTCTCAACAGGATGAGCATGTTAGTACTTCCTGCAGGGCTAGAGGGTATTTGGAGGACAGGAGGATGTGGAGACAGGGGAAAAAAAAAAGATGCTATCATTTTGTATTTGGGAAACAAGGAAAATCTGCTTTTAAAAATACAAAACATAACATCTGAGCTAATGGGAATACAAAAGCAATTGATGATCCTTCACTGGGGCTGGGGTGCAGCTGCGACATGCTGGCAGAATCTTCACAAGAAAGGAAAGCAATTTTTATATTTCTTCAAGGAGGACATGGGAAAGAAAAAAAAGGAGGACATGAAATAACGCAGAAAATACTACCAGTGTTGTATAATGCCTAATCCAAGGTTGCCACTCAAGTGTGTGCACCAATCAGCCCTGGAGTAGCTTTGACTGACCTACCATCAAAGCAGAAATTGGACAAATTTAGAGATACTTAATCCATAGTTATTACCATCATTATGGGCAATTCCACAAATTACCAATCATCAGTTCAAAAGTAAGCTTCATGAGCTATACAAGAGATACATACGTGGCATTGTATTTAATTGACTATTAAAGAAGCTCTATAGAACAAACCTTAGAAACATGTAACATCAGCCCTTAAAGCAACATGCTAAGATCCCCTTAGAACTATCTCCATCAGCATCACCAGTTATGCTTGCTATGTATGACGTTTCTGATCCACACCCTTGCCTGGGATTTGGATTCAGTGAGTCTGAGTTGGGGTGGTACGTGGGAAACTAATTTTCTAAATAGCTCTTTAGGTGATTCAATGATGCAAGTCATCCTAACACTACACCTGGAAAACACTGTCTTAGAGTGAAGGGATGACAATAAAGATACTTTTTACCATACACAAGAGTACAAATGCCTTTTTTTACTATCTCATTTTTTTTTCATGGTAAATGAGAATAAGCTTAAAAGAAAAGGAAAGCTACATCAATAAAATAATACATGATATTTAAAAAAAACCCTCAAGATCTAAATTTCTGTATTCAGTCTTATTACTCAGACAGTAAAAAGGAGAAATTTAAAATTAAATATAAAGCACATTCCTCTAAGATTAAATCCATTTATGTAATGAGGTGTTATAATTCAGAATTTAGAAAGTAATAGCCAAGTTGAGGACAAGCCCATCTCGTTAAATAGCTCCTTCTTGGTTATGAGTGTCAGAGCATAAATTCTTTTTATTTTAAACCCATAGATTCATTTATACAGCTTTTTAGAGACATTTGTGGGAACTTTGCTCCCCTGTTTCATTAATCAGAATAGGTAAAAAATATCTATATGGGGCAGCTAATTATTCATACTCTTTTATTTTTTATTTATTTAAAGATTTTATTGGGGAATTGGGAGAGGAGTACAGTGCTGGGGAATCAGGGAAGGGGAACAGACAAGTTGCTGTCCTTTTGTTCTTCAGTCTAGTTGTGGAGGAAGTCGCTTCACTGGCCCATGTTGGTATCATCATTGCGCTCTTCCCAGCTGAGGCAGTCACTTGGCAGCCATTGGACAGCTGCTCACGGCAGTCACAACAGCTCACGGAAGCTCACAACAGCTCACGGCAGCTCACAAAAGCGCATGCCAGCTACTGGCCAGCCACACCGCAGCCTATGCTTTGCCGGTGACTCCCAGCAGCCCAGCTCCAGGTGGAGCTGTTGTTCACCATCTTAGCTGTAGAGGGCGCAACGTCACTGGCCCTCATGTGGGATCCGAACCGGGGCCCTGCTGCTCAGAGCTGGCGTCCCAAGCCAACTCCTAACCAACCCACCACTCAGCTGGCTCCATACGCTTTAATTTTTAAAAAGGGTATAATTTCTATCTCAGGAAAAAGACTGGCCCTTTAAATACAGATAAATCTCTCATTGTGTGTGTGTAATATACAGACAGACATCTATTCCTTTTGTTTGTTTGTTTGTTTGTTTGTTTGTTTGTTTTAAGAGGGCAGTATCACTGGCCCTCGCATGTGGGATCCGAACCCGGGCTGCTGGCATCCCAAGCCAGCTCTCAACCACTGTGCCACTTGGCCGGCCCCAGACATCTATTCTTTAATTATTCATTTCAAAATTTTAAAAATTTTTATTATTCAAATTAGTAAATAAACCATGTTTTTTGTAGTTTTGGGAAGACAGTATATATATTCTTGTGAAATATAAGAAATAAAATAAATATTTGTGTTTCAAGTATTACACAAACACTAGTTTTTAGACTTTTGCTCAAGATACTTCATAGAAATTTACAATATTTCTTAGGAAAATGTGTACTTTCCATAGTAGTAATTTGTATCTTGTGGTTCTTACAAAAATTATCTAAAAATTTATGCTAGAATATTTAGATTGACCAGAATAAAAGAACTATTCTTTTAAGTGAATCATAATGATTGTTTCAATGTAAACTGATAGTGTCACATATGTAATTTGGAATGCCATTTAAAAATTACAGATCAAGAAAATCTTATATTTGAGACTCTTTTATTTGGTGAGTCCAGTATGTCAAAATTCTAGTTTTGTGATTTCCTATTCTGGGAATGAATCTTCTTCCTCATAACTGAGCCATGCTCTGCTTAAGTAGAGGCTTGCCCGAATTATGGCCAAGCTAGACAAAGGGACCTATTCTCCAACTAGATTGTAAGTAGCCACTGTGACACCCTAATAAAATGGGAAAATTACAGTAAAGGAAACAATATCCTTTTCTTCTCGGTTCAGAACACAGGCCAATCTGACTGATTTGGGAACTGTGACAAAATTAGCAATGGCTTGTAAGTGCATAATTTGAAGATTTCATATGTTCAACTTATAGTTTGATACTTTGAAAGGGAGATAAAATAGGGAAGATCAAATGCATATCTAGAAAAAATAGCCATGACACTTTGTTATTCATTTTAGCCTTTTTCTTTCTTATTCTTATTTCTCTTAATGCTTATATTTGCCTTTCACTTTCTGTGAAGATTCCTATTCTTGAGTCTAAACATGCTTTTGTCATAAATAAGCTATAATTTATGACCTTGGCTATGTTTCTTCAAGTTTTTTGTTTTTTTTTTTAAGATTAAAAGAAAACGCTGGTGCTTGCTTTGTCAATATGTACTATACTAAAATTGGAGCAGAACAAAAAAGACAGCCAGTGTGCAAGGATGCCTCACACATTTGTGAATCGTTTCAGATTTGTCGGTCTTTGTGTCTTGGAAGAAACGGAGGTGGGCAAACGAATGGCAAAGGAGATTAAAGGGTGCTTAACCTCTACCACTTACATTTTATTTATTTTGCTATATAAAAACTACTGTTACTAAAAGTTAATCTTGATGTATGAACATAGTTGTATGATTCTCTCTACTCTCTCTGTATTTTAAAATATAAAAATCAATCATTATAGCAGTTACTCCATTTCCAAACCTAACAAAATGCTCAGAAATGCATGCCAAGATGTATTCATAAGTATACTCTCTTCAGCATCATTGATAGTAAGAGAAAATTGGAAACAATCTAAAATTTGAACAATACAGGAATGGTTAAGTAAATGATAATAGAATCATATGAGTGTAATGCATTTATTTGGAAATCTTACTTTCTGTATTAGTTTCCTATTGCTGCTGTAAGAAATTACCACAAATGTATTGGCTTAACAGGTCTAGAGACCAGGGGTCTGAAATGGGTCTCACTGAGAAAAATGAAAATGTTGGTAGGGCTGCATTTCTTCTGGGGAGAATCCTTTTCCAGCTTTTGGAGGCTACTGCATTCGTTGGTTCCTGGCCCTTTCCTCTTCGCATCCCTCCAACCTTGAGCCTCCATCCTCACATCTCCTACCACTGACTCTGACCCTCCGTCTTATAAAGACCCTTGTGTTTATGCTGTGCCTACTGAAATAATCCTGTGGAATTTCCTTATCTCCAGATGCTTAAAGTAATCACACCTGCCAACTCCCTTCTACCATGAAAAGTAACATATTCTTAGGTTTAGGATGAGGACATCTTTGGGTGGAGGTTGTTCAGCCTACCACATTATGTAAGCAAATAAGGACATGTGAATACTTAACGTGTTTAGAGCAGTGACCGACAAAAAAAGCTACCCTCAGTTGTAGCTTGTAAAATGCATAGGTGGATAAGCGAACTCACTGCTTTCACAGCCTCACCTAAGCCACTATCATCTCTTGCCTGGATGATTCTAATAGTTCACAGGCCTCCCTGCTTCTCCCCTTGTCCCCATCTATTCCCAGTACAGCAGCCAGAGTGATCTGTTTGAAACATAAATCAGATTGTGGTTCTCCTCTGTTTAAAACCCTACACCGTCTTGTCTCCCCATCTCACTCAGAGAAAAGCCCAAACTCTTGGGTGGCCTACACCACGTGCTCCCCTTAATGTGACCTATTTAAAAAAACCTTCACTTCTATTCTGGGCCTGCTTTACTGGCCCTTTATTGTTCCTCCTAATTACTAATCCTGTTCCCACCTCAGGGGCCTTTCATGGGAAGTTCCCCCTGCCTGGAACACTCTTCCCAGGTATGCATGTGGCTCACATCCTATTTCTTCAAGTCTTCATTCATGGATCACAGAGGCCTACCTACCCTGGCCACTTCATTTAACATTTCAAGCAGCCCACCATCTCTCTGCTCCCAATCCTTCTTACCCAGTAGTGCTATTTTTCCACAGCACATGGATGATCTTTCAGTATTCCAGATGCTTTATTTATTATGTTTATTTTCTCCTCCCCTACTGAAGTATAAATTCCAAAAGACAGTGAATGTTACAGGCTTTATTCAGTGATATATTTGCATTTCCTTGAACAGTGCCTGGAGCATAGTACACACTCAATAAATCACTGTTGAGTGAATGCATGAGGTCCTACTGTATGCCAGTTTCTGTCCTAGGGACTGAGGCGTCATTTCATCTGGAAATGTACCAGTTTCCCCTTTGTTGAATCTTCCTTTCAAGTTTCTGCCCAAATCTGCTCCACACAAGTCCCCAGGTTGAATGACACAGAAGAAAGCACTAGATGAGAAGCAGTAAGACTGGAAATTATTAATTAGCCTTGCTTTCTTTATGTACCATCCCCACCCTTACCACTCCTATACTTTTGTCCCAATTACAGGGTATTGTTTTACTGATGTCATGGAGATTAATTCAAATGCACGTAATTGTTAAATGTGGGTGCCGTGAAAAGCAAACAAAAAACAACTTGGCATAAGGGTCACAACTAAGGGTCATACAATAAACCAGTGGGAAATTAGGATGTCATTTTAAACATTGTATCATTTTGCACATACACAGGTTAAGATATACACATATATTCAGCTAGAACTGACTACAAAGCAAATTAGTCTTTCTCAAAAATTATTTTCTTTTTGACTATCATTTTCAAGTTGCATAACTACAAACCTCTCTCTGAAATACAACCTTCAGAACATAAGTTACATGAAGTCTTGACAGAGTCATCACGGGACCCCGGGCTGGGAGTTTTCCGTTTGATTTACTGGACAGCACACAGAGAGCTGTCTTTAGAAATTAAGCAAAGCAGGGACATCAGTTATCCGTAAGCAAAAGTTTTAAAACTGGGGGTTTATACTCTGCCATTGCCTTTCTCTATATCAAGTACTCGTAAGCTTTAGAAGGAACACACTGATGTTCCACCATTCCAAACTTTCATTGAAGTCAGAGAGTGTAAGGCTAGAACACACCAAACAGCTGACATGCAATTTCAACTTTCTGATCTCACCCATCAGGCTTCCCACAAATGAGATTAACAAAGACAGATGAATTGAATGTACTATTCCACCCAATTTTACTTTTTCTATTACAATGAACATTTTACTGAAATTATCAAGTATAAGTATTAAAGACAACTATATTTTAAAGATTCATTATAAAGCAAAACTTGAAGAAAATCAACTGTATGTGTACCATGGCCAGTCAGGTCCTCTCGGTAGTTTAAAACCCTCCCAAGACTGTCCCTTCACATTTTGTGAGAAAATACACATGAGTCCCAGTTTCTCCTCAAATACTTGAAAGCAATGTAATATTTCAAAAGATATCTGTTATTTTATGTATTTTTGCTTTTTGACAATCTATTAATCTTTCTTTTCCCATTATTTGAATAGAGGACTTCTTACAAATAAGATTTGGGAAGGCATCTATATTTTCTGATATGTTGGTAAATTCTAGCTCATTCCATAAACTACAGTTTAAGCATCTCCTAGTATAGACAATTTCTGATTTTACTCCCAAGTCAATAACGTGAGTGTTATCAGGGCCCTCACTGATGAGTGAACTACTCATCGCTCATCAGATCATTTGATAGGGAAATCATATCTTGCTTGAAGACAGAAAGTTAAAGTTTACATATTTTTTTAGCCCAGTCATTGATGTCTCTAAATAGCTGTTATTGACTATTTGTTTATGTTTCTATAATAGCTTCCATCAAAAGACCTGAGACCTAAGTGTAATGTATTAGTTATGTGTTCTGGAGCAAGCACCCAGTACATCTGAGCATCACTTTATCTGTGATATAAGATAATAATTCTTGTCTTACCTCACAGGGAGGTTGTAAAAATGAAATAACATGGAAGCATGTTGTAAACTCTCAAGCGACTAGAATTACAATGTTATTTTTTATTGGAGGTACTAAGTGCTTCGATAAGCATCCTCAGCTTAAGTGGAACTAAAAAGGCTCTTCCCCTCAACTGCTTCCACATTACCTTTCTTTAGCAACACGGGGCTGTGAGACACACAAAGACAAGTCTTATATGATTCCACTTATATAAGGTATGTAAAATAGTCAAATTCAAGGAATCAAAGACTAGGCTGGACAAAGAAATAAGGAGTTATTGATCAACAGGAATAAAGTTTGCTAAGATAAATCAACTCCAGGGATCTGCTGGACAACACTGTCCATACAGTCAACACTAACCTACTGCACACTTAGAATCTGCCAAGAGGGCAGATCTCATGGTAAGTGTTCTTACCACAATCAAGTAAAGAAAATTAAAAGGACCATATTATGTGATTATGATTCCATTGAGATGAAATATCCAGAATAGGCTATAGACACAGAAAGTAGATTAGAGGTTCCCAGGGCCTGGGAGGAGGGGGGAATGGGGAGTAGGTAGGTACAGAGCTTCCGGTTGGGGTGACAAAAATGTTCTTCATACCATTGTGAATGTAATTAATGCCACTGAACTGTACATTTTAAAAGGGTGAAAATGGTACCTTTTATATTATGTACATTTTACCACAATCAAAAAATAATGAAAATAGGGGTCGTGAAATTCCTTTTTCTCCCCCTAGATCAACAATTAGACCTTGAAAAAATCGTGGACATGCATTCACTCAACAAATATTTATTCAGTGCCTATTTTGAGCTGGCCTGATTTTGAGGATACCCCATATGGCTACTGTTTCCTTATTTGGGAAATACAGATATTTTAAGTAGACAGTCTCCACATTTCCTTCTAACTCTAGTATTAAGTCAGGAACTTCATAGTTTGATGTTGACTCTACTTAATGATTTTTGAAGAGGGAGATCGATGCCCCTACCTAGTTTTTGCCTCATTCTCACCTTCAGTATGTTTTTCACAATGGAGAAAACCACACTGATATTACCTCTGAAGTTCATGTTCGCCACACAGGAAAATGTAAGTTTATATCCTCTTTATCCTGATTATTCTGTAGACATCTTAACATCAGTACAATTCACACTGCACTTATCATGTCCCTTTACCACCCCTAAGTTTCTCCTTCTGGCTTTACTGTTTTTATCAATGCCAGTACAATTCTCCAAGGCCCCTTAGTTTCAGAAGTTTTTTGTTTCTGGTCTAATATTTTTTAACTTCTTCTTTTCATCCTATCACTAACATAGTTCCCCACTTTACAAATTTCATATTTCAGTCAGTTAATGTCTTGGGCCTGGATTATTTAGTTATCAGTAAATTACACTTCTGCCTATGATCCTTCTTCTCCATGCCATTGCCAGAATAATTTCCTGGAGGTCTTATGCTCTTCTCAGAAACCTTCACTGGAGTTCAGGCTCCTTACACTGTCATTCAAAGTTATCCTCTGTGTTGCCCTGCAAGTGACTGACTTGTTCTTTGTGCCAAAATCTGTATTCTTTCTGTCTGTGTTTATTTGCTCATGATATTACATCTACCCAAAATGTACAGCTAACTCCTTACCGCATCTGCACTTCTTATCCTAGCCATTCCTGAGGACCTAACCTATTGCCTTCATGAGAAAAACCTTAGAGCAAATGCAAACTTTCCTCTCCATGCCCACTGTTTTTTGAAAAACCAACAGTTTTCATGGCCATGATTTGCTTTTCAGAGCTCATATTTTATCTGTTTAATAATGTTGGTACTGAGCTCAGCACATTCTCAAATTGTTCTTATATCTTACAGTGGAGAATCAATAGCCTGACTACAAATGAAAAGGATCATGAGCAAGGATATAAAGAGTGAGTGGAGAGAAGAGTTTTGAGATGTTGAGGAAAGAAGACACTATCCAAGACAGAGGAGGCAAAAAAACAATTTGGGGAGGAGGAAAGGAAATATATTAAAGAAAGAAAAAGTACACTAAAGAAACAAAATTATTCAGTCTTTCCTTGGCTGTTGGCTTTTCTTAGTTTTAATGGCTATCCTGTGTGCTCCCTGGAATATTTAATATTTAAAGGCCTTCACAGTGAGAGATAAGCGAAAGAAGCAGACACTCAATACTGATTTTTGCTTCATTTTCAGATATAACTTCTTTGAATTCCCTCTTTCTGGGAGGTTTTCTTGTTTCACTAAGTAAAGATAATGAGGGTGGGCAGGGTTCAGCACCATTTTAGCATCTCTGTGTTATAAGAAAATCAATAAACATCTTGTTCATTGTCTCACTTTTAAGAAAGAGATATGCTCTAACAATGAACTTATTCATGTCTTAACTATTTTAGTATTTGTCACTGATTCTCCAGACTCCATTACTGAGCATCCAGGAATTGATTAACACTTTCTAAGAATCAAATTAAAAATATGGAAAGGAAATCAATTTTGCTTTTAATTTTTAAGGTATTTTTTAAAAGGACAACTTTTAATTTCATTAAACTAGTTCCATGTTTTATACATAATAGTACTTTGCTCCAATATAATAGAAAGAAAATCAGTAAAATTAGCATTAGACAATAATACCATTTATTGAACGTCTACAATATATCAGAGGCTGTATATACACTACATATTTGTCTGATTTTCACAGTATTGTGTTATCAGTGTTTTAAAACACATTGATATATGAGGAAACTGACTTTCTAGGGGGATAAGTAAGTAGCTCAAGGTTATGCAGCTGATCAATTAGAGTCAAGTTTTCAATCCAGAGCAAAAACAGAAACACATTTTCTTCTCCACCATGCTGTGCGAGTCAAGCATGTCTAAGATTAACATTCTCCTCAAATTCTCTGCAGCATTCTAAAATATGAGACAAAAAGCATATAGGTTTCAAACTTGCAAATATTTAATAAAATTCATCATAAAGGTCAACCCACTCTAGCTTCCTGAGCTGCCCTAAGATGTGCAATGCCTGTGGGTACCTTTAGGTGTCACTAGGAGGCCTAATGTACAAGCAGAGAAACGCACACAGGAGCAATATGGGTAATGAAAAAGAAAATCGAAAGAGGGAAATAAAGAGGAGGAGTACTTTGGGTGAGGAGGGAGAATACCACCACCATCTGACTACCGATAATGCATCTGTAGGTCTACTTTCATACTAAACGCATTTCTGAAAATGTGTGTGAAAGTCTCATGTATAATAGTAAAATAATAATCAAATATAGGAAGAGTTTCTCTTTCCAGAGACTTCAGTGGAAAAAAAAAAAAGCTATCTCTTTTTTGTTAGAACTAATCTATGCAGGGAGGGAGGGAGGAAAAAAAGGAGGAAGGAAAGGGGGGAGGGAGGGAGGGAAGGAAGAGGAAGGAAGGAAGGAAGGAAATAAAACTAAATGATTTACAGTCAGGGAAACCTTAGTAGTTATGTAGTCTATGAAAAAAGAGCCACAGTATTCCAATTAATGTGACAGAGTTGAGAACAATATTTTAATTTATCATACCCAGTACAATGTTTTCCCATCACTATGGTAAAATAAACAAATATGTACTAAAGATGCACCCAGCCAGAATTAGGTTTTATAAAGGACATAGGAAAACTAAGATATTAAATACCTTTTAATCTTTGCACAGTACTGTGTTTACCAAAAAAAAAATGGCATCTATTACTATTATTAAGTTATTTATGTCTAGAATTCTGAGGATGCCTAGTATTAATGTAACTATAGTTGCATGTATCTCTCAAGAACTAGGAAAATAAACAATAAAGAAATCATCAAAGGGATTTTAAATAGCACCCTAACATTATTAAATTTTGCAATGCCTAATATGATATTTGTCTTGGTTCTTATAAATAAACAGCTTACTGACCATCTTTCAATGTCATGAGGTATTTATTCTGCAATATAAACTAAGGCTACTAAATGTTTCTCCTTGTAAGTCACTTATCCCTTATCTCTAGAGCTCTTTGGTGGCCTTCACATTTTACTGCTTTGATTTTCTAATGGTGCCTTTCCCTGAGGCTGTTATCCAATAAAAAGGCTGGTTAATCAGCATCTTATCAAGTATGCTGCTCCCTTTCTCTGAAGTCAGCTAAGCAGCATCTCTAAGTTAGGTCAAGTGCTGGAAAGGAACTTTCCTAACACCTGGATAGCGATGACAGGTTCACTGGAAATTGGCTTCAGAGGGTTGTGTTCTTTGTTTAATTATTTGTTTTGTTCATTTGTTAGTTTTTGTTATTTTTTAAATTCACAAAGATATGAATCAGGATGGAAGAACCTTTTTGCTATAAGAACAAGTGACAACTTGAATTTGTCCATGTAATAGCTTCACAGGAGGCCATGGAATACAGTATACTACAGTTGCTGCACATGTTGGGGGGATTATACAGCAGTGACTCACATATAATTTATGTATCTTTTCGACTATTTACTAAGGTCTGGGTTAGAATATAGAAAGCTACACTTATTTCTTAGTTCCCATTTCTGAACAGTAAGCTCCTTGAGGTTATGTGTCTGATTTATTCCTTATCTGATATTCCTAGCCCATATCTTATAAATTATAAGTGCTGCTGCAAAGTATTAGTAGATTTTTATTAATTATCTAACTTCAGACTTAATAATTATATACTACAATTTATGTAATGTTATTCATTTAACTAAAATAACTAAATTATTTAACTAAAAATAAACCTTTTTTAACTTTCAAAAGCAATCCATGTTTGTTATAGAGTAGTCAGAATATTTAGAATATAGTGGAAGCCATAATGATATAAATTTATCATAGCTTCCCGAGTAAGAGATGCATCTACTCATTCAACAATACTGAGCACCACCAGGGGCTAGGCAGTTTCTGCTCCAGGATGGGGAGGAAGTGGGTGAACGGTTCTGAGGAGCCCCTGACTTCCTGGAGCCTGTACTGCAACAATGGGAGACAGACTACAAAGAAAACAGACAAATGAAACCTGACACATTTGGAAGGAGCCTTGTCTGGCACACAGGTCCTGAAGTGGAGAGGCCTTGATGTAGACGCCTATGAGCTTTTATGGCTGGGAATGGTAAGTGGAGGGTGAGAGTGGATGTATATATACATGTCATGAAGACCACTGATAAGAGATTGAGTTTTTATTTTATATACAACAGGAAGCCACTGAAAGTTTTTAGGTAGGGAGCTCATGTGGTTTTACTAAAAAAGAAAAAAAGAAAAAAAAAATACAGCACAGCAAACCAAATCAAACCTCACGGGTTGCTATAAGGGTGACAGGGGATCAAAGCCAGAAAAAAAGAAACCCGATAGGAGGCCACTGTGATAATACCTGAGAGGTGACCATGGCTTTTATATATTAAGGCAACAGAAGAAGAGAAGGAGAGAGACAATAGATGCAAGATATGTTCTGGAAAGAGAGCTAAGAGAAAGAGTTGATAAATTGGATGTGGGGAAGAATGACCCTGCGATTTTCATTTGAATCACCCACCAGGTGGACAAGGATTCTGTTTACTAGGATGGCAAGGATGAGAGGACAAATAGTGTGTAAAAGACTTCTAGTTGCCACATAGTACCAATTCTCCCCTTCTTTGTTGGTAATAGAATTCAGATGTTATTAAAAATGGAAACGGGTCCACCTAAAATCCTTTTTTGCATTCCCTTCCCTGAAGCTAGGTGTATGCCCACTGGTTGGGGGTTCTGGCCAATGTGATATAGTTGGAAATATATTGTGAGATCTCTGGACAGGTTATTTCAAGCTCAGTGATAAGCCTTTTTCACCTCTTTATCCTTCCCCTGTCTTCCTTCTGGAAACCCAGATATTGAAGTGATTTGAAAGATGGAAGCACCGGCTAACATGGTGAATCAGAAACATACAAGAGGACCAGCCAAGTAGTGCGTTGGTTAAGAGCTGGCTTGGGACACCAGCGGCTCCAATTTGGATCCCACATATGAGGGCCAGTGACACTGCCCTCTACAGCTAAGATGGTGAACAACAGCTCCACCTGGAGCTGGGCTGCATGAACCCCGGCGACAGTGTAGGCTGCAGCCCCTGATGCAGTGGGCTGCCATAGGCTACAGTGAGCAGCCGGCAGCCAGCGTGAGTGGCTAGCAGCTGGAGTGAGCTGCCCAGAGCCACCATGAGTGGCCATCCAGAGGCTGGCGATTGATCTGCCTCATTCGGGAAGAGCGCAATGATAATACCAACACAGGCCAGTGAAGCAACGTCCACTGCAACTGGACTGAGGAACAAGAGGACAGCAACTTGTCTGTTCCGCTTCCCCGACTTCCCAACGCTGTTCCCCTCCTCCCATTCCCCAATTTAAAAAAAAAAAAAAATCTTAAAAAAAACAAAAAACCTGTTAAAGAAACATACAAAGAAAACTGATGAGCAAGGAGTCTACACAGCAGTTCTGAATGCTGATCTTTAAACCTCTTTCATATAAAAGAAAAATACAATTTATAGTTTCAAGCTATCTTTTGATATTTTCTTTTACTTGCAGCTGAATTCAATCTCCAATGATACCAACTGGCTTGAGGAGAGGGGTGAGATACCAAGCACTACGTTTTGAAATGGTAATTTCAGATGCCTATTAGACATCCAAGCAGAAATGTCAAGTAAGCAGTTGAATATAGAAATACGGTCTTAAAATGGGAGAGCAGGGCTAAAGATGAAAATCTGGGAGATACTGAGAGAGTTAAACCAGGGGATTGATAAATCGGAGGAAGAAGGAAGGGTAGGTAGAAAAGAGAAAAGGGCCCAGCGCTGAACTCTGGGACCCCCAACATTTAGGTATCAGCACAAGAGAAAGAGCCAGAGAATGAGGCTGAGAAAACGAGTCCAGTGAGATAGTAAGAGAATTCAAAGATTGTGGTTCATAACAGCAAACAAAGGAAAATATACCAAGATATAGGGAGCTGTCCATTTTATTGAATGAATTAAGTAGAAAATTGAATTGAATGAATTGAGTACAAAAAAGAATGTGTCTGAAAGATTGGCAAACATGGAAAACATTTTATCTTTCACAAGAACAGTTTCAATGGAATGGAGAAGGGAACAGGAGACTGGATTGGGAGATGTAGAAGTGAATGGGAAGGCTTTAGTTTCCTGCAGAGTGGAAAAATGCCTTGGAAAGTGTACCAACAGAAAACAGAAATGCTGGAGAAAGTATAACAAACACCTTCTTAAATGTATAGCTAAGCTACAAGAAACTAAGGAGAATCCCAAAGGGTAGACAATGAAGATGGGTAAAGAGAGACAGAAACCAGAGGAATAGGCTGAATATAAAAGTGTATATGTCCTTGGTAATTTGTCAAACACTGTTTAAATGTTTTTTTCTTAGGCATAAACTAGATACAAAAATATTTATTAAGTACTGATAATGTATGAAAATAATCATGATAAAATGAGCACTTACAAGAGCCTTTAAAGTCTCCTCTGTGCCCTTCGCTTCTCTCCCCACTCAGCGTTAACTGTTCCTGAATATTTTGTTGCTACCTTCACTTTCTCTACAGTTTCATCAAAGCTGCAACCCCAAACAAGGTGCTGTTTAGCATAGCAAGTTTTAATCTATATTTAAATGAATTCTGAGTCTTTACGTTCCACAACTTGCTTTTTTAGGCTTAATAGTATTTTTCTGATGTTTTATCGATGTTGTTACATGAAGCCATAATTCAACAGCCGATGACAAAGGAAACACTGCAGGGCAGTGGGGAAAAGATGGTTTTGTCAATAAATGTGAAGTCCAATTGGAAAATAAAAATGAAACTTAACCCCTACCTCACCCAACTCACAAAATTAGAATGGTGAATTTGAGAGCTACATGTAAAAGTTACGTAAATCAATCAAGGATCTAAAGATAACACAGGAAAAAATCTTCATGACACTGGGGTACAGAACCTTTTTTTTAAAAAATCAGATGTAAAAATAAAGAGGACGATATTAAAGTTAGAAAATTTTGCTCATCAAAAGATTACTAAGAGAGCAAGAGTGGAGAAAGTATTTGCAACACATATACCCACCCAACAATGAGTTTGTAATGAAGAATATTCAAAAAATTTTTACAAATCAATTAAGAGTCTGACAACTCAACAGAAAAATTAGCAAGAAACCTGATTAAGAGCTCCATAAGAGAGTGTAGTTAAATGGACAAAAATTATAAGAAAAGGTCCCAACCTTATGAATCATCAGGAAACTGCAAACTAAAAAACTACATGAAGTACACAATAGAAGGACCACCATCTAAGATGATAATTCCAAATGTTGGAGAAGATGGGAAACAACAGAAACTATCATGGTGACGAGCTAATAAATTGAAAAGACACTTTGGAACACTCATTGGCAGTTTGTATTAAATCTGAGCATATATTTATCCTAATACATTGTGTTTCCATTCTAAGTACATACCTAACAAAAAGTCATATAAATATTTACCGAAAAGCATGTCGAACAATGTTCATAAAAGCATTATTCCTATAACTCCAAATTATCCAAACTAGAAACAGGCCAAAATGTCCATGAACAGTGGAATGGATAAATAATTTGTGGTATATACCCACACAGCCAATACTTTCTAACAATGAAATCTGCAGCAAAATGTAACAAAATGAACAAATCTCACAAATAAAATGCTGAAAACAAGACATGAAGAACACATACTTGTAACTCTACTTATTAAAAAAAGTAGAACACATGGTGTGAAAAGTCAAAAGATTAGTTATGTTTGGGAAGAAGAGACAAGTAATGACTGGGAGAAACTGGGGGGAAGATTTCTGGGGTGCTGGTGACGTTCTATATTCCGATCTGAGTACTTTTTACATGGGTTGTCTATCATATTTCATTTTTGCAATATTAACAACTTAGAATGGATAAAATTCATAGGTATCCATTAAGTATGAATATTGAATACATTTTGTTGAATTGAAGGTGAGAGGGAGAAACCTTATCAATGAGATCATAGCTGTTGTATTATATATTTCAGCACTCCATATTTACATCTACTGAAACCAAAAAACAAAAGTGGTTAAATTGTGCTTCACATACTTTTACAAGCCAGGACTTGTTTGTCAACTACATATTTTTTTCCAAATTTTAAATATTTAAATTAGTAAATTCATAATTTCTGAAAAATTTCTTATTCAGATTATTTTTCCCCTAATGGTTCCAGATAAATTAGGTAGTAGGAGTGAAAACATGTACATTTGGTCACTAAACTGTGGATATAACCAAGGCCTAAATAATTTTCACTGAATTTTAGAAACGCAATGTTAAAATTAACTCTGGAAGTTTTAGAAAGTAGGAAAATAGAAAATAGGAAAGCTTAAAAATGTCTTTAAAATAATAAGTCTTTCAACTTCACACTAATAGGTTCTAAAGAAGAAATTGCAATGCTTAGGAAATGTTACAACATAAATGAGAGGTAAAGTATTTCCCTCTTCTAAATGCTCTCAGAAAAACAAACAAGCAGAAAAGAGAAACACTTCCTCAAGAACTACAATGCCATAAAATATCAGAACATTTTAAATTTATGAAACATTGAAGCCAGGAAGAATTGCCTATGAAAAAAGCAAAAAAGTTCTCAAATAATCTTTCGTCTCCATAGTAAAGGAAGGCGATGGATTTCAAAGGGAAACGGACAACAATTAATTTGCACTTTTATGCTCTCTTTCCCTAAAAATAAATTTCAGGTTTTCTACTTGCAGTTAAAGAGTGGATTCTCTTCTGTATAAGGCTGAGGAAGAAGAAAAAATCATCTGAGCCTTCATTTATACTTTGAAGTAGACTTGGATTATAATAGTACTCTATAAACATTCAAACATCTAAAGAGGCTATTAATAAACAATTACTTTAGATTTAACAAAAAAAGCTCTAAGACTCCATTGCTACAGGCTGCTCTTCTAGCTCTGGCTGCATCTCCATGAGGGTATTCCTATTGAGAGGAACCAGGAGAGAGAGTCCTAATGATTTAGCTCAGTGCAGCCACTAAACTCACTGAAAGAATATTCAAAGCACATGTCTATCAATGGGTATCTGAACTGTCATTTATTATTGTATTACTATGGAATGCATATGGGGAGGGGAAGCTAAGCCTCATAGTTCAGCATACATTTTCTAGAGCCAGAATGAGTTTGAATCTTGTCTGTCCCCACCACTTATAAGCTGTGACTTTGGGTAAGTTGCTCAACTACTCAGAAGCTCAACGCCATTCAGTGTGAAATGGGTGGACATCATCCAAACCACTGAGGGCCTGCACAGAACAAAAGGCAGGCGAGGAAGGCGGAATTTGTCCCTTTTCTCCTTGAGTCACTGTTTGAGCTGGGACATCTCATGTCACCTTCTCCTTCCCCTGGACTGGGATTTACATCATTGGTGGCCCTCGTTCTCAGGCCTTCAGACTTGGACTGCATTACACCACTGGTTTTCCTGGATATCAGGCCTGCAGATAGCAATCTTGGGACTCAGCCTTCATGATTGCATAAGTCAATTCCTCATTATATATAAAATGAAACAGACCCAGCTGGAGATACAAATATGGGTTCTGTTTCTCTGGAGAACCCTGATACAGGGCCTAATGAGTTAATACATGTGAAAAAAAGTGCTTAGTATCTAGCACCTAGAAAGTTCTCAATAAATGTTCATTGCCATCTTTGTTAATTTTATTACTATTATTTTATAACCCAGTCAGTAGGAACAATTCAAAGACTTATGAACTTTCCCTAAGAAAGGACAAACAGGTCATAACTAAATGGATTCAAGTAATCAAAACATCTCTGTAAATCAGGGAGTTGAGTGTGGGACAATCAGTATCTGGAACTGCACCATTACCTGGTCTGTGGAAGGAGATATTCTACTAACATGGAGGCAATCCCAACTCTTTCTCGGGCATAGTGGGAAAGAAATGGCAAACCAGTGAGGTTTGCCGCTACCCACAGTGACAGGAGATGAACACACTGTGAGGCTGAGGTAATGCCTGGAGGCCAGGTGGTGTGAGAATGAATGATGAGAGAGCCACAGAGTAGAAGACCCAGGTGAGGTCAGCTGGGGAAAAGTGGGTCACATATTCAGAGTCTGGCATCCCCTACCAACCTTCAGAAGTTTTAACAACAATTTGTCAAAGTTATACCACCTCCATTGCATTCCCCTCCCTCCTGTCTCCAAGTGATGGCAGATGCCTCAAGCATTTCATCAGAAGCTTTGAGGTTTAAGGTCAGCCTCACTATCTGCTTGAGTTCCTGACTCTACTATGCAACTTTTGCCAAAGACTTTAGGTTAAGGATTTGTGGTAGGAAAAAATACCTCACCAGGAGGGAAATGGCTACTTGCCTAGACTTCGTGAAGTTTGACTTTCACTAAGGATAGCAGCAAACAGTGGGAATTTGGACAATTTGGTTTCAAGGACTTGGGATACAATACTCACCTCGGTTACATGTTCCTGAACAGACTTATAAGCAGTGGAGGGTGAAGGGCAGGGGGAGGGTAGAGACCTGGCTCGAGCCCAGCATCTGTTAAAGGTCTCTCTTTGTGGCTCAAAATGTCAGAAACATCTTGTGAATTTTTAAAGGAAACACCTTTTTTGAATACAAATTCAAATAAATGATTCAAATAAACTTATTGTAGAACAGTGAACTCTTTTTTGCCAGTATTCCTTCTCCTTGTTTCCCACACACTTCCAAGTTCTCTTTTGGACACTGATCTGTGTCACAATTTTACATTGGGTGTGTGTGTGTGTGTGTGTGTGTGTGTGTGTGTGTGTGTGTGTTTGCTGGGTTGGAAAGAGAGGGAAAACATGTGCCTATATCATTTTTTTTTTTAATGTAAATTAACTCAATTTTCTAAGCTTCCTCTCCTCTTTTCTATTTATATTGACACAGAACTTGTTTTGCCAAATGAGTCAGTTTGTGGTAAGACTGTCAAAATATATGAATAAACTATTGCCAAATAGCATTGAAAAAAGAAGTATTTGTTCATCATATGAAAGCACAAAAACTAGTACAAACACCTCTCTATCAAATCACAGACTATATCTATATATAGATTTTTTTGTTTTAAAGATTTTATTGGGGAAATGGGGGAGGGAACAGCATTGGGAAATCAGGGAAGGGGAACAGACAAGTTGCTGTCCTTTTGTTCTTCGATCTAGTTGTGGAGAACGTCGCTTCACTGGTTCATGTTGATATTGCGATCATTGCTCTATTCCTGGGCGAGGCAGTCTCTTGCCAGCCTATGCTGCTCACGAAAGCTCACAGCAGCCCACAGCAGCCCCACTGCAGCTTATACTGCCGCCGGCGACTCACGGCAGCCCAGCTAAGCTGTTGTTCATCATCTTAGCAGTAGAAAGCACAGCGCCACTAACCCTCTTGTGGGATCCAAACTGGAACCCTGCTGCTCAGAGCTGGCATCCCAAGCCAACTCTTAACCAACATGCCACTCACCCAGCCAAGACTAAATATTTTTAAAACCTAGGGTGGGATGTATATTATAAAGCAAGTTGACAACAAGAAAACCCCATAACATATTATACACAAGGCACTGTGCTTAAGAGTTGCTGTGGACACAAAGACACTCAAAGACTCATATTTCTCT
Organism: Aselliscus stoliczkanus; assembly: GCA_033961575.1. Lineage (NCBI taxonomy): Eukaryota > Metazoa > Chordata > Mammalia > Chiroptera > Hipposideridae > Aselliscus > Aselliscus stoliczkanus. The sequence continues at coordinate 48,254,458 of CM066734.1, forward strand.
AGATATGCAGGAATGAAGTGGAAAGACTGGGGAACAAGCGATATTCTCATTCCTGTTATGTGAAGCTGTGAACTTGGGCCATTTACTTAATCCTTCTGGGTGGGCTTCCATTTCTACTTTCACAAAAAGGGGTTGAATTGACACACTTCTATAGTTGTTTTTAATCCTTAAAATCAATCTAACCAGAATGGTCAAATGCATAAACAGGAAATTTAGCCAATAATGTCAAAATACAAAAAACGTTAAGTACGTGATGAGTGTTATCACTTCTGTGAGAGCTCTTAGGAAAGAGTTCAGTGTGGGCTGAGTGTTGGAGGGAAGGCTTCCAAAGGAGGAAGGACTTCAGCTGGATATCGAACACAGTAGGAGCTGGATGTCAAGTAAATACAGATAGGGAATTTTAATCTGTAAACATGGTGATGCAATCATGAGTAATAACGGCTGGATGCAGTAACAAGAAAGAGTCAGCAAAAGATAAGTTTGGGGAAATATATTGCCATTTGGCTATGAAATCATCCATTGCCCACTTTTCTCTGAAAAATCTCAAAGTAAGAAACAAGAAACATGCAGTGCTCTATGCAACTGACTCATTCTGACAATGGTATTAATTGCTTGTTTTTGTAGTTTTCTAATTGTATTACGTAGTTAGTACAATATAAAACTGAAAAATGAGATTTTATAACATTTTCCATTGTAGATTATTTACTTGCAATATACAAATTCCAACTCTGTATTAATAACCCTGTTAAAATATTAGATAATATTAAATATCAAATGAAAAATAACTAGTAATAATTTTGTAATATATTACTGATCTGTCGATCAACAAATATTCATTTGGCACCTAATATGTGCCAGGCTCTGTGCCAGGTGCTGGGTCAAATACAAGGTATAAATGCTCTCTGAGTGAAATAGGAAACACTGGTTTTGGAACCAAGAATAACTCAGTCAATAAAAAAATATAAATAGTCTTTCTTATAACTGAAGAATGTTGCAATCTATATGTACTTTATTTAAAGAAAAAAAAAACCTGAAACATATATCTGCCTTGATTTATTAACATTGAAATCTGTCTTGATATGTAACTGTAATTTCATTCAACACATTTTTGTAATTGTCAATGCAGAATATTTAAACATACTATTTATTCCTAGCTTATAGAGGTAACCAAACATATCATATTACTATTTCAAAATATCCATTTATTAGAAGGATGAGAATAAAAACTTCAGGAGCCTCATAAATGTCTATGAGTTGCTTTAACTTCATCTACAAAATAAAAAGAAGATGATAGAATTCTGACATGAGAATTTTATACCATGAATTTGACAGGGCATAAACCCAACCCCATTAATTTTCAGAGTATTTTGGAGTTTCCTCGTAAAAATAAAAACTACAGCAGCACACACGATGCTCACTGCAATAGTTCCTTCTCAGGGAAGAGTGTATTAAAAGCAATAGACTCTAATGATGGTGTGGTCCTTCCACTTGATTCCAACATCCCATTCCTCCCCACTTCTCAAGAACTTGCCCTCTGTAATTAATTTCTCTCAATCAACAAAAATGTCCATCAATTTTCTCCGGTAACTGACTAAATGTTCAAATTCTAATTATTTAACCAAAGTGTTTAATGTCAGCATTAATGATAGTGGCTACTTGTGGAAAGCCACTAACTGGAAAAGTAGCTAACTGGAAAGATAGAAGAGAGTGGTACAGACTTGGCAGTTGGGGGACAGAGATGAGACAGAAACTTCTCACTAAACTGGCATATTATTTAATGCATTTTAGTGTTTTAAACACATAATTGTAGCCTCCTAACAAACAAACAAAAAAAGGCAAAAAATAAAAACTAAAAAAATACAGTTCACCTTTGAAAACCGTGGGGTTAGTGGTGCTGATGCCCACAGAGTCGAAAATCCAGGTATAACTTTTGAATCCCCCAAAACTTAACTATTAATAGCCTACAGTTCAGCAGAAGCCTTATCAATAATTTAACACAGTCAATAATTAACATATTTTGTATGTTATTTGTATTATATACTGTATTCCCACAATAAAGTAAGCTACAGAAAATAAAATGTTATTAAGAAAATCATAAGAGGAAATCCATTTACAGTGCTGTATTGCATTTATCAATACCCTAAGTTTATGTCATCTGTTTACAAGATGAATCATCTGTCAGTACCCTCATCAATATTGTCTTATAGATACAAAACACTACGGGTGTTATATAGGTTACTAAAATTAGACATCAAAAATGGTGGAGGGGTTGTTCTTGCTGTATCAGGGCAAACGCAAAAGAGGTGGAGGAGGTGGAAGGGGAGGCAGGAGAGAACAGAGGTGATAGAATGTAAAAATAAACAATTAAAAATGTTTTATTTTTGTAGAATCAGTCAAGTATATTTTCCAAACATTTATGTGTGTATACATGCATCACCCCACTCTCTCCATGCAATTTTTTGTGCTCTATACATACTCTTAAAAGACTAATGAGGGTTAAGATGAGCTTTGAATAATGACACAAATTTGTACAGGAGAAGAAAAGGAGAAGAGGAAATAACATTTCAAGTAGAAGGAATAACATGAACAAAGATGAGGAAGTCATCACATATTAACGCACACTCGACGTAACTACGGAAAACCATCAGAATGTCTGTGGGCATAAGTTTTGATAAAATTTTAACTTTTTATAAGAGATTTATATATATTTTATAACAGTAGATCATAAAATAGACCAGTATGTATACATATTTTATGCATTCACAACATACCTTTTTCTTAATATTTTCAATATTTTTAGGCTATACAGTTCATCTGCAAGTTTTTTCAAACTGTAAAACTATCCAAAAATTTTTCCAATATATTTACTGAAAAAAATCTGCAGTTACAACCTGTGACTGTAAATACTTAGCAACAATATATCTAACTGGAAAGGACAAAATTGTTCTTCAATCTCTACAGGATTATTAGAGTTGATCTATGTGAGAGCTGTAACATGTAGTAAAGTTGCTGATTATGTATGTGTAAGTTGGATACAGTATTTCAATTATGACCTTTTTCCATAAAATATTTAGTTTAAGTATTTAAAAAATTTCTGCTTATCATGTTCATAAATTTACTTATTTGCCAACTTAACACCACTAGCCATCTTTCCTCATGCCAAATGCCTCAGACCACATTGCCGTCACTCTTTACGCTTACAGGAAGAGCACCAACCCAATTTCTCACAGGCTGAACTAAAATTACATAGCGTGCTGCATACTTACCTGGTGTCTGGACGCAGGTGCCAGCTAGAGTAAGCTGGAGGCGCCGACCTGGCTGGGCAAGAACTTGGGCTGCGGTGAGTGGAGAGGCGGGGTCCCCGCCCTGGATCACGTTCCTGGGACCATGGACCTCGGATTCTGAGGACATGGGGCTCCCTGTAGCATGATAATAGGTGACTCACTGGCTCCAAGTATGATTGATCCAGTAGGCCCGCCTTCTCCAAGGTCCTAGAGGACCAGTATTTGTGGCGCAGGTAACATCAAGGATGGCGTGCTCTTCTCAACCATCATCTGGGCATTGGAGTGACCAAGCAATGGTCCTTTCTGCTGGATCTGCCCTGAGGAAGTGGATGAGGAGAGGTTGCCTTCTCCGAGTGACTGCACAGGCACACTGGGCGCGCCATGCACAAGAGCTGTCTGGAGAGGTGGCTTTCCTCGGCCAACACCAGCTACTGAGACATGTGCTACACGGGGTGCAGGGGAGAAGCGGCCCTGGCCCTTTGCAAACTGGCTAAAGGACCCAGACCCGGAAAGGAGAGCTGACATGGCGTGCTACCTGTTCAGACTGCTCATCACGCCCCTGGCCGCCCTCTTGCCTGCACCTGCGCCTGCGCAGGGCCCAGGGCCACGTGCCTTTACGCAGCTGGCTGCAATCTGCAGGCCTCATCGCCCTCCCGATCTGCTTATGTCAGCCGCAGACCTCCTTCCGCTGCCATTGCCCGCTGTATTGAATAGAAAAGGGCCAACCAGAAAGTGCGCCTGAGGAGCCAGGAGGCCATTGATTCCAAGGACACTGCCCACTGTCAGCTGGAGTCCTGAAGAAGGTGGCCGAGGAGACGCTTGTGTGAAGGACCAGCTGGCAGGGCCAGAGGCAGCAGGTGACTCCCTGGCATTTGGAAAAATGTAAACTGCTGATCCTTCTGGCACAGCCAGAGCCTTCTTAGGCCAAAAGACGCCAAGCAGAGTTTATTCTGTGATTCCATGTGAAGATATTTTTAGATATTTTTGTGCACCGTTGTATAGGAGGAAGACGACATGGATGTGGTCCCGAGCTTAGGACAGGACAGGCACCCGGATCCCATTCCAATGTCCACTCAGCCCCTATGGGCCTGCAGCCGGGGACATATCTGAGTCGACAGCGCCCTTTGGCAGGGACGTTTCTCAAGCTTTTTGCACTTCTCTATAGCTGGCAGGTGTGGTTTCCTGGCACACTGGACTTTAATAAGTTTCACCGTGTTTCAAAAACCCACCCGAATGAGTAAAAGGAGCCCTTAGTGGACCAAAATAATAATAATAATAATAATAATGTTCAAAGTCAAGAGGGCCCAGACATCATCCAATATGATTTTACATATGATAATTCACAAAGACAATCAACATTTTCCAGTGTTATTTTTTTTAAAGCTGCCTTTCAATGCTTTCTTAAAGAAGGGAGGAGTCCTCATATTTGTATTATATATAGTTTTTCTAGTAAAGAAAACATTTTAAGAACTTCTGTTATTCCTAGGTCCAAAGAGAAGCGCTAGATAAAAAGCACTGGGTTATTGTGACTGCTCTCATGACTTACCTTTCTGGAAAGTCTCCCTTGTGAAACTTTAGATACAACACATTTAGAGTCCTGTAGTAGCCTTATTTTATGAATAGGGAAATAAAGGCTGAAGAGGCCAAGGGGCTTGTCCGTGATCAGAGTGAGTGGGGAAATAAATTCTCAGGGTGGACCCTCACTGAAGCACTGTGCTAATGACATCTGACCACATGGTAGAGACAATGGCTTATGCAAATGTGGAAATGAATTCATCTACAAAGGGGTTAATCAGCAATGTTATTATTTGAGAGGTTTTCCTATTGAAATATACATCTTTCCATAGTGTCTGCTCAAGCTGATTGCTGTAGCTGGTATGCCTTCTCCTAGTCATTTTTTTTTTCCACTGGGTACCACAGGAACAGTGTTTGGAAACAGAATTTTCTAAGAGTCTAAGGAAAGTCAGAAAATGGGGAAAATATATTGTACTTAATTATGGGAAAAAAATCGCAAAATTGAATTGATAAACATTTAATTCATTATTACAAGTGTAGCATTACAGCTTCTTGTCAGATGCAATCCAACTCATATTATTGTGTATAAATTATAAAGTATAATTTAATATCTGATACGGGCACATTTTAAGCATCTCTGATGTGACATTAAACACATCAAAGAGTGCCTAGAGCTTAGGAAGGACCTCTTCCCCAGATCTACCTGGAGACAACTATTCGTCTATCAAATGCCAGCTCAAGTGCCACTTCCTCTAAGAGGCTGTTTATTATTCTGCATTTCTGCTTCCACTAGGCTATAAAGAGTAAGCTCTTACATCCCTGTGTCCTAATGAGAATTTATTAATATTACTGTTGCAATAGTTTATTATAGCTTTTGAGGGTTGGTTGGTTGGTTGGTTGGTTGGTTGGTTGGTTGGTTGGTTGGTGTGCTTTAACGTACTGCCTGGATTTAGTTTATCACAGGCAAGGACCACGTGTTACTGATCTCTGTATTCCTAGTAACAGTGCAGGTAACATGATAGGTGCCTCACAGTTGTTTAGTGAATTAAATTCCTTTTCCATGCAGATGTGAGAGCATTGGAAATTCTACTTGTTCTGGGGTCAATGTAGGCTTATTTTTTAGTGTTTTGCATACCATACAGTTTTTCTTAGGACTGAGTAGTCACAGAATGTTAGAATCATATTTGACCTTTTAACATTTCCTCAAAGGATGATGGCTCTCTTGAAACTTCCCCAAAGTGCCATTCTCGCCTCCATTCTCTTTTTTTGTTTTTTCTTTTATCTTTTTTTCCCCTCTTTAGTCCTTCTATTTTGGATCTATCAATAAAGGTTTTACCTAGAATCAATTTTCTTAAGTGTTATTTATATAAAAACTCTGCAGATTCAAGATTTTCATATAAACCCATTCATAATTTATTCATACTTCCAGGATGTTTGCTTTCTCTTTTAGTGGAAGGGAAAAAACATTAGAGACAGAGTATGCTTCTCCTTATACTTAATGATTTTACACTTACCCATCCTTGATTAATTACAATGATACACTGCAGATGTCCAGCATAAACTGGATCATTTAATGTGTAATTATACCTTTTAGATGAATCCCAGATCTATTGCTGCTATTTTCCATGGACTGGAGCAGTTATGTGCCCGAACAGAATTAAGTTTCAATCATCATGTGTCATGGGATATTATCTCATGGATGACAAGAGTGAAACAGAAACTAGCTTGAGGAGAGATTATTCTTATAATAGCAAAAGTGTCACTTTGGGAATGCTTTGAGGTTCCTGAAAGACAGGAAACTGCGAAATGCCACTATTAGCTCATGTAAAAAATAAACTCCATTTTACAGATGGTGAAACTGTTTTACAGGATAGTGAGTAATATTGCCACTAGAGGAGTAGGTTTTCAGGAAATGTTGTATCATAGATTTGGTAAAAAAAATATATTATTTGTATAATTCAACTTTCCTCATGTAACAAGAATACCTATCTTTTAAACCAAGAAAAAATTTAGCCTTGAAAGGGTAAAAAAAAAGTCTGTAGCATATATTTTGCTTCATTTCAAACTTTATTATACTGACATGGAGCTAACAAGATGTGTTTGTTTCTGTAAGGGTGACTATTGTTCAAGACAGCACTGAATACGTGTGACTGAATTTTTAGAGATAACAATAACCTTTTAAATATTTTATTAATTTAATGTCATAACAACATCAGAATTCCAGCACCAACTCTGAAAAAAGTCAGTATCACCTATATCTCCAAATTATTTAATTGAATTGTGCACTTAACACCTTAATTTGGTTGTAGGTTTTACCTTTGTCTCTGTTTTGGAGATGTTTATTTAATGGGGGTGATAAACTATTGAAGTGCTTTCAAGGTCACAAATATTGTGCACCAGAGATGCCTTGCAAGTGCAGTACTTCACAGAGCTATTTTATGGAAATCAAGGGTAAATTCCAGCTCAAGATCAGAGGGTGACTATTGATCTCACAGAGTGGCAGATTTGATATGGCAGAACTGTACACTAAGGGTCAGAAGCCACACTTGCAAGATCTGTTCCATAACTCTACATTGTGAATAAGCACTGGCATGCAATAATCCTTACAAAATTGGGATGATACTACCTGCTTCAAAAGATGACTTTATGAATTTGATAAAGTGATACCCGGGAGGGCACTTTGAAAAGTGCAAAATTGCACAAATCTGAAACTCTCTGGGTTTTCTCCTGCTCTGCTATCCAAAGTATGAAACTTGACCTAATGTTAAATTACTTTGTTAACCTGCAAAAATATGTACTTGAGGCACTTCTTTGGACTTAACTTCAAATACATTATATGTTTATATGTTTCTCTGGTTCACTTAATTCATTTCTATTATTCCAAATAACTTCAAAAATAAACAGCAAAAGAGCTGACATTTATTGACACATGGTGTACATCCCATTTATCTGCCCACAAAAAAACTCCGTGATGTAACTGGTTGTATTATCTGCATTTTAAAAATGAAATTAAAATAACTTGTTCAAAAAAGTCAGGAGGTAAATTTTCATTTTTCACTTTCACATTGGTCTGGAGCTGCAGACCCATATTACCTACTGTTTATTAGAATCTTCACTTGGGCTGGCTGAGTGGCTCAGTTGATTAAGAGCTCACTCAAGAGTGTGAGCTGAGCCCTGAGCAATGGTGGTTCAATACCAGCCTGAGCTGAGTTGCCGTTGATCTGCCAACAGAATCTTCACTGGAATATCTAGGGTATTTAAATTTAAAATCTAAACCATTATTTTCCTTCCCAGATCAGTTTCTCTCTCTTGTGTCCCTAATTTAGTTAATCATTCAATATCTACATAGTTTCTTAAGCTAGAAACCTAGTGTCATTTTAGATTCCTCCTTTTCCCTAAATCACTATAGCCTAATAGTCAATAAATTGCCAGTTATACAATAAAAGTGGATCTCAAAATCATTCTATTTACACAGCCATGTTTTTAGTCCAAATCAATTAACTTTTGGTCCATATGATATCCTTTACATTGGTCTTGCTGCCATCATTTATTTCCTATCCATAACCATCTATCATATTGAAAACAGAACTGTTTTTCAAAAATAATAATTTAAAAAATGTGAGGTCTAGCCACTTCCTTGTAAAATAACCACCATGGACTTTCAGGCAAATATGGGCTAGAATCCAAACTTCTTATCAAGACACAATGTCCTTTATTAATTTGCCTTGACTTAACATTTCTGGTCTTATTTCCTGCCTCTGTATTTTGTATGTCATGCCTCATACTCATTAATTAAACTTCACTAGAAATTATCTAGTGTTTCTCTACTGCTGTGTTTTTGTTCTGGCTTTTTCCTCCCTCAACTTTCTCAATATTTCTTGCCTTAATCTCTCATTCATTCTTCAGATTTAGCTTATGCTATCTCTTTTTTTTAAGTCTTTCTTTAGTTCTCTGTCTACATGTGTTCCTCCTAGTAGACTAATATCTTCTAGAAGATAAGATATAAGATTTATTGCCCTACTCCCTGTCAGGTACAGTACAGAGCATCATATGTAGGACTTTGTAATAAACTTTGCTAAATAAATTATTGAATTAAGTCTATTTCTAAATACACTGTAAGTTGAAAGGACGATCAAAAACTAACATAGTTTACTTTAATAAAGCCTATGTATATTTATACTCTTTAATATTGCTTAGATATAGGAAACTCAGGACAATTTTGTTATTTTCTTTTTACCCAGTCTGCCTCCTAAACTACACTACCATCCACTATGTACATGGAGAGTTAGATGGTTAATGCTTAGTGTGAAAAAGAAAAACATATTATAGCTTGGGATGTAGAAAATCAAGAAAATGTCACTCCCAACCTAACAATGGAAAAAAGCCAGACAACCTACAAAATCATGATTTTTTTTTTTTTGGAGCCTTTTAGAGAGCTGAGAATCCAAGCTAAAGCAAGTTGATTAAATTTCTTAGTTGTCCCTCAAAGAACAAAGAGGACACAACAACTGTTCCAACGTGATGAAATGCAGGTAAAAACGGTAGCCACCTCAGGGAAGAGAAAGGCAGGTGAGAGGCTTTCAAATGACAGCATGAGTAGCTATGCTGCCCTGTCCCCCAGCAAAACTGGTGAAAATTATATTAAAAAACAAAACATTTAAAACCTCTGAAAAGGGTCCCAAGGGCAAACAGCAAGTGGAAAATAAAAATCTATTCAGGAACATCTGAAAATTTAGTAATAAAAGTGAGAAACTTTAGTATTTGAATGAATCCTGGTCCCTTCCTATCCTCTCCCAGCTCAGTGAGTCAATGACCATTCCACACTACTGCCTCCAAGAACAAGAACACAGGGGTGCCTCTTCTCTCAGGCCCCAGAGGATGCGCTTTCTTCCCGGGAGGAGGGAAGCATGTTCCACTCCTGCCCCAAGTACCTGTTACTTATGGTAAGTTCTGGGTGAGAGCAATTATAAGACTGGGGCTCCCTTCTTCTGTCCAGCCTCCACTTATGGAACAGAAAGTGTACCTTGGGCGCAGCATGCTGACACACTGACACCTTGCTTACTTTTACTCCAATTGGTGAGGTGGTGGTTTCATGTCAGGAGAGGCAAGCTAAAAGGACAAATACTGGGTTCTAGGACCAGGGTTCCACTCACAAAAGATTGCTGCTGTACCCATCTTTAATTCCAAAACATTGACTCAGAGATTTTGCCTGGGAGGAGAAACAGGCACAAAACAAAAACAAAAATTTATAAATTTTGTCCCAAGGGACTGACCTCATTTGCAATAGAGTGAAGAAATCCCAGCTGAAGGATCTCTGAGGAATAATGAAGATTGTGGTGAAGGCAACTGGGAGGAGATTCAAGCTACAAGATAAACTGTAGGTCCCTAGGAAGAGAACTAGGGAGTAATACAGCTGGGGGGGAGTCCTGACCTCAACACAAAAATCATGACACTTACCTGAGAAACTATTCCTTTAAAGGAACCACATTTGATTGGATGAGCTTGTAGAACAATTTATGTATGCCCCAGGGCATTATTAAAAACAATACAGCCATCAGTTGGTAATTGGTAGAGCTTAAAAGCTGGGGGTGGTCAAGGAAAAAGGTGTGAAAAGAGGCCTACTAGCATCACTGTCATCAAAGGGTGACTGGACAAACCCAAAGCTGTACCATCCTAAGGAACAAGATCAAAGGCTACCTCACAAAAATAATCCAGTCAGTCACTAGATAAACGAAGAAATAATAATAATAAGTCCCAGGGTGGGGGATTCTACTCAGAGTTGCTGCAATATGTTAGTTAGATAACTTGTTCTGTTTCCAACAAAAAAATAATTTACGAGATATGCAAAGAAACAGAAAAATATGACCCATACACTTGGAAAAAATCAGACAATAAAAAGAATTTCCTACAAAGTGATGGTTAAAAAATTAAAGAAGATAGACCTGAAACCATAAAAATCCTAAATGAAAATATAGGGAGTACATTTGCAGACATTACCCGGAGCAATATTTTTACTGATACATCCCTACGGGCAAGGGAAGTAAAAGAAGAAATGAACATATGGGATTATATCAGACTTAAAAGTTTTTTCACAACAAAGGAAACCATTAATAAAACAAAAAGGAAGCCTACTGAATGGGAGAATATATTTGCCAACGATATATCTGATAAGGGGTTAATATCCAAAATTTATAAAACACTCATGAAACTCAACACCAAAAAAACAAACAACCCAATTAAAAAATGGGCAGAAGATATGAAGAGACATTTCTCTAAAGAGGACATACAGATGGCCAACAGGCATATGAAAAAAAGTTCAACCTCACTGGTCATTAGGGAAATGCAAATAAAAACCACCATGAGATACCACCTCACTCCAGTCAGAATGGCTATCATCAACAAATCAACAAACAACAAGTGCTGGCGGGGCTGTGGGGAAAAGGGGACCCTGCTGCACTGTTGGTGGGACTGCAGATTGGTGCAGCCACTATGGAAGTCAGTATGGAGGTATCTCAAAGAACTGGAAATAGAGCTACCGTTTGACCCAGCAATTCCACTCCTAGGTATTTATCCTGAAAAAACCAAGACACTTATTCAAAAAAGTTATGCACCCCGATGTTCATAGCAGCACAATTTACAATAGTTAAGACTTGGAAACAACCAAAATGCCCGTCAGTAGATGACTGGATTAAGAAACTGTGGTATATTTATACAATGGAGTATTACTCCGCTATAAAGAAGAATGAAATCGTGCCATTTGCAATGATATGGATGGACCTAGAGACTATAATGTTGAGTGAAATAAGTCAGTCAGAGAAGGACAAATACCATATGATCTCACTTATATGTGGAATATGAAAAACTGTATGAATGAGCAAAGTAAACAGAAACTGTCTCATAGATATAGAGGAAAAATCAGGGTTGCTAATTTGGAGAGGAATGGGGATGAGGGAGAAGGGGAAGGGATTAGACAGCAAAAATAGGCAACTACAATATTGCTACTGGGATAGGAAAAACAGTTTGGGGAATATAATTAATAATGTTGTAAATATTCTGTGGAATGTCAGATGATCATAGGTCTTGTTAGGGAGACCATTTCATGGATGGAGTAGAGGTTTGATCACTGCACTGTATTACTAAAGTGGAGGTGGTATACCTACTGTAATTGAATATATATAGATAGTCACGGGATGTGGATTATACTGTGGAAGAGAGTCAGAGGAAGAGTAATAGATATATATGATATGGGGGGGGGAGTGGGGTGGTGTATTGGGGGTGGGGGATTGTCACTTTGAGGGGTAAAATGTATAACTATTGCACTGTGTTGTACACCTGAAACTAATTAAAAATAAAATAAAATAAAATAAAAAATTAAAGAAGATGTACTAATTGGAGGAATTTCAGGTTCAGAGATCAAAATATTTAATATTTTTATCATGGCACTATTTCACAAACTGATATACAGTTATAATACAATGCCCATCAAAATCCGAGCAAACGTCTTTATAGAAATTAACTACCTGGGTCGGCCAAGTGCTGCATTGGTTAAGAGTTGGTTTGGGACACCAGCTCTGGGAAGCAGGGCCCTGATTTGGATCCCACATGCAGGCCAGAGATTCTTCGCCCTCTACAGCTAAGATGGTGAACAACAACTTGATCTGGAGCTGGGCTGCCATGAGTCGCTGGCGATGGTGTAGGCTGCAGTGGGGCTGGCTGGCAGCTGGCGGGAGCTGGCATGAGCTGGCATGAGCAGCCATCCAATTGCTGGCAAGCAACTGCCTCACCCAGGAAGAGCACAATGATAATACCAACATGGGCCAGTGAAGTGACATCCTCCACAACTAGACTGAAGAACAAAAGGACAGCAACTTGTCTGTTCCCTCCTCCAATTCCCCAATAAAAATCTTAAAAAAAAAAAAAAAAAGAAATTAGCTACCTGATTCTAAAATTTATACGGAATTTCAAGGCACTAAGAATAGCCAAAACAATTTTGAAGAAAACAAAATGCCAAAGTTAAAAGACATACTTCCCTATTTGAAAAATTATTACAAAGCTTGAGTAACCAAGAAAATATACTGGTGGCACAAGGATAGACGTAAAGATCAATAGAATAGAATTTAGATCTGCACATCTATGGTCAACTGCTTTTCAACAAAGGTGCCAAAACCATTCAGTGGGAAAACCATCATCTTGTCAACAAAAATGCCTGAGACAACTAGATATCCACATGCAAAAGAATGAATTTGGTTCCCTTTCTCATGCCATATACAATAATTTACGGCAAATGGAAAAAAGCCTAAACCTATAAAACTCTTAGAGAAAAACGTGGAAGTAATTCTTCATGACCTTGGATTTGACAATGGATTGTTAGACAGGACACCAAAAGCAAAAGCAACAAAAGAAAAACTAAATTGGAATCCTTAAAATTAAAAATGTTTGTGCTTCTAAGGACTCCATCTAGAAAGTGAAAAGATAATCCCCAGAAGAGCAGAAAATATTTGAGAATCACTCAAATATTGCTGAACACGAGAGTGGAGCAGGAATACTGAGAAAAAAACCTGTGGTACCTCAAGCACAAGGTAACCATAACCAACTGCTATAAGTGAGGGCTGGCTGAGTGAAGCATTGGTTAAGAGCTGGCTTGGGACGCCAGTGGCACCAGTTTGGATCTCACATATGAGGGCCAGTGACACTGCCCTCTACAGCTAAGATGGTGAACAACAGCTCCACCTGGAGCTGGGCTGCCGTGAGTCCCTGGGACGGCATAGCTGCTACCCCTGCTGCAGTGGGCTGCCATAGGCGACAGTGAGTGGCCAGCAGCCAATGTGAGCGGCCAAGAGCCACCATGAGCGGCCGTCCAGAGGCCGGCGACCCATCTGCCTCATCCAGGAAGAGCGCAATGACGATACCAACATAGGCCAGTGAAGCAATGTACTCCACAACTAGACTGAAGAACAAAAGGATTCAACTTATCTGTTTCCCTTCCCCGATTTCCCAAAGCTATTCCCCTCTTCCAATTCCCCAATAAAATCTTTAAAAAAAAAAAAAGTCTGCAGTGAACAGAGGATTATGATAGAAGCAACAAAACCCCAAACAAGCCAAACTCCTACACAGGATGACAATCTCCCACACCAGGAGCATGATGAAATAAGACTTATGCTCATTTTCAAGTATAAATGTTTTTTATCTCAGTCTCTACTGTTCAACATATGGTATCCAGCATTCAATAAAAAAAAAAAAATCTGACAAAACAAGAAAAAAAATCCATAATCAAGAGATAAATTGATCATAGGATTCAGTTTCAAAATGATTCTGATATTGAAATGATCTGATAGAGGAGTTAAAATAACTATAATTAAGATCTTGAGGAGGAAATGGCAACATATATGGGCAGATACAGTATTTCTGCAGACAGGAAAAACTAAGTGTCAAATAACACTAAAAACAAAATATACAATATCGGAGATGGACAATTCTTCCAATAGACTTGTTAGCAGATCAAGTGCAGTTGAGGAAAAAAACTACAGTAATACCTTAGTTTGCGAGTATAATTCATTCCAGAAACAAACTACTCGTATTGCTCTTGCATCACTCATTTACCACGTTAAAATGTATTAGGAATGTTTGCTTGTCTTGCAGAACACTCGCAAACCAATTTACTCACAATCCAAGGTTTTACTGTAATTAAATTTGCAGGTAAATAAATGGAAATTATCCAAACAGAAACTCAAAGATAAAAACAGCAGGGAAAAAAATAACCCAAAACAGAACAGAACACTCAAGGGCTTCAGGATTACATCAAAGAGTATAACATACATGAAATTTGTGTCTCAAGAGAAGAAAGAAAGAATGAGACAGAATAAGAATGTGAAGAGATAATGGCCAGAGAATTTTTGAAATATATGAAGAAAAAGAAAGCCACAGATTCTTGGATCCCAAAGAATCTCAAGCAGGATAAATTCCCTGATCACACCTATATACATCATAGTCAAACAGCTAAAACTCAGTCATAAAAAGAAACATCTGGAAAGCAACAAGAAAATACAAAAACAAACAAACAAACAAACAAAAAATATAGAGGGACAAAGATAACAATTTTTTTCTTATACAATATTTGTTATAAATTGAATATACAAATGTTTTAATGTAAGTCTTTAATCCTAAAGTCACTAAACTTCATCTTTTTCATGCTGTAGTCCCTCTACAAATGCAAATATAAAATAAAATAACTAGGATTAATATAGTAAAGAATCTCAGGGACATTATTTTGTTTTACAATAGATACTGCCAGCACTCTCAAACATAGCGGTGAAAGTTTTAAAATACTTTGTTCTAAAAAGTCATAAGATGAGGCCTTCTACTTTCCATTCCTTACTATGGGAGGGAAAATAATAAACTTCATTATGACATCACCTTCCAAGTCATCATGTTTCAAATACACCATCGAAAATCAACAGACAGTATAAAGAGCCCCAGGCAATACAAGGAATTTTAAAAGTCAGAGCCTTCAATGGTAAGAAAGAACACCGTTTATTTGTTCCTCATACTTTTTACTTCAGTTGTATTTACACTGATATTTTGGATCCCCAAAACACAGGGAAAATTGAATATTTGTCTTTTCAATGGCCATAAAACACATTCAGTTCTAATACAACATAAAAAGAGTTGAGCTTTAATCCTAATATGAGATTTTCTCTTTTCAACTTCCAAATTATAGTTTATTGCTGTAATATGATTGCTGGAAACACATCAAACACTGGCCATTTTTCTTGCATTAATTGAACTACATTAATTCTAATCTTTGGTTTTATGCTCTGCATGGGAATGAGCAGCAACTGGGCTGGTTTTCTGAAATCTCTTCTCTTTCCATCCCCCTTTCTTTTCAGTTCTGCCTCTAGATGCTGCAGTAGATCAAAGCTTTTCAAAAGCAGCAACATGCTCATTGTCTTTTGAGTCATGGTATGATACAGAGTGACGAAGAGAAACAAGAATGTTTCAACAGCTACAATAGTATCTATTATGCATCCATCATAGAAAGACCAGCTGAATTGTGCAGAATTGATATGTGCCTATTGTCGAAGCTTTTTCTGTAGCATCAGCTAGACATAATCATCCTGAGTCAGGTTGCCCTGGGAAAGCTGTCCTCTCTCTTTTGGACATGCATTTTCAGAGTGGTAGGTGGTTCTGCAGTTAACATAAGGCGCATCAAATGAGTCATTCAATTCCAAAGAATTGGTTTTAATTACTGTGGTGATACTAAATGATCAAGCATTTAAATGTGTAACACCAAGCACTGATCTGGCAGTCCTTTGACTTAGAAATTGTTTATTTTCATATTTATATCTGGCAAGGCCCTTAAATGTGGAGAAAGGCACATGCTTCGGGGAACTGCAAATGGATATCTGTCAAATAGGGAACCATGAAGAGCAGAATGTCCAATGCTTTTGAAATTCTTGAAATTTGTTTTCAGAAATCTCCAGGTCATGAAAATCCTAGTTGGCACAAGCATCATTTGTTTTGACCCCATACTTAGGGCACTGGCTATTTGGTACCATTTTCTTACACTGACATTTATAATTTTAAATGAAAATGTTAAATATCTTATTCTATTTAATTTCATAATATCTCTGATTATGGTGTACTTCATCAAATGTCCTTCAAAAAGTGAGCTTCTAAGGTCTTTTTCTTATAAAAATTTTCCAGGGGTTTCATTTCGTAGGAAGGTGTACAAATTCAATAAAAACTACGGGGACACTTTCATAGCTTTATAGGCACTACAAAAAACAAACACACACAAAAAACCACGTACATGTTCTAATAAGCATGTTATAACGATGCAAAACAATTGATTTTAGATAAAACAAGAAAGAAAGAAAGAAAGAAAGAAAGAAAGAAAGAAAGAAAGAAAGAAAGAAAGAAAGAAAAGAAAGAAAAAGACAGACAGAAAGAAAGATCACGTGAGATGTTGCTCTTAAGCTTCTCCATAACTTCCTTAATATTTTTTGCCACTAGGGGAAAGTTCTGTCTATAGACTGTCGCATGGGTCCTTCATGAGTAGCAGACCTCCTTAACCCTAAGAACTGTACAGACATAGAAGATGTGACCTCAGATTTTTACCACTGGGGGCACTTCCTGTCTTGGCTCAGCTGGACAGGTGTAGAGAGATGACTTTTCTCTATGATGACCATGGTAAAGCTGTCTTAATTTGATTTGGAGAGACTGGAGAGAGGGTATCAAGAGAAAGGATTTAGGCCTCAATCTCAAGATTTCACACAAACCAAATTGATCTGATTTCTCTCACTCTAGATCAATTGATCTATATCTATCTATCTATCTATCTATCTATCTATCTATATCTATCTATCTATCTAGTCTACCTACCAACTTACCAACCTACATGTACATATATATACACACATCTGCATCTATATCTACATCTATATTTATCTATATATCTATATAATCTATACTTATATCTATATCTATCTATATCTACACCTACCTCTATACCTACATCTACACCTATATTATTTGTGGGAGCCCTAGACTTGTATCAATAGTTTGTTTGCATCACCACAAAACTCTCTGTTGAATTGCACATTGTCTAGACATAGGATTTGTTCTTTCTCTCCATATAATGTGACACCTGTGTATAGACATAGGATAGAATTAGGCATGGGCTCGAGTGTGCTACTTCCATACCTGGACAGATTTAATGTCATTTAAATGGATACATTTCCTGCTCACTACACCTGGAAAATCATTACTAATTTGTGGGCACACTGACATAAATTATCATCATTCTTGATATTAATATGATTATTATATCAAGTTCTATCAAAAGTTTGCTTCAATTTGGCATTAAATACCGTCCATTTCTTGAAAATTGTCGCCATGTGCAGATTAATAATGAATAATATTGAGACCTTTATTTTGTAAATTTTGTTTTCAATTTTAATACAGTTCAATACTTTACATATTTGCATCTGAAGTGAAAGTAAAGCCCTGTAAATTGATTTATGAAGAATAACATATCTCTATATCTTCACCACAGAATGTTTACTATTTATTAGGAAAGTCAAAATTAAGTGAAATTGTGTTCATTGGGAACAATTTGGCAAAGTTAAGAAGAATCATGCTGTACTAAATCAAATCTTTGAAAATTTGGCAAATAAATATTTATTGTGATTATTCATGCATTATTTTAAAAGCCATTTTAATAACATCAATAACTCAGTGTTAATTAACCTTTTGAGTTCTTATTTTAAAAATAGTTTCTAAAGAACATTACTTTTATCCATCCTGCTCTTACAGTCTGTTCTTATATCACAGAATGCCTTCTGAAAATCTATAAAAATAATAATTTCATATTACTTTAATGATTTAAAAAAAAAACTTAACTTTGTTTTTTTTTTGTTGTTGTTGTTTTTGTGGGCAGTGACACTGGCCCTCACATGTGGGACCCGAACCGGGGCTGCTGGCATCCAAAGCCAGCACCCAACCACCATGCCACTCGGCCGGCCCCAAAAAACTTAACTTTTAATTGACATTATTAGTCTATAATAGTGGAAAATATGCAAAAAGTGTATCTATAAAGAAGAGTGGAGGAATTATTGGAAACCTGAATGGATAATATTCCTAATCCATTGAGGTCTACAATCACAGGTCATTGTCTAAATCAGAATTTGAAGTTTATATTCTTTTTCTATTACATTCTTAGCCAATTCTCAACATATGTATATCTCATACCTATTATCTATGAGCTAATAATGGCACCCCCCCAAAAAAAAAAAAAACGCTTGCAGATCCCATATAACAGTGCAGTTATGGACTGAATTTTGTAGTTTCCAAAATTCACAAGTTGAAGCCCTAACCATAATGTGATGGTTTAGAGATAGGGCATTTAGAAAATAATTAGGTTCAGATGAGGTCACAAGGGTGGGGGCCACATTATGGAATTATGGAATGAGTGCCCTTATTAGAAGAGTCACCAGAGAGCTTACTTCTGCTCTTTCCCCTCAGACAGGACGAGGTTACGTGAGCACACAGTGAGATGGCAGCTGCCTAGAAGCCAAGAGAAACGGTCTCAGAATGAAACCTATACTGCCAGCATCTTGATCTTGGACAACCACCATCAGGAACTGTTAAGAAATAAATTTCTGTAGCTTGAGCCACCAGTATATGACATTTTTGCTGTGGCAGCTCCAGCTGATGAGGGGGAGCCCCAATTTGTGCTTCAGTTGATTTTGTTTGTTAGAAACTGACCCTGAACAATTTAAGCAAGACAAAAGGATACATTGGCAAGGTACCAGGGAACTCACAAAATTAGAGCAAAGTAGAACCACCAGAACATGTGAAGGGTTTGATGGAGATGCTTTGAATATTGTAGCATCAAGAGTAACGTCACCATCTTTCCAGGCATTTCTTTCAGATGCCTCAGCTTCTGTTGCTTTCAGCCCAGCCTCAGACATTCTCATGTGTCTTTGCTTAACATGCAAATTCCAGCAGAGAGAACTTGGTCTGTCTGGGAGTTGGTAAAATTTTTTATTTTTTTATTTTTTATTTTACTAGTTTCAGGTGTACAACACAATGCAATAGTTATACTCTTTACCTTCCAAAGTGACAACCCCCCTCCCCCAGTTCGCCACCCCACTCCCTCCCCATATCATACATATCTATCACAACTCCCCTGACTCCCCTCCACAGTATACTCCACATCCCGTGACCATCCACATATTCAGTTACAGTTGGCATACAATACTATACAACATCAGTTTCAGGTGTACAGTGCAGTGATCAAGCCTCTACTCCATCCATGAAGTGGTCTCCCTACAAGACATGTGACTATCTGACATGCCACAAAATTTTTACATTATTATATTCCCCGAACTGTGTTTCATATCCCTGTGGCAGTATTGTCATTGCCTATCTATGCTGTCTAATCCCTTCCCCTTTCCCCCATCCCCACCCCACTCCCAACTAGCAACCCTCAGTTTTTCCTCTACATCTACGAGTCTGTTTACTTTGATCATTCACCCAGCTCTTCAGACTCCACACACAAGTGAGATCACATGGTATCTGTCCTTCTCTGACTGACTTATTTCACACAACATAATAGTCTCTTCACAACATTATCAATTACATTCCCAGAACTGCCCCCATATCCCTGCAGCAACGTTGTAGTCCCACCTACACTGTCCAAAACCTTCCTCCTCTCCCTCTTCTCCACTCCCTCCCAGCCAGCAACCATCAGTTTTTCCTTTATATCTGCTTGATATGACTTCAATCTTCTTAAATTTACTGAGACTTGTTTTGTGGCCTAACATGGTCTATCTTGGAAAACGTGCCAAGTGTACTTGAGAAGAATGTATATTCTGTTTTTTCAGGGTGAAATGCTCTAAAAATATCAATGAAGTCCAGCTGGTCAAAAGTATCATTTAAGGCCCCTCTTTCTGTGTTGATTTTCTGTCTAAAGGTCTGTCCATTGGTGACAATGGTGTTGAAGTCCCCTACTATGATAGTGTTACTGTTGATCTCTGTCTTTATGTCTGTTAAAATCCGTTATATGTAATTAGGAGTTCCTATGTTGGATGCATAGATGTTTATTAGGGTTATAGTGTCCTTCTTTGTCTTTTATTGTAGTCATTTTAAAGTCTATTTTGTCCAAAATAAGTATTGGTACTCCAGCTTTTTTTCTTTTTCTCATTTCCATTTGCATGAAATACCTTATTCCATCTGTAAACAGCATATACATGTGTCCTATTTTCTTATCCACTCAGCCACTCTCTGTCTTTTGATTGCAGCATTTAGCCCATTCACATTTAACATGATTATTGATAGGTGCATATGTATTGCCATTTTGTTATTTGTATTCCTGGTCTCCCTGGGTTAGCTTGTTTACCCCTTTCTTTTGTTTAAAAAAGCCCTTTTAACATTTCTTGCAATGCTAGCTTGGTGGTAATGAATTCCTTAAGCTTATTCTTTTCTGAGAAGCTCTTTATTTCTCCTTCAATTTTAAGTGGTAGCCGTGCTGGGTAGAGCAATCTTGGTTGTAGGCCTTTATTTTGTGTCACTTTGAGTATCTCCTGCCACTCCCTTCTGGCCTGCAGAGTTTCTGTAGACAAGTCAGCTGTTAGTCTAACAGGAGTTCCTTTGTATGTAACCTGCTGTCTTTCTCTTGCAGCCTCTAGGATTCTGTCTCTGTCTTTAACCTTTGCCATTTTAACTATGATGTGTCTTGGTGTGGACCTGTTTGGGTTCAGCTTGTTTGGAACCCTCTGCACTTCCTGGGCATGTATGTTGATTTCCTTCACCAGGGTAGGGAAGTTTTCAGTCATTATTTTTTCAAATACCTTTCTGATCCCTTGCTTCTTCTCTTCTCCTTCTGGTATTCCTATGTTTCGAAGGTGGTTGCGTTTCACCTTGTCCCATAGGGCTCTTAAACTATTTTCACTGTTTTTTATTCTTTGGTCTTTTTGCTGTGCCAATTGGGTGATTTCTGCTATTTTATCTTCCAAATCGCTGATCCGCTCCTCTGCTTCATCTACTCTACTGGTGATTCCTTCCAGTGTGTTCTTCATTTCAGTTATTGTATTCTTTAGTTCTAGCAGGTTGTTTTTTATGGTTTCCCTATCCTTCTTTATGTCCTCGCTAAATTCCTTAAACATTCTTATCATCAGTGTTCTAAACTCTGTCTTTAAAAAGGTTGGCTCCCTCTGTTTCATTTAGTTCCATTTCTAGAGGTTTCTTCTGATCTTTTACTTGTGACATGTTTCTTTGTTTCCCCATTCTGGCTGTCGCTCTGGGATTGCTTTGATGTATTAGATAGATCACCAGGAGAGCCCTGGCTGGATCACGCAGGCTGGCACACAGCTCATGGCCCAACACTCCCAGGAAAACTCCCAGTCTCAGCCTGTCCCAATCAGCCGCTCGCAGATCAGGCCGAGCAGCCCAACAACCAATCACCAGCATGGCAACTCTGCAAGTGGAGAGCGGGGACCCGAGGCGTCTTGCGCACTCCCGCGTCTCAGTGAGCAGCCTGTTGGAACCAGAGCACGCCCACCAGGCGTTTCCTTGGCAACGCAGCACAAGCCGTGCGGAGGGTGGGAACCCGAGGCGGCTCGAGCACTCTCTGGTCTCAGTGAGCAGCCTGTTGGAGCCGGAGGGCACCCGCCCAGCGTTACCCTGGCAACGCAGTATAAGCCGGGTGGAGGGTGGGGATCCAAGGCCGCATGCGTGTGTGCACGCACACACGTACTTCTGCGCCAATTCCACCAGACCAATGAGGTCTCGGACCTGATCCTCCGTGGGAGGGCCCAAGCCTGACAAAATGGCGTCCTCTGTACACCACTCGCGTGCAGGCTCCACACCACAAGAACAATAGTCCCAAAACCTCCAGCTTCTGCACCAAAGGCGCTCAGTTCAGTCTGTCCCCGCAGACTCCCGGGTCCGGCTCACACAGCCACTCCCTCCACCAGGAACCAGGTAAGTGCTCACCGGCGAGCAAGCCTGGGCACCGGCCCCACTGATTCTCCAGCCGCTCTTAGCCTCACCGAGCTGAGCACAGAGAGTCCTCACTAATTTACTGCTGGCTATCTTAGAACTTCTCTTCCTGGCAAAGGAGCTCTGGGCTGGTGAGCTTGGAGTGCAGCCGAGGGTCTCTCCCCCAACCGGAGAAGCCTCTCCACAGCTGGGACCTCCCTCACGGGGTTTGCCCTCTCTCATCTCCGCCCATCCTACCAGACCCGACGTGGCCTCCTCTTTAAGTTCTTCGTTTAGTGGTTCTGTTCCTCTAGTGTTCCGTGGACCTCCGGGGTTGAATGCTGTATAATTTGTTTGTAATTTTCGTGTGATCCTGGGAGGCAGTCAGCACAGTGTCTGTCTATTGCGCCATTTTACCGGAAGTCCAGAGTTGGTAAAATTTAATCTGGGATTTTTTTTTTTTTAAGAGGGCAGTGTCACTGGCCCTCATATGTGGGATCTGAACTGAGGCCTGTCCCAAGCCAGCTCTTAACCACCACGCCACTTGGCCGGCCCTAATCTGGGATTTTTTATATCAAGTTTTATGAGAAACATGAGTCAAAATTATATTTTTTCTTCACCATCGTCATCTTCTAATTTTTCTAGCAATATAATGCAGGTGTTATAACTGAAAAGGGGAATGCTGCTTTAGAATAGTTGTAATAGCATAGAAACCTGTTCCTAGAATATCTGAAGTAATTTCCTTTGAAGTTATCTGTGCTTTTTGATTTCTCAGTTCTTCCACGTTATATCTCGAATTAATTTTTGTAATTGGCATTTCCTTAGAAATTAATTAATTTTATCCAGATTTTCAAATTCATCAACAGTCACTAATACAAATTACTTTTATAGTGAAGAATTATATTTTTCTAGTTGTGTTGGGATATAATTGACATATAACATTGTATTAAGGTATATAGCATAATGATTTGCTATATATTACCATATGTTGCACAATTATTCAAACAAAGGCAAGTTTAGGATGATAATTTATCACATTTTTTCCAAAATTCAGACATAAATTTCACTCATTGTTATGTTGATTGGGATTATTATGGTTTGTCCCTTCCTAGTAGTTTGTATGCTAAGACAGTTTCCTGTGTTTTTAAACTTTGTGGCATATAAATACACATTTTAAAACTTCTTGTTTAGGATCTGGAACAATTTGGTTATTTTAAGAAATAACCATGGTAAAATCAAAGGAAAACAAGAAACTTAATAGAACATTTTATTAAAACATTCAAATATACAGTGATGATAAGTTTCTGATTCAGATTCCATGAAAACATTCAATATATTCAGTAAGAAAATGTATTCTTAAATGTAATAATTACAGTAGTATTCCGAATCCCTTCTATTTTTACTACGGCATCAGATGAGTTTCTATCAGATTTCACAGACAGGAATTTTGTGTAAACCACACATAGGAGATGGTACTTGATCTTGACGGAGATTTGCTTTGAGTGTTGCAGCAGCAGGGGTAAAGTCACCACCTCTCCAGGCATGTCCATCAGATGCCTCAAGCTTCTATTTATTTGAGATGATTAGATACGGTCTGCTGGCTTCCCAATGTTGTGCCATATAAAGGATTTGAGAAGGAGTATATAGAACTCTAAAGAAAAACACATTGAAAAGGTTAGGATTTTAGGCATCAAAATAAGACTTCTTTCCAGATCGTGCAGAATGCATAGACTCTTTAATGAATTTCCACTGGACTAGAGCACCCTAACTTTTTCTCTTGCACTTCCGCCTATACTGCCTGAAACTCTGACCCAGACTTGTCTCGGAGGTGTGTGTGCCTAATGCCCTCCATGCCTAGGAGCCGTGCCTCATCCTCACCTCTGGGTGATGGGGGAATGCAGGCGGCAGTATCTCAACTGCTTCTTTCCATGGAGCTGGTTTCTCTGAGCCTGCTCTATCGATTATAGTTAAGCTAAACAAAGGAAAGAAAAAAAAATATAAAAGAACTACCAGTAGCTTTCAGTCGTGAGGGTTATATTTTGCAGAGTATATCAGAAAATCTAATACATGGGACATTCTATAGGACAAACAACTTGACTTCTTCAATAAATAAATTGCAAGGAAAAAATAAAAGAGAGAAAATGGAACCTAGTATAGTGCCAGGTGGACACTAGACGAATCGAGGGGAATTGCTGCATAAATTGTACTAATGTCTAACCACTATGCCGTACACTTGAAACTTATATAAAATAATACTGAATGTCAACTGTAACTGAAAAAAAAATTAAAACATTAAAAATTAATTAATTAACAAAGACTTAAGAGACATGTCTATCAACTTGGATGCATATATCTGATATTGATCTTTATTTTATTATTTTATTTATTTATTTATTTATTTTGAGGGCAGTGTCACTGGCCCTCATATGTGGGACCCGAACCGGGGCTGCTGGCTTCCCAAGCCAGTGCTTAACCATTGATCTTGATTTTAAAAATACAGCAACACCACCAACAAATAGGAAATCCCTTACTTATTTATAAAACAATTGGGGCAAGTTGCACACTGACTGAATATTTTATGGTATCAAGCAATTATTGTTAAATGTTTAGGTGTGATACTATGGCTATATTTTTAAAAATTCCTTATCCCTTAATGGTTTGAAGTCTTTACTGAAGTCTTTACAGGTAAAATTAAATAATATTGGGGATTTGCTTAACACCATGAGTGAACCCTAATGTAAACTATGGACTCTAGATGATAGTGACATGTCAGTGTAGGTTCATCAGTTGTAACAAATGTCCCAGTCTGGTGGGGATGTAGATAATGGGGGAGGCTGTGTGCATGTGAGGGGGGCAAGGGGTAGGTGAGAAATCTCTGTACCTTTTGCTCAGTTTTGCTGTGAACCTAAAACTGATCTAAAGAAAATAAAGTCTGTTTAAAAAACATAACACTATCTTTCTGGTGGGTGGAGAGAATGGGTGGCAGTAGAGGGGAAACAAAATGACCATGGGTTGATAATTGTTGAATTTGGCTGATGACTACCTAGTGGTTCATTATACAATGATCTCAATTCCTATATCAGAATATGAGAATTTTCTCTGAGTGTTTAGAAGAGTATTTTGGAGAAGTTCCTTTTTGTGTTATAATGTCAGGGAGGGTACACTTAGTTTAACTAACACAAAGGTTTTTGCTTCTGGAAACAATAGAAATCAAAATAGAAACAAAGGTCAAGAGCTCTGACAGGATTTCTTCTCTAGCCATTCTTTTCTTTCTTTCTTTTTTTTTTTGAGGGCAGTGTCACTGGCCCTCATATGTGCCCTCATATGTGGGACTGAACCGGGGCCGCTGGCTTCCTAAGCCAGCGCTTAACCACCGGGCCACTCAGCCGATCCTTCTCTAGCCATTCTTAATGGAAGGAAAAAGGAATATGAAAGAGGAAAAAAAATAATTAAAATAGAAAATCAAAAGAAATTCCTTTCAAGGTTTTCTAGAGTCATCAATTGCACTGCCATATGCATACGTAATAGAAAGCATCTTGAAAGCACCTTCAAAGGTGGGTCTTTGATATGGACCATTTCCTGTGCACCAGAGAAGCCATCTTTTCAGTAGAAAGTAAAGAATATACACCGTCCTAGAATATTCTTAATTACTACAAGTTTATGCAATATTATGAATATTATATTATATTTATTATAAAAATATGCCAAATTTAAAACATTGCATTTTAATTCCTACATCATTTGTATATTTTAGATACTAAAAGTCAAACTAAGCTAAAGATAAAAAAAGATTAAAATTTCTTTTCTTTGGTAAAAATGAAAATAGGTTTGCATTATACCTTCTTACTTTGTCAGAAAGATATATTTGGCTTCTTAAATGTGCATTTATTTATTTATTACCCATTAAGTAGGGCAACCTTTCATTTTTACTCTATATCTTGACTGACTTGACAAATCATCCTAATTAATTCTCTCCGTACTCGGGAAATACCTTATTTCTTGTTTTCATTCCTATCAAGACAATACTAAAAGTGTATATGATACAATTGTGAAGAGAACAGAGCAATAAAAAAGTCAAAGGTTGTTTTAGAATTCAACCTCATCACCCAAGGCTCAAAACTATAGAAACTGTCTGACCTGACATCTTTGCTACTCCTTTACAAAAACAGTAACAAGTGTTTATGACTTATTTTTAATTTTTTTAAAAAAAGGAGGGGTGGGGGAAATTAAAACTTTAGCTTTCTACATGCTCACTTTGACAAGAGAATGAATTTCATATAACACTGCTAAAATCAGTTATAAGGAAAGCTTTCATAGATAGGAAGTGATGTGTTATGGCTAATCCTATTTTTTACCCAAATGAATGCTCATATTACCTACTTAAGAAAGGGGTGAGAGAGATTTGACTTGCCATTTTCTCTCTAGCCTACCTCTTGTTACACTGGTAAGAAGTAGCCCTAAAAAGGGCCAAGAAAGATGAAATGCACCTTAACTCCTCCTATCTTTCAAGTTATTGAGCAATGGCCCCCACGCCCCACATCCATATTTAGAGAGAACACGGAATGCTATCTCCCTTTTGTCTTTGACAATAAAATATGAAGACCAGTCAATGAACAGTTACTGTGAATAGCTGACTAATAAATACCCTATGGGTTAAACAGATATTTTCCACATTTGTCAGCTCTCTTTGCGTATGAACAGTGACCACAAAGCCATTTAACAGTGAACCAATTTTATAAGCAGATTGAAATTGTCCTGGAATGGAAAATTCTCATAACACATTTAGAGAGACTGAAACTCCATTCAACCCTCAAATGGACTAATTCCACTAAAACATTCCTTTTAGTGGAAACATGTTCAACCGTGTGTGTGTGTGTGTGTGTGTGTGTGTGTGTGTATCTGTAACAATACAGTTCACCATTACATCTTACCTCTGTTTTCCCTGTGTTGCTCCAATTCCCATAAACCGGATTAACAAATGCACAGTTAATACTTTCTTCAGTTTTCCTTAAAGCACACAGGACAATAAAAAAGAGTAAGCATTGAAACGTACCACAGTATATTTCCGGGTTATTATCTGGTAGAAATCTTTGAGAGACACATTGTCCAACCAGCATAGTTATTTTTATGAATATATTACCATAAATACTTTTTTGCACCAAAGCAACCACATGTTTGAAAGCAAATGTAGTTTGACCTTTAAATGTTTAGACACAAATAAACCCAGGCAAATAAAAACAAATGGCAAAATGATTTCTTAAACTATTATTATTTAAATCACACAAGGGATACACCCTTAGAAAGAACAACATAATATAAAGCTGAACTGGTTATAAGGAAAGGCGCCTTGGTGTCCCTTAGATGTCACAAGTGCCAAAGCCCCCACATCCTGAGGACCATTTTTTCCATGACAGTGTCTGTCATAAAGATCTGTGGCATCATAGCCTTAATATTTTACACAGCAAATTTAAATATGACTGTTTTGAAGAGGTCTTTATGTTAATGTTTTCTTTCAAGAATCACAAAGAGACATGTTCTTGGTCATCTCAGATATTGGTCTAAAGCTGCACAATTTACTCTAATTAACCTGGCTCCTAAATGATCATTTCCTTTTTGTATTTTAATTACTTAAGAATCAATAGGCTTATTGACAGAAGACAACTAGCACTGAAATAGTTGCTCACAACTGATGAAGAAAAAAATGCCCATCACACACACATCCGATAACTAATTTTAGATGTAAGGAAGGATCCCATACATGCACACATCTACATCTACATCTACATCTACATCTACATCTACATCTACATCTACATCTACATCTACATCTACATCTATCTATCTATCTATCTATCTATCTATCTATCTATCTATCTATCTATAATGGAGACTGGAAGACAAATTCCAGGGCGACTGCCAGTGTCTTGAGGGCAACTAGGAGGAAAACCTATACAATGCGTGACGGCTTTTGTCTAATCAGAGTATAATGGCAATAAACTTGTCAATTTACCTTAAAATCCTAAAGGAAAAGGTAATAAAGAGGAAGCTCTTATTGATTTGCTTTTCGAAAATAAATTGTCAGAGGTCTGACCTCTTATTTCACCTACCAAACCAACCACACGGTCCTCTTCTGAAAAGCAACAGCCTTAGGGAGCCCAACGGCACAATCTGAGTAATGATGTTTGACTGGCCATACACTCTTCCTATAGATTTGGTGTTTTCTAGATTTCCTGACCTCCACTGTTGCTGTGCAATTGGCTTACATATTCAATAGCTTAACCAGTTTATCTTCTTTGAGTTTACATTTTGGTTATCTTTGGAAGAGTATCATAGCAGCCATTTCTCCTGATTTTTTTTTTTTTTTTGAGGGCAGTGTCACTAGCCCTCATATGTGGGACCTGAAACGGGACCACTGGCTTCCCAAGCCAGTGCTTAACCACCACGCCACTCGGCCGGCCCTCTCCTGCTTATTTTTTGGGAAAAAAATATCATAGATACATTCATAAATGATGAGACAACACGTACTTGTTAATTCCTTACCCACTAATTGAGTTGCTCCAATTAAACTGAATAAGTGGTGTTTATTCTTTGCCTTTTCTCCCTCCAAGACTAGTCAAAGTTAAGTTCTCAGTGTAGTAAGCTCAGTATATAGGGCAAAAGATGAGGCAGAGTTGCTCTCAACGTTGAGACAGAATAGGGAGTAAAGGGCCGTTTTGAAATGTGTCCAACTGTCAAAGCAAAGGCTGGTACAGGAGAGATGGAATATGGACATAGGGGACATCAACACCACATGGAAATTTGGAACTAGGCAAAGATGGGATAGCTACCGAGACTGACAGCTCAGAAAAATTAATCTTGGCTGAAATCAGTCATGAAATCAGGAAGCAGGAGGAAACCCAAACCATCGGCCTAGGCAGGACAGATGGTCCAAAGGCTGGGCAGGCTACCAGCATTAACAGGGACAGGCAGCCAACCGGATAGAAGCGAAGCACAAGCAACACAGAAGATCTTAACATGAGGCCATGACTTTTGGCTTTGGACTGCTGGGACTCCAGTTGACCTAGACCAAGATTGGCAGGCAGGAACCAGGTCAAGTGGCCCATTTTCCAGCCTTATTAATTCAGCCCATGAAGGTACATTTCTTTGGGAAGGATGTTAAATCTTAAACAATTTTCCATTAAAAAAAAAAAAAAGCAGGTGGTCAGCCTTTGGGTCCTGGGAGACTACACAGAAAGAAGGGTAATATCTAAGGGTGAGGATGTGGAGTTGTAATAAAGAGGAAAGGGTCATAATACAAGTAATGGAAGGTGAGCAATGGTAAATTTTTCCTACTTCAAATTATTTTTACTAGTGATCTCAAATTTTTATGTTTTCCAGATCAAAGGTATATCTCCCAATATTGAAAATCTTTGAATTGTTAGGTTTAATTCTTAATGTCTTTCCTATTTATGAGGTAAAATATTACCCACCATCCATAGATACTTCCATTAAGTAAGTTTCTAGCGCCAAATCCATACATTTACTATTTCAAGTTCCAGGATATAATTTTCTGTCTTCATCAATTTTATAATTTTGTTATTCAAACCAACAATTTTACTTAAAATGATGTGTCCTTATATGAGGAAAACAAAGTGACTGTTTGATTATGAAGTTTTCTGCCAGTTCTTATACCGTACGGTGCAATGATAAGTCTGCCTTAGGCTAAAAATTACTAAGTTTAAATTATTATATTTGTGAATAGGCAGATGACTCTGAAAGAGCTGAGGTTTAAAAAAAATCTAATTACCTCTAGGAACAGCAAGGCATTGGCATAGAAGTTTGGAGTAGAGGGAAGAAAGCTGCATAGATCACATGAGTTTGCCGCCCCTGATGTATCATACATTCACTTAATTATTATCATGTTTCTGCCACATCCAATAGGTGCAGGCACTGCAGAAGGTGGCACCCTGAGTGGGTTAGAGAGAAATATGTCAGGTAGGAGTAGAGTAACTCTGATGGGAATTTCCAATTTAAATTTTGTGAGCATATGTATATCTCTAAAGGAATTCACTTCATGGCTCACTGACAAAAACATTTTAATGTTAATTAAAAACATGGAAGGGTTTAGAATAGAGATCTGAAGTTATTGTAAATGGGCAAGGAAGAAAAACAAAAAGAATAAAACAAAAACTCATCTATATTGAATACAGTGAGCATGACTTGAAGGTTAATGTCTATTTTATATATATTTTAACAGCTTTCTTGAATTATAATTCACACAGCATACCATTCGCCCTTTAAAGTATTAATTCAATTTTTTAAATATTAATTTCGCTCACTTAATTATTAAATTTGAGAACTGGTTTAAAATATATATAGCATAAAATGTGCCATTTGTAACCATTTTTAAATGTACAACTCAGTGGTAGTCATTACATTCACAGTGTTGTGCAACTATCACCACTATTTATTTCCAAAATGTTTCCATCACCACAAATAGAAACTGTGTAGCCATTAAACAATAACCCCCCATTTTCCCCTTCCTCCAGCCCCTAGTAACCTCTAATTTACTTTCTGTCCTATACAAATTTGCCTATTCTAGGTAATTCATATGAGTGGAATCATACAATGTTTACTTTTTTTTGTATCTGACTTATTTCACTTAGCATAATGTTTTCAAGGTTCGTCCATATTGTAGCATGCAAAACAACTTCATTTTTATGACTGCATAATATTCCTTTGCATTCATACGCTACATTTTGTTTATTCATTCATCTAATGATGGATGCTTGAGTTGTTTTCACCTTCTGGCTACTGTGAATAATCTGCTATGAACATTGGCATATAAATATCTGAGACCCCCATTTCAATTCCTTTGGTTATATAACTAGGAGTGTGGACTTGCTGGGTCATGTGGTAATTCTATTTTAGCTTTCTGAGGAAGCACTAACCTGCTTTCCATAGCAGCTGAGCCATTTTACATTTTACATGAGGGTTTTTATTTCTCCACATTCTCACAAACAGTTATTATTTTACATTTAATTATTATTATTGCCACCCTAATAGGTGTGAAGTGGTATTTAATTGTAGTTTTGATTCGCATTTCTTTAATGACTAATGATTGAAGCAATTTTCCATGTGCTTATTGGCCATTTGAATATCTTCCTTGAAGAAATGTCTATTCAAGTCTACTTATTTTTTTAATTGGATATTTTGTCTCTGTCATTAAGTTATAGGAGTTTTTGTACATTCTAGATATTAAATTCTCTCTCTCTCTCTCTCTCTCTCTCTCTCTCTCTCTCTCTCTCTCTCTCTCTCTCTCTCTTCCCCTCTCCCCCCTCCAAAATATTTGAAATTATATATGTATATATATGTAATTTCAAATATTTTCTCCCATTTTGTAGGTTATCTTTTAACTTTCTTGATAATGTCTTTCGATGCATGAAAGTTTTTGATGAAGTCCAATTTATTTATTTTTTTTCCTTTTGTTTCTTTTGGTATCATATTTAAGAATGCAGAGCCAAATCCCAGGTTGTGAAGATTTACTCCTATGTTTTCTTCTAAATGTTTTATGGCTTTAGCTCTTATATTTAGGTCTTTGATCCATTTCCAGTTAATTTTTGTGCATGTTGTGTGGTAGAGGTCCAACTTCATTCTTTTGCATGTGAAAATCCAGTCAGTTGTCCCAGCACCATCTGTTCAAGAAACTGTTCTTTCCCCATTGGATGTACTTTGCACCCTTGTCAAAAATCAACCGGGGGCCTGCTGAGTGGCGCGTTGGTTAACAGCTGGCTCGGGACGCCAGCAGCCCTGGTTCAGATCCTGGGGCACTGCCCTCTACAGCTAAGATGGTGAACAACAGCTCTACCTGGAGCTGGGCTTCTGTGAGTCCCCTGGACAGCATAGCTGCAGTCCCTGCTGCAGTGGGCTGCCCTAGACTACATTGAGAGGCCCACAGCCAACGTGAACTGCTGGCAGCCAGCGTGAGCTGCCAAGAGCTGCTGTGAGTGGCTGTCCAGAGGCCGGCGACCGATCTGCCTCACCAGAGAGGAGTGCAATGATAATACCAACATGGGCCAGTGAAGCAACGTCCTCCACAACTAGACTGAAGAACAGAAGGACAGCAACTTGTCTGTTCCCCTTCCCCGGTTCCCTAAAGTTATTCCCCTCCTCCAATTCCCCAATAAAATCGTAAAACAAAACAAAACAAAAAAAACAACCGGGTATAGATGTATGGGTTTATATTTGGATTCTCAATTCTAGTCCATGATCTATGTGTATGTTCATATGCTAATGCCTCACTGTTTAGTTTGCTGTAGCTTTGTGGTAAATTTTGAAATTAGGAAGTGTGGGTTCTCCTATTTTGTCCTTAACAGATTGCTTTGGCTCTTCGGTGCCCTTGCAATTCCATATGAATTTGAGGATCAGTTTTCCATTTCTGCAAAAAAAGGCTGTTAGAGTTTTAGCTGCAATTGTGTTGTATCCATAAATCGCTTTGGGTAGTATTGACATCCTGACAAAATTAAATCCTCCTAGCCATAAACTTGAGATGTCTTCCATTTATTTAGGTTTTCTTTGATTTCTTTCAGTAACACTTTGTAATTTTATGTATAGAAATCTTTCATCAACCCTGTTAAATTTATTCCCAGATATTTTACTCTTTTAGATGCTTTTGTCAATGTGATAGCTCTCTTAATTTCTTTTTCTGATTTTTCATTGCTGGTATTTAGAAGCACAATGGATTTTTGTTGACTTTATATCTTGAAACTTTGTTGAATTCATTTATTAGCTCTCATAGCTTTCTTGTACATGCTTTGGGATTTTCTATACATACACAATCATGTCATTTGTAAATAGAGGTAGCTTTATTTCTTTATTTCCAATTTGGACATCTTTTATTTATTTTTCTTGTCTAATAGCTCTGGTTAAGTTTTCTTACTACACTTTCTGAAATTGGAGTAATTATAATGCAGCTATTAAGGTGATTTGAAGGGATAAACATGATAATTTATTTACCAAAAAATATTGCTGTGCATGTGTGTGGAGGAAATTGCTCTTATGCTTCCACTAAAAAAAAAAATGGTTTCTATATATTGTTTTTAAACGTTAAAGACTATTCTAAGATCCAAGAAATAATTATCCTGAGTTAAGGAAAATTATGATCTACAATGTGGTGACTCACTCCTTAAGATGGTGGAATGATAGAATGTTGATTATATTATTTATTATCTTTTATATTCATTTATTTAAATTTATCCAACATTGTAGGACAAATACTATGTACTAAGCACTGTGTTAGTTCCTGTACTTACAAGGTTGATCAGTATTTGGTTCCTGTCTTTAGAATTTCTCTTAAGTGGTGGCAGTTACTGGATTTCTGTCTCTTAGATAAATTACATGTTTATAAAATGTCCACCACAAGTAGATGCCCTCTAATAGTTGAGTGATATTTTCTTTACCTTCTTTTCTTATTCTTTCTTCCTTTTTTCATTTATATCTCTTTTTAAATTTCCTACTTCTTTCTCCCCAGCCAGTGCTTAACCACTGCGCCACTTGGCCGGTCCTCCTACTTCTTTCTCTTAACCCCCAAAGCCTGGGAAAAATGAAGTAACATTTGGACAAAGAAAAACAATAAGGCGGTGTCAAAATTAGTAATAATCACTATAGTACTTTTTAAAAAATGGATTTATTAATTTAAAGCTATCATGTACTTTTGCTATCATGGTGCTTCTGCCTTTTTTACAGATGGGGAAACTGAGATTCTTCCCCCATCAGACTGTAAGTCCTTTGGAGGATAAGGACCTTGCCTGTTTTTTTTCTCTTCTATCACAACACCTAGTGCAGTAGGAATCAACTGAATGCTTATGGAAAGAATAACTTAATGAATGCATTTAGTCTGACGGCTTAATGATGGGACAAAATTCACTAACCTACTCTCTAACCTACTCCCAGCCATCATTACCCAGAGAGCAAAGCCATTCATGTTTACAATTGTTATGATGGAGCCACATTTGTATTTAGCTTTCTGTTCCACTTAGCACAAGACTTTAAGTGGGTCAGGAGCCTGCTTTTGTACTCTGTCCCTTTCCATTCTATTTTTAAACCAGTTAAGGGCCTGCTCAGAGGAGTAACTTAGGGGCTTCCCTGAAGATAAATAGAGTGGACTAGAATAGGAATGGCTCTTCTATCCCTATCTATGACATAGAAACTGAAACAGTCATATTATTGGAGAAAAAAAATTAATTTGATACAAATAACTTTACAGTATTTGAAAAATAAAAGTTTACATTCCTCATATCTCAGATGTATATCTTAAACAATGAGATGCCTGAAATATCAAGGTATAAATATCAGGGTCTTGAAATGAATTTCAGGCAGGCTATGAAGTATTTGATTTGTTACTATTCGGGGAAAATGTTTTCTAACCATAAAAGTATGTGTGACTTTTTTTTAAATTTTTTTTAGGATCCATTTAAATTATGAAATACAATCATTTCACTGGTGGAAATGGAATTCATTTATTCTGAGAGTCATGGCTATTGCACTACATTTTGCTTAGACTGATTAATGGTGAATTGGGAGGGTCCCAGAGAAGTAAATCTCAATTCTCCTCTACCCATTTCCACTTCTGTCATATTAAGCTCTTCAATTAAGTTTTTCTCCAAATGTTTCCAGTCCTAAGACTTTGTGTGAAGCTTTTCTGAGTGTGCTAATGTATCAGATAAATAAAGTGTATCACAATATCTTAATAAAAATAAAATATTTCTGGGTTTCTGCTTTTACTTGTATCTATTTTTAATAGTCATTAAACTCAAGAAGAGATATTTTTAGACATGTTTGTTTCTTAACCAGGGTATTCCATAATTGTTTTGTTCTGCCTTGTCATAAAAATTAATTAAGTAATGCTTTATTTCCATTTTAGAGCCTAGGAAAAAGAGGGGTTTTTTCCTGTTCATTTTTTAAATTGTAGTAATAGAAAGAGATTGGAGCACTGTATATCCTATGCAATTGTCAGTGCCACATGATTCACAATATCATCTTTGTTTCCTCAAAACTTTAGACAAGCTTTATTTTACATCTGATCTTTGATCATTCCCAGTTCTTTTTTTAGGAGTGAATAGACTGCTTATAAGGAGAGTTATCACAAATTTTAAAATTTAGACACTATTTTGTCCTTTTGGTAATAAGGACAGACTTATGACAGTTTGCAAAGATAAACACAATAGAAGACTATAAAACAAATATGTAGTAGATAGGAAGGTGGAGAAAGGAACTCTGAGGTCTGGAAAATAGAGTTGAGCCAGAGGTAACAAGGACAGCATATGAAATGGGTATATGTATTTATTAAATGCAGGATACAAATTTGCCTTTAAGATTCTCGAATTCGAATTTAAGCAGGACAAACCATCAGTTACATAGGTCACACATTCAAAAAGAAACAAACCAGGTGTCAGCAAACTGTGGCTTGTGAGCTGCAGGCTCTGAAGTAAAATTGGAAATGAAAATAAAACTATCATAGTTTCATTTATAAAATTTTTAAAGGATGTTATTGACATGATGGTGATTATGTGAAAATATATTTATGGCTCTCGAATAATTTTTAAATTGTTGTGAGGGACAGGATTGGCTCTTCCAGGGGTCGGCAAACTTTTGAGACAGATACCCAAAGAGCCTCAGTGGCTTGCAAGCCGCAGTTTGCCGACCCCTGATCTAGGCTAAGGAAGTCACAAGCCCCCACAATATTATTTTAGGAGAAGCCCTTACAGATTTTGCTAGGGTGTTCACTCAGGTCTTTGATAATATCAAACTGAAACTGTGCCAATGTGTGCTTCTGTAAAAACTGCCTCGGAGAAGGCGGCAGAAAGGAGGAAGATGGATTTTATGGAACCCCTGAAGTGCAGCCGTGCCTTAGAGAATTTGATGGGGGACATTTTCATGTTTGTGTTTACCATAAAAGGGTCACCAAGATTAAAATTTATAGTGCACAATTACAGTTGGCACATTAAATCTGTTGTAAGAATCTACAGGTAGAATAAATTGAATGACATCATGAAGCAATGTAAGAAAGAATGACTGAGTCTATTAAATCAACCTTTTCTCATTGAATGTATATGCCTGTGAAATACAATACTACTGCTAAAGAAAAAAAGGAAGAAATTATGAGATGTAATAAATGGAAATATCAGCTATATAATGGTCTCCAGTTCTGTCAAGATGATGATTTTTTTTTTTTCAGAAGTAAAACAAATTATCTGGGATTAAAAAAAAAGGAAAGAAAAGAAGCAAGAAGCAAGCCAATCTGAAATAGCAGGGATAAATTAGGGGAGAATTCCCATGAGCTCAAGTTTTCATTTGCAAGCCCTTAAGGAAAAACCAAAGGTTTGGGTGAAAAAGTTCAGAAAGAATTGGGTTTGCAAACATAACCAGAAATGCCACGAAAGGGAAAGGAAAGGATTAATCATCTGGGGTCACAAGACCAAACAACTGGGAGACCAAATTTTGCTAAACTCATTCACATGATACAGCAGCTGCTGTGCTTTTCTCCTACTCTTTTTAGGCAGGAAATAAATATCACTGACCACAAAACCTGTCACTGTTTAATGAGATCTTGCTGTGGCAGAGCGCTTAAATGGGAACATGCCCAGGAATATGGATGCAATTAGTATGAATAAAGCTGACCCAGGTTCCTGTAGCTTAACCTGAAGGAGACCCCATGCTGCCAGTTGGGAGCACAGCCTCCACTCTGCAGCTTCTCCTCTGACTGCAATGTTAGCACATTCACAACTGCCTAACGTAAACCAGATGCAGAGTGGGAGTCCTTTGGAAATATATTTGATAGCACACGTTGAAATTTTTTCTTGGCCTAGTAAAATTACTAGGAGTCAATCTTGGGAAATAATTAAAGAAGAAGACAAAGATGTATATAGAAAGAGGCTCATCACAAATGATTGGTAATAATGAAAAATTAGTTACAACCACAATGTCTAATAATAGGAGGAAGGTCAAATTATGATATATGTACTTGAGAGAGCATAGAGAGCCCTTTCAAGTAACGCTTCAGTGGTATAAGGGCAGTGTTTTTCAAAGTGTGGTCTGGACACCGCTGGAGGTCCAGACCACATCTTCAGGGGCTGTACAATTCAAAACTGTTTTCATACTAATAAAACCCAGGGGTAAAAGATGCAAATTGCAAGCTAGATGAATTAATTTTATTATACTACATTTTTTCTCTTTGTTGCTATTAGCACCAATGGGACAAATGCAATGGTGAATAAAAACTGCCAGTCCCTCAGGAGGAATCAAGACAGTGCTATTGAATTGTACATTTTATTCTTCACCACCATGTGCTTGCAGTACATTTTTTTAAAAGTCAGTTTCACTTCCAAATAACCTAGAGGAAGTAGCAAAAGGTATCAGTTATATTAAATCTCAACTCTTCAGGGCAAATCTTTTTAATATTATAGAAAGTATGCATAAAACATTTTTGTGCGATGTTGAAGAACATGTTGTCTTGTGGAAAAGCACTATGAGATGGAGTTATATGCTAAACTAACCACTTTTTTCATGGAACAACATTTTTATTTGAAAGAATGACTGACAAACTCTGGTTATTCAGATTAGGGAACTTGGCAGATATTTTCTTAACAATGAATGGAGCAAGGCTGGTTAACATGAAATAAAGCAACTGACAACATCTCTTGCCAATGACAACATTTGAACTTCCAAACAAAAATAAGAATTTTGAAAACATGGGTTGTTCATCCTGACCACAATAGCTTCCCAAAACTTTAAAGACTTGTCCTATGAGATTTTTTTATTATATTGCTCAATAAAATGTTTCAACATCTGACAAGCTGCATAACTCATCAAACTAGTATTTTCTAAATGAAAAATGCATGATCTTACAAAATTACATATGGGTAAATAATCCATTCAAAGTGCAGGATAGAACAATGAATTTCTAAAGTAACAGAACAAAAACTTTATTGATAATTTCAGGTTCCATCTTACAACTACACTTTTAGAAAACTATACACTAAACTATACACTAAAACAGTGTTTAGTGTATTATGTAAAAATATCCATGATTACCTGAAAAGGTATGAAAATATTCAAAATGTATATCTGTGTGAGGTTAAATTTCCTTTATTATACTTCAGTCAAAACAATACAGCAAAAGTTTTAATACAAAAGAAGATATGATTATCTAGTATCCCCCCTCACTAAAATTCCATTTTAGTTTGAGTATCTCTGTTCTACTAAGTACTGGCACTTCAAATATCAGTAACAATGCATTTTCCTGGCTAACATATATTTTTCTTTAGTAAGTTTTTGCTAGATACTTCTGAAAATACTTATTTTCTCTTTTTCCCCTATGAATGTGATACCTCAAAGATACAGTGAGTAAAGGTCATTTTTCATAAAATATTATTTATATTTTACATACATTTACATAATGTACTTTATATATAAAATATATTTTCATTACTGTTATGTTTGTTAACATGAAGATTTATTATTTTTAAAATAAATTAATAAATATTTTAAATATTTCTCAGTTTTCATTTTTAATATGATAAATTTTGATAAATGTCATTTTTAATATGACACTTTAAAAAAGCTCTTTGGGAGTCCCAATAATTTTTAAAGTTATCTTAGAGAGGAAAAAAATGTGAGAATGGTCAGTATTGGGAAATAAGAAGAAAAAAATTTCATAGACAACAATTCAGATTTCAGTGAAAACAATGTGAACCTGCATGTACGTGAGCGTACCATGATAAAAGTTTAGAAAAAGATACATCAAACTGGCAACAGTATGTATGTCTGGGTGATGACATTAAATACAATTTTACATTCTCTTCTGGCACTTTGTTTTGTTTCCAAAATTTTACTCATTAGGTTGTTATGTGTCAGAACCTTGAGGTAGGGATGATGGTTTTACAATTTAGAAAAGATCATCAGGTATTTCCCCACGTGAAAGTCTCACCACCCCTAGCTTGCCCTAGTTCCTTGTAAATCATTTGCTTGAAAGAGAAGATCCACATCCTCCGGTGAGCTTCACTTTCCCCATCTTTCCTGACTCCCTTCTTTAATTGTTATTATTAATAATTAATTAATTAATTAATTTTTAAGGAGGGTACAGCTCACAGTGACCCATATGGGGATTGAATCAGCAACGTGGGTGTTATCAACACCATGCTCTAGACAACTGAACTAACTGGTTACCCCCTGACTCCCTTTTTTTAATATTTCTTCTCAATGTCTACCTGACAGCCCTGCTACATTACTTACATACAGGTTTTGGATGGGACATGTTTTTCCATAACTCCTGCTTGTGCTCTTTTTTTTTTAAAGATTTTTTTTTATTGGGGAATTGGGGGAGGGGAATAGCGTTGTGGAATCGGGGAAGGGGAACAGACAAGTTGCTGTCCTTCTGTTCTTCAGTCTAGTTGTGGAGACGTTGCTTCACTGGCCCATGTTGGTATCATCATTGCGCTCAGTCACCAGCCTTTGGACGGCCGCTCACAGGGGCTATTGGCAGCTCACTCTGGCTGGCGGCAGCTCACTCTGGCTGGCTGCCGCTCATGCTGACTGCTGGCCACTCACTGTAGCCTATGGCAGCCCACTGCAGCAGGGGCTGCAGCCTACACCATCACAGGGGCTCGCACAGCCCAGCTCCAGGTGGAGCTGTTGTTAGCTGTAGAGGGCAGTGTCACTGGCCCACATATGTGGGGTCTGAACCGGGGCTGCTGGCATCCCCAAACCAGCTCTTAACCAATGCGCCACTCGGCCAGCCCTGCTTGTGCTCTTAAATGCTCTCCTCGACAACCAGAACCTTGCTAGCCCTGGAGCCAGACACACAACTTCTCATTGTATTCCACTGTGCATTGTGCATTTTACTATCAGGTCGTACAGTACTTTCTTTAATTGGAATGACATATTTTCCATGTAAATTGCTCTGTATGAAAACTCACTCTAATTTCCTTATTGAATTCTCTTAGACATATAATCTCTTTCGTTGAATACTGATTGCAATGTTGAAGTTAATTATCCATCTTGTCATTTCCCATAGCAATCACCTAGCAGCCTACTTCTTTGTAAGTCTTTTTGACAATTTAAAGTTCACAACCTTAAGGAAGAATCTGTCTACAAAAATGGATTTAGTTGCATTGACTTATGTACATTCACGTCTCTTCCACCTGAATGTTAACTTCCTATGGGAAGAGCTAAAGTCTTTATTTTACAATTTCTTTAGGAAACATTACTTGAGTCCCAAGTATGTGCCATGCACTCTATTATAGACCCACTCAGATTATGACTTATTTATGGTTTGGTTTTATTCTGTTTATTGTTCCACAATGAGATAAACACAGAAATTGAAAACCAGTGTTTAGAACATTTGCAGCAATTTGAGAGTCAATTTATGTCTGCTGAGGCTAAGAATAAGAAATTTGGACTAGTATTTCATGTATCTTTTAGTTTCATTTTTCCTATCCTGACAAAAGCATTGGTATGGGACTGAAAACATCGAACAAAAACAGAGCTGGTCTTTCCCCACAATTAGTTTGAATGGCTCTCTTCTGCCAACACTGGGTGTCCCCATATAAGTAAATACTCATCTGCTTGGCTGATATCTACTTTTGCTTCCATCACTTTTTGCTAGCTCCCTCTTCAGACTATATTTTCTCTTCCTTTCTCGTTATGAATGTGGTGCCTCGAAGTCCCACTGTTGGAAAGGGCCAAGTATTACATAACTTTCTCTCATCAGAATCAAATGGTTTTTTTTTTCATGTAAATTGCACTATATGAAAACTTACTCTAATTTCCTTATTGAATTTTCTTAGACACATAATCTGTTTGATTGAAACTGATTGCAATGTTGAAGTTAATTACCAGTCTTTGTGATTCCCCTTAGCAATCACCTAGCAACTATGTGAGAATCCGTCTACAAAAATGAACTTATTTTATTATGACTCACAAATATTCACCAATGCCTTTAAATAGACCCTATTTTGGATTTAATACATTTAGTTAAAGCTGCCTTGGCTCTATGAATAAACTCAGCTTATAATACTGACAAAATGGAAAATAGCAATAAAATTGTCTTTTCTTTTAGTCATTTTAAAACAACCTATTTTTAAAACACAAAAAGAAATTATAAGCACAGAAGCACACAATTAGCTTTCTATGCAGATTTCTTAAAAATAATCTTTCCCTGTTGATTCCTAGTAAATTTCCGTTTTGTTTTTTTTTACCTGATCCATATTTTATTTACACTAAGAACGTCATTCTCTGTCACATCCTGTGCCTTTACACAAGTGCTTGTTTCTTCTTGGAATGGTCTTCCTCCTTTTCACCTGGTAGATTTCAATCCATGAATTCAGAACTGAGTGATGCAACATCTCACCAAATCCTTCTTCAACTTCACCATATTATTCTCACCTCCGAAGCAAAGTTGGTCCACGGGAGAAAAACTCGTGTTTCTCCAGTGCTTATTCTATACTTGTTGAAGAACTGGTATTATTTGCTTCAATATATGCCTTCTCCACCAGGGTATAAAGTATTATTTTTATATTCCCAGCCCCCAGCACAGTGGCTAGCACATAATAGGTGCTTTAAATGTGTGCCCACAAATACTTGAATAGTTCCCTATGAGTTCCTGATTTATGTTTCTTTTCACGAAGACAAAAATAAGCTGTTCATTAAAGTTCTGTTAAGCCGTCCTTTGATTCATTAGTGAGCTAGAAATTCCAACACAGTAAACATATTGTTGAACTTGCAGGAGTATCCCTAAGGATGCTTTTAAAGAGCAATTGTGTGAAATATGATTTGAAAGCAGAAAAGAGTCTATCAGGAGGATAGCAAAGCACTTACTGAAGAAAAATTATGAAGCTGCTCCCATCCTCCCCGCTTCCAAATTCCCTACCCTGTAGTAACATTGATAAAGAGCAATATTTGGAATTCTGGTTCTCCAAAGTTACTGAATGTATTAGCTGCATGCCACCGTGGAGCTATGATTCACAAATGATACACATCTCGCTTATCTGTCCTTCCTCAGTTAACAAGTTACCTTTTTTTGAAGAGCAACTCTGATTTTTTGTACAACACTTTCACCTACTCTGACGACTTGGCTACAAAAAAACAAATGTAATGTAGAAATATATCATGGAATGAAATGCTGTCTCCTTGCTATGTAAGATTTATAGTGAACTGAGAAAAAAAATGCTGAAAAGTGCCTTGAATCCTGCTCTGGGGACTATCTTTGCCAAACAATCCACCTGTATCAAAATGGAGACATGGCCATCTTCAGATCAAATAATTAGAACATGGGGCTGTTACACAGTCAAGTGTTCTTTAAAAATTTTATACAGATTTCATTTCTTAAACTATTTGGAGTCTGTGTCTAATGACAATGCACATGTACACACCACATACACACATGTACGCACCAAATGAAGCTGGCATTATTCAAGAATTGTATTCCTGGCACATTGCATATAAACTGGTTTTTCTTTAGTCAAATGATATCTGACTTAAATAATCAAGGAATTAACTGTTTAAAAAAAACTACGAGATATTTAGTAAAAAATAGCAAATCATTTTGAAAGTCAGATAAAATTTCTCCTTTTTTTCTATTTTTTAACCATGTTTTCTTTATTTTTCAGTTAACATTGGCATACAGCATATTAGTATATCTAAAAGGGCTTGCCTTTTTTCCGTCTTGACTGCCTCTTTTTCGACAGTATACGACAGAACATGGTGAGGCAGTATGCCTTGGCAACCCTCCGCCATCCGTGACAGGTTTCCGGGGATGATCCGATGCTGGTGGTGCGGGTGCTGCAGTTGATGTCAAAGGAGTCCTCAGAGCTACTACTCTCGAAGCCCTCAATGGGGGTCTTCCTCTTCCACCATGGTCTGAGCTTGTGGCTGATGGGCCTGAACTCCGGGCTGACTTCAGCAGAGACGGTGCCGCGGCCCAGGATCTGCCCGAGCGTGGCAGCCCTTGGCTCCTGGCTGGCTTCAGCAGAGATTGTGCTGCGCTTCAGGATAGATTTGGGGCTGATGGTTCTCGGGCTGGTGGAGGGTCCCGGAGTGATGGGAGTTGGCTCTGTGATGGGCTCAGGAGTGACAACCTTCACCTTCTGGAGGGCTGGAGGAGCCGCAGGCTTTTTGCCCCTCTGCCCCAACTTGTAGTCGTCATCGTACTGCTCAACCTGTGGCATAGTAGAGGTCCCTGGCTGCTCCTTTCAACCTGGAGCAGGTCTCTGCTCAGTGGGATTGTAGGCCTTGACATAAATAAGGCGAGGATGAAATTTAGTCTTTTCTCTCTGGAGCATGAGGTCGGCCGCTTTATTGTTCAACAAGTCCTGGATGTCCTCACACCCGACGCCCAGCAGTGCCGACCTCCGTCGGGCCCTCGGGTCTCCGTTCTCGTTGACCGGCTCTCTATAGGGCATGAGAGCCGCCTCGTCCTGATGGATCCAAGGATCTGACATGATATCGAGTAAATCTTTCCTCTCCATGGGGTTTACCTTGAGCATTTTCTGAAGCAAAGTCTCTAGTTCAAACGAGAAAAAGTAAGGTACGGTGTATTTCCCGCATATTATCTGTTGTCCCAGCTTTTTCCAGCTCAGAGCCTTGAATGGCAGGGTTCCTGCCACCATCCTGTATAATGTTATGCCCAGGCTCCACACATCGACCGCTGGTCCTTCATAAGCTTCACCCCGAAACAGTTCTGGAGCTGCATACGAAGGGGTGCCACACCTTGTGGTTAATTTGTTGCCAGTCAATTCCGTGGTAAGTCCAAAATCGGCGATTTTAGAATTCCTGTTACAATCAAATCAAATGTTCTGGGGCTTTATATCCCGGTGTGCGAATCCGCACTGATGGAAATAGTAAACGGCTGATAAAAGTTTCCGGAAGATGATGCGGGCCTCCTTCTCCTTCATTCGCCCATGAGCTGTCAGATAGTCCATCATACTGCTACCGCCCAAATATTCCATTACAAGTAAGAGGGAGAACTCGGTTTCAATAACCTTATACAGCTGTACGATGTTCGGGTGCTGCAGCGCTTGCATGCACTGGATTTCTCTCATGAGATGTCTGTGGAGGTTGGCAGAGTCCCTCAGTGTCACAATTTTAATAGCCTCCGGGGTCCGAGTGGGAAGATGCACAGCCAGCTTCACCTTGGCATAGCTGCCCTCGTTAATGGTTTTCAGGAGCTTGTAAGGCCCATCAAGGAGGTCCTGGTCAGCAGAAGTGCCTGGATGTTCATGTGCCATGGTGGCCAGCTGACTACACTCACTGACAATACTAACTATGCTAATAAACAATAACTATATTAACTAGCTGACTAAGTATCCTAACTGTATCAACAAAATTATTAGCGATGCTAATAAACAATAACT
Source organism: Aselliscus stoliczkanus (assembly GCA_033961575.1). NCBI lineage: Eukaryota > Metazoa > Chordata > Mammalia > Chiroptera > Hipposideridae > Aselliscus > Aselliscus stoliczkanus. The sequence continues at coordinate 48,299,126 of CM066734.1, forward strand.
ATAATAATATTATAAATGCAGGATAAAAGGAGAAAACAAACTATCTAGTCCAGTCCAACAGGTCACCACTAATCAGCTTCCTGGGCTTATATGGACTAAACCCTCAGCCCAGCTAGGACCTTATATATGAATGTCAGCCATTGCATCACACTGGTGCTTTATGAGGTCAGAGCCTGAAACTGACCAATCACAGCTGAGGATAAATTACAGTGGTTTTTCTCAGTTTTTGGCCTCAAGACCCCTTTACTCTGAAAAAAAAAAAAAGGAAGAATGACCCCATAGAGGTTTTTTCTTTATGTGGGATATTGAAGACTGATATTTACTTTATTAGAATTTAAAATATATAGGATGCTTAGAAAAAAAAAAAGACATATATTAAAATATTCTTCCAGGGGTGGGGGGTCGGGTGTAGGGTGGTGAATAGTGTTGTATTTTGAAAAGTCCCTGAGATATGATATGTTTTCACTCCCTCAGCCAAGAAATGGTGCTGCCCATTGAGAATCACTGCTTGGTTGTATAATGAATTAGGTTTTTATGTAAAATGTTTATTTAAAATGTATCTCCAAGCAAATGTTCTTTCTTTTTTTAAAAAATTTATTTATTTTTAATTAGGTTCAGGTGTACAACACACTGCAATAGTTGTACTTTTTACCCCTCAAAGTGACAACCCCCTTCCCCAATTCACCACCCCACTCCTCCCGCCCATATCATATATATCTATTATACTTCCTCTAACTCCCTTCCACAGTATAATCCACATCGCATGACTATCTATATATATTCAATTTACAGTTAGTATACAATATTATACAACCTCAGCTTCAGTTGTACAGTGCCGTGATCAAGCCTCTACTCCATTCATGAAATGGTCTCCCTAACAAGACATGTGACCATCTGACACCCCACAAAATATTTACAACATTATTAATTATATTCCCCAAACTGTCTTTCATATCCCTATGGCAATATTGTAGTTGCCTATTTTTGCTGTCTAATCCCTTCCCTTCTCCCTCATCCAGACCCCCCTCCCAACTAGCAACCCTGTTTTTCCTCTATATCTATGAGACTATTTCTGTTTACTTTGCTCATTCATTCAGGTTTTCAGATTCCACATATAAGTGAGATCATATGGTATTTGTCTTTCTCTGACTGACTTATTTCACTTAACATAATAGTCTCTAGGTCAATCCATATCATTGCAAATGGTACGATTTCATTCTTCTTTATAGCGGAGTAATACTCCATTGTATAAATGTACCACAGTTTCTTAATCCAGTCATCTACCGATGGGCATTTCAGTCATTTCCAAGTCTTGGCTACTGTAAATAGCGCTGCAATGAACATAGGAGTGCACATATTTTTTTGAATTAGTGCCTTGGGTTTTTCAGGATAAATACCTAGGAGTGGAATTGCTGGGTCAAAAGGTAGTTCTATTTCCAGTTTTTTGAGATACCTCCATACTGACTTCCATAGTGGCTACACCAATCTGCAATCCCATCAACAGTGCAGCAGGGTCCCCTTTTCCCCACAGCCCCGCCAGAACTTGTTATTTATTGGTTTATTGATGATAGCCATTCTGATCGGAGTGAGGTGGTATCTCATTGTGTTTTTTATATGCATTTCTCTAATGACCAGTGAGGTTGAACATTTTTTCATATGCCTGTTGGCGTTCTGTATGTCCTCTATAGAGAAATGTCTCTTCATATCTTCTGCCCATTTTTTAATTGGGTTGTTTGTTTTTTTGGTGTTGAGTTTCATGAGTGTTTTATAAATTCTGGATATTAATCCCTTATCAGATATATCATTGGCGAATATATTCTCCCAATCAGTAAGCTTCCTTTTTGTTTTATTGATGGTTTCCTTTGTTGTGAAAAAACTTTTAAGTCTGATATAATCCCATATGTTCATTTTTTCTTTTACTTCCCTTGCCTGCAGGGATGTATCAGTAAAAACATTGCTCCGGGTAATGTCTGCAAATGTACTCCCTATATTTTCTTTTAGGAGTTTTATGGTTTCAGGTCTTACATTTAAGTCTTTAATCCATTTTGAATTTGTTCTTGTATATGGCGTAAGGAGGTGGTCCAGTTTCATTTTTTTGCATGTGTCAGTCCAATTTTCCCAGCACCATTTATTGAACAGACTATCTTTACTCCAATGTAAATTTTTGCTTCCCTTGTCATAGATTAACTGTCTGTAAATGCCTGGATTTATTTCTGGGCTCTCTGTTCTGTTCCACTGATCTATGTGCCTGTTTTTATGCCAATACCATACTTTTTTGATTACTGTAGCCTTGTAGTATGCTTTGATGTCTGGTAGTGTGATCCCCCCGACTATGTTCTTATTTCTCAGGATTGCCATGGCTATTCGGGGTCTTTTAGGGTTCCATATAAATTTTAGGATTATATTTTCCATTTTTGTGAAAAATGCCCTTTGTAGTTTGATAGAAATTGCATTGAACCTATATATTGCTTTAGGCAGTATGGACATTTTAACTATATTAATTCTTCCTAACCATGAGCATGGTAGGTGTTTCCATTTATTTGTATCTTCTTTGATTTCTTTCTTCAGTGTCTTATAATTTTCTGAGTACAGATCTTTTCCTTCTTTGGTTAAATTTATTCCTAGGTATTTTATAGTTCTTGAAGGAATTGTAAATGGGGCAGTTTTCTTAATTTCTCCTTCCGTTGGTTTATTATATGTATATGCAAATGACACTGATTTCTGAACATTGATTTTATATCCTGCTACTTTACTGAATTCGTCTATCAGTTCCAATAGTTTTTTGATGGAGTCTTTGGGGTTCTCTATATACAGTATCATGCCATCTGCATATAATGACAATTTTACTTCTTTCTTCCCAATATGGATGCCTTTTGTGTCTTTTTCTTGTCTGATTGCTGAGGCTAGAACTTCCAGAACTATGTTGAATAAAAGAGGAGATAGTGGACAACCTTGTCTTGTTCCTGATCTTAAGGGGAATGGTTTTAGCTTTTCCCCATTGAGTATGATGTTAGCTATAGGTTTATCATATATGGCTTTTATTATGTTGAGATATGATCCCTGTATTCCCACTTTGCTAAGGGTTTTTAACATAAATGGCTGTTGGATTTTGTCAAATGCTTTTTCTGCATCTATTGAAATGACCATGTGATTTTTATCCTTCATTTTGTTGATGTGGTGTATCACATTAATTGATTTACGGATGTTGAACCAGACTTGCGTAGTAAGGATGAAACCCACTTGATCATGATGTATGATCTTCTTAATATATTGCTGAATTCTGTTTGCAAATATTTTATTGAGAATTTTTGCATCTATATTCATCAGGGATATTGGCCTGTAGTTTTCCTTTTTTGTGCTGTCTTTATCTGGTTTTGGAATCAGGGTGATAGTGGCTTCATAAAAAGAGTTTGGGAGCATTCCCTCCTTCTGGATTTTTTTGGAATAGTTTGAGAAGAATAGGTGATAATTCTTCTTTGAATGTTTGATAAAATTCACTTGTGAAGCAACCTGGTCCAGGGCTTTTGTTTTTTGGGAGCTTGTCAATTACTGATTCAATTTCCTTGGTAGTAATCAGGGTATTTAGATTTTCTGTTTCTTCTTGCGTTAGCTTTGGAAGGTTGTATGCTTCTAGAAAATTATCCATTTCTTCCAGATTGTCAAATTTGTTGGCATATAGTTGCTCATAGTAATTTCTTAGAATTTTTTGTATTTCTGTGATGTCTGTAGTCATTTCCCCTCTTTCATTCCTGATTTTACTAATTTGAGTCCTCTCTCTTTTTTTTTTTTTTTTTTTTTTTTTGATGAGCCTGGCTAGAGGTTTGTCAATTTTGTTTATCTTCTCAAAAAACCAGCTCTTGGTTTCATTGATCTTTTGTATTGTTTTTCTGGGTCGTGGTGTTTTCATTTTCATTTGTCTTGAGGTATCTTTTGATTTCCTCCTTGATCTCATTTGTCACCCACTCCCTATTTAGTAGCATGTTATTTAGCCTCCATTTATTTGTCAGCTTCCCGGATTTCTTCTTATAATTGATTTCTAGTTTCATAGCATTGTGGTCAGAGAATACACTTGAAATGATTTCAATCTTCTTAAATTTATTGAGACTTGTTTTGTGGCCTCACACGTGGTCTATCTTACAAAATGTTCCATGTGCACTTGAAAAGAATGTATATTCTGTAGCTTTGGTGTGAAATGCATTGATTTCTGCATTGATTTTCTGTCTGGAGGATTGGTCCATTGGTGACAGTGGGGTGTTGAAGTCCCCTACTATGATAGTACTACTGTTGATCTCTGTCTTTATGTGTGACAATATCTGTTTTATATATTTAGGAGCTCCTATGTTAGGTGCATAGATGTTTACTAGGGTTATGTCCTCTTGTTGGATCGATCCCTTCATTATTATGAAGTGTCCTTCTTTGTCCTTTGTTATATTCTTCAATTTAAAGTCCATTTTATCTGATATAAGTATCGCTATCCAGCTTTTTTCTCAGTTCCATTTGCATGAAATATTTTACTACATCCCTTTACTTTCAGCCTGAATGAGTCTTCTGATCTGAGGTGAGTCTCTTGTATACAGCATATGCTGGAGTCTTGCTTTCTTATCCATTCAGCCACCCTACGTCTTTTTATTGGAGCATTTAATCCATTTACATTTAATGTGATTATTGATAGGTATTTATTGCCATTTTGTTATTTGTGTTCCTAGTCTTTCTTAGTTAGGTTGTTTTTCTCTTCTACTTAAAGAAGTCCCTTTAACATTTCCTGCAAAGCTGGCTTGGTGGTAATGAATTCCCTTAACTTATTCTTTTCTGGAAAGCTCTTTATCTCGCCTTCAATTTTAAATGATAACCTTGCTGGATACAGCAATCTCGGTTGTAGGCCTTTATTTTTCATCACTTTGAAAACCTCCTGCCACTCTCTTCTGGCCTGTAGAGTTTCTGTAGAAAAGTCAGCTGATTATCTTATGGGGGTACCCTTGTAAGTAACTTGCTGCCTTTCCCTTGCTGCTTTAAGGATTCTGTCTTTGTCCTTAACCCTTGCCATTTTCACTATAATGTGTCTTGGAGTTGGCCTGTTTGGAATCATCCTGGTTGGAACTCTCTGCACTTCCTAAGCTTGTATTTCGATGTCCTTTGCCAGGTTAGGGAAGTTTTCAGACATTATTTCTTCAAATATATTCTCAATCCCTTGCTCCCTCTCTTCTCCTTCTGGTACCCCAATGATCCATAGGTTATTGTGTTTGATGTTGTCCCCCAGCTCTCTTAAACTATTTTCAATGTTTTTCATTCTTTTTTCTTTTTGTTGTTCCACTTGGGTGATCTCTGCTATCTTGTCTTCTAAGTCACTGATTCGATTTTCTGCTTCATCCAATCTGCTAGTCATTCCATCAAGTTTGTTATTTAATTCAGTAATTGTGTTCTTAAGTTCTAGCTGGTTGCTTTTCATGATTTCTCTATCCTTCTTTATAGTTTCATTAATTTCCTTGAACATTCTAATAATCAGTGTTCTGAACTCTGTCTCTGATAGGTTGTTTACCTCTATTTCCTCTAGTTCCACTGATTCAGGAAGTTTCTTCTGTTCTTTTATTTGTGTTGTGTTTCTTTGTCTCCCCATTCTGGCTTACTCTGTGTTTGCTTCGATATAACAGATAGATCCCCCAGGTTTCTCAGTCTTTTCTGGTAAACTTATATGGTGTGTGTCCTTTATATTTGGATTACTCAGTCTCCCTATTCTCCTGTGCGTGTATTTATCTGAGGTGTTCCTTGTGTTGTGCTTTGATTACTTTTGGCTTGTCAGTAGGTGGGATTGACTCCCAGACTGATTAGCTGTGAGGATCAGCAGTGTCTGCAGTTTATGAGCTGCTGTGAGAGGGCTGACCCCTCTGATGAGACTTGGACCCTTTGGGCCCTAGTACCTGTAGCAACTTCCTTTCGGGTGTGATTCTTGTATGTCAAACCCAGAAATGCTCTGGTTTTATCTAAAGTTGGCCTCTGGGTATGATGATTCTTGTGTCTGTTTGTTTGGAACCAGTGCTGCAGAGTGATTTTAGAGCAAAACAGATCAACAAGAACAACCTCCGCAGCCACCAAAGGAAACCAAAGGCTCTCACATGTAAAAAAAAACAAACCATCAATCTACAGTCAACTTGTACAGAAATATCAAACATACAAAAGAAGAAAACAATAACCACACACACAATAAGAACAGAAGAGGAAACAAAATAAAACATAATATCATAAAATAAAAAATAGAATAAACATGAGAAACCAAATAGCTATACCAAAAATAAAAATTAAAATTAAATATTAAAAAATTTAAAAAAAGTAAAAATAAAAATAAAAAAATAAAATTTGCAGAAAAAAGGAAAGGAGGAAAAGTATAGCAGTGAGAAGAATGAATAAAAGAAGGGAGAAAGTGAGGGTGGGGAAAAAAAGTAAAAGAAAAAGACAACAACAACAACAATAAAATATATATATTTGTCTACACACCCATATATATGAACATATATTCACCTATATACATCTAAATATATGCCTATATTAAAAACTAGAAAATGATAAAAATGAAATAGATATAAAAACCAAAAACAACCAAGATAAACAACCTCTAAAGGGAAAAACAAAACAAAACAAAAACAAAACACGTGCCAGTCTTGGCTAAAGTCCACCAAGCTCTCTTCAGTTTGTCCTCTGCTGTACAAAAATTCCTGTGCGTCTTGTGGGAACAGTAGGCCACCTGATGCCTAGCGTGATCCTGGCACTGCAGGTTTGCTTTACTTGAGTGTAATTGTGACCTGTGATTGGTGGTTTTTACAAAGTCACTGCCTTTTTGCTTTTGCCTGTCCCAAGGCAGGCTGCACCCCCAAAGGCTCAATGAGTGTCTCTGGGCACCCTTTCGGTTGACAGCTGTGGAGAATTAAAGAATTCCTCACTACCAAAAGCCAGCTGCTAAGCGTCTGTTAATTAGTGCCTCAGCAGGTGAACCTGCCCTGCCTCCCAAGCCTTGCATAAAGGTGGGGGCGGGGTAAGTAGTCTCACTCTGCAGCCTTTACTGGGGTGGAAATTCTCAACCCCCTGCAGGTAGGAATACCTTCATAGTCTGCCCCTACTGCTCCATTCAGTAGTCAGTTTAAGACTGTTTTTGCCAGGGTCAAAGTTTGTGGGAGTGGGTGGGTTATTGGTGGGTTTTTTTGTTTATTTTTTTGCTCTTTTTTCAAGAGAGTAGAAACAGGAAAAAAAAAAAAGTCACAGTTCCAACACTGTTTTGAATTAAGGCTGTTGTCTCATATGCTCCAGCGGAGTTCCTGCTGCTCTCCCAAAGGGTCTGCCAGGGTTTAGGGGACTGTGCACACCCTGCAGTGGCTCAAATCTCCGATCTGTCTCTCGGGGACCTGCGTCTCCGCCCAGCGTGCTCTGAGTCTCCGCGTGCGAGTCTTCTTTTTTCCCCTGCTCCCGGGTTTAAGGCTTCTGCCTCGGAGCCAGCGCACGCCCGCTGTTCTCCTGCTGAGCTTCTGGAGGGACTGCGCGCCCCCTGCCTCACGGCTCAGAACCCCGCTCTGTCTCTCGGGGACCTGTGTCTCCGCCCAGCGCGCGCTGAGTCTCCGCACCCGAGTGTTGTTTTTTTTTCCCCTGCTCCCGGGATTCAGGCTTCTGCACTCCGGGGACCGGGTGGGCACAGACACTGATCCCTGAACCGGGAGGGTGCAGGGACTGATCTTGCCCTGTCGCTGCAGGGCTCTGCACCCTGCTTCCTGGGGACCCGGCGAGCCGCAGGTGCAGCTCGTACCTCTGCACAGTCGTCTCCTCTCTCTCCTCCCGCACTTGCCCGGCCTGAGGCTTCTTCCTCAGACTGCAAACCAACGCGCTCTTGCTGAACTCTAGGTGGGCCGCGGGCCGCAGGGAGCGAGCCGGGGCAACACTCACCATGACTCGGCAGCCGCGGGTGCGGGCTGCACCTCACGCGTCTCGCCGCCTTCTTCCCCTAGTCGCCCGGCCTGACCACCTTCCAGCAATCCTTGTGTGGAACTCTTAGTTGCTCTGTGTGACGAATAGACGTCTCTTTGAAGCGTATTAGAAGTTCAAATTGTGGATATTTCCAGGGGAGATTTCAGGGAGCCCTCCTCACAGCTGCCATCTTGCCCCCCTTCCAAGCAAATGTCTAAAATTTCTACTTTTGTCATAATAAACACGAATACTACTTTCTTGAAAATATTTCATCCACACACTAGTTTGTGTATTGATTTTGGGTGGTGAGCACACGCTGCACCATACAGATGATGTATTATAGAGTTGTACACTTGAAACCTATATAATTTTATTAGCCAATATCATCCCCGTAAATTTAATTAAAAAAAATTGAACAAGAGTAATACTATCTTTGTAAACAAAATCGGTAATTGGATTAGGTTGACAGCTGCCAGGCGATGCTTTCAGAGATTTCAGGGCAAAGTCTGCCGCCATACATATGGATGGACATCTAAAGTATTTGGTTGTCGGAAAAGTCATGACGCATGTTTGCAACAGGTGACACTAATTCAGTTTTGGAAGTACTAGAGTCATTCGCATCTATGTTATTCTATGTCATTTGACAGCTGACCGATCTAGCTTCATTCTAAAAAAAAAAAAAATTTGAGCGATTTGGTTGAGTTTTGGGGATTTTACAAATTGAAGATGGAAGACCAAACAGTGTATTTTTGCCATATTTTACTGTTTTACTTCCATAAAGGGAAGAATGCGGATCAAGCTTGTGAAAAGTTGCAAAAAGTTTACAGTGACAATGCTCTACAAGAACGTCAGTACCAATGATGGTTCACGAAATTCCTCACTTCTAGCAGCTGGTTGGAACTCCACTGCAGGAGTGAGCCAGGGTTATGAATACCCAGTGCCCCTTCTACCCTCCCTGAAAGTACCCTACTTTGGCCAAACATAACAAATGCACATGACAAAGGAGCTTTGTGAATGCAATCCATAAGGGTCAAGTCTGCAGATCCACCTTCTCCACTTTCCATCCTGTTTGGTGTAGAAGGGTGGAAAGACAGAAGATTAAGCACTCAGCCCTATTTTTTTTTAAATGAGTTGAAATCTTCTTAGTAGGCATTCAAAATCCTTTAACCACCTGCTCTGCAACATACTTTTCTATGTGTAATTTATGGTCACTCCTCCCATATTCTACAGCCATGTGAGCCATTTTTGAAATCATGAGTTTCCAAATTTTCTTTTATTTTCTTGAAGCCCCTTTCCTCATCGCCACCTGGTTTCTTCATCCTTCAAGTCTTAATACAAACGCTACCTCCCCTTTGCAGCCCTATAATCCATCCATCTGAATTGCTGGCTCCCAAAAATATATCATGTCTATGTGCTGGATCAAAGCTTGCCCTGTGCACCACTCACTCCCCTCTGAATAAGATGAGCTATGATTTTGGAACATCCCCAGTCACTGGGCAGGGAGAGGGGCTCTTCTGAGAGAAACAGAAATGTGACAGACCATGCCTTTTTCCTTTTCTTCTATAGGCCATATCTACCACTTCAGGACAAAAAAAACAAAGGTGAGGATTAGGGAAAAAGTATCAGGGAACAGGCTGCATAGGCTTTCTTTAAAATGGGGAGGAGGACAAGAAAGGGGAGGGAGGGAAAAAGGGGGAGTGGAGAAATCATCATATGTAGTCCAGTCCCATTTTTAAGGGGAAGATTTCAAATTCCTCTTCTCAATCTCCCTTTTCTTGCTCAAAGTAAACATTTAGCAGGGCTGGCTGAGCATGGTGACTATATGCACAAGGAACTGAGTTTGGGGAATGAAGTTCACAGATCCTAACAGTTTGGGGAATGAGGTTCACAGATCCTGTGGGCAGACACACACTGGAGAGAGCAGAGGTCTGCCAGCATCGTGAGACCACCAAGGTCATTGCCTCCAGTTCGCTAACACTAAGTATTCATTTCTGGGACCAGGGCGGGCTCACTGGTAAGTCTAGTTGCAAAAGCAGCTGAATGCTTTGAGGCATGCATAAAGCAAGATCTCTATAGGAAAACAGGGGGCATTCTGAGGCTGCTACTAAGAATAAATATGTATTGCTGGGCCCAGGGAAGGTCTCTCCAAGGATCTCTAACTAGACAGAGCAGCTAAACTTCCGCTTCCAAAGCTCCACATTATCATACAAGGTGTTAGCAGTGAGAGGGTCTGATAGACATATTATAGAGACGGATACTTTAATCGGAGGTCAGGGCCACACATTCATGAATCTCAAACGACAAGAACATCTGTATTTTCAGGGGTTATGGGCAGCTGGTCCAGCTTTTGGGATCCTAATCACCGTTCTTTCTTATCAGAAAAATAAACAACAATCATTCTCTTGATCATTCTTTCCTGCCATTTTACCCCCAATGTATTTTGGTTTACATTTCTTCCATTATACTCATCACAGTTAAACATACATTATAATTGAGTGTGAGTCAGAAAGCAGGGGTGTCGTCTTATGTATCCTTGCAGCCTCTCATGACCAGCACATAGGAAGTCTTCACATATGTCTGTGGAACAGAATCATGTGGCATTCCCAAGACCGCATTCAGGTCTTATAATTTCCTACCCAGTCATCTTTCTACTGTTACACACACTTACTTACCATCCTATGTAATCCTTTATGAAATTTCCAAATCTAAACTGTTCCCAAAAAATCCTCACACAGACATCTTATTTCTCAGCATGACTAGATGAAATGTTTGTGTTCAACTTTTGTTAGTGTATTTATTAAATGCACACAATACTTCTGGAATGAGTCCCATAATACAGGGTGAAAAAAAAACACCTATTTATTGACAATTTTTTTCCAGTAAAGTTGATATTGTCTAAAATAGGAAAACAGTTGGTATTATGTGGATGCAGGTAAAGTAAGATTAAATAGTCCACTACTTACTTGTACCCTTTAATCTTGATTTCTAAGTATAGATTTTGATGATCAGATTATTTCCTTTCTATTACTACAAACAGCTCTGGAAGGTTGCCCTATTGGTTGCTTCCTCTGAAGCATATGGCAGAATGAAAACCTGGTGGAGTTTGGACCATGGAAACAGGGAGAGCAGATACCCATCAGAGCCCCTTCACAATGACCCCTTTCTTGGCCCACCCCCACCACTACAGTGCCTTGATATGGGGGGTCCCTGACACCATGTTTGGACTATTGACCCTGCCTCACATCTCATCCATAGTTGATTTTACCACAAATGGGATCTTGACCCAAGTGGGCTAATCAGAAGGTCTTCTTTCGGTATATGAATGGGGACAAAAAGACAAAATATGTGGTCTCTCCACATATCTCAAGACATGAGTAACTAGCATCCATTCTCTAGGTGACAGCATTTTTTGTTTGTTGTTTGTTTGTTTGTTTTTTTATGTAGAGAGTGAGTAGAAGAAATATGTCTTCAGAGACAATGGCCAAGCAGAGAATCCAAAAGAAGCAGTGTTAGCAATGAGAGGCAGATGAAAATTTCCGAGGGGTCCAGGTCTGCCTGAGGCCCTACCTCATTCATTCCTCCCCTTGTTCCCTGGGAGACATGTGCACTTTGATACTGAATTCTTTATTTTGAGTAAGCCAGCCTGAGTTGCTTTCTTCGTCTGCAATCAACATGTCCTCACTAATACATTAGGTGGCAAGTAGCTGAGAGAAAGTGACAGAATGTACAATAAAATCCAGGAAACCAGATCTCAAAAAAACAATATTAAGAGGCTCCTTGTTGTGTGCTTAACAATGTCTGAGAATACACTGTTCCATCCTACGTTTTTTAAAAAAAATAATAATTAAAAAAATGTTTCTTTCAAGTCACTGAAGGGCCTCTTATGCTACAGATTCTTTTTACAAAATCTAATGAAAAATCATCAGGTTAAGGTTTATTTAGACAGGGGGATGAATTTCCTGTTGATATTAATTCCTGGGTAACTCAATGTTTTGGTATTATTTTCAAGGTGACTCACTGTTGTTTCACTTATCCATCTCTTGGCCAAACATTCCAACTTGCTTTATGGCTTACATGATTTCATGCAAAAAGACTTTTAAAAAAATTTGATGAGCAACATTTTTTATGTAAATATGATCAGTAGACATAAGGAACATTTTTGGTGATGCCCAGAAGTATTGATAATACTCAATAAAGTATAGATACCATTCAACAATCATGCACCAGATACCGGTTATGCATCAATGCCAGCTACCGGAGATACAAAGATGAGGACTAGTTAATATGAAAGTAGTTAAGTAACAGCACTACATGATAGTGCTGTAACCGTCTTCTTGAGGACGATATTCTGACAGCTCAGGCTAACCCTAAAGGAGTGCCAGAAAATTTTTGCCTGGCATCAAAAAATATATAGGGCTGGAAAAATCTGCAGGCAGAGAGTGCAGAAAGCCACGTGCTTTGGGGGAATGGTGAGACTTTTTCCAAGGGTTGGGTGCAGAAGGGTGAGAATGGTGGAAAATTAAACTTGGTACAGTGATCTCTGAATATGATCACTTGAGTTTTCCATAAAATAATTTTGAAAACTATGTACCTCCTTTTACATTTTAAAATTAATATCTAAGTTGCAAAAGACATCATTTCTGAAATATCTTATATTGAGCTCCTTAAAATGATGGAATTTGTCCACCTTCCAACCTCAATGACAAAGCCAATCCTGCTCTCCATGCAAGCAGCCAAATCAAACTGAATATTCAGGAAAAGGCAGAATTCATTGCTCAAATCAAATAGATATGTTAAAATTTGGGCCAGAGCAATCATCTCAATTAATTGTGATTTCAAAATCTAAGGAAAGAGAGAGGGAGGAACAGGGGAGGGAGAGAAAAAGGGAAAGAGGGAGAGAGGGACGGAGAGGAGAGAGGAGAAACCCAGCAAAGGTTTACCTGCTGCTCCCCTTTCAATATTGTTTATCTGAAATATATTATTTTACTACATGAGTCTCTTTTGGGGCGCTGCATTCTCAGATTATTCCTCTATTTTTCCCTCCAGTGGGTATTCCCCGGTTCCCTCTCACAGGTAATTTATTTTGGCAAGAATCAAGATGGGTGTGAGGTAAAGAGGAGGATACTTGTGAAAGAATAACTGAGAAAGGAGAAGCAGCAGGCCACATGCACCTTTCTCAGTCTAGAAAAGAATATATGAAATTTGAACATCTGCAAAATGACTCCCTTGAAACTATCTGTGCTACACACCCTCAAAAAACCTCCAAGGCCACAGGGTAAGCAGCCTACAGTCTGTAGATCTTGGTAGGGAGAATGGTGGTAATTCTGGTTGGTCTGCCCCATGTTTGGTCTTGGGCTAGGCAGGTTGCTTCTAGGGAGTTCCTGTCTCTTCAGTCTCACTAAACTTTATCCCCAAGGCCTCCAAGGCAGGGGGTCATTGAGTGATTCAGGAGATCACTGACATGACTATGTAGTTTTCCCTTTTCTCTTGTTGTGGCCTTCATGGTAACGGTATATGGACTTTGTGTGTGTGTGTGTGTAAGTCAGCTTCATTTGGTCCCCTTCTGTTATTGAATACCTTTTAAAAAGAAAGGCAGCTGTGTCAACCTTCAGCTCAGCCCTGCCCCCAATGCCTTTTCTGGAGGGGCACAACCTCACCTAACTGGCAGCTGCCTGAACACCCCTACAACTCCGATTCATCTCTGTTCTCTGAGCTCCTTCAAATGGACTGAAGAAGGAAACTCTGGGTTCTCTTCCATACCTTTGGGGGGTTGTGCCTACCGGGATATAGTATAATTCCCAACCCTGCTCCTCCTGCTCTCTTATTATTTTCACGTACATGACACCATAGTTCTTTCAAGCCTGGCTGGTACAGGACACTCTCAGCGTTACCCACTTCCAAAACACTGAACCAAAAACTGTCTTTATGTCTGTTTGCAAAGGGTACATATGTCAAATACTCCTATGAACATTTTTGCTATACTCCACTCTGATGCAGCACAGGAATCTGATTTGGCACCATTTTTTTTAGTTCTAGGCATCACGAATCTCAACTACTGATTCTCTTGGGGCCGTTCCATCATTTAGCTTTGGATAGTGCTGGTGGTGGTAGCTTCCTGCTTTCTTTCTTGGGAAGGAGGTGAAACCTCTCATGACAAACACTGCATGGCTCCCAAAACAATGGTGAAACCTCTCATGACAAACACTGCATGGCTCCCAAAACAATGGCTTCCAGGACCCTTTTTCTTTTCTTTCCAGCCCTCCCCTTACACAGACTGGAGAAATGAAAGATCAAGTGATGGCAGTATAAAAGGTTCTGCTTCTACTAGCAAGCCTCAGGGGGTTGTGTCTGACCCCAGTTATTGGTAATTTTTGGCAGCTCTTTAAAATGTGTAGTACTGAGGGCCTCTTGTTTGTAGAATATAGCCAATTTTACTCAATTTGTTGTTAATCTTGTGCAAGAGGGGTTGTTATAACCTGGTAAGAGTTTTGGTGTGTTCAGGTAGGATGATAAAAGCAGCTATATCTAAGCTTTCCATCTCAAATAATGGAGTAACCCTTTATTCCTGGGACATTAAAGGTTAAGTTACAGGGTGTGGGAATGATGGGCACTAATATCTCACATGGTGAAGTCAGTGTATGTAGAAAAATTCTATTGAGAAGTCTAGAAAGGTGTTGATAAACCTGGAGCATGGAACAGAATTTCAATAAGAGAGAGAAATGATTTTTGGCCATTAACATACAGATGGAATTTGAAACCTTGAAACGGAATGATACCTCCTCTGGGGAAAGCAGATATAGAGGCAAACGCTGGAGACCATCGATAGTAGATGGCAAGAAGGACTGAAGAAGAGACTATAATTTTTTTTTTTTTTTTGGTAAAGGCAGAGAGAGAGAAGAAATATTAAGAGGAGATGAACAAAGAAACAGGAAAAGAGAAAACAGAAATAGAGTGTGGCCAAGAAAGAAGGTGAGGAGTGAAGAGAAAGGGGAAGTGTGATATTGAAGAAGAATGACAGAAATGAAAGAGAGAAAGGAGAGGTGGCTCTGTCAGGCTGTATCACAGGGCCACCCATACTGGCCTGGGAGGTCTCCCCAAAGCCCCAGTGGTAGGCTGTCCAACAGGAATCTGGAGAAGGTATGAAATTCAGGGTTCTCTCTGAGTACTCTCGCTGGTTGTGTTAATATGACAACTTGTTCACATATTGTGATGATTAATTTTATGTGTCCACATGGCTCAGCTGTGTGTCCAGTTCCTGCTCAGATACTAATTTAGATGTTGTTGTGAACATTTTAGGTGTGATGAACATTTACAATCAGCCAGCTGTAAGTAAAGCAGATAACCCTCCATAATGTGTGTGTGCCTCATGCAATCATTGGAAGGCTTTAACAGCAAAGACCGAGGATCCCCAAAGAAGAAGGAATTCTGCCTCAAGTTTGCAACACAGAAACCCTCCATGTGTTTCTAGCCTGACAGCATGCCTGGTGGATTTGGGACTCCAGCCTGCACCACCAGCTTGCACTTGACTTTGTAACTTGCCAGAGGACCAACAAGTGTCAGGCTTGCCAGCCCCAAGTGCATGAGCCAGTTCCTTAAAACTAATCTCTAGCTCTATACATTATATTATTATTAATCATATTATTAGCATAATTAAAAAATGATTATTTAATTACTACTAAGTATAATTTGTATAATTAACATATAAATATAATATATTAAGCTATCTTATTCTTTACATATAGATATATATGTTAATCTTAAGATATAATACATTGACATGTTTTAATATATTAGCATCTTTATATGATAATTAATAATTTATCAATGTTATATATTATATCACATATAATATATTATGTTACATTTAAGATATTTAAAACATATATATATATGTATACACACACAGACACAGAAACAATAGGATATCTATCTGTCATCTGTCTCTTTCTCTCTCTATCCATCCATCCATCTATCCATCTATCTAACCACCATTTCTGCTTCTCTAGAGAAGCCTAACACATCTGCATTCTAGAACAGAACCAGTATTTCAGTTCGTAGCTCTGTGACTGTTTTCTCCACTAGATTACAAACTCCTTTAAGTGCAGACTGCTTCTCATTCATGTTCACATCCACATTGTCTAGCAAAGATCAGGCATGTGAAAAATAAGCAAAAATTCATAGCTTGGTAAGATCTCCTTGATGGCAATGGATTAGAAATGCCATCGTTTTCTAATGAACACCACAGTTCTAGAACAGGTCCAGTTTGGTGGCTGCTACTTAACAAGACAGCACACTGGAGATCCGAGGAGAATTCATCAAGAGGCGGGCACATGCCAACGGACACCAAGGAAAATGCAATTATGCAGAGCTCTGTGACACATCGGGGTGGTCGGTCTCTGACCACAGACTCAGCATGCAAGACGTGAGGCATTTCTTCAATTTGTTAAAATGTCACTAAAACTTATTCTGATCTTTCACCTTGCTCAGTTCATGGAAAAGTCAATCACTTTCATTCCTGGGTGACCTGTATCCCATACAGGTGATGAGAAGATGGGTAACAGGTAGGAAGTACCCAGCATCCTGACTGGCACTGTGGATTGGGAGGTCTTCTGAGTTATGCCTGAGTGCAGCTTGCAGAGTTCCTCCAGGTAGCACAGCCCTTGGCTTCTGTTCTGGGCATTGCTTAGAACATGGGGGTGTTGGACTGGAATGCTGGGGCCTAGAGTTCAGCCTCCAAGGGCAGGTCCAGGAAGTATCTCTTTTGCAGGCCTGCTGCCTTCTCTGGGCACCAGGAGGCAATGCATAGCCATCCCCTCATATCTTTTTAATCTGTGGACAATGCCATGTCCTCTTTTTTGTTGTCATCAAAAATGCTCCTAACATAATCTGAAAAGTCACCTTAAGGTTTTTACTATAAAAAAGAAGAGTGATTATTAAGTAGCTCCGGCTTTCTGCCCAGAGAAAGAAATCTATAAAGTATAGAAACACTAAAGTTACCTGCATGGAAAGTGGGGTGAAATACAGCAAACGAAATAAATGTTTCAGAAAGTTGTTATGCCACAGTAGATTTTCTAGTCAGCAATCAAAAGCTTCACTTACCTTACTGGAGCTTTTCTGTTTGCAATAAAACATAAGACTGCTACTGTAATATGAGTCACCAGGAAAGCGAATCCAATACCCAGGAGAGTCCATATGCCTAGAATTTTAAACGAGTTAAGAAGATAAATATGCAGTCAAAAATATGAGAGGCTCAAAAACCAAATGATTTGTTTAGTCACAATGTCACCTACTGTTTTGCGTGTACGCAAAGTCTGCAGTAGGAGGGCTAACTTTGATGTGGCATCGATTTCCTTTCCATCCTTGTCCACATCTGGAAATGAGATAAAATATGATAGTTAGAAAAAAAGAAGAGAAAACATATTTTATCAGGATTGTCATGGAATGAAATGATGAATGTCAGTAAACAATGAGCTACCAAAAATGTGGGTAATGTTGGCAAGCAACCAAAAATGTTAAACCGAAGCAAAACCACAATTAAATTTCTTTATTTTAAGATTATTGTGAAGTTGATTTTTTTTCAAGATTTACCCCCTTCTTGACTTTATAAGGTGGGAACTTGGTTTTCACAGGATCCTTTTATGTTTTCAAAAACTGACTTGCTTTTCACCAGGCTCCATATTATTTTACTCTACTCATCATTTGTCTCAAACCCCAAAGCTAGCACACTTTTCAATAGTGAACTGCTAAGTTCTTTCAGATACTGATACAAAATATTCAATTTAGATTAACATAAATCAGAGAGCATATTTATTAATATTTTTCATTACCAAGTTCATAGATTTGATAGATCCCTTCAAGTTCAAAGATTTGGAATCAGGTTAATAATCTCATTAGAAGTATTAGGATTACCACTAGAATTTCATTACGTTTGCTTTACTTTGGGATACACATGTTGAAACTTGTAACACTGGGAGCGTCTCCTGTGCTGTGGATGGTCTTCAGATAGTTCACAAATGGAGACTAGGCTGGGCCTCCAAGGGGGATGAGGTTTATTTCTAAGCAGTAAATGTGTCAGGATATTTCTAGTGGTGAGTATTAGCATATGGGAGTGAAAGCATGTGTACATATTCTTGTTTACCAGAAATAATAGGAGACAAATTAAGAAAGGTTTAGTTGAATTTCCTGCCAAGTTCATAGTACATGCTACAAAATAGGATTAAAAACTAGCTTTTGAATATGAGTGCTTAAAAGCTGTGTGTCAGAAGCAATGCTGCTTCAGCACACATTTGTTATAGCTTCTTTCAGTCTCTCTTTTGAATTTGAAAATTGGAATGCTCAATAGTGATTCCTTCACAAAAGCAATGGCTTTGTTAAATATAAAAAGCTGAGAGGCTCAAGGACGTCCAAAAGAATGCTTTCTTTTCTTAGTAAGTATTCTTTAAAAGATAGAAATTTAAGACAATTTGATTGTTTCAATGTCTGTGAAATGAAAATTAATTAGAATTGTTGAAGATTGGAGTTTTTTTTTTTTATTGTCACAACCTTTAGGATATATTCGTGGTCAGTCCTCATTTGATAGTGGACACTAAATGTCAGTATTTACTATGTGCACACTCTGGTGTGGCCTGGAGATAGGGGACACTTCTTCATTCTGGGTTAACTGGGCTCCTTTAGATTTTGAAAGTGTCACTTCACTGGCATCAGGACTATAATAATCTTCATGGTAGACAAATTGTAGGTATTTCAATATGTCCATTAAGATCAGTTTCAGTAGGAAGTATCTTGAAATACCAGTTAAAAAAATAATGGGGGAAAATCCAAACCATATGGGAAAACAGTATGAAAGCTATCTATCTATTATCAATTCTTCTATCTATCCACCTTCCGTGTATTTATCTACATATATTTATCTATATATTGTATAAATACTATAAAATGTATATAGTACATAGCATATATACATATAATATGTATACACACATATAATGTATATATAACATATATACATATGTTGTACATATATATGTATCTCCTGGTGATGAACAAATAAGAGTGTTAAGTGAACTTTTACTGTGGCAGTTCTTTACTAAAAGAGATTTTTCAAGTATACTGAAAAAAATTTTGATGCTAATTTTACAGAAATAGGTACAGATACTGTGGATAAAAGGAAAAAGATAGGCAATTTGTTTTTAGACTGATAAAAGTTTACCTATAAAAATAACAATATACAACCTCCCTTTCAATAGGTACCTAAATACATATCACTGAATTTTTATTTATTTATTTTACCTAAGAGTAATTATATTAAAGAATAGATCAAAGTGATATAATGTTATCAACTGACATGAGAAAAATAATAGAAAGGAATGTACTTTCAGGGCCAAAATTAGTTTCAAAATATGCAGAAATTATGTCACTTCTGGCAAGGAAATTTTGAATTTAAGAACTATGAATGAAATTTTGAGTTAGATATTTATACTACAAAATCCTTCAAAGAAGCTGATTATTTTAGAGGAAACTGAACATGTTACCCCAAAAAGTTTCCACTTAAATATATTTTGTGCATCAGTCTCCCATATTGAAACCCAATGTTTTCTATACATGTTTTCAAGAAGGCTTATCATCTATGAACTTTAATAGATATCGATTAATTTTGAAATATGAATAGAAATTACTGAAAGTTAAAAATTATACAGTAAAATCTATTATTAAAAATAATTCTAGTCAATAAATCTGAATATAAATGAACAAATTGTTCCTTGCAATTGCTACACCAAAGTGACTTCCAAACTATCCCTTCCTTCTCATTTAATGTTTATCAGATTAAAATAATACATGCTTAAAGTAATAAGGGAAATTATACACAAATGTATGTTAAAACACAACCCTTCATCTCCATATGCAATTCCATTCACCTGATGTAACTAATATAACAGCCAAGTATGTCTCTTTCCACTCCTTTCACCTTCTCAGAGAACACACACACACACACACACACACACACACACACACACACACACGTATAAATGGGTTGTGTGTGTATTTACTGTAATTTACTATACCTCTCTGTAACTAACTGGCTTTTACTTTCAACAATGAATCATGGACTTCCGTAAGGTCAGCTGTCTATACAAATAACCCATTTAATTTCCAGAAATTAATATACCATATATATGTATTTTTTAATCTTTTTGTTATTGCCTTCTTCCTTCTTCTTCATCCCTCTCCATCAAGGAGAAACATTTGCTGGGTTGCAGGAAGAAGCAAGTAAGAATATTTAACATACATTTTCATCTTTCTTTGTCTTACTAAACCACCTCTATGGATAATTCAGTAATTGTGGCAGTCTGATTTCTAGACTTCATTAAAATCCAGAGAATAGATGAGATATTGAGAAGAAGTTGTGATTTGGCTAGGCAGATGCTAAACAGTGAAGACCAATCCCAGTGGGGCACCCCAGGCAGAGCTATGAGGAGCTGGGTGGTTGTTACAGCGGGATGGGTGTGGGGAGGGCTGCATAATTGTCTGATACCAAGGATAAGATGCCTAAAAGAATGGGACAATGAAATTCATCTTATCTACTTGACAATTAATTAAGGAATAGAATAGTCCTTTGTAGGTAATCTCTTAGCTATTTTGTGACTAAACAAGGCTGAATACAATTGTGATTTTTACCTCTTATAGAATCCAAAAGAATGCATAAAGACCATAAGTGCTAAGACTAAGATACTTCAATCCAAATTAGAATGCTTATTTGTTCTGTTTTAATGTCAAGAGAAAAGAAAATAAATGTTAGATGTGATATAATTATTTTGTGGTTCTTATATTTTCATATAAGTGAGTCATCGGAATCAGTTTAGCCAGTTAATAAAATTAACCATTAAACTTGACCAAAGGGAAGAAAATTACTTTTTTTTTTCAGAAAGTACCCATAAACAAAATGCATATGAGGAAAATCTGATTTATTTTGAGCTAATATGGGGCTGTCATTTTGTCACTTATTTCATATACCTAGTGAGTATAATAAGCTTATATTTGTAACTATGGAAGTTTAAACTACTATCCAATTACAGTGTATATAGTTAATGTCTCCCTTGAATTTATTTAACTTCCCATGCTTCTCCCCTTCTCTCCATCAAACTGCAAGCATTTGTAACCCCAATCTGACCTCTAGAGTGATCTCATTCTCCTTGGTATAGAGTTTTGTCTCAAGGCTCTGTTTATTAACCCATGACATTCCTAATCAACAGTGGTTGGTTCATAGAGACACATGGAAATCAGTTCATCCAGTACAAATTTTGTCACCGTGGGGTACATTTTGATGGATATTTGTGGTAGGAGACTACTCTCTCTGACTCTGATGTGGAAAAGGAAGCACGGAACCCTGTAAGCTCAGGTAGCCCTCTTGCTACCACTTTGCTACAAAAGCCAGCCTGAGGATAAAATAAACTAGTAGGAAGACAGAGCCTATGAAATCATTGAGAAATGAAGGAACAACCTTGATGGCACTGCAAACTTCTCCATCAGTTCATATTCCAAGCCTATTCTACATTCAGGCTCTTTAGTTATATTCTTCAATATATTCTTTCATCATCTGAGCTGTCTGAGTTGGGTCTTCTATTACTAGAACACACATACAACCTTGGTTTTCTTACTCTTCTATTTTGATCCCAAAGTTCTCCTCATTAAATCAATGATCCCTACTTCATAAAATATTTATTGAATGTCTACTATCTACAAGATAACTCTACAAGATATATAATGCATGGACAAGACATGTGTGAGAATTTGTAGGAGCATAAACTTAAAGAGGAAATAAAAGACACATTATAAAAAGTAACTGAGATACAAAATACAAATAAAATACATGAAAGATAAGAAAGGTAAAGAAAAGTGCTGATGGTGGAGAGGCTTCATCCCTGCACTGTACACCTGAAGCTGATGTTGTATAATATTGTATATCAACTATAACTGAATATATATCTAGTCATGGGATGTGGAGCATAGTGTGGGAGTTGAGTCAATGGAATTGTAATGGATATGTATGATATCGGGAGGGGGGCGGGGTGGTGGATTGTCACTTTGATGAATAAAAAGTATAACTATTGCACTGTGTTATACACCTGAAACTAAAAAAAAGAAAAAAGAGAAAAATAAAAGAAAAGTGCTAAAGGAGAGGATGAAAAAATTGCTTCAAGAATCTTTATAGATGCCTGTTTACCAATGCGCTATATACCTGAAGCTGAAGTAGAATAGTATTGAATGTCAATTCTAACTAAATATATATTGATAGGTTTATATAGTCATGGGATATGGAGTAAAACATAGGGAAGATAGTTGATAGTATTGTAACAGCTATATAAGATGTCAGAGGGGTAGTAGCTTGCGGGGTGGGTTATCACTTTATGAGGGGTTTAAATGTCTAAGTATTACATTGCTTTGTACACCTAAAATTAAAAAAAAAAATTTAAAAAAAAGAATCTTTATTTTTCCAGATCAACAAAGTGAAAAATGTTCAATCTCACATATACATTCATGGAACAGGTGATATATTGTTATATTTATTCCAAAGAATAAACTGTTTATATATATGAATAACAATGTTTCAGAAAAATTGGTCACTCAAGAATATAGGAATCATCTATAATTGATGAGATCTGGAGAGATGTGTTCAAATATTAGTTGTAATTGCGATCCTAAATTAACCTGTAGATTTCCAAATTTGTTATTACACTATATTTTCTCAGCCACACTTACTGTAATTTTGCACATTTTAAGGATGTAGACGGAAAATCCCTTCAGATGCTTCTTAAATATATTTCATTTTAAATATATTTCAGATTAGATTTACAATTTAGCGTTGTAGCAGTAGACTTATTTTTCTATTTATTAGGTGTTTTTATAGCAACATGTTAGGACTATTAAATTCATGTATATCATTTTTTGTTTATAGGAGCCAGCATCATTCTACATTTACATTCCATGCTTCAGAAAACTACAATATATAAAGCCCAACAGGAATTCCAATTGAATACCTGCTATCTGCTCAATGATATTCTAAACACTATAATATAGAATTTGTAATACAATCATGTTACAGAATAGGAATTATTTCCGCATTTCGTATTGATAGAAATAAAGGCACAGTGGGGCTGAACAGAAAGTCACCCAGGGGTACATTCTGAATGAGATTTTACACTATGTCTCTTTGTCTCTTTAGGCGATGCTCTGTTCAGTAAATGGTTTTGCTTCCTACCATCTTCTCAAAGTTGGAGTATAGTTTTTTTATAATGGTAGTTAACATTACAATTTTTATCTGCTGGAGAGCACCAGTAGGAGAAATTTCTGGTCTTAATGATCTGAAAATGTCCATGTATCACATTAGGCTTTGCCTTGGAAATGTCTGTGTGTGTGTGGACAAGGCAGATACTGTGTTGGGAAAAGAGTAAATAGTCAGGGTGCCTGGATTTGAGGCTAAACTTGGCCACTTTCTAGCTCTGTGGCTTCAAATGACTTCAGTTTCCTATTATAAACAGTAAGAATTACAACTCACATCACACAGTATGTATGAGAATGAAATGAAACAACACATAGGAAAGTACATTGTGGACTGTGAAGTGTTATCTATGCCAAGCTGTTCCACACGCAGTCTTTTGCTTTTTGACATAAATCATGGTCCTGACTATTCCCTGCTGACCTTGTGCCCTTGGGCCCTCCAGGGAGCTGGCATCTGACAACTACCCTGTCTCCCACCCTTGCCTGAGCAACCCTTAAGACTTAGGAAGCCACCAAAAGCCATTGGCACATCTTCTGTTTTTGTGGCTTATTAATCACACCATTGGGGGAAAAAAATACATTTTTATGTATGAATATGCCTGGAGGTTCTTGATCCAGTTGCACAGGTAGGGGAAGAAAAAACAGGTGCCTTAGATGCTCAGTGTCGTCAACGCACAGCCCCTCCCCCACACCACCTGAGGGTTCTGCCCACCGGAAGTACCACCTCCAAGTGGGGCGAGGGTGGTGCTGAAGGCTCAGACCAAATGTTTTCAGGGCTGTGTGTGGAGCCTGTGCCAGCAGGAGAGCAGACCAATCAAGGTGAGCCCTTAACAAGCCATCCTTATTGTCGTGGGTGAATTCATTTAACAGAAAACCAGGAAGCAGGAGAAGCCACTACATAATCTCTGAGCCACAAAGCACCGGAATTCCACATTGAGTACCAGTGATTAATTTGCTTGGACTAATTTCCTCCATGACTAATTAACTCCAATACATTTTATAAAATTTGGAATTATTAGGGAGAGTCCACCTGAAGGAGAAAGATAAACGTCCCACTCCATCCAAGCACAATGGCCTGTTTCCTTGACACAAACAGGGGAAAGCGAGAGATAAAACAGAATTAGACACTCTCAACCAGAGCCAATACCCTAATCTTTCCTAAATTCTAACAGGTTCTCTGCTATTAGCAGATTATAACCGAGGGGTTATGAAATAACAACTTACTTCTGGGTGGGCTTGGGAACACCCATTCATTACTCATTAGCACCTGGAACAGAAGCTCCTCCCATCCTTATTGTGGGCGGTGTGTTGGCCCCAGTTCATGCCTCTCATTGCCAGGAAAAGGGAATGAAGAGCCACACGTTTTCTAAGCATGTGTTTACGGATTCATTTGCTGGGAACCAGCAGAGAGTTTCTCTGTTTTTTTTTGTTTTGTTTTGTTTTGTTTTTTTGTTAACTATTTGAACTTCAAATAGGGCTAAAGTAATAAAAGGACAAATTAAGTGCTAATTCCGAGGCATGGTTAGTTCATAAAAATGTTGCTATTTGCGTATTCAAGTTTAGAAGAGATTATACATGTAAATTAGATGACCAGGTCCAATACTTTTCACAGACTCAGAATAATGGGGAGAACACATTTGATTGCATTATTTCTAACAGATATGAAATGAAAGGAAATCTCAATTCTCTTTTAAAATACATTTCAAGCACTAGGAAGAGATAGGAATTTTTTTTTTTTTTAAAGATGTATAAGTTACAAACAATTTCTAAATTCCCATATCCATTCCTCCACGTCATCATCTCAACAGCGAAAGTTCTATGTGAAAATATACCTCCAAATTACCTCAGACATGCGTCCTCCTGCCCCATCTTGCTTTGGTCACATGACCAGAGACCCTAATCTCTCCAGTACTGTAACATGCTCCTAACTGGATATTCTGCCTCCAGACTGATGTCACAGTTAGCTTCCGTGATTCAAACCCTTTACTACTGTCTCACAGCTTTCAGAATCCTGCCCAGAGGAAGCAGTTTTACACCGAAGCTGTTTTCTGACATGGCATCTTGCTGGCACAGTTGGTTTGATCTCAGTGCTCCTTGCACTCTTACTGGAAGCCCTTCACAGACATACTCTTTCACATTTCTATGACTTCCTAGGATGTTTATACTCAATGGCTGGAAGATGGCTTCACTTCTTATCAATCTGGCTAACTCATATTTGTCTGTGAAGACACAGACCAAATAACGTTTACCCAGGAGGCCTTCCTTTGTGCCCTGCCTGGCTTACATACCATTTTTGGTCTCTTGGCACCCTGCAGACTCCTATGAGAGTGCTTGGCACACATTAGTGCAATGGTCTGTTTCCTTATAAGTCTTTCTAGACTATACATTTTGTGAAGGTAAGGACTATTCCTGTTATACTCTCTTATGCTCCAATTAGCACAATTCTGCTTATAGGTATTTATTGAAATGATTCACTATCATCATAGTGATGGTAGTTAACAAGTGGATAATGTATTACAGTGACCAAAGTGCTTTTACTTTGTCCATATATTATCTCGTTTAATCATTTTAACAGTCATTCACAATTTAGTACCCATCAAAATCACCTGGAAGGTTTGTCAACAGATTGCTGGGCCCATCCGCAGAGTGTCTGATTCAGTGACTCTGGGGTGACCCCAGAATTTCATTTCTAACCATTTCTCAGGTGATGCTGATTCTGCTGGTCTGAGGCCACACTTTGAGAATCACTGCCTTAGGGCATCCCTTTGAGGTTGTGTTATAATTCCAAATCTGCAGGGAGAAAATTGACACTCAAAGAGCAACGGCTTTGTCCATGGAGAATTCGGGTTCACAGAACTGCTTAATGTGTGTTCTTGTCATTGTATCATATGAATGAATATTGGTGAAATACTGAATTTCAATTTCTCACAGAAGCAGTATGTATTATCAAACTCTGTCTTTAGGGGATGATCATTTTAAAATGCAAATCACATGCTCCTGCCTGGCTTTTATTGCAATTTCCACTTGAATTGGTAGTCAGGTTGGACAGGATTGCAAATGTAGGAAGGAAGCACATTCATAAGTCATATGTCAAATTATTACAGCACCGTAGAAGCAACTTTAATTACTTCAGCGTATAAACAAAGCAGATAAAAAATGTTCTTCTGTTTCCCTTTTGTTCAAACATGGTGGTGTGCTGTTGTAGCTGATGTGCTACTAAAAAAATAAAATAAAATAAAATAAAAATAAAATAAAATCCCTAAAGTTGATGCTTTGAGTTTTCCACTTCTGATTTTTTTTTCTAATTGTTATGAAGTGATATTCCCTGGAGTTGGATGGAAAACAGAAGAAGAAGATGGAGGAGGAGGAGGAGGAAGAGGAGAAGGAGAAGGGAGGAGAGGAGGGAGGAGGGGGAAGAAGAAGAAGAAGAAGAAGAAGAAGAAGAAGAAGAAGAAGAAGAAGAAGAAGAAGAAGAAGCAGCAGCAGCAGTAGCAGCAGCACCACGACCACCACCACCACCATCACCACCACCACCACCACCAGAAGCAGCAGTAAGGAAACTAAATAATTGACAAACTGGACAGTTAAAAATGGGCTGTGAGTCAATAGAAATGAGTCTTTTTCTAACATGAACAAGGTAAAGGCATTGCATCACTGCTATGGACTACAGTACCAGTAAGAATAGGTTTTTGAAATTTTTGTTCTGTTATCATATGATGAATGAAAGAATATTCCTTGAAAACAAAGTTCTGACCTCTTAATTCCAGCAAGGCCTTATTCATGTTTTCTCTCCTTCACATTAAAATACCTATGGAAACATATGCCAGCATGAACTGGTAAGGCTGAAAATGAGAGAACAAGCACTGAATGGCTGGGCTCTGGAAGGAACTTCCACTCACCAGGGAGCCCCCAAATGACAGGGTGAGAATCCGTGGGTGTCTATGCCCCACTTTGACCTTTGGCAAGGTAGCAAAGCCCTTAACTTGCTTCATACAAAACAGGGAATCTTCTAATGGTTTTCTATCAAGCTGAGGAAAATGTGTAAACTCTGCACTCTTCGTCAGTGAGGAATTACTGAGTGCTTTCTATTTGCTGGGCCTTGTTCTAGGAGCATCAGAGCCTGTCAGACCATTTGCTGTCTGGCCTCCAAACTCACTCCCTTGCAACATGGCGGTACTCTTCCCTAAACACACTAAGCTTGTTTTTGTCTCAGCAACTTCATGTTCTCTACTTTTTCTGACAGGTAAGCAGTTTGCCAAAACCTTGAAATCGTTTGTAGTTCCATGGAATTGTGATCTTGGCTGAAGTTACACCCTCTCAGAGAGGCCTTCATCAACAAGCACCACTGCCAGCACCTCTTCCCATCCCTGTCTAGGTATATATGCTCACCTGAATTATGTCTTCATTGCAATTGTTACTACTGAAATTTTATGCACACATGAACATACATGCATATAGGTATATAAATATTAATTTACAAATATACGATGTCTAGCAATTAAGTTTGTGATCTTGATGCAACAATGTTGCTAACCTTTTTTGATGTCAGAGGGATTATTCATTATGAATTTGTACCAACTGGACAGTTACCCAAGTTTTCTATTTGGAAGTGCTTAAAAGGCTGTGTGAAAAAGGTAGATGACCTGAACTTTTCACCAACAATTCATGGTTCTTGCATCACGACAATGCACCAGCTCACACAGCACTGTCTGTGAGGGAGTCTTTAGTCAGTAAACAAATAACTGTATTGGAACACCCTCCCTACTCATCTGATCTGGCCCCCAATGACTTCTTTCTTTACCAGAAGGAAAAGGAAATATTGAAAGGAAGATATTTTGATGACATTCAGGACATCAAGGGTAATAAGATGACAGCTCTGATGGCCATTCCAGAAAAAGAGTTCCAAAATTGCTTTGAAGGGTGTACTAGGCACTGGTGTTGGTGCATAGCTTCCCAAGGCGAGTATTTCACAGGTAGCTGTAGTGATATTCAGCAAGGAGGTATGTAGCACTTTTTCTAGGATGAGTTCACGAACTTAGTTGTTTGGCCTTGTATATAGATTGCATATAACGTATATGAAATAAATTTACTTCTGGATTATGCATATATACATATACACACACATGCATATATTTAACTATATAAATGAAATTTGAGAACCTCAATGAAATGAATAATTTTGCAATAATATAAATTATAAAATTAATATAAGCTGTAGAAATCCAGAATAATTCAGTAACACATATAATATTGAAAAAGCCTTTAAAAAGTGCTTCAAGACCAGTCTATTTTGCTGTTTTGGTCTTTCCAATTTTCAAGAAAAGGTAATACTCATGCTATCCATGATGTTTCAGAAAATAAAAAGCTACCCAATTTACTTCAGGGAACTAATTTTTGCCTGATAACAGAACCTCAAAAAGCATTATGCACAGAAGAAAACTTAGAAACAATGTCATTTATAGATAACAAAATCCTCAATAAATTACCAGCACACTGAATACCAGGGCACACTGTGCTGTAGGGTTTAGTAAAACCTGTCTCTTCCCTCCGTACGCAGTTATAATCCAAGGGGAAAAGGCAAACCAAACTGTATATGGAGCAGAAGGTCTTGTGGGAGAGAAATACAATTATAAGTAGCAAATCTGTTGTTCTAAGTTATCAACAGATTCCCTCCAGGAATATTCTACCTCTAAATCACTGTACTGATGAATGTTCTCAAGTTCTTAATGAATAAATAAACCTCGAGTTATATAAACTCTTCTAAACATACAAACGGGTAACAGCAATAAAGAATATATTGTTCTTAACAAATCCTCTTCTACTATATTTCCTGGCCTAGATCAATTTACTGGTGATTTCTTTCAAATATTTAATAAACAGATAATTCCCAGATTGCGTACATCCTTCTAAATATATGAAATGATTAAGGTAAACTAATGCATGCCATAAAGCTACATGTCAATCAAGTAGAGGGCACCCACATAATCATAGATCAGCTTCACTCAAAGATGTGCAAAAATCTCACAATAAAATACAGGCAAAAGTTTTCTATTAGGGAGTGTAAATAGTAGACAGTAGTATGTATTAAAATTTAGGGATGCATATATTTCCATTGTTTATACATCTCTCTTGTTAGATTATATGATGATCTCTTGCAGCCTCACACCATGGACAATATGAAGAACGATGGTCCTTAATGTGTAACACCTGGTGGTGATGGTGCCCTAGACAACTGGCTGGAGTTGGCACAGAGGAGGGCTCTGGGATAAGAATAGGGAGGTGTGGCCAGCAAGGGAAGAAAAATGACTCGTGAGGGGCTATTTCGTGTTGTGAAAATATCATACATTTAAAAAATATGAGGTCATTAACCACCTGGACTGGGATACTTTAGGTGCACAGGGGGAGAGAGAAATTGGGGAGAAAGAAAAAGAAAAAGGCAAGGGAAGAGCCAGCCAATGATGCTGATGGATGTTTATGAAAGAAAATTTGCCTTAAGTTTTCCTTAGGCGTCAGCTGTTTCTGTTACCATAAATCCTGATAGTAGATGATTTTAGCACACCTCATCTAGAGAGCAACAAAGTTTCCTGTTAAAAAAATGTATACATTTTTAATTATTTCTCAGCACTTTCTCATAAGGAAATATACATGCATTGAAATTCAGAATTTTAGGCAATGGGAACTGACACATAGCATGTATTGGTTATGTTTGTTACTAAATATTTAGCTATTTTTGCAGCATTTTATATATCATATATGATATAAAAACAGATTGGTGCAAACATTATGAAATTCATATTTTAATTTGCTTCACATCACATATTTATAGAAAATCAAAGGTTGTTTTAAAGCATAGATTTTAAAAAATTATTCAAGTAATTGTCACACTGTAGGTTCCATATTGTGGACCATTCACTATGTACTAAAACATCTTTAAAAAAAAATCACCCTGATCTTTTGAAATAAGATTTTACACTTGAATTATTTGTTTAAAAATATTTATTGAGGAGGGCCGGCCGAGTGGTGCGGTGGTTAAGCGCTGGCCTGGGAAGCCAGCGGCCCCGGTTCGGTCCCACATAAGAGGGCCAGTGATACTGCCCTAAAAAAAATAAAATAAAATAAAAATATTTATTGAGGGCTAGGTGCTACTTGTTAAGCATTGCCACACAGAAGACAAAGCCCTGACATCATGAAGTGCACATTTTGCTGAGGGAGGGGGGTGTGGGGAAAGACAATAAACAAACATCTAAGTAAATGTGTCTATGATTGAATCACAGAGGCTGCCAAACTGGAGACTGTTGAGTGTGAACATCTCTTTTGAGAAGTTTTATCATGGAATGGAGAAGATGAAATTGTTGGGAGCAGGAACTGACAGTGGGAACAAGTGAAAGTTGTTTTTGAAAGTATAGCTACAAGAGCATGCTTGTCAATAATTTAGTAGATGAGGAGAGGCTGGTGTCTGACAAAGACAGTAGGGGTGACAGGGGAGAAATTCTTGGGAAGAGAGGAAGGAATGGATTCCTGAGCCCATGGAGAAACAGGGTCTTTTCTGAGAGAAGACATGGAACATGAGATATAGGTTATTTGCTATTGGAATAACTTGGGAATTCTCTGATGATGAACCTTCTAAAGAAACTTGAGGGCAAGTAATTGGCAGAGATAGTACTGTGGGGTAGGGGGCTTGAGGTAGAGAGAAGAAAGCATGAAATCAATATTCAGAGTTTATAATATTATTCCTACATAAATATTGCTGTTCACTGCTGAGCCAATAATATACAAAGATTCCCCATCCATTTACTTTATCTGCTTTTCTTCCCCTGAAGTTGTCTATTCAATTTATTTTAATTTGTTCAGTTTTTTATGCTTTGTGGCTAATTCTTAAACTCTCCAACATCTAAATACAATTTTCCACCAGATTAAAATATCAGATCCTCAGTCTTCTTTTGGGGACACCCCAAGGGCCAACCTGGGCTGCTTGCTTTCTCCATGTTCTTTGAGAATTTCTAGGACTTCTTTTCGACGTCATCCTCTTCCTTGGTTTCCTCCCCAATTTTGCTAGGGCAAAAGTGTGCGTGGGATGTTACATTTTTGAAATCTGTTTTTGAAATACTACACTCAAAATCAATTTTTAGTTTGGTTGGCTTTGGAAGTCAGGCTTGAAAATCATGTAACTTCATAAACCAGAAGATTTATTATCTTCTAAATATCTCCATTATCTTCCAGTATCCAGTATTTCCCTGATTGTATTTCTCATTTTTTTTGTGTGTGTGTGAACTGTTACATTCACAGATCGTGTCGTCATCCCAGGTCTTTTTGTAATTTCCCCATGGAGGGCCTTTGTATAGCTCCTTTTTCATTCACTGGACCTGACACTTCATCAATCTGGGCAAGTGTTTTGCATTATTTCTTCGGACAATTCTCTCCTTGCTCTCTTAAGTCTGTTCTTTCTTTCTGGAACTCTTATTATCTGGACATTGAACCTCCTGAATTAAACCTGAAATTTTCTTATTTTTATTGCATACTTTCCTTGTCTTTATATTCTATTTTTGGGGGAAGAATTCTCTGATTTTATCTTCCACCATTTGTTTTTAATGAATGTTTACAATGTTTAAGTGTTACATTTTAAATTTCCTAAAGTTTTTTTCTCTAGTCATTTCTTTTTCATAGACATTTCCTACCTTTCTGAGCACATTAAATATAATTAAACCGTTTTCCCTCAGGTCTCCACACTGTTTCTGTTTCATCTGATTTCTATTTTTCTACTTGAATCTGTTGATTGATTCATTTTGTCTGTATTTCATATTAGTGGCTTCCTTCCACATTTGGTTATTCTTATCTTTCTAAGTGTTTATGAGTAAAGCCCTACAAAGATGATGATTGGGTTTCTGGCATGGGCTGAACTGGTTGACTAATGGGCTCCATTTTAAGGCAATGAGGTTCCTTGGCTTAATGCTTTCTTATTATATAATAGAATGTGTAGGTCTTTATTCTGGTGTCATTCAGCCTCTCCACTGAAAGCGATTTCCATATTTCACTTGGTGTTGGGAATGGGAGTTTGGCATGGGGAAGATATAATAAGATTAACTGCTGAGAGCTGGGGAGGAAAAGGAAAGCAGAGTTTTCACCAGGAAACAACCAGGCAATTCTTGGAGCAGCACCTTGTGGCTGCTGTCTGCTGAACCTGCCCTTTTTTTATCCACTGCCTTAGGCATGATTTTTCCAGAGCACAGACCTGCTCAATAGACAGACATAGTTGGGGCTTGGATATCTCAGACTTCCTTACAGGTTTTTAACAAATTATGTTTCCAACCTAGCTCTGCATTCTGCCATTGGGGTACTCAGAGCCCCTAACTCCTGGGCCTCCTAGGGTGATGCAGAGAGAATGCACTGTGCCTCATTGGAAGTCCTCCCTGCAGGTTAGAGCTCAGCTTGTTTCATTCCGATAAGTCATCTGCCACCTGTATCTTATCTTCTAAAATGTTATCACCTTCTCTTGTTCTTTGCTGTCTTTCCTTCATAGCCTCGCTCTTGTAGATTTATGTGGCTTTATTCTTTGTTGTTGTTGCTATTTTGGGGAGTCTGGAAAAGGAGACTGGGTAAATGCCTATGATCAACCTACCAACTTTCATAATTTGCTTCTTCTACATTTAGCTGCTCCAGTGTAATTTGTAGAAAGGATAAGGTAGCTGGGTTCCTTCAGAAGTATTCCCTCAATACATATGATACCCAGAGAAATGTGAAAGGGGGTTAACACTATTAACAAAAGAATACTTTCAATAATAGACCATGGAATTTAAGCTCAGTAAGAACAGAAGTAAAGGCATGAAAAAGATGATGATGAATGTAAAAACTTGTTTGGGGTCAACAATTTGGGAATCTGAATAAGAACAGAGACTATCTCAATGAATATACTAGATAAATGACATGGTCTGGAAGCATAGGGTGCCGGAATCAGAAAGTGTGATATCTGAAATCTAAATAATGTAGCTGGAGGTAGGATGATGTCTGGAATTTGACCATAAGAATGAATAGATCTGCAAAGGTAGAACACAAGCTAACTGGGGAGAAATCAGAGAACAGAAAGGACCAAGAGTATTGCTGAAGAAGAATCATAGATGCTTAGGTCACTAAGAATGATGACAGGAATTGAAAAGAATATAGCTGAAAGCCCAAATCAATAAATGCAGAAAGTCAGGTGCCAGGAACAATGCAGATCAGCAAAAGGTTAGCCAGATAGCACAGTTCTCAAGGGACAGCTGTGTTCTGCTATGGCAAAGAGGTAAAGGAAACCATTCTGAAGTGCTGAGACAATGGGAAAATCTGTTGACTGCATATCTGGAGATAGGGAGACAGAAGGAAGAGTCTGGGAAAATGGAGAGAGCTGTGGGATAGATTTAGATTAGCACATAGGTTTTTAAAAATGAGATTCAAAATCCTTGCTCATAATAGATGTCTAAGAAAGAAAAAGGTAGAAAAGTTAACGTTTCAGCTAAGGCACTGGATGCCTAAACTTTGGTAAGATCAGGGCAGTTGCTCCATTCGGTGATATAAGATGATGTAAGGTCTTGGGAGAGGAAGGGAATGAATATAATCAGTCCTCAATAGGTGCCCGTTTCTCTACCAAGATGCTCACCAATGACCTTTGGATTAAATCTCAATGCTTGGTGATGCTGAATAATTAATGTTATTTAAAAATAATTTGTTAACGAAATGCAAACAATGTTTACAATAAAATGGAAAGTACAAAAATAGGCACTCTGACAATGAGCAGATAATATGTTCATAATTTTAAAAGGAAAGATACATCACATTAATTTTGATTATTTCTGTGGTTTCTCTTTGGTGTGCTTGTAAATTTAAAGGTTTTCTACAATAAATATATTAAAACATAACTTTTTTACAAGAAGGAAACAACAAAAATCATTAAAAATATATCATAATTCCATGAATTCGATCTTTTCTTGTGCTTAGCTGTGGGTTTATGTTTTTCTAAGAAAGTTATTGCATGAAACCTTCAGACAAATAAACCAGTTCTCTCTGAGATGTAAAGAGGACATGACATTTTCATCCTAAAATGGAATGAATATTTTAAGCCAATGATTTCCAAACTGGACTCATCATCAGCATCACTAAGAAATCTATTTTAAAAAGAAAAAAAAAAAAAGTGAGGGAGATCTCCTGGCTTCCCCTGAGAATTACTGAAGTGGGGGATCTTTCTGATGATTAGACAGCATTTTGGAACCACTGTCATAAAACAATACAAAACAAAAATCATATTAGATCAACTTAATCATTAAACTAATGAGATGAGCAGGTAAGTTGGACCAGTCACCATGTTTTTCCAGGTGGACTGGCTAAGGATCTCAGGAATGGGCGAACCCCCTACGGATGAGTTCCCTGTTGCTTTTGTGTGTTTGTTTTCCCCTGTCTCTTGTATATCCCTGCCAGGGCAGTAGTAAAGACTGCAACCCATAAACACCCATAGGTGTAGTCAATCAAAGCCTGCCCAAAGCCTGCTCTCTATCCATAGAACTGGTTAAAGGTGGCCCAGCAGAACAGAAACCTTCTAAACACACCCACCTGGTGTCCACATCAATCCTAGGGTTGACACTGTCCATTTCCCCATCCTTAAGGGTGAATTCTTCTGAACTGGTCTAAAAGCAGTTTATCTTTTTCTCAGATTGAGAGTTCGAGAGCTGGTGTCTCTCGAAGGATAAGGGGAGCCCTGCAGGGACTGAGTAAAATCCTGATTATGGAATCTGGGTTCTGCTCTCTCTTCTGAGAGCCCATTAAGCGTCCTGCCTCAGGGAGCATCCAGCCCAGCCATGATCATACTCCTCCCCGGTGGGCTAACATCCCATGGTAGATGAATAAAGGCCTCTCCTGAGGGTTTTCATCTTGACTTTTTCTAGAGCAACCTAGTCACGTCCTCAACCCACTTATCTGCAAATGAAGGGCTATCACCTAGAGTTTTAGAATAATTTTTACTTACTTTCTTTACAATTATTGCTTTTGTGATGGAGGTGACTTGGGTGACAGGCCAAGCCTCACCTTGATGAGGCACAATCAGGAATCACCTTTTATTAAGTTATATATAGAACCGCACAAAATAGTGTGAAATCACAAGCAGATGGAGAATTTAAAATCTGACTTTTTTTCCTTGGATAATTGGATGACCTTGAGTAAATCATTTAAACTCTCAATACCTTTGTCTGGAAATATTCACAGTATACTCTTTCAGTCTCAGAAGTGCTATGAATACAAATTGTTTCAAGACTGGGAAAGTATTTTGACTTCTTCAAAAAGAATACTGTTATATAAACTCAACAGTAATGTTTGATTTTGTTTAATAGCAAGTGATAATTAAAAGGATTATTTGTCTTTCTGCTTTTTCTTTTTTTTTTTTTCCTTCTGAAACCTGCTACTCTGAAATGTACTTGGTGTGTCTTGTCACTCTCCTTCAAAGAGAAGATAGGTAGAGATTCAATGAACACTTCCACCTTAAAGGTTCTTTGATTTCCATTCAAGCTTCCATTCTGCTGTATGTACTTTGCTTCAAATAATTAGTTAATCTATATGTATCCAATTATAAATAGAATACAGTGCTGGTATTGAATAGTACCTAATCAATTGTAAATATACATACATATATATATACAGTAATACCTTGGTTTGAGAGCATAATTCGTTCTGGAAACAAACTACTTGTATTGCAAGACATCGCTCATTTACCATGTTAAAATGTATTAGAAATGTTTACTTGTCTTGTGGAACACTCGCAAACCACGTTACTAGCAATCCAAGGTTTTACTGTGTGTGTGTGTGTGTGTGTATGTGTGTGTGTGTGTGTGTGTGTATATGATAAAGCCCTGTCAAATTAATTTTTTTCTCCCTAAGACTTAGAATAGTATGTACTAATTATACTCTTTGTATTAGTTTGTGATTGCATTAATAGATACTACATATTTTTTGGATACATTAAAAAAAGAGAGAGAAAGGATGAAAAAATGGGTGTGACTGAACGCATTTGTATGTTAGAAAGGTAGTTCAAAACCTCAAATTTTTAATCTGAAGCACCTATTTTGTTTGTCTTGGTGCAAGTCATGGTGTTTAATATATGCATCAATGTCTCACAATAGCAAGTAAGGCTGTTTTCCTTGGTTTGCTCTCTGTGGTTACATTGTTGTTAATATTAATTTTCTTTTTTATGGAAGAAAAACCTTTAAGTGTGGTAGGAATGATGACATGGAGTAACCACCTCCTCCTGCATGGAAACAAAAGAATCTTCCACTACCTCCTCCCTTGTGGAAAATATAAAAGAGTTTACCAAGAAAGTCCAATTGTAAAACAGTTCTTTAAAGAAGCTATGCACCGACACCAGAGCCTAGTCCACCCTTCAAAGCAATTTTTGGAACTCTTTTTCTGGAGTGGCCATCAGAGCTTTATTACCCTTGATGTCCTGAATGTCATCAAAATGTCTCCCTTTCACATCTTGAGCTGAGCTGCTGTCCGGGTGGCTCAGGGGATAGGGCGTGCGCTCTTAACAATGAGGCTGCTGGTTCGACTCCTGCATAGGATGGTGGGTGCGCCCACAAGCAACTAATTGCATCTTGAGCTGAGTGGCACAACTGAACTTGGAGCTGAGTGGCACAACTGAACTTGCACCCTCCACAACTAAGATTGAAAGATAACTTGGCTGTTCCCCTCCCCCAATTGCCCAACACTGTTCCCCTCCCCCAATTCCCCAATAAAATCTTTTTAAAAAGTAAAAAAAAAAAGAACTATAATCATTGCAGCCAATTAAGTTTCTCTTTCATGAAAATGTAGGGGAGTAGAAAAACCTTCTAGAAATAATGCAAATATGTTAATAGCATGCTATTTTGTTGTATTGGATGCTTAAGGGAGAAAATGTTCAATACTTTCAAATGATTACAATTGCTGGAGGCTCTCAAAAGTAAAGCATACCAAAGAAAAACAAAACTGAACTGTTTTATTCACATGGAGAAAGGTGAAGGTAGCTTATGAAATACTTTGGGCATTTCAAAATGATACCTAACTACTGTACATATGCCACATATCCTGTCCTTTCATTTTCATGCACTCATAATGCATAGATAACTTGTTAAGAGTGTGTTTTCCCTCCTAACCTTGAGGGCCCTGGAAGGCAGCAGTAATGTGTCTTGTTCACTGTTTTATCTGCAACCTGGGACAAAGGGCACTTCTTGGTCATTTAGTACACACGTTTTGAATTAAACTGTACTGAGTGCTTATAACTTCTTGTATGGATTCCTCTGCTGACCCAGAAAAAGAAGAAAGCTCAGAAACCCCAAAGATTGATATTCCACCTATTGTCAGAAACTTGAGACATTTCTTCAGATAACAAATCAGGCAGGTTATGACAAACATATCCAAGCCTCAATATCTTGTAAATTCCTAGTCTCTGCCTAGCAGACAATGAGGATTCATTTTGTCACAGTCACTTGCTTTTATCTCTGTCTTTTCAGTGGGGGAACCTCCCGGAAAGCAACGTGACTCAAAGATATTGATTTGGGCACATTATGTTCTGTGAGATAAAGTCCCCACAACTCAAGTCATGGAAAGTGGGGATGGAGTTAGGGAGGAAAATATTATAATAGCTCAGGCTGTGCATTGCATCTTACACAATTCAGTATCTGTTATCCATCAATTCAGTGGACCAAGGCCCATTAGCAGGGATAGGAAATTCTCCACCTTAGCACCATAGCATGAAGCTGAATGCAGGATAGTGTGTATCTATCAACATATCCACCATTTCATCTGAGATGGACTTCAAATCACCCATGCATAGTTGGGGGGGAGGGATGGGAACCTTGTATGCTGTTTATTGACCTCAATCTACAAGAAAAAAATAAATATTCCACCTTAAAGTTATGTTAGGAAAACTTGAAGAAAACATATATGAACAGAAATAAGGTAAAGACAGTTATGGAAAAATTTGAAACAACAGAGCAAAAAATATATATATAATTAAATATACATGTTGGAGGTAAAGAATACAGAAATAGGCATTTCAAAAAATAGTTTATTGGTGAAGAGAATAAACTTGAGAATCACATCTAGTATGTAGAAGATAAAGATAATTATAATCTTTTTGTGTTTCATTTTCCTCATCTGTAAAATACATAAACATAATAATATCTATCTCTTAACTCACTTAATATATGTCAAAATGTTTATAATTGTATCTGGTATATATTAAACATTCTATGAATATTAGCTATTATCATAATCAAATATTTTATTAAGCCCCTAATATATGCAGGGCACAGTGGTGGTTATTAGAAAGATAAAGGCTAATGCAACTGACATATTGATTGAAAGTTAATCAAATGACTAGCAGAGTAAATATCTAAAGACTAAAATAGACA
This sequence comes from Aselliscus stoliczkanus, assembly GCA_033961575.1. Lineage (NCBI taxonomy): Eukaryota > Metazoa > Chordata > Mammalia > Chiroptera > Hipposideridae > Aselliscus > Aselliscus stoliczkanus. The sequence continues at coordinate 48,337,750 of CM066734.1, forward strand.
AGACAGAGCTCCCCATCCAAAAATAATACCAATGTCTAAAGAGCGAAAAGTAGGACAACACACAGATGAGTCATTTTTATGGTCAGTGTGGCAAACAAGCTGTTTTCTACTTTGCCAATTAAAACACTTACACGATATCAAACCATTTGCTTCCAAAGCAAACACTTGGCTCAACTGATTTTTCACTTCTTCTTTTAAAAATTCATGATTGTTTTTCATGGCAGCTCCCTAACCAAATCAGTACAGCGATAGGATGATTTCCAGAAGTAAATGACCAAGAGAGACCTAGAGTGTTTCTCAACTGTGGCCAACATTGCAGTGAGCACAGAAATGGTATGAAACCAGAGACTGTGCCAAGTACCAGGGTAAACAGGAGGGAGTGATAAGAATTCACTCTGAAAGGGCCCTTATTGCTCTCTGGTCCAAGTTGCTGCCCCACCCCCATTTACATATCAGAAACTTGCTTATTGTGTTTATGTTACCCCCATCTCTCAGAGCTAAGTGTCTGGCTGTTTGTACTCTCAGGTTTTGTTGTGAACAGGCAAGCATATCAACAGTATATGTTAAAGATCCTTGAAAACTTGCCACACACAGCATAAGGTAGCACTACTATTTTGACGGTGCACATGATTCTCAAATCTATTTTGATCTTTTATAAAAACTCAAATATCCTATAGTTCACCTAAGTATCATAATAGAGCACTCACACACTCTTAGTGTGAGCTTAATCAACAAATACTAGCTGAGCACCAGGAAAGACAGAGAAGATACCCCAAAGCATAATAACATCTTCTCTTTCAAAACCTAACATCTATGTGATGCCTATATCTACATATTAGAATTTTCAAAGAACTTCTACATACATTATTTTATTCAGTTCTCAGTACAAGTACAGCCCTATGAAGCAGCCAAAGCAAACACTGCCAGCCCATTTTAAAGATGGAAAAGTCAATGTTTATGGAATGGAGTGTCATAAGCAATGGTAGCAGAAGACAAGTAGAGTCAACTAAGCTCTTAGTAAGGGGATCAAGAGGATATCCAATGATTTCTGACTTGTACGGTTTGGAATTAGTCATGTATTTAACCAATTATTGAATGTGTGTATATATAATCTGTAATATTTGATTCCTTTTTGTTTTCTAAAGTAAAACAGAAAAATAACAACTATACTTTCCTTTGCTTGCAGTCATTTCTTGGTGCCTAGGCAGGGCATATCCTTCGCTAGGTATGCAAGACCCCTGATGTGGACACTAGAATACACTTTTGCTGGATTTCTCTGGGGAAACCTCTCTGAACTCTGCATTCTTAAGAAAGAGAAAAGCAACGGCCTGAGGATTGTGTGGGAGAATGCACATTGTTAAGATGTGGGCGAAGGAATTCCATTCAATGACGAATAAAAAGGCACTTACTGTGAAAGCCAAATTAGTCGACAAAGCAAAAGCTGGAGGCAGGTGAAAGAGAAGAAGGATTGGATTAGATGATCAAGAGTAGTTGAACAACTGTGACAGTACCAAAATATAAAAGGGAATGAAATGAAAACATTGTGAGAGAGTAAGGATGGGAGGTCTAATCTACAAATGGACAAACTTGGTATAATATATTGATTCAGCAACCACTATCCAATTAGATCTTATGAATGAAAATCAAAATCTGGAGAGCTAGATCACAATACAATAGTGTGTTTGTTGGCAGAGTGAGGAAAGCCAAATGAGCGAAAAAGATTGAGGATGTCATAAAGAGAAGAGTCCCAAAGGAAAAGGTTTCAGAAAGACAAGGTCAAGAGCAGTACTGGGCAACCTGATGGATAGCCCGAAAGAATAAGTGGTTGCTGCAAAATCATCATGTTATTCACAAAGCAAGTATGTAGCTTAGAAGCATTTCCTAGAATGTCAATTATCTATTTATTTGGGAAGTTTTTATAAGATTTGATGGAGATAAACAAATGCAAAGGGCTGAAGGTTAGTTTGGGTCAGAAAAAAAAACCCAAAGTTCACTGTGAGATGTATTGCCAGTTCACTGGATCACAACAGTTAACGGAATACTGAGAATGAATGGTGGCAATTCAGCAAGAAGTAATTGAACCTTGATATTATTTTAAATTCTATTTAATAAAGAAAAAAATTTAGTTATAGAATCAGTAAACTGGACAGTTTAGGTGAATGTGCCTGATTATTGTTCTCACAAAACACTAGTTATAGGAACAATACAGAGGATGCCAAAAACAAGTATGCACACTTTAAGAAGGAAAAAAAAACTGTATGAAAATTGTAATACTCAATACATACTGATAACAAATGATGAAGACAAGTCATGTGTATACATTATTTTTGGCACCCCCGGTATATTGGCTATTGTGAACAATATCAAATAAAGCTTTCTAAGATCATTGCTCTTTTTGATATTTTTCAGATATGAGATTACAAACGGTTAACATAATTAAACATAAAAATGACTTGGAACACTTAGACACTCCAAGGTGTATTAGGTCCAACACATTTGGGTCAAGACATCAGATATTCTGTTTTTTAATAAACTCTGTAAAATGGTAGAGCTTTGTCTTCATGCTCATCCACCAAAAGAATTATAATAGCTGCAAGAATTGAGCACTTACTATGTGTTTGATATTGTTTTAGGTGCTTAGCCAATATTAGCTCTTTTAATCTTCACATCTACACTATAAGGTAGGTTCCACTGCAATCTACAATTTGCACATGAAAATAATGAAAAGAGTCTGTTAACTTGCCCAAGCTCATGCAGCTAGGTAGAATCAGAGCCAGGAAATGAACTTAGACACCCTGCATCCCAAGTTCTATCCACTTAATTGTGACTCTCTACTGTCTCAAATCAAGATCACACACAGTTAACGTAAGTGTGTGAGCGCCTAGTAGAGCAGAGCTGTGTGGAAACTGAGAGAAGGTAAATTAGAAACATAATAGGTCTTCCTATTACAGTCACTAATAACCTTAAGAAAAATTAAATCTTTATCCTACTGATGCTTTTTTTAGCAATGGGTATGTCATCTGTCTAGATCAGGGGTCGGCAAACTTTTGAGATGGAACTTACTCAAAGAACTGCATGTTGCTTGCGAGTCACAGTTTGCTGACCCCTGGTCTAGATATATCTGACATAGCAATCATTCTACTTCATTTAGGTAAAATGGCAATAACTGTGGGTAACACGATTGCCTTGTCTCTACAAATATACATGACTTCTTAGATCTCTAGGATCTTTGATATCAAGCACATCATCAAATCATAAGTAGCTACATGGAAGGAAGGTCCAGAGGGCTGAATAATATGGAGAAATCAGGGCCAGAAATGGTCTATGAAACCACTTCTCTCTTCCTGCATACAAAGGACAAACTCCTAGATACATACTCAAGTCTTCCTGCAGAATATAAAAACTCTTTCAGTTGCATTTCACTATAAAAATTAATTTGACCAGAAGACTGTAGAAGAATAACAACAAACACCAAACTGATGCATGTTTCTTTTTGATCTCAAATTCAGTTTCCATAAGTTTTTACAGCTTTAGTCTGTCTAAAAAAATCCCACTGTTCATGATTTTTATCCCACAGGTCAATACGTATTGACCAATTGCATCATGTTTTCTGCTCTCTGAAATAAATCTTTAGTTTCATATAAATTCTGTTATTAATTTAAAGTTATTATCAGAGGAGAAGGATTGATTCCTTTCTGTTAACTAAACAGGAAAAAACTTGCAGCTCTTTACTCTCTAATGAATCCAAATACCTCAATTCTTCATAATACTTTCATGTGCAGGTGGGGCAGGAGGCTGAAACAGGCCATAAATATTCAGGAACTCAGCTCTGGCACACACTGCGGTGTCTATCTTACATTCCTGTCTTGCATCTAATTCTCCTGGCAGTCACTTCCTGATTTCCCCTCCGTATATGGATATTTTTCAGCTTCAATTTTCATGCTCTCTTATTTTCTATTTTACTGTGTCCGACAACAACAATTGTTTCTTTTGGGACCTTTGTCCCCTAACCTCTTTTTACTTTAAGAACATTGAATTTTAGACTCAACTGAAAGTTATTTGTTTGCAATTGGGAGTAAGTGAAAGCAAAGAAATGCAGCCATTTATTACGGCAAAGATTTCCCTTCCAAAATATAGTGAGAACAAGAAACTGCAGTATTTAATATGATTCTCCTTTTGGGTTCATCTCTGTAGAAATATGGATAAGGATCATTTGTCCCAGCCAAAGACAGCCTTTACATCTGTTTTCACTGGTGTTTAACTTATATACCAACAAAGCATTGATCAAATTAAACAGACCTGTGCTTCAAAACTGGAATGATGACTAGGATGGGTGAAATGTGTTATGCTCCACCTCTTGTTAATACAATGCATAAAAACCCCACATTTTTTTGATAACAGTTTTTCTTCCCCTTTTCTTAATCTTGGCTTAGTCTTTTCTCCATCAAAATTGTTTGTTCCCCCTGGAGGGAGCCTGCCAGTGGGGGCATTATTCCTGCCCAGTGGATGGCAGAGCATACGGAAGGTGATAAATGACTTTGCCATTTTGAGAAAATCAGAAATGCATCTGCTCCCACAGGAAACAACATTATATTAAAAAGTCCATGGCTGCCTATTCTTAATGCTGTACATGTCAGGGAACCACTCAATATATCAATGATAACCCTGTTCATTTTTAACAACGAGCTTAATTCAACGGTTAACATGTGATTACATTTCCACGTTGTTTTACCCATCTGGGTGACTGTTGGGAGCTAGGGTCATCGTTTTTCAGCAGCAAAGGGGGGTGTTCAAATCGTCTCTCAGTCAAGGTTTCAATTATAAAGGAGAGGGAAAAGATCTGAATGGTATTTAAGATTCCTTTCTATGCTCTACAGAAGTCTTGCTCTATATTTCTACTACCTTGCTTCAATGTTATAAAGTTAATTAGTTAATTCATTCAACCATGGACTAAGTTTGAGAGCTGTAATGGTGACAAAGAAGTAACGTTTATCTTCATGGTTAGTGGGCACTTTAGTGAATTGAGAGGTACAGGGGTTTAAGGGAGCGATGTCCAAAACCTGTAGAATATCCAAAGAGTGTCACAGCAAAATGGGCTGGCTAAAATCTTCAGTCAACTGACACCTTCATCTTGCATAGATTTACATATACATTTACAGTGACAACTAAGAGCCACAGGCAATGCTGCAGAACTCAAAAGTTTTTAGTAATAATGCAAAAATGTATTAAAATTGATCACTATGAGAGAACTTGAGTAGACATTTCTCCAAAGAGGACACACAAATGGCCAATAGACATATGAAAAGATGCTTCAACATCACTAATCATCAGAGAGATGCAAATCAAAACCACAATGAGATATCACCTCACACCCGTTAAAATGGCTATCATCAACAAGACAAATAATAACAAGTGTTAGAGACTCTGTGGAGAAAAAGGAACCCTCATACACTGTTGGTGGGAATGTAGATTGGTACAGCCGCTATGGAAGTCAGTGTGGAGATTCCTCAAAAAGTTAAAAATAGAATTACCTTATGACCCAGCAATCCCTTTCTTGGGTATCTATCCAAAAAAATCTGAAAATATTTATCCATAAAGATATATGTATTCTGATGTTCATTGCAGCTTTATTTATGGTGGCCAAGACATGGAAACAACCAAAGTATCCTTCGACCGATGATTGGATAAAGTATTTGTGGTACACATACACAATGTAATACTACTCTGCCATCAGAAAAGATGAAATACTGCCATTTGCAACAACATGGATGGATCTTGAGATTATAATGCTAAGCAAAATAAGTCAGACAGAAAAAGTAGAGAACCTTATGATTTCACTGATATATGGGATATAAAACTGAATACAACAAAAGAACAAGAAAAACAAATGAAGAAACAAAACTTACAGACACAGACAACAGTGTAGTGGTTACCAGAGCATAATGGGGGAAGAGGGTGGTAGATAAAGGTAAGAGGGATCCAATATATGGTGATGGAAGGAGAACTGACTCTGGGTGGTGAGCATACAATGTGATATATAGATGATGTATTACAGAATTATACACCTGAAATCCATGTAACTTTGCTAATAATTGTTACCCCGATAAACTTTAATTAAAAAAAAAATTGATCACCATGGATCACCAAAGAATAACTTCAATATTTTTCTGAAGTTTAGATAATTCAGAAGTCAAGTTTGAATTATCTGCATAGATGTAAGGAAAAACAAGTCCCCTAAAAGCACAAAGAAAAAAATTAGAAATGAACAACAACAACAAAAATCTTGAATAAAATAGCAAATTAACTTTAAACTCTCTCCCAAGGATTCCTTTCTACTACCCATTTTTTCTGTTTGTTTTGCTTGTAAACCCACAGAAAATGCAACTTTGATCTGAGGAAAAAATTATATTCAGTAATTTTTTAGGTTTATCTTGCTAGGGATCCAGAAGATTCCATGTATTTTTAAACCAGAAGGAATTTTTGGAACTCCCATTTTTAAAGAAGCATGACCAGTTTCTAATATTCACCCCGTCAGTTTTAGTTTTGAAACACCTGTCAAATCTATATTCCATGTACCTTCCCAACTCACTGAGAATGATGTAATTAAGGCTGGTGGCAGTGTTCTAATTGTTCACAAATGTACATTCACCATGCCTTATCTCACTGGGTTCTTCACCCTTTGACAGTTTAGGTGACTCTGGTTGAACTTGTCTACGACTCTCTGGTTGAATCTTCCCTAGGATCTCATGACGCCCATGCTCCCTGTTATCCTCCTTACTCAGATTCCTCCTTACATTCTTTTCTGGACCTGCCCATCCTTTGTATTTATATACTGATGATGCCCCAAATCAAAACCTCTAGTCTAGTGCTAAATGTTAAGAGCTACCTGCTTGGCAGGTATACATTATTATTGATATACATTATGAACCCTAGAGGTAGAAGCTATTCCCATTTTTGAGTTGAAAACCTGAGGCTCTGAGAGTTTAAATAACTTGCCTGGGTCATACAGCTTGTAAGTCGTAGAGTGGTGATTTCCAGCAAAGAGAGCGCAACCAAAAGCTTCCACCCCATCCACCGCACTACACTGATTTGTTCTCAGCAATCTCATCTAAGCGTCGACTCTCTCGTTGAACTCTCCAGAGGATATTTCCATGTGCATATTCTACATGTGCTTCAGGCTCAGTATATACAAGGTTGAATTCAACATCATCCTGAAAAACCTTCTAATGTCTCTGCCTCTCTTGTTTTAGAGACCGTTATTCTTGGCAACCTACTTGTACAAATCCGCTACCTGAGTGTTACCTGAAGCCATTCATTCTTTTCCCCATCCCTATATCTGATCAGTTATCAAGTCTTGCTGCTTTCTCTTTTGCACATTTTTATTTTTGTGCCTTCCTCTTTGTTCCCACAGCCATAGTCATCATCCAGACTCTCGCCTTAATTTAATTCAGTAACTGCCTAATTGATCCTTCCTGCCTTAGTGTGATACTGTCCTACACCCATTACCCCAGCGTCCCTCATTGTGCATAGTGACATTTATAATATTCTAATCCAAGAATGTCCCTCTGCATTTCTCCCAAGACCAGGCTTATCTTCTTTATTGTGGAATATATGAACTTTTATTATGTGGACACCGGCACTGTCTACTTTTAGAATTTTGCTTTCCATGACTTTCTCACATGGGCCTCATACTTGAGCAGCACGTTCGAAAAATATGCCCTTGAACATTTGGTTCCTTCTTAGAACATGTAACTCCTTGCCGGTTTGTAAGCATCTATTTAGTTTTTCAAGAATTCACCTCAAAAGCACTTCATATAACAAGTGAGAGGCAGAATCCACTTTCCATTGTAGACATGAAACACTCCAGACTTTTGCCTTTCCAGTTGCCATGGCAGCTGAGATGTCAGCATGTGACTGAGGCGCTGCCAAAGAGAGGCTCTTACACTAGACTTCGACTTAGGGGCCAACGATGCATCATGGACATCCTCACTTGTAGTGTTGGCATTTTGATAAGTTGTCCTAATGTTCACATAATATGTCACAGTATTCTGGGGCAATATTGGATTATATTGCTATAAGCTTCTCACTGGTGTTTTGTGGCAGTCACAATGATGCCCCTCCACCATCTGGGGCAAAATTTGGCCATTGTTCCTGGCTTCACGGCACGTGAGCATTGCTCTCCAGCCCTCCAAGTATTTTGGTGGATTATGCAACATTTTAAAAATAAACTCCTTTCTACTTAAATCTACCAGGGTCATTTCATTGCAACTAAAAACGTTGTTTGTCGTGCCCAGGCAAGATTAAGCAAGCCCTATTCTCTGACTTTTTGCAAGGCTGTTATGCACATCTCTCATTATATTGTGGCTCCATTGCTCATCTATCTTCTCCACTATATTAATCATTTTTAAGCTAGGGTAGTTGCCTTTTTTTATGTTTCTATCCACATCCTACCTAACACAGGTCCTGGTACATAACAGTGCTAAGTGCTTGTTTGTTTGTTGTGAATGATAAAACTATTTAATAACTACATAACTATGATTCTGAAATAGTCTGCTTTCTACGTTATGCTTTTTCTCTTTCAAATGATGACCCTCTTTTAAAAATTAACAATAACATCTAAGTAGGCTCACTCTGCCTAGATTGAACATGGTGATTTAAAGAGTTTGCTGAAAGCACATATGTGAGAGATCAAATGATATGCTTGTGTTTATTTGTAAGAAATGTTTCTGAAGTTAAAGAAGGTATAGGTCACCATAGGGCATCCCAACATATTCACAGGTGGCCCACTCCCAATCAATTTTACTAATTAACCTTCACTTAACTAGAAACATCAATTTCCTAACCATGGTAGTTAACTAAAAAATTACTGTAACTAAAACAACACCTAATTCTTTGGACTTGTGACCCTTCCTCCCTTCCACCCTCCCTCCCTCCCTCCCTCCCTCCCTCCCTCCCTCCCTCCCTCCCTCCCTCCCTCCCTCCCTCCCTCCCTTCCTTTCTTTAACAGATGAAAAGATGAGAAATAGTATTGTGGAAAATATTCTACTATGACTTAAAGTTTTTCATTTGGGTCAAGAACAGACACCTTCCTTTGACATGAACAACGGTCTAGAGATGGGTTTCTATTGCCCACTCACTGCACTTAGAAACAACACCCAGTACATTCTCTTCCAATACAGTCTCCCACCTGTCAGGATTGACTGTCAGGCTGAACTGACACCAGTTCCCACACTCAGGAGGAAGTGTCGCTATAGATTGAACTTAATGGAGACCTAGGAGGCAGTTTGCAGAGGCCCCACTGACTTAAAAGATACCCATGAATTGGCTGGAAATCTGGAATGTTAAGAAATACTAAACAGCTATTACAGAGATAGTTAAATCTACAATGTAATTTTTTTGACCTTACAATCATGTATTACAATGATAAATTTATGTTGCTCTCCACCACAGTTCACCTTGAGGATAAGAACTGTTGGACTTGACCATTCATTGTCAAATGTGCTTGGCACATTTTAAAAAGTAAATCAGTCATGATAGGAAAAGCCCATAAGCCAATTTCCCTCTGAAAAACTTTTAAAGCTGCTGTCTGCAAGTCAGCTCATTTTTAAAAAAAATAATTTTATTGGTGAACAGCCGTGGTCATTCGCTACAATGGCATAGTTGACTCTTTTAAGGATGGTGCAGCTCACAGTGGTCCATGCGGGGATCGAGCTGGCAACCTTGGTGTTATCAGCACCACGCTCTAACCAACTGAGCTAACTCATTTCTCTTCAACTCATTTTTTTCTGTTACCCATTTCATGGTTTAGAGACTTTTCAATAATATCTACTTTATCCTTCCAATATTTGCATATTGCTTTAGTCAGTTTCTCTTCTTTTATTCCCCTAAGAAATGCAAAAGAATAGTTTTGTAGCATGTTTAAAATTTAAATAATCATGTTTGACAACAATAACTGTTGAATATATGTGAACTTAGAGTTTTAATGAACTCTAACAGATGTGATAACATTGTGTTTTAAAATTATATATAATAAATATCTAAACTATTTAATTAATTTTCAAAATAAAAGTCTTTCTGAAATTCCAACACCATGACAGGGCTAACATCCCTGCCACCATGCTTGCTATATCTCCTCAAAATTTTTTTTTTTTATTGCCTTTTAGTATGTCTTGCAATTTTTTTTTTCTTGTTAATCAGACATGATACAGTACTGGGTAAAAGAAACTAGGCCTTTAGTAATGAAGTAGTGAGGTGTGGTGAACTGGAAAGTATTTTATAGCCCTATGATTAGGTCTCAGTGTTTTAGGGAGCCTGTACCTCTGGACTGTGAACTTCACAAGTGTTTCTCAGTTTTGATAATTTTTTTCTCCCCCAGGTGGGACAGGATGGCTAGAAAGGCCTGGAGTTAGGTATTTACCTTCCCCACAAATCAGTTGGGTTCTGGTTAACCAGTTTCCCTGGGCACATGCCTTCTTAGGAAGATCAGAGCTCTAGTGTATTACAAAAGAGTTCCTTTTCCTCTCTCCATGCTGGAAGCATGTGGGGACTGTTCTCTGATATTCACTGTGGGAACCTTGTTGAGCTCCCGGAGGTAAATCTCACAGTCTTGTGGGGGCCCCCAATGTCTGGATCCCTCTGGAGTTTTCAACTCTTAGGCTCGTCCACATGGAGCCTCCAGCAATTTGTCGATAGAAGTTCAGGTTTTCCTATCCTGGTGCTGGTTCCTGTTATGGTTTCTGCTCACAAGTCCCTATGTTCACCTGTCTGTGTTTCCAATCTTGGGGCAGCAGCTTGCCTAGTGTCCTCCCATCTCTTATGGCTCTGAGAAGAGTTGATTTTTCAGTTTGTTCGGCATTTTCCTTGTTGTTATGACCTCATTCATCTCCAATTTTTAACTAAGTATAGATGCCAAATGTGTGTTCTGCAGTTGTTGGGTGTAATGTTCTATACATATCATTTAGGTCAACTCGACTGTCAGTGTTGTTGAGATAATCTTTGCACTTGCTAATTTTTTCTCTACTTGTTCTGTCATTTGCTGATTGAGTGGTGTTTAAAATCTTCAACAAGGATTGTGAATTTGTCTATTTCTCCCTTTGAGAGAGTTTAGCCACCCTCTGCTTCATAAATTCTGAAGCTTCGTTATTAGTTGTATATATGTATTTAGATCAATAGGTTTTCTTAGATAATTGCCTTTTTTATCATTATAAATGTCCCTTTTTATTCCTTGTAGCACTCTCTGTGTTGAAGACTGCTTTATCTGACATTAACAAAGCCATGCCAGCTTTCTCATTCTTAGTGTTTACATAGTATATCCTTCCCTATTCTGTTACTTTCAACCTATTTGTGTCTTTAAAATTAGTGAGCATGTCTTGTAGACAGGATACACTTGGGTCTTGCTTTTTTATCCAATCTGATGTTCTTCCTTCTAATTTGAGTGCTAAGCCCACTTATATTTCATTATAACTTAATGATGCTGTTACATTTCATGTAACTTAATATTTTTTGTAATTATTGATATTGTTATGTTTTCCATTTGTTCCTTCCCTTCTTCTTTTGTTTTGTTTTTGGTTCTCTAATGCATCATTTCACTTTTGAGTTCTTTGGATTAGTTGAATTTGTTTTGGTGGTCCATTTTACTTCAATTAACTTCTTAGCAATACCTTTTAAAATTGTTTTAATAGTTGCTCTAGAGCTATAAATATACATCCATAAATGATCAATTTATAAATAGGAAGGCTTCACACTTCAACTTCCCACTTAAACTTCCTCTTTCCCATTTCACAAATACAATAAACTCACAACAGTATTAGTTTGGTTGCTCACCTCACCTGGTCCTTTTGCTTTTGTTGTTGTTTTTCTCATACTACATGTTTCTTATTCCCTACCTCACAAAGTCATCAGTTTGCTTTAAACAATCAGTCATTTTTTAAGGAAAACAGAAAAAAAACAGTCATTTATATTTACCTCTTATTTGCTACTCCTGATGCTCTTACTTTTCCCCTATTGAGAGTTTCCATCTCATATAATTTCTCTTCAGCCTGAATGATATATGAGTATATGTATTTTTTTTTGTATTTCTTTTGCTACATACATGGCTGCTAGTGATACATTTTCTGTTTTTGTTTATCTGAAAATGTATTGTATTTTACCTTTGTTTTGAATATTTTTATAAAGTTTCTTTTTCTTTCATCACTTTGGATTTTGATCCACAGTCTTTTTGCTTCTATTTTTTCTGATAGGAAGTCACCCTTCATTTGTATTACTATTTCTTTGTATATAATGAATCTTTCTTTCTCTAGCAACTTTTAAGATATTTTCTTTTCTCTTTAAGCTTGTTTTTTAGCAGTTTGACTATGATGTGTTTAAATATGGTTTTCTTTATAGTTATTTTGTTTAGTGGGGATTTGCTGAGTTTCTTGAATCTGTAAGTTGATGGTTTTCACTAAATTAGATAATTTTTTGGTCTTACATCCTTACATAGTCATATGTCAACTCTCATTCTCTTCTTCTTGGGCTCATCTTATAAATTTGTAAAACAATTTCATATACCATATTATCTACCAGGTATAAGGCTCTGTTCATTTATTTTTGTCAATTGTTTTTCTCTTCATGTTTTCTGATATGATAAGTTCTATGTGAAACACCTTTATGTTGGTTTTATTCAAACAGGTTAGCATAAAAGTGATATGCTAAAGAGTATGCAAAACATGACAGAAATGTATCTAATTTATGGGCATCAAATATACCAAAAGAGTGTTGAAAAAATATTATTATATGCAGAGAAATGCAGATATTACATAGTGTGTATTGCAGATTTTGTTACCTTAAAGATAAAGCAGGAGACTATCAGGAAATGTCACACTGGCAGCAAGCTGCATCTGGCAGCACCCCTAAACTTCTCTGGAGATGTGTCTTTGTATCTTTCTGCTACTAGAGCTCTTTTAGTGAAAAAAGTGTGAGGAACACTTCTAAGTCACCTGAGGACGTTTTTCAAACCTCATCCAGTTTTTAAACATTATCTCTGTGCCTTTCCTCTGTCTGCCCAATTGCCTCTCATACATGTACATCTTTTATCACTAAGTGCTCAGCACAGTTATAACTTTTCTATTAAGGACTACTTAGATATCCAGCACATTATATTTCTTAACAAAGCAACTTGTATTTCTGTCCCCTTTATTCCTGAACCAGAAAGAGCGAAAGACTGTGCAGAAATTATCTCATTCAACACATATAACAACTCTATGAAACAATGTATTAGTATTATTTGTTTTATTATTTTTTTAAAAGCACCAAAGTGCCATGCACAATGTGTCTGTGTCCTTGGCACTGCCCCAGTGCCAAGGTCACAGACATAAACAGTCCTCAGCCCCATAATTGAGAAACTAGCAGAGGAAACATTCAAACCTAGTTTAAACCTAAACTATTCTATAGTCTACAAATATTTTGGTTCATTGGTTAACCCAAAGTCAGAAACAATGTAGCACATGAGACAGTGGGATGAGTTTTCCTATTAATAATCCCAGCTGGCAGCCACATGCCAGGACCCTCCCTAATGAACTGCTGAAAAAGGAAATGCTAACCTTTGGATGTGTCTCAGAGAAAACAAACAAAAGGAGAAACAGTGTCATGTGTTAAAAAGAAAAGAAAAGATAATGGGGGGACAACCGGATCCACATTGAATATAGCAAAACTGCTTTTCCTCATTTCCATGAGCTACAAAACTTGCCTTCAGTCAACAAAGACAATGTAAATGAAGGAAAATCAGTATTTGTTTTGGTAGGAAAATAGATACTCTGGTGTTTCACGTACGATGTAGAAGTTAAGAAAATGATTTGATTCCTACCCATTTCTTATATACTGAATTCAGATCATTGTCTAAGATTTTACAAGACATAATGACATTATTAGACAAGAAAAATTAAGAAAAATTATCTGATAATATCCTTCAGTTAGAATTGATGCACAGCTTATTCCAAGTTCTAATCAGTACCAGTTAATTGTTTATATACTGCCATCACAATGTAACTGTTTTTGCAGAATCTATTACAAAGAATATCTTTATGAACAATTGCTTTTTTACATATACACCAAGAGGCTAAGTATGAGGATTAACAGTTAAGAGAATATTATTTATAGTCCAACAGACTTGATTTATATTCCAGCTTTGCTGCTTATTAGCAGCATGACTTTGGGAAATATACTAAACATGTTTGATCCTCAGGTTCATCATCTGAAAACAATATCTTCATGGATGCTTTTTTCTTAAAATTAAATGAGACAGTGTTACCTGACCCATAGTATTAAAAAACAATGGTCATTTATATTATTAGATGATATACTGTCTACTAACATAACTATTTTGACCTTATCATCGGGTCCTGTCATGAGATAAGATCTTGGAAAATGCTAATTTTAAGATGATCCTCACTTAATGACACGTTATTGCTTAGAACCAGATGCTGTTTTGTATGTAAGCATAACGTCATATATTTACATAAATGCCCACCCTTCATCACTGCTCAGCCAATGAAATGAACTGTTTTTTCTTGTCCGTCTATGATGACCACAAGCGAAGCATTGCAGGGAATAAGTACCTTTCCACAAAGCAGACTGACTGAGCACTTGTGGTGAGAGATGAGCCTTGATATAAACTTCAACGTGTCTTTCAAATGAAGAATGGTGGCGTTTCTTTATCAGATCAGGTATCTAAATGAGTTCAGGAAGATAGTGTCCTATGGGATCCCTGGTTCCTCTACTCCAGTATCTATCAGCCTAAAGAGCACTAACTCTGGGTCTTGTTCCTTAAAATTCAGAGTTTGGAGGGTTCTGGCAGAGAATAGATGACATAGTCAATTTGGTTTATTGAAGAGTGTTTATTAAAGGGGTTTTTTACAAACGTGAAGGTAAGGCTTAGGCAAAGCAACAAGGATGGGGCAGTAAGCCAGGATAAGTAGCATGGGGAATTGATGGGACAAGAGGAGTGGGGCCCTTCCCTGAGCTCAGAAATAGAATGGCTGCAGAGAAGGGTTCCCTGTCAGAAGCGATGTCTTAGAAGGACACAGTCACCCTGCAATGGCCCAGAAGGGAGGGGACCAGAGAAAATGATCTCATTCTCCTTCTATCCTCTGATCTCTACCAGTACATCCCACTGGCTGAATTCAATTAGAAGCCAAAGGGCAAAGGAGCCTGTTGATGCCATCCAGGAAGGTCAGCATGCCAGGCACAGAGCGTGGGAAAGAGGGTGGAGAATAAATATGGGGGCGGGGGAAGGCATGGAGGCAAACTGAATACATGCTATGAGGAGGGAACAGGATGTGTAGCATTTCTGGTGTTGACACTGCATACTAATAAATAGGCCTCTTTAAAAAAAATCCTAATGTCAAACATTTAATTTGACCTGCTAGTGAAGTCAGGGGCTAAACTTAGGAGAATGGTTGCTGACTTTTCCCCCTCTAATGTCAGAAATAATATAAACTTACATTATAAGAGTATGTTAAAATGATTGAACAGTTTAACCAAGTACAATTCTGGCTAACTGAATAAAGAATATGCACCGTCTTATCCATGCACACTTAAACAATTTTTATTTTACTCAGGTTACCCATAATTCCCATACTAGTTGGTACGTAAAATTTTTCCGACAACTAAGAGAATCCACAAAGGATGTGCAAGGGCAAACTAGACTTGATCATTATCCACAAGAGAGTGATAAGCCAGCTATGGCCAACCTAATTACAAAATTACTAATGCTACTAAGTCATAATATGAATGAAGTTCAATGAGAGC
Organism: Aselliscus stoliczkanus; assembly: GCA_033961575.1. Taxonomy (NCBI): domain Eukaryota; kingdom Metazoa; phylum Chordata; class Mammalia; order Chiroptera; family Hipposideridae; genus Aselliscus; species Aselliscus stoliczkanus. The sequence goes on from CM066734.1 coordinate 48,353,536, forward strand.
TTGAAAAAGGGAGAGCATTCTGGAGCCACTGGCAATGCCTCTGTTTGGATAAGTCTACCCAAGACCCCACCCTGAAGCCTATCAGAGACATTTTCTCTCATGGCCTCCCTCTGACATCACAATCCCATACCCTATTAGTAGTAATACATGAGTGACAGTAATTTTTGATTCTTTCAGTCTAGACTCTCAAACTTAAGACCCATATCTTCTCATAGGAATGTTACCTAAATTGAACTTGAGGATTTCTATGCAGATTGTTTTTCTTCTTTTTTTGTTCCTATGTCTTTCTAAATTATTCAGAGTATTGCTCCTTAGCCCTAGAAATAGGTTTGTGCAGTTCGATTACAAGTGTATTTATAGGACTGGTTATTGTGATCACACCCTTTCACCAATCTAATCAGTAAATTTCTAGCTTGATTGTTTTTTGTTTTTTTTTGAAGGCAGTGTCACCGGCCTCACATGTGGGACCGGAACCTGGGCCGCTGGCCTCCCAAGCCAGTGCTTAACCACCGCGCCACTCAGCCGGCCCTCTAGCTTGTTTTTATATTAATTTTGCTTTTCTTTCATCTTTCATTTTTACTGAGGAATTGGAAGTAACAATTTAAGAGGGTCAACTGTGCAGGTAGGCTGAGTTTTAAATAAAGAAACTTGATTTTTTTGTTTGGGTCCCTTAGCATTTCATAAGTACTTTCTATACCTGTAATTGGATTTCAAAAGCAGGAGCACAAAGCTCCAGTCCAAAATTTACCCATTTTGCCAATTCTGGGAATCACACAGTCCAACACACGTTCACAGAAGAGTGATAAGATTAGCCACTAAATTCCACAGAATTTCTGGAATAGTCTGCTATTTTGTTTCCACAGTGATGCAAGCCACAGGGAGATGTATAAACAAACAGACAAAAAATGTTTCGCTGGCATATCCCTTAAAAACAAAGTACGGTAAAACCTTGGATTGCGAGTAATGCAATTTGTGAGATTTCTGCAAGACTAGCAAACATTTCTAATACATTTTAACTTGGTAAACGAGTGATGTCTTGCAATACGAGTAGTTTGTTTCCGGAACGAATTATGCTCACAAACTAAAGTATTATTGTGTATTGCAAAATTTCGATAAATTAGTTTGGGGTTGAGTTTGAATTATATCATTCAAAAATATTTTTTAAAAATATGCTCCAACTTATCAAGATTAATTTTAATTGTGAGGAAAAGTATGTGTTAATCTTTATTTCACTCAAAGATAATCTCCAATTCCTCCCATTATCAGCTTACTTGTTATTACCAATAATAAAAGGATAGGTTTTTTAGAGGTATGGATTGTAACACAACTTGGGTCACTGAACACACATGAGTACTGAATTTACAATTCAACTCTGGGGAAGTCATGTCTGCTAATTGGAAAATATTTTGTAAAATACTCGCAATGAAATTTAGACTGCTTGTTCCAGGGACTAAAAATCAACTAATGAGTTTGCGTAAGAGACAGGCAAACTCACATTAGATTATAGAGGAACATAGCTACAATGCCCATTCTCTCCTAATAAAGGCTTTTCGTTCCAATAATGTAACAAATAGTTTCTATCATTCCTTGTTGAATTTGTTGAACCCCATAATTTGTAATGGAAAAATCGATTCGAACACCACCACAAAAAAAGTTCTAAACAAAGTCTAATATTGTATTGGAAAAAAAATGTGCTCAATAAGTAAAACAAAATTATTTATTTATTTAAAAATTTTTATTGGGGAATTGGAGGAGGGGAACAGACAAGTTGCTGTCTTCTTGTTCTTCAGTCTAGTTGTGGAGGACGTTGCTTCACTGGCCCATGTTGGTATCCTCATTGCGCTCTTCCAGGATGAGGCAGATCGGTCGCCAGCCTCTGGATGGTCGCTCACACGCTGGCTGCCAGCCACTCACTGTAGCCTATGGCAGCCCACTGCAGCAGGGGCTGCAGCCCACACCGTTGCCAGGGCTCGCAGGCCAGCTCCAGGTGGAGCTGTTGTTAGCTGTAGAGGGCAGTGTCACTGGTCCTCATATGTGGGATCCGAACCGGGGCTGCTGGTGTCCCAAACCAGCTCTTAACCAATGTGCCACTCGGCCGGCCCCAAAACAAAATTATTAACCGGACTCAAATGATGTCTTTGGGCTGTAAGAACCACATTCTTTTAAAAGTATTCTTTTTGTATTTCAGAATGCACCTTTTCGTTTGGCATGTAAAGCTTTTGTCTAATGATCAAAAGGCAATGAGTGTGCATATAGTTATTGTTTAGTACTCTGATATGTGTAGTTTATTTATAATATTTTTAGTGTTATTCATTATTCACTTTAACATTTTTATTTAACAATTGATTTTGAATGTTAATGCTAGAATGTCATTATGCATTACTCGCTGTTTATCAGATTCATCATACCATATAGGCTATCATATAAAAATATAACTTACCATCATAGAGCCTATACTACATTAAAAATATGTCTGAGATGCTTAAACTTGATACATTTGTGATAAACATACTTTTGGGATGTTTAAATCTGATAATTTTAATCTTTTTCTCTTCTTGAAGTTTATTTTTTTTTTACTTCCATGGGGCCATTAGTAAAAATGAATGTCAAAGGTAAATAAATACAGATGACATTAAGATGATAATAATATGAGTAGAAAGCAATTCCTAAATAATTTCTAGTTGGCTATGACAACAAAATGAAAAACATGTAGCACTAAATTTTTTTCAAAGACAAAACTCCATTATTCTGACAAATTCTTTCCTTGGCCTTATTTTTCCTTTCATTTGAAAAACAAAAATTTATTATATAATTTCCACATCTCAGCTCTATTGCTGTGTAATACCATGAATACAGTTATTTCTGGATTGCATACAAGGTGGAAAGGAAGTAACTAGATAGGTTCAAGAAACGAAATGAAAGGAACTTTTTAACCACAGGGTGACAGTGACCCGGAGAGATACAAATTAGAATTAGATGCTATTGGATACCACATTTTCCAAAATAGTCGAGGGCTCTGAGATTCCATAAAATATTTGACACAGAATGTAACTAGGGGAGAAAGGAATGTTAATAAAATGTTCAGTGTTCAATTTCAGTTGCATTTTTGGAAACACCCTGTAGACATTTATTTATTTAAAAATATTAAAACCTATCTTCTTTTCCTCCTTTTTCTGCTTTTTTAGGATTAGAGCCACTCTTGGATACTGAAATGGGCCTGCAGGCACTAGCCAAAGAGAACACAAGGAAGCAGTACCCCCTTGTGGGTGTCATATTCAATGGCAAGTCACTACAGTTATATGTATTGGGGGGAAGGGAGGTAACTTCACCTAATTTCAGTGTAATTTGCCCAGCTTTGCTGTAGAGATAACTTCCATCTCACAAGCACCACTCCTGAAAAAAATCCCATATATTGTGATATACGCGACATAAAGCCACACACTGACTCTTTAGGGCAATGGAAACCCTGAGGTTTAGTTAATGGCAACTCAAACTACATTCTGCCTTGTTGAGTTAAAAACATTCAAATTATCAGTATTCTGAAAATGATACAGTGGTTAGCTCTTGGCCAGAGGCACACACATTGCAAATATGATCAGAGAAACTACCAACGTTCAGTTGTTGTACATTCATACTCTCTTATTTAATTCCCTTGGCAAATAAAATAATTAATATCTGTCATTTCTCACATCGGTGTTATGCTGAATGAAGATTAGAGATGTACACGGATGTTCCTGTGCACTAAAGAAGAGAAGACAAATATTTAAGCGCCTCCTTTAGAGATACGGGGAGGTTCAAACTCTTATTTTGAAGTGTTATTATTTTTTGTGTGTTTCCCAAAGTGTATGGTGGGAGCTGGGGGAAAGTTGCTTTAAAGGGTATGGGAACCTCCATGTGTGGTGAGCAGTTATTTTACAGGACACTTGTGGGGATCAAATTGCATTGGAGCTCATTCATTTCATCCATTTTCCTCATCAAGGCCATTTAGAGATGACTATACACTGAAAGTGTTCTAGAGACAAATAAGCACGTGAGTTTTGTCCATCTGTGTATACAGTTGAATCCTAATTGCTGGTGCAATGGATGCTTTTTCTGAAATACAAGCACAGTATCAAGAATAAATTTTTTTCTTTGCTGTAGTATGATTTGTTTTGTAAAGAGAAAATGTTGCACATTTTTTATAATCTATATCTGTCTCTATATATAATCTATATTCTGGACTATTCCTCACTTATACTTCCTAACTTTTACTTTCTGTTTAGCTGTCTGCCTTATGGAGCTCTGAGCTTGCTTTCTCTCTCTCTCTCTCTCTCTCTCTCTCTCTCTCTCTCTCTCTCTCTCTCTTTCCCTCTCTCTCTTTCTGTCTCTCATCCTCAGATAAAGAGAAATTTAAAAATTTATTTTTCATGAGGCTTCAATTACAAGAAAAAAACACTCTAGCCTTCCTGTTCTTCTGGTTACCCACATGACAAAAAGGAAGTTAAACTGTTTGCTGACATGTCTCTTATGGTTTGAGTCTGGGCTTCCTTCACTAGGAGTCTTGCCAAACACTCAGCTTCCACAGACAATCTTTTGTGGGAGGTGACCTCATTGGAATCTGAGAGCAAAGGCTAAAAAAAAAAATGCCATAATAATTGCAAACAAACCCTAGCCCTGGTGAAGGATTGCTTGGTTCGCATTCCTGAAGTAGCAGGAAATATTCTTTCTGGATAATTTAATAGACTAGTAGGTCTTGTCTCTTGAAGACAACTCTTCTTCCAAATGTCAAGTTCTTCCTTCTGATACCAATATTTTCCAAGTTATTAAAAAGACAGGGTAATCTTACATTGTTCCTTTTTCTTTGTCATCCCTCATTCATATTCAATTAATTATTGAGTTCTAAAATCTCACTTCCAGAATTAATTTTTCTGCTATTACTTTAATGCAGTATCACTTTTCAACTAACCCTGTGCCCATAACTTTTATAATTAATTTCAGTCTTTTTGAACAATTTCTGCATTTCCATATCCACTTCTTTTTGTTTGGTCCTGTGCCTTTAACATAGCTGACATGTTTTCATAATCATGGTGAGAAACCAAGAAGGAAAAAAAAAAATGTATCTTTTGGCATGTGACCTTGTTCTCTGCCTTTGTTTAAGCACTTAACCTTATTATATCCTTGGCATTCCTTTTGTTGAGCTATGAGGACTAAAACTTTTGCTTTCTCTCCAGCATTCTTTGATCTATTATGTGATGAAGTGTTCTGGAGATGGGTGATGGTTGCACAACGATGTGAATATACTTAATACTACTGATATCCTGCAATTTTTCTATGACACATTATGGTGTGGATTTCAGTTTTTTTGTTTTGTATTGTGCATGAATGTGTTTGTCGCACTTTATGTGCTAAATCTGAAGTCATGATCTTATTCAAATCAGAAATATTCTCAGCCACATTATTCTTTCAATATTGCTTCTTAAATATTTTATTTTTCTATGTTTCTAGAAATTGTAGTGGCATATACTGGAGCTCATCAATATATCCTCACTTATCATAAGTAACCTTTCATATTTTAAAATCTTTTTGACATTTTGTGTTATAATCTGAGCCAGTTCCTTAATAATATCTTCCAATTTATTAATTCTCACTTCAATTGTGTTCAACTCAGAATTGGATTTTATTTTAAATTTCCATGATTAGAGTTCAAGTTCAATTTTTCTTGACTCATAAAATAAAATCCAATTCATTAACATACCTATTTTGAAGTTATTTAAATTGCTTTTTATTTTTATTTTACCAAGTACATTTCCCAATTGTTGATTTTCCTTACTGTCTCTATTTATCTTTAGAATTTCTTATTGTTATAGAGCTTTATGTGTGAGCTCATACTGAATTGGGGTTCTATCTCATAATTCTCTCCCGTTTTGTGGTTTCAGGTTACTTTCCTTAGGTTGCTCTTCATTTTCCAGTCAAGTCTTTTCTTGTTTTAAGGCTCCATACTGCCACAATACTACATCTCAAGCACTTAGTTTTTACTATACAGATGGCTTGGTCCAGGTAACAGTTGCCGGGCATCTGTGGTCCTTGCCACCACATTCATTCAGCTTTATAACAGGTGCTTATAAAAGACACAACTGCAATTTTTTTCATCCTAATTTCATCAGAACGAAGAGCCTCCCTCACATACATTGTTTCGTGTAATCTTCCATCGAATTGAAAGGATTTCTGGTGCTGATTCCTCTACTGGAGTCAAATATCCAGCGAATCTTGCCCTTTTTTTTATAGTCCTTTTATTTGGCGTTAGCCAAATAAGTCTCTGGAATCCAACTCTTCTTACTAAATTTTTATAGCTTACTTACTTTTTATAGTGTAATATATTTTTATAGCTGTGCTGTCATATTGGAGGACCCTGCTCTATCTAGCTCATCCAGCTCAAACTGCAGACGAGTTCTGTGGGAGAGACTTCTGGGCATCTGGCCCATGGCCATTCTCTCCTCCTTCTTTACCAAAAGAACCATGAAAAACACCCAGCTGAAAAACTATTAAACCTGTACATTGCATAAGTATGGCTTTTGCAATCTACTAAAAATTAAATCCATTTGTCTTCCTTGGTCTTTTAATTTACTACATATAAATAAAAATTCCAGTATGCCTTGTGACTTTCCTGTTCCCTTTAGGTCCATCAGTAATGTAACAGTTGCTTTAAGTGACAAAAGCCAGTGTCATTTGGGTGATCTGAATGCTCAATCTTATGTAATAATCAAAACCCTGGCATGGCCAGAAAATCTTCATAAGTCTACTCCTTCAAAAGTCTCCTCTCCACACTTTTAATAGCCTCAGTGTTGCACGAAGTGTCTAAAAATCATGATCTCTTATTACTTGATCATCTTATTGCTCTTTACCCCTTAATTGAAGCTTCCACTGAATATCTTGTCATGGTACATTTGGTAGGAAAATGAGACATATGCAGATTGTTAGGCAGCGTTTCTGGTTAAGTCCCTCCTCCCCTCTGCTCTATCTTTCTTTGAGTTGTCTGGAAAGGGGTTATGATGGAGCACCAGGCCCAGAATGTGCCAGTAGAAGCAGAGAATTGGTCGTGACATCCTTGAACAAGGGAAACGACACCAGTAATCATTTAGCTCTAGAATTTTTACAATAAGAAAAATAATCTTTCTTTCGGTTTTTAAGTCACTGTGGCCAGATCTCTATAACTAGAAGCTGGATGGGCTTTCTCATCGATACATACAAGTGTACCGAGACAGAGGTCAGGAGATTTACCAAGGTCACTCTGCACGCACAGACTCCCTTCTATGCCGTATTCTGGGCCCTGGGAGAAAGACCTCTCTGGGTCGCATCCTTCTCTATGTTCCCTTTGTGGCTTTCTATTGGATTTTGCCAAGGGGATCTGAAGCTGAGTGTGGGAGGAGAGAGAATTTGGGTATGTTCTGTCCATTTCCTCTACCAGGGTGGTTGTCCTTTCCTTCCTCCACTACCTTTCCTGCCATGAGGCCTTCCTTGCAGTTCCAACTCTGTAACTCCTTGTCTCTCCCGTTTAGGCTTTCTACTGTTGCTAGCATCTGGGAGTCTCAGCATCCCTTATCATTCCTTTAATCTTGCTTATACCATCATTAAAGGAAGTATTCTTGAAAGTTTTGTTATTTTAGCCATCTGGTGTAAATTATCTTTTCTGTTGGGTCCCTGGCTGATACTGCTCTATAATTAAGCGTAGTCAAGATACTACATCTCAAATACTTAGTTTTTACCATACAGATGGCTTGGTCCAGGTAACAGTCGCCAGGCACCTGTGGTCCTTGCCACCACATTCATTCGGTAGTCAAGGCAGATCTAATTCCAAGCCCACTCTTCCTTCCTCTACACCTCACAGTATTTCACATACTTAATATTCAATGGATGAGTAATTAAGTTTTATATACTATGATGTTTTACAGTAAAAACAAAGAAACACAGGCAAAATAGTTACTTGTTAATATAGATATATATTTGTTCACTAGGGTAATTTATCTTAGGGAACAATATACTGTAAAAAGAATATACAAGATCTGACAATTAAGTTTGAGAACATGTTGCAACAATGTTGCTCACCTTTTTTGATATCAGAGGGATTATTCATTATGAATTTGTACCAACTGAATAAACAGTTAACCAAGTTTACTATTTGGAAGTGCTGAAAAGGCTGCATGAAAAAGTTGGATGACCTGAACTTTTCACCAACAATTCATGGCTCTTGCATCATGACAATGCACCAGCTCACACGGCACTGTCTGTGAGGGAGTTTTCAGCCATTAAACAAATCACTATATTGGAACACCCTCCCTACACACCTGATCTGGCCCCCAGTGACTTCTTCCTTTACCAAGAGGTAAAGGAAATGTTAAAAGGAAGACATTTTGATGACATTCAGGACATTAAGGGTAATACAACAACAGCTCTGATGGCCACTCCAGAAAAAGAGTTCCAAAATTGCTTTGAAGGGTGGACTAGGTGCTGGTGTCAGTGCATAGCTTCCCAAGGGGAGTACCTCGAATGTGACCATAGTGATATTCAGCAATGAGGTATGTAGCACTTTTTCTAGGATGAGTTTGCCATCTTCATCATCAGACCTCATATCATATGCTATTTATTAACATATACCTTCTTATGTATATAATTCATATTCCCTCAACATCTTAAAAACCATAACCAATAGCAAATCACAATGCATTATAATTTACATTGCTACCTAGAAAATTCTTATGATATCATTTTTTTAATTTCAACAAAATGGAAAAGAATAATATATGTAAAACCTTATTTCCTATATTGAACTCTATTCCAACTAAACACATTCTTATTCTGTCACTCTAACAAGAAACCGTGTTCTTGAGTTTTTATATATACAATGAAAAATATAATTATTAGAAAATATTCTTCTTCAAAAATTAAAAATCTCTGTGTATATGCAGAAAGAATGCCACTTTAGTCTTTAACACTCTTAGGTGGTAGTGACAATAAAACATAAAGGTTTGCTGTGAGGTGATCTTACTATATTTTTATTCTCGATCCCCAATCAATAAATTAAAAAGGAATACCTTTTTCTTTACGCAATACCAAAATGTATGTTCTCTCCTTTTATCTCTTTCCTTGCTGCTTCTGTGTTATTTTTTCCACTGCATTTGTGTGGTCATTCATTGCCCACACACAGGGAATGAAAAGACAAGTAGAAGCCCTATCAACCCTATCATCATGATTTCTGGAAAATTATTTTTCCATGTGGTATGTTACATTTCCCAGTTTTTAAGTATGTGACTCTCACAATTCTTCATTTCTCAACACACTGTAAACAGAAGGATAGTATGGACCTATATAGAATTACAAGAAATTTAGCCATTGATTCATGAATAGCCATAATTTAATCTTAAACTCAGAGACATAAACAACTTCCATCACCTCTTCCTTCCTTCTTGTGAAAATAAGGAAAAGCAAGTTCAGTGTCTCTGGGAAGCATACAAAGGGATGCCCTGAATCTCAGTCACAGATGGGCAGCAGGTTAAGGCAACGGCACACATCAATTCGGGCTTTCAGAGGATAAGAAATATCCCACAGGGGCTTCAGAATTGAAACGCATTGAACTACTTAGATCTGTCAACATTTCACTAGTAAGACGGGTAAGTTCAAAAAGTTCTACCTCATTTGCTAGATTTTGCTGCTGTAAGGCAGAGACCAGCCCCCTAGCAACAGCACAATAGCTTCTCCTGTGACAGAGTTAAACACATGCTGGCTGAGCAGGAAGAAAAGCCACGTAGGATCAAGGCAGAGCTGCATGGCCAAGGGTCCCAGGGCCACCAGGGAGCCTGGTTTGGGAAATTGTGCAATTCAGTCTAAAGAATGACTTGTTGTCAGCGTTCTTTGCAGCTCAGGTCTCAGAGCGCCTCCACTGGGCTGTGTCTGTGTTTCTCTCTCCCTGTCACATTCAATAGAGGGCACTGGATACATACACGCATCGCCCACAGCAAAGAAAGGAAAGATGTCATTTCCAACCAACCGTCACTCCATGAAAGCTTGCACATGCTAGGAAAACCGAGAAAGTCCAAACTGTGTCGATGAAGGGGGAACACTTTCCTGTGCGGCTATTTTTAGGATCACTTTGGATCACTTTTAGGTGAGGTACTGAGCTTTTTCAAGTCCCTGATCCTCATAATATAGACAGCTATCCCTTGTTCTCTCTTTTCAAGAAAGTCCTTTGGCATTCAATACGGCCCCAGAAATAACCTACCACTTTTCTTCCAGGAAGAGAGAAGCGTCTACTTAACAGTCAGATCATACCAGGGACTTTGGAAAATATCTGGGTCACAAATCCCTGTCAGCAGTGACCAGTGAACGGAATCTGGGCCATGTCCTTCCTTGGAGAATGCCCTCCCTGGATGAGTCAACAGGTCATGCAACAGGAACTTCCATGGCATTGTCAAAGCAATGCCGTTTTCAGTTGTGAAAGCTTACGGCTCACATGGGATGTTGAAAAGCCATGGAACAGTTAAGGGTAAAAACACATCAAGTGGCTTTCTTTCTGGGGAAAGGGACAGGAAGGCAAATTAGGTATTACTGTGCTTTTCATTTTCATAACTTTTTTTTGGCATATGTGATGGGAGGAGAATCCAGCTTTGAAGAAGAAGGAGGCGGGGAGGGAGGCTTGGGGAGAGAGGCTATTTGCTTCATGTTCAATCACATTCCTGGTCTGTCTGCCTTGGTTGGCTCTGCATGAGGCAGAAAGTGTGTAATACTTTCTGACAAAAGGGGCAGAAAACCAAGGGACAGGCGCATGCAGATGGGAAGCAATATTAAAAGCAGCCAGTTGGCTCTGCTTTTTACTGTAAGAGATGTTAGTTGCTTTTTTTTTTTTTTAATATTGTAACTATTTTTAAGACACCTTTTTAAAAATGCATGTCTAAGTAACAAAAGCAGTGCTTGTTAAGCTAGACATGCAGAAACTAAAATATGAAATTGCCCTTTCCTCCAAAGCCCATCTCCTTCTAGAGAGGTCACTTCATGACTCCTAATACTTTGAGGTATATGCTGCTAGACTTGTTTTTCATTTTTACATGCAAGCATTTATACACTTTCTCCCCCCACCATATGCATATTATTTTGGATTTTACACATTTCACTAACAATAGAGATATTTTTCTTTGCCAGGCTTCCTATTTTCCATTTAAAAATCATTGCATAATAGCTCATGTTAGTATTTTGAACTTTTAAGTCTGTTTTCAAAGTCGTACTACAGAATACCCATATCAACACATTTATCCCAATATTCCTCGTTAATATGTTAGCAGGCTAGATTCCTAGGACAGAGGTTGCTGAGTGAGAATGTGAATATTAAAATCTTGAATGGACATTGCCACTTTGTCTTTCCTAGAAGTTTCTTTTCCTCAATGTTATATATTTTGCTTCCTAAATATAAAGGTTATGTTCCCATAATCTATGTATAAAAGACCCAATATTTCTACATTTTTATAAATAGTGTTTATTACTACACTTTTTTGGGTTACTTTGAGAAATAAAACTGGAATTTCAAAGGTTTACTTTGCACTTATTAACAAGGGTTGAATTTTTTCAGATGTGTTGACCATTTGTATTCCTTCTTCTGTGAAGAATCTTTGTCTAGTTATATATTGCATAATTTTTATTGCTTTGAGGGGAACACTATGTATATTATAGCTAATTCCTGTCTGTATTATATACTATGTATTTTCTTGTGGCATGTTAGTGTGTTTTTAAAAAATTTTGTGTATGGTGTTTTTCACCATACTGCAATTTTAATTCTGCTTATGAACCATTCTGTGGTCAAATTTTCACATCTGTTTATCTTTTCTTTTATGGCTGCTAATAAACTTATAAATGGCTTCCATTCCATACTTCAAGATTTTAAAATATTCCCTTATTCTATACTTTTTTCCTAATAATTTTTATAATTTTTAATGTTTATTTTAAGTGAATGGCTAACCAATTGTCCTAATGTCAATTATTGTAGAGTTAACCCATCCATTCTCATCAACTTGGAATGCTACCTATTTTATACTAATTTTACGTAAATACATGAGCCCTATTTGTAGATTCTTTATTCTATTGCAATAGTCAATTTGTCTCTTTCTGTCCCAGCTCCACAATACTTATTACCATGACATTATAGCAAGTATTAATTCTAAGTACAGCAAATAATAATCCTTAATTCTGACATTAAGTATTACATTTATTTTTCTAGGTGAACATTAAAATCCATTGGTCTATTTCAAAAACAAACAAAAATCTAAAATGCTAAAAAGGTTCTTTAATTATCATTTGTACACTATTGAATTTTGCTGCTTCTTGAAAGTAAGTTCATACATTGTTTTCCTATCCATTTAATCAGGTCTTCAAGTATCCTCACCTTCATTTGAACTTTTTAGTTTTCTTTATGAGGGCCTTAAACATTTACTGCTAAGTGTAGGCCTGTAAATATGATAATAATTGCTGCTATTTCAGAATATAACTCTTTTCCAATTATCTTCTTCAATTATTGCCCCCCGCCCTCCGGTGAAAAGGAAATTTATGTAGTCTTGCATATTTATCTTATATCCATCTACCGTGGTAAACCTGTTTTATCATTCTAATAGTGTCACAGTTAATTTGCTTGAATTTCCTAGGCTGTAACTATCTGCAATAATATTAGTGTTTCTTCTCTTTCAATATGTTTTGACTTTTACTTCTTTTGCTTATTCCTTTGGCTAAATTCCCTTGAGCACATTGAATATTTCCAGTGCCAGCAGACCTTTCTTTTTCTTATTCCTGGCTTTAAGGGAAAACGCTTTCAGGTTTCTCTTGTTTTTTTGTTTTTTAAATAGACACACATTTAAATTTTTTGGCAGGGAGGGACTACATCTTTGACTTTTAAAATTCCTACTGTGTCATCCAATCTGCTCAATTTTAGTATCTTTTTCTTGGGTCAATTTTGATAATTTATATTTTCCCATAAAATTGTCTCCTCTGTGTGTTGGACTTGAAAACAATATGCCTACATGGCCTCTTAAGCTTACTACATAAAAGATATCTCAATGACCTCATCTTTGTATTAACATTTTGAAACTTGAAATGATTTTAATTTATGAAACATTCAGGTGTTATTATGAATATACATGCTAGTCCTTAGCATTTGAGTACTATGTTTGAAAAAAGAACAGAGGCCATGATCTTAAAATTGTGATGATTTGTTCTGTATTTCACCTAGTAAAGAAGTGGTTTTGGTTGCTATGGAGATGATGATTTTCATGATGTTAAAAAAGAAACTGGTAAACAGATTACTAGTGCATCCTACTTAGATGTAGTATTTTTAAAAATGCTCTTACATAAATGAAACAATTATGAATTATACATTTCAGCAATACAGAAGCCCTTTTCAATTCATAGCTCCATCATGGCAGAGAATGTTGTTTCCTAGTAAATGTCTATGTTCCCTCTCCCCTTTAGAAAAAGGTTTGGTAATTTATTCAAAACCTTGGAGTCAAGAAACTGGTGAGTAGAGTTCATACCGAAAGCCTGGTTTACCTGTTTTTGGAGTCAGATCCCTGTCCTCTTTTGTCTACTGCATAACACATATGCATGTGGGTTCATGGAAAGATCTAGAGAGATGGTTCCACACAATTGGGACATAATGATGAATCTGGAGTTTTTCACATAGTCAAGGTGGGAAAGTGTAAAATGGGCAAAAGGAACAGCATGGACATTCATAGGAATGAAAGTGCACAGTGTGTTAAAGGGCAGCAGACAGTCAGGGGTAAATAAAGTGTATCTCTTGAATTTCTTCAGGCATTTGATTCAAATCTCTACTCACGGAATCCTGTGGTCATAGAATCATGAGCCCCCTAGTCAAATCTCCCAAGACGCAATATACCATAATGGTGATAACCTAGGACTATGGATCCTGGCCAAAAGAGAGGTTTGAATCTGAACCTCACCACTTCCTGTTCTTTGTCTCTGGGAAAATTACATCATTTTACCAAGTCTCTCATCTTCTTACCTGCCAAGTTAGGTGCACTATCATCTGCGCTATAGGTTTATATGAAGGTCAAAGGCATGTCAAACACTTAGGTGTCTGACATGCAATAATTGGTAATAACACTCTTCAGATTTTTAACATTTGGGTCAAATGAAAGCAAAGCTATAGAATAGTTCCAGTAACTATAACTATATTTCTTCATTTTTCCATTAGCCAGTCCCTGGCAACAACCTTCCTACTTCTGGCCCAATGGACATTGCTTAATTGCTCCATATTCTAGTTGTAGTCCATGGTGGATATACCACCGTTTACTCAACCACTGTCCTCTATGAGGGCATTTAGGTTGTTACCAATATTTTAAGATTATAAAAATGCTACAGTGAGTAACCATGTGGACATGTGTTCTCACAGTGCTGAAGTTGTACCAAAAGTATATATTCTAGAAGTTGAATTGCTAGATCAAAAAGTACATGAATATGCAGTTTTGTTAAATGTTGCCAAATTCACCTCCATAGGAATTATACCAATTTTCATTTTCATTATCAAATGACTTCATTGCTTCACATCCTTGCCAACAGGACATGTTGTTAGTTGGAGAGGTGAGAAATAGCATCTTAGCATGGTTTTAATGTGCCTTTCTCTTATGACTGAAGTTGAATCTTTACATATGTTTAAGCATTTTATATATTTTAACATTAATCATTGTTCATTTTTAATATAATGTTTGGTTTCCCCATATTTTAAAATAGTTTTTTACTCTTAGCAAAGTGGGAATAGTGGGATCACATCTCAACATAATAAAGGCCATATATGATATGCCCACAGTAAACATCGTACTCAATGGGGAAAGGCTAAAAGCTTTCCTCTTAAGACCAGGAACAAGACAAGGCTGCCCACTTTCACCACCTCTATTTAACATAGTTCTGGAAGTTCTAGCCACAGCAATCAGACAAGAAAATGAAATAAAAGGCATCCAAATTGGAAAAGAGGAAGTAAAATTGTCATTATATGCAGATGACATGATACTATATAGACAGAATCCCAAAGACTCCACCAAAAAACTGCTAGAACTGATAAACAAGTTTGGTAAGGTAGCAGGATACAAAATTAATATTCAGAAATCAGTTGCATTTGTATACACCAATAATAAACTATCAGAAGAAGAAATCAGGAAATCCCTTTTACAATTGCTTCAAAAACAATAAAATATCTAGGAATCAATTTAACTAAAGAAGTAAAAAACCTGTACTCAGAAAATTATGAGACACTGAAGAGAGAAATCAAAGAAGATACAAATAAATGGAAATACATACCATGTTCATGGATAGGAAGAATTAATATAGTTAAAATGTCAATACTACCTAAGGCAATATATAGATTCAATGTAATTCCAATCAAACTACCAGACAGTTTTCTCAGAAATAGAACATAGTATCCTAAAATTTATATGGAACCACAAAAAACCCCAAATAGCCACGGCAATCCTGAGAAATAAGAACAAAGTGGGAGGCATCACACTACCTGACGTTAAAACATGCTACAAGGCTACAGCAATCAGAACAGTATGGTACTGGCATAAAAACAGACACATAGACCAATGGAACAGAACAGAGAGCTCAGTAATAAACCCATCCATTTATGGTCATTTAATCTATGACAATGGAAGCAAGAATTTACATTGGAGTAAAGATAGTCTATTTAATAAATGGTACTGGGAAAAGTGGACTGACACGTGCAAAAAAATGAAAATAGACCACCTACTTACACCATATACGAGAACAAACTCAAAATGGATTAAAGACTTAAATGTAAGACCTGAAACCATAAAACTCCTAGAAGATAACATAGGGAGTAAGTTTGCAGACATTAGCCTGAGTAATATTTTTACTGATATATCCCCTTGGGCAAGGGAAATAAAAGAAAAAAATGAACACATGGGATTACATCAAACTTAAAAGTTTTTTCACAGCAAAGGAAATCATCAATAAAACAAAAAGGCAGCCTACTGAATGGGAGAAGATATTTGCCAACAATACATCTGATTAGGGGTTAATATCAAAAATTTATAAAATACTCATGAAACTCAACACTGAAAAAAACCAAACAACCCAATTAAAAAGTGGGCAGAGGATATGAAGAGACATTTCTCTAAAGAGGACATACATATGGCCAACAGGCATATGAAAAAATGTTCAACCTCACTAATTATCAGAGAAATGCAAATAAAAACCACAATGAGATACCACCTCACTCCGGTCATAATGGCTATCAGCAACAAATCAACAAACAACAAGTGCTGGCGAGGGTGTGGAGAAAAGGGAACCCTGGAGCACTGTTGGTGGGACTGCGGATTGGTGCAGCCATTATGGAAATCAGTATGGAGGTATCTCAAAAAACTAGAAATGGAACTACCGTATGACCCAGCAATTCCACTCTTGGGTATCTGCCCAGAAGAATCCAAGATGCTAATGCGAAAAAATATATGCACCCCTATGTTTATTGCAGCGCTCTTTACAATAGCCAAGAATTGGAAACAACCGAAATGCCCATCAGTAGATGACTGGATTAAGAAACTGTGGTACATTTATACAATGGAGTATTACTCCGCTATAAAGAAGAATGAAATCGTACCATTTGCAATGATATGGATGGACCTAGAGACTATTATGTTAAGTGAAATAAGTCAGTCAGAGAAATACAAATACCATATGATCTCACTTATATGTGGAATCTGAAAAACTGAATGAATGAGCAAAGTAAACGGAAATAGTTTCATAGATATAGAGGAAAAACAGGGTTGCTAGTTGGGAGGGGGTGGGGATGAAGGAGAAGGGGAAGGGGATTAGACAGCATAAATAGGTAATTACAATATTGCCACAGGGATATGAAAGACAGTTAGGGGAATATAATAATGTTGTAAATATTTTGTGGGGTATCCGATGGTCACATGTCTTGTTAGGGAGACCACTTCATGGGTGGAATAGAGGTTTGATCACTGTACTGTATATCTGAAACTGATGTTGTATAATATTGTATGCCAACTGTAGTTGATTATATAGATAGTCACGGGATGTGGATTATATTGTGGAAGGGAGTCAAAGGATAATAGATATGTATCATATGGGGGTAGGAGTGGGGTGGCAAATTGGAGGAGGAGGGTTGTCACTCTGAGTGGTAAAAAGTATAACTATTGCATTGTGTTGTACACCTGAAGCTAATTTAAAAAAAGTTTATTTCACAATAAAAGAATAAAAGAAAAATAAATAAATAAAATACATTTAAAAATAAAATAGTTTTTTAAGTATTAGGAATATTTGGCTTTTTTCTGAGATACATGATATAGGCATTTTTCTCTCAGATTGACATTTGTTTTTGATATTGCTTACGGTATGTGTTGTTTTGTTTTGTTTTATTATCTAAGCCAGATAAAAGATTCTTTCAGCTACATTTTTTTTTTTTTTTTTTTTTTTTTTTAGCTGAGCCATCCTGCCAGCTGTTGGCAGCTCAACGGCAACTCAGCTCGGGCTGGCCTCGGACCACTGTTGCTCAGAGTTCAGCTCGCACTCTTGAGCGAGCTCTTAACCAACTGAGCCACTCGGCCGGCCCTTCAGCTACATTTTTATGTGTTAAATTTATCAGAATGTTTTTGGTTGCATTTGGACTTGAGTCATTGAAAAAAAGCTTTTTCTTACATCCAGATTATAGAGAAATTCACCTTGTTGTTCTCTAGTACATGTATGGTTTCATTTTGAATTAGAATCCACTTGAAGTTTATTTTTATGTGTGTATGGTGTGAGGTATGGGTCTAATTTTATCTTTTTTCCAAATAGCTAAGTTGTCCCAGCACTTCTGTTTAAAAAGCCCATTCTTGCCCAGTGGTTTGAGATGCTATCTTTAACATGTACTCAATTTTCATATGCACTTGGATATATTTCTAGACTTCCTACTCTATGCCACTAGTCTGAAATGTTCATATTGCCTATTGAAGTGCCTGCATTATATTATTTTATTAATAAGAGTTTTATTCTATTTATATTATTAGGGCTACTCAACCTCTCCTAGTTTCTCTTATTTGGTGTTTAACTAACTAGTTCCATGATTATTTTTCCACATGAACTTTAATATCAAATTGTTTATCCCCTATGAAAAGCTTGTGGGTATTTTTCCTGGGATTGTGTTAAGTTTATAGATAACCTACGGAGAACTAAGATCCTAACAATGTTGAATTAGCTATCCAGAAAAGGAAACATCTTTCTACTTGTTCATGTCTTTCGGGATTGTTTTTATCATATAGGTTTGCTTTCATTTTATTAAATTTATTCCCATATATTTAACCTTTTGTTTTTTTATTGTAAATATGGTTTCCTTTCCCATTTTCTCCTCTAGTTTTGCTCTGTATATAGACTTTTTATTTCTGAATGCTAATTTTATATCCTCCAACCATACTTACTGAATTGTTTATTTATTTATTATTAAATTTATAGGGGTGACAATGGTTAGTAAAATTATATAGGTTTCAAGTGTACATTTCTATAATACATCATCTACATATTGATACCTGGTAAAGAGAAAATGTGATCCACTCTCAAATACTGCCATCTTGAGAAGGTGAGAAATGACTTTATTTAATTGCCTTTTTAATTACAGGTTAAAGTGCCTTTCTAATATAAGGGTTTCTTAGAAATGACATTTAACTTTTCTAAGAGGTGTTTTTTTTCTTTTGTCATCAATCTATTTTTGGTTTCTCATTTTATTAGATTACAGTTAGATAAATTGGTTGAGCAAAATGAGGTAGGATTTTATTAGGTTTTTCTTTTTAGTTAAGTGCCTGATTACATTGTCAATGTGTTCCATGGATATAAGGACATAACATATATTCTTTGATTTAAACAGTGATGTGATGTGTAAAGTGATGTGAATATAGTAAACAAGTGGTGTGATTAAACAATATGGAGAATGTTTGAATTGTAAAAAAATTCTTACATTAAAAGACACATTGCCATTAATCCCCCTCAAAATATTCCCCTTCACTTTGATCACATTGCCACTTTCTAAAGCAGTTCTGGAAGTCCTCTTTTGTGAGTGTCTGTAGTTGCACTCTCATGGCTGCCTTGATGTCTTGAATCATTTTGACATTTGGGGAAGTCAAAAAGAAGTTGCATGGTGCCAGATCCCATGAATTAGGTGCATGAGGACACACCATAATGTTTTTATTTGACAGAAATTGCTGTACCAGAAGTGATGTGTGACACGACACGCTGTCATGATGGAAGATGATTTATGGCGCACTTTAAAACACACCTTCTCTCAACGGTAACTCACACCCAACTGCACCAAAGTATTTGAAACTTGTCACACACTGTTGCTAAGGTTCAGCGCCCCGCTACCTGTATTGAAGATCCTTGCCTTTCCATTGGATTGTCCTCGGCAGTAATATTCACAATACTTACTGATCACAATGGAAAGGCTCCCTGTCACACAATGTATTTTTTACTGTAATGTTTTTTTATTTAAACATTCACCATAGTTTTGATCACACCTCATATATATATATATATATGCACACATTTTTACTTTTGAGTTTTTTTTAATTAAATACTCTTGGAATACCTAGGAATTTTTGTTTTCTGTATTTTGTTACTATTTTCTTTGATACATATAGATGTTTGTTGTAACTTTTAGAGTGAGGCATTTTAATTTAACAATATAGGTTTTAAAAATGTGTCTAAACTATAATTTTGTGTTTTTTTAAATATTGATAAGGTCGCTAATATTTATTTTTATTTTCATTTGCCAAATTCTTTTGTTCTTAACTTTTGTTTCAGCTCTTCTTCTAGATATTTCTTGTTTAAAATTAAATATATATGAAACATAAAAATAATATTTATGGAGGCCAGCCGAGTGGCGCGGTGGTTAAGCGTTGGCTTGGGAAGCCAGTGGCCCCGGTTGGGTCCCAAATATGAGGGCCAGTGACACTGCTCTCAAAAAAAAAAAAAATAATAATAATATTTATGGTATAAACATATAATAAAATTATCTATATAATTATACATATATTTTAATTTGATGCCAATTCCTATTTCTCTCTTTTAACCTTGATGACTTGATTTCCTTTTTTTCCTGTAACCTCTTTCCTGCCCTCCACTTTTAATTTGGAATTTATATTACAGAGCTCAGTCTTTATTTCTAACAAACATATTAATATATCAAAATAATTTAATAATCAAGCCACCTAGGTGAGGGGTGATTTCCCTCTTTTGGCTCACACTTGGCTTCTTCAGCCCTCTAACACACCAAGCTGGTGGTGTTTCTCAAGTGGTGGAAAACCCTGGCTCTCCTAGTAGTTTCTGCCCTTGTGGACACTTATGAACTCCCAGGAAGCCAAGTGGCCAACTTCTAAAGTCTCTCTTTTTTGAGATTATAGTTAAAACCTGAAGGCCTTTTCTCACGTCACCTTAGATCCCAAGAAGAAACCCAAAGGCTTTGGTAATAGGCCTACTCAGCAACCCAGGAAAACCTTGTACTCACAATGGCCTGATGAGAGGTGGGTACTGCTCTGCTGTCCTCACCTCTTTCGGTGACAAAGACAATGAGTTCCCCCTCAGGAATGAGGCAGAAGGCCTGACATAAAGCCAACACCTTTCCATAGTGCCCTTTAGTTACTCTAAAACACTGTTATAAAACTGCCTTCCTTTAGCCTTAAATCCAAAATTGAGTACCTTTATGCGACAAATGCGCTGGACACTAAATTTATTTGGAAATAAATTTGACACTAAGTGCAATTAGAGACAATTTACATGATTATTTGGCATTTCAGTAAGATATGTTATGCTTTGAAATGAGTAATTGTGCAAGGATAAGTCTAGGGTGATACTACAAGATTATTTGTAAGAGCAAATATATAAGAACTAAACAACCATTAGTAGGATTAATGGGGTTCTTTCAATGATGACAAACCCATACATTAAATATTGTATACTACACAGCATAAAAAGGAATGATCAAGTAGTACTGATGACTAGCATTCCATAACATCTTGTTTGTGTCAAGCACTGTGCAGAGCGCTTCACATACGTCAACCCCTTTAAATCTCACAACTATCCTCTGAGGTAGCTGGTGTTATTTTCTTCATGTTACCAAGGAGAAGCCAAAACACAGGCATGTTACAGAGTTCCCCAAAACCACACTGTCAGTCACTGGGGGGTCTAGAGTCATATGTACCGATGCAGAAGAACAGCATATTTCATGAAGAGAGAAAAGGAACCAAGGTACAATGAGTATGCATGTATAATTCACATTTCTTTAAGAAACAAAGTATGCTGGTATGTGTACATGTGTTTGTAAAAGGAAAAACCATCTCTAAGTAAATATAGACCAGACTACTAAAGAGTAAGATTTGGATGTTAGGATTTCTACTTTTTATTTGTTATACTACCGTATGTTTTCAAAAAGAAATTAATTTGGTAAACATATATTAATTGCAGTCCACAATTTTAAATACCATATTATAATGTAAAAAGTTTTTTTGAAAGTCACTTTTTCACACCTATGTTATGGATAGCTTTAATTTCAAACATTTGCTTATATTGATGGTAATATAGTTATTTAGCTATAGAAAAAATTATTTACTATCAAAATTAATATATTAAAATATTTGATGGACTTTCCAGTTAATGAATTGCTTTCTACAATTTTCTCCTTTCTTTGCTTTTTTTTTTTTTTAAAGTTTATTGGAGTAACAATTGTTAGTGAAGTTACATAGGTTTCAAGTGTACAATTCTATAACACGTCAGCTATATATCACATTGTGTGTTCACCACCCAGAGTCAGTTCTCCTTCCATAACCATATATTTTATCCCTTTTACCCTCATCTACCACCCCCCTCCTCCTTTTCCCTCTGGTAACCACTAAACTATTGTCTATGTCTATGAGTTTTTGTTTCTTCAATGAAAAAACAGAAACTCAATTTCCTTTCTTTAGTCCATCCCCCTCTCAGTTCTCCTCTCATATCTTCTCCCAGTATTAGTTTTCTTGTTGAAGAGTAACAAGTTTTGGACATTACCATCTGGATTTTGATTTTTAAAGTTTATTTAAGTACATGAGGATGTTGCCAAGAATACAAAAGTCTTTGCTTGCTCAGCTGGGACTAGCTACAGTCTGGGGCTTTCTTGTCTACCAGGGTTAGAGAGGACAAAATTCAAACCTCCTTACTGTAAACATTTGACTTTGAAAAACATTACTCACTCAGCTGACATTCAATATACATTATTTATAATGTCATTCTCAGTTTTTTCAGGTTTTGGAAATTAATATTATACATCCCATCTTTTCATTAAGTTATTGTTTATGACAAATTAATTTCCATGGAAATGGATACAGGGAAACATAAAATTTTGTTGAGAGGCTGTGAAATAAATTATGTAGTGAATTTGAGAGACAAAATACTTTAAGAAAACCATTAATAATTCAGTTTCAAAAATGTTAAAACAGTGTTCTATATATATCTCATCATAAAAATTTTTGTTGCTGCTTCAATTCATAGAAGTTTTTACTTTTCTTAGGGATAAACAACATTTCCTAAAATTTGAGTGTTGATCAGAAAGCTATAAGGATATAAGCAACCATTAGTCAGTATTTTCCAGATACTTCTGTATGTTTTGTTATGCCTCTGAGTATCAATCTGCAATCAGGTCTCTAAAAAGCAAAGTAATGTCTAGTGGTCTGCTAGATTAAAAACTCACAGACACAAATATAATGGAATATGCATTATTTCCTTTGGAATTTATGAAACTGTTCCCTAAAGGTTGAAAGAAAAAAAATCAAGCAATCTTTGATATGCAATGCAAATAATTCCCCAAAGAAATTACAGGCCTGTTTTTGTTTATTTTTGCTTTAGAAATGTTTTAAGTATGCAAAGGTATTCCTTATCTGTACCTTCACTTTAGCTACACATAAACATCCACTGCATAAACCAGAAATAGGTCTCATTTATGAATTAATTTTATGTTTTTTTGTTAGAGAAGAGAAATATGAAACTTGAAATAAAAAGGGAGAGAGGAAAGATACACTAAGTTCATCTTTTATATAAGAATCTTTTTGTAACCCATATAAGAATCTTTTTGTAACTTGATATAAATATTAAAAACAAGGATTAATGAACATTATTAAAACCATATATTCCATAAAATATAAAATGTTGAAAGAAATAAAATCACGTTAAATGACATTTTTCTAAAATGCACTCACATCTGCCTTCCTCTTATTCAGATAAATGTCCATAATGCCACTATGTGCTATTTTACCTTCATGACCACATATTTACTGGTATTCTATTCTATCAGCCTCAAGAAAATAAGTCAGCCAATTGCAATAAACGTTAAAAAAAAATAGACGATGCTCCTTACCGACACATAGGACCGTTTTTCTCCACCACACAAGCCCCACCATTTCTGCAGTAAGCTACTGGACACTCTGAAAAAGAAGGATCACAGAAAACCACAGTTAATTATAAATCTTATTAGGAAGAAGAATGACATTATTGTTAGTCATTACATTGAATCTAAACACTGGGAGTAAACTGCTTCCTAGCTGCTAAAAGTACAAGAATTCTCCTAGGCTACTTTCCTGTAATCCCCAAATTTGTTCAATGGCCCTGCTCCCTAGATGAGTTCATTGTCTTCATATGCTGGAGTGGTTGTTTATAAGAGAAGACATTCTTCTGCCCTGGATTCAGCAATGTGATGTGCTTTTTCAGGGGTGTATTTCCCATCTTGCATACCCTTACTCCCCGCTATTTAACTAATTACAACAGGGAGCAGGGCGCTGGATATGAAAGTAAAGAGCTACGCACAGGCCCTGGTGGCAAGCTCAGAGGAACAGAACAGATGGGAAATTTCCTTCCTTCATAAACAAGAATTTAGCTGCTTCGATTAAAAACAGCTCACCGATATGATAAAACACCAATAGATACAAACTTTGTTAGAGAAACTGTTTTATGGTTATTTTTGGTCTTGAGTACAATTTTAGTCTTTTTAAAATATGAGTTTTGTTTTAGTAAAAACAAAAAAACAAAACCGTAGAGTGATACTGCAGAGCATCAAAATACACACAGCTGCACATTTTTGTGTGTGGGGTCATTAATAATGACTTTGATCGCAGTGAGGAAAACATAGGCTAGCTTTACATGGGAATGATTCCATGGGAATCTGCATGTATACTTTCTTGCATCAATAATGGAGCCCAGTGGACAGAACAGTGACGTGGGCCAGAGCAAGGAGCGAATCCTGGCTTTTGAGGACAGAGATTTGTAGATTACTTCTAAGAGTTCTTAGAAGTTATAGTTTCTAACTTAGAGCCGGGTTCTTTATCCTTAAGAAGGGAAGACACAGTACACAGTATTTTCATTTTAAATTTACTCCAAATAATTCATAGCAGAGAACACTAGGAATCTATAGGGTTGATATTAGAATTCACACAGGTTCCAGACTCTTTCACCACATTGCAGTCTCACTGCCTTGTACCCTATTGGGTTGGTTGTCATGACCATCTGTCTGGAGGCCAATACAACTCTCAACTGACTGTATAGAAAAATCATTCTGGGAAGAATTCAAGTTCAATTCCACTCTGGTGTATCACTTTGGAAAAACAGGAACACATATAAACTGAATAAGTGATCAATATTAAAACAAAAGTCATTTTTAAGCTTAAATGTAAATAATTTGCAACAATGCATGTATCTTTGCGGTTGTTGTTTTTCTTAATGTATATAGAGACCAGGAAGTGACAGCTATTACGTGGTGGGTTGTTGGGAAGACTTACAATCACAGTGAGTCCCACTTTTCCCTCTGTGATACCTGCTCAGTTAATAAATTGTGTGACTTTGGGCTAGGTATATCAAGTACAAGGTTCTTCATGTTTAAAGTAAGGATTATATCACTTTCCTTATGGGGCTGCTGGGAAGATAAATTTATAACAACTCTATACTAGTGAGTGGTTTGCATAAAGTATTAAATAATTGATCTCATCCATCCCTTTCTATTTGGGGTTTTTTTGAATTTCCCATGCATCCTAATTTCCATCACCACTGCACTTGCCCACTTCTCCTCTTTCTTTTCTTCTCCCCTCTCTAGCATTGTGATCACCATCACCTCTACCATTTACCAAAGACTTGCTCTGTATCACAGACCATCCTAAGAGTTTTACAGTGTTACCTCATTTAACCCTCATACCATTATGCGGTATAGCACACATTTATGCTTTTTTAACAGCAGAGCTCTTATCCTTATAACTGGTTAATAATACAACTTACTCAGGTTAAGAGAAAGGAAGAAGTAGATATTGAACTAAATTTTTGGCCTGTAACTGCAAAGCCTGTTAATCTAACAATGTCAAGTGATCTCCTATTTAGTTCACAATTTTTATAACCCCTTGCAGTTCTTGATTTTACAGGGTCATGAACTCTTTGAATCGTGTGGTACTGATGCATGGTCATGGAATAAATATACATATATACAACAAACTGCAGAGTAGTTTCAGGAGCTATATGGATTCTAAGAGTCCACCAGAAAGCTTGTGCAGCAAACCAAGTTCCCACTGGGGAGAGATTGCTCTACCTTAAAATTCCAGCACACGGATGGCAGGAGAGATTAACCGTAGCTCACAAACTTGAAATAGCTCCACAATATTAATACTTGCTTGAAAAGTTTTTGTGTTTTGGTTTGGTTTTTTAAAACCTTCTGAAACATTGTTTAGCTGTATAATTGTTGTTGTTAGTATTGTTATTCATACATTAAATTATATTTATAACATCCCATCATATATTTTTAGATTTTTAGTGCCTTTTTCTAATTCTCCTTCAAATGGCTGATTATCATAATATCAGGTATAGTGTCACTTTAACATAACCTTTATTAACCTCTACTACTGCAGATGACTGGAAAAAGACTTCCAATTTAAATTAAGCCAGACACATTCTGTCCAATAAGTTTCTATTGCATAAGCAACCAAAATTTGAAAATAATATGATTTTCTAATGTAACCTGGGAACAGACAGGACTCGTTGAAATATACTTAACCAGCAACACCCATAGATGCCTGAACTTGACATTCTTATTAATGACTTACACCTCCAGGTGAGGGCAGACCAGATGCTCACCATCTGTCGTGTGACCGACCATTGGTTCCACTGGGAGAATTATTGCATGATGTAAAGATTGGGCTCATGAAAGTCTATGAAATGCTGACGTTAAAGAAATATGATGTTTAGAAAGAAAGAGGAAGGTGTAGTGGGCACTGACACATCTTAGCGTGGATTAGTTTTGAAGGCATTCTTAAACATAGAAACATTGACTTCATCGCATTTGATTGACCAACTAAACAGCACATAAAATAGAGAGAACACATAATACACTATCGATTTTATTTCTGAAAACTGTTTCACTAGTTCTTTATTTTACTCTAACTCAAAAGCTGTAGCAATGTGACCTATACTTTGAAAAACTGTAAATGAATTGGTGAATAACTGCTGTGTGAGTATTCATTTTTAGCAGCATAAAAAGGAAGTTTTTTTATACTATGATTTGATCATAATTATCATACTTATGTCTGTTATCTCATAACATTCTTCTTTCTTGAAAGACACAAAGAATATAGTTTTACTTAGTTTTCATATGAAATATCTACAATTTATTTAGAAAATATGATAGAATATACCTTGATCACCAATTTATATTATCTTTTAGTTGTGACAGATTTATTTTGCCCCTGCCTATTATTTTATATATTTCCTACATGAAATAAAAATTCAGTCACTCAGGAGAGATTTTAATAATAGACTACAATAAATTAAGGCAATTTTAAAGCAGTTTTGATAAAAGTACAATTACATTATCAGCTTTTATAAATGTTCCAGAGTCAGAAGAAGAAAAAATGTTTAAAAGTTTAATAAACTGACTTTTTTTTTTGAAGGCAGTGTCACTGGCCCTCATATGTGGGATCTGAACTGGGGCCACTGGCTTCCCAAGCCAGTTCTTAACTACCGTACCACTTGACCAGCCCAATAAACTGACTTTTAAACATGACTAGATCATGCAAATAGGGAGCTCTTCTAAAAAAGTGAAAGAAAATGACAAGTTTCAAAAAGTTAATAACATGTTAGATTGTGCAGGATTTCCTTATATAATAGAAACCAAGCAATTTACTTCAACGAGATGATTAAATACTAACACTCTTAAAATGTATTATAGTAAATTAAAAGCAATTATTTGATTTTTCTCTATTTTGCAAACATTGGTTATATAGAATAAGCATGAGTTTATTATATTGCATATTTGTAAAATTTAAATGTTAACATTCTTCCTCCCCCCCCACCCCCAAGACCAACAATAAAAATTCAACCATTCCATGCTTGGAATTTCAAGTTTTAATATGATTATCGTCTGTGGGTTAAGTCACTGTCTTATATTGCAAAGAATATTTTCACGGAGATGGAGTACCTGAGCAGCTGGACTCGTCAAGCGGGAAGTCCACGCAGTCGGCAAAACCATCGCAGCGCTTGTGGCTTGGGACACAGCTGTTAGAGGGCATGCACAGCAAAGCTCCATCAGCACAGCTGTCGTTGGCTGCCAAACAGAACAACGATCGTCAGCTTTTTTTAAATGAATTTCTTCTAATGAGATAATCAGGCGGTTCATTGTAGTACCCCTCATTTTTCTAGTCCTATATTTAAATTATATACTATTGTACTTCTTTTGGAAGACATGTTCAACTTCACAAATGTAAAAAACTGAAAATATAATTTAATAAATTGGACATTTCTTCCAAAAGAAGTTTGTTGGTAGAATCATTTTCCAGCTGTGCATTATGTGTGTATAAAATGCATTATATGTACTATGTAGTCTGAACTGGTTTCAGACTAGGAGTCAGCTTTTAGGTCAAGGCAGATCTCTGTGCTTATGTTGCTCCCCTAATATCCCTGATAACGTGCACAATTGAACTGGCAGGAATTGTAACTCGTTGAAAGGTTTGCCAATTTCCAAATGGGTTCCATAAGTCATGGGTAGTCACTGGGTACCTGCTGGCTCTGTGTGATGACATAGTCACGGCAGCTCAGTGTACTATGACTGTGTCTTTAGAGCATCGTTGCAGGGGACCAGCCTCTGCTGACCAGGGTTCAAGAAGGTGGACACGGTGTCGGCGGTTAATGAAAGACAGAAACTGTTTGTTGCAGTAAAAGACAGAAAATGGAGAGATAGAGTGCGGGGGAGGAAAATAATGAAGGGAGACAGTGGAGACACCTGGGGAGTTAAAGAGAAAAGTGTCACCCTTTATTGCAATAACATGTCCTTTTTATAGGGACTTTTGACCATTATCCAGTTACAAGTTTAAGTTACACATGGTCTTGATGTATTTTTCTCTTAAGACCTTTAGTCCCTATAATTGTTCTCCTTAGGGCACACTGTGACCTTTTCTATGTTTAAGGATAATCCCATCTATGATAATCTCTTTATGACCCACACTCAGTTTCTACATAATCTGTAATCCTGGGTGTGAATACTAAAGAGAATCTCACTTTTGATATTTAAATTTAACTGATTAATTTTGGCTTAACTGTACCTAAAGTTCTCTCAAGACTTATCACAAACCTTAACAAAACATACACTTTGTAATAAATCACAGGCTTCAAGGGAAAACATGTATAATCAACAGTACTTTCAGATTCACCAAGCCCACTAAAGTCAACCTGCATGCCCCTCAATATTGGGCTACACGGCCCTCAACACATCGTGTAGGTATTTTACTAGTCCCCGAGCCTCTTGTTGGCCTGACTGCAAGAGACAAGCATAAGTCCTGCTTGCAAGCCTTGGTGGTTTAAGAAGAATGTCTTTATTGATGCCTGTCGAGAGTACTGACTGTTCAATAGAAATCTATTCCTGTGAAGTACTCAGTCTCCCTTGGATGCTACTCTTAGTCCTGAAACTGTATTCTTGAGTTCTTCCCTCTCATTCTCTAGTCTCTTTAGGACGATGACTTCCTATAGAGCCGCAGGCTATGTTTTAGTCTCCTCTTCCGAGTTAGGGCTGAGCTAGAACCCTTTATTCCAGGCTATCATCATGTGTCTCCAGTCTCCGGATTGCTTGACAACCTGGAAATCAGCAGGCCTGGAGTTCAGGTTTGATCTCTGTTTTCTCTGGTTCTACCCCAGTTGTGTTCCATGCTGATATTTAATGTTTCTGAGCTATGCAATAGCTCTTCTATCTAGCATTGCTGTGTTTGGAGTAGAGGGAAAATGTCAAAGCCTGAACCCATTGCACCATCTTGTTTAAAATACTGGGTAGACGTAGAAAGCACTAAATCATCATGATATTGGTACACACTGCATCTCTAATCCTGGTCCTTTGATTCCCAGGGCTCTGCAGATATATGTGGATGGCAGGAGTGAACAGCCTGAGGTTTCTGGTGCTTAACCCAAGTTCAGTAAGAACAGCTCTGCTTTTCTTGGATATATATATAATGGAGTTATGTACAATATCTTATTTGCACATTAAAATATAAACCTGCTGCAAAAATTTTTAAAGGGTTGACCTTGAAAGCTACTTCTACTAGAATAAAGACAATTGAGTTCAAATTTCTCAAGCTAAATGGACAGTTTAGAAGACAGAGGAAATAAAGATCCCCATGTGTGGGTCTTTCCCAGGTTTTCATCAGTTATGTCACACATGTTTCTTTTCTTCATGCATATTTATAGGCTGGAAGGAATCGTTGGTTTGAGTTATCATAGGTTATTGACACAGTTTAGTTTGAGAACTGCCTATCAAACTTTATTTTCAACTTGGATATAACAACGATGTTCTTGCATAAAAATGCTGGCTCCGAGCAGTTAAAGTGGCCCTCTTCATTCAGGTTTCCTGCCTGCTGTGCAACGCCAATGAATATTAGTAAGCTGCCACGATGCAGAAGACATGGTGCTTAGTACTTCCACAGAAGTGCAGAGGAGACATTTTTAAAAAGAGAGATCAGAACATATACAGCAACTAACACAAGGTAATAATAAGAGAATGGTCAACAGTTCAAATAGATAATAAAACAAATGCCAGAAGGCCAGACTTAGCTGGCACAGCATTGGTATATAGACAAAGATTGTAAAAACAAGTGATTCGTTTAGTGTGGGGAAGTCTGAAAGGAAAGTCTGAAAGGAAAATAGAGTCTTGAGATAGGTTTTAAATTTTAACGTTTCCAAAGAAAAGCCATTTAGGAATAAAGTCTATATAGATGGGGAATCAATGCATTGATGTTGGAACAGTGAGCCAAGCAGTTTGCTTCGACTGGGGAGTTTGTGTGAGGAGCAGGGACAGACAAACCTAAGAAACAAGGCTGAAGCCAGTTTGCAGAAATGGCTATGGTCCCAGGAGAAGAGATCAACTTTAAGCTTTTCCAAAGGGTTAAATACCTTTTAGGATATACATTGATGAGGTAAACCATATTGCAAACAAAGTTAACTAGGAAATAGCACAATTTCCCAATTCTTATAAGATGAAGAGATGTTTATAAACAAGAATGTGTATATACATATGTATATATAATATATGCATACATCTATGTGTGTATGTATATACATATTTTTATTACCATTGGTTTGTATTCCAAGGGGATGAGAGATCATATGAGATGATAGTTTTAAGGTTGTCAATAATATAATATGTTGAAACTTGTGTATAAAGATAACATAGACTACTCATTTACTTGTAAAGCATTATTTTTAACCCTTCTTTTAGAAATACTAATCCACCCATATTCCTTCACCCAATTTCCAGTGTAACTGATAGCTTATTGCAAGTTGATTGTACAATGAAGAGTTATAACTGATAAGTGGTAAATAGTATAATATTAAAGCTAATGAATATTTATCAATTTCCTTTTAAAAGTAGATATTAATTATAAATGCAATTAATATTTATTGACACCCACACAGCAAAGGATGTTTTTACTGAATATAGGAAAACAAATTGAAACATTGCTGTCTTTTTTTCCTCCATTATTAATATGTACACAACAAAGAAAATTTCCAAACTTAGTTCAAATAAGCCATATATAAAATTTATAGGAAACTCAAATTTCAAAAGCTTTCCCTGGACAATTTATACTTTTGCCACATTCTCTTACAATCATTATGGCTTAATGTTTATAAAAATACCTATTTCAACCTGCCATCATCCTAGAGGTTGATACTCTTTGTTACCCAAATGAACTAAGCAACACAGAGCATTTTGTGACTTTTAACTCATTCACTCAGGTAGATGACACATTAAAGATAAACAATTCATGAATATTTCATTGGAGTTACTTCCCTAGAGCAAAATTCCTATAATAGATTATAATTTATGCATAAAAATATACCCAAAAGTAAAGCACGTATGACTATGGACGTGGATCTATTCAATGCTAAAATAAAAACTCACGTATGCAGCAGATTAACATTTCTAACAGCAGAATAAAGAATGTCTGTCTTTGGGCCATGAGAATGAAGGCTACAACTCTTTGAGGCACAAACATACCTAGTACAGAGCAAGGTGGATATTTATTTCATCCTTGAATTAAATCCAACCACTACTCTTATTGAAATATATAGCAGTTTAAATAATTTTTAATAAAACTATAATAACAATTTAATGGGGAAAGGATAATGATAATTCATTATGTGTATGCTATGTACTTTAGCATATTAATTCCCTTAA
Organism: Aselliscus stoliczkanus; assembly: GCA_033961575.1. Taxonomy (NCBI): domain Eukaryota; kingdom Metazoa; phylum Chordata; class Mammalia; order Chiroptera; family Hipposideridae; genus Aselliscus; species Aselliscus stoliczkanus. The sequence continues at coordinate 48,385,277 of CM066734.1, forward strand.
TCCTCCAATATCTCCGTAAAACAACCTAATCGCCATGATTTTAATGTTGAATAAACTAAGGGGCACTTTGTAAGAAGGGGGATGTGAAATGCAGAAGATGGTCTTGACGCCGTCATTGAAAAGAACACCCTAGAACGCTGGGGTCATAGGTGACATAAAGGTCAGTAATAAAAGTACTGATGATAAATCTTAGGAGTGTGACCCATTCCAGGTCTTCAAACGTGGCACTCAACTACATAGGACACATTGACTACTACTGGAATAAACTAAAGTTTGAAAGTAAGCAAATTATCCTCTTCCTTACCTGTTTTTTCTGTCATTGATGGAGAGCTTCCATTGCCTGTCTTGAGCCATTCTGTACCTCCTCTCCCTGTTCTAGGCCCTGGGAGGCTGAACTGTAGGAACACAGCAGCTAGCTCCTCTGCCTTTGGATTAGGATTAGGTTTAGTCTATGGTAAGGTTTGTCCATAAGTGGGGCGCACCAACAGAAGATTAATACAAAGGGGAGAGATTGTGAGATCACACCTTAACCAGTACCAGTACATCTTGACTCCAGATTCAGACAACTGTCCCCTCCTCTCACACCCTTCAGTCTATGAGTAAGAAAAGCCCCACTCTTACTATCCCTTTTGGTTTCCCTATGAATACTATTTTCCTAATAAGCAATCCCTTCATTAAAATATTCTCAAATTATATAGTGTCAATGTGTCATGTATTTCTTGACAGAATATTGACTAATACAACATCTGATGAAATCTTAAAATCTTGGTAAATAGATTGCTATTTTCCCATGTAATTAAACCACTATTATCTTTTTCATTTTTTTAAGGGAAAGAGGATATTTTTGTAAAAGAAATATCACTGTAGTTCATTAAAGCAAGATGTTTCCAATGAGAGAAAATACTAAATATGAGTTAGCTATAAATGTTGAATTCATCACCGATATGTTTAAGCATTCTGATCACTAGAGCATTTATTTTTGCAAGAATCAAAGGTCTTCAAATATCAATTGTTATTGATTTCCCTGTTTAAAATTGTAGACATTTCAGAATCCTATTCTTAAAACTTTTAAACATGAGCAAGCCTCTCAAAACAAACAACCAAACCAAACAAACAAACCTCTTATTTTGTCCTACATTCCACTCTAAGTGTCAACTTCTTGAAAGAGTTTTCTACAATTGATTTCTCTTTTTCTCCACAAAAGATTGACTTCAGAATTCTTCCTTCCCACTCTACAGCAAGTTCTCTCTCCAAGATCACTAGGAACCACTTTTTGCTTTTCCCACCTATATTTTTAGGCCTAATCTCTCAGAAACATTGCAAGCTGTGAACACTCTCTGATACTCAGGACTTTCTACCTTTGATGTAAATTACCATCATCAGCACCATTTTGCTGTCCTGCAATGTCTATGACCATATCTCACTCAGTGTCTTTCAATGTTTGGTTTTTCTTAACTTTTAGATGTTTCTTTTTTTTTTCTTTTTTTTTCTTTTTTTTAGCAGAGCCATCCTGCCATCTGTTGGCAGCTCAGCAGCAACTCAGCTCGGGCTGGACATCGAACTGCTGTTGCTCAGAGCTCAGCTCACACTCTTGAGCGAGATCTTAACCAACTGAACTACTCGGCTGGCCCCTTAGATGTTTTTTAGGCTTCTGTCTGCTATGTTATCTTTTTCCTCTCTGTGTTATCTATATCCACAGCTTCAATCATCATATACTCATGGCCATGTCTGTATATATCTCTTTATCTCTTTCCTGAGCACCAGATATCCATTTCTAAACACATTCTGAACATTTCCATGGGGATGTGTCACAGATATCACAAATACAACATGTTTAAAAATGAAGCCACAACCTTACTCTAAGAGGTCCTTTTCAATTGTAATAGATAGTATGATATGGGGGGGAGAAATGTGGGGGGAAATTAGGGGAGGGGTTTGTCACTTTGAGGGGTAAAAAGTATAACTATTGTACTGTGTTGTACACCTGAAGCTAATTAAAATTAAAAAAAAAAAAAGAGGTCCTTTTCTTCCTATTTCCTCAGCTCAGGAAATGGCAGATTCACTGTCCTATTGCCCAAATCAGAAACTTGGGCACTGTACACTTGAAGCTGATGTTGTGTAATATCATATGCCAATTGTAGTTGAATATATAGTCACAGGATGTGGAGTATACTGTGGAAGGGAGTAAAAGGAATTGTAATACATATGTATTATATGGAGGGGAGTGGGGTGTCGAATTGGGGGAGGGAGTTGTCATTTTGATGGGTAAAAAGTATAACTATTGCACTGCATTGTACACCTGAAACTAATTTTTAAAAAATGTTTATTTCACAATAAAAGAATTTTTAAAAAATGTAAAAATTTTGACCAAACTCTTGAAGAACAAGAAAAAAAAACTTTCAAGAGGAAGGAGTATCATGTGTGAACACCCTGAGGTGATGGGGAACAGGAAGTACATTTGAGGAAACAGGAAAAGTAGGTACATGCATACTTCAGACCAGATAGGGTGGAGGTGGGTGGTGGTGGGGCTGATCCTGCAGAGCCCAGTGAGCCAGGTTCACTGTTTATATCCCATAAATACAGTGGGAACCTAGGGTAGACATTACTAATGCTCACCAATGCCTGGTTCTCCTCTCTTCCCTAGGACATGTAAGGCTATTCTTTCCCAAACCCATGCAGCTGGGCAAACATGTCACTACTTCTGGAAATAGGCTGTATATAGCAATATGGACTGTGATAAACAACAGCCCACCCTCAAAGATATTGAGGTCCTAACCCCCAAAACCTGTGCTTATGTTACTTTACATGGCTAAAGTAACTTTGCAGATTTTTTTAACTTACGGGTATTGAGATAGGGTAGCTATCTTGGATTATCCAATGTGCTAATATAATTGTAAGGGTCCTTATAAAAGAAAAAAAAGAAATTTGGAAACTGTTGTTGATTCCTTTCTCTTCCTCTTTACCTGATGGTCTCTTAAATCTACTCTTATCTTTACCTCACTCCATTATCTTATCAATCTCTTTATATTCCCACTGCAACATCTCCTAACCAGCCCCACTTCCTCATTCCAAGCCATTCCATGTACTGCCTGGACAGTTGCGTAGCACCGGCATAATGGGTGAGGACTATTCAAGATCTAGGCCCCACTTATCTCTCCAGACTTATTTCTACATTTTTCTCACCACAAACTCTACTCTTGCTATGTGAAATATGCTTCAGTCAAACAACTTTTTCTCTCTTCTTGGAACATTCTTCCTAGAGTTCAGCATCTCTACTTTACTTACCCAACAACTAGTTATTTTTCCAAATTTGGCTCTTGTTCAAATTTACAGATTCCCTAGCACCATAGTTAGAGACTACTCTAAATGTTCAATAACCCTGTGTTTATCTCTGTCACAGAACTTACCACATGGTATTCCCAGCTATCACTTACTAATCTCCTTCAGTAATATATAATATATGTATGAACTGTACACCTGAAACTAATTTTTAAAAAAATGTTTATTTCACAATAAAAGAATTTAAAAACTTTAAAAAAATAAAACAATTTTGCAGTATAGGCCTAAAAAAATAAAATAAATCTATCTATCTCTCTATCTATCTATCTATCTATCTATCTATCTATCTATCTACCTATCTATCTATCTATCTATCTGAACTGAGCTGGTACAATGCCATATCCATCTGTATCATTAATGCCCAATATAATATGTGGTATAAATTACATTCTTAATGGAAGTTATGAATGAATGAAGGAATGAAGGAATGTGAATTTACAAAATACTTGTACCATTCTAAATCAGTAGGTGAGCCCAGAAAAAAAACTATTATATCTTCAACTGTCTGGTAAATTGCCTTCATTGGATGCTTTATTCTGTAATTTGGCTCCAGCATTTTGTCCATTGTTCATTTTCACATATAGAGTCAAAACTCAGTTAAATATTTTAGAGATGGATAGAAGCAATTCTCTCATAATAGCAGTCTACTTCCAATGTGGACTTATTTCCCTTTAAGAGAAGAACTTCATATGTTGCCATCTCATCCAACACCAATTTTCAATAAAAAATGTCTAAAAGTATGAGGAGGACACAGTATTTTCCCAAGCTTCTCTTTAAACAGCATTGTTATTTTAAGTCAAATATCATATGACTAGATGATAGGAACTTAATATGATTTCTATCAGCCAAATTACATTAAAGCCCTGATGGGAATATGGATTAGTCATTTGGCAGACTTCCTCTTCTTTATTCACTTCCATTTGTTTACCTTGCTTCAAAGACAATATTATAAGACCTGGCAAGATGGGCTTATTACAGAAAGAATATACCTGTACTAAATAACAGGGGGACACAAAACCAATCTCTAAGCCTAAACCAGGAAAAGAAGTTCACGGATTTAAGGCTAAAACCTCTAAACATCCTAAGGCTGTCTCCCTTTTCTTTCATTCATCTGTACTCCTTTTCAAATAGTTACCATAATTCTGATGTCCACACTAAACAGGGTGCTGAAATTGCCTTATATTTCTTTCAATGTTCCCCTCTTACAATTGCATTTCTTTCTTTTTTTTTTTTAATTAAAATTTATTGGGGTGACAATGGTTAGTAAAGTTACATAGGTTTCAAGTGTACAATTCTGTAATACATCATCTATATATCACATTGTGTCTGACTTTGGATGGCAAGCACATGGTTACATATCAAATTGCTTTTCACTACCCTGTTTCCCCCCCAAAAAATGTGGTCATTAACATACGGTTTACAGAGCTCTATCACTGCAGCCCTGGCCAAAAGAAAGAAGGTAGTGTAATATAAAATAAAACCCCAAAAAACCCAAAGCATTATATAAAATGTTAGCAGTGCTTTGACTCCACCATGATCATGTGCTCACCTTAAAGATTTGTGTAATTACTTAGCTAAAACGCTTCCTTCCCTCTCTGACATAGGCTAGTTATAATAAAAATAGAAGGTGCTAAATGAAGGGCTGGGGATTTTACAAGTATTCTCTCAAATCCTCAGAGCCCTGTAAGGTAGGTATCACACTGGTGATGAGACTGAGTCAAATAACTTTCCCAATATTGCACAGGCGGTAAGTGACAAGGACGACATTCAAACCCATGCCCTTAGGATTTACTATTACATGGACTCTTATATTTACCCAGGTAGCTGTCCAGGCCAACCCCTAACTGCAAATTTATTCATTAAAATGGACATGTGCCCATAGCCTTTTGCTTGAGCATTTTCATGAACATTATGGTGGAAAGAAATATGATTATACACCTTCAATCCATCTCCACAAACATTTGCTAAGAAAATAACCAACACCTAAGAGCATCCTCATAGGAATGACCCAGATGTAAATAAGAAAGGAAATCAGGTAAGCTTAACAGAGATTAGTGTGACTACCTACAGAATGTTTCCAGAAATGCTGAGTGAGGCCTACATGCTTTGTTTAGCAACACAACACAAACAACTGTGTTACTGACGATACAATCATGGTAGGGCTCCAGAGAACGATTTTGTCTGTCAAGCTCTCTCTATCATTCCCAAACAGTATTTCTTCCATGGCACACTGAGTTAGTGAAATTACTCACAGCAGCTGGATTCATCTTCATTAAAGTGACAGTCGGGCACTCCATCACACAGCAGGAGGGATGGGATGCACTGGTGGGTGGAGCACTGGAACTCCATTTTATTGCAGAGCTGAGGAAGAGGGCTGAGAGAGCAATCTATTTCATCAGACCCGTCGATGCAATCTTTCTGTCCATTACATTTCCCTGAAAAAGGGACACACTGGAGTGTATAGGCACAAGAAAATTGATCAGCTTCACACGGTGGTGGCTGGGTTGGTACAGGACCTAAAATAGAGAGCAAGTTAAGTCATTTTTGGCATCAGGAGAGTTCTCTTTCTGACCAGTGTTGAAACATTGTAGGATATATTTATCCTTGGATCAATATGAAACATTTGGGTAATTTAAGTAAACCAATTTCCAATTAGGAATAATCTGAACTCTACAAAATACACAAACATGATTAGAGAACATACCTTATCTGAACCTCAGAAACACATTCTTAAAAGTGGTATTGCTGTCATGACATATGACACTTTCAAATTAAAGAAAAAATTTTTATTCATGTGTCTAAAATTTGACCTCAAAATCATTTTCCTTGAGAATAAAGATACTTTTACAGAGTAAATTTGGTACTTTGGACAGCTGCACTAACAATTTCAGAATTTAGAGGAATTGTTCTTCTGTCAGAACACAGTTTATTAACTGTTTCTCAGCAGCCTCCACTTAAGGAGTTTGGCTCCTATGACCCTTGTGGAAGTTGAGTCACAGAAGCAGAGGTCTGCGTGGGTTTTGTTGTACTGCGCTCTGGCCTTGGGTCTTGATTCCAGCTCAAGGCCATGACATCATGTGCTGCACATCTAAAGTGCAGATGAAATTGTAATTTAAGGCAGCATACTACAGTAGCAGGAATCTTGAAGATAATGTGTCTCAAATTCAACCAACTCTTTCTATAGATGAGGATACTGAGCTCCATAAATTTTGAGTATCCAAAGATACAATGCCAGTTTAATAAACTTTTATCACATGAAACTATTCTGTAGCAAAAGTTTTAGCCAATTCTAAGTCAAAACTTAAAGTATGAGCATAGAGTCATACTCTGTACTAATGCATGACAATATTAGTGGAACCATTCTTATTCTCCAAATTGCCTCTATGACAATTGTTGATGGGCTTCAGCATATTAACGGAAAAAAAAAAAATTGATAGTACAGGGGACCAGTTCAAGAGTTTGAGTTCTTTACATTTTTAAACTACTTTTATTTATAGATTATATGAGTGATTTATTTCATACATTAAGATAGTATTATGAATTCATTTAAAAAAATGGAATTTGAAAGTTCTTCCTCTATACTTACTCAGGAGTGGTTATATATCCAGAACATATTTAAGACTCAAACTCTATGAGCAAAGCCATGTATCTGAGATCTACAGGGCGACTTAGGGGGTGTTTGTTCATGGAAACCAGGATATTTAACTAAGGGAGGGCTGAACGCTTTGACACATTAGTACCATGTTCTTATCTAACTGTCTAAGATTACAGCAGCATATATAATTGCAGTGTACCAATATCAACATTCTAAGTTCTAACTTAGAAAGTAAATTGGACTTAAATTATATATATATATATATATATATATATATATATAGTCTTTTGATATTTAACTGTGGTCAAATATTTCTCTTTATTTTTTCATTACCTTAATCTCACATTTAAGGAGGACAGACATCATGAATTTTCTTTTTTTTTCTAAAATATTTTATGCACTAAACATTTATCTTTCTGAGTTCCCCAAAGGTTGAAAAAGTTGAATAAACTTTTTGCATGTGACAAAAATCTAGAACTAACTTTAGTAATACACTTATTACTTAGCTAAGCTTAGAATCTTTGCTGAAAAAACATGAGGGAAGTAACTCTCTCTATTCCAAGACAAGCACAAATTCCCTGTGCTTTTCACCCTATTCTGAATGTGTTGTGTGTTTATGTGTTCCTTTATATTTTTCCTTATATTAGATATATAAAAACAAAATTTCCCTTTTATTTGGAGGTAGCACTTGCATTAAATTCCAGAGTTATTTATATCAAAAGGTAGTCACAACTCACCCTTTTTTACAAGGAAGCTGGTAAGCTTGTATTTCCTATAAAGGACTTTGTGCTGTACTGCCTAGATTCTTCTATCAAGATTAAGGTATCCATTCCCCCAGCTGCTGGGACATTACCAGATGACAGCTCACAGCTGAGTTCAGCTCCAGGAATTTCCCTCTAAAGTTACACCCCTCTCAGGAACTGCTCCATTCATTGACTGGTGAAGTGGGGGTAAGTTGGCCCAATCCACAGGTCTCAATTTGAGACATCTATGAAGGACCTGTGTGGCTCCAGCATTCCCGATGGCAACTGCTGAGGCCCCCTATTGCACTTACATCACAGCTCGACCCTTTCTCTGCCCAGTCCTGCTTCCTTCACTTCACAGAGATTGTTTCTGGGAGAATTTCCAATAAACTTACACAATATCTGCCTCAGAATCTAATTCACTGGGAACCCAACCTAAGATACTATTCAACCATCAAAAGGCATCTTGTTTGAAATAAACACCACCACCCCGAATCTCTTTGCAAATTTTCCATTGAAATATTTCTGAGGCAAGAGGAATATGAATTTGTATACCTAAGAGAGTCTAAGTAGGCTCTTAGTGAGAAACCCTTCTCCATAAGCTCAATTTCTTCTAAGGCTTAGCTAATGAAAGATCTGTATGTACATGCTTTTTAATATACAAGGCTTCCTCCAGTACTCATTTCAAGTAAAATGAGTACGCCTGGAAGATGTGCTATGTTTATCTTTTGAATTGAGAGCATTCTGCTGCATATTCTCTTTGAGAAGTTAAGAAATTTGCCTAAAATTTGCCTAAAATAATTTGCATTATTCTTGGGTCATCAACCATGGAGTTACCTAATTATTATAGGTAATGTCTTTTCCTATAATTTTGTAAACAATGGACAATATCAAGTGTTCTCTTTTGTAAATGTTAGCACCACTTTAAATGCATACTACTAAGTGAAAAAAATCAATCTGAAAAGGCTGCATACTGTCAGGTTCTAACTATATGATATTCTGGAAAACGGAGATGTGGATTCAGTAAAAAGTTGCCAGGGGCTGAGGTGAAGGATGAAATGAGTAGGTAGAACACAGGGGATTTTTCTCACTGGACACCAAATCTATTGGCACCTTGATCTTGGACTTCCTAGCCTCCAAAACTATGAGGAATAAATGTTTGTTTTTTGTAAAGCAACCAGTCTATGATATTTTGTTTAGCAGTCTGAACAGGCTAAGACATGCCCTTGCACACTATCAGTCAAAACTCACAGAACTTACTGCACCACGAGTGAACCTGAACGCCAAATATGGACCTTGGATGATAGTGATGGATCAATGTTGGTTAGTCTATTTTAACAAATGTGCCACTCTAATGGGAAATATTGATCACGGGGGAGGCTGTGGGTATAGAAGGAGATGAGTAGAGAGGAACTCTCTGTAATTTCCACTTAATTTTGCTGTAAACCTAAATCTTCTCAAAAGAATTAAGTACATATGTGATATTCTTTTTATACATATACAGTAAAACCTTGGATTGCTAGTTACTTGGTTTGCAAGTGTTCCACAAGATGAGCAAACATTTCTAATACATTTTAACTTGGTAAACGAGTGATGTCTTTCAATATGAGTAGTTTTTTTCCAGAACTAATTATGCTCGCAAACTGAGATATTACCGTATATGTAAATCTAAAAACCAACAGCCTTCCCAACCTATATTTTAGCTTATAACTCATGTTTGATGCTTTTCTTTTGAAATTTCTATGATCTAGTTTCTCCAAATTCCTTTTAAAATCCAACATTTAAAATACATAAGACTTTACTAAAATGTAGAGTACATTGGTCAAGCACATCCATCCATTTCTTACCATGCCCAGTGAGCTGCTTAGTCAGGTTGTTTGAAACCAATGGGATTGAGGTGCAAGGCTAGTAACTCCACAAAGGAAATGGTGCCCAATCAGTCCTAACCTTAGTTAGCATCCTCAAAAATGCATGTTCTTGTTCATTGCATGGGAGAGTTACTCTGTGGGAGAGCTACTCTGTGGGAGAGCATAGCATGACCAGCACAAAGCTAAAATTTACATCAGGGAAGCAAACTGAACTCGCATATTCAGTGCTGACAGGGTCATTTCCATATACCCCAAAGAGTACTGTTAGAATAGACAGGGTGGAAGAAAGTGTGTCAGAGAGAGAGGGATGCTAGGAACGGTTGGTGACTGTGACAGAAGGAGGGAGAAAAGGAGACAAGAAAGACACTCCAAGGAAAGGCAGATTCTTTTAACAATATGATTCGTTATCTAACACAAAGATGTTTCTTATTGTTGTTAAGTCAACAGTTCTTAGGTTATATCTGATTAGGGGTATTGTGTAGACCTGATGCTGGGGGCAAGAAGAAGAAAGAGACTGCTATGAAAACTTAGTATGTTTACACACGTGGCACACACATACACACACACTTAATACATTACATCATATTAGCTTTAGGGGAATGTTTCTCTACTGGATCACAAGTCTCAAGTGTGTTGGGCTCCACAATAAATTGTATCTCATGTTGTGGTTTGCAATTGATTTACTCTATGAATATTGGAGCTATTTCAGGCTGTACCAACAGTAAAGTGATGCTGCTTCACTGTATCCCACCAAAAGTGCTTCTCCAGTGCAGAATAACGATGGGGATTTACAGCTATTATCTGAAAACCGTAACAGCTTTGCTCTTTTGTCTATACTGCACAAGTCATGTGACAAGCAGATGGACATTAGCTCTCTTGTGTTTCAACAGAAAATAGGTTAAGGAGTGCTGCTTCAGAGTATAGGAGGTTTGTATTGCAAGTTTGTTTTGAGAAAAGTGAGTCTGAAGCCAATAGGAAACCCGCAAATCAAAGCTACACTAGTACCATTGGGAAACTGCAGTTGTGTCATGGCAACAGCACCTTTACCAGGTCTTTACCCAGTTTTTTGATCAGAGCTGTGATTTCACATTGTGTTTGGACATTCCAAGTCAGAGTTAGAAATGTTTTAACCTTTCTTTGAGAATACAGTGATATCTTTTTTTGTAATTAAAATTTATTTGGTTAACAATGTTGATTAAAGTTCCATAGGTTCCAAGAGTACAATTCTACAACACATCATTTATGTATCACATGTGTGTTCACCACCCAGTCAGTACAGTGACATCTTAATGCCCAACAGAATTAATGGTATGGGATATGTGTTCAATAAATACTTCTTAAGTTGATGAATAATAAATCAATGGTTAAAATAACAATTTTACTTTCCATGATAATTAATATAGAGGTAGATACCAAAATAAATAAAGAATGCATTGAGAGGCCTGCTGAGTGGCTCAGTTGGTTAAGAGTTGACTTATAGCGCATGCTCTGAGCAACAGGGCCTCCGGTTTTATTCCCTCATGGGCCAGTGATGCTGTGCCCGAGCTGAGCTGTCTCTGAGCTGCCACCAGGTGGCAAGAAGGCTCAGCTGGTGTAACAACAAGATTGCCTGTTCAATGGTGGGCTATGCCCACCCACAACTAAAGATTGAACTCAGCACCTTGAACTGAGCTGCCGCCTGGATGGCTCAGAGGATAGAGCGCACGCTTTTAACAATAAGGCTGCTGGTTCGACTCCGGCATGGGATGGTGGCTACGCCCACCCGCAACTAAGATTGAACACAGCACATTAAGCTTAGAAGCCATGAGCTGCCATCGGGAAGCCAGATGGTGACTGGCACCCTCCACAATGAAGACTGAAGAACAACTTGGCTGGTCCCCTCTCCCAATTCCCTAGTAAAATCTTTAAAAAAAAAAAAAAGAATGCATTGACTAATTGACTGTTTCCATTGATTAAGTAAACCACAAAAGTAGTAAGGTAGGTCAGAAAAATAGAATCTGGAAAGCTTTTTAAAAAATAACTTCCTAATGTATTTGAATATAAATATATAATTTAGAAACTACAGTTATCATTCATTCATATGGATGCTATATGTTTTTACCAATTGTTTTAGAAGCTTTATGGGATTTCACATAAAACACTTACGCCAACTAGACTATATATAAAGGTGTAAGAATAAATCTGCCCTTTTGGTTTTATAATAAATCTTAGGAGAGGGAAAAGAAGACTATTTCAGGAAAGAAGCCACAAGGGATAAAGGGGTTTAGGAACTGTCATTGTTAACTAACTTTCAAATTCCCAGTAACCAAGAAATTCCTCTGATTACCACATTCAAATTCATTTTGTGTTATGCAGCCAGCTACAACTACTGACATGATGGTTACTTCTTTGTTCTCCTGCAGGATGTTGAGTTTCATTGTTCACTTAGTTTGGGCAGCAGTTGACATATTTTTCTTATAGAAATAAAAATTATTTCTCACTGACAATTTACAGTGAAAAACAATGAAACATTTTCATGAATTTCATATAAATCCAATAACAACCTAAATTGCCCAAGGATAATCTGATGGATTTTTATCTTTATGATTAATATGTTTAGTGAAAGCAAAATTAATTGCCTGTTTTGAGAGGAAAAAAAATATGTGCAAGGATCTTCCGTTTTAAAGAGCAGGAATTAAGCTCGTTCTAAATATTGCCATCTTGAATAACATAAAAGCTAAAATTCTCATTGTTAAAATACAATACATCAAATTCTAATTTGAGGTTATTTTGAATTATAATTTTATGTTTATCTTAAGTCCCTTTATAAAGTACAAAAATACCCATTTCTATTTTAATTAAAACAAAAGTCATCTCTAATGTGGAGTCATAAGAGAATCATTTTGATTTTCTTATTTAATTTCAATATGTAATAGTTTAAATGTATCTGGAAAGAAGGGAAGTGACCTCTGTTTGGAGTACAGACAGACACATGCATATAGAGAAGTGTGAGGAACATGAGGGGTAAATGGTAAGTTAGGAGGGCTTGCTGCGTTTGTTAGAAGGCTATGCAAAAAAGAGAAAAGTCTGACAGAGGGGACAAAAGCAAAGGAAGTCTAGAAGTTACCAGAAGTTGGATCCAATACAGACGGTGTTAAGCATTTTAGAACAAATACCAAATAGAAAGTGATAATTATATTCAAACTGAATAGCTTTAGGAAGTCAAGACTAAAACGCTACAATAAATAGAGTAGGAGAGAGCTGACAGTTTCAAAGTTTATGTATAGGCATTGATATATGTGCATTTCTGCAAATGTGTGTATGCACATCTACACACACACACACACACACACACACACCTTATTCGAAACCATGAAGTTATTCTCTAGTGATAAAAAGGCTGAAGGAGGATGTTGGGCAACATGAGGGGGAGAAAACATGAGATTGTGGTGAAGGGGTGATTACCCTATTGTCAGAGTTCTTTCGCTCTCCCCACACCTACAGAGGCTGAAGACTTGAAAGAAAATCAAGGATATATTTACAGTACCAGGGAAATAAGAGCTGAAGAAACAGAATGTAGTAAGAGGCCCCCACAGAGTTATCACTTTTACTCAACATCAATATTTGCCATGATTATAGAGAATTTCTTCCTAACTAAAAATAGCAATATCACTGCAAGTGAGTGAAATTGCATAAATGAAGAATTTTCAGCCTTTATACAACCCAAAATAATCTGAAACTTATGTCAATGTAGAAACTTATATAAAAATATGAAATGTTAGGTTGCTGCAGGTCATTTCTTTCTTGTCATGAGCCCTGAAATCCAGAGAGACCCTAGTGGATTACAAATTCATTCCGATTTTATCGTTTCCAGATGGTGCTATAGTTCTTAGGCTGACATCTTTGTGCTGGTGTGGCCTCTGTTGTATGCAGTGTTGGACCACGTTATGCATTTGGCCTAATTTAATGCTCTTGTTCCCTGATAGCTCTATTACATATCAACTGTAACTTTATTTAATGGTTAAAGAATTCCCTATATGCTGAACTCTTGATTTCTAACCTTAGGGACAATATTATTAAATATATTTCCCCTTTATTCATGTTTCACATTGCTGCCAGTATTCATTCCTCATAGGAAGAATCCAAAAATCATTCTCCAATGACTTACAGGTTTGAGTCCAATGACCTTATAGAATGAAGTGCCATTTGTCCTACTGGGATTCAATGACCTGACACCTGATTCAGCCTCACCTGTGTTATCCCCATAATATCTAAAACTGCAGAAGAAATCATGAAGATTCCAGATACGGCAGTATGATACCCTTTGCTGGCTGGGATGGGGCCAGGAAAGAGAAGGTCATTGTCAGTCCTGTGAGTGGGAAGGCTGTTCCTTACAGAAATTATGAGTGAGTGTTTGGGCACTAATTACTTCTTAAGTCTTTGTCTTTGTGTAGAAGGCATGAGAATGGAGAGGGGAAAGCTACCTTTCCATGACACACTATAAATACAGAGGGTGCCAAATAAACGTCTACACATTTTAAGAAAGAAAAAAAGCTGTATTAAAATTACACTGATGGTAACCACTTGGAGAACCTCTTGTAATTGCAGAAGTCAAACCTGACTTGTAGTCATCATTCATTATCGGTATATATTGAGTATTACGATTTTAATACACTTTTTTCATTTCTTAAAATGTGTATACATTTTTTTTTTATACTCTGTACATACAATTGAGTGAATTCTAAAGAATTTTAGGCAATCTTTCTGTGAGGGAATGTTGTTCAATTTCCTGTGTACTTGGGGAAGATCCATTTTGCATGCCTCAGGAAGGTCAAAGAGAAGACAAGCAAATTACTGAGGTGGGCAATAGAGATGACCATCAGGAGACAACTTCAATTTTATGGTGGTCTTTCAGAGACCTCCCCGCTGTAATGTCTTGACTGTCTCTGTGACCCAACCAAACAGAGAAAGTGGCTATGGTATCATAACTTCCAGTTAACAGGGCATTGGCAGTAAGGACAAAGATACATATAGCTCTGTTTAATTATATCAATATTGCGTTTGAGAACTATGGATAAGTAACTTTACCTTTAGGAATGCTGTATATGAATGTATTATTGTTTTCAAAAGCATCTTGCTTTTAAGACTAATTTATGCCTTTCTAATAAAATAATTAAGGTGATTATTTTGTAGATATGTATGATATGGAGGAGGAGTGGGGTGGCTAATTGGGGGAGGGGAGTTGTCACTTTGAGGGGTAAAAAGTGTAACTATTGCACTGTGTTGTAAATCTGAAAGTAATTTTTTAAAAAAAATGTTTATTTCACAATAAAAGAATTAAAAAATAAAAAAAGTGATTATTTTAAAGTGTGTTGGGTTACCTAGCCCCATATGGAATCCAACAGGAGGCATACCTAACTAACCTTACATTAATTACCTTACAATCAGAAAGAGCAGAAGGTTCAAAAACCAAAGATACCTGGATTGAGGTCTTATTTGATCAATTATCTACTCCATTAAGCAGAAGCCATGGGCCTGCCGTTCTTTGGACCTCTTTTTATCTGGTTATTTCTCTAGCCTCATGTTTTCTATTTTGAACATGAAGATGATCTCATACATGTACACTCATTTACTTTTTTGGTAAGCCAAGAAAGTTTTGTTGTTGTTTTCTATTTTCTTATTTCCAACTATTTCAACAAAGAGCAACATGTCTTTTCTGGGTAAAGTGTTCTCACATGTCAAAAGGATGCTATCAGAAAAACTGGTCATTCTGTTGAAGTCACTTGTTTTTTAACTTAAAAAAAAACTTTTCTTGAAACAGATTTTTTAGTATGGCAATGTCAATTTCTTATTCTATTTCTTAGGCAACAAACAAACTTGTTTACCTAAAGTCTGGATGTTTTGCATTTCATTACACATGTGTTTCAGGGAATCAGAAAACCCACAATAAAAGTAGAGTCTAATAGCCCAAGAGAACAAAACAGGGCCAGGTTGAGCTTGCCTAGGAAAAGCACCCAGAGTCTCTCAGACACACTTGGACTGGAAAATATTTGGCGTTGGTCAAGTATTTCTGAGTGAAGAGTCAGTAATGGCTATGATAATTTCCAAAAATGACTAGGAATTTAGGAATTGATTATTGTTTCCATATGGCAAAGACATTACTAAATCACCATGCCATGTTTTATTTTATGTACACATATTACATATGTATTAAAGGATATATTATATGTATGCATACATAAATACATATGTTGATGTGGTAAACATCATTGCTTCCATAAAAGCATCCACCTTTAACACAGTGATTTGTGGTTTGTCTTCAGGTGTGGTTCAGTAAAAGGCTAATGCATTTGGCTCATCATGGCATATGGCTCACATTGGGACTGACTTTTTTCATGGTTGTCATTTGGATTTCTTCTCTCAATTCAACAAAATTCCTTCCAGCATGATGATCAGCAGGAAAGCAGGAATGGACCACCTCATAGTATAACGGGCAAGCTACTCCAAATGTAGTCATGAGGGAATCTAGGGTTTAATCCCATATGCCTGCTTAGCACTAGCTTTTAATGCCATTTTCTGGTTCTTGTAGGGTTTTTTTTTCCCCCTCTTTTAAATCTAATATCCCTTCCAGGAGTTAAGAGGAATTATCCCACCCTTTGACAAGCTGTGAGGACTTCATGACCCACGACAACAGATTTAAAATTTAATAATATTCTATAGGCCAATAAGTGAATCAGGATTGACCGATAATCACTGTCTTTCAGGTTTTGCATTCTTTTTTTTTGTACATTCATCACTATTTATTTTAAAATTAGGTTCATGAATCAGTGATAGAATCAAAATGATAAAAAGGACCCATGCATTGAAACCATATTTTAAGTAATGTATCTGCAATTGCCATAACATCACTTGTAATATAAAATGAATATCTACTCTATATCATATACTAACTTGAAATTTCTATTTTTCTCAACCAAAAAGTTAAAGATCTCACCAAAATTTAAAAAACAAACAGGATAATGACAATGGGGGTTTTTAATGTAGAAGAACTAAAAGTGACATCAAACAAGCTACACGTATCACAAAATACCTTGTAATATTTTATAGCAGAGGTGCAAATTAAGGCTAAGAGAATCTAGACCAGAGTTTGGCTTTCTGTGGGGACAATTAAGAATAAATTCATGGCGCCAGCCGAGTGGTGCATTAGTTAAGCTTGGGACACCAGCGGCCCCAGTTAGGATCCCACATATGAGGGCCAGTGACACTGCCCTTTACAGCTAAGATGGTGAACAACAGCTCCACCTGGAGCTGGGCTGTGAGCCCTGGCGATGGTGTAGGCTGCAGCCCCTGCTGCAGTGGGCTGCCACAGGCTACAGTGAGTGGCCGGCAGCCAGTGTGAGCTGCCTATAGCCGCTGTGAGCGACCATCCAGAGGCTGGCGACAGATCTGTCCTCATCTGGGCAGAGCACAATGATGATACCAACATGGGCCAGTGAAGCAATGTCCTCCACAACTAGACTGAAGAACAAAAGGACAGCAACTTGTCTGTTCCCCTTGCTGGTTCTCCAACGCTGTTACCCTTCCCCGATTCCCCAATAAAATCTTAGGGAAAAAATAAAAAGAATAAATTCATGAAGCAGGTGGCTTTTGTCTGCCCTTAAAAGTAGAAAAGAATTTATACAAAAGGAGGTAAAGGGCAGGGTGGTCCCAGCCAGAGAAGCAGTAAGACTAAAGTCAAAGAGATGAGAGAACATGGGACATGACTGGAGAAGGGCAAGAGGTCCATTTTAAGAGATCGTTTTGCAGACAGAGACAGATAGATATGAAAGGAGTTGTACTAAAGGATAAGAAATATATTTAGTTGGAAAATGGGAGCCTGTAAGCATTTTTCTTCTTTTTTATAGCTTGTATGGGTTTGTGTTTTTTGATTCGTTTCTCTTTTATTTCCTCTCACATCATTAGAATATAGATAAAGAATTTATTTTGCTGGTCAACTTTATAATTTGGTCCATATGTTGCAGAATATTCAGGCTTGATTATGATTTAAAAAATGAAAAAGAGCGGAATTGGCCTCACCCAAAGATGGATGGTGTGGAAATTATGTATGAAAGTATAACTAAGGAGATTTTAAAGTATGGCCATCTGACTTGGGCTTGGTCTACGACTCTTTTCATTTTGAGGGAGTGACACAGGGACAAACAGAGATTATTCATAGTGATAGCAGGGAAGCAGATAGCCCAGCTTTGAAAGCAATTATTCAAAGGCGGTGGCATTAGCTGGTTTTACCCTGTGATTTAGTCAATTTTACTTATTTCCCACTCATTTTTCTCTTTTACATTCTCTATTAAACATTTGGTATTTGGAACTCTCTAGAATCCTTTCAATAAATTTATTTTCTACTTAAGTTAGCCCAAGCTAGATTTTGTTGCTTACAATAGAAAATTAGTTTTTGTGGTGAATAAGAAAGTCTATTTTTCTGGAACTTACACTATAAGGGGCTAGATGGTTAATTTGGTATTTATATAGGACACACATCAATAAGTTAATCAGTTGCCCAGCTATCACAGAAATTCTGATGAGTAAGATGAAGGCCTTGAAATAGAGTTTGAGCAGTAAAATGGATTCAGGGGTGGGGAGAAGAAGGCAAAATCTTTTTAGAATTTGCAGCCTGAGGTATATTTAGAGTAAGTAAATGGAAGAGTAAAACAACTGGTTTCAACATGGGTATTTAAAAAAGAAAGGCATGGAAAATTTAATGACATCTCCTTGTGTTTATGCATAACCAAGAGGTTTTTCACGATTCTTTATCAACTGAGACAAAAGGCACAGATACTCTTATTATGGAATAAGATTCACTTGCAATATGCTTGATTCATAATGCTAGGCAAATGTGCTCATGCTCTGTCCTGAACCGCAGCCTCAGTGTTCATTCCACTGTCCAACTGGGAGGGAGGGAGCACCGTCCCTCCCGAGGCTTGCTCCTCTGACCCTCTGTGCTGCATCCTGTTGTACTGACTGTGCGTCTCTTCCCAACTTCACCTCTAATGATGTCACCCGGGCAACCTGAAATCAACCAGGCCAGCAGCATTTACACCAAGGAAATAGGCAAATGCTACAAATCAGGGCTTTCCACCCACACCCCTTTTCCTGAGAGGTTTACCAGCACACCACTATATATTTCTCATAAAAAGTCATCATTGGGTCAAAAAATTACTTCCTAATACATGATGCTGCCTCCAAATCAAATGAAATTGTCTTAGAATCAAAGATCTTAGAGTGAGATAGTCTCAAATACACTTTGTACTACTTTAAACTTCCAGGCATGTGTCATTATCCCAATATTTCCTTAGACTGTAAACTAGAGAGCAGGAGATACTATTATATTTGCACCTTCCCTTCCAATCCAAACCCAGGACAGCACACAGTAGAGTCTCATCAAACACTGACTGAACTTGTTACTCAAGTTCATAAACACACCAACGAGTGAGTAGTACTCTACATCTAATTGCAATGATATTTCTGCCTTCACTTGTCCACCCTAACCCCTAGATCCCTTTTAACTCCCTTCTCATTCCCTCAGGACTCTCTTTCTGCTTTCTATGTCATTCCCTGTGCCTCCCTCCTGCTTTCCTGATCCTCTTCTACACATCCAGTCCCATATGATCATGAAACAGCAGACTTGGAAGGGACTTAAACGATAATCCGTTTCATTTCCCAATGACGAAACCTGTTGGACAGTTCACTAATCTCTCTCTCTCTCTCTCTCTCTCTCTCTCTCTCTCTCTCTCTCTCTCCCCCTTCCATCCCCCCTCTTCCCCTCCCTCCTTCTCTTTCTTTCTCTTGGTTTTCCCCCAAACAAGGGTTTGAGAACAAGACTGGAAGGAGAATTCACTAGTGGTACTAAAAGGAGATATTATATAAATTCAGTTGGTTCTACTTATTCATCTATTCATTTAACACATTTATTTCTCTATTTGTAGGGCACATTTATTGAGTATCTACTATATAACAGGGACTCTTCTAAGCCTATAGAACACATCATTGAAGATGCTATAAAAGATTAAGATGATGAAAACAGACAAACATCTTCACCTTTAAATAATTTGCTTTCAAGAGAATACATCTGACCTAGAAATGTTCCACAGTAATACTTACTGTTCACATTCAGAGATATGAAACAAGAATGAGAATCTCCCCTGAAAGAGGTGAGAGCCACTGTCATTTGGCAGCAGTCATATCAATAACGAGAACTTGTGGCTGCCTATTTTCCTTGAATTCCTTATGAATTTCATTCTTTATTTTGTTTGGCAACTTGCTAGTTGCTGTAATTTTATATTTACCAAATCAAAATAAATAAAGGTGCCCTGGGATAGTATTTCCTTTCTTTGGAAGCTGCAGTCACTTCCTGAAGATCTATTTTCTTTTGATGCAACAAACATATTTGGAAAAATCATGCATCAAGTTATGTACCCAAAGCTGGAGTTTTCTCAGATTTTAAACACACAGCAGCACATGTTGTTATTTACTCTATATTTATGTAATGAAGCATCAGACTTAGCATTTTTCAATTAGAAATGTTATTCATTGGAAGATAATTTATCTTAAGTTACTTAAGAATTACTGTTAGGTTTTTCTAAATGATTCTTCAATTGCCTGAAACAGTAAATGCAACTCTTTGGGGCAAGACAAATTTTCTAAATCTTGACAACAATTATTTCATGGTTGAGAAAAATCAGGCCAAATGGGAGCAAGGGGTTTAACGAGTATTTGAACCCAGTTCTGGATTATAATGTAGACCTCAGTGTGCCACTGGTATTAGTTTCTTTGGGCTGCTATAACAAAGAACCCCAACCTGGGTGGCTTAAAACAACATAAGTTAGTTAATAAAAACAGAAGCGGCCCCATGATCCAGCTATAGCCCTGCTCTCACAGAGTTCTGCAGGATAGTAGTCTGAATTCCAGGTGCCGACAGCACCGTGCTCTCTCTGAAGACTCTAACGGAGAACCCACTCCATTCCTTTCTCTTAGCTTCCGGTTTGGCTGGCAATCCTTGTCAGTCCTTAACTCATAAAGGCATTATTTCAATCTCTGCCTCCTTCATCACATGGTATTCTTCGTGTGTGCCTGTTTGTTTGTTTTTGTCCCTTCTCTTTTTCTTATAAGGACATTGGTCATATTGTAGTAAGGCCAATCCTACTCAAATATGATCTCATCTGAATTGACTTCCTAATTATATCTGCAAAGACCTTACTTCCAAATAAGGTCACATGCTGAGGTTCCAGGAAGAACATGGACATTAGAGAGGTATTATTCACCTCAGCACATCAATAAACTCCTATGCTGAGATCATCTGCTTCCTACCTATTATTACCCCTCCAGTTGTGTCTACTGGTGTTTGTTGTCTTATTAGACTCCTGGCAAAACTATGTGGATATGTGCCGTATCTTCAAGCATCTTACAATTTCTTCCCCGCTGTCATTTCAACTACTTTACAGTTTCTTATATAGTTGTAAAAGCAGCAATGTCCTACCAGCCCTGTAAAGTGTTTCTTCATCATGGAGAAAACCATGATCTTCTTTGTTTCAGATTACAGGAGAAAAAAAGCGAACACCCCTGGAAACTCACATGGCTCAAGAAAACAGGCTCTATGAAAATAAATACATTTCTCTGCTGACTCCGAATTGCTGGAGAGTTTAACTGCGTCGAGGATGTCTCCATTTAGAAAATATTGCCCTGGGAAACCAAAGTAATTAAAGGGAGAATGTAGGAGTCATAACACAGAGAGTAAAGATTGGTTGGGGTGGTGGAGGAGCTTCTGTTACAGGACAATCTTCTAAATGGAAAGAAAGCTCCAGGTAAACTTGTGCTGACAAATGCTATAGTTCTGTATTCCTTCATATTACGGGAGAGTGCACTTTTTTTCTTGGAGAGAGGAAGGTAGTTATAACAACAAAAAACTTAATATGAAGTTGAAATGAAGTTGTTAGCTGTTTCTAATCTTAGGATGTTAATCTGGGCCTGAGAAAAAAGATGGTATGCTAAATGTAAAACTCTGGATGGCCTATAAGACCTGGAGAATTTTATCTGAGTTGATTTATTGCCTTTGTTCATTTGAATCTAGACTAAAGGAAGATGGAAAAAGCAAGTCGTTTTGATGGTATCAACAGTTTCACATTCTCTGAGGGCTGAGTGTAGAAGAAGACATAAATGAATGCTGAAAAAAAATCTATTTAACCTTCTTCCTCTTGCTTTGTTCAAACAAATGTTCATTGTAGCAGTTCCTGTACTATAAGAATTTTCGCATTTTTTTACAACCATATTTCACTGGATAACGGTCCCACTCTGGGCATTTTCATCCAATAAAAATAGAACATTTGGAGAGGAATGTATCAAAATTTGATAAATCATATGTGAAAATAATGCTTCTTTTATCCAGCATTACTAGGAAATGAAGTTTTCCTGGCTAAGTGCTAACACTCAAAAGATCACTTTTACCAAAGGTTTCTGAAGCATAAATGTAATTTTTTTTTTCCTTCTTGAAATCCTTTAAAAATTCTGTATAGGAGAGTGAGATCAGAAAGATGGCAGAATAGGAGGTTCCTAGCTCACATTCCCCACCCGCTCTATACAAACAGTGATCTGGCAGCCATCCAGGGACAAACATGCCTTTGAGGGAACTTTTGGATCCAGCTAGGTGAAGCTCCAAGGCCAGGAGAACCACTTTCAGAAGGCAGGCCCACTCTGGTGGCAGGCTCACTGATTATGGTCCTGGCTACAGACCAAAAGCAGCCCATTCCCCCAGTGGCCTCAGCATAGCCCTGCTTAGCTGAAGTTTTTCACCATCTCTATGGGCCTGGAGAACTGGGAGGAGCCATGCCTGTCTTTGCCCTCAGTGACAGGCCCGCTGACCTTGGACTCGACTGTGGACTCTAATGCAGTCCTGTGAGTTGGCTCTAGCCCTGTGCGAGAGTCAGTCCTGCCCACTCAGGGATCCAGCAACACCCATCTGTGCCCCTGCAAGCAAGACTGTCACATCAGACATTACTCCTGGCTGTGGACTCTGTCCTGTGACTCAGCTCCAACCCCGCTCTGCCATGGTCCAGGGGCAATCCTGCTCACGCAGAAACCGGCAGGGGACATGCTTCTCTGGGTGCTCTCGAGCAGCCCAGCTGACCCTTGTCTGTCTGTGGTCCCTGAGGCAGCCCTGTGACCTGCCTTGAATCCTGCTCTACCATGGTCAGGAGGCAGATCTGCCCATCCAAGGACCTTGTGAGAGTCACACCCACCAGCACGCCTAGTAGCTGACATGTTGATCTTGGACATGACTGGAAATCTAGAAGCAGCTCCATGATCCAGCTACAGCACTGTTCTAAGAGAGTCACGGAGGCAGGCCTGCATGCTCTGGGGACACACCCAGTGATACACAGGGAGCCACACATGTCTACATGCCTGGTAACAGGTCTGCCATCTGCAGGCTCGATTACACGCCCAGAAGCGACCCCATGACCTGGTTCCAGCCCTGCTATACTGTGATCCTGGAGGCAGGATCATCTACCTGGTGATCCAGCAGGAAAATACCCGCCCACATCCTTGGTAACAGGCCTGCCAATCATGGACCCAGCAACCATGTGACCCAACTCAAGCCCCACTCAACTGTACTCCAAACTTCATAGCTCTTGTGTCTTGGGGAGGAAATAGACAAGCTCCTTTGGCTCTTGAGGAACTCAAAACTAGTGGGAAATTATATCTCTATATGTATATAGTATATATGTGTGTGTGTGTATGCATATATAAATCATATGTGCGTGTGTGTGTGCATGTGTGCATATGTGTGACAAGAGCTAAGAGTGCGCAGTGGAAGAAAAGACACTGAAGACATAGGACGGAGAAGACATTGATGGAACAGTGACTGGGAGAAGTTGAGAATGGAAATGACCAAGAACAGACATGTACTCTTGGAAAAATGGAGGGTGTTTTTCTGAGGCAAATGGTGACAAAAAAGAGATTGCTTGCAGTCACAGTTACATTTGGAGGTGGAAAAGAGAAAATTAATGGAGTTTATTACAAAAGGGCGTGGTTTTCCTTTCAAAGAATAGAAGAACATTGAGCAACTAAAGAAAGTTCAAGGGAGAGGCTGGAGGATTTGAGGGTTGTAGAAAAACAGTGCCAGGGATGGGAAACATGTGTCTGGGACTCTTGAAGGCCCAGCTAAGGTGATAAACCTTAATTCTAGTTGTCCCAATGAGCACAACCAACAGCAATCTGGAAAATATAAATGGTTATTTTTATAGTAACTCAGTTTTAAAGACTGATAAAACGATTACGACCAAACATAAGCTAGATACTTGTATCTATTCTATAGGTGTGGTATGGTCAATAAATGTGTTCATATATGTGAAATACCTAGCAGAGTGCCTGATTCATAATTAGAACCCAACTATATGTTAAACATGGAAAAAAAGAAAAGGACATTCAAAGTGCTGGTTGAGAATGGAATTAAGGTGTTAGATCATTAAATCTGGAATTATTAGGAAGAATATAAAAAGGCTGGTTTATGGGGAAAGAAGCAGGAAGCATTGTAAATTTAGGATTATGTGTTTTCTTATTAATTATGTTAGAAAACAGCTTTAGGACAAGTAATCAAGATGTAGATGACATAATGATTAGATGAAATTTTCAACCCTAAATATTCGGAGGGCATGATAAGGTCAATAACAGAACATAACTTGGGAGTTGGCTAATGAGGAAAAATATTTATGAAGGCGACTGGGGTTGAGGAGGTCAGTGGTTTACACATGCTGAATCAGCTGGAAGCTGAGATTGCACAGGGTTTAGGATCCAGAGGAAAACCATAAGATGAGTAAGAGCCCAGATGTGGGGCCTTAAGAAAAGAAGAAACTTTTGAATAAGGCTTTAAGAATAAAATTTTGGAAGAGGCATGGAGTAGCTTGAAAGACAATGACCCCACTATCTAGCATTGAAATTCTGAAGACTTTATAAGAGAACAAATAGCTACTTAAGTGAAAACATCTTCAGCAACAGAAATTCAGATTTTAGTGAAGGGGATGATTTCTTAGAAAAGGACTTTTCTTTTTTTCTGATGCAATAGAATAAAAATTCTAGATTGTAGAATGGAAACAGAAAGGAAATGGCCCAGAGAAGGGGAAATGCTAATACGGATGAAAAAGTCCAGAAAATGTTAGGTGACCAGGGGGATGTTTACCTTGAGCAATTGTTGGAATCTTTGGAAATAAAAAGTAGATGATAAAGCTATATTAATGAAACTAAATTCTCACCATGCTTCTTACAGAACTTTAGTCAAAGTTATTTTGTTGCCTAGATGACATAAAATTTTCATGGTAAAGTGAAAAATATATACATATACAACTTTTTCTACAACCTATACTACTTTTCTTCAATATATAAGTAGTATTGAACCTGGAAAGGAATGTAGTTCCTCAAAATTCCCACATCTTCTACATTTCCATATTAAAAACAATACTTGTACATCCCATTTTCTGAAGAAATCACTTACCTCCAAAAATGCACTCTGGGGTAAAGGAGATATCATCAAGGGCAATAAAGATGTCTTCATTTCCACTCAAATCAGCTTCAAATGCCACCTTAAATGCGCTGTTACTGGAGAGAAGTACATGTCCATACATCCAGCTGGCTCTTGTATCGCCAACCGCCGACCACACCATGATGTTTAGTCCAGATTCCTCAATGGTATACACCTAATATAATAATAGGGAACAAAACAGACAAAAAAAACAACTCTTTATGATTGGGAAGTTAGACATATACTTGGGCACTTTCTCCCCAAAGCAGTAGAATCTTCTCAATGTGAATAAAAACCACTGTTGAATTATTTTGGCTTGTTTCCATGGTGTTTAAAAAAGAAGGAGGCCTGCAGGGTACTCTAAATTGACTTGATGATTTTAGGTTTTTGACATGTGGGGACTAATCTTATTTCCACATCAATATACCCTGTCAGCTGCTGCAAATTAAAATATGATTAGCCCTTCCCTTTCAGGGGCCATGGAATAAACCCATTATCTCAAAGCCATGGCTTGGTGGCTCAGAGGACAAACTTAGAGCCAGATTGCCTGCATCTGAACTCTGATTCTGCATTCAGGTTGTTAATGAAAGAATGGAGTCTGGCAATGTAATATTTTCTATACATACAAACTGTGGTTGTAGAGTGAATGTATGGATGTTATTATATTTTCTTCGATGAATTAGACCTTTGGTTTTGTCATATCAATTTCTGTATATCAAACTGGACATCATAAAAACTGTAAGTGTTTTAGGTATCTGAAAAGCTGGAGGTGGTATACAACTTGAATTTCTCACTACTAGAGAACTTCATCCATGTTCCATTAAGGTCGTGTCACTGGAGAAAAGAAAATCTTCATACTAATGAATAGGAGAGTATATAAGTCATTTATTTCAGAAACCAAAGTAATGTGCAGAAAATATGTCACATTTTGATAGAAAACCTTCTTGAATTAACTAACGTCAACATTCACGACATTTTAAAACGCAAGGACTAACAGATTCAACAAAGAAATGAAATGGACACATTTTACATTTTGAAACAAAACAAAAACTGCTATTTCATAACACTCTTTAAAAAAATCTGTATTTAAACAACAAGAGAAAAGGTAAAGTTGAAAAGATATTTTTCCTGTATTTTCTTTTGGCATTGAACTTTTACAGTTATCATTTCCATATATATATCTTGTGATGTACTTCAGCAATAACTTATATAACTCTTGCTTTTACATAAGAAAAATAAGACCCAGAGAAGAGAAAACACATGGATAGTAATTTTCTTCTATCGCAATAGTCGTTTTGTCCAATGACATCCCCCTTTATTAAAAAATCTTACTTTCTCACTTTTTTGTGTCCAAATTTATCTACAGATAATTTATCCTATGAATATTTATTCAAAGCATATACTATCAGGAGAGACTAATATTACTTGTTCTATTACATGTGATATATTGACATTCCAGAAACACTACCAAGAACCACCAAATAATTCAGACTCAGAAATTAAACATGTTGCTGATGTGCACCACTACAAAAAGTCGGAGGTCAGGTCAGAAATCCAACTATTAATGGCAGTTAAACAAAACACCAAAAAATAGATCAAGATGATAGACTGAAGAAAAATAGAAAAACTTGCCAAAGTTTTTAAACCTGAAAAGTGAGACTTTAACACCAGCATATTGGAGAAGCAGACATCTCCTAAGCAAAAACCACTTTTTATATTGATTTTTCAATAAATAAAATATGATGACACTCAACATGAAAGGGATTTGGGTTAGCTGACTGTTTCCAGTCTCACACATAAGCAAACACTCATCTCAAAGACTTCAGCTCCAGGGTTTGGTGGTTACTGAGTTCTCAATTGAACAAATTTCCCCCATTTAAAAAAAAAAATTAAAAATAAATAGGTATGAAGCTTCCAGTTTAACTTGATAACAAAACAACTCTTCAAAATTAAACTAAATGGAGGTCTTCTTATTGCATAAATTCTGGGTTACATCACAAATATTTAAAAGGGAATAACTTTATTTTGTAACCAATTTTCCAGGAAAATCAGTTCAGAGAACCAATTATGTGAAACTATTGGGTTGTGGGAAAAGTCATGACACATTTTTGCAAAGAAAACCAGAAAAAATACATCCTGACTCTTCCAACAACCCAATATATTGCAACACTTTCTCTATTTTTCAAAAAACCATAGCATATATGTATTTTATTTATTAATCTCTCCATATAATTGTCCTTATACTTCACTTTCTTCTCTGCTTTCAGTCTTTTTTCTCTTCAATCAATCCTACTGCTCTTGCCAAATACTCTTTCCTTCCATTCTCTTTACTGGACTTCTCAAAACATCATCATGATGTCCCCTGACTGCACCCTCCCCTCAAAAAAACCTCCCTATCCATTTCATTATGAGCATTAACTCTCCAATAGATGTCAACCTATATTATACCATTAATTCACCCTCAAACAGTCCAAATTAATTCTGATCAACTTCACTAAGTCACTACTTAATTCCAATGAAACTCCTTGACAAGTTCATGGGTTGTTTCAATAGTAACATGTATTTATAATACCTTCAATGTATTAAAATTGAACAATTGCATGTACGTCAAATGTTTCTGCAGACACAATGGCCAATAGAAATATTAGGAAGATCATTTAAGGACTCCATATAATGCTGGGTTTTATTTATGGCCAGTGAAAAATCTACTAAGAATAAAATTATAGTATGTGTTTCTTGCCTTTCAATAGAAATAAAATTCATTGTCTCTTGAGTGTGTGTGTGTTTGTGAGATAACTCTCAGAAAAAGATTTATTTTAATAACCTTTTAAACATCTATTACTTTGAAAAAGCAAAATGGCTAATATCCTTGAAAAATAATAAATTGTAGTTTCATTTGTTTCTAATTTTATATTTCATTGCACACACTTTACTGAAAAGCCAATTCATGTTGCATAATAACATTATTTGAAATAGTTTTCTAAAAATCTACTGTTGGATGAATTATTTGTCTACTTCTGTTTTGAAATTTTTAATTTCATTGAGGACATACCCATTAGTATAATAATAGTCAATGTTATGTGTTATAAAATATTCATTTTATCATGATTTTTATCATAAAACAATATAGATTCAAAAATATATAAATAAAGATATTATAGTGAAGTTATATTTTAATTAAGGTTATATTATATTCAAAGATAATAGTATAATCAAAATAACTGCTTATAATATAGGACAGGAAAACCTTGAGGAGAATTTGCTAAATCAAAAAATAGAGTAAAATAATATGTCAACTAAATACAAATATTATAATATTACCTAATTAAATTTATGTTAGTTTTCGAGGAAGCAATTCCTCAGCACTCAATTAGAATGATCACAGCTTTGGAGGAAAACGTTCAACAGATGTGAAGGGGTTAATAAAAAATATGAGTGTTAATGGTCACATTCAAGAAAAGCTTGGACATTACAGAACAGTTGCTTCAACAATACCCATATATGTGCTGTCCAGGTAAAGAATTGAAAGAACTTGGTTAGTAACTTTTCCTGAAGTTTCTTTCCTGCAGCTAGTCAGGATCTCCCGGTGCCTGCAACACTGAAAGCAGGTCCCTGGTGCTGACTTAGACTCCCTGAGGGACATTTCTGGATATCAGAAAAACTTCATCCATTTCATTATGTATTTAGCTCACCAAAATTCGTGTATGAAATGCATCAGCGAGAAGAGACCTTGGCTTTACTTGGCTAAGTGCTCTCAGTTACTCTCAGTTGTTCTCTAGGTGTCTGTTTTTTAATCACCACTGATAGAGAAAAATCAATGAGCTCAGCTATGCTTAATCCTTAGCAGTGCACCATTTCTCATGGTTTCACTTGAAAATACTCACATTTTATATAAGAAAAAAGAAAAAGTCCAAAGTAATGAAACGGGAAATTTTCTCATGAAGAAGAGGTCATTGGCTTTACACTTGATTAATAAAGGATAAACGTCACAGCCATGTTGCCCATATTAATGACAATGTAGCACATTCACTTATATTATGTTATGGGAACCCTAGTAGGTGTGTGAGTATATGGTAAGATTATCAACTTCCCCCTACAGAGCTGGAATTAGAAATATTTCCAGCAGAGAGAGAGTAAACAATTTTATCATAGAGCACAGACTTCCAGCCTCTATTATAGCATATAAAGAGGGCTTGGAAATCATCATGCTGGTCCTCACGACAAGAAAAAAGCTGAACAAACTGAAAATCAACAATTCTTCTTAGATCTGTCAAACAATTGAGGTCACAGAGCAATCATGACTACCATCCCCAAACTGGGAGAGAGAGGTGGACACTGAGAATCACAATTTACCAGAATAGAAGCCCAGGGACAGAAACTCCTGTGAAAACCAGTAGTAGGGTAGGAAAACCTGAACTATAATTAATGAATTGCTGGAGGCTCACTGTGGACAAATTTGAAAGTAAAACATTCTTAGGGTAGTGGAGAGACTCACACTTTTGTGAGTTTGACCTCCAGGAGTCCCACCAAGTTCTCATGTTGAAAAATCAGTGAAAAGTTCCCTGGAATTTTTGGCAGGAGGAAAGGAAAAGTAGTCATTTTGAAATATATGCAAAACATTTTGTTCTTATCAACCTGCCCTCAAGGCAAACTATTTAAAGAGAGCCTAATTTACTGAAGTTTACCAGAACCTAACAAATTGGAGGAAGGAAAATACACAACTCTAGCCCCTGGTAATTTTCCTTATGGGGGAAGGGAAGTAAGCAAATAAGAATGACATCAGTCTTCTCTTCAGAAACCTTGCAAACAAGAAGACAGTGACGTTAAATATTTAAAGTACTGAAGGAAAAAACCTCCAACTTGGAATTCTGTATCTGGAAAACATTCATCAAAGTAAAGGAGAAATAAAGGTTTTCTCAGTCAAATAAAAAGTTTAGAAAATTTTTTGCTGGTAAATCTGCCTTGTAAGTAAAGTTAAAAGAAGTTCTTCAGAGGGAAGGTAAATAATAATGATTAGAAAAATCAGATCTACATAAAGAAAAAAGGAGGGTTAAAGAAGGAATAAATGGGCCGGCCGAGTGGTGTGGTGGTTGAGCGCTGGCTTTGGAAGCCAGCGGCCCCGGTTCGGGTCCCACATATGAGGGCCAGTGATACTGCCCTCAAAAAAAAAAAAAAAAAAAAGAAGGACTAAATGAAGATAAATGAAATCTTTTATTTGTCTTATTACTAATTGATTTAATATATAATGGTTTATTCAAAATAATAGCAAGAATGTATTAGTTGATTTTAGTTTTTGGGTAATTGAAATGAATGGCAGCATGTTATAAGAGATGGGAGGGAGGAATTGAGGATACTGTGTAATAAAGTACTTGAGCTACCCTTGATGTGGTATAGTTTTATTTGAAAGAGGGTCTGGATTATTTATAAACACATATTGCAAATTCATGAGCTGGCAATAAAATAAGATTAAAAAGAAGTGTTAATGATATGCTAGGAGAGGGAAAAAAAGAAATCATATAAAATGCCTCAATTAAAACAGAACAGAGAAGGCCAAAAAGAGTGGGGATTAAAAAAAGAGAAAGGACAAGGTCAATAATTATAAAACAATAACAAATATGCCAGATATTAATCCTATCAATAATCACTTTAAATGTCAGTTTTCTAAATACACCACTTAAAAGACAGAGATTGTTAGAGTGGATTAAAAAATAAGACACAACTATAATATATATTTTCTATAAGAAACCCATTAAATATAAATACATAGATAGATTAAAAGTAAAGGGATGGAGAAAGATAAACCATGTTAATATTAATGAAAGAAAGCTGGAAAAGTTATATTAATTTTGGGCAAAGCAGATTTCAGAGAAAAGAAAATTATCAGGGACAAAGGATATTACATAATGAGAAAGTGATCAATTCTCTAAGATGACATAACGATTCTGAATGGTTATGCAACTAACATCAAATGAGGCAAAAACTGGTAGAATATAAAGAAAAATAGATGAATCCACTTCTACAATTGGAAACTTCAGCATCCCTCTATTGATAATTGACAGAACAGGAGGAAACAAATCAGTAAGGGTATAGTTGAACTTAATAGCATCAATCAACGGGATCTAATGTACATTTATAGAATACTTCATTCAGCAACAGCAGAATAAATATTGTTTTCAAACTCACAGAAACACTCACTTAAGATGGGTGACACTCTGGACCATAAATATACTATAGCAAATTTAAAAGAATAGAAATCATACCATATATGCTCTCAGGTCACAACGCAATTTAACTAGAAATCAATAACAGAAAGATAGTTGGAAAATCCCCAAATATGTGGAGATTATACAACATATTTCTCAGTAAAACATGCGTGAAGGAAGTCACAGGAAAAACTGAAACTCTTTAAAATCAAATGAAAATGAGAATACAGCTAATCAAAATTTGTGGGATGTAGTGAAGCAGTGCTTACAGGAGAATATTATAGAATTAAACATATATAGCAAAAAGTAAGAAACTCTAAAATCAATAATCTAAGTGGTTCTTTGAAAAGAGCAATAAAACTTCCAGCCAGATTACCTAAGGGAACAAAGAAAGAAGATATAAATATAATATCAGTAATGAAAGAGAAACTATCAGTACTGATCTCCTGAATGGATAATAAGAATGATTATTAACAATTTTAGGCCCACAAATTTAATAAACTAGATGAAACTGACCAATTCCCTGAAAGTCACATTTACCAAAACTCAGACAAAGAGAAATAGATAATGTGAATAATCTTGGCTATATTTATTAATGAAATGAATAAATTATTAATAACATTCCAACACAGAAAGCACTAGAACCAAATGGGTTCACTGATGAATTCTAACAAACACTTAAGGAAGAAATTATACTAATTCTCTACAATTATATCCATAAAATAGAAGCAGGGGAAACCTTTTCAAATTCATTTTGTGAGGCCAGCGCATCAAAATGAGGCAAAGATATTACTAGAAAGGAAAACTACAGACCAATTTCTCCCATGAACATACATGCAAAAATCCTTAACAAAATATTAGCAAACTGAATCCAACAATGTATCAAAAGAATTATATATAACCACCAGGCGAGATTTACTTCAGCTGGGTATGCTAGATTGGTAAACATTGAAAAATCGACTAATGTAGTTTATCATATCAGCATGATATAGAAGAAAAATCATATAATTATATAGATAGATGCAGAAAAAGCATATGACAAAATCCAAAACCCATTCAGGATAACAACTCTTCAGAACTAGGAACAGGAAGGGAGCTTTCTCAACGTGATAAAGAACATCTACAGAGATTTTAGAAAAATGGCTCAATAGACAGACGCTGTGCTAACTGCCTCCCAGGATCGCACCAAAATTACAAACAAATTATACAGCATTCAACCCTGGAGGTCCCCGGAACACTGGAGGAACAGAACCACTAAATGAAGAACTTAAAGAGGAGGCCACGTTGGGTCTGGTAGGACGGGCGGAGACGAGAGAGGGTGAGCCCCGTGAAGGAAGCCCCAGCTGTGGGAAGCTGTCTGGTTGGGGGAGAGACCTTCCGGCTGCACACCGAGCTCACCAGCCCAGAGTTCCTTTGCCGGGAAGAGGAGTTCTAAGATAGCCGGCAGTAAATTAGTGAGGACTCTCTTGGCTCAGCTCGGTGAGGCTAAGAGCGGCTGGAGAATCAGTGGGGCTGGCCCCCGGGCTTGCTTGCCGGTGAGCACTTACTTGGTTCCTGGTGGAAGGAGTGGCTGTGTGAGCCGGACCCGGAAGCCTGCGGGGACGGACTGAACTGAGCACCTTTGGTACAAAGGCTGGAGGTGTTTGGACTGTTGCTCCCGTGGTGTGGAGTCTGCAAGCGAGTGGGGTAGGGAGGACGCCACTTTGTCGATCTTGGGCCCTCCCATGGAGAATCAGGTCCGAGACCTCATTGTTCTGGTGGAATTGGCACAGAAGTGCGTGTGTGTGTGCCTGCGCGCATGTGGCCTTGGATCCCCACCCTCCGCCTGGCTTATACTGCGTTGCCAGGGAAACGCTGAGTGGATGCCCTCCGGCTCCAACAGGCTACTCACTGAGACACAGGAGTGTGCAAGCCGCCTCCGGTCCTCGCTCTCCGCACTGCTCTTGCAGAGTTGCCAGGCTGGTGATTGGTAGTTGGGCTGCTCGGCCTGATCTGCGAGCGGCTGATTGGGATAGGCTGAGACTGGGAGTTTTCCTGGGAGTGTTGGGCCATGAGCTGTGTGCCTGCGTGATCCAGCCAGGACTCTCCTGGTGATCTATCTAATACATCAAAGCAATCCCAGAGCGACAGCCAGAATGGGGAAACAAAGAAACATGTCACAAGTAAAAGATCAGAAGAATCCTCTAGAAATGGAACTAAATGAAACAGAGGGATCCAACCTTTCAGAGACACAGTTTAGAACACTGATGATAAGAATGTTTAAGGAAATTAGCGAGGACATAAAGAAGGATAGGGAAACCATAAAAAACAACCTGTTAGAACTAAAGAATACAATAACTGAAATGAAGGACACATTGGAAGGATGAAGCAGAGGAGCGGATCAGCGATTTGGAAGATAAAATAGCAGAAATCACCCAGTTGGCACAGCAAAAAGACCAAAGAATAAAAAACAATGAAAATAGTTTAAGAGCCCTATGGGACAAGGTGAAACACAACCACCTTTGACTCATAGGGATACCAGAATGAGAAGAGAAGAAGCAAGGGGTCGAGAATGTATTTGAAAAAATAATGACTGAAAACTTCCCTACCCTGGTGAAGGAAATCAACATACATGCCCAGGAAGTGCAGAGGGTTCCAAACAAGCTGAACCCAAACAGGTCCACACCAAGACACATCACAGTTAAAATGGCAAAGGTTAAAGACAGAGACAGAATCCTAGAGGCTGCAAGAGAAAGACAGCAGGTTACATACAAAGGAACTCCTGTTAGACTAACAGCTGACTTGTCTACAGAAACTCTGCAGGCCAGAAGGGAGTGGCAGGAGATATGCAAAGTGACACAAAATAACGGCCTACAACCAAGATTGCTCTACCCAGCACGGCTATCACTTAAAATTGAAGGAGAAATAAAGAGCTTCTCAGAAAAGAAGAAGCTTAAGGAATTCATTACCACCAAGCCAGCATTGCAAGAAATGTTAAAAGGGATTTTTTAAACAAAAGAAAGGGGTAAACAAGCTAACCCAGGGAGACCAGGAATACAAATAACAAAATGCAATACATATGCACCTATCAATAATCATTTTAAATGTGAATGGGCTAAATGCTGAATAAAAAGACAGAGAGTGGCTAAATGGATAAGAAAATAGGACACAAGTATATGCTGTTTACAGATGGAATAAGATATTTCATGCAAATGGAAATGCAAAAAAAAAAAAAGCTGGAGTACCAATACTTATTTTGGACAAAAGAGACTTTAAACTGACTACAATAAAAGTCAAAGAAGGGCACTAGAACGCTAATAAACATCTATGCACCCAACATAGGAACACCTAATTACATATAACAGATTTTGACCGACATAAAGACAGAGATCAACAGTAACACTATCATAGTAGGGGACTTCAACACCATTGTCACCAATGGACAGACCCGTTAGACAGAAAATCAACACAGAAAGAGCGGCCTTAAATGATACTTTAGACTAGCTGGACTTCGTTGATATTTTTAGAGCATTTCACCCTGAAACAACAGAATATACATTCTTCTCAAGTACACATGGGACATTTTCCAAGATAGACCATGTTATGCCACAAAACAAGTCTCAGTAAATGTAAGACGATTGAAGTCATATCAAGCAGATATAAAGGAAAAACTGATGGTTGCTGGCTGGGAGGGAGTGGGGAAGAGGGAGAGGGGGAACGGTTTGGACAGTGTAGATGGGACTACAATGTTGCTGCAGGGATATGGGGGCAGGTCTGGGAATGTAATTGATAATATTGTGAAGAGACTATTATGTTGTGTGAAATAAGTCAGTCAGAGAAGGACAGATACCATGTGATCTCACTTGTGTGTGGAGTCTGAAGAGCTGAGTGAATGATCAAAGTAAACAGACTCGTAGATGTAGAGGGAAAACTAAGCATTGCTAGTTGGGAGGGGGTGGGGAGGGGAGGAAGGGAAAGGGATTAGACAGCATAGATAGGCAACTACAATACTGCCACAGGGATATGAAACAAAGTTCAGGGAATATAATAATGTTGTAAAAATTTTGTGGCGTGTCAGATAGTCACATGTCTTGTTAGGGAGACCACTTCATGGATGGAGTAGAGGCTTGATCACTGCACTGTACATCTGACGCCGATGTTGTAAAGTATGGTATGCCAACTGTAACTGAATATGTGGATGGTCACGGGATGTGGAGTATACTGTGCAGGGGAGTCGGGGGAGTTGTGATAGATATGTATGATATGGGGTGGGGAGTGGGGTGGCGAACTTTGGGGGGTAAAGAATAAAACTATTGCATTGTGTTGTACACCTGAAACTAATAAATAAAAAATGAAAAAAAAAAAAGAAAAGAACATCTACAAGGAACCTACTTAACCACATTTTTATGGTGAGAAATTAGATACTTTCCTGCTAAGATCAGGAGCAAGCAAGGATATCTTCTCTCACTGCTTCTATTCAACATTGCACTGGAAATCCTAGCTAATGCAATGAAAGAGAAAAAGAAATAAAAGCTATATTGACTGTGAAAAAATAAAAATGCACTTTATTTGCAAGTGACATGGTTATCTATATAGAAATTCCAAACAATCGCCCAAAAAACCACCTGAAACTAATAAGCAATTTATAACAAGTCGGTAGGACACAAGGTTAATATACAAAAGTCAATTGTTTTCTTATATTCCAACAATGAGCAATTGGATTTGAAATAAAAAACACAATACAATTTGTATTAGCACTAAAAATTATATATATAATTGTAAAAATGTATAAATGTAACAAAAAATACATGATCTACATGAATAATACTACAAAACTGATGAAAAATATCAAAGATCAAAATAAATGGATGGTGTTCCAGGAGGAAGACTCAATTTGGTCAAGATGTAAGTTTCTAACATGATGTATAAATTTAACTCAATCGCAGTCAAAATATCAGCAAAGTATTTTGAGGCTATTGAGAAACTCATTCTAAAGTTTATAAGGAAAGGCAAGTGGCCCAGAACACCCAACATAATGTTGAAGTAACAGAAGCAAGTCAGAGAATTGACACTACCTGACAACAAGACACTATGTAAAGCTACACTAATCAGGACAGTGTGGTGTTGATGAAAGAGTAGACAAATTAATAGATGGAACTGTCAATTATTTTTGGACAGACATATATAGTCAACTGATCTCTGACAAAGGAACAAAGGCAATTCAATGAGAAAGTTTAGTGTTTTTAACAAATGGCACTAGAACAACTAGACAACCACTGCAAAAAGATGTTCATGGACACAGAGCTTCCATGTTTCACCAAAATTAACTCAAAATGGTTCATAGACCTAAATGTCAGTGACAGAATTATAAAAATTCTGGAATATAACATAGGAGAAAATCTAGGTGATCTTGGACAATGGCCTTTTGGATACAAAACCCAAATCATGAGCTATGAATGAAAAAATTGGCAAGTTGGACTTTATTGAAATTAAAGAATACTGCTCTATGAAAGACACTGATATGAGAATGAAAAGACAATTCAGAGACTGGAGAAAATATTTTAAAACATATATCTGGTAAAAGACTGGTATCCATAAATAAAAGACCTTTTAGAACTCAAAACTAAGGACACAACCCCATGAAAAAAATGCACAAAAAGATCTGAACAGATACCTTATCAAAGAAACAATACAGATGGCAAATAAGCATTAGATAAAATGCTCAACATGACACGTCATGAGGGAAATGCAAATTTAAACACCTATTAGAAAGGCTACCATTCAAATCACTGAAAACACCAAATGTTTATGAGGAGCCATGAGGACTGTTTATCTATCATTGCTGGTGGGAATGCAAAATGGTGCAGCCACTTTTAGAAAACAAGTTTGCAGCTTCTTACAAAACTAAACATACTCTTAACCATATGATCCAGCAATGGTGCTCCTTGGTATTTACCCAAAGGAACTGAAACTTATTTCCACACAAAAACTTGCACATGAATATTTATAGCAATTTTGCTTATAATATGAAATCTTGGAAACAACCAAGAGATTCTTCAATAGGTGAATGGATAAACACACTTCAGTCCATCCATACACTGGACTCTTATTCAGCCATAAAAGAAAAACGAGCTATGAAGCCACAAAAAGACATGAAGGCAATTAAGTGTATATTCCTAAGTGAAAGGACCCAACCTGAAAAGGCTATAAAACTTCTAAATGATAACACAGGAGAAAATCTAGGGGACCTTGCGTTTTGCGCTTTTTGTTTGTCCTTAATAAGAAATCATTTTATGGGTAATAGTATGGGACATACTGGGAGACTGCCAGGACCTGTAGTAAGGAACTTCCAGGAACAGACAGACAGAAAGGAGTGACCCAGATAGACAGGCAGACAAACAGATAGAGGGACAAGGAAACAAGGCAGATTGGTAAGAGGCCCAGGCTCAGTTTCAGCAGCTGTGTCTGGGCTTCATTCAGATCCAGCTCTATATTGGGGACCCGGGGCATCAGCAGAGCTGGCAGGGCCCCCCAGTTCTTGTAGGGCCCCCTTTTCTCACTTTCTTTTTCACCAGCGGGCTGGGACCTTGTGCTGGGGTTAGATAATGGGTGGTTTGGGAGTGGAGAAGCCGAAGGTCATATAGGCTCCCTGGGTGGGGTGGGGCAGTGCTGCAGTACTGCAGGGAACTGGTCAGGCACCGGGTACCGGGCAGGGCACCCCTCAGCGGGGTCTCTGTGTCCAGGGCAGGCCCCCCATGCTGCCTGCCACACTGACATGGTACAATAGAGAGCTTTAAGTAGTATGATTCTAATTACATGCAGTTCTGGAAAAGATAAAACTATAGATACAATGAAAAAGATGGATGGTGTCAGGGGTGTGGGAAGGTAGGGAGGGACGAATAGGTTTCGTACAGGGGGATTTTAGGGCAGTGACACCATTCTTATGATACTGTGGGTATATGTCATTATACACTTGTGAAAACCCATGGAATGTATAATACAAAGGGTGAACCCAATGCAAACTATGGACTTTAACAGTAAAGCATTAACATCATTTGTAGCAAATGTACCACAATAATGTCAGGTGTTAATAATGTGGAAATTGGGGGCCGGGGATATGAGGGGATCTATGTGAACTGTCTGAGCATTCTGCTCAGTTTTTCTGTAAATCTGAAACTGCTCAAAAAATAAAATCTTGTAATTATAAAACAACCAAAAATATACATAGTACAGAATGATAGAGCTAGTATGGAACTTTGCTTATCTGCTTAGATTCACTCCATGACCTCATTAGCTGGAAAACCGCAAATGTTTCCTCCATCTCAACACCAATTAAAGCAGTTATTCAAATGATCACTTGGTGTCTAAATACATTTACTCTCTCTTTCCTCCCTTTCCTCTTCCCCTGACACTTTCTATTTCTAATTTTGGACATTTAAAAAAGTCAGGTGGCACACCATCTTCCATTTTGCCAATGTCTACAATTTTCTGCAGCTCCCTCTGTAGACACCAAACCCCACCATCTAATCAGAGGCACAGATTAGTAACATACCAAGTATATTAAGCTATCAAAGGAGGCTCTGAAGAACTCAGTAATAGCAATTTTCTAGAACTGGGACCCAAAGCACAGTTAATAAGAATGTCCTTACAATGGTATGAGTTTCTTCCAGTCCCCTCCCGATTGCCCCTTTCCTCTATGGCTCCTTACTGCTCGCTCTCTCCTTCCTGTTGCTCTAGCCACAAGCTCTCTTGCCAACCCTCCGAAACCCCAGGGACTCTTCTAACTTGTAGCTTTGCACTTTTCCTTCTCTCTGTCTGAAAACGTTCTCCTACCTGGAGCCATATTTGCATGGCTCTCTCCCTCACCTCCTTCAAGTATTTGCTCAGTTTACATTCTTACTGCAGCCTACTCTGACAATGGTTTTGAAAACAAGCCCATGCTCAGCTCCACCAATCCCCTTCTCTGCTTCAGACTGTTACACTGTCTTTAAATCGGCTTTCCAATTTGCTCACTTATCACCTTACCTGCTTACTGTCTCTGTCTTCCGTTATAACATAAATTCGAGGAGGGCATGGAGTTGGCCTGTTTTGTTTATTCATGTATCTTAAACTCTTAGATCACTGCCAGGTACATAATAGATGCTCAGTAAACATTTGCTAAAGAATGAAAGATTGGAAAATTAAATATTTAAGAACTTTAGTATTAGAAAGGATCTTTCTAACACTAGAGACCTTCCAGTTAAAAAAAAAACACAAAAAACTTCACGGAGGACTAGAGGGAGTAAGTGACTCACAAGTCAGTGATGATGGAAGTAGAAGTAGGAGCTCATGTTTCTTGCTATGCAATTTCTACCCTAGCCAAAGCATTATTTTATTTGGAAAAGAAATGTATCTACTTACAAAACTCAGGATTATGAAGAAACTGCAGTGACAGTAATGCTCTAATCACTATGTTTGCAAATAATTACATATTCATGCAAACGTAACTACTATTTTCTTTCTAGGTTTAGAGGTCAATGAGTTTGAGGGTCAATAAGCTAAGATATCTTAAAATAAGGAATTCACCCATGGGTAAGTAAGGGAATGGGTGATTATATATAGAGGGTGCCAAAAAAAAAATGCATACACATTTTAAGAAAGGAAAATTGTATTAAAATTGTAATACTCAATATATAATCCTGGCTCTGCCAATACTAACTGGATGTCATAAACTATGTTATGTAATCTCTTTAAACCTCAATTTCTCCTCTATTGAATGGAGGATGCTAATACCTACCTGATAGGTCTGTTATTAGGTTTAAATTAATATACTGCATATAAAGGAAGTACCAGCACTATGTTCATGTCCTTTTTATTACTCACATGCTTATTATTACATCATATAGCATCTATTCTGAAAAAAGAGCTGTTATTAGGATGAGTCATGTTAATGAGAATGCTAACTGAGTAATTTCATCATGCGGGACTGATACTCTTTTGTGGGATTTAAAAAATAATGTCAGAGTGCTATTTCAGGTTTTTCAGGTTTCTTTACAAATGCATTGTTAGAGTCCTTGTAAATATGTCTGACGATTAAGTTTGCAAACCATCCTAGAAAAAGTGCTACAGACCTCATTGTTGAATATCACTATGGTCACCTTTGAAGTACTCCCCTTCAGAAGCTATGCACTGATGCCAGCACCTAGTCCACCCTTCAAAGCAATTTTGGAACTCTTTTTCTGAAATGGCCATCAGAGGTGTCGTCGTATTACACTAGATGTCCTAACTGTCACCAAAATGTCTTCCTTTCAATATTTCCTTTATCTTCAGGTAAAGAAAGAAGTCATTGGGGGCCAGATCAATGAGTAGGGAGGGTGTTCCAATACAGTTATTTGTTACTGGCTAAAAACTTCTTCACAGACAATGTCGTGTGAGCTGGTGCATTGTCGTAATGCAGGAACCATGTATTGTTGGCGAAAAGTTCACGCCATCTAACTTTTTCACGCAGCCTTTTCAGCATTTCCAATAGTAAACTTGGTTAACTGTCCAGTCGTACAAATTCATAATGAATAATGTCTCTGAGATCAAAAATGGTTAGCAACATCATTACAAGTTCACAAACTTAATTATCCTACCTCATAAGGGGAATGAGAATCACAGAGCTTTAGAAATTTTCTAAGTTTCAATCATTAGTAACTTAAAAAGCTGGGTCTAGGACAAAGATTTTTGTATTCCAGTCGATTGCCTTTCCTGAACATCACGAGGTTTGCAATAAACACCACTGGCTGTATCAGAGGAAAAAGAGCCAAGAAAAATTTCAGCTACTATACATGTCGAAGTTGAAATGGCTGATTTGTATTTAGCTCTACAACATTAACCTCACATTCTTTGAAAGAGGCAGACAATTTAGAAGTAATCAGAAATAGAGCACCAACCAAATGTTTCTTAATAGCAGAATGGCCTATGTAGCACTCAACATTAGCCTGATACTGACATGTTTTTTTCTCCCAACTAATATCACTGTACAAATTACCTTCAAAATGCTGACAGAAAAAAAAAGCAATAGTGAGTTGATTTACATTTCTTTCAGTGTGCTCTGCAAACTTGTGACTATTTGAAAAATGATTTCTAGTTCTGATGGCTAACTGAAAACATATGTTTACCTATACTTGTCAAGTATGTTCCTTTGCAAAGATAGGAAAAACACTGAAATAAATCCACAGAAGCACCAAGAAATCAGAAGCATAGCTACCAACATACAAAAATAATAGGTACTTTCTGGAAGTTTTAAATCAAATGGAAATTGTTGGATGAAAATACATAAACAAAACTAAGGCACTTGCATACACCTACAGGTGAAGAAAAGACCAACAACAACAAAAAAAAACCAATGACTGTTCCAGGCAGAATTCTGGAATGCCTCAAAAAGATGGAGAGCATAAAGTAGCTGTGCATGTGTCACCAGCTAGTAATTCATCAAAGATCTCCATAAAATGTCTGGTGACTCCCTTGTGCTACGTGTTGC
This sequence comes from Aselliscus stoliczkanus, assembly GCA_033961575.1. NCBI lineage: Eukaryota > Metazoa > Chordata > Mammalia > Chiroptera > Hipposideridae > Aselliscus > Aselliscus stoliczkanus. The sequence goes on from CM066734.1 coordinate 48,427,049, forward strand.
TGATTCCAGCATTCAGACCTAGAACACACAAGGTGGGTAAATATTGCTAAAGTGGGAGATCTGATACATGAGTTTCCACCAGAGAGTACTGAGACCAGAAGGTGAGCTGGTATTCCTTGTGGCTGCCATGAAGTATTTTGTCATGTATAATGTGCTCCCATGTATAATAATGTACACCCACATTTTGGGCCCAGACTTTCAGGAAAAAAATTTTTGTTTTAATTTTTTAATTCAAATTTCTATTTGTTTACATTTAAGTGCTTGTATTTTATGTTATAAATGAATTTTAGCATTTATTTTTTAATATACTATGTTACAAGTAATTTTATGTAACAAATAATTACAAAACACAAGAACAGATACAAGGTACAAGAAATTTCATGTACCAGTAACAAATTTATGATATTTATGCATCATAGAAGGCCAAGAATTCTTCGTCGCTGTAACTTCATCATAGTTCAACAAAAACCAGTTATCATATTTTAGGGTATTATTCTGCATATGGGTATCATTATTCATTTCTAGAGTTACACTTTTAACTCATAAGTATAAATAAAAGAATTAAAAACATGTATATAGACACAGAAGTAGTACTACCTATGTATAATGTTTATCCTTATTTTTCCCTCACAAATTTGGGCAAAAAAGTGTGCATTATACATGGAAAAATACAGTACTTGTACCTCCCTCAACAAATAAAGAAGCTACCATTACATCACAGATGCAAGCCCACTAGAAAACAAGGTTCCTCATTTCTACCAGACAAACAGAAACCAAAGACTTCATTCAGAACATGTATGCACTGCTAGGGGAATGAATGGCACTTTTTACTTGGTCAGAAGCAATAAAATATATATAGTAATATTATTCAATTCAGACTCATCCACATAAAGCAATAGAAAACAAAACTGATAATAAATAACCAAACGGTTGAGGAAAATTCTAAGAGACATTAAATTGAACAGAATACTAGTAAAATAGCTTGAGGAAGATTGGTAAAAGAATAAATGGGAAAAGAAAGAAAGAAATATAATTCATTCCTATGAGAGAATTGGATGTCCATCATATCTATGAAACAAAACAGGATAACATGAAAAAGAGTTCTGGGAAATTAACAGTATGATTACTAAAATAAAACCCCAGAATAGCAGAAAACTGAATGGTAAAATCAATACAGATTAAATTCCAAAAAGTGAACTGGAAAACTGAACCAAGCCATCAGGCTATATAAAGAGGATGAAGAGATGAATGTTTGAAAGTATATGTTAAGGGATAGCATGGGTAGATCTAGAAGTTTCCACATCTGTCCAATAGATTTTTCTAGAAGGAGATAATTACACATGAAAATTTCCTACAGTAGTAGTGAAAAATGTTGAGGACCCATCAAATTTCTAGGAAAATTTATGAACTCCAGGGATCAAAAAATAAATTCACCCACTTACTGAGAGTAAATTAGGATATGTAAAAATCTTGGAGGAGAAATAATCAGACAGGCATCAGTCGTCTAAAAGGAAGATAGACATGGATATTAGAATACAAGGCAACAATGCCTTCAATAACTTTAAAAAAAATTTGAGCCTTTTGGGCTGTTGGAAAAGTCATGGTGCATTTTTACAACGAAAGACATAGAAAAACTATGTCATGACTTTTTCGACAACCCAATACAACTTCATACCCAAACTCTCTTTCCAGTGCACGGTATGTTTTTCTTCTGTCAATCAGGAACTCATAAAGCTTATCACCTATGTGTGCACTATCTTTGAAATGTGTATGAACCAAACATGGAGTTTATGTGCTGGATGTGCCTGCCCAGAGTTCATATGTTGAGCCCTAAGCTCTATTTAAAATATGACTGTATTTGGAGATAGGACCTCGAAAGAAGTGATTAAATTAAAATGAGGTCATTAAGGTGGACCCTAATCCAATTTTTCTGGTGTCTTCATAAGAAGAAGAAATTTGGGCATAGAAAGAGATACGCCAGATATGAGCACACTCAAGGGAAAAACCACATGAGGACATGGTGAGAATTCAAATTAAACCTGCTGACACCTTGATCTTGGATCAGTAGTAGCCAAAACTATGAGAAAATAAATTTCTGTTGCTTTAGCTACCCAGTCTGTGGTATTTTGTTATAGCAGCCCTAGCAAACTAATATATAAGATATGACAACTAAGTTTGCGAACTTGTTGCAACAATGTTGCTCACCTTTTTTGATATCAGAGGGATTATTTATTATGAATTTGTACCAACTGGACAAACAGTTAATCAAGTTTACTACTTGGAAGTGCTGTAAAGGCTGCATGAAAAAGTTAGACAACCTGAAGTTTTCACCAATTCTTGCATCACAATACACCAGCTCACAGAGCACTGTCTGTGAGGGAGTTTTAGCCAGTAAACAAATAACCATATGGGAACAACCTCCCTACTCATCTGATTCAATGACTTCTTTCTTTACTGAAAGATGAAGGAAATATTGAAAGGAAGACTTTTTGATGACATTTGGCACATCAAGTGTAATACAACAACAGCTCTGATGGCCATTCCAGAAAAAGAGTTCCAAAATTGCTTTGAAGGGTGGACTAGGCACTGGCATCGGTGCATAGCTTCCCAAGGGGTGTACTTCAAAGGTGACTGTAGGGATATTCAGCAATGAGGTATGTAGCACTTTTTCTAGGACGAATTCGTGAACTTAATTGTCGGAACTCGTATGTCCCGATCTAAAAGAATTCAATATAGCAGATTGTATGGGAATTGGTAAAGAGTTGTGAGCAAAGATAACTGTAAAGGTTTGACTTGATAATTACATAGTGGTGAGGCATTTTAAAGAATGTGATTGCCAAGAATCTTATGTTCCAGCCAATTTTAATAAGTCATCGAGCTGTTAGGGAGGATGAGCCAGGTCAATAAAACCTTGCCAAAGGTCTTCATTTATTTAAGGAACGAGTAGGTTAGAAGTGTGCAATTAATTTTCAATGATAGTGGATAAATATTTAAAATTGATTTACTAAAAATTAAGTGTCCACTTCAGAAAAAGACAAAGCAATTAAAATTTATAAATACTGGGAATAAGCAAGAACAAAGGATATCCAATCAACCCAACTAAAGACAGAGGTAAAGGAAAAAAATAATGAAACAAGAAAACATACAAATGGAAAACATACAAATATATAGGCCTTCACTATGATGAAACAGTAACCATGACACTGAATTGATTTTTAATAAATGGATGCTCAGATTATAAGAAAAAATAATGCAGCCATATATTACTTATAACTGACATAATTAAAGCCACACATCATGGAATATTAACAATAAAGGAATGGGTGAGATACTACAGAAAATTATTCTAAAAATGATAAGAGCATCCATGTTATTAACAGACAAAGTAAGATTTCAGGGAAAGTTTTCTCTCTAATATCTCAAAGTAAATTCAGTGAGTTCATCCACATGAAACAGGGAAAGTAGAAAGAGGGATATTTCATATTGATAAACGTTATAATTCCTCAAGCAGATATAACTGTCTTGAATCTTTATGCATTCAACAACATGGCTTTGAACTATAAAGGGATGAGACCTGATAGAAACAAAGAGAAAAATTGAGACTTTTATAATTATACTGGACGAATTTAAAATACCTTCTTCCTAAACTACAAATTAAGTAGGTAACAGTAAGGATGGAGAGGATTATGATTTATCTCTGTCTACCATCTCTCTAGCATCTATCTATTTTTGTATCCAACTGAAAAGCAATCAGTATTTTCTACAGCATACATCTGTAGAAAATTTATTGAATACATATATAAATTTAATGTATGATAATGAAAGTATGTCAGATCAATGAGCAGGACACAGGAATGAATGAATGAATGCTGCCGGAAGAACTGGCTTGCTATTTGGAAAAAAAATCATGAGTTTCTAACTTCCCACTATACATACACAAAATGAATTCTAAGTGAATTAATTAGTTAAATCTAGAAATCAACATTGCATAAAACTAAAATAAATGAGAATATTTTATTATTTTATGGCAGGACATTTCTTCCTAAACAAAGCATTAAGAGCCAGAATGTATAAGGAAAATAGAGTAACAGATTTCACGAAATACAAATGTAAAAGTTGCTTTTATTGAATATGGCAAAAAAAAAAAAATTTGAGAAGTCATATCAGCTTGGGACACAGTCTTCTGAGCAAAGCTGATTTTTGGTTCTTTCTCAAGGTGACTTTGCACCTAGCCCATTTTAAGGCAGGTGTAAGAAATACCTTTTTTTGCCAATTCCCATGCCTGTGTCTTAAAACTGTGACATGATTTTAATTTTAGCAGCATAGCTCTTTAACTTGAGGTCACTTTCTTTCTCTGCTTTTATTCTATTCAAAAGGGAAAGTCTATTTTGAAGGTCAAATTAGATTAGCTCCTTCTCTTGAGTGTCAGCCTTTGCATTTTGTGTGATTTATTCCCTTCCTGTCTAATTTATTATTTAATAGCAACTTATGCAGTATCTTTACCATCCTAAAGTTTATTTTTTCTGTTTTGTACAATGGTATATATGCTGCACATCTCAGCAAAGTTTTTTTGTTTTGTTTTTAACCTGTGCTATGAAAGTCTCTCTTTGCTGTCAAGATCTACTCATCCACCTTTGTTAAGCTATTAACATAAATCTGTGATTCTTACTTTGTGATACACAATGGTTGTGTGTTTAACACACTCTACAAGGTAAAACACATTGTGGGATCCTGCCTGTCATGCAAACTGCCTAGCAAAATGCCTGACACGGCAGACACAGCCTTACTTTTCTATTTAATAGGAACTATCAGATTAAAATATGGGACACTTATATGATATCAGGAAAATCTTGAATCTATTCTTAAAAAGAAAGGAAGATAATTGCTAAAAAACACTTTGTTTCATTTTAACTATTGTTACTTCATATTACTTGAGACACTTCTTGCAAATGATTCCAATGCACCAATGTTTCTGACATGTCATGACCTACAGCCCCAGCTGCTTTCCACATTTCTGCTTATAATACATGAAATGTTCAGTTGAGAGTATAATCTAGATCTCCTGCAAGTCTGTTTAGAGGCAGAAGTTTGCTAAGTATGCTCAATGACTCCTATACGTATCTTTACCATTTATGCCTGGGGATACTGCATATACTATTATTTCCTCTCTTAAACACAATCTACTATTATTCTCAAAAGCTGCCCTCGATCAGCTGTGCACAGCGCTTGTGAAAAGAAAGACCGTGAAGTTCAGCATAAACGGTAATGAGAGACCTGGTAGGTCCAGGACATCAGTTAAAATGTACTTTTGAAAAGGAATACAATTACAGATAGAACACTTTCAACAATTCAACTACTTTCATAGCATAATAAAAAATGCCTTTAAAATTAAGCATGAATAATACAAAGAAGGAATAAAACAAAATAATCTGATGTGTAAATTGCCTTAAGGATATGTCATACAAATTAGTACCTATTTAATTTTTAATACGTATTTTTACAAATGCTAATTAAACATTTTGAATATTTTTACCTTTTGAACCTTAACATTTTTTCTCACGTTTTTCTTTTTATTCAACAGATGCCTGGAAGAATTTATGCTACACAAGTGATAATACAAAATGGGCCAGGTCCTCATCTATGTGGTGACATCTCACGGTGATAACCAGCGCCTATTGAGCGACTTGTTACCGCAGGTCATCACTTTGTAAGTTGCTTATTCCCTGCACCAAACAGTAATATAGTGCCCTGATTAAGTGACTATAATCTAAAATTCATTTCCTCCATTACTAGGAACTGTTTATGGACCACATTTCATTGGTTCATTATTCCATTATCCACCATTATCATAAGACTATAGAAGGGTGGTGAGGGTAGGTACCGACCAGGGTATCGGATGGCCTTTCTAGGATATCTTAAAGTCCCTAGATATTGCTGCTACGCTATGGCCCAAAGGGATCAGGGTCATTGTGAATGTGAGAAACAAGGCTGACTACTGAATGGGAGAAAATATTTGCCAACAATATATCTGATTAGGGGTTAATATCCAATATTTATTAAACACTTATTCAACTCAACACGAAAATAACAAACAACCCAAGTGAAAAATGGGCAGAGGATATGAAGAGGCATTTCTCTAAAGAGGACATACATATGGCCAACAGGCATATGAAAAAATGTTCAACCTCACTAATCATCAGAGAAATGCAAATAAAAACCACAATGAGATACCACCTCACTCCGTCATAATGGCTATCGGCAACAAATCAACAAACAACAAGTGCTGGCGAGGGTGTGGAGAAAAGGGAACCCTGGAGCACTGTTGGTGGGACTGCAGATTGGTACAGCCATTATGGAAATCAGTATGGAGGTATCTCAAAAAACTAGAAATGGAACTACCGTATGACCCAGCAATTCCACTCTTAGGTATCTGCCCAGAAGAATCCAAGATGCTAATTCGAAAAAATATATGCACCCCTATGTTTATTGCAGCGCTATTTACAATAGCCAAGACTTGGAAACAACTGAAATGCCCATCTGTAGATGATTGGATTAAGAAACAATGGAATATTACTCCGCTATAAAGAAGAATGAAATCGTACCATTTGCAACGATTTGGATGGACCTAGAGACTATTATGTTAAGTGAAATAAGTCAGTCAGAGAAAGACAAATACCATATGATCTCACTTATATGTGGAATCTAAAAAACTAATTGAACAAGCAAAGTAAACAGAAACAGTCTCATAAATATAGAAGAAAAACTGATGGGTGCTAGTTGGGAAGGATGTGGAGATGAGGGAGAAGGGGAAGGGATTAGACAGCATAAATAGGTAACTACAATATTGCCACAGGGATATGAAAGACAGTTCAGGGAATATAATTAATAATGTAAATAGTTTGTAGGGTGTCAGAGGGTCACATGTCTTGTTAGGGAGACCAATTCATGGATGGGGTAGAGGCTTGATCACTGCACTGTACACCTGAAGCTGATGTTGTATAATATTGTATGCCAACTGTAATTGAATATATAGTCACAGGATGTGGAATACAGTGTGGGAGTTGAGTCAATGGAATTGTAATAGATGTGTATGATATCGGGGAAGGGGGCGGTTGTGGGAGATGGGGTTGACATTTTGAGGGGTAAAAAGTATAGCTATTGCGCTGTGTTGTACACCTGAAACTAATAAAAAAAAGAAAGAAAGAAAAAAAGAAACAGGGATGACATGGGTGAGACGTTTTTCCTTTTCTGCCAAATTTCATATTCTGAAGTTCAGGGGTCTGGAAGCATCACAGGGGATAAATAGAATTTCCTCCTGCATTAGCTTACACAGGGCAACCCCTGAAAGGTCTGACTCTTCTACCAGGACATCTGAAAGTCAAAAAACAAACTTGAGAGGATTTCCAAAACTGCCCAGAGGAGCCTTCAGTCAGCTTGATAAAGAGGGTGTAGTCTTAGAGGCTCTTATCTTTCAAGTACTCATTCAACAGCTAATCATCAAAAGCAGCAGAACAAAAGGATTAAGTGGAATGTCACTTTGGCAGTTATACAGAAAACAAACACCTATAGCTTTCCCCACAACCCCCCACACACTACACATTCATTTACCATCAGGCTCCCCAGTGCCTAAACAACACTTGCCTTCATGCAATACTCTACTTTGCAGGCTGGAATAAATGAGAATTGTTTGGTTTTTTATCCTAAAATGGAATAGAAAGATCATAATTGAATTCCACTTTGATCTCATCAACTGCACAAGTCTTACTTGACCATTGGAGCTCTATATGATACCCTTCATCAATATACTAATAACATTAAATCATGCTTTATTTAGAAAATAATCTTAATATGCCAGTGGAAATCTAAGTCTTGCTCAAGATATGTAGAAATTGCTTTCCAGTATATCCTTATACTCTACTTTAAACCAAATTTATCTTCTCTGCCCCTGACTCTTGGAAATCATTTTTTAACTTGTCTCCTGTTTCAATTACACTTCTGGCCTCCTCCTACCCACCAGCCCTCTCTCATGCCTTTATAACAGCCAGACAGACCTTTTAAATTTTCCAATGTATTATTTCTTAATTTAATACTCTCTGTTATGGATTAGATGTTTGTGTCTTCCCCCATTCATATGTTGAAGATCTAATACCCAAAGTTTTAGTTTTTGGAGGTGAGGGCTTTGGGAACTGTTGGTTTGTCGGAAAAGTCATGAAGCATTTTTGCAACTGAAAACAGAAAGAATATGTGATGACTTTTCCAACAACCCAATAATTAGGTCAGGAAGATGAAGCCCCCCCCCCCCATGAATAATGGGATTAGTGTCCTTATAAGAAAAGACACAGGCGGCGCAGTTAGTTAAGAGCTTGAGCTCTGAGCAACAGGGTTGCCAGTTCGATTCCCACATGGGCCAGTGAGCTGCGCCTAAGCTGAGTTGCCACTGAGCTGCTAACGGGCAGCTGGATGGCTCAGCTGGTGAGAGCGCATGCTCTTAACAACAAGATTGCTGGTTCAACTCCCACATGGGATGGTGGTCTGCGCCCCCCCTCCCGCTCCACCCCAGTAGATTGAAAGCGGCAGCTGGACTTGAAGCTGATGGGTGTTGGAAAAACACAATGTTCCCCTTCCCCAATTTTCTAATCCTGTTCCCTACCCCAATTCCCCAATAAAATCTTAAAAAACAAAACAAAAAAAAGACACACAAAAAATGATCTCTCTTCCAGATGAGCACACAGTGAGAAGGCAGCCATCTCTCTGCAAACCAGGAAGGGGGGCCATACCAGAAACTGAATGGGCAGATACCTTGATCTTGGACTTGACAGCCTCTAGAACTGTGAGAAATAAATTTCTGTTGTGTAAGCCACCTAGTCCATGGTAATTTATTATAGCAGCCCAAGCTGTGTAAGACACTCTCCAATGACTTCCCATGGTTCTTAGAACAAAATCTAATTGACTTACAGTCCCTACAAGGCCCTATATGAGCTGGCCCCTGCTTACCTGTTTGATCTTCTATCTTTCTCTCTTGCTTATTTTGTTCCAGCTATACTGGCCGTCCAATTCCTTCCATCTTTGAGCTTTCTCACTAGTTTGCTCCCTCTGCCTAAAACATTCTTACTCGAGCTATTCACGAGGCTAGCTTCTTTTTGTTTTTCAAACCTAAATTTAAACATCATCTTTTCAGAGAGGTTTCCTTACCATTCAATGTAAGATAGCTCTCTCAACAGACCATAAATGATTATTTATCACAAAAAACTATTTGACTTGCTGCAGAGTATTGTATCACAGATTGAAGTTTCATATTTGTGGGTTACTTTTGTTTGTTTGTTAGTTTTAGTTTGCTTTCTGTCTTCCCCTACTAGAGTGTAGTTTTTAATAAGTAAATGTGAGAAGGACAAGTTTAAACTGACTGGTGTTGACTCAAACTGTTTTATTGTTTTACAAGTTAATATCTTCAAAAGATTTGTGTTTTCTTTGGGGTGGACACTAATACCAAATGGTACCAAGGTAGAAAATATAAACTGCTCTAACATATTTCAAATAGTAAATTTAAGACAGAGAATTAGTTACAAAGTTTATGGAAGTGATGAGAAACCACCAAGGAATCTGTGAGACAACCTACAGATTAGTATGTACAGGAAGATGTTTCCACTCCTAAAACTACCATGTCAAAGCAAAGTAATCACCAAAACTGAGTTGCTGGAAGAAGATGGAATTTGGCAGGCAGCCTTGGTGGGAGCTAAAACTAAAGATGCAGGGCCTATCTGGAGGAGACAGAGTTACAGATAGATGCAATTAGAAACTCAGCCCAAAAGAGAGAGGGAGAAGGAAGGCTTGCCTCCACTTCTTGCTCTCTGGTCTTCAGTCAATGCCTTCCTTAGGCTGAACTTACCCAGGAAAGCAGAGAGCAAAGGAGCCTGGGAAGTGTAGTTCTCTGGGATATGGAACAGAACACAGAAGGCTGGGAGTACACAACACTTAATACAAGTTCATAAAATTTGTGCTGGCCAGGAGCACACTGCCACAATCTACAATCAGGAATCTCTTTTAGGAATTCCTTGCCATTTTTATTGCCCCATAAATCCTCTACCATGAAATGTCATGTTAGGTATTTTTTTTGCTATGTCCTTTCTAAAGGATTTATGTAATCAACATAAGAAATATTGGGTTGTGAGAAAAGTCATGACATGTTTTTGCCACAAAAAACATAGAAAAAATATGTCATGACTTTTCTGACAACCCAGTAGTATCAGATGAGCACAATTATAATCTACCATGCGTTCCAGAACATTCGCTATTTATTAACGCAAAAAGTCATCTGTTTATGGCACATCCTAGAGTAGTGTCTTTCAATCTTTTCAATTATACAGGCCTCTTAGAAATACACATTTTTCTTATTAGAAAGGTAATACATGTTTAATATAGAAAAAAATGTAAAATAAATAAGAGTAAAATAATGAAAACAATATTTTTATCTCATCATCTAGTGATAATTAACCATTTTTGGGCATATCTGTCCATATCTTTCCTTCCTATATCAGTATACAGATATAGATATTTATATAGGTTAAAATATATAAATATACACATTAATACACTCAAAATGTGATATATATTTTAAATGGCATCTGGAATACATATTTCTTAATAGCTGCTTTAGTTGTTAATGAATTATAAACACTTCTCCTTATCGTTAATTATTCATTCACAGGATTAATTATTCCATAATGTATCATAGTAAGAATGAATGTATTATATTTCACCAATTCTTAATAATTGACATTCAGGTGATTTCAAACATTTACTATTATCAACAATAATGAGATGAAAAACCTTACAAATAAAACATTGTGCATATCTATCTTTATTTCCTTATATTTCCAGATGAGGAATGTTTTAGTCAGTAATCTAAAAATTATAAAACTCTTAATTGCCAAAATGCTCTTCATAATTGCCTATTGATAGCAATGAATAAGAATATCTATTTCTCCACTCCCACATCACCAGTAGATATTATTTTATTCTTTTAAAATCTCTTTTTAATATTAGAAATAAGAAGTGATTCCTCACCACAGTTCCAGATAATGTTAGTTGAATTTTTGGCCTGTTACTTTAGAAAATTGATGCACAAACTTAGGTTTTCAGACCCCTTCTGAAAATTTGATCTGTCAACCAAATTTCCCCATGTCATAACTACAGACACATCAGTTGAAAACCATTGCCTTGCAAATGTAGTAAAATATGGCACTGTTATATACAAATTAGAAATTATAAGAAAGTACAAAGTTGCACGTGAAAGAAGAGCATGTTTCTGGAAAGCCTCCATGTAAAGGGTAGGAAGAATGGGTTTCTACTTCATTAGTTCATTCACAGGCAGATATTATACATTCAGGAATTTTTTCGGTTTGGGAATAACCCAAGATTTTCCAGAGTAAGAGTTGAGAAAGTAAGACTTTTCCAGTTACTGTGATCCATCAACGACATAGGACACTTTATGAAAACAGATTACCTTGGATTTCTGTAAACCCAAAGTTAGGACATTTTCAGTAGCAAGAAACACAAAGAGAATTTTACTGTTTTAGGAAAGTAGGATCCAGGATTGAAACAGAGCAGGCACCATTCTGTTTCTTCCTCTTTCGTTCCTCTGAGTGCCTCGCTGTATTTGCTTTTTTCCAAGAAAATGTGTCTCCCCATGCTGGGAAAGATGGCCCCTGATAGTCTCAAATCCAGCTGCATCTTTATGACTTAGGGTACAGAAAAAAGAAAAATCCTCCCATAATCTGCATCAAATACTGAAGGAAATTATGAGTGGCTCCGCCTGGGTCACCTGTGGAGGTGGTAAAAGAAAGCCATGGTGGCAGCCAAACCTACCAAGACAGTTTGGCATAGGGGAGGGTAATTTCTCTATAAAAAAAACCCTACATCAGTATGACTACCAATTCCTCTCTGCTGTTCGTTCTGGTAGACCTCTCTGAGTACTGCCTGGGATGTAAAAGCATGGCAACACTTAACTGTTGTCCTCTAATCAGAAAAACCAGTAATCCCCAAAAGTAGAGTATCAGAAATCATGACTTGAGGCCAACATTTTCTATCGAAAAGGCTGTTCCCGGAAATGATGCAAAGCAGTGGGCTGTTTAACTTCGGTAACTCAAGTAGCTAGCTCTCTTGGTTAGGACTTAACATTTAAATTTTGGAAACAAAAGCATTCACTCTATAGCACTGATGGATGGCTGAATAGCTGAAGGATATATGGATGCTCTTTTTGAATTGAGGAAGCAATATCTTGTTAGAAAGTGACTAACATCTTATTGCATTCTGTTTTGAAAGGTCTGTTGGCCTTTTCATTTGTATTTGCTTCCATAGGAACAAATAACCAGTGACTCATGTCCTCTTTAAATGCAGCAACCTATGTTTAGAAACTTCAGTAGAAACAATGTATTGTGGAGTCTTTTTAAGATCAGAGGTCATAAATTACCCTGGATACAATTTAGTACAAGCAATAGGGTAATTTATTGAATATTCATTTATATATTGTATGTAAAAACAATGAAAAAAATAAAAAATTTTCACATGATTTGCATTTATTCACATGTATCGAAACTTAAAAATGAATCTGTTGTTTTTACTGGTTTCTCTTTAGGAAAAAAGACATTCACAGAATCAGTAGACATTTTTCACTTTCTTTGCATGTTTATATTTTCACTTGATAAGAGCTTTCTTATCTATCAACGGCTAGAATTGATAGGGCCTTTTTCCCCCCCTCCTTTACCTTGCTTTTCCTTAGATTTCTTTAGGGGAACTAAACAAAACCTGAGAAACAATACTGGGTAAGAGATACTAGATTTTTGAAACCAGATTTTTTGCTAATTGTGTAATCATGGAAAAGTTACTAAGTCACTTTGAGTCTCAGTTTCTTTATGGTAAATTTGGAAAAAATATACTACCTGATCAGGTGAATGCGAGAATTAAAACTCATCATGCATGTAAAGTTTATAATACACAGCCAAAAAGAAAGGAATCACTTAATAATACTTGTTATTATTTACAAAGAACAATGTTTGAGTTAAAGACAAAAATTCCAATTGTAATTTTTTTTTTTTAAAGATTTTATTGGGGAATTGTGGGAGGAGAACAGTGTTGGGGAACTGGGGAAGGGGAACAGACAAGTTGCTATCCTTTTGTTCTTCAGTCTAGTTGTGGAGGACATTGCTTCACTGGCCCATGTTGGTATCATCATTGTGCTCTTCTTGGGTGAGGCAGATTAGTTGCTGACCTCTGGACGGCTGCTAACAGTGGCCATTGGCAGCTCACACAGGCTGCCAACTGCTAATGCTGGCTGCCAGCCACTCACTGTAGCCTATGGCAGCCCACTGCAACAGGGGCTGCAGCTATGCTGTCCTGGAGACTCACAGCAGCCCAGCTCCAGGTGGAGCTGTTGTTCACCATCTCAGCTGTAGAGGGCAGTGTCACTGGCCCTCATATGTGGGATCCGAACCAGGGCCGCTGGCGTCCCAAGCCAGCTCTTAATCAACATGCCACTCGGCCAGCCCCCCAATTGTATTCATTCTAATAACAAGTGATTGTATAATTTCAAGGCATTAACAGTAGGTGTTGTATCCTAATATACAATCTTTTAATTAGAAATCAAGACTTCAAAATTGGTTCACGACAACTGAATTGTTCATTGATCTTTCATACAATGAGAAGATAAATGCAGCAACCTGTTTCTTAACAGACATTTGTGTTTGGTGCAGATTCTTGCTTTAATTCATATTGGAGCAGGCCTGTTGGTGTTAGTGTGAGGTGATACATACTTAAAATCTTAAATTCGCTTTGCCTATACTCTGGAGAAGAAAATTCTCTTTATTGTTCATTATCCCTCTCGACATAACTCTTCACTATCCCTAATCTAAGTTGTTATTAAAAGATACATGTAGACTCTGCCCATACTCTTCAATCTCTCGATAATCTTTTAAATAGCACGCACCATAATTGAGTTCAGGTAGCAGCCATGAATGAATAAATCTTGAATGAGATTAAGATGAAGGACAGCACTGATTGTCAAATTCCCATTGCCCAGAAAGAAATGAGAAATTAATGGAATTTGCATTGATCAGGTGTTATGTTACTACCAAAAAAAAAAAAAGAAGAGGGTTACACACACTATGAATATTTTAGTGAAATACAAATCTCTGCCTTCCTTTTGTACCTTTAATATTCCCATACTCCTGGGATCGATCATGTAGAACCAGAAGCGAACAGTACACATTCCAAGGCTTGCTGGGAAGTGTTGTGAAGTAGTGATTCTTGCAGTGTATCCTTCTTTGGGGCCAGATGAGTTGACATACAGGAAGTATTGACCACTACCTTGAAATAGATGAATATAAATTGTTTCATTAAAATGAAATGCTTTATAGATACAAAATGTAATTAATTAAACCATGTACAAATTTCATTCTTTCTCCAAAAACACAAACATACAATTAAACATAGCTCATTTATTTTTTTGTGAGTTATATGTCAGAAACATTTAATTCTTTGAACAACAAAAAATATATTATGATTATATGATTCACAAAATTCTCCTGGGAATGTGACTCATGCAGAAAGCAATCAAATATTTGTGTTGACTCAGAAGGTGGATTCCTTTTCTCCCAATTTGCTCAAACCTTTCTATCAATTTCCAGTAAGTAAAATATTTTCTATGCTGCATGTAGAACAGGTATTGGAAGCTGATAGATATTGTATTTCATTTTCAGTTGCTCTGATTCACACACTGACCACAATAGCAGTGAATGGCAATAACTGCAAAGTGAAATGTCATTCTCAGAGTCATCACATTATTTTTTCCTGAGTACTAAACAACTTCCATTCTCCTCTTGTATGGCATTAATATGTGAAAAATTGATCCATTTAAACATAACTGGATTTTTTTTTCTGCAGATATGATCAAAATTCATCATAGCTACTATTCCCTTTATGGCTTTTACTGGGGGAGAAATATATATATTTCTTATCTTATATATTTATTTGTAGTTCTACATTGAGGCTATATTTTCTAATTAAAAGCATTATTATTTTTTCCTGTAGCATTTTAATATTGTTACTGAGATACACGAGGTCTGACAATTAAGTTTGTGAACTTGTTGCAATGATGTTGCTAAGCTTTTTTGATATCAGAGCGATTATTCATTATGAATTTGTACCAACTGGACAGTTACCCAAGTTTGCTATTCGGAAGTGCTGAAAAGACTGCATGAAAAAGTTAGACGACCTGAACTTTTTGCCAATAATTCATGGCTCTTGCATCACAACAATGCACCAGCTCACATGGCACTGTCTGAGGGAGTTTTCAGCCAGTAAACAAATAACTTTATTGGAACACCCTCCCTACTCACATGATCTGGTCCCCAATGACTTCTTTCTTTACCTAAAGATAAAGGAAGTATTGAAAGGAAGACATTTTGATGACATTCAGGACATCAGGGGTAATACAATGAAAGCTCTGAGGACCATTCCAGAAAGAGTTCCAAAATTGCTCTGAAGAGTGGACTAGGCGCTGGCACCAGTGCATAGCTTCCCAAGGGGAGTACTTCAAAGGTGTGGAGCAATGAGGTATGGAGCACTTTTTCTAGGTTGAGTTCACAAACCTAATTTTCAGACCTCATATATTTTAACTCATTAATTTTGTTAATAGTACAAGAGGTTCTTTTACGAAGGTTCCCTTTTTCAATAGTAATTTTTAAAATTAAATTTATTGGCAAAACATTGATTAATAACATTATATAAGTTTCAGGTGTACAACTTTATAATACACCCCACTGTGTCCATATATTTGACCCCTTTTACCCTCTTGCAACACCTGGTAATCACCATACTGTTGTCTGTGTCTGTCAGTTTGTTTGTTTTTTATTTGTTCATTTCTTGTTTTTTCTTATGTAGACCTGGTATTTAGTTAGATTTATACCTAAATATTTCTCTTTTTTTGGTGCTAATGTAAATGTTAGTGATTTTAATTTCAAATTCCAATTTTTCATTGCTGATATATAAAGAAGTGACTGACTTGTATCTTAACATTGTATTCTGCAACATTGCTATAATTGCTTGTTAGTTCTAAGAGGTTGTTTTTTTTCATCATTGAGAATTTGTATATAGACTATCATGTCATCTGCAAAAACATACAATTTTATTTCTTCCTTCTCAATCTGTAAGTCTTTTATTTTCCTCACCTGTCTTATTGCATTCGCTAAGACTTCCAGGATGGTGACTAGGAGTGGTGAGAGAGAGGAGACTTCCTTGTTTTGTTCCTGCCGGGACAGCAGCTAGTTTCTCACCGTTAAGTTTGATGTTAGCTATAAGCGTTCTGTAGATGTTCTTTTCTTCCCAGATTTTTTGAGTTACAGTTGACAAGTGAAATAATAATATATTTAAAGTAAACAATGTAATGATTTGATATGTGTATATATTGTGAAGATTCCCATAATTGAGTTAATTACATATTATAAATAACTGGTACACAGTAATATCTGGGTTTGCGAGCATAATTCATTCTGGAAACAAACTACTTATACTGCAAGACATCGTTTGTTTACCACGTTAAAATGTATTAGAAATGTTTGCTCGTCTTGTGGAACACTCGCAAACCACATTACTCGCAATTCAAGGTTTTACTGTAATTGTTTTTAAATGTTTGAAAGAATTTGTCAGTGAACCCATTTAGGCTTGGTGCTTTCTGTTTTCAAAGTTTTTTAAAATTATTCATTAAATTTCTTTAATGGATATAGATATATTCAGATTATCTATTTTTTTGTTTGTGAGTTTTGGTAGACTGTTTCTTTGAAGGAACTGATACATTTTGGTTATAAAATTTGTGAGCATATAGTTGTTCATAATATTGCTCTATTATTTCAATGCTCATGGATCTGTAATGATAGTGTTCCTTTTATTTCTGACATTATTAATTTGTTAATTTGTGTTTCCCCCCACCATTTTTTTAACCTGGCCAGAAGATTTTAGATTTTGTTGATTTTTTTCAAAGAAGGAGCTTTTAGTTTTGTTGATTTTCTCTATTCATTTCTTGATTTCAATTTCATTTTATTCTATAATTTTTATTATTTCTTTTCTTCTATTTACTTTGGATTTAAGTCACTCTTACTTGTTTTTCTAGTTTCCTAAACTGAAAACTTAGATTATTGATTTTAGATCTTTCTTTTCTTCTAATATATGCATTCTAATATGTACTACGACATTCTGCTGAAGTCATATTTTCACTGAATCCCACAAATTTTTATAACTTCTATTTTTTACTTAATTCAAAGCATATCAAAATTTCTCTTGTGATTTCTTCTTTGACCTACATGTTATTTAGAAGTCTGCTGTTCAATCCTCAAGTATTCTGGGGGTTTCCAGTTACATGTATGTAATTGATTTCTACCTTAATTCCATAGTGGCCTGAGAGCAGACATTGTGTGATTTCTATTCTTTTAAATCTGTCAAGTTGTGTTTTATGCCCCAGATTGGTCTATCTTGGCAAATGTTTTGTGTAAACTTCAGAAGAATGTGTATTCTGCTGTTGTTGGGTGAAGTATTCTAGAGATGTCAGTTACACCAAGTTGATTGATGGTGCTGTTCAGTTTCACTATGTCCTTACTGATTATCTGCCTGCTGGATCTATTACTGATAGAGGGGTGTTGAAGTCTCTAGCTATAATAATGGATTCATCTATTACTCTTTGCAGTTCCATTAGGATTACTGCATATATTTTGATGTTCTGATGTTAGGTACTTGTATACTATGGAATTTTTGTTTTTATATTTGGAAAATAAAGACACATGAATGGCATGACCTAGATACACCTAGACTTCATGTGTCAAACCTACTAAGAACTATGGCTTATTCATTGAGAACATGTGCTCTTTAAATCCATGCTATCTTTGATTAAATAGGAATACCTAGGTTTTCCTTCATCTTATTGCTTTCTACATCCTTCAGGATTTCCAATATATTTAGACTACACTTTATAGGGCAAACTTTAAAACCTCATCCTAAAGAAGAAAACTATGGTATAACCCAATTATCTATAATAACAACTTTCCTTACATAGCTAAGACTTAGTTGAAAATTTGGAATCTATTCGTTTTATATTGGATGTGAAGAAATAGCTCAAACCTAGTTCCAAGTAAGATAAATTCATGTTAAGTATGTTTATAAATATATAAACTATTTTATATTTCATAACTCATCTCTTAAATAGTATGACATATATGAGAACTAATGTACTTCTACTTTAAAAGCAGATCATGCTTAACTCAGACCCTACATGTATCTTGTTCAAGGTCAAATATTTAGAGTTGGAAAAGAAGTTGGAATATTTAGGGTTGGAAAAGAAGTAAGTGTGTTCACTGACTCAAGTTTAATCCATTTTATTTATTTTATTTTTAACTTTTTTTAATTTTTTATTTTTTTAGCTGAGCCATCCTGCTACCTGTTGGCAGCTCAGCAGCAATTGAGCTTGGGCCGGGCATCGAACTGCTGTTGCTCAGAGCTCAGCTTGCATTCTTGAGTGAGCTCTTAACCAACTGAGCCATTCAGTTGGCCCTTTAATCCATTTTACAAAGTTGGATTCTGATTTAACTGAATTCTGATTTAAAACATTGTATTTCAGTATATTTATTCTTCTAACTGCATAAATACTGTAAAATTCATTAATTCAGATGTTCCTTTTGAATAATTAATCATATATTTATTTATTTGTTTGTTTCAGGCGAATATGATATTTATTTCTAAAAGGTAACTTTTAAGTTTGCACAGCAACCTGAATTCATTCAAACCATGTTCTCCGTTCTTAAACATTGTCTATAGGCTCCTGATGTAACTTAGGTCATGGCACCCCATGAACTCAGTAACTTTTTCATGGAATCCCAAGTGGGAAGCGGTACTTTAGTTTTGTCTATTAAGTACTTAAGTTCAAACAACTTAACATGTATTAATATTCTAATACCATGCACATATCTAAAAAATGAATGCACACAAATTGAAAAAATAATTATTCTTAAATAGCCACAATTACTTTCTACTGGAGGGGAGAACCTATTAAGCACTGTGCAGATTCTCAAACCTTGAAATCGAATTGAACAACCACCACTTTCATTTCTTATTCCATGTTTATTTTCCCCAGTACTTACTTTTATTATAGCAACTATTGAAAACCTGTTTAGCAAAGATATGACATCATTGCAAGAAATGTAGGCCAATCCAGTGTTTGCATTTTAGGACTATATCATGAAACTCAATGTTAAAAAAATGTATCATTCACTGGGGATGATAATAATCCATCATTTCAATGCAGCATATTTATTTCAGTAAAAGAGAAACAATGTTATGTAAAGCTCAACATCAAAGTGAGAAATTTCAATTATTTGTTAGGGGACTCTGGGTGAGTTTTCAAAGTGTACCCCATGAAGCCTCATCTAATTTGCATATTCAATTTTGGTCTTACAAAATCTTACAGCTGAACACAAAAATCAGAAAGTCAAATCCTAGGTGATGTATTAATGCATGTAAATGTGAAATTGTATCCATTTTAAAATTTAAGAATGTAAAACTATGAGTGGGAATTTAGAAGCCATCATTAAAGTTGGTCTTTGAGGATTTTTAATCCTGAAATGTTAGCATATCTAAGTTTGGCTTTGTATTGTGAGAAGAAAAGATTTGTTGCAATGCCATATTTTTATTTGAGAGGCAAAAAAGGTAAAATGTTGCTTAGCCTATTGAAATTATTAATAGAAACATAAGTATTATCCAGGAATTATGTACTATATCACAAATTTATAAAAATCTTACACTGAGTTATATTTTCAGTAATAGACTCATTCTTTGTCTAGCAAGCTCAGAGCAGACCCATTTTCAAACATTTATAAACTTTCAGCGGCTTCATTGAGAATTAACTATTTATACCTAGCAAAATCTTTGGAGAAGGTCACTGTAGCCTCCCACAAAAATTTCAGATTTTTTTTTGTCTTTCTTTTTTAATTAAAGTTTATTGGGGTGACAATGGTTAGTAAAGTTACATAGGTTTCAAGTGTACAATTCTGTAATACATCGTCTGTATATCACATTGTGTGTTCACCACCCAGAGTCAGTTCTCCTTCCATCACCATATATTTGACCTGTTTACCCTCATCTGCCATTCCCCCTCCCCCTTACCCTCTGGTAACCACTAAACTGTTGTCTGTGTCTATGAGTTTTTGTTTATTTGTCTTGTTCCTTTGTTGCTTTCAGTTTTATATCCCACATATCAGTGAAATTATGGTTCTCGACTTTTGGTCTGACTTATTTCATTTACCATTTTTTAAAGCAGATAATAAAACTTAAAAGTTTCAACTGCCACAGCATGTTTAGAATTTAATGGTAAATCATTAAGCTAGTTCACTTTATTTACATGTGACTTTGTGGAATGATCAACATTCATGTGACAGATTTTTATAGAAGCAGAATTTTTTGTTGGCTTGATTTTGGACTGTTTTACAGCTTTCTATTGCCATTTTAAAAGTTACTTAACTTTCATATATTAGATCTGATGCATTCAATTAAGTCTGTAAAATCTATCATACGTTAATTAAGTATTACCAGATGTAGTACTCTGGAACCCAGGCATTCATTAAATATGTCTGAGTTCTCTCTCTCCCCAAGCTTTCAGTCTCCTGATAGTTTGTACACTTTCAGTTTAATACCTCAGTTTTGCTTGCACAGGTTTTATGATTACAAGTTCTTCATATTCTTAGGGTAAAGATTTTATATGTCACATATTAATTTATTAAAATCAAGCACTGAGTAGAAGTTTCTCATTAATATTTATTTTTCCCCTTAAAAATTCTTTAAAGAATTGCACACATTTTTTAAAACCGGGGGCCATTTAGTGTCCAATAGTGTAAATTCAGTATCAACATGTATTTTGTTCAAATCACCATTGTTACTTGATACTGGAATGCCAAAATGTATTAGCCACGTTCAAAACTCACCACGGGATGTCACAGGCACTCATTTTCACTTGGGTGTCGGAAGAGAGTAGAGACTCTAACTGGTCTTGTAGATGTTATTAGCTACAACCTTGAATTTTTGAAAATGTTTCCTTGAGTTATTATGCTACAAGGTAATCAATTTGACATTTCTTTTTGAAAAAGATGGTTAATACTTTGAAAAGACTGCTATATTTGTACAGCTCCACTGCCCTCAGCAGAATCACAGGCACTTACACTAGGTCAAACCATAAATGACAATTTCCCACTTCGAGTGATATGAATTCACTCTTTGCTTTAAATTGTAGGCAATTTTAGTCTTTTTTTTCCTGTTCATAAAATAAAGCTGCCTAATGGCTTTTTAAAAATGCGACGCAATATGCCTCTCTTTCAAAATAGCAAAACGATCCCTTCTTCAGAGTCAGGCTTACTTAAGCTTGGCTGCACATCGTCTACAATTTCTGCCTGTTCCTTACTCTAAAATAGAAGGGAGCATAATGACAATCAGTTGAAATGCCCTCAATCTTTTTTTGTACTTTCATTTTTTCCCCCCAGATTTTCAAGGTTCTGGCTATTTGCATCTCCACGTTTTAAAGGCTGTGAAATGTAAGCATGCTCAGATAAAGAACAAAAGTGTCCTTAAAATTGTCAGATGGCAACCATAGACAGAGTGCTCTGAAGTCAAATGAAATTTTCTCATGGTATTTGATAGACATGTCTGTCAATGTAGCACTTGTATTTGCTTTCTGAAGGGCTTTATGATGAATAGATTTGACATTTCTTCATTTCTATCTTTCCCAGCAGATTATTCTTTAGGCATTATTCTCTTTTGAGAGTAATTTTTACCTATTAAGAAAATCGCTTTTCAGCAGAATGGCTCATTTTTAATATTATTTACTATTACTAAATTCAGTACCATTAAATCTTTCCCCTTAGTATGCATTGATCTGATACTAAAATGAAACTTCTAGCTGTGATAGGCCAACACAGTGTATCTTCATTTTCTTTCGAAAGCTTCCAATTTGCACAACGGCAAGTATTTCTTAATCACATGCTGATATATGCATGGAATTGGTTGGCACATCCTATAAATCTAGGTACAGACAAAGGATTTGGAATCCCTTAACTGTCACAGTGGAAGAAACTAAAAGGACCTCTTTATGTGTTATTTTCTTGTCAAGATGTCTTTGGAAACATGCATTGGCTTAATAGCATTTTGGTAACTTGATTTCATTTGCCAAATTGAGATTAAAAAAAGAAACTTGTTTCCTAGTCATGTAGGACGGAAGAACTAATAAATTACAAACACTTTTCTTTATATAAATGATAAATGGTAAGAGCCTTGACATTGTTTAGATTTAAGATCCATTTTACCTGAAAGACTGCGGAAAGAATATTCCAGAAGAATATTATTTTCTTTGAAACAGAAATGGTATTATTAGATTCTTTTAATGAATATGTAATGAGCTGAAACTGTGGGCAGGATGGCCCACCGGTTAAGCATGTAGACACTGGAGCTGTGAGTTTCTATTCAAATCTTGACTCTGTTGCTTATTAGGTATGTGACCTTGGGCAACCTATTTAAAATCTCCAGTACTCAGAGGCAATAAGATACAATTATAGTAGGTACTTTAGCCTCATGGGGTTGTGGTGAAAATTAAATGATACACTATATGTAAAGTACTTAGAACACAGTTGTAAATTAGTGCTATTCTCCTGGGAAATTTAGAGGATAGAAAGATGATTTTTAGCAGTAGAAAAAAAGACTATCAATCTCAAGTATTGATTGGACTACTATATAGAAGGCACCCTGTTTTTCATTTGGATGTTAGGGAGATGGGCTAGTTATGGCTGGGAACATACGAAACATACCCCAAAGAATCTAACAATAAAAGCTAATGATATGTGCTATTGAGAAGACAAGCTTTAGATCATACTATCTGGGTTCAAATCCAAACCCTGATATTTGCCTTTGATATTGGGTAAATCACTAAATCCCCACCATATCTCATATTCAACTTCTATCAACTGGGGATAATAATAATAAAAATCATCATCATCATCATCTCACTGGAGTTACTGTGATTCTATAATACCAAATATTGATGCAGATTATAAATGTTATGTAGTTCAACAGATAAAAGATGACTTACATTTGGTGAATGAAGAAAGACTTTATAAAATGCATGTCGTTGTGTCAGGATATTAAAAGAAACAGTGGAGATGGTAGTAGGCAAAGAAATCAGTTTAGAGTGTCATATATCATTCTTAAAAAATGAATAAAATAAAATAAACAATGTGAAGAGACTTCTGGTTTTCAGTCCAGCATGTAAGGAGCTTGGAAGTCATCTGTCTCATCTTCTCGACAACAAACAAGGCTGAACAAACAAAAATCAAAAACTCTTGTAGATCCATCAGACAACAGAGTAGAGGTCACAGGGCAAACTGCCACCTCCAAAGTTGGAAAGTGAGAGAGGCAGACACAGAATTAGAAGTTAATGGGACAAAACCCCAGGAAAAGGGACTGCTGATGGGGCCAGTACTGGGAGAGAAACACGTCAATTTTTTTTTTAAATTGGGGAATTAGAGGAGGGGAACAGCATTGGGGAATCGGGAAAGGGGAACAGACAAGTTGCTGTCTTTTTGTTCTTCAGTCTAGTTGTGGAGGACGTTGCTTCACTGGCCCATGTTGGTATCGTCATTGCGCTCTTCCCGGATGAGGCAGCTCGGTCTCTGGCCTCTGGATGTTGCTCACAGCGGCACTTGGCAGCTCACACTGGCTGCCGGACACTCAAGCTGGCTGTCGGCCACTCACTGTAGCCTATGGCAGCCCACTGCAGCAGGGGCTGCAGCTACACCATCCTGGGGACTCACAGCAGCCCAGTTCCAGGTAGAGCTGTTGTTTACCATCTTAGCTGTAGAGGGCAGTGTCACTGGTCCTTATATGTGGGATCCGAACTGGGGCCACTGGCGTCCCAAGCCAGCTCTTAACCCACATGCCACTCGGCTGGCCCAAACATGTCAATTTTAATTAACAAACTGTTAGAGGCTTGGTGTGGAAAAGCTGGAGAGACAGGAACTCCAGGGGGACAAGTCTTAGGGGTACCCCTGAAGTTTTACCTCCAAGAGCCCTCACAGGTTCTCCTTTGCTTCTTTCAGGGGGCAGGTAAAGTAGCCATGTTGAAGTGTGCCTATTTTTCTTAGCCAGGTCTAGATGTCCCCTCTCATGTAAGGGGACAGAGAGCTGAGAAGCGCTTGTGAAGGTCACAGGGAAAGGGCACAAGCTCACTCAAATCACAGGACGGTAGAATGCTTCCCTTCTGTTGGCCTTACCACCCCATCAATAGGGCTCCCAGGTATCAGCAGAGGACTATCACTGAAAAAACCTCACCCCTCAGACCTTATTTAAGATGCCTGTATGGAAGTCAAAATACAGTAAGGGAGACAAAAACAAGGCCATCAGAGGAAATTTTACCTTTTGACAACTACAGCTACAGCAAACAGTAAACACAACCTTATTCCAAGCAAGATAAACAAACACCTCTCAGGAAAGGCCTGTTTACCTGGTTCCTTTTCCCCAGTACATTGTGTTCACCTTCCAAAACAAAAAATTTACAAGTCACGCTGAAACAGTCATCTGCTTGAAAGTTGACATTTATAACAGCTGAAGCATATTCGTGGAATGAGTACATAGAGTTTGTAGGAGATTAACATAAGAAAATCAGAAATGCAATTTGGAGAAGACCATCGGAAGCCTTTAATACCAAACTAAAAGGCAATCAAGAGCTTCTGGTGATTTGGAGGACCAGGAGTCACATTCAGGAGTATTATTCTTGCATCAGTGTGATCCTGGTTTATGAGAGTATTTGCATTGGAGGAGAGTTTCTTTGACATCTGCAGTAGCCCAAGAGTGAATTAAGATGACAGAAGTGAAAATGTAAAACAAAACAAAACAAAACAAAACATGTAAGTTGAGAATGAAGAGCAGACATCATTTGAAATTGAGAGAGAATTAGATATTAATGATGACAATGTCAATAATAGAAATATTAAAATAGGGAGAGGAGACTCTGAAAGGAAGGTAACTTTGAGTTTGGATGTGTGACTAAGACGCATTGGAGATTACCCAGCTGACAATGGAAAATGTGAGACTAGAACATGGAAATAAGGATCGGATACATACAAGGATTAGCTTATTTTGAGCAATGGAAGAATAAAGCTCTGAGAAAGCAAAAAGGGTAGGAAGAGATGTAAAAAAGTAAAATTCAAGATATTGTGTTAGACTCACATTTAGGTTATAGTAGGAGGAAGAAAAAGCATCAAAGACAGATATGCCATTAGGGAAAATATATCACAGCCCACGGCAGTGAAAACACAGATGAAAACCTCAAGGAGGTGTGGATTGATCAAATGAATCCCAAGAAGAATCAGGTTATTATGATTATGAAATCAATATAGACCTTGAAGAGAGCTAGAATACATGCTCCATGACAGTCAGGACTGTATTTGGTAAGCAAGTACCACTACAGTGTCTAGATCAGGACCAAGAGTGGGTGACCAATAACAAAGAAGGTATGTGAAGTGAGGTACAGAATACAAATAATGTATGGGGAATGGTAATTTGAGATATAATAAAAACAACAATACATAGAAGGGAACTGAAGTTGAGGTTAGACATTCTCCTTTTTTTTTTTCAAGGAAAGAGAGTATTGTAATGCTTGAAGTCAAAAAGTATGCAATACTGATAGAGAGGCTGTTGAAGATACTGAAAAACAAGAGTAAATACAGCTAGGCAAGGTTTTGAGAAGATAAAAAGGGATACATTTAATGGTTCATTATTTCACTGAGAAATAAAATCTGTAAATAAATAGGGATTTAGTAAATTTCTTTTAGAGAAACAATGATGCCCGGATACTTGCAAAATGATGAAATAATTAACCTGAAAGATTTTCAGATTATTTCTTCAGGGTTTAATCGTGTCCTCCAGGATTCTAAAAGAATTGGTTCATTCACATGCTTTTCACTGAATACCATGTCTCATGAATGATACCATTCCCAAAACAGAAAGCATCACCTGGGTCTTACTTGAAACAATTATTAAATATTCTTAAAAGTGTTTTAAATGAACACAATAAAATAAACCAAGACAAAGGAAAGAAGAACAAAAAATAAGATAGTTTCTCCCCAGAGGCAAAAGAATGTGATATGAATTGACTGAAGCACTGATTCAAAGGACACATGTGGTTGGCTGGAATGGGGTCATAGCTTGAGACCAGAATTGCTTGTGGGCAACAAAATGGAAATCATTGATCATGCAAATTTTTGAAGAAAAAGAGCTGTTCTACATGATCTGGTTCATTCTTGTTGTCTAATTATTTACTAAAGTTAACACTGTCTCAGAAAAATAAGGAATACAGAATGACCCTGGTCTAAACATTCACTATGATTTCCTGAAGAAAATTGTTTTTATTCTAATTCCAGTAAACAAACAAATGAGGGGAATAATTTATTGCTTGTTTTACAGTTAGAAGATTAAAACTACAAGACATTCTGAGATTTATCAGCCAAAATTCTCCTGGTTTTCTTCCTTGGAACTGTTGTGCAGTTGGAGTGGAATATTATATTTCTAGGAAGTAACACAAGAAGAGAAAGTAGAAATGATATTGAATTATGATAAGAAAATGTCAACTAGAGTAAATAAGAAATATAGAAAAAAACACACTTGCTTGTTTTAAGCCATTTGATATTGATAAAAGTCACTATTGTAATATAGCAAAAAATATCACAACATTTTTGTGTTTTAGAAGAGATACTATCAATTTTTCATTTTTTATACGATCCTCAAATTTATACATTTCAGGAAGTTTTGAGAATGTCATATTGAGCAGTAGAGATTGATGGTTACAAATATAAGTTTTTGCCTCTGAGAGACATGGGTTCCAATGCTAGATTCAAGTGTCTTCTGTGTGGCTGCGGGCAAGTTATTTACTCTGTCTGTGTATCAAAGTCATCTTCTAAAAAAGCCTCAGGGTAAGTGTGAGGATTAAATGAGGAAGCTTGAATACAGCCAGGTACAGGGTGATCAGCACTCAATGAATGGCAGCCATGGAGAGTCACATCAACTTTTGTGACTATGGAGAACTGAGTGACTATATAGTCTATATAGTTAGACGTAACAATGATCTACTTTTAGTAGTACATTCCTTAAAAAAGAAACAAACAATGATACTTTTCAAAATCCTCTTCATCTGTACTATATGAAAGGAAACCATTTTGGTAGTCTTTCATTCTACAGTATTTACTTAATGATTGAATAAATGGCTACACATGAAAATTTTTTTTAACTTAAGCCCCATTCCCCCACCACTCTAAGTCCTAAGCCACACCTCACTTGTTCCTTCCTTCACTATACCCCTTTTCCTCTTTTTCCCATACCACTAATCAATTTCCAATAAATTATATAAAATTTTTATTTATAATGCTGGATATTGATTTTCTATCCCCTTCTGCTACAATGTCAGCCACATGATGGTAGAGATCATTCTCTGATTTGTTCAACATGTTTATATGTACCTAGAACAGCGGTTGGCAATGAATGGGCTCAGCAAATATTTGTTAAATGAATCAATGATTGAAAAATTTGTTTGTTTTTACCTTGCCAATGTATATCCTTTTCTGTGACACCTGTGCAAACTTCTATTTACTCACATGTGTTTTAAAGTAGTGGCTGAAGCATCACACAAATCACAGATGTTTTCCTTTAGCATTCATCACAGATGTTAATTTTATTACAATTATTATTATTAGTAGTAGTAGCAATGGTAATAATACATTAGAAATTAACTCCCTTTGAAGAATCAAGAAACATATTATTTTAAACAGAAATCTGTTCTGAACTGAATACATTCCAATGTATTATTTAAGGATTAGATAAAATAAAAGAAGTATTTACAAATCATATTATTTGATATGTATTAGTATCATTTGACTTTTACATATCTAACTACATATCACTGAACAAGCCCCCACCCTTCCCCCAAAATAAATATGGGATTCTCCCTCTACTAAATAGCAGAGACCAGGATGAGATGATGATACAAGCCTGAGATGAAACAGAGGTTTAGTGGCACTGAATGTGGAGATTCAGGCAGAATTATAAATAAGGACAGCACATGCTATAATGATGACCTGGAGTAGGGCTTGGCTTGGGTTCCACATACCAGGAATTCAGGCTTAGAGAAGTCACTTACCTTCTCGTGTTCCTCATCTGTAATGTAGAAATAATATCTGTCTTGTCTGCTCACAGGAAGTTATCATCTGCCAAGCCTGCAGGGCTCCGTCAACCAAGTATCAGGTAAGTTATGTTTATTGAACACTTCATGCTTTAAATTGCTATTATACACTTTAAAGCATTAGCTTTACTAAGAGATTGTTTGGGGGTATTTTTTGACCTTTTGTGTTGTGAATACTGAATTGCACAACAGTAAGCATATGAGTTGTATCAGGCAGTATATTATATTCCAGTTACTTTACAAACATCTAATTAATTCATACTCTCAGTTCCCATCACATTGTGTGTGGTATTTCACAGGCATTCATTAATAAAGTTGTATTAATCAACATGCTTTGCTGTGAATCAATAAAGGAGAGATAGATACAAGCAGCATGAGACCTACACAAGTATTTATCAAGTGCTATTCAACCTTAAATGCTGAAGCAAAGACAAAAATAGCAAAAGATGTGACTCTTGCCCTACTGGACTTCATAGTCTAATTGTGGAAGTGGTCAATTATATAATTACAAAGAAAAGAAAGTTATGAAGGAAGGGAAAATTGAGACAGCAGCCTTTGTTAATTCACATCACGCAAATGTCACTCTTGCCATTAAATCCCATATATACTAAATCTAAATACTATTCATGTGCAGACTAGAGAGTGGATTAATGTTTGTAGTTTCTTTCTACAACTTTGGCAATGGCTCCAACAAGGCTCATAAATAGACCTGTGATGGGCAATGAAAATGTCTTCCTTATGTATCTAATTCTTCATCTTGGTAACAATAAGTGAAAAGATCCATAAACACAGCTTTAATTAACAGCAAAGCTGTGCTGCTTAGAAATAGACCATAGGCTCTTTGAATCCATTGGCCTTCTCAGAAAGAATTTTGTTTTTCCCAGAGGGTCAAAACTAATTAATGTCCCTACAATTCATTTAGTAGCCTATTGTCTCAGAGATGCCTAAATAAGTTCAGTGAGCTGTATTAGTGTATCAAGGATGATACAATCAAGCTGCCTTTGAAGATAACACTCTGTAAAAATATACTGTCTAAAGTAGTGATTAACAGGGAGAGTAATAAAGTATTCTGTCAGAATGATTACTTTTCTTTATCTGTGGACAACATTACTTGTGTACGTTATGGGATAAATAATCAGAATCAAAACATTTCATGTAGTCTTTAATGAGCTCACACAAGTTATAAAAGTTCAAAAAAGAAAATAAACACTGACATTAATAGTCCTTAATTGTTCCATTAAAAGCTATCAATCGAGGAAGATATTCAAGTTGGTGGAGTAGATAAACATTGTGCCTGCATCCTTCCATGAACACATTAAAATTACAACTAAATTATAGAACCATCAACCTGGAGAACCATCTAAAGTCTTGCCAAACAGAAGTCCTATAACTGAAAATATAAAGAAGCAATGTGGAGACTGGTAAGGTCCCAAACCTCTCTGTGGTGGTTGAGAATCAGAAGAGATATCTCAGCAGAGGCGGTTCTTCCCAGAGGAGCGAGGAACCCCAGCCCCTCATACCAGGCTCCACAGCATGGAGTACTGGTGCCAGAAAGGGGAGCCCCCAAAATCTGGCTGTGCACAACAGTGAAGATTCTGAATATCTGGGTGGGATAGAAAGTTGTGGGAAATCCAGACATCCTCTTAAATAGCCTGCACAGACTCATTCACTTATAGACACTCACCCTGGGCTCCAGCAAGGGACAATGACTTGGGGGGCCTTGGAGACATACCGGGGGTAGACTGTAGGGGGAAAATGGGTGGACAGTTGGTATTTTCCCCATGAGGAGTCCTACCAGCAGGTAGGTGCCATCTTTCCTATGTTGAGCCTGCCCCACAGGCCATGTCTGAATCTGATTGGTCTGGTAGCTCTGCAGCCCCAGCCTCCTGACTTGGCTGGTCCCCTGCCCCACCCAAGTCATGCAGTGCCAGAGGCACTTTCTCTGTGAGTAGCCAGCCCCTCCTGCATTGCACTCTTTCTTGGAAAACTATCAGAGTCCATGAGCTCCAGGCTCAGCACTGACACTGACCCAGACAGAGTCTACATTAACCTGTTGACCATAACTCTTCCCACTCTAATGACTCCCTGAAACCCTGCTTCACCCAACTCATATACTGGAGGAGTCTTTATCAGTGGCTGAACCTTAAGGAAGCTGGCAGGTGGCAGCAGGCCTCAGGGTATCCTGGCTTTTTGTGGAGCTGCCCCAGGCCTGGCATTGGTGGAAGATGTCCTTGGTTTACAGCGTGGCCTCTCCCACATGCCTCCAGGTACAGCACAGGCAGCGACCAACCATGGATCACTTTGTAGTTCCTATCAAAGATTCTCTAGCTGGTAACAGGTAATGAGTGATGTGGGCCTGAACCAGAGCCCCTCCCAAGATGCTTCAGAACCAACATACTTGGAGGTTGGCTTCAGACCACAGCAGAGCACACAAAGAGCAGTCTCAATAAGCACCAGAGTCCACTGTGGTGAATCCCACTTCATGGGTAAGCCCTCTGCACAGTAGACCATAAGCTGTGAACATGGCCAGATCCCACAGCCAGTCAACCTAATAACCTACCAACATCAATCAAGGCTGAACTATAACAGGAGGGCACACACAACCCACACGAAGGACATTCCCAGAGCACCTGGCTCAGGTAACCGGGAAGACTCTGCCACTGGGCCCAACGGACACTTACTACATAAGGCCACCTTGCCAAGACTGAAAGACATAGCAGATATACCTAATACAAAAAAACAAAACAACAACAACAACAACAAAAAAAAAAAACAAATACAGAGAAGCAGCCAAAATGAGGAAACAAAGAAATGCATCCCAAATGAAAGAACAGGGGAAACTTTTAGAAAAAGAACTAAATGAAATGGAGGCAAGCAAGTTACCACAGACAGAGTTCAAAACAATAGTTATAAGAATGCTCAAGGAACTTAGTAGGAACTTCAATAAAGAGATTGCAAGCATAAAAAAGGACATAGAAGCCATAAAAAAGAACCAGTCAGAAGTAAAGAATACAATAACTGAAATGAAGAATGTACTAGAAGAAATCACCAGCAGACTAGATGAAGCAGAGGACTGAATCAAACATTTGGAAGACAATGTAGCAGGAAACATCTCATTGGAACAGCAAAAACAAAAACAATAAAATAATTAAAAAAAAAAAGAGGATAGTTTCAGAGACTTTTGGGACAACATCAAGTGTAACAACATTAGCGTCATTGGGATACCAGAAGAAGAAGAGAGAAAGCAAGGGATTGAGAACGTATTTTAAAAAATAATGACTGAAAACTTTCCTAACCTGGCAAAGTAAATAGACATACAAGTCCAGGAAGTGTAGAAAGTCCCCCAAAAGATGAACCCAAACAGGCCCACACCTAGAGAACATTATAGTTAAAATGACAAAAGTTAAAGACAAAGAGAGGCTCCAAAAGCAGCAAGAGAAAGGCAACTAGCAACTTATAAGGGAGCCCCATAAGATTGTAGGCTGATTTCTCAACAGAAACTTTGCAGGCCAGAGGGGATTGTCAAGAAATACTCAATGTGATGAAAACCAAGGACCTACAACCAAGACTATACTGCCCACCTAAGATATTATTTAAAACTGAAGGACAGATAAAGACCTTCCCAAAGAAGAAAAAGCTAAAGGAGTTCACCACCAAACCAGTATCACAAGGATGTTTCATTTTCTTCAAAATGGAAAAAAAAAAAGACCAAAATTATGAATAATAATATGGAAGTAGCTACGTATCTATCAAGAATTACTTTTAATATAAATGAATTAAATGCTCCAATCAAAAGCATAGAAGGGCTGAATGGATAAGAAAGCAAAACCCTTACATATGCTGCCTACAAGAGACTCACTTCAGATTGAAGGCACATGCAGACAGAAAGTAAAGGAATGGAAAAAGATACTTCATGAAAATGGAAATGTAAAACAAAAAAACAAAAAAAGCTGCAGCAGCAATATTTAAACCAGATAAAAAAGAGTTTAAAACAAAGGCTATAAGAAGAGACAATGAAAGATCCAGTAATCCCACTTCAGGGCATTTATTTAAAGAAATCTAAAACACTTTTTCCAGGGGACATGTGCATCCATATATTCAGTGCAGCATTGTTTACAATGGCCAAGATGTGAAAATAGCTTGGGTGTCTGTCAATGGATGAATGGTTAAGAGGTGGCGGTACGTATATACAGTGGAATATTGCTTGGCCAAGGAAGGAAATGGGCTCTTGCCATCTGCAGTAGCATGGATGGACCTGGAGGGCATTGTGCTGAATGGAGTATGTCAGACAGAGAAAGACAAATGAAATGTGATTTCGCTTATATATGGAGTCTAAGAACATAATTAACAAACAAAACAAAACCAAATTCATAGATACAGAGAACATTTTGATGATTGCCAGATCGGAGCAGGTTTGAAAGTGGGTGAAAGAAGGGGAAGGATTAGAAATACAAATTGGTTGTTACACAGTGGTCATGGGCATAAGGAATATAGTCAATAATATTGTAATAACTATGTATGGTGGAAATGGGTACTAGACTCATCAGGGTGACAGGTGGGAGGAGGTTATGGGGTGAAGGGATGAAGAAGCACAAACATAGTTACAAAACAGTCCTGGGGATGTAAAGTACAGCATAGGGAATATAGTCAATAATATTGTGTTAACTATGTATGGTGTCAGAGGGGTATTAGATTTTGGGGGCTGATAGATGGGAGGGGGTGGCAGGCAAAGCGAAGGGATTAAGAAATACATACTGATAGTTACAAAATAGCCATGGGGATGTAAAGCACAGGGAATACAGTCAATAATATTGTAATAACTATGTATAGTGCCAGGTAGGTACTAGATTTGTTGGGGTAATAGATGGTGGGGGTTGGACAGCAGGGTAAAAAAGGTGAAGAACGAACATGTACAAATTGGTAGTTATAAAATAGTCATGGAAAGTAAAGTAAACCATAGGGAATACAGTCAATAAGATGGTAATAATTATGTGTAGTGCCAGGTGAGTACTAGACTAGTCAGGGGGATCACCCTTTAAATTATACAAATGTCTAACCACTGTGCTGTACACCTGAAATTAATATAAAATAATATTGAATGTCAAAACAAGCTATCAGTTGATCACTTATGTTTGTCTTTTTGAACAATGCATAGAACTTTCTCATGTCCTTCGATTATACTTTCATCTGTTCCTAAATTGTGCCAATAGTTTTTGTACCATTAGTAACATTATACCACCAGACCTGCTCTGTAATTTTCAAATCCTGTTTTAAGAAAAAAAAAATCACTGCAAATGTTATTTCAAGAACTCACAAATAAATGAACAAATAAAAGAAAAACAAACTCATAGGTAGAGAGAACAAACTTATAGTTGCCAGATGGGAGAGGGTTTGGGGGTCTGGGTGAAAAAGGGGAAGGGATTAAGAAGTACAAATTGGCAGTTACAAAACAGTCACAGGGATGTGAAGTACAGCATAGGAAATATAGTCAATAATATTGTAATAACTATGCATGATGTCAGGGGGTACAATCGAGGTGGTCACTTCATAAGGTATCTAAATGTGTAATCACTATGTTGTACACCTGAAACTTATAGAATGCTTACTGTCAACTGTAATTAAAAATAAATAAATAAATAAAAACAAAGAAATCATAGGCATTTGTATCTACATGTTATTGTCTGGATCTTAGTAGCAAAAGAAAAAATTGAGTTATTTCTCATGACTGCTCAAAGTTGAGAAACATATACTTATCCTTAGAATTAACCATAAAAATAAAAAAATGTATATTCATTATTGATATCTATTATAGTGAAAGTGTTAGAAAATAATTTGAGTTTAATATCAGATAATTTTATAAATCATATCCAAAATATAGAATTCTATGCTATAACTGAAACTATATTGCTAAAAATATTCCATAACATATAAACGTATTTACACAATAGTCATTAAATGCAAAGCTTGTAGAGGATTATATCATTTTACTGGGATTCCTAGAGAAAATTTTCTTTTTTCTGCTTATTTATATCTTTAAAATTTTAGAGAAAGATGTAATCCTTAGTAATATAATATTGATGAAAAGGAATATTGAAGACAAAAATAAATATTAACAGAGTGAAAAGCAATAGGTCAGGCTTTTTGAGGTGGTAAAACTTAAAAATATCCACCCCAATTCCACAAACATGTAAACATTCTACTATCATATATGTGAGATTTTCTTTTGAGGTACCATTCCTGTGTTTATTTAGTTTCTTTTTCTTTTGAATTTATTCTGCCTCTCCTTCACTCCAACCCTATTACCTATCCCAGTAGGAATCCACGTTAATAAATAAGTATGTACTCTTTATCGTACTTTTCTTCATGCTCATAGTTATCCATAGAAATATCTGCACACATATTTATTCATAGGCAAAAATAAGGGGGTGCTAGTCATTCTTTGCTTTAGAAAAACTGGATCATACTACATCACCATTTTGCATATTGCTTTACTCCTTTCACAATATCTTTTGGAAATCGCTACCCATCAACGGTAAGGCATCAAACTCTCTCTTTTTAGTTGCTGCATGGTATTGCATACTATGGATTTAATAAATTACACTGGCTTCCAGTCTGTAACTCTAGGGATGGGGAGGGTAGGGGGTGATTTCGGCTCCTAGGTAATAGTTAGCAATTTCTAGAGACATTTGAGGTGTCAAGACCAAGGAGAAATGTGCTACTGGCATCTAGTGGGTAGAGATCAGGGATATTGCCAAACATCCTACAGTGGACAGGAAGCCCTACAACAATCAATTTGATTATCCAAAACATCACTAGTGCTGACACCCATTGGGCATACTCTGATCTCAGAGCTTTTGGCACTGGCTTCACTTTGGCTGGAGCATTCTTGCCTTCGGTTCCACATGGCTCACTCCCTCACCTCTTTCAAGCCTTTCTTCAAATGACATTTTATCTATACAGCCTATTTTGATTAACCTATTTAAATAGCAATCCTTTCCCAACTCCAGGGCACACACCCATCCTTCGGCCTTCCCAATCCTAGTCACTCCATTCTTTCTTTTCCAGCAGCATCCAACAGTCCACATAATTTGTTTACATATTACATTTGTTCATTATCTTTTCCCTCTTTGTAGAATGTGAACTCCACTGTGGCAATGATTTTTGACTGTTTTATTCACTAACACATTCCCAGGACCTTGAAACGCTCCTGGCATTCCATAAACCAATAAAGCAATGAAGGAAAAAGTAAATAATTCTATGAATAATGGGCATTTATTTTATTTCCTTTTTTAAAAGTATAAATAATGATGAAGTAACTATCCTCTACACATATATGTACATTTTTAAAAAATTTCTATGTGACCAGAATGTTTTCCAAAGTAGAAAATTTCACATAACTGGTATGAGTATCCTTGTTCCTCTCCCTCAACTCCCATGTCTCAGCCATCTATAGGTGGTTTTTAAAAATCTTTTTCCATATTTTTATTATTTTATTTTACATTTTTCTGATGACTTGTGAACTTGAGCTTCATTGAATATATTTGTTGATTATTTGAATTTGATCATCTGTGAATTGGTTTTGTAAATCTTTTCTGGTTGTTAGAATTGTCATTTCTAGTAAGTTTGTAAGAGTCATGTATCTATCTGTCTGTCTGTCTGTCTGTCTGTCTATCTATAATCTGTAAGAAAACATTTTCCTAAACTATCACTTGCCTGTTGATTTAGGTTATGGAATTTTTAGACCACAGTTATAATTTTACCTAATCAAATATGTACATCATTTCTTTTGTAACTTGTGGGCTTTTGGAAGTTAAATTCTGCCTTTAAATTGCACATAGTTTACCCTCTGTTTTCTTGAAAAAATTTTATTATTATTGGTTACATTTAAGCCCTTAATCTATCTGGGATATATTTCTGTACATGAACTATACAGATGAAAAATGGGTTTAATTTAATTTCTGTGCAGGTGGATAACCAAATATACCAGCACCATATTAAAGAATACATCTTTTCCCCACTTAATTAACCTTTGTTATATATTAAATCCTCCTTATTACTGATCTCAGTATCTTAATTCTCTATCCTGTTCTATTAACCTCTAACCTGGTGTAGAGTCACTTCAACTATTTTAAGAAAAAAAAAAAACTTGGTAAAAGGAAGAGGAGATACAATTAGGCAGGTTAAAAAAGATATTCAGTTTGAAGATGAATTAGGGGAGAACTTTAAAATAAGAGTGAACACCCATGCTCTAATTGAACATAATGACATTTTCAATCTGCCTGATACAAACAAAAATATAAATAATATAAATTTCTCTATTCACTTGTCTTAAAATGGTAGTGTAAATCTCATATACTTTTCCTATGAAAAGTTATTTTAATTCCATACAATCTTGTTCTTTTTCATTGTGCCTATGCTTCCACTGTTTGAATAACATTTTTAGTTAGGTTTCTCCAGAAATGCAGAAGTAACAGGATGTACATAAATATAAAGAGATATTTATTTCATGTAATTAGCTCATGTGATTATAGAGACTGGCAAGCCCAAATCTGCAGTGTAGGCCAGTAGGTTGGAGACCCAGAAGAATCAGTGGTACAGATAAAGTCCAGGCAGTCTGTTTGAGAATGACCTCTTCCTTGGGCAGGCAGTCTGTTTTGGTCTATTCAGGCCATCAACTGATTGGATAAGGCCCACTCACATTAAGTTCACTGGTTTAAACATTCACCTCATCCAAAAACCCCTTCCAAGCTGACACATAAAATTAACCATCACAGATATCTTAGGTTATTTTTTATTCCTAAGAAAAGTTATAAAATTTTGATCCCAAGGAAAAGTTACCTCTAAAAGAAGTTATTTTTTATCCTTAGGAAAAGCTGATTCCTAAGATAAGTGTTGAATAGGCAAGACTTCAGGGTCAAATAAATAAGATTACAAGCCTGCTTATACTCTGACTCCATTAGCTGTAAAACCACTAATGATTACATTCATCTCAAATCACAAGGCAGGAAGCAACACTCACCAAGACTTTGTGGATAGATGCTCATTCCCTCTATCACCAACTACCTTTCACATGTCTGCACCTGCACTTCAGAGGGACTGGAATAAAACTGGTGGCCAGCTCAGTCCATTGTGGCATCATGAAAACTCTGATCATTGATAATTGCATACCTTTGCCTATTGCATACGTTAATCTGAATGCCCCCTACTTGACCCTGTCCCAATTGAGGGCTTTAAGGACACATTTAGGTTAGAGGAAATAAAATTGTAAGTCTTCTAAAAATGAGTCATGAACTTCCTTGCTGTGATGTCAGTTTTGGGTCTATTCAATAATTCACGGGTTAAATAGAAGGGACTGACTCTCTTTTCACAAAACCTATTCAGCTCTACCCCTCACAGACATAAGGATGCACTCTGCCACTCATTCAGATAGTTAAAGCAGGTTTCCAGCAGTGGATTACCCGGCCTGTGTGTCTCTACTGGATTTACCTGGTGTGTGATCAGAGTCTGCACTCCATGCCTCAGCAGGAATTCTGTTGCCAATGGCCCAGTCCACGTCATCTTCAGAGTCCTGAGTAAGACCGCAGGCTGTGGTCCAGTGTCCTGAAGTTGTTTCAAAGTTGCAGCTTCCCACTGTGCTTATATACTGGCCTAAGGAAACAAAAATATTAACCGAAGGCTCTGGAAATACATACTGCACTTGATATTATGCTACATTTGTGATGATTTGAAATTAGTATCTGTATATTCTAGTTCTTTATAAATAAATTTATAGAACCAGAATATTTGTATTTATTGATAACATCAGTTTATAATGTAGCTTTTTTTTTTTTTAATCACAGGGTCTAGAAACAGTACACGAATATTGTCATTTATCCATTAAGGCATTATATTGATTTACTAATAAAATTTATAAATGACAGATAAAACTGTGTCTACACATAAACAATGAACATAACATTAGGATAATACAGATCATTCAAGGCCAATAAATCAACATCTTCAGTTGTCTGGATATTTAATTCGTCCCTCTGCTTACGCTGCTGTTTGAAAAGCATGGACCATTACAGAAGAAGCAAATCCATTTACTCAAGGAAAGGTGCCCCCAAGAAAAACAGTAAATTGTATAGGACACAAACCCTTCTGGCGTACCATACCAATCACCCACATACAGAATTTCAGAGCCAGTCACTAAGTAATGAGAAAAACTATCTCAAAAGTGTTGATTGATAACTCATTAAAATTAAGTTACTCACAATAAGAAAAATTATGGGATCATAACTGAGAGTCTCCCACCTAGTCATCTATGAAAAGTGCCATCATAACACCCGGATGTCTGCTTTCATTTTTCTTTAATTTTTTTTTTATTTTTTTTTGCACAGCAGTTATTATTTTTGAGCACTCACTGTAAGAACTGACTGTGTTGAACAGACAGAATGAATTATTGGGTGATTGAATCAGTATGAATCAACTGAGATTGTTGTTGACTTCTTTCTTTTTAGAAGGATGAAGTTTATATTATTTTTAACATTTCGTCTCTAGGTAGTTTCTCATGCATAACTTTTTCTTAACATAAAACACATTAGCATATAGAAACTTCATCAGAAGAAAGATTTGCTGTGAAAATGGATGCCAATCACATAGCAAACATAGCTTTAATATTTTTATAGAAATTTTTCTGGATCCCTGAGAGTATTTTCATGAAATATCAGCATTTTACTTTCGAGGTATGATTGCATCTTATCCCTGAGAATAAAATCATTTTTAATTATGTATATTTCTTTTATTCATTCTAAGTGACTTATAATACACTGATTTTTGTGTGCCTATGAATGGGCTTTGTATATCCTTTTTTATGCTTGTCACACCAGAATGTATGATTTAGATAGGTTTCTATTATGCAAAAAATATGGATAAAAGTGAGAAATTGAGTTCGTCGTGTATTTAGCAAACACCACTGCAAACATGCAGAATCTTCCGACGTACATACAAGACAGCCATAGTATGCTCTTTGGAACAATGTCACATACAGGTTCTGCACTGTGTATTTCTACATAACTGGATCCCTGACACAGAGGCCCTACAATAATTATTCTACATCTTTTTCCATTCTCTGTGATCACTCCTGTCCCTCCTTACTTATTTAGCATATGACTTCATCTTTAACGCTAAGGATATCTGCACAATCAGGATAAATTCTCTTGTAGTTTATTCTTTGTGCCTCAATTTATGTCACTTTTTCTTTTTTCTTTTCTAGGGCTAATTTCAGCTTGGGCTCAACTCCTTATCAATACTGCTATCAGCATTCCACAACCTCATTTATTTCAAAATTATACAACTTTTCCATGTCTTCAATCTCATATTCTCTACTAATTCCTTTCTTATAATTTGCAGACATAGTCATGGTAACCTTCTAGATTTCAAAAATATATATATTTATTTGCTTAAATTTCTCACTCTGTGTCTTCACTCATTCTGTTCCATGGCCTTTCACACTTTTATGTAGATTGGCCGACAAATCTACAGCCATGATGTAATGCAGGTGCTTATCTTGAAATGCTTGTTGAACATTCCACTTGCATATACAATTGTAACCTGGAAGCCAATAGGCCTAAAACAAACTGATAACTCACCCCTCCCAATAAGTTCATTCTTTGAGATTATTCATTAATTTTATTGCCTGAAACTTTTCTCTCTTTTTAAAGATTTAAACTTTGGAGTTATCTTTAATTCCATATTTTTCATTTCTATATCCAACCTATCACCAATATCTGTAGAGTATCCCTTTGAGAACTTGGAGGGGAGCTGACTATATAAAAAAGTCAATTATCTGAAGATGGCAGAGAATATAGGAGGGAGGAGTCCATACAATTCTATACTTTTGAGGATAAAAGTTACTTATGTGATATATGTGAATAAGGATGTTTGTCTCTGTAAGATGTAGGAGAGAAAGTATCCACCCACACACCTAGCCTAGAACACAAAGCACACTTAATACATATTTTAGGTGATAATTTCCTTGGGTGAAAAAAAGAGAGCACATTTTTTGACTTAACTGTTTTCTTTTTAAATTGATTTCATTTGTTATAAATCATACATTTCACAACAGGAGGTAGAGATGTGAAAGAAAATTTTATTTTTGCTTAAAACCTAGAGTAAAAATTTAGTCATGTGCACAACTACATTTATTTTCTGGTAAGTATAAAGGGTATGTAAATAAGACATTTACTATGACTGACATTTCAAGGCAATATAAAAATAATGATATGGAAGAAACTAACCTTATTAAACTTAGTAGACTGGACAAATATATTCTTTACATTATTTCATTTCATTCTCAAAACACTCAATAGTACTGATGTTATTATATCTACTATACAGATGAGGAAAATGAGTCTTTGAGAATTTAAATAATTTCCCAACAGGTGAGAGTCAAAGTCAAAATGAAGACTTCAGTTTAATAACCCCAAAGGTCAATCCTTTCCTTATATTTCTCCAAAGGTCATTTTGAAAATGTAACTGATTCCATTAACCACAATAGATTATCTAGCTTCAGGAATCCTGCCTTGATGATTTATACTAGAGAATGTATCTAAAAGACCATCATTATAAAATATTAATGGAGTCAATCTGGAAACCAATAAGTCACCTGCATATCTCTGTGTGCTCCTTTGGGATGTGAACAAAATCTGTCAAGATGTTTTTAAGAAAAGTGACTATTTCATTTGTCAACATATTACTTTTATTTTAATAAATTCAACTATTTCTTGCAGTTGTCTATCAAGGTTGTGGGTAACACTAACAGATATAAGTATGTAATTGACTTCAATTTCTGAAAATCAAAATTGCCTGTGTGTGTTTTCATATCAATAACTCAAAATAGCTGTGAAAAAAAATTATATAAGGCTGTCTGAGGGAAAAAACAAGTGAAGCAAAAAAAAAACCAAACATGGGTAGCATTCACATTTGAAAAACAAAATAGTTATAACTCTTTCTAATGTTTGTAAGCCTCTTTCTATATTGCATATACATTTGTGTATACACACACATTCTACATATGCACTCGCCAAATAAACTGTGATAACCTTATTCTCTATAGAATTTGTTGCATTTTAAAATTAATCAGGATACTTATCATATACTAACAATGTTTTTAAAAATCAAAAACATTATATTTTAATACATTTTTCTCCATAGTATTTTTTTCCCACAGTAATCAGTGAATTTTTGAAGCCTAAGACGATGTCTTGTTCATTTTTATATATCTAATGTTTGGAAAGTTTTTACTAGCCCATGCTAGGAAGAGGAATAAATGGAAGAGTATAATTTTTAGATATACATTTTCAATATATGTTCATGTTTACCTAAGAGGAAGAGAATTTTACTCTCTGTAATAACTTTTCTGTGTGCATGTGACAGCTGTCCTTTCCCCACTGGATTATGTATGTTAATGCCGTCACAATCAAATTATTTTTCCTTTAGGACCTTTATGAATATGACTAATTTTTAAATATCTTTCTGGTGATTATTAAATGCTCTACTTGTTATGTCTTGAGGGGAAAATGGTGATTTCACAAATGTTTCAGAGCACCATTGAAATAAATTTCTTAGAGTCAGTATCAAAAAACATATTTTTTGGTGCACTTAAAAGAAGTTAGAAATAGCAGTAGAAAATATTATTATATAGGGCCGGCCAAGTGGCATGGTGGTTAAGTGCTGGCTTGGGAAGCCAGTGGCCCCGGTTCAGGTCCCACATATGAAGGCGAGTGACGCTGCCCTCAAAAAAAAAAAATATTATAATGACTGCAACAGGCATCCTATATGGTATCAAGATTCCATATGAATGCTCACCAGTGTAATATAAAAAAATACGTATTTGGTTTACACACATGCTCATATTTTTTAAATTACATACTTGGTTTTATACATGACTTTAAAAAAAATCACTTGAATTAAAGCTTGAGTAAAAAAAAATTCAGTGTAGCTCTTCTGGTCCTCTTTTTCCAAGGCAATGTAATTAATAAAATTATTCATTAAACTAGTATTTATTCAAAGTGCCAATTTTTAGCCTCATCTATAAAATCAACCATTTTTTTTGAAGAAGGACTGAAAATAGTAATGAAAACTAACGAAGAAATGTAAGCTGTTAGTTCACTTTCCAAAAATTTCAATTCAGACTCCACACACAGTTCTATACAATGACATGATGGAAAATTTTTGTAACATGATTTGCTATAGATATGTTGCAGTTTTTAATATGGGAGGTAAAAAGGATGAGAGGCTGCCATCTGGATATTTGCATAGAGAGGTTTGAAAAAACGTTTTGGCTATTCTAAATCTACTCCAGTACATGAAAAGAACATTGCTTCTCAGTAATCAGTGCCAGCGTTTCTCTACTAATAAAGTGAAAATCTGTGCTGAACTGACAGCATTAGAACAGACAAATATACTTACCACAGTAAGCTTCATCAGACCTATCAGAGCAGTCTGGTTTATAGTCACAGACAAGGTGCGATGCAATACACTTCTTGTTGTGGCACAAAAAATCAGTGGCTTCTGGACAAATCTCAAAAGTCTCTCCCACTGGGAAAAACAAAATTTAAAAAAAAGCATTACTCTGTAATATTTTCATTAAATTTGAATACTCTTTTTTGTCATCTTATAGATTCCACACTATTAAGTTAGTGATTTTAGTAGTTGTCCAAGGTAGACATCTAGACACCTCCCCACCTCAGTCCCACCTCCATTGCTCAGCAAGTTGTATAGACTGTATTTTCAAAATATGTTTTATTCAGTCAAGGGCTGATCATTATCTATCATGCAAATCCAAACTTCTAATCAAAACACTACAAATCTTTTGTTTCTCGTACCAGCTTAGTTCTGCATTCTCATTTTCTGCAACTCTTCTCATAAGTATCTGCAGTTAAACTACATGTGGTGACTGGGGGTTTCACAAATATTCCACTTGCTCTTCATTTTCCCTTGTGTTTACATATG
This sequence comes from Aselliscus stoliczkanus, assembly GCA_033961575.1. NCBI lineage: Eukaryota > Metazoa > Chordata > Mammalia > Chiroptera > Hipposideridae > Aselliscus > Aselliscus stoliczkanus. The sequence goes on from CM066734.1 coordinate 48,470,346, forward strand.
CTGCTTCCTTTACCTGCACTAACCATTCCCTCCTTTGCTCCTGGTGGTCAGCTCAACCTCAAGACTCAAGGAAACAACTTCTCTCTCTACTTGTATTGCCTTTCTTTGTCATCCAAGCCTCAGGTTGGATACTCCTTGTTTCATGCCATCACAGAACCCTTTTATTCCTATATTAAATGCTTAGCGCCTTGTATAAGAGCTGTTTGCATATCTATCTATGCCTCCAGACTCAGAGACCATTAGCAGTAGGAGTTTTTGCTGTATTTTCTTGGGCCTAACAACATAGTTTGTGCTTAATAAATGCCAGTTATAAAAACTGAAGGCATAATGGTTCCATCTAAAGTGAGCTTAGAAAGGTGAATTGACAGAATTTTCAAAGGAATTCACATATTTGAATATCATTTGAACTTTTATAAAGTCTAATATAATACTTCACAGCTTCAAAGTGATATACATTAAAGGTATAATTTTTTTTCACCTAGTTCAACAATTAAATAAAGCTCAGCAATTCTTTTGATACATAAACTACTAATTCAGGCTGGTGTATCTGAGGAGGGCTAAGTTCCTCAAGGTTAAGCAATATTTCCAGAAAGAAAATAGCAAATTTCTATAGAATGGATAAAAATGCATTTCCATAGCCTTCAAATCATTCCCACAACACAATAACTTAAACCCAAATAATTTCCAAAAACAATTTGCCAGTAATATGCAGTCTAAATATGAAGACTGAAGAAAGATCATCTAAGACAATAGCAAATATTTCAATTATGGGCATAGTAAGATGAAGAATTAAAGGTCATGTTCATTGAGTTGTTGAGAATCTTTGCCACATAATTTTAATTAACACTAGTGAGAATTTATAGTTACCCAGAGCAATATGTAGACATTATTTACATATTGTAAATATGCAAGTTAATGCATTGGAGATTATTTTATTTTTCCATGCCTAGGTGGTGAAGCCATATAATTACTCCATAGAGGAAATGTCTAAACTCATAATCTGATCAATTGCTTCTTTAGATTTTTATTTATTTTTAGTATTTTTTATTAAATTTATTGGGGTGACATTGGTAAGTAAAATCATATAGGTTTCAAGTATACAATTCTGTAATACATCATCTATACATTGCATTGTGTGTTCATCACCCAGAATCAATTCTCCTTCCATCACTGTGTATTTGACCCCATTTACCTTCATCTACCACCCCCTGCCTCCCTTTCCCTCTGGTAACCATTAAACTATTAGCTGTGTCTATGAGTTTTTGTTTGTTGATCGGTTGCTTGCTTTCTGTTTTATATTCCACATGAGTGAAGTCATATGGTCCTCGACCTTTTCTGACTTATTTCACTTAGCATGATAATCACAAGATCCATCCATGTTGTTGCAAATGGCAGTATTTCATCTTTTCTTATGGCTATTGAAGGACACTTTGGTTGTTTCCATGTCTTGAAAATAATGCTGCAATGAGCATAGGGGAACATATATCTTCATGATTATTTTCAGGTATTATGAATAGATACCCAGAAGAGGGACTGCTGGGTTGTATGGTAATTCTAGTCTTAATTTTTTGAGGAACCTCTGCACTGATTTCCATAGTGGCTGCACCAATTTACATTCCCACCAAGTGTATTGAGGGTTTCCTTTTCTCCACAGCCTCTCCAACACTTGTTACTACTTGTCTTGTTGATGATAGCCATTCTAACAAGTGTGAGGTGGTATCTTATTGTGGTTTTAATTTGCATTCCCCTAATAGCTAGTAAAATTTGGCATTTTTTCATGTATCTGTTGGCTATTTGTATGTCTTCTTGGGAGAAGTGTCTGCTCTGGTCCTCTGCCCATTTTTTAATTAGATTGTTTTTTGTTGTTGAGCTGTATGAGTTCTTTATATATTTTGGATATTAGCACCTTATCAGAGATGTTATTTATTATAAATATGACTAAGTTAAACTATACCTCTAAGTGAGGCTTAGTTCCTTAACAGTATAGAATAGCAAAGTCACGAAGAGAAATCAAGGCAGTGCTTTGAATAGCAGTAAACCAAGCAATTATTGTAATTTCTATGGTATGCGAGCTGTAATAAAGAAAATATTTTTAAAAACCTAAAATTTTAAGAAAAGTAGACCTTTAAGACAAGATTATAGCCAATCTGGCTGTCATTAGCAAAACATCATAGCAAATAGAAAAATTAGACTATTTTGGTGAGAATATCTTATACATGTTTGGCCAGTTTCAAATTCTTCATTCAATCAAAATAATAAACTCTATAGATTTGATAGACTTGGCAAATATAAGAAATGAAAGATAATCTCACATATTCTATAGTTAATGATATAAGAATAGAAAGGACTTTGGTGCTCATAATAAAAAGTTGGAGATAATCAGGCTGGAAGAATATGGCGTATGAAAATGACTAAATATTTATTGTAGCCAAAAGAAACAGTAACAACCAAAAAGGTTAAAAGAGACTTGAAGTCCTAAAACTAAAGAATGATAAATTGAAAAGTCCAGAAAGAAGAAAAGCCTTGCAAAATAATGTAGCCATAAGAAATGTGTATTTAATACAATGAAAGCAGAGGTATATATGGGACTAATTCACTATGCATTGGAACAAACTGTCACCAACCTGAAAGTCACACCAATTGAAAACTGGCTTTATTCTGCTTTGAAACAGAATTTACAGTAAAGATATCCTTGACCCTACAGATTACTATTTGGATTTAAATAGTTTTATACACAGGGTTTATTACACAGAACTAGGTAAAATCATTCTAGAGTTATATTTGTGGATAAACACTTGTTTATCATGTTCTTCAAGTGATAATATTCAATAGGCCCTGAGAGTTCAGAGAGTAAATTACCCAGGGGCACACATTTTTAAGAACCTTCATACCTCATGCAGAATACATTAATCACACGAAAGACAGAAAAGACAAAATGAGCATAGTCCCAGCCTTTGAAGACCATGTTATTTAGTTAGTCATGTCATCACCATGACAGTGGTACACACACTATTATCATGACTTGTCACCTTTCATGTTGACTGTTCACTTGGCTTTAGTAGTGCTTGTCATGTGTATCCACTGTAAAGTTACCTTTTCTCTATCCCTTTCCATATTTTTTTGCATGAAGTCCCTATGTGCAAACCACACCTCTGGGGTGGTGATCTATGTTCACCACCTTGAGGGCTGAGACTTTATCTAAATTATTTAGAATTCGTATGCATGGGAGATTTGTCTTTTCTCTCCCATTTACTTATCTATTCATTTATTTGTTTATATCAATATGGACTCAAGGATTGTTTAAAATAATTTGAGTCATAATACAATACTACTGTGTTTATTTTGTTGCTCAAATTGTTCCAGCTTTGGCCAAGGGGAGCTCTTCTAGTTGTTCCCTGTGTCTCTTTGACATACATATCCCATCAATGTAGGCTGGTTTTTTGTTTTGTTTTGTTTTGTTTTTGAGGGCAGTGTCACTGGCCCTCATATGTGGGACCTGAACCGGCGCCTCTGGCTTCCCAAGCCAGTGCTTAACCACAGCGCCACTAGGCCGGCCCTTGGTTTTTTTTTTTTTTGGTTGTTGTTTTTTTGTGTTTTGTGTTTTTATGCCACTACCTTACTTTCTAGCATTACAAGTTGCTCAGGCTCATCTCATATATATCCTAACCCAGTCCTAGAATCAGACATCAGCCATTTCTTGAAGGAGCCCTGGTTCCTTTTATTGGCAAATGCCAACAGCAACCAAAGTCTGGGTTCTAGGCTGCTCCTTGCTCCTGGGGTGTCACAGTTTCTATATTATGATAAAAGTCACGCCATTTTTCAATTATGAAAAATGATCAATATTATCTCTTCAAATAGTATCTTTCTTTAAACCTCTGTTCTCTGCTCCTGGAGCGTCTTTTAGAAAAGTGCTAGATTTATCCATTCTATCCATAATGTCTCTTAATCCCTGTTCCATATTTTTTTCTCTTTGCCTTACTGTGTTGTAAATAAGCTCACATTTATTTGATGACTAACTCTCCAGTTGTGTCTCTAATCGGTTTGTTTAATCTTTCTATTGGTATTTATTTTCTATTACAATTGTATTCATTTCTAAAAGTTAATCTTTTTTAAAATTTAGTATCCTGCCTATTTTTTTTTTTTACGCTTTCCATTTTCTGTATTATGATCCCACCAGCATACGGTCCCAACAGCATAAATTGACAGTGGCTTCTGCACCTTAAAGTTTCAATGGTTCTCAAAATTTTAATATTAATTTGTTATTTTGGAGTTTTCCTTACATCATGTCCTAGACTGTACGTGGTGTGGCACAAGTTTAGGGTTTGTACTGGTAGTTCCTGTTTTGTTTGTTTGTCTTTCTTTCATTTTTTACAAGCCCCTGGACAAACAACCAAATTTCTGGAGACTTCCCTGGAAAGACCAGGTTTTATGCAAAGAGTTCAGATCTCCTTTTCTTATACAAGATTAAAAAATCAGTCCCCAAGTCCTTCAGGCCACTGGGAAGTTAAATTCCACCAATGATCTATATTTTGATTCCCCTCTTTTTGTTCTGTGACTGATAGTTTTTTTTTTCCTTTACATTTCAATTTAGAGTATTAATATGTACTTCTAAAAATATTTTTACATTTTTAGTGTATAATTATTATATTGTTTTGTACACCTGAAATGAATAAAAAATACTTTATGTTTTTAATGAAAGCATATCCTACGATACGATTTTATTAATTCTTCTATAGTCTAACTTGCAATATCAATTTAATATCTAACCTGTTGATATCTTGTAAAATCTAAAAATAACCCCAAGAAAGCCCCATAAAATAATATTCTTCAAATAATGCTCTTTATTTAATATAAACTCTATGCTACTGGCATTTTGTCCAATAGTAGACCTATGCAAAAAACAACAAACAAACAAACAAACAAAAAACCCTGAAATTGGCACACACCATTCTATTTATCTTATGTTGATATAAAAGTAAACATATATGAGCATCTGAGTGCATTCATTGAAACAGAAACATTAAGATGTATTTGTGTAGTGTGTATAAGAGGGAACAGTTCCATAAACATGGTTTGGTCTTACTTGTTAATATATGAATTTTCCTTGTCATTTGACTTGTTGATAAAGTACCTTTTGATAATTTTTATTATAATTATGTCTCCAAAGTTTTATCATTCTAAATAAAAGATTTCTTTGAGTTGAAGCTGGTAATACTGGACAGTAAATACTGATTTCTAATGAGCAATCCAAAAATGTGGACCAAGGTAATGATTTGAACCTCATTTTTATAAAATCTGTAACCTTCAGTAAGTCATTTAATATTTATCTCTAAATGAAAACAATGATAACTACTCTCTCATACAAAGTACTATATGTGTACATTTAGTGATATCATCTATTTAGAATCTTGCGTTTTTCATCCCATAAACATATATTGAGCAACTGTCAGGTACCATGGTGGATATTGTGATAGTTCTTAGTTTCAAATAATTTATAATCTGGGGATAAAAACATATTATTATGTTTAGTGGTATAATTGAAGATATTTATGGCTTCCTGTCAGAGAAGTAGTCCTGGCTTATACTGGCATGTTAAGAAATATTTAATACATTTATTCATTTGAGGGCCTTTACAATGCTTATCATCTCAGTTAGTTATTCATATGTTAGTAAAATAAGTCAGACCACTGGACTGAGAGGAAACAGTTCCAACAGGAATCTCCTTTACAAAACTTAATTCTTCTCAGTCTCTTTATCAGGTAATTTTGGCAATGTATTAAAATATGGAAGATTCAGATTTATTTGAAGGAAGTGCACCTTTTGGATAGTAAAAGGGAAATAGGCTCAAGAAAAATATGTTGGAAAAGATCATGCACCCTAAATTTTCCTTCACAGGTGAATTGCTTAGTTCACTTGAGTGCTCACTTGTTCTAGAAAAATCAGGGGCAAGTTCACAAAAGGAAATCTCAACACTGCTGATGAGTTAATATCACATGACCAGTATTTTCAAATGTCCAGAAAATAACACTAATACCTTTCATATTTTCTATTCAGCATTGAGCATTTAAGCCTATTTTATGTTAGAAAAATTGCTAGGTTTTTAAGAAGGTCAATGTGAATATCAGACAATTGATAGGAACACATCTCAAACTGTAACCTCAATGATCTCAGTGACAGCAAAGGTCAGTTTGTGTCAAATTATCCAAAGTGTTATTGGAGTTACTGGACCATATTTTTGTGTACAGCAAGAGTTTTGGGAAACATAAAAAATGTGATTCTACTTGTGATACAGGGGCAAGGTGACTGTTAAGTGGAAAATATTCTACAGATCATGTTTGTAAACAAAAAAGTGACTTTATAAACTGTTTCTATATTTCTCTGAAAAAAAATTATACATACCAACCACTCTTTTCAGACACGAAACACAGATTTTTATCTATTTTTCAAGATCTGGACATATTTTAAATATCTAGTTTTCTTTACAGATTCTCCATATAATTTAAGGATAATAGATTGCTGAACCCTAGGCTATCTATACATCAAATAATTGGTTTACAGGTTTAGACAAAAAAAAAAAAAATTCTTAGAAGGCCTAGGAAGAAGAGGAAATAGTAAGAAAATAAACCAAGACTAATGACAAAACTCAGAACTGATATACCTGATAAAGAGCACTATGCTTTTATGCACGGGGAAACGTGTTTAGTGGTTTAGTGTTTCAGAAGTCCTCATCCACTCCTCACCTCTTTTCAATTTCTAATTCTCCACTAAGAGAGTTCTTGCTCAGCTATCTGCTAATTTCCTAACAACCATTTTAAAAGAAACATCAAGTCTTTCCATTCTGGACTTTATTGCTGCATCTGATGTGTCAAAAATGCCTTCCTTTTTGTAACCCTCAATCCCTTTAGCTCCTTGGCCTCATATCCCTACTGTTCTGCCATCTCTTAACCTCTCTTCTCCTCTCTTGGATCCTTCCTGTTCCAGACTAGGCCTTCAAACGCTAGCAGAGCAAATCCTCACCCTGATTCATTTTCCATTGCTCTTCCTTGGGTGTCATATTTACTGTCATTATTTTATCTACCACCTGGTGGCTGATGAACCAATAGCTACAAGGTGTGATCAAAACATATGGTAAGTGCTGCTGCCAAGTGCCATCTAGTGGAAAGGCAGGGATCTTCAACACAGGAAGTGGAATGTCAAACCTTAGTAACAGTGTGTGACAAGTTTCAACTTGTTTAGTGCAGTCAGTTGGGTGTGAGCTATGGTTGAGAGAAGGTATGTTTTAAAGTGTGCCATACATCATCCTTCATCATGAAAACATTCTGTGTTACATATCGCTTCTGATATATAGCATTTTTGTCAAATGAAAATATTATGGTGCATCCTCATCCAACTTATGCACCGGATCTGGAACCTTGTGACTTCTGGCTCTTCCCCAAAGTCAAAATGATTCAGGACATTGAGGCAGCCATAATAGTGCAACTAAAGACACATGAAAGAGGACTTCCAGAACTGCTTCAGAAAGTGGCAGGAACGATGGGATAAGTGTGATGAAGCAAGGGTGAGTATTTTGAGGGGAATTAATGGTAACGTGTGTATTATTGTAATAATTATTTTTTTTTAATTTTAATATTCACTGCATTTTTTTTTATCACATCTCGTACATCCCAGTCTGTAACTCTTCCCGAATTCAGACATTTATAATACATTTTCTATTGGGTATCTCAACAACATACCAGACACACTCAATGTGACCAAAAATGCACGCTTTTTCTTTTTTCTTTTTTTTTGCCTCCTACTTTACCTTTTCCTACTTTTTGCCTCACAGTAAACCTCACAGTACCCATTTATATAGGGTTTACAGATGCACATTTTTGTCACATATTTTTGCTTCTATTCACGTTTTCATGCCCTCATCCTCCCTCAACCATGTGGTGGAGATGTCTGGCTATTTACAGCATATGCTCAAATTTCCGTAGTGCATGGTTGTTGCTGGGTCGTGACTGCTCAGCCAGACACTTTATTTCTCAGCTATACTTGCAACTAGGTGGGGCCATCAGGGTGCATTCTCACATGCTGTACGAGTGGAAGTGATTTGCGCACCTTCCATACAAACTTTCCCACACAGCTCATCTTGCTCGTTTCCCCTCCTGGTTGAATAGAAAAATTATGATCACTAGGGTGGACCTTGAAGGCCATGATTGAAGACCTGCCTGGGTCCCTGAATAAATGCCTGAGAAAAATCTCCCCACCAATCTGTTCACTTTCCAACTATTGTAAATAAGAAATGAATATCTTGCATTGTGATGCATTTTGGATCAACTTGTTATGATGGTAGCCTAGCCCAATATAACCAGAATAAAATGGTGATGGTGTGGTGACTCAAACTTTTTGGAGAGCTTATTACATGTCTCAATATGTTGAAGCACATTACATATATTAACTCATTTCATTATCAAGATAGATGCAAGAATTAGGGTCTATACTTTTTCATACTTAAGTTACCGAAATTCACCCAGCTATCTAACAACAAAGCCAGATTTTATGTTTTGAACACTAAAGCTCTTCTGATCAAATATCCAATCCTACAAGCCACAGGTTACTTAAGTGTTGTTTATTCCATGGCCGATTTATCCATCCAGTTTTCTTGGTGCTCTGGATAATCTCAATTATAGCTCATGGTACTGAAATACAGTACTAGGATACATTTTAGTTGGATTTATATGCTACACAACTGACCAACTAAACATGCTCCTCCTGGAAAAATATGGAAGAATCCTTAAAGGAAGAAACTGTATTATATTCGTTGCTACATCCCTAACACATGGCACAGAGTCCAGGCTCCTTTTAGGTGATTAAGTAATATTTGCTGAACTGTATTTTAAAATTGGTGAAGTTGACTGGACTCTACCACTGCAATCAGAATAGTTGGCTATTTAAACTTAAAATGAATTAAAAACATGCAATGGATACTAGCACTAAGAATTGCATTTGACAAATCTAGAATTCATTGGCAAAATCATTCCTACAAAACTTTGCAGTTAAAAATAGTTATAAGAAAACTGTCCATTACTGAAAACTGTTCAGGAGATAAATAAGCTGTGTGGTAATTATTGTCACTGCCTAAGATAATCACTCAGATGTGATATATTTTGTGAGTTTGATAGTCTATTTAAACACAGCTAATAATGTAATTTATTGGTTGCTACACACACAAGGAGTCTCATGGTGTGTGATGACATGAGGCAGAAAGTGAAGAGAATCTAAAGAGACGTGGGCCAATACAGAATATTGAGATAATAAATGCTCTTTTTGAGCAAGACAGATTTGGTATGAGACATAAAATTGTAAGGAAAGAAAAAAGGTCATTCAAGGAAATTGTAATCATCATTAACAAGTGGCCCTTCATCAAAATTTTTTGTCTACTTGCAAGATTCCAGTTCTAACCTGAATAAGAACCATGGTGGATGGACGATATCATGTATTTAAACTAACTGATATTTTCTAATTTCCATATTAAGAGGGGGAATTCATACTGCTCAAGGTTTATCTCCACTTCAGGAGGGAAGTGTAGGAGGAAAGTTGCACACTAAAGCACCAATGTCATATACATCTGATAGGGAATGGCAAAGGAGGCAGATTCAATTGATAAGATAAATTATTTAGCTTTTGTCTTAGAACACTATTTCCTTTTCCTTTGCTCGGGTAACTTTTGCATAAAATTAATGCAGAAGCATTTGCTGATAGGTTTAAAATATTAATACACAGTAGGGATATATGCTTATATATACACACACATATCTATATCTAGATATCTATATCTATATCTAAATCTAGATATATATAGATAGATACAGATATAGACATACAGAGGGTGCCAAAAATGTATGCACATTTTAAGAGAGGAAAACTATTAAAATTGTAATACTCAATGTATACCAATAACAAAAGATGAATAAAAGTCATGTTTGACTTCTACAATACAAGAGGTGCTCAAAGTAGTTACCATCAGCGTCCAGACACTTCTGATTAAGGCAAACTACTGCTTGAGCAATGTTGACCAAAGTGTCCACTTGCATACATTTTTTTGGCACCCCCGATAGTAATAAATAGTTGATGCATTTTTACCAAATTGAAAACAAACTCTTTTTACATCTTACCAACCAAGCCAGCAATTATTGTGTTTATTTCTTTTCTCTTACAGCTACTATGAAATGATAGAATAATTACTAAACTGATAGTCGAGAAGCCTTACTTTTGTTCCTATAGGTGCAAAGCCCCAAGTAACTTGAAATAAAATCATTCAAATACTCTGGGTTACTAAGGTCTTTCCACTCTAAAATTCTATGGAGTATTGAATATTACCTGAAGACACTTGCTTAATTTATTGAAAATTTTCTGGTTTGTTTTTTAAAAATATAAATGCAAGTACAGAACTGCTATAACAAGGAATCTAAGATGATCATTTTCAGCTATTCAAAACTTCCAAAACCACTTTTCTCTTATGAGGTAAGGTATAAGATCAAAATTCTATTAAAATTATTGGGCATTAAAGAGTTAGAAATGACTCTTGCAGACTGTTTCAAATTATAGGCATCCCCACTCCAGCATGTATACTTCCACTAGAATGGAGTAAACAAGAATTACATAGAGCCTACGAGTTTACTAGCATTTATCCTATATAAATAAGATGTAGGAATAACTGGGGAAAAAACAAACATTAAAATTTTTTGGTACAAAACACATAAATAATTAACCAAAGAACTTAAGCTAATGAGATAGAGAGTTTGGAAGTGCAGATTGAAATAGATATAATTCTGAAGTGTACATACTCCCAAGAGTGGGTCATGAATCTTCTAGGTTTAATGTGTGAGCACATATCACATAGATAAAACCAAAACAAAACATGGACAGATTGTTATAAAATAAGTATTGTTATGTGCAGCCCAGACTGAAATTCAAAATAAACACAAGATGATTCAAGGTGATTGCTCAGGCTATGGTTTAAGATCCACCTCTAAGATGGACAGGGTCTAGAGCAGACACCCAATTCTGCAGGGATAACCCCATTCTCATCTCCATAGTCATCTCTTAGCTACCCCTGCAGCTCAGGTTATGCACATCAGCGGTGCAGTCCGTTCAAGAGAGGACAGAACTAGGGAAGAAGCCTAGAAAGGCCTCTGGAGCTCACTTGGAGCTGCATTATCAGAGAAATCTGTGTTCCCGGGTTTAGAACATGGAGGAGGAGCTCTCAATGGGCATGTCCTTTTAGCTCTTGACAGACTCCTTGACAACTGGGGAGGGGTGTCGCCTGAAGAAGAAGAGAATAGAACCCTCTAATGTTTATTACCCAGAATCTTCAGGTGGTACTACTTGGCAGATAGATCTCAGGATAGAGAGCCAATTAAAGATAGGCCAACAGAATTACTCCATTTGAGATTGAATGTTGTACCAAGATTGGGGGGGGGCGGGCACAGTTGTCTAATGGGCACTTCACTGGAGCAAATTTCCATGAGTGTCTGTTGCTTAGTCCTTGAACTTATCTTTTCCAAGGATGGCTTACACAATTGTTTCTTTAATTCTCTGACCCATCCAAGAATCTTTAACAAAACTGATCTTGATTTTTTTAAGGTTGGTAAAATTGGATTCCAGTACATACACACAAAAAAGGATATGAGCTATTCATTGCATCTATTACTGAACTATCTTGGGCCTCCTCCACAAGTAGGAGAGTTTCAATAACAATCAATGAGATGTGTAATAAAGAAAAATAATCCCATCCATGTTCAAGGAAATATATGGCCTTCCTAAAACTATGAGGGCCTCTCTGATATTGATACCAGTAATGGGCTTCAATGAAGAATAAGTCATTTTGAAATGTTGAAAATCTGATTCAGACTTTTTAATTAGCTGACTTATCTATTATTTATGTAGTGAGGTCACTTAAGGATGCTGTTACATAATTTTCAATTTACGTGCAAATTTCAGGGTCAAACAATGATTAAGTTATATCTTTTTGCATAGAATAAACACAAATAATCTAATCACAATATAATATTATCTTAGATCCTTTCTATTGAACTCTTATTTGTGAAACATATACAAATTTAATGTGCACTTTGTGCTTAATATTTCATTGAAATCTTCAGAATGTAATAGGTTTACTGTGGACTAAAGATGATTATTGAACCTGGGACTCAGATAAATATTTAGATGCACTTCATAAATGTTAACAAATAGCTTAGCTACAACAAAGAAATTTTGAGATGTTTTAATAAAATCTTTAAATATCCTTGAGTAAAATCTGTGACATTGTGTATGATTTGATTAAATTAATCTTTTGGAGGCTTAGATTCCTCATCTGACAAATGGAGATGGTGAAGTTCCTATGTGAATAACAGCTGTGTGAACATTAAATGAGATAACATATGCAAAGTTTCCAGTACATGCTTGACATTTAGCATTCTATTAGTGTTAGTTTTTCCAATTTTTTTCTTTAATCTTGGCTACATGTCCTCTCAGAACCTTAGCTTCCTTATCTATAAAATAGGCTCTTAGCAGAGTTAGCTAAGATAGACTATATAAAGCTGGTAAAACTCATTGATTGATAGATGTTGAAAGTCCTAGTTGTTCTTGCATTCATCCCAGGCCAGCATTCTTTCTGTAGCAAAAGCTGCTTTGAGGAAACATTAATAATATTTTACATTATCATTTATTTTCTAGAGTTAGAAAATGTTACCATTATTAATAGATAATATTGACTTATAATGGGCTGGGTACTCCTTTAATCACTTTGTAAGGATCAAATCAACAGATTTTCACAATAATTCAATTGTATAGAAGAGGAACAGGGTGGTTAAGTAACTTGTCCCAGGTCACACAACTGAGAAATAGTGGAGTTAGAAATTCAAATTGAGGTAATGATTCCAAAGCCTATCATGTTATATAACCTCTAAGATACTGCTTTCCAATCAACATGGTGATGAAAGAATGTTATCAAAGTTTATGTTATATACTTTTAAGGACATTTGAAGAATGGTTAAAAGATTTATAAGCAGGGGTCTTGGAATATGAGATAATATTTTTAGTTTAGAAACACCTGGAAGCTCACTGGATTTATTGTCAAACTCAACATAGTATTTAAGTTGTTTAGTATGTTGCATAAATTATTTTAAAGATAATCTCACCAAACAGTACATTATGTGCTAAAGAATGAAGCAGGATTGACATCTTAAGAGAAGATGTACATTTTAAGTGGCTAAACCTTCAAAAAAAGATGATATAACTTTTCAAAATATATATTATAAAACATTCAAAACACCTTTATGTTAATAATGTATTTTGCATTTTTTAATACTATGTATAGAAAACCATTTATTATTTCCATTTTTGACTATATGAGATTTAAGTCACCTCATCTGAGAGGGAATACCTATAATGCATAATAAAATATTGAAATATATTTTAAATTTAAGACTCTTCAAAGCCAGAAGTGAAATGAATTTAACCATCAGGAAATTCCTGTTGAAATCTTCAGATAACTTCATTGGCTTAGGGCCTACCCAGGATGGGAAATTTATTGGAAGCCCCCACTCAAAACTGCAACCAACAAACTTACCTGCTGCATTAGCGTAAATGAGAAATAAACCTGCCTCTCAGAAATGGTGGAAATGACACACACATTACCTGCATCTAAAATGTATATGGAATAACAAAAGGCTAACAAGAGCCAAGACACTTCTGAAAAAGAAGATCAAAATCAATGACCATGTACTTTAGATAACAAAATTTACTTAAACATCATGATAAATTATGATAAATAAGATGGTGTAGATTGGCAAAGATAAATTAATACACCAAAGAAACATACTATAAGACTGAGAACTGAACCTCATGGTTTTAGAAATCTGATTTTTGGCAGAAGGGGCATGCACACTGGAAGGGGAAGAATGAACTAATCGTCTATCAACAGCCTTCAGGCTGAGTGATGGGTACAGCAGAGAGGATATAAAGATTTTGCAAGGGGGGTATGGGCATCTAGCTTTAAGGAAATCAATTTCTAGCTCTCCATTTCCAAATATAAAGCTTCCTAAAAATTAATGTGCCTGAGAATGCACCTGTGATCATTCTGTTCTCTTTTGCACATTCCCTTTCACAACCACACTCCATACTTTATAGGAGACAGAATTTTGCATCTTTCGTTCTGACATTCAAAAATACATATAGGCAAGTGGTGGCAGTAGAAATATGATATTTTTAGCTCATTTAAAGTCTCACTCCTTCTATTCCCTATTTTCAAGGAATGATTCATCCAGATGGAGAGATTCGTGAGACGGAAGCAAAAAAATCAGCATAAAATCATTTATCATACATTGTTATTTACTACCAACACAGTCGTAACTAAAAATAAAGCTATATTTTTAAATGAAGAAAACTGAAGATATAAATGCAAATATGAATAAGTTTTGAGATCTTCAAGTTGTCATTAAAGTTGTCTTTGAATGTTTGATACAAATTAGCATTGCTCTTTGAAAGCTAGGGAGCATACACAGTTACAGAAAAATCACAGTAGCTGAGGGACTCTTAGCAGCTTCAAGTTAAATGTTCAACACCTCAGAAAACTGATTCCCTGTAATGACATCACTGTGCTTGATGAATAAATATGATGACAAAGCCATTGTTCAATAGGTTGTGTCAAAAAATATGGGAGATTAAAAAATAAGGTATGGGGCCGGCCGAGTGGTGCAGTGGTTAAGCACTGGCCTTGGAAGCCAGCGGCCCCGGTTTGGACGCACATATGAGGGCCAGTGATACTGCCTTCAAAAAAAAAAAAAAATAATAAGGTATGCCTTAGAGCAAAGAAAATTATGTTATTACTGAGATTATAGCACACAAAGAAGAAATTGTTGAATTTGGACACTTTCACACAAGTATATTTGAATTTGCAATAGGAATGGGTATATTTATAAATACATATGTTTATATTTTCTGATGTAGCTGCTCAACAACAAAGCAAATGATGGCCTGATTGCTCAGATTCATCTCTTTATTCATTTCAAAAATATTGGTTTAAAACTCAATAGCCAAAAACCAAACAGCTTGATTAAAAAATAGGCAAAGGACTGGAATAGACAGTTCTCCAAAGAAGATACATAGATGGCCAATAAGCACATGAAAAGATACTCAGTACATTAATGCAAATTAGGGAAATGCAAATCAAACCCAAAAAGAGATAGCACCTCACACTCATTTGGGTGGCTATTATAAAACAATAACAATAACAAAAAACAACCAACCAAACAAAAAAAAAAAAAACAGAAAAGTTTTAGTGAAGCTATGGAAAAATTGGAATGCTCTTAAAAGACTGAAAACTAGAATTAGCATGTGATCCAGCAATTCTGCTTCTGGACATATGCCAAAAACATTGAAAGCAGGGACTTGAACAGATATTAATATGTGTAGCCTATATTCATAGCAGCATTTACCATAGTCAAAGGTGGAAGCAAACCAAGTGTCCACTGACAGATGAATGTATAAACAAAACGTGGTCTATACATACAATGAAATATTATTTAGCTTTAAAAAGGAAAGAAATTCTTTTTTTTAAAAGATTTTATTGGGGAATTGGGGGAGGGGAACAGCATTGGGGAACCGGGGAAGGGAAACAGACAAGTTACTCTCCTTTTGTTCTTCAGTCTAGTTGTGGAGGACGTCGCTTCACTGGCCCATGTTGGTATTATGATTATTTTGCTCTTGCCGGGTGAGGCAATTGGTCGCTGGTGACTGGACAGACTCTCATGGCAGCTCGTGGTAGCTCACGCAGCCCACTGCAGCCCCACTGCAGTCTATGTGATGCTAGCAACTCACCATAGCCCAGCTCCAGGTCGAGCTGTTGTTCACCATCTTAGCTGTAGAGGGCGCAGTGTCACTGGCCCTCATGTGGGATCTGAACCAGGGCCCTGCTGCTCAGAGCCGGCGTTCCCAAGCCAACTCTTAACCAATGCGCCACACAGCCAGCCCAGAAAGAAATTTTTATATATGTTACAACGTGGATGAACTTTTGACAAAACGGTGCTAAGTTAAGTAAGCCAGTCACAAAAGGACAAACACTGTATGATTCTACTTATGTGAGGTACCTGGAGTAGTCAAAATCACAGAGACAGTAAGCAGAATGGTGCGTGACAGGACCTGGGAGTAGGCAGAAATGGGAAGTCATATTTTAATGGGTGTAGATTTCAGTTTTGCAAGATGAAAAGAGTTTTTGCTTTCATATTACATTACAACAATGTAAATGTACTGAATGACACTAAACTGAATACTTAAAAATGACTGAGATGGTAAATTTTGTTTGTGTATTTTACCACATTTAAAAATATATATTTGCGGATTGCCTACTGAGTATTAGGCACTGTTCTAGAAGCAGGTGACTTTATTCTCAACTTAAATTTGGAAACATTTTTATTGATAAACAAGCTTGCAATACTAAATACTTAGCCTTGACTTGCAGAGTGTGAGATCGTGCTATTAAAATGACAAATATTATTTTCTAGGAGATTAAACTTGTACATTTTTTCAAAAGACATAAGGAATACAGAATACTTATACTCAGCAATTATTGTATTTAGAAGTGGGCTGGCTGTCATGGGGATGTATATTTACACATTTCTTTGAGTTTAAGAAATAAAACAGGCTTATAATGATGAAAACTAAGTCTGATTTAACCAGCTGGTTTGACAATGAGAACTGTGTTTGCCAAACAGTATCCATGGCAGACATTTTCAAAACAATGAGTGAACTAAATTTGTATATCCAAAGTTTTTTTTGTTTGTTTGTTTTTTGAGGGCAGTGTCACTGGCCCTCATACGTGGGACCTGAGCCGGGGCCGCTGGCTTCCCAAGCCAGCACTTAACCACCGCACCACTCAGCCGGCCTGTACCTCCAAAGTTTTGATATAAATATGTCTGCATCATGTGATAAAATCCTTATTTTATCAAAAATAAGACAAAGTTATATTAAAATTATTCATGTCTCAAATTTTCACATCTTTATGACTTAATTTGTGTACAGTAGCTTGGGGCTCATTTTATTTTAATACTAAGATGAAAATATACATTTAAAATACTCTTTTATACATATAATAAGGGCTCAAATAACAAAGGGCACATTAGAATTACCTAAAGCTTTATAAATTATGGGTGCTTGGACCCCAACCCAGAGATAATGATTTAATTGGTCTGGAATGGTGTCAGGAAAGAAATATTATCTTAAGCTCCCCAAGAGATGTTGGTGTGCAGTCAGGATTGAGATTACTGATACATTTCACAATAGGAAATACATATATATAATTTTTTTTTTTTTTTTTGGAGAGAAGAAATAAAGAAAAGGAAAGAGAGTCAGGGGAGAGATTGGGGGAGGGGCAGAAAGAAGAAAAACAATTTTTTGCTCCTTCAGAGAAATATATTTGTCATAGTAGGCTGTGGGTAACACTTGTGTCGGAACCAATGTGAAAAAAGGATATAAAATCAGGCAGGTAATGGATTGAATTTCTGGAAATAGACTTTCTGGGATCCTGAAAAACTGGAGATTGTGGATTTTTCAGGTCATTTAAACCCTGGGACCTCCATATGCTTATTATGGACACTCCATAGCTTATTAGGCCGTTGCATCCAAAACTCAAAGACGGCTGCCTTCTACTCAACTTCATTTCAATGTGCTTACAACAGTTAATATCTACTGAGATAACTTTAACTCAGTGATTCAATTCATAAAAATATGTCTAGTCATAAAAAAACATTAAAGATGACCTAGAAATATATTAGCAAGTAAAAAAAAATCAATTAATAAAATTATTAATTTCCTAATGTTTTCATTTCTTTTTTTTTTTATTAGTTCAACCAACACATTTAGCTTTAGTATAGATTAAGAGAACATTTTAATACTTTGGACTATGCTTATATTTAAAGCAGTTAAGAAAATGAAAACATCGCCCTGCCAAACGAATTCCTATGAGTCCTTAATAATCAGGATAATCACTTAATTTCACATTTTAGTTTCCACCAGCATGGGACAATTAAAGAGAATTCTAATTAACTGTTACAAAATAAACAAGTACAAGGAATCCAGGGTGTTCCCTCAGTGCAAAGGACAACTGAATAAAAAAGAAAAGAGTAGATTACAATACTAGGAAAGTAAAATGTGACAGCATGTTGTAAAGGAAAAATATATAAACAACCTAAGGTTGTTTTTTGTTTGTTTGTTTGTTTTCGGTAAAGGATGTGGTATGAAGGAATAACCAAAAATATAAAGCATAATTAAAGTTAGGCAAAATCTGGTGATGAGGAAGTATGGTTCAAAGGCATTTAAGCATTAACACTGAAATGTAAAGATGGAAAAATATCAAGAATATTTACTTTATTTCAGAATGTTTCTTAAGGTTAGTGATAAGGCAAACCTATAAAGTAAAACCTTGATTAAATTAAATAAATTAGATGAAAAATATTTTCATTGAAAATACTGTCAACAATATGAAAAGAAAATAAAAAGCAAGAAAAACATATTTACAACATATGTTATAAAAGAGGATTTATATAATTAGTGAAGAAAGAGCACTTCCAAATCCATACAAGAAAGCAAACAGCTCAATAGATATTTTTGGCAAGGAGATAAATGGGTAATTCTCAAAAGAAGAAATGTGTATGACCAATAATAAGCATACTGGCTACAAAAAGTTTAGCCTCATTATTAATCATAGATGTAAATTAAAACACTACATCATTTCACCTCCTGAATTAGGAACATTTCCTTGCAAAAATTTAGTGGAAGCCAGTGTTGGTGAGGATTGAAAGAAATAGATAAATTAATTAACCTAAACACAAGAGGGAAAGCAATCTTGATGGAAGTGTGAGTTTAAGAAAGGTTTAAGGTGTTAAATTATGGAGATAGGGAAACATACCAAACATTGAGAACTAAGCAAGAAGCAACCTTAACAGAGAGCGTGTGGAGCAAAGAACATTGGGTAAAAGGTTGCTGGCGGAAATTTATATATTTATATTTGTTCTTAATTGAAAATATATATCTAACTCATAATTTTGTAAACTTTCAGGCTGAGAAATTGCCTAGTTGGAAACTGTGGCAGGTTCTTCATTCTCTAAACATATATACATATCCTTCCTGTTCCTTAGTTTTGAATAAACACACTTCCTAGATTTCCTTATGATTTGATCATGCAACAAAATTTTGGCTAGTTATAGGTTGAACTGATATGCACAAGCTTCAAGGAAACCTTTTAAAGGGCAGCTGGTTGGTGCTCTTTGCCTCTTTCCTCTCCTTATTTTTTTTTCCTACCAGCAGGGAGACATAATGACTGCAGCTAAATCACTCATTCTGAACTATCATCTCCCCCACAATATTTCGAATACCCATCCCCCCTCTATTCCTACTGCATATGTAGATCCATGCATTACTTTTTACCTACACCATTAGACTAGCCATCTATTGGAACAATTAAGTTAACTGTGTAATACCCTTCACCACTTGCCTATTGAGGTATTGTGTTATTGTTCATTGAATGAACATTAGCCTAAGAATACATTTTCAATAAGCCACTAGTGGACTTGTTTACTCCACTCCCTTCCTCAGATGACTCCCCCTAATCCATATGGTCATCAAGGTGGGAGCCTCGTAGGCATAATTGCACAGCAAGTCCCTGCCATCTGAATATAATTAACTTGTCTGAGGGTGGCCATTTGATCCAAGACAGGTCAATCAGAATCCCCCCCAGAAAATTTAGAAATATAACTAATAAGTTTCTGTAACAATATGTTAAAGACTGTTGAATCCTGTGATGTAGTCATGTTTTCTGCCTGAGTGCCCTAAAGCAGAGGAAGCTGGTGACAGAGACAGGGGACTGAGACAGATGTGCAGAGAGAAGCAATTTATTTTTATTTTTTTATTTTTTTAATACACTTTATTTATTTATTTTTTTTTTTTGAGGGCAGTGTCACTGACCCTCATATGTGGGATCTGAACTGGGGCCGCTGGCGTCCCAAGCCAGCTCTTAACCACTGCGCCACTTGACCAGCCCGAGAGAAGCAATTTAAAAAGATAACAGACACAAGAAGAGGACAGCTCAAGTTCCCTCTTTTCAATCCTTGGTTTCAGATGCTTCCTGAAGCTGGACTGCTTTCCTGATCTTGGTTTTCCTGAGATTCCGCATATCCTCAAATAAACTCCCTTTATATTTGATGCTATTGGCAATTAAACTAGACCTAATTAACCTAGAGATTTCCCAGAAATTATCATGGGACTGTACAAAGACTAAAAGGCCAAAAAGTAAACTAGTTGAAAAAAATCCAAACCATGCTTGGTTTCTTTCGCTGAGCTCCTGCCTGACTTTTAATCAACAGTTTACAATTCTGTATTTGCCATCTCTTCTGAGGCAAATTTCCAGACAACTTAAGTTCCTCACTTTGTTCAAATCCTTCAAGAACCCATCCTATATTAAACATCATTCCCTCTGTAAAAGGGATCATGTGTGTGCTGGGTCTCGTTTGACCCTGACACCTCCTAGGTGTTCAGTATCAGTTTCCTTCCATTGTCTTTATTATCACGTATCCAGTGCATGTTTCCATAAAATATGAAATTTGTATGCAACTGATCTATTGGGGGATTAATGCCACACAGAACTTGTGTTGATTCCTGTATGATTTTTCCCACCCAATAATGTGCTGCTCCACCAAGGCCCAGTAGACGGAAACACTCAAACAGCTGAGCCCAGCCAGCCGCAGTACAACAGGGGCTGTTAACTACATGCTTCTCCCAGTGGTCTTTGCTCTGTTCCTGCACAGGCTCTTTCAGAAGTGCTATGTGTTCTAAGATTTTCCAGTCTTTGGTCACTTTTTCCTTGTCTCCATAATTCAACAACCTTCACATTTTTTATACCACCCTTTTATCAAGATTCCTTGCCTCCTACCCTACCCTCCTTTTTTAGGTAAAGTGCTATATATACTGAAAACTTCTAATAAATTCTAATTTATTAGAATTTAAATGCTTTAAACTGTGCCAGTTCCTTTGTTGTGGTCATGGTTGTTTATTTTAGTGCTGTATAAATTATTTACCTACGCGCATCGTGGGTTGCACCAACCCTATTTTCCCATAAGCCCTCTTCTTGTGTGATTGTTCAAAATATGAGGTTTTCCAGAAACTCATACATGCCTCTGTGTGTATGTGTGTGTGCATGTTCCATCACATATCATAGAAAAGAAAATTGGTTTCCGGCCCTGCCTTAATATTAATGCATGTATAAACACCTGTAGATTTTATTGAAACCCTTCTCTTCATGTTTGTCCCAACTGGATATAAATTCCTTGAGTTCCATATCTAGTCATTTTAAGTTCATCTGTAGCTTCTATGTCATATATATATATTTGTTTCAGGACTGAGGAATATCTTTTAATGGTGTAATGAAAAAATATATATACATATGAAGTATAAAATGGAAGTGCTATTGATAAACATTAATATTTATTTTGAATAGGAAATAATTAGTAAAATATAGTTCAGTAAAAATTGAATTGCCACATTGTCACAAATTCTCTATGCAATGGTCTTGCTGACCCAGGTATTAAGTGTAGAAATGTTCACTGTAATTGAAACAAATTGTAATTAGAAATTACATAAATTGAGAATAATGTTAGCATTCAGATTTTACAGTAGCCTTCATTAGGGATATTTCAAGGGCTATTTAAGGCTTACTAAAATATATGCTGAAGTAATTATTTTTATTTAATATTATGAATGAACCAAGTTATATCAATGTGCTTTGATTATAATCAAGGATAATATAATCACATTAATTATAATAGCTAGTTTATCATTATGATATGATTATAATTACATGTTTAAATGTAGACCATTGTGACACTGAAATGCAAATTTGATCAATTTTATTAAAAGACCAAGCAATATCTCATATTTTCTAGTCATGTAATAAATGGTTGACTTAAATACAATGTTAATGTAATTAGATCCATCCATGGCTTTGATTTTTTAATTTATAATAGCTGATTAAAGATATAATAAATTCAATTACATAGTCCTATTGTTTAAAATATGGGCACGGGACCAGGAATAAGAATCTATTCCCTGATTTTACAAGAAGGAAAGAACTTAATGAAGAACAATGTTGTTGGTTGACTGTGACAATGAGGCTTCTATCCTGAGGCCTGTTTCAAATCAATTCAGTCAATGAATCCAAGTGAGTGCTATAGCTGGCAATGGTGGGAAGCAGAGTTTATGCCACAAGGATTCTCTTCACCTCTTGGTTCTGAATTTTGTTTAGTGTCAGCTTTATTCTCCTGACCTCTTTCCCCACAAGGCTAGAGCCAGGGATGCTGGAAGCTTTCCTTCCCTACCCATTCCTTTCCTTCCTTTCTTTTAAAAATGTACTTAGAGTATTAGACTCTGAAAGGTAAGCATACGTCTTTTTTTTAGAGGGCAGTGTCACTGGCCCTCATATGTGGGATCCGAACCGGGGCCGCTGGCGTCCCAAGCCAGCTCTTAACCGCCACACCATCGACCGGCCCAGGATACTTCTTTCTTACATTTTCAGTTTGAAAAAAACTGCCAAGGATTGATAGCTTGGTTGTGACTTCATTTTGTTTATTAATTAAACAACCACAATCCTCACAATATGACCTTAAAGACTACAAATGTATTGGCTTCCAAGGTTGCAATGCCAGACAACCCAAGGTCAAATACAACGCTCTCTAATTCTCTATCTATCTATCTATCTACACACAGTATGACTCTTTAATAGCCCTAACTGTAAATAATACTTCTCTATATAATACAGGAAATTACATGGTGTGTTAGTTAGGATTATATGACAAACATATTTTAAAGATAACCCCCAGACCGGCCGAGTTGCTCAGTTGGTTAAGAGCTCGCTCAAGAGTGCGAGCTGAGCTCTGAGCAACAGGAGTTCGATGCCCAGCCCGAGCTGAGCTGCTGCTGAGCTGCCAACAGGTGGCAGGATGGCTCAGCTATAAATAAATAAATAAATAAATAAATACCCCAAATCTCAAAACATCATTTTTTGGTAACTCACTATACATATCTGAAAAAAACTGACACAGGCACTCCTCTACAAATTCAGGGGACCAGGCAGACTTACAAGCACCATCTGGAGAACGAGGCGTCCTCTCCCACAACAGCCATGGGGAGACTTGCAGGGGTGTACACCAGCTTAAAATGCTTCTGCCTGGAAGTGACACTTATTACTTCCTTACAGTACATTGGTCAGTTCTTTTTTACGTGGATCTACGTATCCATAAGGGTCTGGGCCACACAGTGAAAAAAATGGATATTTTCCAAACAGTTAATGTCTCCATCACATATAATGATAGCTTTAAAAATTTTGTAGTATTTGTTTATAAGTCAGTGAATTGATATCATTATTCATCCTTTTAGATGAAAAATCAAAATTTTTGAATCAATGAAAATCAGCTACCTTTCTTTGAAAAATCAAAATTACTCATATTTTTGCATCAATGTAAGTATACATTTAGTAAAATATGCTCTATATATGACACTGATGTGTAAATTAGAAGAGTAACTATAACCAGGATATATATCAAATATAAAAAATGTTTTTAAATATGACAACACCTTTTGTTATTCAATGAAAGATATTTGCAAAAATATTATTTCAAAGAAGTCTATTTTTTCACTTGAGAACCATTGGGCATTCACCCTGCCAATAAATACAGGTTAATTTGAAGTACCAGGCTTAATTTACAAATATGAATTGGCTTTAAATAAAGAGTATATTTAACAAATTATGTCAATTATTGGCAGACATTTTTAGCTTTATGTATAAAAGATGCATTGCAGTTTATACAAAAATCTAGAATAAAAAGTCATATATAATCAGATAAAGAAACTGCTGTGACCTGGGTTGGGTTCACGTTTTGTAACATTTCTATAAAATATTTATTTTATTTTCCCTCCCTCCCCTTGCTGAAAAATTTTCTGAATCCAAAATAAAATAAGTCCATAGCAACAAGGATTGGTTAACATTACATTTTTTAAAAACAGGATTTACAATATTTTAAAATATTTCAACTAGTATTACTAAAATGCTCTACTGTTAGGAACACTAGTGATATATATCTGTAGTTTTTCAAGAGCATTTGACATGATTGACAAACTTGACATAGCAGGTGTTGTGTGACTGTTTTTACCGCCAAGATATTCATAGTTTTAGTAGTCGTCTATGCTGTTAGGACTAAATATGGTTGTCTCTGTGTCATTAAGCATCAGTAAGGAAATCAGCCTGGCTGGTATTATTCAGCATAACCCCTGGGTCTCCTTCCAGAGAAGACCTAAGGATTAAATTAAACATGGTTGTGATGATGATAACGATAATCATATCTAACATTTATTGAGTAACTACCATCAAGAGTTACTGTTCAAAGATCTTGGCATATACTCACTTGCTAAATCCTCACAATTACCCTACAAGGTAGGTTCTATTTTTATTGCTATAAAGAAACTGAGGCACAGAGTTGGTAAGTACTTATTCAAGGTCACAAAGCAAGTAAGTGGCAGAGTCAGGATTTAACCTGGGAAGCCTGATCCAGGGTTTCTTACTTAACAAACCCCTGTGCTATGAGAAGGACCCCCTCAGAGTGGGACCTTTCTGATGACAAAGCTGTGCATAAGGACACCTCACTACCCCCTTCCCTTATTCCCTTTTGCCCCAGCAATGTGGTTCCCTCCCAGTTAACCGGCCTCCCTGGTCCTGAGGCCTGGAGTGTGCTTCCCAGAGATCTTCTCATGGTTGCCTTTTATTTCATTTAAGCCTTGGCTCAATTGCAATCTTTAAAGAACTGTTTTTGACCACTGTGACCAGGTTAATAACTCTCCATCACTTTCACCCTAGGTCATTCATAGCACCTATCACCATGTGATACAATATTACCTGTTACTTAGTTTATTGTCTGCATCTGCCACCCGGATGTAACCCAATGAAGGCAGGAACTTGCTCTGTTCTGAATTTTCACACATATAACAAGGTTTGAATAACTGGTTTCTATTAATTCATCTATCTGTCTATCTGTCCCTCCATCCATCCATTCATCCATCCATCTATCCATCCATTTTCCCCTTCTTCCAACATTTATGTATTTTATACAGTGTTACATATTATGTAACCATTAGTTATTAAAAATAAAAGTCCCTTTTAATTATTTCGTTAGGGTGGGATATTTAATTTTTTTCTACTGACTACTATCTTTCTTTTTCTATTCTGACAACATTTACTTTAAAAGAAAATTGTGAAAGATCTAAATGCGACACTTGAAACACTCATATGTTGAGAAGAAATACAGCTTTTTATCTAAACTAAGTGAAGAAGGTAAGTTTTAAAATTAAACTCCACAGGGTTCTGTTTATAGATTTATGTCCTTGTGAACTTTATGTACAGCAATCTATGTTTCATGATCTCCCAAGTTCAATTCGAATCCAGAGTGATGCTGTGCTGAAATCATTGTCATCAAGCCCCTATTTTTCACTCCAGATCAATTACTGTTTAAAGGACACTTAGGAGTCGTACATACAGTTGTTACGGGGGGAAATGAAAGGCGTGAAAGTGGTTATAATAAAAAAAGATGTCTTTTCAAGCTATCTGTGAAGACAATGTACTAAACTGCTAAAATTATAATGACACTGGATTCTCTTTATTCCCAAGGTGTTTCCTTACTTTCACATTTAAAATTATTTGGGGGGCATGATGTGTTTGGAATACAAAGAGAAACAGAGCAGCTACTGTGCTTAGGGGTCTGTTTAGAAGATTTCATTGAATTTTGGAAGTATTTTCTATGCCCTAAATGATTTCTTTTTCCCTGAACTGAAAACCGGTTATCATTCAAATGAATGTTCTGTAGTTTTCCATGGAAAAGGCAACATCTTACACTATTAGTGGCTCCCACCTGAAGTACCACGTTTACCAATGTCTTGGAGTCAGTTCACAGGGCAACCCTGGAAATTTAAGACTCGGGAAGACACATGGGGAAGAAGAGGAAATGCGGAGAGTCAAGAAAGGGGCGTTAAACGAGAAAATGGAAAATAAATAAAGCCAAACATTGTGAAGCACACGCATTTCGGTCCTGCCCGGAGGAGATATGCACAATACATAGCACAGAGCTTTCCGCAGTAGAGTCGATCAATAAATATTTGCTGAACATGTGAAAGAAACAGAACCAGATCTTAAACGTTGATATAAAAAGTATTGTGCCTAAAATAATGTCAAGTCTTTTGCTGTTGTTGCTTATTTATAGTTTTTGCCAACAGACGTTCAGAGCTTACTATATCTCATGCATTCTTCAAAGCACTTTATATTAAGTACATTACTTAGTCCTTGTAAGAACTTTAGGAGATGGAAGCAGCAGTGATATCATTTTATAGCAGAGAAAAATGAGACAAAGGAAGGTTATGCCTCAATACCACAGAACAGGTAGCCAGTGAGTAAGCCAGGATTTACACCTAGTGGTCTTTTTGCAGGACTGACATAAATGCTATTTAGTATTAATAAATAGTAAACTCATTAAGAATCAAGTAAGTGATTATACTTAATAAATGAATGTATTTAATAAATCATATTCTGATTGAAAATTGAGTAGGCATTTAAATTTGGAATTGACATGTTTATAATTACAGTGATGGAATAGTCCTTTCTTTTCTATATAAATACTCTATAGTCCTCTGCTCTATAGAATGGTGGTTGCATTTTATAAGATTTTTGTACAAGCCATTTCTAAGTCAACTTGAATTAAAAAAGAGGAGACATCAATTTCATAATATGTCACTTATTTTTCTATATATAAGCTACTGGCTTCCTTGTTAACTTATCTAAAAAGAAGATATGCTTTTTAATGTGTCCCTAAAGCCTAATAACTCTTTGGCTTCATTTTTCTTTGGGGGAAAAATACAATAAATTTGATAGTAAACTGAAGATAGCACTAGAATGAAAAGAAATTTAGAAAAAGAATATATCTAGCTTTATGTTGGCCATGTACTAAATATTATCTAATAAATTGAGTTATACATTTTTGAATGGAAAGTAAAAAGTAAATATGAAGCTCAAACAACTTTCTTATTTGCAGGTAAAGTAGATAGCTACCAAAAATATACCTTAGATATATCCTTTACCTTCTTCCACTTTCACTCTTAATCAGTTTTAAACTTTGTTCTCAATTAAAAATATGCATAGCTTTCTGATAAACCTAGGTTTTCTGATAACCCTAGGAAAATCTCAGAGATGGTCTATTATGATCCTGTCATTTTGCAAATGAGGAAACTGAGGCTCTAGATGGAAATGACCGATACTACATGATTAGTGTCAAAATCCTGAAAAGGATTATAAGTCTACAGAATCTAAATAAATCTGTAAAACAAATGGTGACTTTCTTTTTGAGATTTCCTGGTTCATTTCACCTCCACCACTCTGATGTTGTCTTCTCTTTCCTTCATCTGTCCCTGGTTTTCTAGATTTTGATTCTATTCCCACTTGTGTTTCTATTGGGCTGTTCATTTTTTGTATTGGTATTGAACATGCGCTGCTGTCCTGGAAAGGAAACGGATACATTTTGAGGGTTCATGGTATCTAGACTGTTCTAGTCCCATGGACTTGCCACGGACCCCTTGGGCTGACTCATTCTCAAAGGAGATAAAACCCCTCCCACTATCAAGCCATCTGACCTATTTTTCAGTTACTATCTCTTGGCTGTATTGTGATTCTCCTGCCTTCTCTATTATAGACATAAATATCACATAGGTCTTGTGGCTGTTGGCAGTTTGTCCTGATTAGCTTGTATGTTGGGTTTTATAGGGATGAATTTTCAGTGAATTTTGCTGTATATGTTTTGCATGGCTTGTGGACTTTGCAAACTAGGTGCTCAAACTGTTTTGATGTGAGGACTCCAGAAAATCCGAAAGCCATTCTGCCACCATCACCACCACCACCACTACCACTATCGCTCCAGAATTCTCTCACATTTCTTTTTTTTATTTTAATAGCTATACTGATTTAAAATTTACATTGCATGAGTTAGTCCATATGAAGTTTACAATTTAATGGTTTTAGTATATTTATGAAGTTGTGCAACAATCACCTTAAAAATTTAGAATATTTCATCACCCCATAAAGAAACCCCATATTCACTAGCAGTCACTTCCCACCCCATATTCCTTCAGCCTTAAGTAACCATGAATCTACTTTTCTATCTCTACATATATGCTATTCTGGACATTTTATATAAATGGTATCATACAATCTGTGGTATTTTGTGATTAGCAGAACATTAAATA
The DNA here is from genome assembly GCA_033961575.1 of Aselliscus stoliczkanus. Lineage (NCBI taxonomy): Eukaryota > Metazoa > Chordata > Mammalia > Chiroptera > Hipposideridae > Aselliscus > Aselliscus stoliczkanus. The sequence continues at coordinate 48,498,711 of CM066734.1, forward strand.
ATTTTTTAAGTTGTTCATCGCAAATAGGAAACAGCAACAATTCCATGATAATTTGATAGTGATTTAATTGCGTATGATTTGAAGTTGGTTTCCTAATACAGAGTGACACAGCACCAAATGAGAATACGGCATAGTTAATAATAATATTATTATTATAATTATAACAATAAAGCATAAGACATAAATTTTACTATGTACCAAGAGTATTCTAAGCATTTCATATATATCAACAAATTTAATATTCACAGAAATATATGATAAAAATACCATTACCATCATCCCTATTTTATTGATGAAGAAACTGAGGCAAACTGAAATAAAGAAACTCACACAAGCTAGTCAGTGGTAATGCCAGATTCCAAGCCCAGATAGTTTTACTCAAGACTCCTTGTTCTTAAGCACTATTATATGGTACCTCTCTGATTTTTAAGTGTTTCATCAACTGTCATTCTCTTCTTTTAAATTACTGTAGCAGAAAACACCTAAGGGTAACTTATATTCTAAGCTCTTTCTTATTGGCCATATTTCACAGCACTGATATTTCATTTGTATGTAATTTAACACTAAGGAATCATTGTTTTTCTTTTTTTTTTTCAGTTCCATATGTAGTCTTTCAATTTTTTTGCTTTTTATGTATCTTGACTAGAACATCATTTGAAAATCCTTATTATTTGTAGCAGGCTGGGCTGCTAAAAAACAATGGTTACTTTTTTCTAAATTATACTTAATCCTTAATTGACTATACTCACTAAAATTGACCACAATTTGCCTCATTACTATTTATGACATGGAAAGAACTATAGCCTTAAAAATAATTTATCACCACATATATAAGATACTAAAGTATTATTTAGTAAGCTCAGCATCAGATTGAATTGAACAAAAATAATTATGATCATGTAAATTTTCATCGGACTTTAAAAGAAGGAGGGGAGGAAATGTGCAAACTTCTACATGAAACCTGGCAAAGTTGAAATAATAGCTTTCAGTTTTCTTCTGTCCTGAATCCACCCATATGGGAATCATCCTGCTTCCCTTCAGAGTACAGGAATCTCTCTTGTTTAATAAAAGCTTCTCTCTATCTCAAATCTTAGGAAAAGTTTTGAAGAATTTTTTTGAAATTGCTAGAATCACTTGGAGATTGAGTAACTACCTATAATTGAAATGTAGCATATTACTAGGAAAGTTACTAGAAAAGAGTTGAAGAAACATACTGTCACGTCCAAGATACCTTTTCATAATTATTTGTTCAAAAGCCCACTTTCTGTTACCCAGGAGCCCTCTCCCAAACATCTCCAAGCATAAATCCTGTCTCCTGCTTGACATAAATGCCTGGAGCTCTGTGCTCCCCAGGTCATCTGGTGTGCATGAATTCTGATTTCATGTAACAGATTCCTGGAAACATCGTGGGGAAAATCAAATTCTAAAGGACTGACTGCTAAGCAGAATCTTTGAGGCAGGCTGGTCATAAAGAAGAGCAGATATTATAACAGTACTCAAAATCGATGTCGCATTTTTGAACTGCCTCAATGAAGTCATGTTTTAATATGAGACAAACAATAAAATTAAATAACATTCAAGTGTAGCTCTCAGTTGCAGGGGCTTGCCTCCAAGTGAATCAGTGTAGAAAACTGCAGAAGGCATATCTTTCGTTGGCAGTTATATATCACACAGTCCTAATTTGGAAATCAGATGGAATAATTCCTCAGAACGAACTTTGCCAATTGTGAAAATGCACAAATGTATTTATAATTATTTTTGACATTTTTCTGGGTATTTTTGTAAGAAAATTCAAGTATAGTTATATTTCACATTTAAAAGCATGGTAAATAGCAAATGTTTTCAAGTTACTGTTCACTTGCTAGAGTAGCATTTTAAATCTCCTTAAGCAAAGCTCTCTCCTCAAGGTCTAGTGGAAGTAAACCTGGATGAACTTATTTCTCTGATATTCACTAACTGCTAGATTTCTAACCCTGTTTTACTGGTTCATTTTAAATTAATTTAAATTAGATACATTTACATAAATATTAGGCCTACACTTTAAATTGTGTTAAAAATAAATCAAAGGAGAACACCTTTGCATGTTAGAAAGCGGGTGGTATGGAAGGAAGACAGAAATTACTTGTGACATTGAAGGATGGAGAAAATATCATCTCTTATCATGTAAGTTCAACAATTATGAAATTATCTATTTTAATTGATTTTTATCTATATACAAAATATACAACATAAGAACATTTTAAAAACATGAAATTGAAATAGAATGGCTAGATTATAAGTATACTTCCAAATGGATGTGCTTTCCAGAAACTTACCGGTTGCGCAGTTTTTAAATTCAATGTCATCAATGGCAGCTCCTCCACCAAGATCCCTTGTTCTGATCCCTTGAAATATAACTTCAAAATTCCTTAACTTTCCTAGCTGGATGACTGCCTTTTGCCAATGATCACCAGAGTTCCGCTCACTTTCTTGCCATATCTTTGATAGTCCTTCCTCTGTCTGAAATTTAAAAAGTTTGCATTAGGGAAATAATTAAGCACAAAAGAAGAAAAAAACCCAAATGCTTAGAACAGAAGTATTTGATCAGTGAAAATTGATTTTAAAAAAACCCATTGGAAGTCTGACTAGCATGATATACTTTACCTCATCAAAACAGAGACATACTAATCTGAAGTGTTTTCCAAAAGCCAAACTTGCAGAAGTTGCAATAAACTTGCTTTGGTATTTTCAGAGACATGATTATTAGAATGTGTCCTAGTCTCCCTGCACGGACACAAAATTCACCATATCAGTTTACAGAGGCTCTGGGTTTACAGCTCTGGGTGCTCCCCCAAACTTCTCATATTCTTTAATTATTGAGATTGTACCTTCCTTCAAAGAAGTAACTTACATAAATAAAGGAAAAAAGACATGAAAGGAGGCATATGTGGTAGTAATCACTTATCCCTAATGGATAGAGGCATTGTGGAATGAAGTGAGAATGGAGCAAAAGTGGTAATTTCTAAATTCAGTCAGATTTCAAAAATTATATTATTCTGTTATTTTGACTATTTAAAAATCTATTATAATATGATTATTATATGAACATCAACTATACCTATTGCTATACCAAATTCTTCAATTGTAAAGAAAAACTAATTTTCTAAAAATCTTATGTAACTATTTTCTTTAAATGTCTAAAGTTGGTCTACTAGTAGTGCGGTATTATGATACATGAATAGTCCCAGTGTAACATAACATGACATAACATGTAACATAACCCCAATGACCAAATAAAAATGATACCTACAGTAAAACAGACTATAAGCCAGTTGAGCACAAGGAAAAGGCTTAGATTTTATATATTGTTCTTTGCTATTCTGAGTCTAACTCAGCCTGAGGATTACATGTTCAATAAATCATGATGATGAATAGATATATATTTATATATTTATAATGTAATATATCTATATATTATACTAAATATATATAAGCATTATATTTAGGTTTAGCCACAAATAATTAATTCTTCAAGTTCCAATATCATGTTTCCATGATGAATTCAAAACAAAACCTTTTTCTCTAAAACCTGTGATCAAAACAGTGGAATAGAGGGCAATGTTTAGTCTAATGGCATCCAGGAAAATCAAGGAAGATGTTCCTACAGATTTATAGCATATACCTGTGACTTTTTAGAAAAATAGACTAAAGAAAAAAGAGAAATATTTGAAGTGGGGACCCAAAGGATTTATGCATTTACAGTTTCATGCTTTTAGGGAATTAATGTTAATAAATATGGCTGCCTCCTTGTTCTGCTGAGGGAGACACAGATCCATCAAGTGGTTCTTCCTCTGTTGAATTGCAGAGAGAAAGTGGAACTACATATCAGTTAATCTAAAATTAACTTTGCAAAACAACTAACAGTTTATACATAGATCTTTCAACATCCTTTCCAAAACAACAACAAATCTTTACAACCAGAGACTCATGGAACTTCTGCATTAAGGAGGATGAAAAATTCACACCTAACTAATGGGATTTTATGTCTTTCTGATAACTAAAAAGAGAATCCTTTTTCAAGGGTAATCTTTGACTCTCAGTGATGTCTTAGTGATTTGGAATCAAAGGAATGATTAGTTAAGTTAAAGATTAAAGTAGAAGGGGTCTGTCTGACACATAGCTATATTACAGGCATGGATATTGATAAAGTCTCTCGTAATTTACAAACTTAATTCACTTTGCTAATTTTCTCCTTTAATCTGCTTCTGCAGTTTATAGAGCAACTCATCAACTATGCCAAGCCGCAAAGGTTTTCAACAAACATCATCAAAGAAGGTTGTCTGATCACTTTGATCAATAAAATAAGAACCATTCCTTAAATCTTGCAAATGGCCTTTTAATGAAATTTGAATAATGTATTCACTGTCATTTTATGTGGTAGGAAAACAAGGATGAGTTCTTTTGAAAACCAAACATGGGTCAACCTAGTGATGGATTATTATAGAATATCATTCTAACATATTGCTATTGTTACACTTTGAATACAGCATACCAAATCTTATCCCCATAATTATCAAAAGCATTCATCCAAATGTTTATGCAGATTTATGTATTTATTCACTCATACACCCAGTCATTCACTTATTTAGCAAATATTTGATGTTCACACAGTGCCACATACTATGTTAGATACCAGAAATAAAAAGGTAAAAAGAAAGGGCACCTGGGGAGAGAGGGGTTATCACCTTGCAAGGGTGTAAATGTCTAACTATTAACTATTACATTGTTTTGTACATCCGAAACTAAAAAACAAAAAGAAAAAAAAGAAATTATTTCATTATTTTTATTAAAAAATAAAAAAGGGTACCAACCCTGGGATGGTAATAATCTAAAATAGGAGAGAGTCATAAAAGGAAATCACTCACTATAAAATTACTACAGGAATATAAAACAGAGCACCTTAAAAAAAAAGTGGTTACACATCAATCCCTAAATTTTTGTTTCACATCCATTGGTGCTTTATTTATTTACTTAATATTCTTATTTCAATTCTTTTCTGAATTGAGAAAGAGAAAAAGCTCTCTTCGAACTCATGTCTTGGCCACTGCCTGAGGCTGTATCTCTTGCATTCATGTAGATGTTAATTAAAAAACTCAATGCAATGAACATATGAAAAATAACTAACTGCACTAACAATAATTAAAAATATACATTAATATGACAATGGTTAAATTATAAAAATTGAAAAAATATTCTCTTCTCATAATTTAATTTTTTTATCCTACTTGTAATTGATTTCCCATGTACTATGCACATGGACCCTTTACCTTATATGATGCATATTGTCTTCAGACTTTATGCCAGTCTTTCCCTTTTGGGTCATGTAAAGAAATACTAAAAAGATAGAGCCACTTTCAGTTGTAGATAAATATATAGTCCCTTGGAATTTCAGTTTCATATGTTTGAGTTGAATATATAACTTTCCTGCAAATTATTAGTCAATTTTTTCAAAACCAATTGATCAACAACTCTTTTCTCCAACTCTTTTCTTTTCTCTTTCTCATATTTTGAATCTGTTCCTAGAGTTTGTGTATCAGTGTCTGATCTCTATTCCTTCATCAATGTCATACTTATGAAGTCACTATATTTTCTTCTCCTGAGAAGTTGAGTGGACTTATTTTCCATATTTCTCCTGCTAAATAACTAAAACCCTTGGATATTACACATAGATTTATATAAACGTAGAGATTCTGAACAGTGGAGAGAAGGCAGACTAGCTAGGGACCTCAGGATTCAATGTGACGAGTCTCCTAAATTTTATTTTTGTATTGTATATCCCAAAATAAACATGAGAATCTGACAACTGGAAATTCGACAGGTATGGACTGGTCTCTACAGCTGAAGGACCAGGAATAAGGAAATCTAGCAAAAAAGAAAACTTTTAGGTAATAATTGTTCTACAATAGCCAAATGCCATAGGAAAGTTACAGTCTGACCCCCAACCCCAACAGCAGAGGTTGAGGAAAGCGTAGACTTCCACCCACATTAGGCCCCAAGGGCCTAGGACCCCTCCTCCCAAGTGCTTCCAATAAAGGAAAGCTAAAATACTTTGCTCCAGGAAACCTGCACTAAACAATGGCTAGAGGAGCTTCTGCAAACACAAAGAAAATATAAAAGAAGGAATCTTGGAATTTCAGGAAGGAGGAAAAAACACAGCAAAAACATGAGTTATACAATAAACTTTCATTATCCTCTTGAATTTTCTAAATTATGTGTGATGATTCAGGAAAAAATTAAAACACTGTCTAACATAGTTCTAAATGTATGCAAAGGAAATAAGTCATAAATATTATAAATGGGGAAGAGTAAAGACATGTTAAAGAGAGGGAAAATTTCTACACTTGGGTCGATTAAGTATTAATGTTACATTTGAATAGGTTACATTTTCATCTTTAATATTTTTTGTTCTTCGGGTTTTCTCATAAATTAGGTCTCCCAAATGAATTTTAGAATAATTTAATGAATAACTGAAATATTTAAATATTGAATTATTTGACCCTGAAATGTCATTTATCTTTCGACTAGTTCAGGTCTCTTTATTCCAGTTACTAAAATTTTATAGTATTTTATTAAATAAGTTACACACTTATTATTTCTAGACATATTGCAATGTGTGTTACAATGGTGAATGGGATACTTCTCCATTATGCTTTCTGACTGTTGATAATACAAAGAAATAATCATATTGTCAGGATGATGTACTAGCAATGGTTGGTGGCTCCATTACTCAGTATCAATCCTGAAAGACGATAGATACTATTGGGAAGGATGGATTTAAGGAATAGTCCATGGGAAAAAAAATAAAGGGAGAAATAAGCAGAAATGAGAAGCATCTGGGAAGCCTATAGGTTGACTTTAACACCAGTGTCTTGATGGGGGGCAGTGGGGCGAGTTGTGGCAGTGTGGGGAAGAGGGCACCCAGAAAGAGCAGTATGAGTGAGTGTAGGTTGTTGGGTAGCTCTTGTATGGTCATGTCTTTCTCCCTCATTGCTTGTAACAATGATTGCCAGACTTTATAGAAAAAGTAATTCAATTTCAGACTGTGCTACCTGTGAGATATCAAGGCAGTTAAAAACCCTAAGGTATATAATTTAAAAAACAAAACAAAAAACATTTAGGAGGCTGAAATATCCCAGGAAAGAATGCAAACTATGATAAAACAATCTAAATGTATTATACATGCATGAAACAATCTTATTTAAATTATTTAAGGGATGGGGGAATAAGGGGTTCACCTAAGTGAATTTAGAAATGAGTGGAGTCTGTAAGACTAAAGCCTAAAGGAACTGCATAGAAGCACTACATTCTATTTGGTAAAGTTGTTTCCCATGAGAGCATGGGTTAACTTTTGGTCACTATCCATGTAGACCACAACTGAAAAAGTGATTAAATGCATAGAGAATAGTGGAGCCAGGCTTTTCACTTTGGGAGTGAGAGGTTACAGATAAGCAAGGTGTGAAAGCTAGAATAATCTACATGGTAATGGATTATAGTAGAAGACAATATAATCTTGCATGCAGATTAATATGAATACAGATGGTTACATACAGAAATATGTATAGATATGTGTATACAGGCAGGTTTGTAAACACACATGTATCTTCCAGCTCTGTCAGCCAAGAGAGCCTATAAACAATAAGACCCCCCATTAACAAGGTGCATATCTAGTGCCCAGGTCTGGTTTTTAATACCTTTCCTCAATAAAAGGAACCAGGAAGCCTTGGGAAAAAATGGCTGATTCTAGGACTGGCTCAGAAAATATACAACATAAGCCCAGGGCATCTTATAGTGTCAGAAAGTGAGAAAGTGTTTAAATAAGTAAATACCCACAAGAATGGGGTATATCAAAGGGACTGAGGAGTCAACTGAAAGGACTCCCAATGCCCAAAGCTGGAACAACTTGAGCAATAAAATAAAATAAATAAGGTAGAACTGGATTATTGCCCACAGTCTAAAATAAATATAATGAGTCCAGATAGACATAAATAAATGCCTGAATAAATAAATCAATGAGGAAAATAGACAATCTGTCCTACTGAAGTACTCCAAATGATTAATGGAGATACTCCATCCTTGAGGAGGTGGAACGTGACTTCTCGCTCCATCAGTGGCTTCCTTCCAAAGACAATCATATGGAAAGGGGGGTAAAAGAGTAACTTCACATTGGAGAGACCTGACAAACAATACCTCAAGCCATGTGACCAAGGTTAATATCACAGTGATATCTCATTTTGATAGCATGTATCCTGGGATGACCAGAATAATGTTTTACATCTGTGGTCTTACTGCCCAAACACATCATCCCTAGTCTAACTGTAAGAAAAACACCAGGTTAAATACTAATTGAGGGACGGTTTACAAAACACCTGACAAACACTTCTCTAAACCATCAAGGTCATCAAAAACAAGGAAAGTCTGAGAAACATTCATAACCCATAGAAGGCTAAGAAGGCATGACTACTGCAACAGAAAAATGATATCAGGGGACAACTGAAGAAATCTGAAAAAAAAGTATGGACTTTAGTTACTGATTATGTACAATATTGGCTCATTAATTTTGAAAAATATGCCATACTAATATAAAATAATAAGGGAAACTAGAGTGTGGGGTGTACAGGAATTCTCTGCAGCATTTTTGCAATAATTATATAAAACAGTTCAATAAGTACAATTTAAAAATTCTGCTTTCTCTCTATATATTTTATATAATTATATCTATATATTAACATAGATATTATTTAATATAATTATCTTTATATAGGGGTCTTTTATACAATTCCCATGAATAACTAGAATTTATCAAATCAAATCTGAGAAGGCCAGAAAAAAAAAAAAGAACTATAAGAACTGTTTAACCCTGACTCATTTTAAGATAATAGGGAAAACACAACTTCCAAATATTCCAATTAAATAAAACTTTCTTTTTGTGTCTGATATGTCCACGAATTCTTTTGATTTTTAAAAAAAAAAATCAATTTTAATCAATTAAAAAAATTAAAACATGTTTAAATAAACATAGTGCTCATAAGAGATTGAGCACATAATAAATAAAAAAGATGAAAGGCCTTATAGAAAACATTTTGAACATAAACAACAAAAAACACTTAATACATGTTTGGCCCTAATCACTGGCATAACAGCCTAGTTTTGTTTTCTGCCTCTAAACAAGACCAAAACATTGAATATTTGATTTAACTAGTATTAAAACCTTCCATAGCTATAACAAAATATTTTTGAAATATCTTTTAATGAATTGAGAGGAGTGGCTAGAATTTAGAGTAATATCTGTAGCTAGCAGATACATTTATATAATTCTTTTTTTAATTAGTTTTAAATTGTCTAAAATATTAAGTATTTAAAAAATTAAATACTAGAAATTTCTTTAAAAATGCAAAAATTAAAATGTTTACAGTTTATATATAGGTTAACACTATTTTGAATTTTCAAAAATAGAATGAAATCAAATATAGGCTGTTATAATAAATTTGCATAAAATCTCTTCCATAGAAATATCTTGCAAATAGCTATTATACTTGGAGTAGGATATTTAGTCAATGGCTCTTGTGTTTACAGGAAGTTTTCTGCTCTGAGAGAATAATTTTGAAGGTTGGATCAATATACTCACTGGGTAGATCTGTGTGACTTTAGATGTACAGTCTGTGAAATCATTTTAAACAGACAGAATATCCTCAATTTTTTGCTAGAATAATATTCCTTTAAATCCAAAATGTTTATTTCTTAGCAATTATCTTTAACAATTTAGGCAACAAATATGGGCCTCTTAAGTGAAATAGACAGTTTAATGCAAAGATTAGAGATCAATGAAACTGAAGTTGTATAACTAACTTATTATAATCATATTCATTTTTATCATACTGATCTTTCTATTTCCAGAGTTTCCAACTGTAGAATCATAAACTCATTAACATTCTATTATAAAGATTCATTTCTTTCATTCATACAAACACATAAGTCTGATATAAATATCCATGAATATCCATGAATATGTAACAGAGGGTGCCAAAAAAATGTATACACATTTTAAGAAAGGAAAAACGTATTAAAATTGTAATACTCAATATATACTGATAACAAATGATGAATACAACTCATGTTTGACTTCTGCAATTACAAGAGGTGCTCAAAGTGGTTACTATCAGTGTCCAGACACTTCTGATTACAGCGAACTACTGCTTGAGCAAAGTTGACCAGTGTACACTTGAATACATTTTTTTGGCGCCCCCAGTATTGTATAGGTTTTTGCCATATCACAGCTAGATCTTCCTCTGGGACTAGGAGCCACATCTTAACATGGTCTAGAGATGTTCAAGCATTGTCTATCCCCTGTTTATAGAGTGGTCACAAAGTCTCCATGTATGACTCTCCTGTCCATTTTTCACACGGATGACGGATGTTAATTTTTTTCTCCATGTTCACATGGTCATTTTGTTCCATGTTCCATAAGGCAATACATGATATCTGTTTTTAGGTCTTCAGGTATAGTTAGCAGAGTTAAAGAATTTCCCTAGTACATTGGCCTAAAGTGAGCTGTTATAAGTTGTGGGCTCTGGATATCAAGGGTGTCACAGCATATCTGACCCACGACTACTCTATCATCTACTGAATGTGGCATTAAGATATTCTTCATCCAAGACAGCATGGGCTGCTGGGGAGCCATCTTGTAGGACAGCTGTCGCATAGCCACGTCTATTGGAGTGGCGGAGTAAATCACGTCTGAAAAAGCAGTATATATGTTCAATAGGCAGTGTGACTGACATGCTATGTAACAAAATTTGGTCCTATTGAAGTGCTTTTATGAAATTAATGGCCATATTATGACAGCAGGTGGTGGCTACTTCTAATTTAACAGTCACACAATCTCATGTTAAAGGGGCTCAGAGGCCCTCTGCCCAACCTCATTTTCGACTGGGCTTCTCTTCATTCCTCCTGCTCCAGTTACACACTCTCCTTTAGTCCTACAATGGCCCAAGCTCCTTTCTATCTCAGAACATTTATATGAAATGCTCTTTGTCTTTCCCCCTTTCAACCTAGTTAATTACCCCTAATCCCTGCCTTAGGCACCCATCATTGATCTCAACTAGTGGATTCTGAGAGACTTAGTACTGCTCCTTCATAGCAGTTATCACACTTGTAATTAGATACAGTCTTCACTAATGTGATGACTTGATAAATATGTGTCTCTCCCATTTGATAAACAGACTGTAATGCTGGCTAAAATCTGACAATCAGCCTAGCACAGTACCTTGCACATAGGAAGGTGCTCAATAAATAACTATAAATGGAATGCATTTGTCTAAGTACACATATATGTATGAAGAGGAAATAAAAGTGCATTACAGGGCTGGCTGAGTGGCGCATTGGTTAAGAGCTGGCTTGGGACGCCATCGGCCCTGGTTCGGATCCCACATATGAGGGCCAGTGACACTGCCCTCTGCAGCTAACAACAGCTCCACCTGGAGCCCTGACGATGGTGTAGGCTGCAGCCCTTGCTGTAGTGGGCTGCCATAGGCTAAATGAGTGGCCAGCACCCAGCATGAGCGGCTGGCAGCCAGCGTGAGCTGCCAATAGCCGTGGTGAGTAGCCATCCAGAGGCCGGCGACCGATCTGCCTCATCCAGGAAGAGCGCAATGACGATACCAACATGGGCCAATGAAGCAACGTCCTCCACAACTAGACTGAAGAACAAGAAGACAGCAACTTGTCTGTTCCCCTACCCCAATTCCCCAATAAAATCTTTAAAAAAAAAAGTGCATTACACAATTGATGCTAAGTGTGTATATAATATAAAGATTGCAATATGAAAATATATTTATTATAAAGCATCCAAAATATTTTAATTTCCTTTTAAAACTGTTGGCAGGGGCCTGGAATATTGGGAGTTTGGAGGCAAAAAAGAAGGCCTCATTAGGAATACAATTATTAGAATTATAGGATTGCAATATTTAGTAATTATCTTTTTTCCTTCAAATGTCACCTTGAAGAAGCCTTCCCAGGACCTTCAGTGTGGGTTCCATCCTCACTCATGTTGTATCATCCTACTTTAATGTTTATAACACTTTTTTATTTCTCATTTTCCAATATCACCTTGTTTTAATTGTTTCAACAATTATTCATTGTCTATGTTCCCCACCATAATTTAAAGTCCATGAGGACAAAAGCTTTCTCCATCTTATTCACCGTTGGATGCCCTATGTCCAAAACAGAGCATGGCAGAGTATAGGCACTAAAAAAACCATTTATTTATTCAGTGAAAGCATATTTCATTTCAACTAAGTGGATTAAGATGCTGTGTGGAATTGTTAGTTCAAAGTTCTCTATGAAACTTTTACTGGATTTCAGATTCTTTCTCTGATACAGGTAAAAACTAATTTTAATGGGTTTACATTGCATAACTCATTGTAATAAACTTTTAAAAAACTCACTAAAAGGTATGTTCTCTAAATAGTGAGTTACTACATTCATATAGATAATTTCCTGAGACACACTATAATTGTTTTAAATCTTAGATGATGCAAAAAGAAATAAGAATTATCTATAAATAAGGAGTAGGCTGGGGAACTGATTGTCCTGACAAAGTTACATTCAGAATGATTCCTTCAAGGTCTTTACTGTATTCTCTTTAGAGAAGAGCCTCACTAGCCCAATTAAAATCCCCAACCTATGATATTCAAGGTGATTTGTTACTTAGTGGTTGATGGCTGGTTTCTACTGCCTTTCACACTACATTTGGTTCCTGAAGGAGAAAAGTATTCACATGGTTGAACATAGAAGAACAATATTGAAGAAAATTAAAATGAGAAGTCCTTAGGAAGCATCTGACAGGAAGAATAATAAGAGGAGGCAGGAAGGTCTGGAGCAAAATGTCAGTCATGAATGATTGTATCTGTCCCTTGGCACACACTGTTCATGAAGGTTGATAACCATTTGATGAAAACAGAAGAACAGCATTTTATGACAAAATTATTGGACACAACTCGGCTGAGTGTCTTCCTCCAGGTGTGGGAAAAATGAGAGAGAAAATAAAACAAATAGATGTGAGCCAAACAGCAAACATGTACAAATGAAGAGCAAACTTCAAGCTAAGATCCTTGTACAAATTTCTTTTCTGAATGGGATACTGGTGTACATTGTTTATAGAACATAAATAAAAATCTTTTAGTTAGAGTATTAAAAGTAATATTTTCTTTTTTTAATTAAATTTATTTTTTACAATAGTGCAATAGTTATACTTTCTACCCCCTCAAAGTTAAAAGTAATATTTTCAACTCAAAGTTTTCTGAAAACCAATACTGTATAATGGTTGACCCAAAATAAAAGGTATAAAAGTGTTACTACTCAGAGAAGTATGTACTATGTATGTATAAAGAGTGGGATAATTTTTTCTTGAATAAATCATTGGATTCACCAAAACAGGAATACTGTTTGGTATTTAACAGACAAGTCAAAAATATCCAAACTTTTATTCTCAATAATATTAGTGAAATAAAAAGATACATTGAAAAAAGGATTGTGATCCTAATATATAAGCATAAAGATAAAAAGACAATGTTGCCTTAACTAGTATTAACCTGACAACAAAAGAGATAACTCTAGCCATCAATTCACACAGGCTAGATAGGATAAACAATAGTTTTTTAATGAAAGATTAGAACCCCAACATGATTAAATGCATTTATTCATTTTTATACTTCCTTACCCATATATTGAGCATCAAGTCTAAGCTGGGCATTCTTCTACTTGCCAATAAAATGTTATAACGATATAACGATAGAAACAAAACTTAAAATGGAGCTTGTTTTACCTAAACTCAAAGGAGGCGTGTTTAACTTGCTCACTACATTTTAATATTCCCTAATGCAGGTGAGGACAAGTAATGAAACCTGAATAGAAATGATTCACATGAATGTTGTATTTTAATTTAAATCAATTATTGCTAGGTGTCTTTTATATGCTATTAAATTGAGCTGGGTATGAAAACTAAAAATATAAAGTTATGATTAAAGGGCTCACAAATAAATGGGAACAAAAATACAATATAACTATTATACTTGAGTGCAAGCAAATTAGATTATAATATAGAAAAAAGGTGTAGTACTTTGATGGGGTTGCAGTGAAATGAAAGGCCTGCATGAAATTAGGAGGGTATAATACAGGGTGTAGCATTTGAACTGGGCTTTGAAAACTGAACAAGGTATCACCAAGCACAAAATGTATATGAGACATTGCAAGTGAAGAAAATCACATGATTGAAGGCACTGGGGTATGGAAGTGCTTGAGTATTTTGGGGAGCCCTGAATAGTCAGGTGTGGTTAGAATATTAAAAGGGAGTTAAGGACTGAGGAGTCAAAACTAGACATATAGACCAAGGACATATCATGGAAAGTGCCTTTAATGCCATCATGAGGATTTAAGACTCATCTCTCTAGCCAATGGGAAGCCACTGACAGTCGTTAAAGTTAGGAAGCAGCTTGACCAGATCTGCTATGGAGAAACCAGATCTTTAGTAGAAACAGCTGAAGACACTGGGCAGGATGGATTCGTGGAATCAGTATGGAATTATAGAGGAAAGAAATGGATGCAATGTACAATTGAATTGGGTTAGGGTAGGGGTCAGGGTTAGGGTTAGCGTAGAGGTATAAAATTTGGGAAGCAAAGACTGAAGTGCCTGGGAATAAACATTGCTGTGTGATGAATGGGAAACTTAAGGGGCTCATTAAGGATCTACTATAATTGAAATGGGATATCATAAATTCATGATGGAATTGATTGATATAAATACATGGCTTTCTCAGTAGCCCAAAATCAAGAACTAGAAATCATATAAAAATTGTATTCTTAATAGAGGTAAAAATGCATCGGGCAGAGTTAGAAAATTTAGGATATAGCATTTATCAGGAGAAGCCACGTGCTTGGAGCCCAGGCTCTGGGTACACAGTGATTATGTTTGAATCTTAATTACATCACTTACTAGTATGGCTTTGGGAAGGTCACAGTTTATTTTGACCTCTTTTTCCTTAGTTGCAAAAGGGATATAACAGATATACTAATTCACAGTACATACTTTATTTCAAACTTTTGTGATCACATGTATTTTCAATTCAGAATTTGTCAAATTTTAGAAATTTATTACAGTACATATACCATATCCTAGGTGTATATCCTGCAAGTTTGTACTACCAATTACTTAATAAAATATATGGATATTTCTGAAGTAAAACACATGACTATTAATATAATAAAGACTGTAAATAGCCTCATGTCAGCTTGTTTCAGGTTCCAATGTTGAGTGTTAAAAAAACTTTTTTTAATCTTCAAAGCTTTTCAGGTTTTCAATTTATAGATAAGGTCACGTGTGGACCTGCAGTACCTAATCCATAGGGTTGTGATGATGAGATAATCTACATAAAAGGTTTTGATGATCACCTGGATATGGGAAGTCCTCAGTAGTTCTTATGATGGGGAGGATGCTGGTCATGATGGAGAACAGAGGCAGAGAGCAGGGGAATAAGGAAGACTTGGGGGTCACCGTGAAATAGAAAAGAACGTTCAGTAATTTGAGAAATAAAGTGACAAAAGGAAACATTCAGAGATTAGAGTTTCAGAGTTAAAGAATTCAGAATTAGAGCAATTTCTAAGAAGAAATGTTTTTTGAGCTGTTGCCTCCGGTGAAGAGAAGGGAAAAGAGGAAGTAAGCATATGCTTGTGCCTCATGAAAAAGAAATACCTTTGATGACATTAACCAAGCATTAACCGCGCAGTAAGAGTTAGGTACAGCACTTAGAGACCATCTGCTCACCTCTTCATCACTAGCACTCCACCTCCCAAAGCCTCTCTCTCTCTCCACACTCCAAGAAGACATGAAGGCAGTAAGGGAAAGGAATACTGGGTCAAACTATTCTTTATTCTGTCCACAAGGTGGGGACGTTGACCTAGAACAGTTGACACTGGTCCGAGTTTCTGGACAGGTGATGAAAAAGAGGTTAAATATTAACCAAATATGATGTTTCTACTTCAGGAAATTATTCCATGTGATTTGATATTTGGTGTGCTTGCATATGTGTATATATAGTTATAAGTAATATACATACATGTCTTATTCTTGCATGGGAAATTTCTCTGTGTTCCTCTATCAAAGATGCCTAGAGTACAATGAAGTCCTATCTAGAAGATGCCCAATAAATTAAACAATAATTGAACCTTTCCTGGCTTTCATGTATGTGTATATACCATATGTAAATTATAATGATATTAACATAATAATAGCTGCAATTATTCTGGGGTCTTAGATACAGTCTATATCATGCTAATAACAACCCTGAAAAGTACCAATTATTAATCCATTTTATAAATAAGGAAACTGAAGGTCAATAGTGAGGAAATTTGAAGCTGAAAACACATAGTAAGAAATGTCATAGAGCCGAGGATGAATCAGTTTTGCTAGATTCTGATGCCCATGCTGCCGCCACTGCCAGGATTCGGAGAGCTACCTTAATGAGAGACGGTGTGCAAAACAAGGATTAAGTCCCTGCTAAACCAAATGTAATATTTCACTTTAAAATGATAATAACAGCATTCACTCTGCAATTTATTATCTGGACATTTTAACTGCTGGGAACACCAGGGTAAGAACTGAAAAATGAAAGTTTAATTTGCTTTAGCCTTTCAATTATATATATATATATATATATATATATATATATATATATATATATATATATATATATATATAATGAGATTCATGCACATTAAGGTTTAATATCATACAAGAGCCAAGCATGTGCCTTAAAGCTTCGGGCAATAGCACTGAGACCCAAATGGCCATGAGTGGTGAATTCATTACTTAGCAACAAATGGTAAGAACTTTACAAAGGACAAGGATATTATGTGGAAGGAATAATTATTGCATTTATTTATTCATGTCTTCGTTCTGAGGATTAAAAATGGAGATACTAAAGTTAATACAATGAAACTAAGTGATAAAACTATAGTTAAGAGAAGACTTATCTGGTAAAAATTAGGCGAATACAATACACTGACTTGAGATGTCAGCCGTAGACATTCCTCACATATACATTCATTAGTGAAAAGACGCTGCAAATACACAAACACGTGTGTGTGTGTGTGTGTGTGGTGTGTGTGTAATTGAAAAGAGGAAGATAATTAGAAAAGTGTTAAAACATATTAAAAAGAATAAAAAAGATATAAAGTTCTAGCCTTAGGTTGAGTTGACAGGGTTTCCTCTCATTTATTCAAGGCTGAAAATTTCACAAATGCAAGTGGGCTTAGCAGGACAAAATGTCATGACCAATTAGTGATGTTTTCTGTGAGACTTAATGGGAGGAAAGTGGTGTTTTTTGCCAGTATTTCCTTAAGCTACATGGTAAGTGATATGTGAGCTGGAATCTCTCATTATTTTCAAACTTGACTCATCTATAATTAATTTGAACTCAATGGAGTCTAATGGAAATATCCCACATTGCTACTAATTAAACATGTTTTTTAATCACTATGAGCCTCATTTTCCACATCTGGAAAATGAAAACTGTCATATTTATCTTTCAATCTTTTGTGAAGATTGGAAATCAACCATTTAAAGCTTCAAACATGATCCTGATACAGAAAACATTAAAATGTTACCAATATACACATATGTTCATATTTAACATTGATTATTAAAATCTCAAGCAAATTAAAATGTATTTCTATAATAAAATTATAATTATTTAAATAGTATCATCCCACATCCTATTTTCTTTCCAGTGTGACATTTTAGGAGAGAAATGAATAAAAATTAAAATAAGAAAAAATAAATAAATCTTCATTCTCAAAGATTAGATTAGTGACCTGGGGTTTGGTAGGGAGGGGAGGCTAATGAATGGATTGGTGGCTTGTAGCTCAAAGGAGACTCTAAGGATAAACAGTTACCCTACAATCATCCTACCCAACAATGCCCTGGACCACAAAAGTATCCACGTTAAATCCATTTGCCTTGTCCCTGTCCAATTCCACACTTGTCAGTCTCCAGTAACACACACACACACACACACACACACACACACACACACACACACAGAGATGATAGATAAATATGCATGTATATATACTTCTACATCTACATATATACATACCATACTGTGTATATATCCATATGCATGTTTATCTTCTACCATACTGAGTATATATACACACACATGTGTATATGTCATAACCTAGTCAATGCTACTATTTCTTGGGAGTCACTATTGTCTTTTTCCACAGGGGTGACTCACTAATGATGAAGGAAGGGGAAACAAAAGAAATCATGACTAACAGGTAAAGACCAAATCAAATAAACAGCCAAAACTGTATTATTAAGGCTAAGAATAAGGAAAAGACTGATTTTTTTTTTTTTAAGACTAATGACAAGGGCTGGGGTTTACTCCACACTGTCATTTACTGGCTGTTTAAGGACAGATGGCCACTGTCTTGAAAGGCCACTCTGTCAGATGAAAACATAAGGAGGAAATGGCACCTTCCAAATCACATTTTAATGATGTGATTAAGTATACAACTATAATATTTAATAAGACTTACCCAAAAATAATTCATGTCAGCCATTAATAAGCTCTTTGGAAAGTGTTTCCCTTGTTCCAATCCTATCCTCCTTCTCTTTGTTGCAATTTTGATTTTATTTCTTTGAAATCTC
The DNA here is from genome assembly GCA_033961575.1 of Aselliscus stoliczkanus. Taxonomy (NCBI): domain Eukaryota; kingdom Metazoa; phylum Chordata; class Mammalia; order Chiroptera; family Hipposideridae; genus Aselliscus; species Aselliscus stoliczkanus. The sequence goes on from CM066734.1 coordinate 48,517,456, forward strand.
CTGATATTAAGTTTTAAAGAGCTACCCTTTTGTTAGTGAGAGACAGACTTCTCTGGGCCCTGATGTCAGTTTGGTTGCTGGTACCTGCCGCCAAGCAAGATCAGCTCATGACAATGCATGTTTCTGTGTAGGGCAGAGAGTAACATCTCTCTCTCTTTTTTTAGTTTTGTTTGAGTAGAAATTACTTAAGATTACATTAAGGAACAACTGGCATAATTCCAGAAATAGGAGCTAGATTTCTTGGTTCGATTCATTTAATGAAATATACAGAAGATGCCAATAAAATGTATACATATTTTAAGAAAGGAAAAAAACTATATTAAAATTACATGGATGGGCCGACTGAGTGGTGCAGTGGTTAAGCGCTTGCTTGGGAAGCCAGAGGCCCCGGTTCAGGTCCCACATATGAGGGCCAGTGACACTGCCCTCAAAAAAAAAAATTACATGGATGGTAACAACTTTGAGCACCTCTTGTAATTGCAGAAGTCAAAAATGAGTTGTAGTCATCTTTTGTTATCAGTATATATTGAGTATTACAATTTTAATACAGTTCTTTCCTTTCTTAAAATGTGCATACAATTTTTTTTTTGGTACCTTCTGTATATTTTAAACATATTGGTTTTCTTTGTTTTCTTTTTCTATTGTCTGTTTATTTTAGCTGTACATGTTATATAAGTCTTCTGGGATTGGTTTCATTCATATTTTTATGTTTTTCTGTTAGATTAATGCCCAACATAAATGATCCATATGACATAACTTTCTCATTTCATTCTTGTTGTATTTGTCAGCCCACTCCTAGGTCAAGCTCTGTTCATTGTTAGAATGGTTGTCCTCATGCTGTATGAAATCAGACACCCTGCTGTACCCCAGGCTTCAAGCACAGCAGAAGGAAGTGCTTCCAGGTGACACAAAGCTGCCAATTATATAGTCTCTTTTTAGCTTTGTTAGTATTTAGGCTCTGGGCATCATGTGGGGAAGGAATACACAGCCTTCCTCCCAGGGCCTCAGTCCTTTGATTTCTCCTCTCTTCCTTATCCGCAGCAGGGTTGGATAGCTCATCTCTTTATACACAGCAGAACCTGCCACTGTGGTCCCTCAACACACTGAGATTCTTCCCTGGACACTCAAGCGCCCCTGCACTACTATACTTCTTGTAGGCAGGGTGACTCATAGTTTAATGCATTTAGTTTAAATGTTAGCATCATCATTTGCATAGAGTTCTTCATTATAGGATGTTGTTTGTGGTCATTTTTGTATCATATTAACTTTAAAGCCTCTTATTCCTAAATTACAGCCATTTGAGTTAAAATAAAGCAGTTTAAAGATAGTAGAAATAATTATTACAATATTGTTAATAGAATAGTAGTAAATTTCTATCCCCAAAGAAACAGATTTAGGGGACTTCCGGTACAATGGCAGAATAGACAGATGCTGTGCTAACTACCTCCCAGGATCACACCAAAATTACAAACAAATTATACATCATTCAACCCTGGAGGTCCCTGGAACACTAGATGAACAGAACCACTAAACAAAGAACTTACAGAGGAGGCCATCTCAGGTCTGGTAGGATGGGCGGAGACGAGAGAGGTCGAGCCCCATGAGGGAAGCCCCAGCCGTGGGAAGCTTGTTTGGTTGGGGGAGAGACCCTCCGGCCACACACCAAGCTCACCAGCCTAGAGTTCCTTTGCCGGGAAGAGGAGTTCCAAGATACCTGGCAGTAAATTAGTGAGGACTCTCTTTGCTCAGCTCAGTGAGGCTAAGAGTGGCTAGAGAATCAGTGGGGCCGGTGCACTGGCTTGCTCACCAGTGAGCACTCACCTGGTTCCTGGTAGAGGGAGTGGCTGTGTGAACAGGGCCCAGGAGCCTGCGGGGACAGACTGAACTGAGCACCTTTGGTACAAAAGCTGGAGGTTTTGGGACTATTGCTCCCCTGGTGTGGAGCTTGCACACAAGTGGTGTACAGGAGGGCGCCATTTTATCAGGGTTGGGCCCTCCCACAGAGGGTCAGGTTCGGGACCTCATTGGCCTGGTGGAATTGGCGCAGAAGGACGTGTGTGCATGTGCACGTGCATGTGGCCTTGGATCCCCACCCTCCTCCCGGCTTATACTGTGTTGCCAGGGAAACGCTGGGCAGATGCCCTCAGGCTCCAACAGGCAGCTCACTGAGATGCAGGAGTGCGTGAGCCACCTTAGGTCCCCGCTCTCCACACTGCACTTGCAGAGTTGCCAGGCTGGTGATTGGTTGTCGGGCTGCTTGGCCTGATCTGTGAGCGGCTGATTGGGACAGGCTAAGACTGGGAGTTTTCCTGGGAGTGTTGGGCCATGAGCTGTGTGCATGCATGATCCAGCCGGGGCTCTCCTGGTGATCTATCTAATACATCAAAGCAATCCCAGAGTGACAGCCAGAATGAGGAAACAAAGAAACATGTCACAAGTAAAATATCAGAAGAAATCTCTAGAAATGGAACTAAAAGAAACAGAGGGATCCAACCTTTCAGAGACAGAGTTTAGAACACTGATGATAAGAATGTTTAACAAACTTAGTGAGGACATAAGGAAGGATACAGAAATCATAAAAAACAACCAGTTAGAACTAAAGAATACAATAATTGAAATGAAGAACACACTCGAAGGAATCACCAGTAGAGTAGATGAAGCAGAGGAGCGGATCAGTGATTTGGAAGACAAAATAGCAGAAATCACCCAGTTGGCACAACAAAAAGATCAAAGAATAAAAAACAATGAAAATAGTTCAAGAGCCCTATGAGACAAGATGCTTCACAACAAGCTTCAAATCATAGGAACACCAGAAGGAAAAGAGAAGTAGCAAGGGGCTGAGAATGTATTTGAAAAAATAATGACTGAAAACTTCCCTAACCTGGTGAAGGAAATCAACATACAGCCCAGGAAGTGCAGAGGGTTCCAAACAAGCTGAACCCAAATAGGTCCACACCAAGACACATCATAGTTAAAATGGCAAAGGTTAAAGACAGAGACAGAATCCTAAAAGCAGCAAGAGAAAGACAGCAGGTTACATAACAGCTGACTTGTCTACAGAAACTCAGGCCAGAAGGGAATGGCAGGAGATATTCAAAGTGACACAAAATAAAGGTCTACAACCAAGATTGCTCTACCCAACATGGCTATCACAAAAATTGAAAGAGAAATAAAGAGCTTCTCAGAAAAGAATAAGCTTAAGGAAATCATTACCACCAAGCCAGCATTGCAAGAAATGTTAAAAGGGCTTTTTTAAACAAAAGAAAGGGATAAACAAGCTAACTTAGGAAGACCAGGAAAACAAGTAACAAAATGGCAATACATATGCACCTATCAATTATCATTTTACATGTGAGTGGGCTAAATGCTCCAATCAAAAGACAGAAAGTGGGGCCGGCCAAGTGGCGCAGTGGTTGAGCACTGGTCTGGGAAGCCAGGGGTCCTGGTTTGGGTCCCACATATGAGGGCCAGTGTCACTGCCCTCAGGAAAAAAAAAAAAAAAGACAGAGAGTGGCTGAGTGGATAAGTAAATAGGACACATGTATATGCTGTTTACAGATGGAATTAAATATTTCATGCAAATGGAAATGAGAAAAAAAAAAAGCTGGAGTACCAGTACTTATTTTGGACAAAATAGACTTTAAAATGACTACAATAAAAGACAAAGAAGGACACTATAAACCTAATAAACATCTATGCACCCAACATAGGAGCTCCTAATTACATATAACAGAATTTGACAGACATAAAGGCAGAGATCAACAGTAACACTATCATAGTAGGGGACTTCAACACCCCCTTGTCACCAATGGACAGACCCTTTAGACAGAAAATCAACACAGAAAGAGGGGCCTTAAATGACACTTTAGACCAGCTGGACTTCGTCGATATTTTTAGAGCATTTCACCCTGGAAAAACAGAATATACATTCCTCTCAAGTACACATGGGACATTTTCCAAGATAGACCATGTTAGGCCACAAAACAAGTATCAGTAAATTTAAGAAGATTGAAATCATATCAAGCAGATATAAAGGAAAAACTGATGGTTGTTGGCTCGGAGGGAGTGGGGCTGAGGGAGAGGGGGAAGGTTTTGGACAGCATAGGTTGGTGACTACAATGTTGCCATAGGGATATGGGGGACAGTTCTGGGAATGTAATTGATGATGTTGTGAATAGACTACTATGTTAAGTGAAATAAGTCAGAGAAAGACAAGTACCATATGATCTCACTTATATGTGAAATCCGAATGAGCAAAGTAAACAGTCTCATAGATATAGAGGTAAAACTGATAGTTGCTAGTTGGGAGGGAGGTGGGGATAAGGGGGAAGGGGAAGGGATTAGACAGCATAAATTGACAACTACAATATTGCCACAGGGATATGAAACACAGTTCGAGGAATATAATAATGTTGTAAAAATTTTGTGGCATGTCAGATAGTCATATGTCTTGTTAGGGAGACCACTTCATGGATGGAGTAGAGGCTTGATCACTGCACTGTACACCTGAAGCTGATGTTGTATAATACTGTATGCCAACTGTAACTGAATATATAGATAGTCACGGGATGTGGAGTATACTGTGGAAGGGAGTCAAAGGAATTGTAATAGATATGTATGATATCGGGGGGAGTGGGGTGGCGAACTGGGGGAGGGGAGTTGTCACTTTGAGGGGTAAAAAGTATAACTATTGCATTGTGTTGTACACCTGAAACTAATTTTAAAAAAATGTTTATTTCACAATAAAAGATTAAAAAAAAGAAAAGAAACAGATTTAGAGTAAAACTTATTAAATAGAATTGCATTTTGCTATGGGATGGTGAGAGTGTACTCTGTCTAGGCCTGTGCTTTGTTGGAACAATATAAACAATTAGAACTTTATAAAATCTTCTTAGCCAGGTTGGGCTGAACCTCATATAGCAATTACTAGGCTTCACAAAACTTCTTCAATTGAAATGAGCACTCTTTTTTTTTTTTTAGTTGTATCTCAGTTTTTCCATTTTAAGGGGGCAACTTCCAACCTGACAGCATAACCCAGGCAGACTTAAGTACAGAGTGAGCCCTGCACAGGAAGTTCACTGGGGCCTCACTGCTTACGAGTGGATCAGTTATAATCACTACCAACAAAAGCAGAGCCTAGTGGATGATGAGATTGGCCTAAAGTGGGATGGAGAGAGGGTGTATGCCCACACTAGTTTTCTTGGGGGCATACTTGAGGCACAAGAGGAAAGAATGAAATTGCTATCATTATTCCATGCTTTGCATTTCTCAGAGAAATTCCCAGCCCAATTAGGGAGGCTTCATAAACTTTCCACATTGAAGGGAAAATGAAAACTCAGACGAATAAACTTCAGGAAAGAATTCTAGGCAGAAAGTGAAATCTGGCTTAAATGATTATATAGTGCAGTCATTATGTTATATTGTTCCAATAAACCCTAGATCCAAAGTATTCTACATCTTATCTTTAGGTATAAAATGCAATTCTCATTTGTTAAATTTCACTCTAAATCTCTGTCTCTGGAGCCAAAAAGCAGTTACCACTATGTGTACAAATATTGTGGAGTAATAATATTTTTGTCATTCTTAAATTTTCTCTAGCATGTAGCCTTCATGTTTTCATTCCATGACTTTTCCAAAAATTGTAGGACTTCTGGTGAGTGTATGGGTTGCTATGTTTATCTTCTGTATATGGCATTTTTAACATCTAAAAGATATTTATCCTAATACTTTTATTATTGTTTTGAAATTCATGTCTCATATATTGATTACTATGTTCCAACATAAAGATATTTTATGGATCATAAAATTGCAAAGGCATTGCTTAGTTACATTCCATCTCAGGGCCCCACAGTCAAGTTTATTAAATATTAGTTGCCAACATGAGGTTAGGAAAGACTATAAATGGGACAGAACCCATAGAGAAACAGTAAGCCTTGTTTAAAGTTTAAAGAAATGGATTTTTCCTTTTCTCAGTTTCTTCCTAGAAGTAATGCTATGTTTCTGCACCACTATGTTTATCATTCTTCCAGAGGAGTTTGTTCCTTACTGCGGTCATTCACTGCTCTTTGTTGTGTGTTCATCAGTTTTTGTTGCATCATCAAAGGCAGTTTGCTACAAATGGGTCTGGTCACGTGCTCCTTCCATCTTTCTTCTTGGCACAGACATGCTAACTTTGGCTCTGGTCTTGCAAATCCCTGTACCAAAGCCAAACTCTCAACATGTCTTTCAAGTTGAGAGTTTTAACCCTATCCTGGTCAAAAAGGACAGGAAAAAGATGCAATAACAGTCTGCTTTTGGAGAGGGATACAAATGAATTATTAAAATCTTCTCTATGAACTACTCACAAGCTGACACTGACAGTGGAAAAAAACATAGTGATATTCTTGATCACATTAATTTGAATAAAATAGACTGGATATGGTAACTGGAGCAATGAATCAGCAGCATTTGGTCAAATTTGCAATAACAAAATGTGTTTCTCTTTTATGCTCTTCAGTATGTAAAGCTTTTAAATACTCCCTAGTCCTGAAGTAATTAACCAGGGACACAGCCATTACAGGACTTTGGTGCTGGGAATTCCCTGTACTTATTTCACTGTGGCCTCTAACCAAGAATTAAAATGTCTGCCTTTGAGATTGCCTGTCTTGTCCTAAGATGACCTCAGGCGAATTCAGTATTACTTGTTACTCCCTCTTGAAGTTGGTGAGCTTCTTCACACCTCTCCAAAGCCAGCATTATAATGTCAATGGTTAGAACCAGAATGCATCAGAGAGCCAAGGTTCAAATCCCGATTCTCATTAGCAGCATTTGTGGAACACAGTGTGTTAACAAATTCTAAGTTACACACACACACACACATACACACACATGCACATGCACACACACACAGGCATCAGAAGCATCCACAGTGAAAGGAAAAGATAACAGGTATAGCTTCTGTCTTTCCATTTAATAGAGGACAGTGAAAGGAACACTTAGATACACTTCTGATTACCAAAATTACAGCACAATGAAGACGTCATGTTCAATACATTAAACACAATCCAAGCTTCTTTCCTGAGTCACATAGAAGAGACATCTCCTTGTACACCAATGTATGTAAAAACAATGAATATTTCAATTCCCAAAGTCTTACCTAAAAAATAGTGAATTAGGTTGAAAAATATAATCTTTAATTATTTTTTAGTTTAGAATCTTGTAACCATGGCATTTATGTTTGAAAGTAATGTGTGTGGGTGTGGGTGGGAGGGGTGTTGATGTGTATTTTATCCATCTACCAATATTATCTACTGTGTTTCCCCAAAAATAAGACCTAACCGAAAAATAAACCTGAGCGTGATTCTTAGGGTGCTCGAAATATAAGCCCTACCCCAAAATAAACCCTAGTTAAGATAGTCAGCAGACATAACTGTATTTGAATAAATGTAGAATTTTGTACATGAATAAATAAAAAATGAGTCTTTTGGAGCAAAAATTAATATAAAACCCGGTCTTATTTTCAGGGAAACATGGTAACTAGCTAGGTAGCTAAATATATACTATATCTCCTATGCACAAATATAATGATAGGTTATCAGCACATAGTTATTGATGAAGATCTACATTTATCCTAAAACTTTGAATTCTTTGTGATAATACTCATATGAGTTCATGAACATAAAGTTCTCAAGACCTTACTTAGGTGAATTTCTTTGCCTTAAGAGAAATTAATGCAGAGGGTAACAATCTGTGTACTTGCTTGCTGTTGTAACCCCAGTGCAAAGCACACTCTAAGTACTCAGCAAACATTTGTTGAAAGATAATGAAATGATATTTCCACAACATCACATATTTATATGATGTGATATATATCACATTACATACACATGTAGAACACATTCTACACACACACAATCTGAAGTAGGATCTTTACACATGACATTGTGATAAAGGAATAAGTAACAACGGCACTGAATAACTGCACAGGGTACACACATAAATGGTGTCAGTGTAGGACAAGCATATTTTATTCATTTAAGCATATTCACTAAAGTATATTCTGTCCCTTTCAAATTGTTACATATGTTTACATAAGATCAAGTTTTAGATATTTCTGCTTGTGTAAATTATTATAGTAAGGATAATTAACTTAGAAATAAATTTGTCCCACTATTAGAGTTAAGACCGCACTGCTTTTACAGTGTATATTTGTCCTGCCATATTGATATATTAATTGTCTGCTGTCTGTGCCTATGAGATTTTGCTTATTTATTTGTCTTGTTCGTTTGTTGTTTTCAATTTTATATGCCACATATGAGTGAAGTCATATGGTTCTCGACTTTTTCTGCCTGACTTATTTCACTTAGCATGATAATCTTAAAATCCATCTATGTTGTTGCAAACGGCAGTATTTCATCTTTCTTATGGCAGAGTAGTATTCCATTGCATATATGTACCGCATCTTCTTTATCCAATCATGTTTCAAAGGACACTTTGGTTGTTTCCATGTCTTAGCTACTGTGAATAATACTGCAATGAGCATAAGGATACATGTATCTTTACCAACAAATGTTTGCAGATTTTTGGGGTAGATACCCAGAAGAGGGACTGCTGGGTCGTATGGTAATCCTATTCTTAACTTTTTGAGGAACCTCCATACTGTTTTCCATTGTGGGTGTATCAATTTACAATCCCACCAGCAGTGTATGAGGGTTCCTTTTTCTCCACAGCCTCTCCAACACTTGCTATTACTTGTCTTGTTGGTAATAGCCATTCTAACAGGTGTGAGGTGGTATCTCATTGTGGTTTTGATTTGCATTTCTCTAATAGCTAGTGAAGGTGAGCATCTTTTCATATATCTGTTGGCTGTTTGTATGTCTTCCTGGGAGAAGTGTCTGTTTGGGTTCTCTGCCCGTTGTTTAATTGAATTGTGTGTGTGCATTTTTTTGTGGTTGCTGTATGAGGTTCTTATATATTTTGGTTACTAGTCCCTTATTGGAGGCATTGTTTGCAATTATCTTCTCCCTTTTAGCTGGTTGCCTCTTTGTATGGTTTCTTTTGCTGTGCAGAAGCTTTTTAGTTTGATATATGCATAGTCCCATCATTTATTTTTACTTCCCCTGCCTTTGAGGCCAAATTCATAAAATCTTCTCTGAACCAAGGTCCTTAAGTTTAGTAACTGTGCTTTCTTCTATGCAATTTATTGTTTTGGGTCTTATGTTTAGGTCCTTATCCATTTTGAGTTAATTTTGGTACATGGTGACAGATAGCAGTCTGGTTTCATTCTTTTACACATGGCTTTCTAATTTTCCCAGAACCGTTTATTGAAGAGGTTTTCTTTTCTCCATTGTATGTTTTTGGTTCCTATGTTGAAAACTTTCTGTCCAAATATATGTGGGATTTTCTGGATTCTCAAATCTATGCCAAAGTGAAGTCAGTGAGTATGACACCTCCAGGCTTGTTCTTTTTCCTTAGGGTTGCTTTGACTATTAGGGGTATTTTGTGATTCCATAAAATTTGATGATTTTCTTTTGTCCTATTTCATTAAAAAATGCCATTGGGATTTTGATATGATTGCATAAAATCTGTATATTGCTTTGGGTAATATGGCCATTTTAACTATGTTGATTCTTCCAATCCATGAACACAGAATATCTTTCCTTCTTTGTATTTTTTTCAATTTCTTTTAATAATGTCTTATAGTTTTCAGTGTATAGGTCCTTCACATCCTCTGTTAAGTTTATTTCTAGCATTTTTATTATTTTTCTTGCAATTGGAAGAGGAATTCATTCTTCCTCATTTTCTTTTTCTGAAATTTCATTGTTAGTATATAGGAAAGCAATGGATTTCTGCACATCGGTTTTATATCCTGCAACTTTACTGTATTTGCTTATTGTTTCTAATAGATTTTTGGAGGAGTTTTTAGGGTTTTCTATATAAAGAATCATGTCATCTGCAAAAAGTGACAATTTAACTTCTTCATTCCCAATTCGTATGCCTTTTATTTCTTTCTTTTGCCTGATTGCCATGGTTAGGACTTCCAATACTATATTGAATAACTGGTGATAGGGGATATCCATCCCTGTCTTGTTCCCGATCTTAGAGGAAAAGCTTTCAACTTTTCACCATTATGTATGACATTAGCTGAGGGTTTGTCATATGGCCTTTATTATGTTGAGGTAGTTTCCTCCTATACCCATTTTATTAAATGTTTTAATCATAAATGAATGTTGTATCTTGTCAGATGCTTTTTCTGCATCTATTAATATGATTACATGAGTTTTATCCTTTATTTTGTTTATGTAGTGTATCACACTGATTAGTTTGCATATGTGAACCATCCCAGGAACGAACCCCACTTGGTTGTGATGTATAAACTTTTCAATGTATTGTTGTATTCGATTTGCTAGTATTTTGTTTAGAATTTTTGCATCTGTATTCAGTAGAGATGTTGGTCTGTAGCTTTCTTTTTGTGCGTTATCCTTACCAGTTTGGGTATCAGGAAAATACTGGCCTTATAAAATGAGTTAGGATGTATTGTCTATTCTTAAATTTTTTGAAAGAGTTTGAGGAGGACAGGTATTAAATCATCTTTGAATGTTTGGTAGAATTCACTAATGAAGCCATCGGGTCCTGGACTTTTTCTTTTGGGGATGTGTTGTTTGATTGTTTCAATTTCTGTACTGTTGATCAGTCTATTTAGATTTTCTAGTTCTTTATGATTCAGCTCAGAAAGGTTATAAAATTATAAGAACTTGTCAATTTCATGCAGATTATTGAATTTTTGTAGCATATAGTCTTTCATAGAGTTCTTGTATGATCCTTTGTATTTCTGTGGTATTCATCATAACTTCTCCTCTTTTATTTCTGATTTCATTTATTTGTGTTTTTTCCTTAGTGAGTCTAGCCAGGGGTTTGTCAATTTTATTAACCTTAGAAAAAATCCAGCTCTTTCTTGCGTTAATTTATTCTATTATCTTTTTGTTCTCTATTTCATTTTGTTCTGCTCTGATTTTTATTATTTCCTTCCTTCTGCTGACTTTGGGTTTCATTTGTTCTACTTTTTCTAGTTCTCTAAGATTTCAATCTATGTATATCAAGTGAGTTCAATATGTAAGAATAAAATCATCTTCTAAACTATATCATAAATGACTTTTTTCCTTCTCTGTAAAATGCAATGATTGATATACATAGTAATAACTCTTATTTACTTAGTATATTTTCTATACTACAATGAGAGGTAACAATGATATACAAATCATGGAATTCCCTGAAGAGATGAGTAGGATTTTCATGGAGAAAGATAGCAATATAGAAGCTTGTTAGTAGGATGACATGATAGTTCTTCAGCTTTATATTGGCTGACTCTGCCTCTTGTTGGCTCAGTTCCTACATTGGTTTGTAATTTTTTTCACTGTGAGTTCATCATTTGCAGGAAGTTGTGTCTTTAAGTTATGAATGTGTCCTACAGGGATTCAAGTTCAGCCCTAAGAGGTCCAATTGACCTACATTTGCCTTAATGTTAATTTCTTAGCTCAGTATTTCTCCCTCATTCAGACAGTATACATTGGGATTTCCCACTGAAGGACTTTACAAAAATTAGGTTTTGAAGTTATCTTAGAAACTGAAAGATGGCAAACATTTTTGTTGCTTTTCCTTATAGGTTGATGAAGTTTTTCTAGTATTGTTATATTGACTATTAATTGATTTGATTGATTCAATTTATGCAGGCAATTTATGTAAGTCAAAACCCATTTGCCCTTCTTTAAAAAGGTAGACTCTGTTCTAAACTGTTTTTTTTGTTGTTGTTGTTGTTTTTTAAGATTTTATTGGGGAATTGGCAGAGGGGAACAGCGCTGGGGAATCGGGGAAGGGGAACAGACAAGTTGCTGTCTTTTTGTTCTTCAGTTTAGTTGCAGAGGATGTTGCTTCCCTGTTGGTATCGTCATTGCGCTCTTCCCGGATGAGGCAGATCGGTCGCTGGCCTCTGGATGTTGCTCACTGCGGCTACTGGCAGCTCACTCTTGGCTGCCAGCCACTCACGCTGGCTGCGGGCCACTCACTGTAGCCCATGGCAGCCACTGCAGCAGGGGCTGCAGCCTACACCGTCGCCGGGGCTCGCACAACCCAGCTCCAGGTGGAGCTGTTGTTAGCTGTAGAGGGCAGTGTCACTGGCCCTCATGTGGGATCCGAACCGGGGCCGCTGGCATCCCAAAACCAGCGCTTAACCAATGCGCCACTCGGCCGGCCCTGTTCTAAACTTTTAAATACATTTGTGTATTATGCAGTTCTTTATGCAATCATCAATGTGAAATAAAGATATCAGAAAACATGTATACATTCAGTTCTCGCACAAAAAGAATACTTTCTCTAAAAGTCTTTAACATAGTTCTCTAATTAAATATAAATATATAAATTAAATTGAATACCAAATTCCAAACAACTGTTATGCTTACATAATTCTAAGAAAGTACTTACTGTCCATTGGCAGTTAACCTGCTTGATTTTGAGTGAAGGCTGTGTGTGGAATTCGTAAATAGAGTCGTAAGTCCTACAACTTGAGTTGCAGTCTCAAGGGATGGTTAGGAGCTTGAATCCTGGAGCTGGACTGTCTGGATTTGTATTACAGTGCAACTGCTTCCTAATTTTAGTAAGTTAATGAGTGCTCTGTAACTCATTTATCCCATCCAATTAAGAGTCTAATAATAATAAAAGTATAATAATAGAGTTATTATAAGGATAAAATGAGATAATGTATTTAGGCTTAGCTAATAATAAAAGATGAATAAGACTACTCTCATCATTGTTTCATTGAGCACAAATTTATCAATTGCCTACTACATGTTAGGTAGTGTTTGGATAATATTGATATCAGAGAGCCTGGAACCAACAGCAGCTGCTGCTGGCTTGTAGAACTGGGTATATCTATTCATAAACCCATATATTTTAAATTATGCTCTTCATATTTTTACTTAGCTTAAAAGGGTGAGATGATGGAGTCTGAATAAGCTTCAGTTTTATACATTCAGGGTTGGTCCATACATCATCGAAGACAATTGCGACTATATAATTTTAAAAGGCACTTGCTGTTGCCTAAGAGGATGGCTTTATATTCAATTTCTTAATTCAAAAACTATCCAACTTGATACCATCCTAAATCATATATTATACTGACAATACTCTGAAAATGAAATGGTAACACATTTACCACAAAAGGCCAATTAAGACAGCACTAATGCAATAAATCTGGGGGAAAAAATCCTTATGGCCACATAACTTATCAAGAAAGATTATGTTGCTAAAAAACATTTCAGGGCCAACTGAGTGACGCACTGGTTAAGAGTTGGTTTTGGGATGCCAGCGATCCCGGTTCGGATCCCACATATGAGGGCCAGTGAAACTGCCCTCTACAGCTAACAACAGCTCCACCTGGAGCTGGGCTGCGAGCCCCGGCGACGGTGTAGGCTGCAGCCCCTACTGCAGTGGGCTGCCATAGGCTACAGTGAGTGGCTGGCAGCCAGCGTATGAGCGACCATCCAGAGGCCGGTGACCAATCTGCCTCATCCAGGAAGAGCGCAATGACAATACCAACATGGGCCAGTGAAGCAACATCCTCCACAACTAGACTGAAGAACAAAAGGACAGCAACTTGTCTGTTCCCCTTCCCAGATTCCCCAACGCTGTTCCCCTCCCCCAATCCCCAATAAAATCTTTAAAAAAAATAAAAAAAACCCCAAACATTTTCACCAAGAAGATTAATTGTTTTATGTTATTTTACACAAATTCAGTTTTTGACAGAGTGGGTGTCCAATTCTTCTTTTTTTTTAAAAGATTTTATTGGGGAATTGGGGGAGGGGAACAGCGTTGGGGAATCAGGGAAGGAGAACAGACAAGTTGATGTCTTTCTTTTTTTGTTGTTCTTCAGTCTAGTTGTGGAGGACTTTGTTTCACTGACCCATGTTGGTATTGTCACTGCGCTTTTCCCAGATGAGGCAGATCGGTCACCGGCCTCTGGATGGTCACTCACCGCCGCGGCTCTTGGCTGCTCACGCTGGCTGTTGGCCACTCACTGTAGCCTATGGCAGCCCACTGCAGCAGGGGCTGCAGCCCACACCATCACTGGGGCTCACACAGCCCAGCTCCAGGTGGAGCTGTTGTTAGCTGTAGAGGGCAGTGTCAGTGGCCCTCATATGTGGGATCTAAACCGGGGCCGCTGGCGTCCCAAGACAGCTCTTAAGCAATGCGCCACTTAGCCGACCCTAAATGGCATTCTTAGAATAATAAATTAATCATCTATTTGCTGCTACCATGCAACATTTATTCCGAACTGTGCCTGGCTTAAAGAAGATCCTTACTAAACACAGGAAGGAAGGGAGGGGGGGAGGGCAGAAGAGGAAGGAAGGAAGGAGGGAAGGAAGGAAGGAAGGAAGGAAGGAAGGAAGGAAGGAAGGAAGGAAGGAAGGAAGGAAGAAAGGGGAGGGAGAGAAGGAGGGCAACTCACTAGCTTCTTTCCACTTCCACTCTCCCCACATCTATTACCAAGGTCATTTACTAAAGTGCACAATGATCACACTTAGCTGAGAGATTTATTTTAGATTTACGAGAGCTTTGACTTGTACTACGTAAATCTTTTGATTTGAAATACCTGACTACAGCTGTATCCCATATTGTGGATTACTTTACCAAGAATTTTTAAGTAGTGAAAAAGGCGTCTGTTTTCTAGACTTGACTTTCAGGAGGACTGCTTTGAGGTTCATTTAGAGTGAGTTGTAATGAGGTAAAAATAATCTAAACTGAACTTCAGTACAAAATATCAAAAACCATTTATCATACTGACAGCTAAAAATCCATAAGTTGAAATGGGATAATATACACAATATGAAAAGCATGGTGTATGAAAATAATACATTTGGAAATAAGAATTACTGAAATAAGGGTAAAAATGACAAGAAACTATAAGTAGCCAGAGATTGTCACATATGTATTACATGGCTTGGAACAGACACGGAACAAGCTACCAATTCACCAAAATATGGAATAACGTAAACTAAGATTATTATGGTGTCCATTTGTGATAAAATCACAAACTACAGAGTCCACAGAGCTAAATACAATGTCACAATTAAATAGAATGCTTTCAGATTGTATAAATTACAGAGAAAGTTTAGCTGTGTATAAAACAAAACAAAATCACCATTAGTGTTTGTATTTAACAGTTATTTTTACACTCCTTATTTTGAGATCATTGTAGATTCACATACAATTTTAAGAAATATTACAGCGATATCCTTTACTCAGATCCTCCAGTAAACACATCTTATAAAACTACAGTAAATACCATCCCCAGGATATTGACAATGATACAGAACATTTCTATAATCAAAAGGACCGCTTGTGCCTCATTATCCTCTTAGAGCTACAGCCACTTCTCTCCCACATTCATCCCCTCCTGAGCTCTTAGCAACCACTAATCTGTTATGCATTTTTATCATTTTGTAATTTCAAGAACGTTATATAAATGGAATCATATAGTTCATAAACTTTTCGAATCTTCTTCTTTCCATCAACATTATTCTTGGATATACATCTAGGTTGTTGCCTGTATCAATAATTAGTTCCTTTTTTATTGCTAAGCCAGTATTCCAAGGTACAGATGTACAACAGTTCATTTCGCCATTCACCCCTTGAAGGGCATATGTGTTATTTCTAGTTTGGGGTTATTACAAATAGAATACTGGTATAAACATTTGTGTCCAAGTTTCTGTGTGAACCTAAGTCTTTCTTTCTCTGGGATGAACATCTGACCTTTCAATGACTAGATCATATGGTAGCTGCATGTTTAGTTTTTGTCTGTCTCCTTGTCTGTCTTTAAAGAAACTGCTAAACTGTTTTCCTTAGTGGCTATACCATTTTATATTCTCCTTAGCAATGTACGAGTGACCCAGCGTCTCTACATCCTTCTCAGCATTTGGTCTTGACATTATTTATTTATTTTTATTTTAGCCATTCTGATAGGTGTGTAGTGATATTTCCCTCTGGATTTAACTTGTATTTCCTAACAGCTAATAATGTTGGAAGCCCTTTCTTGATTTTTCTTGCCATCCGTTTATTCTCTTTGGTAAAATGTCTCTTCATGTCTTTTGCCTGTTATCTAACTGAATGGTATGTTCATTTAATATTTTTTTTTTTAATGCATTTAACTAATTTATGGTTTTCATTGTTGCAAAATACTATACATTATTTAATGGAGTCCATCTATGCATCAGAAGGAGAGAACATGTGATTTCCTAAAAAGACTCAAAAGAGGGTCAAAATGGAAGTGAAGGAGAAAGCAAAAAATAAGAATGTGCTTAAGGAGGGCATCTACATTCATGTGCAAAAGTTTGATATTTGTTTTTCCTTTTGTGCTATAGAAATAGTCATATTTAGTTATTCTTCTGTTGACTGACATTTGGGTTGGTTCTAGCTTAGAGCTTTTATAAACTCCCGGCTTTGAATTTTTTTTCATGACTCCTGAACACAGAATAAAGTATTTTTCTAGAAAATATACAAAGGAGGAACACAGCTTGGTAATAGGATATGTGCAGCTTCAAGTTGACTTACTACTGCAAGTTATTTTTCAAAATTGCTATACGAATTTACACCCTCATCAAGAGTGTATAAAATCTTTGCTTGTTCTACATTCTTGGCAATACTTGGCATTGCCTTTTCAATTTCTGCTCAACAATTGAGTATGATGTAATATCTGCTTGTGTTTTGATTGTATTATCCTGATAACTAACTACAGTGGTAGAGCAACTATTTGAGTATTTAGTGGCCATTTGTACTGTCCCTTAGGTGGAATACTTATTTATGTCTTTTGCTTATTTGGCTAAGCGTTAGCAATTTGTAGGAGCTCTTTATGTATTTATAGAGAAAATAAAGTATGGTGGTTAAAAGTACAGATTAGGGAGCTTAAATCTTGAAATTTCATCCAGGCTCACGTCAAGTGAGATTCTGGGGTGGGGACACATTCGAGACCAAGGGTGGAGGAGTTAGCCCTCATCAGGAAGAGGGACCCCTCCTCATTTAAGATAGGAAGCGGGTCTGTACATGTGTCCAGAAGTGGAAGGTGGACACAAGAGTTATATACATGGTGATCAGGCAAAACCGTCCAAAATCATATTAATCATGAAATTATCCTCCTCATACACAGTGCTTTTATGGAGAGCTGAGTGACACACTGATAACAAAGTGTGGGCATTGTATTCTTTTTTTCTCAATACACAGCTACTAAATGTGTGTTGTCTGTGCATTGTGTCATGTTAATGTTCCTCTATCAGTGAGATATGGTGATTATTGGAACATTTGTCATGTGAGAAAAGGGGAATAATGTTTGTTTAATGGATTATGTTGACAGATCTCAATGCCCTTCCTTTACTTTAAAAAGAAACATCTTAGTTTTAGCTGGGTATTTATTTGGTCATGAATAACCCACCTCATGACAACGTGCTGCTTTTCTAACATTATCTCCTGAATGACAGATATCCGTAGCCAGGTTATAGAAAGCAGACAACAACATCTGGTGCGTTAAGCTTAATGCCTGACAGAATCTCATCATAGCCCAGCTATCAGTGAACACAGGCACAAAGTTCTATGTGCACCGTCCAAATAGACAATATGTGAGAATAAACACAGTTAATGAGCTCTGGCATCCAAAAGGACACTTACAGGAAAACAATATGAAAACTCATATTTAGAAATGTGATGGATCACACATGGTTAGATGATACATATTTTAATAGAGTTTATGTTTAACAAAGGAATAAAAATAAACATTCTGAATATCACTTTTTCTTCCTTTCCTATGCTCACTTTTCTTTTAGCAATTGATAGAAAAATAACTAAAACTTGTTAAATGTTTTACGATTATGGTTTCTGAAGTACACTGTCACCCATTATTATAGCACTTGGTGATCCTAAAACTATTTTAGCTCATATTATGACCATCTTTTTATATATAGAGAGGTGGCAGCTCATAGAAACTAAGTGATTTGTCCGAGGTCATGAGTAATAAGTAAAAGAGCTGGGATTCAAAGCTAAGTTTCCCTCTCTGGCTTCAAGTCCAGTGATCTTTTATCATACCCAGAAGCCCATTGTGATATCCTGTTAGCTAAACAACTCACACTTTGGAAAATGAGCTCATACGGGTCACAGCATCTTTTGATTGCTCTGGAAAAAAAAAAGAGGAAAATTTATCCAAAGTCATGATCTATTGCTATGTTTAGGTAGTGGTGTTATCTGAAATTGAAGTCTATTTTTATGCATTGGAAAGATGGGTCAAGTGATTCCTTAAAAGTTTCAAAAGAAGGTAAAAAATGAAGCAAAGGAATAAGGCTGGGAGCTAATTTTATTTACCTTCCTATGTTCTAAAATTCAAATTAGCTTCAGCCCTTCTGTAAAATCTATGACACACACGTAAGCTTTGTGTTGGTTTTGTTTTGAATTAATGGGTGGAATCCAAGGGGAATGTGGTTTTCTTCCTTTGTTGAAAACACCAAGGTAATTGTAGCAGGGTGTAATGCCAGGGGTTTCAGAGTCCCGGACAACAACTGGGACAGAATAATCAAAGTCAAAAATATTGCTGAGAGTTGCAGGCAGAAGTACAATGCTAACTAGATGAACAGAATTTCTAAACGAAAGCCCTAAAGAGGAGACCACGTCAAGTCTGGTAGGAGGGGCGCAGACAAGAGAGGGTGAGCCCCGTGAGGGAGGCCCAAGCTGTGGGGAGGCCTCTTTGGTTGGGGGAGAGACCCTCCGGCCCCACACCAAGCTCACCAGCCCAGAGTTACTTTGCCGGGAAGAGAAGTTCTACAATAGCTGGCAGTAAATTAGTGAGGACTCTCTTTGCCCAGCTCGGTGAGGCTAAGGGCGGCTGGAGAACCAGTGGGGCCGGCGCACGGGTGCACTCGCCAGTGAGCACTCACCCAGTTCCTGTTGGAGGGAGTAACTTTGTGAGTTGGGCCCAGGAGACTGTGGAGAAGGACTGAACTGAGCACCTTTGGTGCAGAAGCTGGGGGTTTGGGGACCATTGTTCCCCTGGTGTGGCGCTTGCACACGAGCAGTGTACAGGAGGGCACCATTTTTTCAGGGTTGGGCCCTCCCACAGAGGGTCAGATCCGGGATCCCATTGGTCTGGTGAACTTGGCGCAGGAGTTCGTGCGTGCGTGCGTGTGTGCATGCGCATGCGGCCTTAGATCCCCACCCTCTGCCCTGCTTGTGCTGCGTTTCCAGGGAAACGCTGGTGGGTGCCCTCCAGCTCCATCAGGCTGCTCACTGAGGCTCAGGAGTGAGCAAGCCGCCTTGGGTCCCTGCTCCGCACTGTTTGTGCAGAGTTGTCAGGCTGGCGATTGGCTGTTGGGCTGCTTAGCCTGATCTGCAGGGCAGTTGACTGGGACAAGCTGAGACGGGGAGTTTTCCTGAGAGTGTTGGGCAGGGAGCTGTGCACCTGCATGATCCAATCGAGGCTTTCCTGGCAAGTTTGTGTGGTGGACTGATTGCTGGTGCAGAGTGCATGATGCTCTGACTTGGTAGGGGCCACTGACCACATCAAATGGTGCCTTGCGGGCCTGCCTCACCCACCTAGAGATGTGTTGACAGAAGCACCCTGAGCACCTGGTGCTTGGCCCACATCTCCGCAGGCCACAGAGGGTTTTTTTTTTTTTTTTTTTTGCAGTAGCAGACAACCTGCAACAACCTGTGAAGATTTTTTTTGGTATTGAGCATGGTTCCAGAGGACACAGCAGCTAATTGTGGAAAGCTCACTGCAAGCCTGAGAGGGAGGTCGGTGCATAACATGTTAAGCTCTTCCCCCCAATAGGTGGTGCTGAGTCACCTAGAGACTCTCTATTGCTGAGCAAGCGGTCTGCAGATTAAAGAGGATGGAGAGCCCCCCCCACCTCATTTTTTTTTCTTCTCTCTTCTTTCTAGGTGATCTATCTAATACATTGAAGCATTCACAGAATGACAGCCAGAATGAAGAAACAAAGAAACATGTCCCAAGTAAAAGATCAGAAGAAAACTCTAGAAATGGAACTAAATGAAACAGAGGGATCCAAACTTTCAGAGACAGAGTTTAGAACACTGATGATAAGAATGTTTAAGGCACTTAGAGAGGACATAAAGAAGGATACGGAAACCATAAAAAACAACCAGTCAGAACTAAAGAATACAATAATTGAAATGAAGAACACACTCGAATGCACACCAGTAGAATAGATGAAGCAGAGGAGCGGGTCAGCGAATTAGAAGACAAAAATAGCAGGAATCACCCAGCTGGAACAAAAAAAAGAAAAAAGAATAAAAAAGAACGAAAATAGTTTAAGAGCCCTCTGGTACAACATGAAACACAACAACTTCACATCATAGGAAAACCAGAAGGAGAAGAGAAGAAGCAAGGGATTGAGAATGTATTTAAAGAAATAATGACTGAAAATTTCCCTACCCTGGTGAAGGAAATCGACATACAATCCCAGGATGTGCAGAAAGTTCCAAACAGGCTGAATCCATACAGGACCACACCAAAACACATCATAGTTAAAATGGCAAAGCTTACAGACAAAGACAGAATCCTAAAAGCAGCAAGAGAAACACAGCAGGTCACATACAAAGGAACTCCTATAAGACTAACAGCTGACTTTTCTTCAGAAATTCTGCAGGCCAGAAGGGAGTTGCAGGAGATATTCAAAGTGACACAAAATAAAGGTCTACAACTAAGATTGCTCTACCCAGCACGGCTATCACTTAAAATTGAAGGAGAGATAAAGAGCTTCTCAGAAAAGAATAAGCTTAAGGAGTTCATTACCACCAAGCCAGCATAGCAGGAAATGTTAAAAGAGCTTCTTTAAACAGAAGAAGGGGGAAAACAAGCTAACCCAGGAAGACAAGAAATACAAAGAACAAAATGGCAATAAATATGCACCTATCAGTAATCTCTTTAAATTTGAATGGGATAAATGTTCTAATCAAAAACATAGAGTAGCTGAGAGGATAAGAAAACAGGACACATGCATATGCTGTCTACAAGAGACTCATCTCAGATCAAAAGATACACACAGACTGAAAGTAAAGGGATGGAATAACATATTTCATGCAAATGGATATGAGAAAAAAGCTGGAGTAGCAATACTTATTTCGGACAAAATAGACTTTAAAATGAAGACTACAATAAAAGACAAAGAAGGTCTCTACATAATAATAAAGGAATCGATTCAACAAGAGGACATAACCCTAGTAAACATCTATGCACCCAATATAGGAGCTCCTAAATATATAAAACAGATTTTGACAGACATAAAGACAGAGATCAACAGTAATACTATCATAGTAGGGGACTTCAACACCCCTTTGTTACCAATGGACAGATCCTCCAGACAGAAAATCAACATGGACATAGCGGCCTTAAATGACACTTTAGACCAGCTGTATTTAATTGATATTTCTAGAGCATTTCATCCCAAAGCTACAGAATATACATTCTTCTCAAGTGCACATGGAACATTTTCCAAGACAGTCCACATGTTAGGCCACAAAAAAAGTCTCAACAAATTTAAGATTGAAATGATATCAAGTGTCTTCTCTGACCACAATGCTATGAAACTAGAAATCAATTATAAGAAGATATCTGGAAAGCTTACAAATACATGAAAGCTAAATAACATGCTACTAGTGAGTGGGTCAAAAATGAGATCAAGGAGGAAATCAAAAGATACCTCCAGACAAATGAAAACGAAAACGCCACGACCCAAACATATCTGGGATGCAGCGAAAGCAGTCCTAAGAGGGAAGTTCATAGTAGTGCAGGACTACCTAAAGAAGGAAGAAAAATCTCAAATTGACAGACTCTCTCTACACCTAAGGGAACTCGAAAAAAAAAACAGAAACAAGCCTAAAGGAAGTATAAGGAAGGAAATAATAAAGACCAGAGCAGAAATAAATGAAATAGAGAACAAAAAAACAATATATAAGATCAATGAAACCAAGAGTTGGTTTTTTGAAAACATAAACAAAACCGACAAACCTTTAGCACGACTAACCAAGAAAAAGAGAGAGAGGACCCAAATTAATAAAATCAGAAATGAAAGAGAAGTGACAACAGATACCACAGAAATAAAGAAAATTTTAAGAAAATACTATGAGCAACTATATGCTAACAAATTTGACAATCTGGAAGAAATGGATAAATTTCTAGAAGCATATAATCTACCAAAGGCTGAACCAAAAAGAAACAGAAACTCTGAACAGACTGATTACTGCCAAAGAAATTGAATCAGTTATCAACAATCTTCCAACAAACAAAAGCCCTGGACCAGATGGCTTCACAGGTGAATTCTACAAAACATTCAAAAAAGAATTAATACCTATTCTCCTCAAACTATTCCAAAAATTACAGAAGGAGGAAAGGCTCCCAAACTCTTTCTATGAAGCCACTATCACCCTGATTCCTAAGTAAGACAAAGATATTACAAAAAAGGAAAACTACAGGCCAATATCCCTAATGAACATAGATGCAAAAATTCTCAACAAAATACTAGCAAACTGAATTCAGCATCTCATTAAAAAAATCATACACCATGATCAAGTGGGATTCATTCCTGGTATGCGAGGTTGGTTCAATATCCGCAAATCAATTAACATAACACATCACATTAACAAAATGAAAAATAAAAATCATATGATCATATCAATAGATGCAGAAAAAGCATTTGACAAAATCCAGCAGCCATTTATGATAAACACTCTTAGCAAAGTGGGAATAGTGGGATCATATCTCAACATAATAAAGGCCATATATGATAAGCCCACAGTAAACATTGTACTCAATGGGGAAAGGTTAAAAGCTTTCCCCTTAAGATCAGGAACAAGACAGGGCTGCCCACTTTCACTACTTCTATAACATAGTTCTGGAAGTTCTAGCCACAGCAATCAGACAAGAAAATGAAATAAAAGGCATCCATATGGGAAAAGAGGAAGTAAAATTGTCATTATAAGCAGATGACATGATACTATATAGACAGAATCCCAAAGACTCCACTAAAACACTGCTAGAACTGATAAACAAATTTGGTAAGATAGCAGGATACAAAATTAATATTCAGAAATCAGTTGCATTTGTATAAACCAATAATAAACTATCAGAAGAAGAAATCAGGAAATCAATCCCTTTTACAATTGCTTCAAAAACAATGAAATATCTAGGAATCAATTTAACTAAAGAAGTAAAAGACCTGTACTCAGAAAATTATGAGACACTGAAGAGAGAAATCAAAGAAGATACAAATAAATGGAAATACGTACCATGTTCATGGATAGGAAGAATTAATATAGTTAAAATGTCAATACTACCTAAGGCAATATACAGATTCAATGCAATTCCAATCAAACTACCAGACATTTTTCTCAGAAATAGAACATAGAATCCTAAAATTTATATGTAACCACAAAATACCCCAAATAGCAATGGCAATCCTGAGAAATAAGAACAAAGTGGGAAGCATCACTCTACCTGACATCAAAACATATTACAAGGCTACAGTAATCAAAACAGTATGGTATTGGCATTAAAACAGACACAT
The DNA here is from genome assembly GCA_033961575.1 of Aselliscus stoliczkanus. Lineage (NCBI taxonomy): Eukaryota > Metazoa > Chordata > Mammalia > Chiroptera > Hipposideridae > Aselliscus > Aselliscus stoliczkanus. The sequence goes on from CM066734.1 coordinate 48,541,047, forward strand.
AGACCAATGGAACAGAATAGAGAGCCCAGAAATAAACCAATCCAAATACGGTCATTTAATCTATGACAATGGAAGCAAGAATTTACATTGGAGTAAAGATAGTCTATTTAATAAATGGTGCTGGGAAAACTGGACTGATGTGCAAAAAAATGAAAATGGATCACCTACTTACACCATATACGAGAATAAACTCAAAATGGATTAAAGACTTAAATGTAAGACCTGAAACCATAAAACTCCTAGAAGAAAACATAGGAAGTAAGTTTGCAGACATTACCTTGAGTAATATTTTTACTCATATATCCCCTCGGGCAAGGGATAAAAGAAAAAAATGAACATATGGGATTACATCAAACTTAAAAGTTTTTTCACAGCAAAGGAAATCATCAATAAAACAAAATGGCAGCCTACTGAATGGGAGAAGATATTTGCCAATGATATATCTGATAAGGGGTTAATATCCAAAATTTATAAAACACTCATGAAACTCAACACCAAAAAAAACACAAACAACCCAATTAAAAAATGGGCAGAGGATATGAAGAGGCATTTCTCTAAAGAGGACATACAGATGGCCAGCAGGCATATGAAAAAATGTTCAACCTCACTAATCATTAGTGAAATGCAAATAAAAACCACAATGAGATACCACCTCACTCTGGTCAGAATGGCTATCATCAATAAATCAACAAACAACAAGTGCTGGTGAGATTGTGGAGAAAAGGGAACCCTGGTGCACTGTTGGTGGGACTGCAAATTGGTGCATCCATTATGGAAATCAGTATGGAGGTATCTCAAAAAGCTGGAAATGGAACTACTGTATGACCCAGCAATTCCACTCTTGGGTATCTACCCAGAAGAATCCAAGATGCTAATTCAAAAAAATGTATGCACCCCCTAGGTTTATTGCAGCGCTATTTACAATAGCCAAGACTTGGAAACAACCGAAATGCCCATCGGTAGATGACTGGATTGAGAAACTGTGGTACATTTATACAATGGAGTATTACTCCACTATAAAGAAGAATGGAATCATACCATTTGCAACGATATGGATGGACCTAGAGACTATTATGTTGAGTGAAATAAGTCAGTCGGAGAAAGACAAATACCATATGATCTCACTTTTATGTGGAATCTGAAAAACTGAATGAATGAGCAAAGTAAACAGAAACAGTCTCATAGGTATAGAGGAAAAACAGGGTTGCTAGTTGGGAGGAGGGTGGGGATGGAGGGGAAGGGGAAGGGATTAGACAGCATAAATAGGCAACTACAATATTGCCACAGGGATATGAAAGACAGTTCAGGGAATATAATAATGTTGTAAATATTTTGTGGAGTGTCAGATGGTCACATGTCTTGTTAGGGAGACCACTTCGTGGATGGAGTAGAGGCTTGATCACTGCACTGTATACCTGAAACTGATGTTATATAATATTGTATGCCAACTGTAATTGAATATATAGATAGTCATGGGATGTGAATTATACTGTGGAAGGGAGTCAAAGGAATTGTAATAGATATGTATGATATGGTGGGAAGAGTAGGGTGGAGAATTGGGGGAGGGGGGTGTCACTTTGTTGGGTAAAAAGTATAACTATTGCACTGTGTTGTACACCTGAAGCTAATTTTAAAAAAATGTTTATTTCACAATAAAAGAATAAAAAAAAAAAGTACAATGCTGAGGGGCGGGCCAAGTGACTTGGTGGTTAAGAGCTGCCTTGGGACGCCAGCGGCCCCGGTTCGGATCCCACATGTGAGGGCCAGTGACACTGCCTTCTAAAAGCCCTCTAAAAAAAAAAAAAAAAGTACAATGCTGAGAAGCAGCTTCCGGATAAAAAAAATAAATAAAATAAAAAATAAAAAACAAACAAACAAAAAAACCTACCTCAGTGATGGATAATAAAAAGATTATTATAATAAATAATAAAAAGATAATAAAAATACTAGATAACAGTGACCCTTCAAAGGGAGAGTAGATGGACCTTCTTGTTGAACATGAATTTCCATAAAAGTAGTGATTTTGTTCATACAGTTTCTTCTACATTCTACTGCAGTTCTCATTTACTTCCACAAAAATAACAAGGAAGATGTTTCAAGATTTCTTACCAAATTCAAAAATAGTAAAAAAAAAAAAAAAAAAATTAGAGTAATGTTAATACATGTAAAAGACCACCAATGGCTCATTTTAAATGTCAATTATTTTCACAACGCTTTCACAGGATTGAGTTTTTTTTTTTTTGGTGTTATGAAATATCTGCTGAATAACATGTTACTTATCTTCATGAATACATATGTAGATCTATTTATATGGATATATTCATAGGAAATTACAAGAAAAAATGTAGGTAGTTTGCTTTCTCTTCTCTGCACATAGAATTTCATATATTTTCAGAGCAGTTCTCATATATGAGAAGGTACAAATGGACTGAGTACTGTGCCTTGTATAATGAATCTGATCTTAGCAGTTTTCACTGAAGTTATTAAATTTAAAGAACTTTTCTGCAGTTTTGATTTAAAAGAAAATTTAAGTAATTGACATTTATGTGTGTGCAAAATAAAATATAATATAGAGCTATCTCTCCACCAGAAATCTAGAAAAACAAAATGAATCTAGTAATCTGTCAGTCATTCTGAACCATGCACTGCCATTTATTTGGCTCTTGTTCACTGTCTGGCTATGTTTACATTCATAAAATTTTCTTAGACATTTAATAGTGAGGAGGCTACGAAGAAAAACCCCATATGATTGGCTCTCAAGTCTGAAGGGAAAATAATGGGAGATATTCAATTGAGCGGTATATATCAAAAATGTCTAATATAAAATTGAAGGTACTACATCTTCACTATAGATAAACTATCTGTAAAAAAAAAAATTATCTGGAGCTCCAGGTCAACACTGTGCCTTTAATCATTTCACAAAGTATAAAAACATTTTCAAGTGCTGAGATATCTGTTTAAACATATTGCATGAGTTTTCCAAATATTGTTTATTATTGTATGGATAGAGTAGTAATAAAAAAACATAAATGCACTCTCAAATCATTACTAACTATATATCCATGAAAAAACAAAACAAAACTGTTAGCCTTCCACATCGAAGTAAACAGTCAATTGCAAAAAAAATAAATCATTTATATGTTCACATATTTTGCACTCAAATACAGAAAATAAAAAATAAAAACACCACCTTTTATTTTGACTATTTCTTTATCTTCTGTTTCAACAAATTTTTTTTTAAAGAAAACTCAAAAAGAACAAAGTCCCTTTGCAAAACCTTAGCTTGTTTGATGCCATCTGGGGTATTATTTCTCCTTTTCAATTTATGTGCGTTTGTGTATGTGGTATGTTCTTTTGACTACAAAGAAAAATTAGATCCAATTCTAATGAAGCCATGCAAGTAATTCATTTCAACATTCTAATTTATAATTTAGAGCTTTTCTCAAAAATAATTTAAGTGAACCCCCACTAAATTAAGTCCTCCTCCTCTAACCTAAAGAATTTTCTCATCACTCTGTCATCATTCAGGTGCCACATGCACCTCTAACTTTGGTGGGAAGTAAGTGAAGTAAAAAAAAAATGTCAAGATAGTAAAATAAAGTCAAGATAACTCATTAAAAATATGACCCCTAAAATCCTTAGGGCTCATAAATGCTGATGAAGAGAAATCCATGAATTCACAGGAAATATTATTTAACCCTTTTTAACCTCAAGTCTCTATGTCACTTCAATTGCTGGCACTCATAGTAATGACACCTCAGCTCATATAACTGAAGAAATAAGTAAGCTCTCTTGCCTCCTGCAGGTTATCATAAAAAAGGACAAAACAATGTACAATGATCATCTGTGGGATGTAGTAAATGGCACATCTAGAATGGAAAATAAAATTTATCAGTACTTGTAACCTATAGCAAAGCCTTCAATGAATCATCAATAGAAATTTTAATGTTAAAACCTTGACATGTATGGTCTGATCCATAAAGTAAATCCATAAAGAGATGGTCTAATTTATTAAAAGAACAGTAATTCAGCCAAGTCCACTTTTAACATCTTTCTATTTTTCCATTCTTGAGAGAGTAATATCCACCATAACAAGATATAGGGTTTTGAATTAGGACCACAAAAGTAGTGACTATACACAGAATGAAAAACCTGTCTAGACTAGACTGTATAGGTAATTTCACATTCAGTTCCCACTCAAAATTTCCCCAAAATCTTCCACTCTGTAAATTCCTTTTATTATATGTTTATATATAATTCTTCCTCTTTGTATTCAAGCTTGAGAAACTGGGAATCTGTTTTGTGTTTTTTTTTCTAACCAGTATTTCATATGTCTTCAATGAGCCATTCATTATGGAGGAACCAAAAATAAATTGTTCCCGGTCTCACCTTTAAGATAGTGTTCAAAAATGTCAGAAGAATGTAGAAAAAAACACATGAATTTTAAAGTCATAGATTATCAGAAAGCATGGATGAGCATTGAAGATAAATGCGTATGGATAACATGTGGTTATATTTGTTTGATGAGAAATATTTCAAAGGAAAAACTAAATTTAGCAATAGTGTTAGGTTGGAAAGCTTGCCTTTGGGAAATGTGAACAATGATGTTCCCCAGAAGAGAAAAAGGATTTCAGAACACCACAAATGGGACTCACAGGGAGGCAAGTAGAAGATTATAACATGCATTTTTAATGGGGCCAAAAGTGGGTTCTAGGGGAGTAAAATCTTAGTTATTCTAATGGTTTGTGGCCTTCCAAAGCTCATTAGCAAGAAAAATCTTATTTTTCTACAGTTTTTTTAATCTTGTTGGGTTTTTCTTTTGTACCACATGAGTAGCATTGAAAAGGAGTCTTTGAAATTACATAAAATGTATGCAAGATGAGTGCCACAAAATGTTAGAATAATGACTTTAATTGGAGAACCTTCTCTTGATTTATTATTTAATCTCAAGTCATATCACAAGAGGTGGCTAGTGTGTGTCTACTGGTTGCCACACACTGTCTTGTCAATGCGTTTATGTTTGATCTTAAGTGAGTTTGTTTATAATGTGGGCTATGAGAACTAAATAAAAACCTTATAGTTTTTCATTTAATTCTGCAAAAGTTATTCACCTTATTGTGTCAATTGGTGAAAAGAAAATGTCAACAATGTCTTTATGACTATTGAGCAGCTAAGTTGAAAATTTTTTTTCTCACATAAAGCAGAAGTCAAAAAGTTAAGTTTATTAAAAAATAATCTTTAAGAATTTAATTTTTCAAGTGTTTTTCTTTTGCTGTTCAAAAAGCAGTTTTTAATTATTTTTAAATTTGATTATACTGCTTTTACTAGTTTTTATACAAACTGCTAATATACATTTATGATTTGATGCATTACAATTATTTAATATAAATGCATTACAAGTTATTCAGAATGTGGTTATCCAGTTAAATTAAAACTAAAGATAAGTTATAAGTCAGAAACAACTAAAAATTACAAAAAAAAATAAAAGTAAGCAATGATGCATTCAACAGCAAAAATAGCTTCACAGTATCAGATATACATTTGAAATGCCCTTCCCTCTTTCCTCTATTTATCCAAGTTCTTCTTAACTTTCAAGATCAGTTTTTCTCTAAGCTCTTTCAGTCCATAAATATTTTAATAGCTTTTGAATTCCTGGAATATTACATGCTTTGTTCTAAATAGTTGGCATTTCATTATGTTCTGCCTGTACTTGCACTCATTTGATTAAAATACCTACTAACTGCTTGGCGCTATGCTACATTGGATAGTAAACAAGGCAGATGCAGCCTCTGCATCAGGAAAACTCCCTAGTGGTCATAGAATAGAACTTTCCATAGAAAGTGTCATCATGAGGGGTAGTAGGGCAGTGGCACAAAGACTCAGTGCTATGGGAACACAATGCCACTCAACGAGGACCCCACATGTAGCATAGGATGTCCTAAGTCACCCTCTCCAGAGGGGGATAATTTCAGAAAGAGGGCAATAAAATACCGATGAACACTCAGTTTCTAATGGGAGAGATCTGACTGTTTTTGATCAAAAGAGTGAATGCCAAACTGCTGCTTTTTGTAAGCAGTTATGTTCCACTCTCAACTCATAAGCTCCATGACAGCAAAAAGTATATTTATTACAAGCTCAATGTAGATTTGTTTGAATGTGTGAATGGAATCAAGGGGTGGAAAGGGTTGGGACTGGGATTGAGCTGGCAACTCAGTATTTGCAATCAAAGTTGTAGTTCTAAATTAAAGGGACTGCTAGATAGCAATAGACAGTTTAAATTGGTGCATAGTATATCCTCAACTGCCCAGCTTTTCTTTATGTCTTTCACATAATGCTATCCACGGAGGTGAAATCACAGCAGAATTGGCCAAAGAGCTTTTTGTTAACACAATCCATAGATTATTTAAAAAAGTATTCCTGACTTCTTTAGAAGATGTGGAGAGATGGGCTAATCTTGAAAACACAATTTTTTTAATTAATAAAAATGGAAAATATAAATTTAAGCCTATTCATTAATTTAAAAAATTGGTTTTAAACACCAAAGATTACAAATGGAATGTGTTATGTATTTATCCCTTACAGATATGATTGCTAACATCATTAGGATTTTAAGTACTTATTTTCATTATACATGAGGGTGCATCACAGGGGCTTTCTCTATTCCAATTCCGTGAATTATAATTAGTAAAACCAGATTACTAGTCTTTGCAGCAGCCTCTGAGTCAGGGACATGAGCCAATTAGAAAAATCATGCCACAGCGAAGCAGTTCTAACCTGTTTTGGTAGAAGCATGGATCACAAACTCCATAAAAAATTAACAGAGCAAGCATTCAAAATTAACTGATAAGAACTTAAGAGTTCCCAAAAGAGCTACTATCATGTGCTGAAGACTAAGGATTTTCCCTTTCATTCTGAAAAAAAAAAAAAAAAAAAAAAAGAAATGAAAAGAAAGAAAGAGAATGTTTTGCTGTGATAACTTCATTTGACATAGTTAAAGGCAAATATTATCAGAAATAAGCAAAAGCTGAAGTGTAATTAACTGGGACTCAGGATTCCTGTAGAGGGCTGTTCTGTACACCACAATTGCACCTATGAATTTTCTGTGGGCAGATGAACAGTTATATCTCAAATTTGCCAAGTTACAATATTCCTGTTATTCTTTTCCTTCACCCAGACCTTGTATTAAATAAAAAGTCTATAGCTGTGACCACTTATGACATGTGAAAACACACTCTGAAATCTGCGTGACAAATCTCGCAATATATTAATCCACTAGCATGCAGTTTGAAAGTGGCTGACTCTACCTGGCTGCCAGCCTGATATCTCACCACTGAAATGGCATTTTGCTGTGGCAGCACCTAAGCCCATTTACATTTAGCCTGCTCTGAACCTGGTTCAGATAGAATATTATCTTCAGTGCCTTTGTGTTTCAATCATTGGGAATTAGAGTTGCTATTTATGCCCCAAATTCCTACTCGGAGAAGGCACATTGATTTTTCTTAATAAATAAATGCACACACTGAGCATATGAGATACTCTTATAAAATTAAAAATTCTCAAGGCCCCTTATATATAAAGTATCTTTTTTTCAAGAGGGTTGTAACAGGAATGGAAGGAATACATCTTTATTTTTACTAACTCCAACTAAAATTTGAGGTTTTCTTGAATTGCGAATACAGGCAACAAATAATAGGTATTAGTAGTACCTGTGACTCACCAACAACAATAAGCAAATACTATTTTAATATCACATTATTATGTTACGACTATCTCAAAAATATCATGCTTATCGCTCCTTTGAAATAATAGTAGTTATTTTATCTTCTGTTAGATCTTGTCATTTCATATACATTCACTAAGTCAAGTTTTGTATTCTAAAAAATATTTTAATAATTAATATTAATTTGTTTCTCTTGTAATTCAAATACTTTATTTTTTACATTTATAACAATATTCTGAGAAGTGATTGAGAAGTTCATCAGAATACCAAAGAGATCTGTGAAACACACAAACACCCACACACATATGATTACGATCCCCTGATCTTGAAGAATTCTACTTTTAATTTAGAATGTCTCAGTTTTCAAAGAGGAAAAAATTGGTACTGACCAAATTTGATCACATGTGAGGAAGATTCTGAAAGAATAGATGTTTGCAATAGTGTTAATGATTTCATGTTTGAATAAAAATTAATATAATTAATTAACAGGCTTCATTTAGCTAGTTTTGTACTTACAAAAGTCAAATTATGCTGCTTTTTTAAAAAAATTTTTTATTAAATGTACTGGAGTGACATTGGTTAGTAAAATTATATAGGTTTCAAGTGTACAGTTCTATAATATATCACTTATATATTGCATTGTGTGTTCACTACCCAAAGTCAATTATTCTCCTATCATTACATATTTGACATTGTTTGATTTATTCTTTCCTTACCAACATTAAAATGCAGCTATTAAGTATGATTTTGAAATTTTTGAATTATATTCAATATGAGGAAGAGTGATTTAGATAAATGTGGTTACTGTTAACCAAATATTGGCAAGCTAAGTTAGAAAAATAACAAATAAAACAGCAGAAGTTGCTGAACATAATGACTCCCTCTCTCTAACATGTATGGAACAGGCCTGTGGATTTATTAATATGTAGAAATGGAAACCTGTAATTTGTATGATTTCAGAGCCACTGGGAAACTTTGATGGACAGTAATATCTCTGTCTCCTGGGTATGAGAATGGATTAAATTCTCATTGCACAAGTTGAAAGTCACAGTTAAGAGCATGGACTCTGAAGTTAGAATTGGCTTTTAATCCTGATTAGGTCACTTACCATTTATGTGACCTGGGTCTCAATTTCCTGCTCTGTAAAATTAGGACAAAGTATCTACCTGGCAAATTTATTGTGAAGATTTAATGAGTGAATGTATGTAAAAGACAGCACACTGAATGAAAATAAAGGGAATCAGCCAATAACTGGAAGCTGCAGGAATAGTAGCAGCAGTGTGAGTCGAAATGAAAGTGAAATAGCAGCAATAATTGTGAGAATAACATTCTATGGAGCTGACCATATGCGTCTCTTAAAGCAAAAACTCCCGCAATCAATTAAGCTAACATGTTAGCGTCCTAACAGAAACCTTTTGTCAGTTACAGAAGGGACTCCAGTGGCACTGGCTGCATGGTGAGCAGTAGAGAGAGGCAGGCACTTGAAAGAGGGAAAAGACAGGAAAAGAGGCTAGACTTTAAAAAAAAAAAAAAAAAAAAAAAAAAAATCACTTAAAAATCTCAAAACTGCGCCTGGAACAAACATTGTCATGTTCTCCAGGATGATTAAAAAGGAACATTTAATATATACAAATCAAGGCATTGTGATCCTATGGCAATTAATTTAATAGAACCCTGGGTGTGTTGATGTTCTTGCATGGCAACAGCTTGAAATGCAAGCTGATTTGCTCAAGTGCAATAATGCAATATAGCCCAAGCTATTCAGATTGAATTGTTAAGGTACTGAAATGATTCTTAAAAGAACAAAGTTCTGGTACTAAAAGTTTAGTTTAATTGATTTACAGTCTAAAATCTACATGATGGATGGTCTTTTGAAAAATCAATTTTCTATGTCTGGATTCTATGTATCCTTTCCATCCATATTCTCTACATCCTTTTCTCTGAAATAATAAAAGGCCAGCAATGTGACTAAAATAGCATCAGATATTGAGTAAGCTGAAGAGATCAAAATAGTGTGCCTTAATCTGAAAATCTGTCTAACATACTCTAATAGGCACACGTAGTGTTAGCAATTACAGTAGTTGTAAGTCTGAGATTAGGACTGTGGTGAGCCTGTGTGTGGGGCCAGTGTACTGAGTGGCTCACTTTTGCCAGTTGACAACTGAGGCTCATTGTTTTCTAGATTGAGGGTAAAAGATGACTCAGCATGGCCACAGTCTGCTAAGTAGACAAAGGAATCTGGCCTTTCCTCTGTTGAAGTGACATTTTCCACAGCCTATTGATCAAAATCTGTATCTCCACATGCAATATGATCCTTACACAGAATTTCCAGGAAGTCAAGTATAAGAGCTCTCAATTAGAAGTCAGAAGAATTAGATTCATATCCCAACTTATTTCTTAAAATACCATGTGAGCTGGCGCAAGGAATACAACCCCATACATAATCTTAGTTTCTTCATCCATAAAATGAATAGTTTAGATTAAATGTATTTCAAGGACCCTACAACTCTAAAATTCTCCAATTCACTAAGCAAGATAAAGCAATGAACTAATTTAATTACACTCTTTCAGCATACCTAGGCTGCTATAATCAGGAGGACTCTCCCGAAACATATTATTTTTCTCCACTTCTGGCTTCAATATGTTATGTTTTCTATCATGATGGTATAATGGATAGTCCTGAATGCCTTCACTCAAATGGATTCAAATTCCCTATAGCATACAGTCACCTTGATTAAAATATCAACAGTTCATTACAGATGGAGTAGTTTCAAAACACAGTAATGCTCTTCAGGTAGCAGGTGTTCCTGCATTTTATTCAAAGGGCTAATTGAAAAGATGCAAACGTCTTTTGTTTCTTGATGAGGCTAGATAGACTGTTACCTATGGCAGGAAATTGTCAGACACAGGCAAATTTTAAAATTCCTCTCCAAATTCTTTTTAATGTATGGTAATATGCAGATTTTAATAAACAAAAAAGCATCTACCAATTACTCATCAATAATTAACCCCATCAGAAACCAAATGACTGGAAAAAATAAGTAAAATTAAATATATTTGTAAAAACAAGTTAACTTATATGTTGTACAACTCTTACTCTACCCCTGAGCTCTTGCTTCATTTTTTGTTTTAATCTTAGATGGTCTGAAAAGCAATACATTTAAATTTAATGAGAAATTTAATACTGAATTTAAATGAGTTAAAAGGTAGGTAAAAATGATGAATGTTGTCAAGAATAAGTATACTATTTTAAAAATGAATTATTACTAAATTCCAAACAATACACGGCCCATGTATTTTAATTTAGATTATCAACATCCAATCTTCCTTCACGCTGAAAGGTAGAAACCAAACACTGTGTAATTTTCTAAACTTAATTTTTATAATACCTGAGTTCAACTTCTAGGTCATCCACTTACTTATCACTTTGGACTTACTACTTAGCCCATCTGAGTTTTGAGTGACTTATCCATAAAACCAAGGCAGTAGAAAAGCAACGGTCACAACCAGTTCCTATGGACTAAATCCCACTAACAAAGTACCTCGGCTAAAGCAGTGAACCATCAGTAATAATCCTTCTACCTGACAAACTCTTCAATTTCATAATTAAACTAGTTACATTTTTAAAAGTTGTTATTTCTCTTGAAAAAAAAAATTGGCTACTTCAATTCATCTTTATTTTTTTACATTTATAATTAAAGCAAACTTCAAAGGAAAGAAAAAAATTCATGTTAATTTCTCAATGGAACACTTTTTTACATCTTCTTGTAGTTCACCCATCACTTTGATTTGAGACACAAAAGTTATATTTGTTTCAATTACATCTGTTTAGTGAAAAGTAGTTCTCACGTGACTGAAAGCAAGAAATACAGAAGAGGGCTGGCCAAGTGGCTCAGTTGGTTAAGAGCTCGCTCAAGAGTATAAGTTGAGCTCTGAGCAACAGCAGTTTGATGCCCAGCCTGAGCTGAGCTGCTGCTAAGCTGCATACAGGTGGCAGGATGGCTCAGCTAAAAACAAAACAAAAAAAAGAAATATAGAAGAAAAGTGTAATATGTACAATCTAAAATTGTCCTGCTCTTTACTAAATGTTTCCTAAAGCAATAGCTTTGCTTTGTTAGGGTTTCCCTGAATTCACTCCTTTATTACAGGAGTAGTTTAAGAATCACAGATATCCATTCTAAGCACTATTATTCATTTTGTTTTCCTAAAAAAGAAAAGATTCCATGCAGTGAATATGGATCTCAGTAAAATAGAAAGTCTATCTCATTCTAAGAGTGAAACACTATTATCAATGAGGAACACTTGGGGATGGGGGTGAGGGTGACACATAAGTTTTGCATCTAAACATGCCTGGATTGAAACTGCCAATCTACCATTGACTGACCAGGAGCCACAGAATGGTTAGGTTATTTCTATAAGACTCGTTTACCACCCCTAACCCTTTATTTAGTAGGGGTTCACAATATTTAACTCAGAGGGTTGTGCCAAGTATCACATGAAATACTATGTAAGTGTTGATGTGCAATAAATGATATATGGCTAGTGTTCAATAAATCCATCTATTGGCATATACTATTGCGTTGTGATCTGTAATCAATACTACCCTTTAAAACTATATCATCATTAAATTATTGTTCGGTGGATCAGTGACATTTGCATCTGCTGTATGTATATATTTCAGGTTTAGGTAACAAATTTTCCAGATTAGACTGTAATGTTGGGCATGTAATACATAAAGCCGTTCCTTTGTCCCAAACAAAGGTTGTCCTGAGCTTGGCAGCGGGCTCTGGGACGGGCACCTTTCCTTTCCTCCCATCCCTTCATCCAGCAGTCCCTTCTCTGATTGGGATCGGGGGAAGGAGGACATAGAGACTAAAACTTCAAGGCCCTGCTCTCAAGGTTTTATAATTGTTGAACTAGAATAAATATAAATGAACAGCCAGTGAGCAAGTGGGAAGACCCTCTGAAGCTGTGAGGGACACTCAGAGAAGGAATAATCATGGCGAGCAGAAGTGGTCAAGGAAAGTTTTGTGAAAGGCTGAATCCACCAGATTGTATTGGACTTGGTACGGAGGTTAAAAAAAGGTGGGGGAGACACAGAAGGACGTATACAGGCAGGGGAGACTGAGCGGGGGCAACACATGCATACACAGGGACCGTTTTAGAAGATGAGGAATCAAGAAAGAAGAAATTAAAGGCAGAATTCCTGCTCCTATTGTGTTTGCCATTTGGCCGGGAGGCTTTCTGACTAATGAGTAGGGTAAAATTTAGCATGGTTCCACACAGGGAGAAGCCGAAGAAGCACTTTGTAATGATCAAAAATATGCATCAGATTAACTAACGCAATAAAATGATTGCTCTGAAATTCATGAAAAAAATCAATATATTTATGAAAGTTTCCTCTCCTTTGTAATAAATGTCACTAAAAAGAAGAGACATATATTTTTAAAATAAGTTTTTATTTGTTTGTTTGTTTGTTTGTTTAATATGGTAGGAAGACAGGTTTTTAAAAATGCTGTTAAATGTCCATAGGAATCAATTGGAGGAATGAACCATAGGAGCCCAACATGACTTGTTAGGAAGACATACCTCAATTAAATTGTACAGTTTATACTAACAGAAAGCTTCTTACTATAAGAGAGGTGAAATGTAAATAAAAATGAAGGAAATAATAAAAGTCTGTGGAGCTGTTCCAAGCCCTTCACATGGTACCCAAAGCATAATCAAGTATCACATTCAACAGAGTAGTAGCAAAACACTCCTGTGAGAACTTTCAGCATTATATTTCAGTAAGTTTCTCTATGTACATATAAGAATAAATCACTGTGGTATTTGCTGCATCTATTTTATTAGGCTGGCCTTTCTGCATTAGTATAGAAGAACCCTAAATTATAGTTAACTCAGGTTTTGGATAAAACATGGACTACGTAGCCGTTAGCTATTCAGACACATGAGCCCTTTGGTATTCTGGTCGGGCATTTTCCATCACTGCTGGGCACTTCACCCACGTTCACGTATGATACAACAGCAGTGGCCTCTAGAGCAGGTTTATAAAGTCAGATTTCTTAAAATTCTAACTAGATTCTTGAAATGAACACACATACACACACACACATACTCACCTCCTTTTTGCTGTCTTTTTAACTTGCCAAAGAGTAAAGGTATATGAACCAAGTCTCATTAATATTAATATATACTTTGTTATTTTGTTCCCTGACCACTGTTACTTGACTATACTAAACTAAAGCCCTGACAGAAACATCCAATTAAACCTTAGTAAGAAAATGCATTACTGTGTCACACTTAATAAGCAGTTCAATGTAATCATACCTTGATCACTCTCCTAAGTGGTTCAGTCTTTTGCATGGTGTACTCAGAACCAGAAAATCTAACATCAGTTCCCTTAATGACCATTCATATATGAGTTAAAATGGATAGTCATTCTTTCAAATGTGCAAATAAACTACTTTCTTTGACTGAGGATAGGAAAGAAAATACCTAAGTAGAAAGAAGACACTTTAAGTGGAGTCTCGGTTTCGGTCATAATCACAGAGGATGACGGTGAGCTCAGAGCTGGCTCCCAGGCCCAGCTTACTGATCTCCACGGAGCATTTGAACCACAAGCAGCAGCTAAAGCCAGAGGCTTCCTCTGGCCCAGCGAACAGGGTTGGAATAAGCTCCTTTTGGCTATGTGCTAGCTGCAGGAAACTTCACTAAACTCAGAGGCATCACCGGCGAAGAGCCTACCTTGATGAGAACCTGAATGGACCCGGTGGCTTTTGCAGATATGAAATACCAGAAGCTCATGGTGCAGGCAGCACTGGATTCTGGGAACACGGCACTCTTGAGGTGTGCCTCTTCCCCGCAAAGGCCCACTGGGGTAGCCTCCAGATATAAGAAGTGCCCTAGGAGCAAGAACAGGATTCAGATAGCACAGAAATAGCAAAGAGGCGATTGTTTTAGTTTTTCCATCATACATATGGTTTTTATTATTAAAATATAGTTGATATACGCATGGTCAACAGACACATGGAAAGATGCTCAATATCACTGATTATCAGGGAAATGCATATCAAACCCACAATGAGATATCACCTCACACCTGTTAGAATGGCAATTATGAAAAAAAGATAAGAAGTAACAAGTGCTGGTGAGGTTGTGTAGAAAAGGGAACCCTCGTGATCTGTTAGTGGGATTGAAAATTGGTACAGCCACTATGGAAAACAGTATGAGGTATCTCAAAAAATTAAAACTAGAACTGCCACATGTCCCAGCAATTCTACTTCTGGGTATTTATCTGAAGAAAATGAAACTAGTAATTCAAAAAGATAATATGCACACCTATGTTTATTGTGGCATTATTTACAATAGTCAAGATATGGAAGCAACCTAGGTGTCCATCAATGAATGAAAGGTTAGAGTTTTTAATTATGTTTCATATGATCTGAGCTGCCAAAGGCATTTCCATGTGAGACAGAATGGCAATCTAACATCCCTGCCTCTAGCTCATTGACGGAACAATTTCCAACTGCATTCTTTTTAGCAAAGTACTTCACAGTATGCAGATTAACTGATCTGACAGGATATTTACGCCATTGAATCAACAAGGTACTTATAAAAATCATTTAATGGACCCCTCAAACAATCCAGTTATTGTAAAACAACACAAAGATTATCTATGAAATATAAATAAAGGAGCTTCCAAAAATTCAGTCATCTGTTGAGTACGTAAGTAAAATACTGAGAATGTTAATTTGTGACATGACTGGAAAGATATTGTTTTATACTTGTGCTTACAAATATCCAAAACATTTTATGTATGTAGAGCTGAATATTTGGATGGAGCTTAGACCTTCTTTTCTTTAGCTTTGTCAAGTTGGCTTGAAGAGCTTTGTTTTTTCATAAGCCTGTGAAATTTCAATATTTAGATATCTTTTTCCTATTCTGAAGCACCCAGGATTTCAGAGCCCCTGCTTTTTTTCTTTGTCCTTTGTCCTTTGAACAAAAGCCTGAGGCTTGACCTCAGCTCCTCATTGCAAAAATGAGCCATGCCCAACACTTCTAACATATGTGTCCTTACAGCAACATCTGCATAGCACCTCTGCAGCTTCCTAACTGTGTTCCCTGTTTATATATCATCTCATTTGATCCCTACAAGCCCTGTTCTGCACACAGGGCAGATTTTTTTTTTTATCTCCATTTGACAGATGAGGATTTTGAGAATCCGAAAGCCTCAAATGAGTGACAGAATTTAGGGTTATTGATTACAGGTGTGTGCCATTTATGAGAGGTACCTGATGCTGCCAGCATACATTATTTATCTATAATTATCAAAATAGTATTGTGATTTGATTGTTCAATATTATTGGTTGACTAGTGTTCTTTAAAAGATGCTGAAGTCCTAACCTCCAGTCCCCATAAAAGTGACCTTATTTAAAAATAGGGTCTTTGTCGATGATCAAGATAGGCCCTAACCCAAGATGGCTGTGTCCTAACCAAAAGGGGAAATTTAGACAGAGACAGACATGCATGAGAGAATACAATGTGAAGACACACAGGAGAATACGATCTGCAAGGAAGGTCTGAGTCTACCAGAAGCTAGGAGTGAGGCGTGGAACAAATGATTCTCCCTCCCAGCCCTCAAAAGGAACCAATCCAACTGACACCTGATTTCAGACTTCTAGCATCCCAAGCTGTGAGGCAATCAACATCTGTTGTTGGTGCTATCCAGCCTGTGGCACTTTGCTATGGCAGTCCTAGAAGACAAATACACTATTAAATGTTGGGCTTACTTGCCGTGGCACCATGGCGATCTTTCCAGAGTTCTCTGTTGCTGTCAGGGAAGACAGCATGATACTCACTGTGAATATGATTAGAGCGACTGTAACGACCTAACGACCTACCATTTTCATTTCCAAGTGTGTGGTCTTTAGGAGGTCTTAGGCTTTGATGCGAGCCAACCCCCAAAATCCAATCAAAGTTTTCAGCCAGGGAGTTTTGCCAGCCACACCAGCCTTGTTCAAAAGTACAGGAGGTCCCACATTCATTTTCATCAGTATAATCTTCACAGTCATCTACAAAATTACAGCTTTGCTCCGGTTTATAACATTTGCCATTCTGACATTCCCGATAGCCATGAGGGCAGTAACCTGAAAAACAGACAACAACAAAAAAGGATAAGGGAACAGTACTAACATATTAGTGAAGTTAAAATGTAGTTAAGAGCGGATTCACTTTAATATGTAAGAAATATAGTGTTCTTAGGAGTTTGAGTTATCTGACCACTAGCTCTCTCTCCTAATCCTCCCTAGAGTTCTCATTCACAAGGATCACTCAAAAAAAAAAAAAAAAAAAATATATATATATATGTAATTTTATTAATCTAGAAAAGTATCCCAAGTCTCCTCAAATGCAGCATTTCTTGTAAGCTACTAAGAGCTTAAGTATTATGGGGCATTTGGAAGCACATTCCATTAGCATTTGTGCTCTACAATATTTATCAGAAGCCAAACATATATATGATGCTTCCTCAAAAGCACGGGCATGAACATATAAGTAATATCTAACTATCCAGCAGATTTTTCTCCAAAATGTATATTTATTTGTCAATTGTTTAAAATTTTAGAAGCAATTTCCCTACAAAACAAGGTCAACCATAAAGAATTTTTTCAGAAAGCTTAAGACAAAGAGCAATGCATTTGAAGACTTGAGTTTGAATTCTGATTCTGGTTTTATTAGTTATATGAGTTGATCATACACTTGAGCTTTAGTTTCCTGATCTAAAAAGAGAAAGAAAAAAAAAAAGTAAAACCTACCAGAAGTTAAGCTAATTAAAAGATTACTGTTTATATCACCAATGTCTAGAACAGTGCCTGGCCCTTAGTTAGGAGATCAGCAATTAGTCAAATGAATGAGGGAAATAAAGTGCTTTGGAAATGATAAAGCAGTTCAATATGCACAGTCAAGGTATTATTAGTATCCTGCTCTGATATTACAATAGAACCATGGGCAGCAATATTTCAGTAGGAAAAGTTGTTCAGAGACCCAGCTTGGGACATCAGCTTCACATTTGCTCTGTGACTCTGGAGTATCAGGAATTTTCTTCCTTTCCCTCTGCCAAGTAGAGGAGTTGATCATTCCACTCCCTACTTTACTTCTCTGTGGTAGCTTCCATGGCCTGAGGCAAGTTGTCTGGTGGTTGAGGGTTGCAACAGATTAGAGGTAGGGGGTGGGGGTGGGGGGCGGGGATCTGTTGGAAGGTGTTCTGAGAGCTGGAAACTCCTGCTAATAAAGTCTCATATAGGAGCTTTTACGTCCTGGATCAGTCTCACATTTAAGAAAATAGATAGCTAAGAGACAAGAAGCGGGGGGCAATGAATGAAATTCCACGTAGAAGCCAACTGGTGTTCTGAACGCTTGTAGCCATTTTGTGCGCTCAACTGTTCCTGGAGGGCTTGTTCAAAATTGCCTAATTAAATGGCCTTTGCACTTACAAAGCTTTTGAAAATAAGTTTCCGCCATGCATTCTGCAGCTAATATAATTTTCTGTCTGGGTTAACTGCTAATATTTCCTTTCCTTGCAGTGTGAGATTAAACTATTTTTCCTTAGGTGCCCGGTTCAGTTTGAGCAGATTGGGGGTAAGACACAAGACCTCTAATGTTTCAATTACAGGGCTTGACTCAGAATCAGCACATTAAAGCATTTTTGAGCTACACAGGAGTGGAGATCATTTACATTAACCCTCTCACTTATAGATGAGAAAACTAAGGATCACAGATATTAAATGACTTGCTGCTTTTCAAGAGCGGAGATGCAGTTTGGATCCAGATCTAACGTCTACAAAATTAGTTTTTAAATCCATTGGGTTGAAAAAAAGAACGGTGATATCGAGTCAGCTATCAGCACACACAAGACCACCAGAAAATAGGAATAGTGTTGACTGCTAGATGCACTATTTCTCATGGAACTGTTGAGAACATGAAAAATTACTAGATCATTTAATTTCATACAAGTTGGCATTTGTATTGATTCTGTCAATTCCAGGTCGTTCAAGCAGTAAAAACAAACTTGTTCTGAAGATGCTTTTCTCCAAAGCAACTAAATCAAGTTAAAATCTAATTCTTTTAAAACAAATGAGAAATTAATTTGGACATGTTTCTAAATAGAAACACATTACAGGTTTCAATATATTATACTACCTATATGTCTAATATTTTAGAATAATCAAAATGATTAAGTTTTACATTTCTAAAAAAATAGTTGCATAATTTTAAAATGCAATAATTCAAATATTACACAAAATTAATTTTGAATAGAAAGCCCTCTACGTTAACAAAATTTCACTGCTATAATTCATTTTACCCATAAAATAATGCACAACAACACTTTTTGATAAATATCAAGGGAAATGATCAACTAATGTTACTCATCTATTTCCAAATTACTTTCCTGCCCTTTGCTTTTTCCAAAGGAATCAGCTACCTAACAGTAAGGTGCCTATCTTTAAGTGATCCCAATATTAAAGCTCTTGTAAATATATTCACAAAAAAAGATATTGTTTAAATTAGGCAATGACCTTGTTGGTGGACAGTTTCGTTTTATAAAACAGAATAAATTATGTGGGGTAGAAAAAGCAACAAACAAACAAAACAATCTCACAAATACAGACAAAAGAATGATGGTGAGCAGAGGGAAAGGGGGCTGGAGGTAGGACACAGAGGGTCAAATACAAAGGGGGCCAAAAAAAATGTATACACATTTTAAGAAAGGAATAAAAGCGGTAATGAAATTGTAATATTCAATATAAACTGATAACAAAACATGAATACAAGTCACATTTGACTTCTGCAGTTACAAGGGGTGCTCAAAGTGGTTCCCATCAGCAAAATTTGAATACAATTTGTCCTCTCTTAAAACGTGTATACATTTTTTTGGTACCCTCTGTATATGGTGACAGAAGGAGATTAGGCTTTCAGTGGTGAGCACACAATAAAGTATACAGATGAGGTATTATAAAGCTATACACTTGGAATTCATATAATGTTGTTAACCAATGTTACCCCAATAAATTTAATAAAAAATAAATATATGGGAAAATATTTTAATGGGCAGCTAAAAAAGAATAAATTATAAAAGTTTAAACCTCCAATGCAAATTTTAGAGATTTTGGAAACGCAACACGCTTAAATCCAAATTCTAAATCTTTCCTGCTGAACTTTCTCATTGAACAGTTTCCCTCATCTGTGTTAATGGTGATTCTATAATTCCAGTCACTCAGAGGGGGGAAAAATGATTGTAAGGAGCTCTGTGTAGTAGGGTCTGACTCCACTTTTTGATGTTTGACTTGACTGCTGACAGCTCTTCCCCTGTGTGCACATCCAGAAAAGCTGAAGAGAGGCCAGGTGCTTTGGCAGCAGGTTCACACCACACAATCCTCTACCTGTGCACAGGATTTCTCAGCCTGGTCCCACCCCTAACCACCATCCACCTCTAGCCCTGATTACTTTCCTTGCTCTCTAAAACTGCTTTTCTACATGCCTGGAAGTTACCCTGATATCCCTGAAAGCCTCATTATGTGAGTAACAGACATTGTAAAACCCTCTTGGTGTGTAAGTGGTATTATCAGTTTTAACACTCAAACCAAATTTGGATGAAAGTCCATCTTGTGACTGCAGATGGTCCCAAGCTCTAGGAGCTATAATAATAATATATAACTTTGTATCTCATAACTCATGTATAATCTTTCAAGGAGTACTATTATCAGTCCTACCATTACAGTGTATCTCATTACCTCTATTGTTCCTATTTTGATTTGAGCCACTATCATTTTGTGTGACTTTATTGCAATGCTTTCTTTTCTGATCTCTGTGCCCTATTCTTGCTCCATATGGTCCATTAAACAATAAATAACCATGTTAATATATTAATATAAATTAAATGTTGCTCATCTGCTACCCAAATCTACCATATTTAAATACTATTCTCCATTATAAGGAACCAGATCTTTTTGGCAAAACGGTATATTGGGGCTGAGGAAAAGAAAGTACAAGGTGAGCCTGGGATTTTTTTTTTTCATACCAGAAAATAATAAAGTGCTAAAAAAATTATGGTATTATAATGAAAGGTTTAAAACATCAATATTTAGAGGAACTTACTGACCAAATCAGAGACAATTTTAGCATCAAAATAAGTAACGAAAAGACTTTTGCTCCTAACACATACACAGTATGAAAGAGTAAGAAGGTATGAAATTACATGCAGCCATAAACAACTAGAAACATGGCGGAAATATATGAAACATATATTTTCAGATGACTGAACAGGAAGCACAGGACTGTGGTCCTTTTAGAGAAAGGGAAGAAAGGCACCCTATGACCATCCAGGTTTCTCTTTGAGGCACTTTCTAGACTATGGTTCCTAAAGAGTAGCTCAACAAAAAATGGGGCTGCACTGAGATGAGGAGACAGAGTCTGGGACAGCTAGAATTTATAAGGCAGGGTGGTAAAGAAACGGGAGCTATGTAGAGAAAGAGATCCAGAGAATATGCTTAAGTTTTTGGCGGAATTCTAATTTTCATGTTTGTAGGGTAAAATCCACAAAGAGAGACAGAGAATGACTTCTAAGAGAAAAATAACTACGAGTTATAAGCTGAAAAATTACCAGAGTTTACAAAGGGCCAGATACCTCTGGGTTTCTACCAGCCAATGTGAAGGGTCTTTGGTCCATAAGCGAGGCATTCAGTATGCACTCCAAAAAGGGTACACTTTAATAATGGAGGAAGAAAATTCTAGAAGGAAGTAGATTCGAGACCATGGACTGGTAAACTACAGCCTTAGGACCAAATCTGGCTATCACCTTTGTTAAGTAAGTGATGTTTTATTGGGACTTAGCCATGCCCACTTGTTTACATTTTATCTATGGTTACTTTTACACTAAAATGGAGAGTAGTTGCAATCAAGACCATATGGCCCACAAAACTAAACATATTCACTCTCTGAACATATTCTCCTCTTAAACTAAACTTGTGTTAAACTAGATTGCTTTGAAAAGAAGACTAAATGAGCTTTCCCTGAAATTTAAATAAAAAACTGTTGAAAAAAATTGCTGACTTCTTGTCCTAAACTTGTCAAAAACAAACCTACAAAACACCTCAAAAATAAGCATTATAAGGACCAAATAGAACCGTACACAACTTAAGTGGCTCTAGAACAAAATTCAATGCTTTCTAAAGGAATATAGCAAACTTCAGGACTCAGCAACATAGAATTCACAATGTTTAGCATCAAATTAAAAATTACTAGCAAGTGAAGTAGGAAAATGTGATCTATAACCAGGAGAAAATTTAGACATTAGAAGCAAATATACATACAACAGAGATGATGGAATTATCAGACAAAGAAGATAAAGCAGCTATCATAAATATGTTCAATGTGCTCACCTACAATTCTACAAAATCCACAGAAAGCTATTTTGACTAACAAGTAAGATTAACAAGATTATAGTTCATCAATATAGAAAATTAACTACATTTCCATATGCTAGAAATAATAATTGGAATCTGAATTCTTTTAACAAACATCATCCCAAAACATGAAATTCTAGGGATAAATTTAACAAAATAGATGGCTAGCCTTTACACTGACAACTATAAAACATTGATAGAAGAAGAAACCCTAAATATTATAAATGGAGATTTTTTTCAGCTTTATGAGTCATAAACCTCCATATTATTAAGAACTCAATTTTCTAAAAATTTATCTTAATTAAAATATAATTTCAATCAAAATTTCATCAGGATTTAGTGAAAATTAACAAAATGATCCTAAAATATATGTGGAAATTCAAAGTGCCTAGATAAGCTAAATGGTAGGAGGACTTACAGTACCTGACTTGAATACATAATATAAAGCTATAATAATTAACACTGTGTGGTACTCATATAAATATGATCTGTTTAGCTCTGAAATATACTCACAAAAATATGATTGATTTTCAAAAATGATGACAAGCTAGAATGTAATATTTCTCCTAAAAATGCATAAATGGAATCTAATTATGAGGAGAAATAGCAAACACAAATTGGTGGATATTCCACAAAATAAAAGGCTTATACTTTTCAAAAATATCAATGTCAAAAAAGACAAAGGCTGAGTAATTGTTGTAGATTTAAAAAAATCTAAAGATACATAAAACTAAATGCAGTACACGATCCTGATTGGATCCATAACCAGGTAAAAAACAAAAATTACTAAAGGACATTTTGGGGGCAATTAGTGAAGTTTGAATGAGGACTATAAATTGAATAATAACATTGTATCAGTGTTAAATTTCCTGATTTGATCATTATACATGTAAGTGAATGTCTTCTATTTTAGGAAATGGATTACAAATTATTTCGAGGCAAAGAAGCTTGATGGTGTCTGCAACTTACTCTGAAATGATTCAGAAGAAAGTAAGATTATACATAAAACAAATGAGCAAAGTGATAATAACCTGTGAATCTGTATGGAGCATACATTTTCTGTGTAGTTCTTGTAATATTTTTGTGAATTGAAAACTATTACAGAATTTTTTAAAATATAAAACTTTAAAAGTTAAAAAAAAAAATCCTCCAAAGGTGGCATCCCACCTCACTCAGAGTCAAAGCCAAAATCCTTAAAATGGATACTCCACAAACTTGCCCCCATTTTCTCTCTCTTATCATTGTCCTCCAGGCAAAGACTACCAGGCACACATCTATAGATGAACAAGTTGCATTTTTTAGTTGTTGTAGATGGAGAACAAATACCATGAAGAACCACAGGACCATTCAGTAAGAGGGTATACATGACTTATCACAGGATTAGAGCTTTGGTTAGGTTATTTTGGGGAGGGTCTAAGGGAGTGGAGTTTTACTCCAATTGGATGCTCTCAGGAAGTGGGGCTAATTCTACGAATGGGGGCTAATTCCTATCTGACAAAGGGAAGACTAGGATAGGCTAGAGTTATAATTGGCTAAAACAGCTGTCACTCATATCAATCAGGATAGGGGAATATGGGTCATTCTTTTGGCGAGATAATGTTCAGGCACAATTACAAAGTGATCTTGTTTTTATCTTGATCTATCATGGTCCCAGAGTGGCTTTGTCTGATGTTGATGTTCTGTGAAATTGTTTATGTTCAGCAGGAGAATCACTGGTTCGTAGCAACACCAAGGCCTATTTGAGAGAGCCAGCCAAGTCCTCAATGTCAGGGGCTGCTCTTTGTTTTCTCACTTTGCAATTCTATTTATGTGGCAAGAGAGTTCAGAGGGGCAGCTAACCCTACTACATGATGTGATAATAGAAAACAAAACCCTTCAGGTTATTTTCTTTGTAGTAGGTTAAAAAAAATTTTTTTTTTAAATAAGGAAAAGGAAAAACAATGGCAGACCAGATGCTTTGGGAGATCCTGAAACATTTGAAAGGCTGTCATATTTGTTACTTTTTAAGCCTCTTGATTTTTCTCCTCAGCAATCTGCAGCAAAATCTTGAAACTATGAAGGTGCTGTGGGATCTACTTTGAATATTAGCATGAAGGGAAATAATATGTGGAAAGAAATTCCATAAAATAGATGACAATATCCTCAAGGAATTGACCAAAACACAGGCAGAAAAATTGTGATTTGGATGAAGGGAAAAAAAAGAAAAACATGGAAGGAAGTCTAGACTGAAGAGAAACCTCCAGGCTTTAAGGAGAAAGGCCTAACGTGGTTCCAATTAGCTTGCAAAATGTAGTGCATGATCCAATATGGCGGAGGCTTCAGTTCAGGGAAGAGCAGTTTTCTATGTTTATGTTTCCTGGGCAATGCTTACTAGCCCTAGGCTCGGCCCTCAACTGGAAACAAATTGCAAATTCATCCAAATACTCTTCCTGTGGCCTCCATCTTCTTCATTCCAAATAGTAGCTATTCAAGTATTCAAAGAGCGGTTTCTATAATCTTGATCTCCATGACTAAATTTACACTAACAAAGGTACCACTCACATTCATTCAAAAGATATTTCCAGAAAGAATGGTTTATGCCTTAATTTTTAAATTATCCCATTTTAATACTAACATTTAAGAAATGTTATGCTAACATTACATGCTAACATTCAACTGATTCTAATTCTATATTGGAGAAGCATTTGTTTTTCGGGGTTTTTTTTTTTGTTTTTTTTTAATAGTAATACTTTTTTTTTAATTATTATTATTATTTTTATTTTTTAGCTGAGCCATCCTGCTACCTATTAGCAGCTCAGTGGCTGCTCAGCTAGGGCTGGGCATTGAACTGCTGTTGCTCAGAGCTCAGCTCATACTCTTGAGCGAGTTCTTAACCAACTGAACCACTCGGCCGGCCCTGGAAAAGCATTTGAATAGGAAACCCAGAGGTACCTGTAAAAATAAATATTCTTTAATGATTCTGACTTGAAGGAAATTTCTGATGTCTTGGTGGTGAACAATTTATATACTTTGAGTTTCCAGTTATCATATTTAGAAAGGTAAGGCAGTTAGGGTGATAATTAAATATCATTGTTTTCTGAAGCTTTAAATCAAACTATCAGGGATAACCCAAAGACAGTCCACTGAATTATTTTTGCTGTCTGGAAATGTGAAATACAATAATATTTCTTTGTTTTTCCATATAACTGATAGGGGCTTTTAGGATTTAAGGTTTCATCTAAGACACCACGATGAGAGCTGCTGCCATGACACAGAGCTAGAGCTAGAAGTATGGCCGAGGGATAAACCTTAAGATCAAAATCATTTTAGAAAAATTATATTCTATACTTTTATGCAGTCAAATTTGTCAACCTTTCCTTTTATAATTTTTGACAATCCAATGTTAAATAAAATTCTCCCATATTTTTTTCCTAGTACTGTATGATTTTTATTTTTAATTTTAAACCTTTGATGAACCTAAAATAGTTGAAGTAGTACAGTTACTGTTGAGGAATCCAAAATAGGCTAAAGCTCCTTTGATAAGCATTAATCTGGAACAAATGGCAAGGCCATTGATAGTTGTTTGGACACCATAGGTTATAGAAAGTGGAAGATGGAACATTCTCCACTCCAGGTGGCTGTGGAATAAATGCTGAAATTAAGGGACAACCAAATATCAGTTTAGAAAAGGAGATATAAAGATGGGAATGTTCTGAGAAAATATGTGATACCGATACTAAATGTATGGTAGGCCACGAGTTGCAAAAGGTAGAACAAAAAGGGAAGGTGAATAGCGATAAAGTAGAGTTCAGGAGAAACCCAGTAGTCATTCTTGATCCCTGTTTTTCCCTTATTTCCAACATTCAACCACTAACACCTTCCCATCCAACTTTTAAAATATCTTTTAAAAGGTTCACTTCTTTCAAGGGATATTCATCTCTCTCCTTGACTAATAATGAAAATAGCTTCCTAATTGATTGCTCTGTGTTCTTTCTGGTTTTCTGGAAATTCACATCATAAGAAAAGTGATGTTTTTAAAATGGGATTCCTATCACAGTTAAGGTTAAGACCAAATTTGTTATAATAACATGACATAGAATCAACTCAAAGTCTATGTGCTACTCACCTTTCCAGCCTCACCTCACCTCCCTACCACAAACCTTCTAGCCTTCTTGGAGCCCCTCCCAACCTTAGATACTTTACGCTGCCTGGCCCACCTGTCTCCAGAATTCTCTCTTTGAAAACCTTGCAGATTTCAGTCAAATCTCCACTTCCTGCAAGAAACCTTGATTGGTCAAATCCCTCAACTATAGCCTGTTGTCATACCAGGCACCTCTCTTCATAGGACTTCAATAACATTCAGTGCTGTCGCCTGGTTATTTCCATAATGACATAATGACTCTCCATTGAAACTATGCAGGGTCCACCGGGGATCAAAACTGGCTTTCCTTTGAAAGTGCTCACTATACCCAATTGCTGGATGAACAAAAAAATAAATGAAAATCAAACGAATGGACTGAATAAAGCAAGGAAAAGGGCACATTTCTACATGGTTGACGGGAAGAGTTGGAGAAGGGTGAAATGAATAGGGCTGTGTTTAGATTGATAAACTTGGAGATACCAAGACTGAAGGTATTAGAGGAAAAGAGTCAACTACCTCTGATCCACTTACTATGACGAATATTTCTGGGTTTCTTTCTTTTGTTTTGGATGACAGCAACTACTTAATACTTAATCAATTTGTTCAAAATATACATTTCCAATATTTTAAACAAAGATTTCCCTATTATATCTAGATTCAAATCCCAATTTAATACTCCCTTTGTATAATTTGATCCTATAACAAAGCAACGTCCATTTGTAAACCTTGCTGACATGGTTACAAGTTCTATGTAATGAAAATGAAGCAATTATCTAATTCAAAGAGCAAAAGAAAACAAATAAGCTAAATTCTATTAATAGGAAGCAAAACAAAGTCACAGTATTTGTATGCCTTACCATAACTCCCATTTATGCACTATACGTATAAATTGGGATAAACTACCTTTGGATTTGTTTCAGTTTATGTATTCTTGACATTGTGTATATGACTGATAGTGAGCAGAATGCAAAATTCTTTTAAAACAGGATTAGAATATGGGCTTCCTTCCCTTAAAATATATATTATCTAACTAGGGTAAAATTGTTATTCAATATTTGTGTCTATGTGAGTGCACAGGTATGTTTGTGTGTATACAAGCATGTTGTATAGGTGTGTGTTGCATAACTTACATATACATATATGCATGCATATTATGTATACATATATGTATATTTCATGTATATATTTGAAAATATTATATACATGATTTTGTATATGTATAAAAGGTACAATTTAAAATGACCGAAGAACAATTTTTCATTTGTATTTTTTTTTTTTTTGAGGGCAGTGTCACTGGCCCTCATATGTGGGACTGGAACTAGGGCCGCTGGCTTCCCAAGCTAGTGCTTAATCACCGTGCCACTCAGCCTGCCCCAGATTTTTCATTTGTAATTTTTTTTTTTTTTAACCAAAGAACAATTTTAAAGTGAATGATAAACTTAGTCAAAATGGTAACCACTATTTATTAATCACCTTGAAAATGATGTGCTTTGTGCTAGGAACTTTGTGAATATTATCTCTAATCCTCATAGCAACATTGTATGAAATGTCAGTTATCTCCATTTCAAACATGGCAGGTTATAATATTGAGTATGTGTCTGACATAACGTTTCCTAACTTTATTATAATTTATTAAGTTAAACATGCATGCACCAAACAATATATTAATAATAATTTATAATAGAATTATCAAATGTTTACTTCTGCCCAGCCCTGTGGTAGGTGTTTGCTATGCGTTGTTATATAATCATTAAAATTACCCTATGAGGTAGATACCACTGTTACATGAAACATCTATTATGGTGTTGTGCTAGGACTGGGCAGTTCATCTCATATTATTATCAAATACCTCACTTGATTAACCCACTCCACACCAATATGCTCAAGGGGAAAGCAAAAAGCCCAAACTTGTGTTCATTTGAGCTGTGAATTCACATATCATGCTCCTGTTTTTCTTGCTATGCTCACCAGTGACTGTCAGGATAATAATGGGAAAAGTATGATTGTTTCATTCCTTTATGCAGATAGGAGAAGAGAAAGAGAATATCTGAAGCCCCTTGTTTAACACTGAATGGGCAGCAACAATTATGAATGTGGGAACCCTGAGTGCACTGTGTCTAGATTTGTTGGAGCATCTTCGAAAGTGTGAGGATAAACAAATGAAGGAGTCAACATGGTTAGAAGCACCAAATATTCTATCTGGCCAACTCCAATCTCTTGTACTCAGAGGAAGTCATTTTGTCTCTTAAAGTACGATGAGCTGATACACGTGTCAAGGAATAGAAAAATGGGATTTCAGAGATTAGTGTATGGACATTTTATTATATTTTATATATTATTTCTTTCAGTAAGATTTGAAGTGGCCAAATGGGAAGCTGATTGAATCAGTAGATAAAGATGGAATAGTATGATGAATCTAGATACAAACTGGTAGAGGTATAATAATTGAGACACAGATCACTCTGAGAGTATCACAAATGGAAGGCACAGGTATTATAAAAATCAGCATCTGTAAGATAAAATCACACTATTTGCTTAGAAGAAACACAGCACACCCTGACACTATGTTGTAAAGAAATTTCTTCCATGGATCTCCAACATTATAAAGTACATGTTAAAAAAAAAAAAGAAGAAGAAAGAAGAAAGACGAAGGAAGAAGAAAGAAGAAAGAAGAAGAAGAAGAGAACTAAAGTTAAGGTAATTAAAGTTAAGGTAATTAACAAGCTTTCAATAAGACCAAAATATCATAAGAGTTTTCATGTCATTGTTTCATTTATTCCTTTATACAATAAAGATATATGTGCTCTGATGTTCTTTGCAGCTCTATTTACAGTGGCCAAGACATGGAAACACCCAGAGTGTCCTTCGATATATGATTGGATAAAGAAGATGTGGTATATGTACACAATGAAATACTATTCTGCCATAAGGAAAGATGTAATAGTGCCATTTGCAGCAACATGGATGGATCTTGAGATTATTATACTAGGGAAATAAATCAGACAGGAAAAGTCGAGAACCACAAGATTTCACTGATATGTGGGATGTAAAACTGAAAGTAACAAAGGAACAAGACAAACAAATAAAGAAACAAAAACTCATAGACACAGACAACAGTTTAGTGGTTACCAGGCAGTAAGGGGTGGGGGGGGTGGGGAGGTGGTAGAAGAGGGTAAAGGGGGTCAAATATATGGTGATGGAAGGAGAACTGACTCTGGGTCGTGAACCCACAATGTGATATATAGATGATGTATTACAGAATTGTACGCTTGAAACCTATGTAACTTTATTAACCATTGTCACCCCAATAAACATTAATTTTAAAAAAAGAATGAACAACCACCTCCTTTGTTCAGGCATATTGCTCTGCCACAGGGGGTATAGTAGTGAAGAAGACAGTGTTCATTCTCATGGTATTTCTTCTCCAGTGGAGAAAAAAGACAATGATGGGATACACATGAGAGAGAGTGACAGTAAATTGAGTGTGGGTGGAAGAAGGGGTGGTCTTCTGTAGGCATCTCTAAGGTAATAACATTTGAGTAGAGAACATAAATAAAACAAAGGAGAAAGCCATGCAAGGTAGGCTGAGGGAATCACAAGTTCAAAACTCTATGGTGGGACAGAGTTTGAAGTTATGGAAGGTCATCCAGGAGCCCATGTGGTTAGACGCTAACAAGCATAGTTCTGACTTGTGGGAAGGACATTAGAGGGGGCCAGCAGGCAGGCCCCATGGCCATTGTAACAACTTTGGCTTTACTCTGAGGTGGGCAGCTATGGCAATTTTTACTTAGAATAATGGGATAACTGCTAACACTTAAAGAAATCTGAAAAATAATATTTGGCTGGAACATAGAAAGTGAACAATAGAAAGTGGCATGAATACATAGAAGGAGACCAATTAGGATGCTATTTATAGTAGCCAGTTCAGGTGATGAAGTAGGTTCAGACTAGAGGTATTAAGAGTTTTAAATAAGTGGTATCTGGAACATAGCGAGTATTCACAATTATGAGTTATTATTATGATGATTAGAATAGCAGCAGGTTTGATGGTGAAAAGTGGCTACACTTAGGAAATATTTTAAACATTAAAACCCATAGAAATTCCTGATATATGAAAGGTGAATAATCAGTGTGGGAGAAGTCAAGAATTGCTTTTAGGTTCTTGGAATGAGAAACTGGCTGCATGATGTGCCCAGTTACTCAAGTGGGCGATGGAGAGAAGCTAGAGGCAGAAGAAAGGCCTGTTATTATTTGCAAGAGAAAGAAATTGACAGCATACTAAGTAATAATGTAAATATCATATTTAGAGGACATTAATATGTATGATATTGTTCTCTTCTCAATTCCCAGGGAGATGCAGAGACTATGACCCTTTTGGTAGAGATAAGAAAATTGAGCTTGAGGGAAGTATAAATGGCTTCAAAGTCTATAAATCAGCCAAGACATCATCACAGCAGATCACACATTGGCAAATACTGTCTATGCTTCTGTATTTAGCTGTTCTGTCTGAAAGGGATAATGCTGAATTTTCCTTGAAATTTAATATATATATATATATCCCAAAAATGTACACATATTTTAAGAAAGAAAAACTATAATAAAATTGTAACAGTCAATATATACTGATAACGAAAGATGAAGACAAGTCATGTTTGACTTCTGCAATTACAAGAGGTGCTCAAAGTGGTTACCATCAGCGTCCAGAAACTTCTGATTATGGTGAACTACTGCTTGAGCAACGTTGGCCAAAGTGTCCACTTGTATACATTGTTTGGCACTCCTAGT
The DNA here is from genome assembly GCA_033961575.1 of Aselliscus stoliczkanus. NCBI lineage: Eukaryota > Metazoa > Chordata > Mammalia > Chiroptera > Hipposideridae > Aselliscus > Aselliscus stoliczkanus. The sequence continues at coordinate 48,572,134 of CM066734.1, forward strand.
GTGTGTGTGTGTGTGTGTGTGTGTGTGTGTGTCTGTGTGTGTGTGTGTGTTTTATATATAGCCTTCTATGATGCATAAATATTGTACATTTGTTACCAGTAGATAAAATTACATGTAACTTGTATCTGTTCTTGTATTTTGTAATTATTTATTACATAAAATACCTTGTACCATAATATGTTAAAAAATAAGTGCTAAAATTCCTTTATAATACAAAAAACAAGTACCTAAATGGAAACAAATACAAATTTGAATTAAAAAGTTAAAAGATATTTTCCCTGAAAGTTTGGGCTGAAAACGTGGGTGCATATTTTACATGTGTGTGCATCATACACAGCAAAATATGGTAACTAATCATAGTACCTATAATACATGCTACTAAGCAAAGTCACTACATGAAGATTAATTCACAGATGTTTAGTGATTTAAAATCTGGTCTTCATCAGTCCCTTTAACCTTTCTATATAATTATTTTTCCTTTTCTAAAATAGTTATGAAAATTGACCTCACAAGGATGTTTTGAAATATAAATAAATGCTAACAAGATGTTTTAGGAAAAAATAAATCACTGCTTAAACAACTATATCAAAACAAATTTAGGTAAATATACACTTTAGTTAAAAAAATTAAAACATTCATTAATAGTCATTACTTTAATTGTCATACCAAAAATTAATTGAATGCTAACGAATGCCAGACATTTTATACATATTATCTCTAATTCTCACAATATTTAATAGTAATTATTATCTTGATTGTATACCAGTATTAATTAACTTGTGCAAATTCACAGTGCTGGTTAATGGCAGATCTGGGATTTAGACCCAAACGCATCTAACGCTGACATTTTTTTTTTTTTTTTAAGATTTTATTGGGGAGTTGGGGGAGGGGAACAGAGTTGGGGAATTGGGGAAGGGGAACACACAAGTTGCTGTCCTTTTGTTCTTCAGTCTAGTTGTGGAGGACGTTGCTTCACTGGCCCATGTTGGTGTCATCATTGCGCTCTTCCTCGATGAGGCAGATCGGTCGCCGGCCTCTGGATGGTCGCTCACCACAGCTATTGGCAGCTCACGCTGGCTGCCAGCTGCTCATGCTGGCTGCTGGCCACTCACTGTAGCCTATGGCAGCTCACTGCAGCAGGTGCTGCAGCCTACACTGTCACAGGGGCTTGCACAGCCCAGCTCCAGGTGGAGCTGTTGTTAGCTGTAGAGGGCAGTGTCACTGGCCCTCATATGTGGGATCTGAACCGGGGCTGCTGGACTCCCCAAACCAGCTCTTAACCAATGCACCTCTCAGCCGGCCCTAACGCTGACATTTGTGTTTCTTTGCATCACAGTTCACTGCAAAAACCCTAGACCAAAGCAGAAAAAAACTAAGAAATAACAAGAAGCAAAGACTACATTTCTCTCATGGAGTTTATAAATACAACCGTGTATACAGTTATAATAAAGGTTCACTAATAACAGAATTCAATACTAGACAGGAGAAATGAATGACATAAGTGAATGCTATGAAAGATCAGTGATACCAGTAGCACTGGGGTGGCCCCACAGAGAGGCTGGGTGCTAAACTCTCTTAAAAAGAAGGGTAGGATGCAGGAAGAAATATGGAGAATAGAAAATGCTTTACCAGCAATTGAAAAGTGGCATGAATAAGAAGAGGCATGATTCACAGCATAGTTTTGGATAAGAATGCAATCGTTGTTGTTTGAGATCCAAATGAGTATTTTTGATAATTGGAGTAAATTGATAATTTACACAGCACTTTCATGTATGTGCATATGAAATGTGTGTAGAAATTTACACACGTAAACATACATGTATGTATACACATGTGTGTATGATCACAGTTGTTCTGCATCAGATTTTAAGGGCAACTGTGTAGATTAGTCAAAATTGGAACAAGAACTCAAAACCCATGTCCTGTCACTCCAAAACTCACGTATGGAATTAGTGGAGATATGATCAGCTGTATGCTTCATGTTCCAACCTTTTCCCATTTTCTATCTTCAGTGGGATTTAGTCTAAACTCCTGAGCACATCATTCAAAGATATTCCCAAGCCAGTCTCAGCCTGTCTTCCTGGCATCATTATTTCAAGTCCTTACTACATCATTTACCTTCATTCACACCGGCTACCTGTCCTTTCCTCAAAACACAGGTGGACCTTTATGTACCTGAGTCCTTGACCATGTTCTTCCTAGTCTTACGTGCAGGCACAGCACAATAAAGCAAATACTGCAATGAAGGGAGTCATGATATTTTGGCTGGTGGAGGGTCTTGCCTTTTTCCAGATTGTAAAAAACCACATCTGTGAAGCACAGTAAAATGAGCTGTGCCTGTGTATCTTTATCTTTTTATTAAGAGGTTACTATTCCATCACATCCAACAATTTGAACTTTAGCAGATCTCTCATTCTTTTTTTCTTAATTAAAGTTTATCGGGGTGACAACGGTTAGTAAAGTTACACAGGTTTCAGGTGTACAATTCTGTAATACATCATCTATAGATCACATTGTGTGTTCACCACCCAGAGTCAGAGAGGGAGGGGGTTGGTAGATGAAGGTAAAAGGGATCAAATATATGGTGATGGAAGAAGAACAGGTCTCTCATTCTTTAGGCAAAAAAAGAGAAGGAAAGAAACTGCAGGTGGTATAATGGACCATCTGAAAGGTCCCTGTCCAAATCTCTGGAATCTGTGAATATGTTAATTTACATAGGGGAAAAAAAAGTGATTTTGCAAATGTGATCAAAGGTAATGATATCTTGCGACGGAATATTCCCTGGATTACCACGTGGGCATAAACTAACCACAGAAGCCTTTAAAAGTCAAAGTAGAAGGCAGAAGATTGAAGTACAAAAACTGAAAAAGAGGCAGAAAAGATGCAAATTATGGCAGGGACTTGACCCACTATTGCAGGCTTTGAAGATAGAGCAAGAGGGCCACTAGCCTAGGAACATGGGTGGCCTTGGAAAGCTGTGTATGACAGCTGACAGCCAGCAAGGAATGGTGACCCCATCCCTACAACCACAAGGAACTGAATCTGCAGATAACCTGAATGAGCAAAGAAACAGCTCCTCTCCTAAGGCCTCTGGAAAGGGCCGTACCACTAAAGACACTCTGATTTTCACTCAGTGAGACCAATGTCAGACTTCTGACGTAAAAGCTGTGAGATAATAAATTTGTGTTCCGTTAAAGCCACTAAATCTGTAGTATTTTGTTGTGGAGGCTGTATAAAATAAACACAGCGGGGGCATGGATGTTGTAATTAGGCAAATGTGAGTGTGAGTCCTACTTCTCTTTGTGTTATTTTGGGTAAGTTTTCATTGAGTTACATCCTATGTAAAAGGAAGATAACCTTACACACAAAATTGCATCTAAAATGGTGAACAGTGCCCTGGCACACCATATATAGCGGACTATCAACAAACAACGATAGTTATTATCATTTTAATTATCATTTATTTCATTAATTTATTATTATTATTACTTTATTATTATTAATTATAATTTCTTTGGGGGATCTTCCTATTAAACTGTAAACTTACAGAAGAGCAAAAGACCTATGGCATTTAACTTTGCATCACGAGAGCCTAGAACATTAGCATACATGCAGTATCCACTCAACAAGTGTATGTGGAATTGAATCAAAGTGAATAGCCATCTAAGAAGTTTGAACTTCATCTTTTAGCAGAGGAAAGCTATTCAGTAATTCTCATCAGAGGAGTGATATGGTCATAGCATTGTTCTAGGAATTTTAATTTTTTTTAACAGAAAAATAAATTGGAATTGGGAGTGACTGGATGCAGTAAGGCTAGCTAGGTCTCAAATAGTTTTTTTCATTTGATATTTGATACATTAGGAAACTGACACAGAAAGGTGAAGTGACTTCCTTGAGGCAGTATTTTTAACTCTGAGAAGGGCTAAAACTCATTAAAAAAAAAAAAAGGCCAGTATTATTTCTACTATAAGCATTGCTGCTTGTGGTTCAGAGTCTGGTGATGAACTTTCTGCAGCATGCTGAAAAGCAATATCACCTACCAGACAGTTCCACTTTTCAAACTATAATGGGACATTGACTAGGGACAGCCTCTGCTGGTCCAGCTTAATTTCCAAGGAAGCACTGCTTCAGAGGCCTGAAGCTGGACATAGAATCCTGTGAAGCTATTCCTGTGAGTGTGTGTCTATGGAAGCTTCTGGTTACACTAGGTCTCATAAGACTCAATGACATTAAGAACAATGAAAAACCAAGTATAAGAATAATTGCTGGAGGCAATAGCTTTTAATAGGGCTCATTCAGCTTAACAGGATTCTCTGAATCATGGAGACATACCTCTCAGGAGCCAACACTGAATCCATCCTTACCATGCATCTTATTGGGACAAAGAGACCACGGGTATCTGCACCAGCACATAGTAAGTCTTCACTACTCATTATCTCTGCTAAAACCTTAGTCAGTCATCTAAATATTCTAATTAAAAAAGGTGAACTGTTGTATGGTCGTATGATTGTCTCTAGAACAACCAAACCAGGACACAAATCAACTAGGCTGGATGTTTCAAATACACTGAAACAAGTGATAAAGTAAAAATATTGTTAAGAACTTACAATTCAATGTAAATGCAGCTCTAGTACATTATAAATTCTTTTAAAATGTATACCTTGAACTCAGGGAGAGTTCTCCTAGGGCCTGGCACAGAAATATGTGGAATATAAGATCTGATCGCTGCCTTCTATAAACTTAAAATCTTCCTAGTAAAATAAGACATCCATATCTGAAACAAAATAAACAAGACTGTGGTTTGCCAATTAATGGTCTAAGGCAAGAATAACAATCTTTCAGAGGAGTTGTTGGGGCTGGATGCCTGCTGCCACCCAGTGGACACCATTGGCTTTTAGTCTCGCCAAACCATTAATAAACCAGGTCCAAGCATCTCTTAGAAACTCCCGAAAGCAGGTTCCCAAGGTAGTCAAAGGCTTCCCTTGTTATTGGTCCTGGTGGAGGTAAAAGGCTTCAAGGAGATGCTTGTGACCTTTCTGCATAAAGAAAACACAATGCAGAACCATACTGGCTTCTGTCTTGAATATGTCATCTCCATCTAATATGAGAGGACTGTGGAACCTTTCCAACTCTTGTTAGCATCTGAGTGGCCTCCAACTCAAGATGGACACAATGTCACCTGGAAATCCTATGAAAGGTCCTTTGTCCCCAAAAGTTCCCAACAGCCGTCAGTATCTGTTTCTCAAATGAATGGGTAGACCTATTGGGGAGGCCGAGAGTCCAGTATCCAAAGGGAACCTCCAGCAGAAGCTGCCTCCCTCTGCCAGAAGCACCCGTGAATGTATTGATCAGTAAGAGACATCAGTAGTTCAGAGGGAGCCTGGGGAATTTAGGGCCCTAGAGAAACACTGCTGGAACAGCCTGCTGACCTGCCTCTAGCACTGTGTGCTACTCAAGAGCCCATGTGGGCTCTTGTCCTGGTTAACTTGGACAAGAGCCCAAATTTGGCACATGTCCTGGTTAACTTGGACAAAATCTCTCGATGAGGCAAATGTTTTCTCTAATATCCAAGCTGTCTGATTAGGTGATGGGTTTCCTTTTGGGCAGTGGGGCCACCAGGCAAGTACATTTTCTTTTCCTGTCCCAGCGGTCTATCTTTGAGCCTCGGTCTAATAGTTCCTCACAGTTTGATTTGGGTGCCATGGATTGTGAAGGGTAAGAGCTTTTACCCTAATTGAAAGCTTATAAGTTACCCTGTCATAGTTTTATGGATGCTATTAGGAAACACAAGATTCCTGGATCAGAGATGAAGGACAGTTTCTTATTCACAGTAACAGACGCAGCCTGTATATCCTCTGTGTCTGTTAGTTCCCTGAAGCTCAGTATCTACATGGTGATGTGAAGAAGAATACAAGACACCTGCACAAGGAGCAGGTTGCATTGCTGGAAAGGAACTCTGAGTGTAAGAAACTTGAACCTTTAGTAATAGGCTGTAAGCATGCCTGCCCTGTGCTCCAGAAAAAGTCTATCTTTACATTCCAAGGCTGTGCAAACCTGAACTCTGCTTTGGAGGGAGACAATGTTTACATCTTCCAAAGCTGTTTTACAAACACCCATGAAAAAATAATTTAAAACAAAGAGCAGTCAGTGCCTTGTTTTGCAAAATATGCAGACATGCAAGAGGTGCATGGAGAATTGTCTCCCCACATTGGGTGGTTGGTCTCTCATACCTTACCAGGGTCATACCTTACCAGGGTGAATGAGTCATTCCTGGGGTCTTGTGTGAGTTAGTACCAGCTCTGAAGCCATTGGCATCTACTCTTTTTTGAGGCCTATCAGCATTATATCGTCAACACAGTGGAGCCAATGAGCTTGTAAGGGTGTGTTTTCTATGTCTCACTCCATCCGTTGGTGGCACATAGGAAAATTCAAATACTCCTGTGTTGGCATAGTAATTGTGTTTTGGAGGCCCAAGCAGATGATGGTCAATTGATCTTGATCTGGTACCAAAGGGATCAAGTCAAAGCCATTAGCAATGGCCATGGTGGCATCACAGGTACTGTCATTTTCCATTTGACTCAGTTACAGTCACAATGTCTGAAATAGCTGAGACTATGGGGAAAAGACCACATTCAGCTAGTGTTAGTTAACAGTAAACTTTTAACTGACCACACAGGTCAGTTATGGATATATGGAGAGATTGCATCTCAAAACAAAATAGCTCTGCTGTCTTGAAGTTATTAATGAAAGCTGTAAGCTTTTCTCCTCCTGGCATGCGTTATTGTTTTTTATATAATACTGGAAGCCTGTTCGGTAGTCTGTTGGGCATTAGTCCAATGACTGCCTCCCTACAAGATGGTCTTTGCAAATCGGCAAAGTCCCACTTGGACTTAATGAACATTCATAGTACAAGCAGGTGAAACACCCATGCCAACTGCACACTCAGCAGCATCCACAGTGGAAGACAAGAGTCTGAACAATCTGACTCAAGGTTGGACTTACTTCACTTCCTGATTTTAGTCCATTTCCAAATTCAGCCAATTGAATGCCTGGCTCTCACCTCTCAAGAGAACCTGATATTAAAAATGCATAAACGTTTGTATCTATCACTTTTGCCCCTACCCCATTACACCTTCACTGGGATGTAAGCCTCTTGTTTCACCCGGAGATGTGAAAGCTGAGGACCACCCCTTTTCTCCTTTTTCCTAAAGGGCTGTCATATCAGGGTACGGGGGCCCAGGGTCAGATAGAGGAGGAGCTGAAAGAGTAATTCATTCTAAGAGCCACACTTGACTTTTTTCTCCAGTAAAGGAAGATTTCTCTCTATGGCAGAATTTGGTTCTATAAGGGTACCTTCTGTTTCAACCAGTTACATGACTGCTTGATTGGCTTGAATTGCAGACTTGGCCTTGTTTAAGGGAGAGTCTATCTTTATCCCCAACATCTTTCGGCACAAAGTGATCACAGTTGCTTCATAGTAACAACAAATTTAGTAGGGTCCTCCATATTGGGGAGAGGGTGGGTGGAGCGGATCTTAAAATATATCAGTCATTCTCTGTGTGAGGCACTCATGTTCAAGGCTGTCCTGCTGACAAGTTACACAGCTGGAATGAAGCAGCTCTGACTAGCCTCCTCCATGGGATTGCATGGAATTTTACTGGCCTTAGAGAAGTGGCCCCACGTTGGCTGTAATACAGTCATAAAAATAGAAATGCAAAGTAGCAAGCTTTCTTTTGGGGCAGATTCTGTGCCCAACTGAATTGCAGTGGCTCAAGGCATGAAGTCATGCATGAGATGGCTTCAGTGCTGCATTCACCCTCTAAGAACAAAGCTTTCTCACTTTTCCCACTGAGGCACCACTAGCCAATGCTCTAACAGCTTTGTAGTCCATTGTCTAAACATGGTTCTGGATTTCTTTTCTCTTTCTCCAGTTATAGATCAGCTTTTCAGTGGTACAGAGGCACTGGGACCTACACTGATGACACACAAGCCACATATGAGGCATCAGAAGTACAAGGCACCACCCCTTTTGTAAGCCACTTCCTCTCCCCCAGGGAGGAACCAATCATAAGATAGTCACTCTATGGCCACCTTGACCTACTCAGCTGCCTTTGTGACCAGCTGCAGTGACTGTGCCATATCAAGGGACAGTCTGGCAGACGCAGCAAGGGCAGGAGTAGGACGGATGGTAGACTCTCTTTGTTGTTTTGTTCTTGTTTCTCCCAACAACAGGCAAACACTGAGGAGTAGTGGTTGAATTATCTGCAGAAATAATGATAAAATAGTCAACTAGTATGGGATGAATAGTATGGTAAACCCTACATTTCTGGATTTTGATGCTATATATTGTAATGAAGCTGATAAACTTTGAGAGGTCAAAGTAAAGCCTATACAAATAGATCTTTGTGAACTTGAATAAAAAACGTCCTAATTTTTTAGTTAATAATAAGGTGATTTAATGGCCCCGCTTTTTAGTAAAGGGTATAAAGCTAACACACACATTAACTTAGCAATATCCGAGTCTGCTCCTTTGCCCAAGGTGTTAACCAATCACTGCGTATGCGAGCCATGCTTATTTGACTCCCTCTTCACACAAAGCCCAACCCTAACATCTTTCTTGCCACTAAGAAACATGACAAATAAGAAAAAAATCAAAACGGAACCTCCTTTGTCTTTCCCACATTTACTTCATAGGACAACAACTTAAACATACCCACTATTTGCAATCTGGTCCTCAGAATTTTGATGAGAATTGCTTATATACAAATAGGTCCGTCTTGGAAGAGTCACAATATATGTAGAAAATGAATAAAATAAAACACAATCAGTACCAGTCAAACTATCACGAAATATTTTAAGCACTGGCGGAGACACCTAGACATCCACTTTTCATTCAATCAGCAAAGTCAGCTGGGGAATTCTTATGATTTATTTAGTTGTGCTTTCAGAGCAATTCCCCAAGTGGGTAAGTGCCATGATTCCAGTTTTGCTGCCCACATAAAGCATCCATTATTTAAAGAGAAGAAGAAAGGGAAGGAGAAACTAAAAGAGAGAAAGGAGCTGGAGGAATGAGATTACTTTAAAAAAAAACAACAACACAAAACTTAGCTCTTTATTGCTGAAATAAACAATATTAACACGCAAAGATAATGGTGGCATGAAACACAACTACACCCTCACCCACTGCAATATTCTAAGCCACTCATTTCAGTAGCTTTTGCAGTTAAGGTTTTGGTGCTTGGTGTGTTTTATGGTTCCTAGTTCTCCAGGCACATGAAGCTGAATGCTATTTTCTGTTATGACCTCACTAAAGAGAAATATTTCCTCTCCATAAACATGTCCATCATTTACAGGTTTTTTCAGAGAAGGAAATGAATGGAGGCATAACTTCAACCTGGTATTTATCTGGAAGCCTCCTGACTGGCTTCATGTATAAGACAAATGACTCTGTGGCTAGTTTATAAAAGAGAGCTCTTGAGTGCTCTCCAGGCTGCAGAAAGCCACAGAGGAGAGATTCATTTAGGTGACACTTTCTTTCCTAGCCCTCTAATGTGAGAGTGCTCTGGCACTTGGCAGGACAGCAAAGGATTGCTCCCAACTATGGATTGTAGAAAGGAGTCAGGAAACAACTCATTCTAAGAAAAGATTGGATCTAAGAGAATTTAGGTAAAATTGACACTTCTTTAAAACTGAGCAGTACGTGGCAGTAGCACTTATTATGTTAATTATGATATCACAAATTATCTTTAATTAGCTTTTCATTTCAACTCAGTTCAAAATGTTTTTATTTTATTTTAATTTATTTAAGTGTAGTTGGTATATGATCTTATATTGGTTATATTAGTTTCAGGGGTATGATATAGTGATTTGACATTTTTATACCTTATAATAGGATCATCTCACTAATTCTAGTAATCAACTGTCATCATGTAAACTTATCACAATATTACTGATTATATTCCCCTTCCCCTCTTCACCCATCCTCCTACTCCTCCCTCTGGTAACCATCCCTTTGGTCTCTGTTTCTATGAGTCTCTTTTTGTTTTTTTGTTTTTTATTTTGTGTTTAGATTTCACACATAAGTGAAAACGCACAGTATTTGTCTTTCTCAGTCTGACTTATTTCACTTAGCATAATACCCTCTAGGTCCATCCATGTTGTTGCAGTTGGCAAGGTTTCACTTTTTCATAGCTGCATAATATTTGAGTGTGTATATGTGTGTGAATGTGTGTGTGTGTGTGTGCAATATTTATCCATTCATCTATTGATGGACACCTAGGTTATTTCCATATCTTTGCTACTCTAAATAATGCTGCCATGAATATAAAGTACATATATCTTTTCAAAGTAGCATTTTGTTTTCTTTGAATAAATACCCAGGAATGGAATTGCTGGGTCGTATGGTATATCTTTGTTTAGTTTTCTGAAGAACCTCCATGCTAGTTTCCATAGTGGCTGTACCAGTTGCAGTCACACCAATGATGCACAGGTTTTCCTTTCCCAGCATCCTTGCCAACACTCGTCTCTTGTCTTTTTTATAACAGTCATTCTCACAGGTGTGAGGTGGTATCCCACTGGTATTCTGATTTGCATTTCCTTGATGATTAGTGATGTTGAACATCTTTTTATATGTCTGTTGGCCATCTGTATGTCTTCTTTGGAGAAATGTTTTTTCATGTCCTGTGCTCATTTTTCAATCAGATTGTTTATTTTTTTGTTATTGTGTTCTGTGAGTTTCTTATATATTTTAGTATCAACCCCTTATCGGTTATATCATTTGCAAATATATTCTCCCATTCAGTGGGTTGCCTTTTTGTTTTGTTTAAGGTTTCCTTGGCTGTGCAGGGGTGTTTTAGTCTGATGTAGTACCATTTGCTTATTTTTACTTTTGTTTCTTTTGCTCAAGGGGCATGTCCAAAAAGATATTATTCAGACTGATGTCAAATAGTTTACTGCCTATGTTTTCTTCTAGGAGTTTTGTGGTTTCGGGTCTTACATTTAAGTTTTTAACCCATTTTGAGTTTATTTTTGTATATGTCATAAGAGAGTGGTCCAGGTTCATTTTTTGGCATGCATCTATCCAGTTTTCCCAATACCACTTGTTGAAGAGACTGTCATTACACCTGTGTATAGTTTACCGCCTTTGTTATAAATTAGTTGACCATATAAGCAAGGGTTTACTTCTGGGTTCTCTGTTCTGTTCCATTGATCTATGTGTCTGTTTTTGAGCAAGCTTCACTTTCTGATTACCATGTTTCCCCAAAAATAAGACCTAACCAGAAAATAAGCCCTAGCATAATTTTCAGGGTGCTTGTAATATAAGCCCTACACCAAAATCAGCCCCAGTGAAGACCATCAGCCAGACATGACTGTGTTTGAATTCATGTAGATTTTTGTACATGAATAAATGAATAAAATGTGTCTTTTGGAGCAAAATTTAATATAAGATCCAGTCTTATTTTCGGGGAAACACAGTATTATAGCTTTATAGTATAGTTTAAGTCCAGGATATGTGATACCTCCAACTTTTTTCTTCTTTCTCAATATCGTTTTGGTTGTCTGGAGTCTTTTGTGGTTTCATATGAATTTTAAGATTATTTTGTCTAGTTCTGAAAATGACGTTGGTATTTTCATAGGAATTGCTCTGAATCCGTAAATAGCTTTGGGTAGTATGGTCACTTGAACAATATTAATCTTTCCAATCCACGAGCATGGTAGGTCTTTCCCTTTATTTATGTCCTCTTTAATTTCTTTCTTCAAATTCTTACAGTTTTCAGAGTATGGGTCTTTCACCTCCTTGGTTAAGTTAATTCTTAGGTATTTTATTCTTTTTGATGCAATTGTGAATGGTAAATGTTTTTGAGTTTCCCTTATTTCTTCTTTGATGATTGATTTATTTAGCAGCATGTGACTTAATTTTGTGTATTTGGAATATTGCAGATGTGATCTTATTAATGTATAATTAAATTCCATTGTAATTAGAAAACATATGCTGTATGATTTCCATTCATTTAAATTTATTGAGACCAGCATCTTGTTGAATGTTCTATCAGCACTTAAATCAGTATCTTTGCTACAGCCACATATAAGTTTTCTATTGTCATGTTGCAGATTTTAACAAACTTGGCAGTTGACACAATATCCATTTATTATCTGAAAGTTCTAGTTGTTAGAAGTCTGGACAGGCTGTACTGGGTTCACTGCTTGAGTTCTCACAATGCTGAAATCAAGGTGTTGGTCAGTCTGGGCTCTTATCTGGAGACTTCGGGAAAAATGTTCTTGGAAGCTCATTCTGGTTGTTGGCAGAGTTCAGTTTCCTGCAACCAGAGGTTTGAAGACCCAGTTTCTTTGCTGGCTGTCAACCAGGGTCTGCTCTTGCGCTTCTACAAGCCACCTGCATGCCTCAGGCGTCCTCCTTCATTCTCAAAACCAGCAACAACCCTGCCCACAAGCCAGAGACAGTATAACGATGTTCAGATTGGGTGCTGTAATAGATTCTGTCACAAATTGTATGGGTCCCGGTTTGATTTCTTTTTTCAAAGATTTTTACTGGGGAATTGGGGAAGGGGAACAGACAAGTTGCTGTCCTTTTGTTCTTCAGTCTACTGGTGGAGGACGTCATTTCGTTGGCCCATTGTGATCATTGCACTTTTCCTGGCTGAGGCAGTCACTCGTTGGCCATTGGATGGCTGCTCACGGTGGCTCATGGCAGCTCATGCCAGCTGCTCACAGTAGCTTAATGCAGCCCACTGCAGCCCCACTGCAGCCTACACCACCAACAGTGACTCACAGCAGCCCAGCTCCAGGTCGAGCTGTTGGTCACCATCTTAGCTGTAGAGGGTACAGTGTCACTGGCCCATGTGGGACCTAAACCGGTGGCCCTGCTGCTCAGAGCTCAAGCTCCCAAGCCAACTTTTAACCAATGAGTCACTCGGCTGGCCCACCTGTTCAATTTTTTAATGAACAATCCAGCAGCATTGGGTGGTGACAGGGTGTCAGCACAGCTGGGAGAACAGGAAAAAGGGAAATAGCTGTCTTTTGAGGTAATCGAGGTTAAAACTTCATCCTGTGCTGTAGAGGGTTGCTCTGTTTTGTTTTTTGGCTGTTGTTTGTTTGGATCTCCCAACCCACCATGTCTGACATGCTAACAGAAATTATTTGTAGCTCTGTATTTTGGCCTGGTGTGATTGTCTAAATTAATCATAAGCACCATTGCACAGACTCATATGGCTGCATCCACACATGCCCCCCACAAATATCCCAATTTTCTTCTCCAACTTCTTCCACTTATGTCCTAGAGATGGTGTTCTGTTCACATGTAGAGAGCATGGGATGAGCTATCCCTTTCTCCAGGTATTTCTCTCTGAAGGACATCTGGAGAAATTCCTCAGCAAGTCTGGGATGGACATGCTGCCTGGACCCTGCTTCCAATGCTCATGTAATTCCTAGCCCCCTTCTGCCCATTCATGTAATGTGGACCATGGCAATAGAATCTGAAGACTTACTGTTTTCTTTTTTGTTTGTTTTCTTCCTTTTGTAATTTTTTAAACTTCTTAATTTCAAACTCATTAACCTGTGCTACCCAATTTTGTACCTAATTCTTCTCTATTGATTTTCTTTCATACTTAGGACATGTCTTTTCAACACTTCTGCAAACTCTGTGAAGAACAGGGCATAAAGTTATTTTCTTTTTATCAATGTCAAGCATAGAAGCGTTTGTAGAAATAGTTATCCATGAATATTTCATTGATTGTATTATATATTCCTTTTTCCATTGAGCACAAGAGTTTAGCTTCATTCTACCTGAGATACAATATGCTCTCTTTGTTCCTCTAGAAAATATAATCAACATGGGGTTTATTGAGCATTAACCCTATAACACCCACATCATAGCCCACTTTACCTAAAAAAGCTAGAAATTTGTATGGGTCTAGCAATGAATACCTATCTAAATAGGCTTGTTTTCCAGTCCTCATATTAAATAAAAGTTGAATATCATTATTATTTAATCTCAATATCTTACAAATGCCATGTCAGACTACTGTACAAACATCGGAAATCATCTGAAAACAAAATAACTTTGCGCAGGATGCTCTACAATGTTATTACCGAATTACATACATATCATTAATTGTAAAAATCTTTACTAAACTGTTATCTTAGCTGAAAATGGCAATACCATAAGATATTCTCCTGTCTCTCTCTTTTTCTCTCTCTCTCCCCCTATCCACCCTTCCTCCTTCCCTTCATTTCTTCCTTTCAAATAAAGTTCTAAATTGAACTACCAATATGTCTCTAAGACAAAAAAAATACATGAAGGAATATATGCTGGATATGTGTTAAATATGCTAAGCCTTAGAGCAGTATAATTTCCACAAATAAAACAGCCTAATTAAAACAGATGCCAATGGACACAGTTACCTCTAAATATAATTTAAACAAAAGATTATTCAAAAGTAAAGATTCCTTCTGCTGAGGAAAAAAACATTTGGTGTTTCATATCTCTGCATCCTATTTCAATACCACCACTATTAACATAAACTTGAATATTATTTTGGAAGATAATTATGTGTAAAAATAACTGCTTCATAAAATCCACATTGGTTTTCCTACATACACTTGTACCTGAGACTTCTTAGCTAATCCTTCCGCTTCCCAATAAGATTAGTTATAAGAAGTAGAAATAACTACTTCTATTAAACACATTGATCCCAGGAAAGTATCCAGAACAAACAAGCAAAAAAAACGAACCAGATTAATTATGTGTCATGGTATTTTTTTCCTGTGTCTCATGAACTTTGCGTTGGTGTCTTTAAGTAATTTCAGCACATGAGTGAGTTTTTGTTTTTGCACCTAGAGGAAAATGTTCATATTTACATCTTTACATTCAATGGCCTCAGCATCAGTCTGTGCCCATTTTCTTTGCTTTCCATTTTCATATTATGCTGTATTTTCATATTAACATACAACTTTCTAGCAAAGGAATTCCTAACTTTAAATTGTAACAATATGCCTATGTTTACTGAACTTATTGAGAAGAGGAGCCAGGCAACAAGAGTATCTTTATGCTATTAAACTCATTCTATCACCTCTGCAAAAAAACATTGATTTAGGTCTACTGTTTGTCCAGAATAATTGGTTAAAAATACAGAGCTATCTGTTGTAAATGGGATTTCTTGAGTATCTTGAGGATTACAAGAATTATTTTTGTCTACAGTGTCTTGTTTCCATTCAGACATAAATATTTCGGATAGTTTTCTTTGAAATCTGTCATGTCTGTTATGAAGTTGAAGCACATGACTACATTTGAATGGTCATGTTATATAGCCCTTTGTGGATGCAAAATATTTACTTAATGGCCTCACTGAAAGGCTCAGCTCCTTATAAAAAATAAAAGAGAATAGCTATAAAAGTTGGCCGCCTTTTGAGTCTGGTAATTAAATCCCCATGTGTATATTTTGTATGGAGTGTTGGTTGCTTTCAGCTTATTCTTGTGGCTTTGATTTCTGAACTCCAGTCAGTTGTGTATGTGTGCTTTCAGCTTGGCATGCCTTCATTGTGCAAATAACCTCCACAAAAACATTGTTTTGTGAGTGTATTTATGCTTGTCATCTGTTAAAGGTCAATGTTTACCAAATTGTTCAATCTTTTTTTTTAATCTGTGCAATTTATTACATCTGTGTACCTTATATACAACGCAAGTATGTCAGCAAACAGCCACACATACATGCCCCTTGTGACGGTCATAGAATTAACCAAGGTTTTTTTGTAGAATATTCGTGGAGTGGAATTGTGGTTTGCAGCTCTTTTACCACTTTTAATCTGTTTAACACTTGGTAAAATGTCTTAACTAAAACTCTAACCTACTGGGCTGTTTGTAAAAACTAATACTGTACCTAAATTTTGCAGCAATGTGTGTGGTGTAGTAATATTTTTTCCCCTCCTTTACTCCTCTCATCATTCTGTTAGGGAGGGTTCATGTCTTTTATGATGTAATGCAGATTGCTCTAATCTAGTTGTCTACATGGCCTCCAGATTTCTGGGGTCACTATTTCCTCTAGTATTTAGAGAAAACACTACATCAAGCATCCATCCCATGTACTATGGAAAAATCCAGAGCCCTCCTCAAGATTTCTCTGGATTATAAACATGTGTAATTAGTTGGTTGTCTGTCCACATAAATTCTAAATCTTCTCCCTACTGATAAAACTATAATGCTGTCTGCTTTGTTTCTTAATCCAGAAACTCAAAATTTGTCTTAATTCTATCTACCAATCTCTACATTTAGTTTCTTCTACAACCTAAATATCTCTTGAATCCATTTCACACAGTGAAAAATAATCAACTACTCTCTGGCCTACTGTGAAAAGTATCCAATACTTGGGAATAAAACACAAAAGAGTATTGTATGCCCTTTCAGTATCATACTGGAGTATTATAGACCCATCCAAAGATTATTTTAATTTTTTGGAGAATGTACCATTTTGGGCTTTGCTATTTACTATCAAGGGATAAGACTCCAGGAAATTACCTGGTAACCTATAGACTTGTGACTAGTAGGGATATAAATGATTTCTGTCCAAAAAAATTAGTCCTAAAGGTTAGAGTTTTTGTCCTACAGGACATAAACCAGATTTGTTTCTAACTTAAAAAAAAAAAAAAAGATTCTATTCAGTTCCTCACATGGTGTTTGAATCCATTTTAAGATCTTGCTGAATTGATCATTAACTTGTTAAATAGTTTTGGCATTATTTCTTCTGTATTTCCATGAAATCTGTTTTTAACTTTTGAAAACTATAGTGATGATTATAATGATCTTTGTTGCTCATTTTATCTGGTTTCCACGTTGTTGCTTGAGTGATATACCTAAGAAGCAAATGTCATCATGATAGCTGTTCCTTAAGACATTCCAATGTTCTTGTGTAGTCCTTAAAATATGTCAATTTTGTCCACCTTTTTGTTTTATTGTACTGGTGTCTTATTGTATTAGCTAGGATTTACAGTACAGTGCTGAAGGGGTGTAGTGAGAGGGGACACCCTTGCCTTATTCCTGATCTTACTGGGAAAGCTTTCATTTTCTCATCATTAATTATGATATTAGGTATAAGTTTTTTTTGTAGATATTTTTCATCAAGCTGAGGAAGTTCCCTTCTATAATCAGTTTACTGAGAACTCTTATCATGAATAGGTATTGAGTTTCGCCAAAGATTTTTCTACATTGATATGATGATAGGATTTTTGTTTTGTAACCTGTTGATAAAATGGACTATATTGATTTTTCAATGTTGAATCACCCTTGCTTACCTGGGATAAAGTTCACCTGGTCATGGTGTATAATTATTTTTAGACATTGATGGATTCTAATATTTCTAATATTTTGTTGAGTACTTTTGCATGTAGTTAATAAATATTATTAGTTTTCTTATAATGTCTTTGTCTTGGGTTGACATTAGGGTAATGTTGGCATCAAAGAATTACTTGGAAAGTATTCCCTCTACTTCCATATTCTGGAAAAGACTGTAGAGAATTGTATAATTTATTATTTAAATGATTGGCAGAATTCATTCACCAGTGAACTCATCTGGTTCTGGTGCTTTCTATTTTGGGACATTATTAACTATTGATTCAATTTCTTTAATAGTACAGGGCTATTCATATTGTCTATTTCTTCTGTTGCAAGTTTAGAAGATATGTCTTTCAAGAAATTAGCCCAAAATTAACTCAAAATGGATCAAAGATGTAAACATAAGACTTGAAACAATAAACTGCATAGAAGAAAACATAGGGACTAACCTTATGGACCTTGGGTTCAAAGAGGATTTTATGAATTTAACTTCAAAGGCAAGGGAAGTAAAAGCTAAAATAAATGAATGGGACTATATCAAACTAAAAAGCTCCTGCACAGCAAAAGAAACAATCGGCAAAATGAAGAGGCAACCAACCAAATGGGAGAAGATTTTTGCAACCAACGCCTCCGATAAGGGGCTAGTATCCAAAATATAAAAGAAACTCATTCAACTCAACAACAAAAAGCAAACAATTCAATTAAACAATGGGCAGAGGACCTGAACAGACATTTCTCCAAAGAGGACATACAAATGGCCAATAGACATACGAAAAAATGCTCAACATCACTAATCATCTGAGAAATGCAAATAAAAACCACAATGAGATATCACCTCACACCAGTTAGAATGGCTATTATCAATAAGACAAATAACAAGTGTTGGAGAGGCTGTGGAGAAAAAGGAACCCTCATACACTGTTGGCGGAAATGCAGATTGGTGCAGCTGCTATGGAAGGCAGTGTGGAGGTTCCTCAAAAAATTAAGAGTAGAATTACCATATAACCCAGCAATCCCTCTCCTGAGTATGTACCCAAAAAAATCTGAAAACATTTATCTGTAAAGATATATGTGCTCTGATGTTCACTGCAGCTTTATTTATGGTGGCCAACACATGGAAACAACCGAAGTGTCCTTTGATAGATGATTGAATAAAGAAGATATGGTATATATACATAATGGAATACTATTCTGCCATAAGAAAAGATGAAATAGTGCTATTTGTGACAACTTGGATGGATCTTGAGATTATGCTAAGTGAAACAAATCAGACAGAAAAAGCAATAACCATATGATTTCACTGATATGTGGGATATATAAAACTGAAAACAATAGATGAACAAGACAAACAAATAAAAAAACAAAAACTCATAGACACAGACAACAGTTTAGTGGTTACCAGGTGGTAAGGGGGGAGAGGGGATGGTAGAAGAGAGTAAAGGGGGTAGAAGGAGAACTGACTCTGGGTGGTCAGTACACAATGTGATATATAGACGATGTATTACAGAACTGTACACCTGAAACCTATGTAACTTTACTAACCACTGTCACCCCCAATAAACTTTAATTAATAAAAAAAAAAGAAATTGGTCCATATCCTATAAGTTATCAATTTTATGGGAATAGGTTTTCTCATAACATTCTTCTGTTAGTCTTTTAATGTCCAGGGGGTCTGTACTGATGTCCCCTTTCATTTATGATATTAGTAGTTGTTCGCAAAATATTTAATAACATGTACTAGGTACTATAAACAAGTTTTTTCCAAAACGTGGTTAAAAATCTAATTATTGAGGAAATATACTATCTTTTAACTTTAAGAGAAACATTAAATAGCATGAGTGGTAGAGGGTGAAAATCTACCTGAGGCAATTTCTTCACACAAGCCTCTAAATTGTTACACAGTCAAGTGTACCAGAGTCTTCTGGTTAATTGAGGTTGAGAGTTCCTTGATTTTATAATAACTCCTCGCAGATCAGGAATGTCTATGGAAAGCACAAAGTATATAAAGAGAACAAAACCAGGATCAGAGCCTTTATCTGAATTAAACAGCAGGAAAAATCCCAAGTTATTGCTTCCTCAGTCCTACGTTATATAAATTCAAACATGACAACTGAAACGTTACAAATTAGAGAGTTATTAAAATTAAAAGACATAATAAAAAAATATGTCACCTAGGTTCTGAGCTTATAAACTTTTGCAAATAGGCCAGGAATAAAATCATTCTGCTATTCTGATTTTATGCCAGTGCATAAAATCATATTACATTCCCTTTCCTATCCTCAGTCTCTCTCTCTCTCTCTCCCCCACCCCACCAGACACACACACTGTTTAATCTGTCAATATCAGATGTCTTATAAATGTGATTATTGTACAAGTTTATCAGGCCTATTGTGAACGTCAAATTTTACTTTCATTTATTTTTACAGCTATTTAGAAAAGATATCAAAGGAACACGTTGTGAAAACTATCAAGTTATTTGGACTTTTTTAATGCAATGAGATCTAAAACTCTCAAGTTATTTTCCTTAATTATTAAAGTCATGAGGCATTTAAATGAATGGATACATTCTTGACATTAACAGCAGTATTTTTAAGTTTAATCATCTATAAGCAATTTCTCAAAATGTACACACATCTGAATATATACACATACAAGTTTTATAGATTTTATGATAATATTTTAACAGTTACCAGAAAATTCAGTTTAAAACATCCCTCAATTGGAAATATCTTTTTCCCCTAAATTCTTATATTGCTTTTTGTTCCATAACATCAACAATCACCTTATTTTTAAGTGAAGTAATCATGAATATTATAGAAAATAAAATATACTATACATCAATAAGGAGAGCTAATTAGAGAGATAAGACATTTGACTAATATGCCTGCAACAGATTTAGTAACTTAATTGACTCCTGTGAAATGAAATTTATTGCAAGAATTTGCTCAGCATTCTCTTCTTCAGACTAGGTGCATTCATTTCCCGGGGAAAATGTGCAAATTGTATTTACATATCTTCAATCTTTAATGTAATGGTATAAAAGTAACACAGTCATGGTATAATCTATATTGTATTTTTATGAATATTTTACTAAGATAATAAGGCTATGATTTCTAATATGTTATCTATTATTTCTTTCATTAACTCAGATTTCACATACATTATTCCTTGAGATAAAAATAAAAGAGATTTTATAAAGGACAATTTAAGCCAAATAAGAAGTGGAGTTGGAACCATCTCTTTTTCTCTTTGATCATGTAAGTTCTGTTCCTTTATTTTTTTCAAATAGTTCATGCTGGCAAAATGACTGGATAATATCCAGTTTAGCTATTAGAATACATCTTAGAATATAAGAAATTATAGTATTACAAGTTATATAACCATATAATTTATATAATATCAAATTTAATTATTTACAATAACTGTCATATAGCCTACTTTGCCAGTGTACTATAAATTTATATGTGTGTTTTTTTATGGAAACAGTAAATAACAAAAGCCCATTTACAGTGGACAGCAAAAAAAGAAAAAAAAATTATTTGCTAGCTACTAATAAAAGGTAAGTACCACTGTTGAAAAACCCCAGTTCCTCAAATAAAAAAATATGTATTGTGGGGTTTTTTTACAAGAAACAGGATGTGGAATTCTTTTTGGGGTTCATGCCCAAATGAATAGATAATAAATTTATGAGTCAGATAAACAAATGTGTAGGGAAAAAATAAAGTCATTTGTGCAATGCATGGAAATTAAGACATACTAAGTTATTGTTAGGTTATAAAAAATTTTGTATAATACAAATATTGAACAATATTGATATGATATTTTAAGTAACTGAAACAATACGGGGCTTGGGCCATGACAGACACAAAGGCATTAAGCCAAGGGAACTAGATAGTTTGATGGCAGCTGAATCAGAATTGAGTGATATTATATACTCATCATAGAGAATCTGTTCTACAGAACCAGAGGATTCACAAACCAAGAAACTGTAAGAGGAAATGTAATGATCTTGCTCTGTAGGAAATGGCGCTCTGTACTGACTACATGTGCGTAGATGTGTATAAAACCATCTTTGGGGTGTGGTGCAAGGTATTTTGGCAAGATGGAATTGACCTAGTGCCTGATGAGCAAATTGACTGGAAAATACTAAGGCTGTAGCAGAGAACAGCTGACCCTTCAACAGTTTGGGGGTAGGGGAACCGACCTCCTCCATACAGTTGAAAATCCATGTATAACTTTTGACTCCCCCAAAACTTAACTGTTGATAGTTTACTGATTAACACATAGTTTATGCATTCTATGTATTATATGCTGTATTCTTAAAATAAGTTAGACAAAAAATGTTATTAAAAATAAGGCAGAGAAAATACACATACAGTACTACAGTATTTATTGAAAAAAATCTGCGTATAAGTGAACCTGTGCAATTCAAACCTATGTTGTTCAAGGGTTAACTGTGTAACCATTGACCATAGAGAATAAGTTTCACCAATGTAAATTCAGGGTCAAAAGATGAAATAATGTTGCTGGTTATATATGATTATTAAGAGAAAGCAAAACATTCTATAACATTCTGAAACCTCAGTCTCTCTGAGGTAGACATGGAATTCTTAACAATATGAAAGCCAACTCTGATGATCTGACTTAAACTGTCTTCTCTTAACCTTAAATGAACTCATTTTTTCACTCAGAGCTTCAAGTACCATTGATATGCTGCTGACTCCTTAACCAAAATCTCTAGCCACCTTGTCTTTCCTAAGCTTTACACTCCTGATACCTAACTGCCTAACATTTCTCCACCTTCATGCCCCTTAGTTATCTAAAATTCAACATGTCCAGAACTCCCTCTGTCCATGACTGTAAAATTTATTAAATTCTACAAAGGGGACAAAGAGAAATCATCGGTACATTATGGTTAATTTTTTGTCAATAACCACTCTCCATGTTACTTCTACCTAACACTTCTCAAAAACATCCCTTCATCCTTCTGCAGGGTCCCAATGCATATTCATTATCCTTTTTTTTTTTTTTTTGAGGGCAGTGTCACTGGTCCTCATATGTGGGACCCAAACCGGAGCCACTGGCTTCCAAAGCCAGCGCTTAACCACCACGCCACTCGGCCGGCCCTCATTATCTTTTATCTGGGATAATTTGCTAGCGTTTTCCTTCCCTATAATTCATCCTACATGTTGTTAGTCCCTATTACTTTTCTACTTAACAAATAAGTTACATCCCACACACCTTCCTAAAAAGCTTAATTGTATCCAAAATGAATGTTCACCTGTCATTCAATGCCTGCTACAAGTATATCCAAACCATCATTCCCAGGTCTAAGAACATGGGGAGAGTTGCCATTACCCAAACACATTCCCTTTCTGCATCCCTATCTGACAGCATCCATTTCTTTCACTGTGGCATGGCTTCTTTCACTTTTCTACTGCCCATTTGTTAAGTTTCAGTTCAAATATCACCTCTGTGACACTCCACTGACCTCTCAGAAAGCAGTGCTTCTTCATTCTCTATAGCCCCACAGTATATTGACCACACAGCTATCGCTGCACTAAACACATTTAATTTAAATTAATTATTTTAATTACCTAACTTAGTCGCCAACACATTATATGCATCAAAATGCTTTCAAATGAATAAACAAATAAATGAAAGAGTGAATGAACAAACAGTGGTTCATTATTGAAGAGAAATTCAGGAGACCTGGATTTCAGTTATAGATTTACTGCTAACAAGATGTTAAATCTTGGAAGATCATTTAAATGTTGTAGGACTCACTTTTATTATCTCTGAAATCAAGATTTTGTTAGGTTAGCTAATTTCTTAAGTTATTTGTATCTCAGTCAAAGTATTACTTTACTCCATAACTTAAATCAGGAGAAATGAGGGCAAGATGGCGGCTGTGAGGAGGGCTCCATGAAATCTCCCCTGGAAATATCCACAATTTGAACTTCTAATACGCTTCAAAGAGACATCTACTCATCACACAGAGCAACTAAGAGCAGGCCGGGCGAGTACGGGAAGAAGGCGGCGAGACGCATGAGGTGCAGCCCGCACCCGCGGCTGCTGAGTCACGGTGAGTGTTCCCCCGGCTCGCTCCCTGCGGCCCGCGGCCCACCTAGAGTTCAGCAAGAGCACACTGGTTTGCAGTCTGAGGCAGAAGCCTCAGGCCGGGCAAGTGCGGGAGGAGAGAGAGGAGACGACTGTGCAGAGGTACGAGCTGCACCCGCGGCTCGCCGGGTCCCCAGGAAGCAGGGTGCAGAGCCCCGCAGCGGCAGGGCAAGATCAGTCCCTGCACCCTCCCGGTTCAGGGATCAGTCTCTGTGCCCACCGGGTCCGCGGAGCGCAGAAGCCTGAAACCCGGGAGCAGGGGAAAACAGAGGACTCACTCGCGGAGAAGCAGCGCGCGCTGGGCGGAGACGCAGGTCCCGGAGAGACGGAGCGGGGATCTGAGCTGCGTGGAAAGGTGCGCGCAGTCCCTTGAACCCCGGCGGCAGTCCCTCCAGGAGCGCAGCAGGAGAACGGCGCGGGCGCGCGCCGGCTCCAAGGCAGAAGCCTTAAACCCGGGAGCAGGGGAAACACAGGACTCGCCCGCGGAGACGCAGCGCGCCGGCCGGAGTCACAGGTCCCGGAGAGACGGAGTGGGGATCGGAGCCACGCGGCACGGTGCACGCAGTCCCCTAAATCCCGGCAGACCATTTGGGAGAGCAGCAGGAGATCCGCGCGGGCGCGCCGGCTCCGAGGCAGAAGCCTGGAACCCAGGAGCAGGGGAAAAAGAGGACTCGCTCAGACAAGCAGCGCACCGGGTGGAGACGCAGGTCCCCGAGAGACGGAACGGGGATCTGAGCCTCGGGGCAGGGAGCTTGCAGTCCCTTAAACCCCGACAGTCTCTTCGGGAGAGCAGCAGGAGCACCACGGGCGCGCGCCGGCTACAAGGCAGAAGCCTGAAACCCAGGAGCAGGGGAAAAAGAAGGCTCACTCGGACACGCAGCGCGCCGGGCCAGAGACGCAGGTCCCCAAGAGATGCGGAGCGGGGATCTTAGCCACACGGTAGGGTGCGCGCAATTCCCTAAATCCCGGCAGACCCTTTGGGAGAGCAGCAGGAACTCCGCTGGAGCATAAGAGGCAAAGGCCTTAGCTTGAAACAGTGTTGGAACTGTGGCTTTGTTTATTTTTATGTTTTTTATTTTTTTCCCCTTTTTCTACTCTTGAACAGAAAGCAAAAAAAAAACCCAATAACTCACCCACTCCCACAAACTTTGTCCCCCGCCAAGACAGTCTTAAACTGACTCCTGAAGGGAGCAATAGGGGCAGACTAGGAAGATATCCTTACCTGCAGGGGGTTGAGAATTTCCACCCAGTAAAGGCAGCGGAGTGAGACTACCTACCCCGCCCCCACCTTTAGGCAAGGCTTGGGAGGCAGGGCAGGTTCATCTGCTGAGGCACTAATTAACAGATTCTTAGCAGCAGGCTTTTGGTAGTGAGGAATTCTTTAATTCTCCACGGCTGTCAACCCAAAGGGTGCCCAGAGACACTCATTGAGCCTTTGGGGGTGCAGTGTGCCTTGGGACAGGCAAAAGCAAAAAGGCAGTGACTTTGTAAAAACCACCAATTACACGTCACAACCACACTCAAGTACAGCAAACCTGCACTGCCAGGATCACGCTAGGCATCAGGTGGCCTACTGTTCCCACAAGACGCACAGGAATTTTTGTACAGCAGACAAACTGAAGAGAGCTTGGTGGACTTTAGCCTAGACCAGCACGGGTATTTTTGGTTTGTTTGGTTTTATTCTGTTTTGTTTTCCCTTTATTGGCTGCTTATCTTGGTTGTTTTTGGTTTTTATTTCTATTTCATTCTAATAATATTGTAGTTTTTAATACAGGCATATATATATATATATATATAGGTGTATATAGGTGAATATATGTCCATATATATGGGTGTGTAGACAAATATATATATATATTTTTTTTCCTTTTTTCTTTTTCTTTTTCTTTCTTTTCTTTTTCTTTTTTCCCCACCCTCACTTTCTCTCTTATTTTATTCATTCTTCTCACTGCTATACTTTTCCTCTTTTCCTTTTTTCTGCAAATTTTATTTTTTAAATTTTTCTTACTTTTTTTATTATAATTTTAGTTTATTTCTATTTTTTATTTTTTAGGTATAGCTAATCGGTTTCTCATGTTTATTCTATTTTTTATTTTAGGATATTGTATTTTATTTTGTTTCCTCTTCTGTTATTATTGAGTGTGTGGTTTTTGTTTTGTTTCTGTTTGTTTTCTTCATTAGTATGATTGATATTTCTGTACAAGTTGACTGTAGTTTGATGGTTGGTTGTTTTTACTTGTGCGAGCATTTGGTTTCCTTTGGTGGCTGCGGAGGTTGTTCTTGTTGATCTGTTATGCTCTAAAATCACTCTGCAGCAGTGGGTCCAAACAAACAGACACAAGAATCATCATACCCGGAGGCCAACTTTAGATAAAACTAGAGCATTTCTGGGTTTGACATACAAGAGTCACACCCAAAAAGAAGTTACTACAGGTACTAAGACCCATAGGGTCCAAGTTTCATCAGAGGGGTCAATCCTCTCACAGCAGCTCATAAACTGCAGAAGCTGCTGATCCTCACAGCTAATCAATCTGGGAGTCAATCCCACCTACTGACAAACCAAAAGTAATCAAAACTAAAACTTCAACAAGTGAGGACGAACGACACAAGGAACACCTCAGATACAAGCACAGGAGAATAGGGAGACTGAGTAATTCAAATATAAAGGACACACACCATATAAGTTTACCCAGAAAAGACAGAGAAACCTGGGGGATCTATCTGTTACATTGAAGCAAACACAAAGAGTAAGCCAGAATGGGGAGACAAAGAAACATAACACAAATAAAAGAACAGAAGAAACTTCCTGAATCAGTGGAAATAGAGGAAATAGAGGTAACCAACCTATCGGAGACAGAGTTCAGAACACTGATTATTAGAATGTTCAAGGAAATTAATGAAAATATAAAGAAGGATAGAGAAATCATGAAAAGCAACCAGCTAGAACTTAAGAACACAATTACTGAATTAAATAACAAACTTGATGGAATCACTAGCAGACTGGATGAAGCAGAAAATCGAATCAGTGACTTAAAAGACAAAATAGCAGAGATCACCCATGCGGAACAACAAAAAGAAAAAAGAATGAAAAACATGGAAAATAGTTTAAGAGAGCTGGGGGACAACATCAGATGCAATAACCAATGGGTCATTGGAGTACCAGAAGGAGAAGAGAGGGAGCAAGGGATTGAGAATATATTTGAAGTAATAATGTCTGAAAACTTCCCTAACCTGGCATAGGACATTGAAATACAAGCCCAGGAAGTGCAGAGAGTTCCAAACAGGATGATTCCAAACAGGCCCACTCCAAGACACATTATAGTGAAAATGGCAAGGGTTAAGGACAAAGACAGAATCCTTAAAGCAGCAAGGGAAAGGCAGCAAGTTACTTACAAGGGTACCCCCATAAGATTATCAGCTGACTTTTCTACAGAAACTTTGCAGGCCAGAAAAGAGTGGCAGGAGGTTTTCAAAGTGATGAAAAATAAAGGCCTACAACCAAGATTGCTGTATCCAGCAAGGTTATCATTTAAAATCGAAGGCGAGATAAGGAGCTTTGCAGAAAAAAATAACTTAAGGGAATTCATTACCACCAAGCCAGCTTTGCAGGAAATGCTAAAAGGGCTTCTTTAAGTAGAAGAGAAAAACAACCTATGAAAGACTACGAACACAAATAAGAAAATGGCAATAAATACACACCTATCAATAATCACATTAAATGTAAATGGATTAAATGCTCCAATAAAAAGACATAGGGTGGCTGAATGGATAAGAAAGCAAGACCCCAGTATATGCTGTATACAAGAGACTCACCTCAGATCCAAAGACTCATACAGGCTGAAAGTAAAGGGATGGAGTAAAATATTTCATGCAAATGGTACTGAGAAAAAAGCTGGAGTAGCGATACTTATATCAGATAAAATGGACTTTAAATTGAAGAATATAAAAAAGGA
Source organism: Aselliscus stoliczkanus (assembly GCA_033961575.1). NCBI lineage: Eukaryota > Metazoa > Chordata > Mammalia > Chiroptera > Hipposideridae > Aselliscus > Aselliscus stoliczkanus. Next base: position 48,599,551 of record CM066734.1, read on the forward strand.
CAAAGAAGGACACTTCATAGTAATGAAGGGATCAATCCAACAAGAGGACATTAACTCTAGTAAACATCTATGCACCTAACATAGGAGCCCCTAAATATATAAAACAGATATTGTCAGACATAAAGACAGAGATCAACAGTAACACTATCATAGTAGGGGACTTCAACACCCCGGTGTCACTAATGGACAGATCCTCCAGACAGAAAATCAATGTGGAAACAGCGACCTTAAATGACACATTAGACCAGCTGGATTTAACAGACATTTTCAGAGCATTTCATCCCAAAGCTACAGAATATACGTTCTTTTCAAGTGCACATGGAACATTTTCTAAGATAGACCACATGTTAGGCCACAAAACAAGTCTCAATAAATTTAAGAAGATTGAAATCATTTCAACTGTATTCTCTGACCACAATGCTATGAAACTAGAAATCAATTATAAGAAGAAATCCGGGAAGCTGACAAATAAATGGAGGCTAAACAATATGCTATTAAATAGTGAGTGGGTCACAAATGAGATCAAGGAGGAAATCAAAAGATACCTCGAGACAAACGAAAATGAAAACACCACGACCCAAAATCTCTGGGATGCTGCGAAAGCAGTCCTAAGAGGGAAGTTTATAGCAGTGCAGGCCTACCTAAAGAAGGAAGAAAAATCTCAAATCAACAGGTTATCCTTACACCTAAGGGAACTGGAAAAAGAACAGCAAAAGAGGCCCAAGGGGAGTACAAGAAAGGAGATAATAAAGACCAGAGCAGAAATAAACAATATAGAGAACAGAAAAACAATTCAAAAGATCAATGAAACCAAGAGCTGGTTTCTTGAGAAGATAAACAAAATTGACAAACCTCTAGCCAGGCTCATCAAAAAAAAAAAAAAAAAGAGAGAGGACTCAAATTAGCAAAATCAGGAATGAAAGAGGGGAAATGACTACAGACATCACAAAAATACAAAAAATTCTAAGAAATTACTATGAGCAACTATATGCCAACAAATTTGACAATCTGGAAGAAATGGATAATTTGCTAGAAGCATACAACCTTCCAAAGCTAACGCAAGAAGAAACAGAAAATCTAAATACCCTGATTACTACCAAGGAAATTGAATCAGTAATTGACAAGCTCCCAAAAAACAAAAGCCCTGGACCAGATGGCTTCACAAGTGAATTTTATCAAACATTCAAAAAGAACTATCACCTATTCTTCTCAAACTATTCCAAAAAATCCAGAAGGAGGGAAGGCTCCCAAACTCTTTTTATGAAGCCTCTATCACCCTGATTCCAAAACCAGATAAAGACATCACAAAAAAGGAAAACTACAGGCCAATCTCCCTGATGAATATAGATGCAAAAATTCTCAATAAAATATTAGCAAACAGAATTCAGCAATATATTAAGAAGATCATACATCATGATCAAGTGGGATTCATCCCTAGTGCGCAAGGCTGGTTCAACATCCGTAAATCAATTAATGTGATACACCACATCAACAAAATGAAGGATAAAGATCACATGGTCATTTCAATAGATGCAGAAAAAGCATTTGACAAAATCCAACAGCCATTTATGTTAAAAACCCTTAGCAAAGTGGGAATACAGGGATCATATCTCAACATAATAAAAGCCATATATGATAAACCTACAGCTAACATCATACTAAATGGGGAAAAGCTAAAACCATTTCCCTTAAGATCAGGAACAAGACAAGGCTGTCCACTTTCTCCTCTTTTATTCAACATAGTGCTGGAAGTTCTAGCCACAGCAATCAGACAACAAAAAGAAATAAAAGGCATCCAAATTGGCAAGCAAGAAGTAAAATTGTCATTATATGCAGATGACATGATACTGTATATAGAGAACCCCAAAGACTCCATCAAAAAACTATTGGAACTGATAGACGAATTCAGTGAAGTAGCAGGATATAAAATCAATGTTCAGAAATCGGTGGCATTTGCTTATACCAATAATAAACTAATGGAAAGAGAAATTAAGAAAACTGTCCCATTTACAATTACGTCAAGAACTATAAAATACCTAGGAATAAATTTAACCAAAGAAGTGAAAGATCTGTACTCAGAAAATTATAAGACACTGAAGAAAGAAATCATAGAAGATACAAATAAATGGAAACACCTACCATGCTCATGGATAGGAAGAATTAATATAGTTAAAATGTCCATACTGCCTAAAGCAATATATAGATTCAATGCAATTCCTATCAAACTACCAAGGGCATTTTTCACAGAAATAGAAAATATAATCCTAAAGTTTATATGGAATCATAAAAGACCCAGAATAGCCTCGGCAATTCTGAGGAATAAAAACAAAGTTGGGGGGATCACGCTACCAGACATCAAAACCTACTACAAGGCCACAGTAATCAAGACAGTTTGGTATTGGCATAAAAACAGGCACATCGATCAGTGGAACAGAACAGAGAGCCCAGAAATAAATCCAAGCATTTACGGACAGTTAATCTATGACAAGGGAAGCAAGAATTTACACTGGAGTAAAGATAGTCTATTCAATAAATGATGCTGGGAAAATTGGACTGACATATGCAAAAACATGAAACTGGATCATCTCCTTACGCCTTATACAAGAACAAATTCAAAATGGATTAAAGACTTAAATGTAAGACCTGAAACCATAAAAATCCTAAATGAAAATATAGGGAGTACATTTGCAGACATTACCCGGAGCAATATTTTTACTGATACATCCCTACGGGCAAGGGAAGTAAAAGAAAAAATGAACATATGGGATTATATCAGACTTAAAAGTTTTTTCACAACAAAGGAAACCATTAATAAAACAAAAAGGAAGCCTACTGAATGGGAGAATATATTTGCCAACAATATATCTGATAAGGGGTTAATATGCAAAATTTATAAAACACTCATGAAACTCAACACCAAAAAAACAAACAACCCAATTAAAAAATGGGCAGAAGATATGAAGAGACATTTCTCTAAAGAGGACATACAGATGGCCAACAGGCATATGAAAAAAAGTTCAACCTCACTGGTCATTAGGGAAATGCAAATAAAAACCACCATGAGATACCACCTCACTCCAGTCAGAATGGCTATCATCAACAAATCAACAAACAACAAGTGCTGGCGGGGCTGTGGAGAAAAAGGGACCCTGCTGCAATGTTGGTGGGACTGCAGATTGGTGCAGCCACTATGGAAGTCAGTATGGAGATATCTCAAAGAACTGGAAATAGAGCTACCGTTTGACCCAGCAATTCGACTCCTAGGTATTTATCCTGAAAAAACCAAGACTCTTATTCAAAAAAAGTTATGCACCCCGATGTTCATAGCAGCACAATTTACAATAGCTAAGACTTGGAAACAACCAAAATGCCCGTCAGTAGATGACTGGATTAAGAAACTGTGGTATATTTATACAATGGAGTATTACTCCGCTATAAAGAAGAATGAAATCGTGCCATTTGCAATGATATGGATGGACCTAGAGACTATAATGTTGAGTGAAATAAGTCAGTCAGAGAAGGACAAATACCATATGATCTCACTTATATGTGGAATATGAAAAACTGTATGAATGAGCAAAGTAAACAGAAACTGTCTCATAGATATAGAGGAAAAATCAGGGTTGCTAATTTGGAGAGGAATGGGGATGAGGGAGAAGGGGAAGGGATCAGACAGCAAAAATAGGCAACTACAATATTGCTACTGGGATAGGAAAAACAGTTTGGGGAATATAATTAATAATGTTATAAATATTCTGTGGAATGTCAGGTGATCATAGGTCTTGTTAGGGAGACCATTTCATGGATGGAGTAGAGGTTTGATCACTGCACTGTATTACTAAAGTGGAGGTGGTATGTATACCTACTGTAATTGAATATATATAGATAGTCACGGGATGTGGATTATACTGTGGAAGAGAGTCAGAGGAAGAGTAATATATATGATATGGGGGGGGTGTATTGGGGGTGGGGGGTTGTCACTTTGAGGGGTAAAATGTATAACTATTGCACTGTGTTGTACACCTGAAACTAATTAAAAATAAAATAAAATAAAATAAAATAAAAATCAGGAGACAAATGGTCAGTTATAATTTCATGGCAGTATCTTTCTCTAAGTTATTGGTGACTCACTGTTTTACTCTATAGGAGTTTGAACCCTGTTGGACCAGAGGTGATGGCTTTCTATAAACCAAGAAGAGAGCTCTCACCAGAACCTGACATACTGGAACCCTGATTTGAGACTGCAACCTCCAGATATATGAGAAATAAATGTTTGTTGTTTAAGGCACCCAGCTTATAGTATTTTATTATAGCATCCAGAGTTGGCTAAATACTCAGTCCCATTCTGGCTGACCTGAGAGTTGAAGGGACCAATGGTTTCGCACACTCTAACCCAATCAAAACACACTCATGTCCCATAAATACCAGTTGGGTAGCTTTAGCCTAAGGCTTTATAGCAAAGGAGACTAGAGTTAACCTTAGACTTTTGAAGTTTCAGAGAGCTATAAAAGACAAAAGTACATAAAGTTGGGATGAAGAAGAGCTCGACCCCAAAAGAATAAAATATAATTATTTAAAAACTCAACATAGAAGTCATTGTGTGGTTTGGCATTTGACTTAGAGGGGAGCAAAAGTAAAATTCCTTAAAAATTAATTGATATTAGCTATATGTTATATAGGTATTTTTGCCTGTCTATATTATTTGGTCAGTCCTTTAGAACAGAAAGCCAAGAACTATATTTGAAACTCTGCCTGTCTCTGTGCTGACACCAAGTATCAGGCTGGAGTAAAATCATATCTGCTTGGAGGAACAATACACATAACCTAAGCCTCAAAGAAGTCACACAGGTGACATTCTAAAAAATATTAATTCACAATCAAATCCATAAAGCATAAAACAAGCCAATATGAGCAGAAACAATCACCAACCATCTGAAATAGGCCCACAAAGAATTCAAAATAAATGTTACTGAAAACAGAATACAAGAGAAATTCATTTACTGTGCTCAGAAATAAAAGAGGGTATTTTCTGGTCAAGATGAAAGAGTAGGTAAATACTGTGCTTTCCTCTTCTTATGAACATCAAACTTACAAGTAAACTATAAAACAACCATCATTGAGAATCAGCTGAAGACTAGTTGAACCAAAGCCCTACAAGTAAGGACATACAGAAGAAACCACCTCAAGACTGGTAGGAGGGGCAGAGATGCAGAATGTGCTGATCTCACACCCACATGTGACCATTAAAAATTGAGAGAGCTATCTCAGCTGTGGAGGTCACCCCTCCCCCAGAGGCGCAAGGGGCCACAGCCCCACACCAGGTTCCTCAGCCCAGTTTCAGTGCTGGAAAGAGAAGTCCCCATAATTTCTGGCTGTGAAAACCAGCAGAGATTGTGGCTGAGTTAGACAGATGATAGCTGCAGTCACAGGTGCCCCTCTTAAAGGGCCCATGCATTGATTTACTTGCTGACGCACTCACTCTGAGCTCCAGGGCTGGAGCAGCAGGCCAAATGGCACCAGGGACATACAAAAGGAACTGAGTTGTCTGGCTTCTGGGTAAGGGCTGGAGAGGCAGATTTCTCCCAGACAGAGGAGCTAGCTGAAGCCATTGTTTCTTCATAAAACCCTCCCCACTCCCAGCATGAAGAAGCAAGCAGCTGCCATATCTGAATCTCCATCAACCTGGCTAACAGTGATTTCCCTGTCCTGGTGATTCCCTGAGATCCTGCTACAACCGACATATGGGGACACCCAGGCCAGTTCCAGTAGCTTTTTAATACAAAGTTTGTCTTCATTCATGCTGCAGACTTTCCTAAAATCTCTCAAATGTTCACAAAACCCAAACAAGCAAAATCTGGTTTCAGAGTGTCCCAGAACACCTGGCTGAGTAGCCCTAAGCCTACAAATAGCTACAGCTGGCCTTGGTTCCCAGCTTGGCCTCCCGAGGCACCCCCAAGCCAAACAGTGGTTGGGGCCATATGCAGAATTCTTTGAGACTCATGCCAACTAGTTGTGCAGAGGGCACAGGTTGGGGCTGAACTTGGCCTGTGGCAGGACCCTTCTAGGAGGCCCTGGGGCTGGCATGCCCAGTGGCCAGTTCTGGACCAAGCCAGAGCATTACATGACCACCTTAAAAGATGACACACCCAAAGGGCATACTGGGCAGGCACCAGAGCCCTGCTAAAGAGAAATGTGCTCCATAGAGTTGGCCCCTGCACAAGAGCTCCTCCACTGTAGTCACAGCCAGTCCTCACAACAAATAAGCCCAAGAGATCAATACCTCCTGTTGATGTGCAAACAGAAACCAAGGCTCAACTACAACAGGAAGGCACACACAACCCACATAAAAGAAACACCTGGAGCATCTGGCTCAAGTGACCAGGGAAACTGCACCATTGAGCCACATAGGACACCTATTACATAAGAGCACTTTACTAAGATAAGGAGACATAGCAGTTATACCTCATACATGGAAACAAATACAGGGAGGGAGCCCAAAAGCGGAGACAAAGAAACATGCCCAAAATAAAAGAAGAGCACAAAGTTCCAGAGAAAGAACTAAACAAAATGGAGATAAACAATCTATTAGATGCAGATTTCTGAACACTGGTTATAAGAATGCTCAATGATCTCAGGGAGAAAGAGATGGGTCACATAAAAATGGAAATAAAAACATAAAAAAGAACCAGTCAGAAATAAAGAATATAATAATGGAAAAGAATACATTACAGGGAATCAACAGATTAGATTAAGCAGAAGATCAAATCAACAACCAGAAAATAAGGTAGTAGAAAACATCCAAACAGAACAGCAAAAAAAATGAGGAGAGGTTAAGGGGCTCTGGGACCACATCAAGTGTACCAACAATTGCATCACAGGGGTACTAGAAGGAGAAGAGAGCAAGGAATTGAAAACCTACTTGAAGAAATAATGATGAAAAACTTCCCTAACCTGGCAAGGGAAATACATATACAAGCCCAGGGATACAGAGAGTCCCAAACAGGATGAACCCAAAGAGGCTCATACAAAGACACATCATAATGAAAATGCCAAAGATTAAAGACAAAGAGAGAACCTTAAAAACAGCAAGAGAAAAGCAGTTAGTTACCTACCAGGAACCTCCCATAAGACTTTCAGCTGGTTTCTCAACGGAAACTTTGCAGGCCAGAAGGGGCTGACATGAAATATTCAACATGATGAAAAGCTAGCACTTATAATCAAGATTACTCTACACAGCAAAGCTATCATTTAGAATCAAAGGACAAATAAAGAGCTTCTCAGACAAGAAAATCTTAAAGGAGTTCATCGCCACTAAACGAATATTATATGAAATTTCAGAGGGACTTATTTAAGATGGAAAAAAAGAAACAAAAATTAATAAAATGGCAATACTTACACATCTATCAACAATTACCTTAAATGAACATGGATTAAATGCTCCAATCAAAAGATAGGGTGGCCGAATAGATAAGAAAACAAGAACCTTACATATCATGCCTACAAAAGACTTACTTCAGATTGAAAGACACACAGACTTAAAGTAAAGGGAAGGGAAAAAGATATTTTATGAAAATGGAAACAGAAAAAATAAAAACTGGGGTAGCAAAACTGGATTAGCAATACTTATACCAGACAAAATAGACTTTAAAACAAAGGCTATAACCAGAGACAAAGAAGGACCCAGTAATCCCACTTCTGGGTATTTATCTGAAGAAACTTAAAATGATACTTCAAGGGGACATGTGCATCCATAAGTCATTGCAGCATTGTTTACAATGGCCAAGATGTGGAGGAAGCCTGGGTGCTCATCAATGGATGAATGAATAAAGAGTAGCTGGTACATATATACAATGGAATATTGCTTGGACAGAGAAGGGAATGGGTTCTTGCCATCTGTGGCAGCATGGATGGACCTGGAGGGTATTGTGCTAGGTGAACTATGTCAGACAAAGAAAGACAGATGCAATGTGATTTTGCTTATAAGTGGAATCTAAAGAATAAAACAAAGAAAACAGAAACAAACTCATAGATACAGAAAACATTTTGATGGTTGCCAGATGAGAGGGGCATTGGGAGTTGGTTGAGAAAGTGGAAGGGACTAAGAAGTACAAATTGTTTCATAGTAGTCCTGGGGATGCAGGGTACAGCATAAGGAATATAGACAATAATAGTGTAATAACTATATATGGTGTCAGATGGGTTCTAGATTTATCGAGGCAATAGATGGGGAGGGACATTGGTGTGAAAAAGTTGAAGGGATCAATAAATATAAATTGGTAGTTATAAAATAGTCATGGGGATGTAGGTTAAAGTATAGGGAATATAGTCAATAATATGGTAATAACCATGCATAGTGCCAGGTGGGTACTGAATTACTCAGGAGATTCACTTCTTAAATTATATAAATGTCTGACCACTATGTTTACACCTGAATTAATATACAATAATTTTGAATGTCAGAAATTAATTAATTTTTATTTTATTTTATTTATTTATTTATTTATTTATTTTGAGGGCAGTGTCACTGGCCCTCATAAGTGGGACCCGAACCGGGGCCGCTGTCTTCCCAAGCCAGCGCTTAACTGTGGCGCCACTTGGCCGGCCCAAAATTAATTAATTTTTAAATAGCTAAAAATTAAAAAAAAAAAAGAAAAATGAAAGGTTATTCAAAATATGATACCATCAGGCCAGCTGAGTGGCTTAGTTGGTTAAGAGTTGGCTTAGAAATATATAGATTCAATGCAATTCCTATCAAACTACCAAGGGCATTTTTCACAGAAATAGAAAATATAATCCTAAAATTTATATGGAATAATAAAAAACCCAGAATAGCCTCGGCAATTCTGAGAAATAAAAACAAAGTCGGGGGGATCATGCTACCAGACATCAAAACCTACTACAAGGCCACAGTAATCAAGACAGTTTGGTATTGGCATAAAAACAGGCACATTGATCAGTGAAACAGAACAGAGAGCCCAGAAATAAATCCAGGCATTTACCGACAGTTAATCTATGACAAGGGAAACAAGAATTTACACTGGAGTAAAGATAGTCTATTCAATAAATGGTGCTGGGAAAATTGGACTGACACATGCAAAAAAATGAAACTGGATCATCTCCTTACGCCTTATACAAGAACAAATTCAAAATGGATTAAAGACTTAAATGTAAGACCTGAAACCATAAAAATCCTAAAAGAAAGTATAGGGAGTACATTTGCAAACATTACCCGGAGCAATATTTTTACTGATACATCCCTGCGGGCAAGGGAAGTAAAAGAAAAAATGAACATATGGGATTATATCAGACTTAAAAGTTTTTTCACAACAAAGGAAACCATTAATAAAACAAAAAGGAAGCCTACCGAATGGGAGAATATATTTGCCAACAATATATCTGATAAGGGGTTAATATCCAAAATTTATAAAACACTCATGAAACTCAACACCAAAAAAACAAACAACCCAATTAAAAAATGGGCAGAAGATATGAAGAGACATTTCTCTAAAGAGGACATACAGATGGCCAACAGGCATATGAAAAAAAGTTCAACCTCACTGGTCATTAGGGAAATGCAAATAAAAACCACCATGAGATACCACCTCACTCCAATCAGAATGGCTATCATCAACAAATCAACAAACAACAAGTGCTGGCGGGGCTGTGGGGAAAAGGGGACCCTGCTGCACTGTTGGTGGGACTACAGATTGGTGCAGCCACTATGGAAGTCAGTATGGAGGTATCTCAAAGAACTGGAAATAGAGCTACCGTTTGACCCAGCAATTCCACTCCTAGGTATTTATCCTGAAAAAAACAAGACACTTATTCAAAAAAAGTTATGCACCCCTATGTTCACAGCAGCACAATTTACAATAGCTAAGACTTGGAAACAACCAAAATGCCCATCAGTAGATGACTGGATTAAGAAACTGTGGTATATTTATACAATGGAGTATTACTCCGCTATAAGGAAGAATGAAATCGTGCCATTTGCAATGATATGGATGGACCTAGAGACTATTATGTTGAGTGAAATAAGTCAGTCAGAGAAGGACAAATACCATATGATCTCACTCATATGTGGAATCTGAAAAACTGTATGAATGAACAAAGTAAACAGAAACTGTCTCATAGATATAGAGGAAAAATCAGGGTTGCTAATTGGGAGGGGAATGGGGATGAGCGAGAAGGGGAAGGGATTAGACAGCAAAAATAGGCAACTACAATATTGCCAACTGGGATGTGAAAAACAGTTTGGGGAATATAATTAATAATGTTGTAAATATTATGTGGAATGTCAGATGATCATAGGTCTTGTTAGGGAGACCATTTCATGGATGGAGTAGAGGTTTGATCACTGCACTGTATTACTAAAGCGGAGGTGGTATACCTACTGTAATTGAATATATAAAGATAGTCACGGGATGTGGATTATACTGTGGAAGAGAGTCAGAGGAAGACTAATAGATATATATGATATGGGGGGGGAGTGGGGTGGTGAATTGGGGGTGGGGGGTTGTCACTTTGAGGGGTAAAATGTATAACTTTTGCACTGTGTTGTACACCTGAAACTAATTAAAAATAAAATAAAATTAAAAAAAGGAAAAAAAAAAAAAGAGTTGGCTTAGAGTGCATGCTCTGAGCAACAGGGCCATCAGTTAAATTCCCACATGGGCCACTGAACGCTGGGCCCTAGCTGAGCTGTTGCTGAGCTGCCAATAGGTGGCAGGATGGCTCCACTGGTGTAACAAGATTGCCTGTTCAATGGTGGGCTATGCCCACCCGCAACTAAAAAGATTGAACTCTGCACCTTGAGCTGAGCTGCCACCCAGATGGTTCAGTGGATAGGGCCTGGGTTCTTAACAACAAGGCTGCTGGATTTGACACATGCATGGATTGGTGGCTACGCCCACCGGCAACTAAGACTGAACTCAGCACCTTGAGCTGAGCTACTGCCTGGATGACTCAGAGGACAGAGTGTGCTCTCTTAACAACAAGGCTGCTGGTTCGACTCCCACATGGGATGGTGGCTACATCCACCCACAACTAAGATTAAACACAGCACCTTGATCTTAGAGGCCACCAGCTGCCTACGGGAAGCCAGATGGCAATTTGCGCCCTCCACAATGAAGACTGAAGAACAACTTGTCTGGTCCCCCTCCCCCAATTCCCCAACACTGTTCACTTCTTCCAATTCCCCAATATAATCTTTAAAAAAAAAAATTATACCATCCAAAATGTTCAGGTGGGAAAAAAAAATTATAAAATATTAATTTAAAATTTAATAAAAGACTAAATAGAAAATTAGGCGTATTTAAAATAAAAATTAGAAATAGGAATATAAATTTGAAGAATCATCTAGAATGAAGCAAGAGACAAGAAAATGGAAATGTGAAACACAGTTTAAGAGATGAGAATGATAGAGTGGGAAAGCCTAACAATATCTAATCAAAATTGCAGAAGGAAAAAGGAGCTGAATAAAAATAAAGACATTCAGTGTTAAACACATCCTTATACAACTGTAGACAACCCTGACAAAGAGATCTTTAAAAGAAAGAGAGAAAACAGATTTCTTAATTAGCAATAACTATAGAATCATGAAAAGAGTAAAATAAGATCTTCAACACTCAGAGAAAATAAATGTCAATGTAGAATTGCATGAGCGTGAAATTCAAAAACAAAGACTTATTAGAGACATTTTCAGTTAAACAAAATTTGTAAATCTATCACCAAAAGACGCCTGCTAAGTAATTGCTAAAGAATGATTTTTTCAGGAAGAAGTCAAAAGATCCTAGAAGGGAAATCTTAGATGTTACCAGAAATGTGAAGTAAAGAAAATGGTATAGAAATTTTTAGACAAGGATAATAGAAATATCAAAATTTGATGTAAAAACATCAAAATAGAGACAAAGCATTTGAAAAAAACTGAATGTTAGTGAATGGAAGGGAGCTAGAGTTAAAGCATTTTAAGTTCTATGTAATATTGAGAAGGATGATAGATATCAAATTACTTTAAACCTTATTATATTATATATGCACATTAAAATACTAAGGTGAAGTCTAAATAAAAGTGTATATTTTCCAAAGAAGGGAGGGATAAAATATAGTGTAAATGAAAACTTAAATCATTTAAAAATTAAAAAGTAAGCAAAAAGCAAAACAGTTCCTATAAGTCCCATATGTCCAGGAGATGTTTGAATTCCATCCCATCAGAGTAAAGAGAATAAGCACAATAAAATATCAAACTGTTTATTCTTGAATGACCTAAGCTTTCTATTTTGTAAACATTAATGTAGAAGTTACATACAAAAGGCATAGAAATTAAAGGGCTTGAACAACTGTTTTGAATTCAAACATTATGCATAGCTTTCTTTACGCCTCAACACATTTGACAATAATATGTTATATTTTGCAATTGACTGTTTTGAACTAACAGAGAATCATGTCCTAAGAATTGTAGAATATAATGTTTTATTTATCTTAACATGGCAATAATGCTACAAGGCCTGAATTTCTCTTTGTGACTCTTACTCCACAATGTGTTCTTTTCTTACTGTGGCAGGGACTGTGGCTTGTCCCCTGTGTCTGTTGCCTGCTTCTGTTTTACAGTTTTTAGCTGGATGCATGTTTGCCTAGAGAGTCCATTTCCCAAAAACACTTAATGTGACATATGACTAGGTGCCTGCCAATTTCATATAATTCCAAGTGTCCTGTGGCAACCACCACACATGTCCCTTAAAGGACAGCTGGCCCACACCTATTAGCCACTTTCTTTAGCTCTTCATCCACCATTTTCTTTATATCTCCATCCATGTCACTACTGCCATCTTAGTTCATGAAGACTGACGTCTGTGATGGATTGCCTTAAATGTAAGGCAGTGAATTAGAAGAATCTTGAGTCCATGAACACTTAGTTGATAATCATGTACATATATATGGACATGTATGTACCCATGTGTGTGCATATACACTTAAATATATGTTACTTAAATGTTTCCTCAAATTGCATATGAAATAAGATGTGATACTAAATAAAAGCACGTAGGGGCTTCAAAATTTGGATAGATTTCAGGAAATATATGAACTACTTTTGTAATAGCTTGCAGAAAACAGCCTATAGCATTTGTGCTACTGGGGTTTGTACCAGTCATCATATATTTAATGTGAACATTTATCATGAAGAATATTACACTGAAATTTTACATTTATTTGAATAGGCTATAGTATTAATATAAATTGAAATCTGAGCTGCATACTCAGGTAAGATTATATAATTTCTAGTATATTTAAAATGTTCCCTGTAGTTCAAGAAAATAGATTTCTACATCATTACTTTATTGTACCATGCATGCAGTCTAAATAACTAAAACATTTAAAAAATAGTAGTGTGTGTTTATGTATGCCATCTAAGTCATTGTAAACATTTAAAGAGTAGCTAACACATGCACATATTTAAATGAATTTTCTTTGGAAAGGCAGTGAAGATGTCAAAATTAAAGTCCCTTCCCAAAGAGCTTCTCACACTATTTCACAGTACAAAAAATATTTATGCTAAGTGAGCAGTCAAGAACTGCATTTCTTTCCGTTCCATTGCTCTTGCAAAAGCCAACATGAGGGAGAAACAAGCTTGTCATGAATTGTTTTAAATAAATGTGTGCTCTTGTATATTCAATGCAAATCTAACCAACAGAAAATTTCAATATTTCAATTTCCATGGTGACTTATATTTTCACTTTGATATCTGGGTCACAGGCACAAAACTGTGTGAAAACTATCAAAGCTTCTTGGCTTTATAATTTTTAGGAAAACATTATGAATAATGTCCAGCCTACAATCCCAGGGGCAATTCAAAGTGAGGAACAGTATGTGTAAATGTGTAAGATACTTACAAGGCATTTCAATAAAAGTTTTATAGAAATATTTTCCTTTGTGCTTTACTTGTCATTCTTTAAATTCAAGTAGACAATTTTTGGAGAAAAAAATGAGATCAACTTTTATCTTTCTGTTCTATCAAAACAGCAAAAATTTTACCAATCACTTATTTTCCCCCAAAAGTGTATATTCACATTTTCTAAGAATTTTAACCTTTGAAAGTCTACTTGAGAGTAACCAGTTAGCCAGGGGACTTTAATTCACAATAATATTCATTTTTTAAATCATTAATGATTTTACTATAAATTATTTATGAGGACTATACTGACAACCAAAAGTATATGGCCTGACTGGTAATCCCAGTCTTGAGCAGACTGATGATTTTTTAAAAACTAGACCACTCTTATCTATTCATTATACATAACCTTTCTTATCAAGATAAATGTTCCTTTAAAGATGATTTTCATTTTTATTAAAATAACACATTATGGGGTTTTAAAAAATGAACACTGCTTCAAGTAGCCCATGTCTCATCCCACACTGACTCTATTACCAAACTTTGGGTAAATTATTTTTTAGCTCTTTCATATTTTTTGTCTGGTATTTTCTGCAGGTGTCTAAATAAGATATTTATAAAGTTAATTCTTGATTTTAGAAGTTTAGGTATAAACCATTGTCTTTGTCCTATGGGGAATAAGGACAGAAGGCTTATATTGCTCCTTTCTCCAATACGTATACTTCTCTCTCCTCATATATCTAGTAGTTGTAATAATTTTTGGTTAAATTCTTAGTGTTGATATTATTATGGCTATTTAAAAATTATCCTCAGGCCAGCCGAGTGGTGCAGTGGTAAAGCGCTGGCTTGGGAAGCCAGCAGCCCCAGTTCGGGTCCCACATATGAGGGCCAATGACACTGCCAAAAAAAAAAAAATTATCCTTGACTTAACCACACATATATTTAAATTTATTATAGTTAAGTTCTTCTACAATTATTTCTCCTGTATTCAATTATTTCCTATTCTCTTTCACTTGATTGAATAATTTAGGACACAAAGCTCCTCTATATAGTCAAGTCTGTGATGTAATTGTACATATGTATGCTTTCTTAAAGACACTGTTTCTGCAGTTTGTCTCATGACCCAATCTTGGTTGATTGCCTTGAGGACCTCCCTCACACCCATATCTGTGGGAAATCCTTTTGCCTTTCTAATTAATTAATGTAGAAAATAATTACATACTGATCTCCAACTATGTGCAAGGCAGTAAACAAATCAGTTTTAAAAATGCCTGTCACCACGCAACTTATATTTCTGTGAGGGGAAATAAAATCTATATATATATATATATATATATATATATATATATATATATATATATAATGAAACATAAGGTAATTATAAGAAAAGGAAGTTACAAAACAATGCTTTCATGAATAAATATGCAAAAATTTATCAGATAAAAATCTAGCAATATTTGACAGGATAATACATTCTAATGAAGTGGAGATAATTCTAAGAATATAAGGTTTTAACAAGTGCTGGTAAGGTTGTGGAGAAAAGGGAATCCTGGTGCACTGTTGGTGGTATTGCAGATTGGTGCATCCATTATGGAAATCAGTATGGAGCTATCTCAAAAAACTGGAAATGGAAGTAACATATGACCCAGCAATTCCACTCTTGGGTATCTATCCAGAGAAACCCAAGACACTAATTCGAAAAAATATATGCACCCCTATGTTTATTGCAGTGCTATTTACAATAGCCAAGGCTTGGAAACAACCAAAATACCCATCGGTAGATGACTGAGTTAAGAAACTGTGGTACATTTTATACAATAGAGTATTACTCTGCTATAAAGAAGAATGAAATCATACTATTTGCAACTATATGGAGGGACCTAGAAAATAGTATGTTAAGTGAAATAAGTCAGTAGGAGAAACACAAATACCATATGATCTCACTTATATGTGGAATCTGAAAAACTGAATGAATGAGCAAAGTAAACAGAAATAGTTTCAGAGATGTAGAGGAAAAACTGATGGTTGTTAGTTGGGAGAGAGAGTGGATATGAGGGAGAAGGGGAAGGAATTAGATAGCATAAATAGGTAACTACAATATTGACACAGGGTTATGAAAGACAGTTTGGGGAATATAATTAATAATGTTGTAAATATTTTGTAAGGTGTCAGATGGTCATGTCTTGCTAGGGAAACCACTTCATGGATGAGGTAGAGGCTTGATCACTGCACTGTACACCTGAAGCTGATGTTGTATGATATTATATGTCAACTATAATTGAATATATATATAGTCACGGGATGTGGAGTACAATGTGGGAGTTGAATCAATAGAATTGTAATAGATGTGTATGATATGGGAGGAGTGGGGTGGCAAATTGGGGGAGAGGGGTTGTCACTTTGAGGGGTAAAAAGTATAACTATTGCACTGTGTTGTACACCTGAAACTAATTTTTAAAAATTAAAAAAAAATAAAATAATAAACATGTAAATATTTTTAAAAAAGAAAATAGTTGTGGATCACAAAAAAGAAATTGCTTTAAATGGAAATCAACAGAGAAAAGGACAGAAGATAAAAGGGTAGAGAAATCTCATAAGCTCTATCTCCAGAAATTTAAATGAAGAAAGAAAGAAAAATTTGGCAAAAAAAAAAAAAAAAATGTTAAGAAAGAAGATATTAGACTGTTCTAGCTCTATTTTCTATATAATTAAAATATGTGAATACTATACACATTTTTGAGTGTTTTTAAACCTTTGTAATTGTTTTCCTAATATTTTATTATTTTTCTTATTCCCTATTGTCCTACAGTAAAGCTTTAAGAATAAATAGGCCTATGTAACGTTCAAGTACCAGCAAAACAAGCCGATGCTGGGGTTGTATTCCACAGTTAACCTTGAAAAGAAGAAAACTTACAGATGTTTTAACATGTGGGGGTGGGCAATGAAAATAATAGGAAACAGAAACTTACTACAGAAAATTAAGGCCAGAAGCTAGAAGACCTGCATTCTAGTCTTAATCTGCTGATAAATATCTGTATGACTTAGAGTAATTATATAGCATCTCTGTTCCTCCGTTTATTCATTAACAGACAAAGGTCTAGCATAAATGAAATTTAAGGCGCCCTGTGGTTGTATCTTTCAATGGCTTTACTTATTGTAAGTGAAGTAATGTATGCCATATTAGCTGATGTTAAAATTTATTAACAAAAGAGTCATTCCACCTTTCTCAATGACAGTTTTATGAATATATATTTGAAGTATTTAACACTTTTCCCCAATATATTTCCTGTATTTGCAAAATGTACGGTGTTAGAAACTTCCACGTTGTAAAGTGCTCATTGTAGCTTGATAAGTTCAAGGGAACTTGACCCTTCTTCTCATTTCTAATTCTCCTTTGTTCTCACCATTCTCTACATTATTTTCATCTGCCTTGACAAAGAGTTCATCTTCTGTCTCATGTAGTTGATGTATTTGCTTCTTCCACAAAGATTTCCTTAACTTGTAAAATGGCCCTGAATAGGACCTATTTCACTGGGTTATTTTGAGGATTAAATATGTATGCATGATAAAGGAAAAAATAAAGAATATAAGGCTTTTTTCAAGATTTGAAAATCAGTTAATGTCATATCCATAGTTAAGTAATAAAGGAGACAAACCACATGATTTTCGCCACACATTCAGAAAGACCATTTGACAAAACTTAATATCCAATCATGATTAAATGACTTAGATTAGAAACAAGAAACTTCCTCAAACCGATGAAAGCCACAACCTTAAAAACATATGAGAAAGACAAAATGCTTCTTCCTAATATCAGAAGCAAGGCAAAAGTATCTGCCCACCACGTATTGTTGATACTGTCCTGGATATCCAAGCAAGCAAGAAAAATAAATAAAGTGTGAACATTTGGAAAGGAAGAACATTACTATGCTTTATCACATGTTCCACGTTAAGTCCCAAAGAATTTATGAAAAGGTAACTATTAGAACTATTATGTGAATTCTGCAAAGCCACACCTATAAAGGATCGTACAAGGATCAATTGTAGTTTTACGTACTAGCAATGAACCTCTCTGTAAAATAAGATAAAATAAAATATTACCACTAACAATGGCATTAACCAATAAAAGGTTGGAAATAATTTGTTTAAAATGGACAAAAACTGGGCTGGCCAAGTGGTGCGGTGGTTGAGCTGGCTTGGGATGCCAGCGGCCCCAGTTTGGATCCCACATATGAGGGCCAGTGACATTGTCCTCTAAAAAAAGAAAAAAAGAAAATAAAAAATAAAGAGAATACTGTTTTAAAAAAATAAACAAAATAAAATAAAATGGACAAAAACTATAAAATTAAACTACAAAGTAGTATTGGGAAAAATTACAGAATACTCATTAATTGCAGAGATATGTCATGCTCATGGATAGGAAAACTCAATATTGTTAATATAGTAATAATCTTCCCTAAATTGAGAGATATAATACTATCATTATCAATATTCCAGTAGACTCTAAAAATATATACATAGAATAGGTAGTACATAGAATAGATAGTAAGATAAGAGAAATAGATCAGTGGAAGAAAACAAAGTTTTAGACCTATATATTTATATGATTAATTTTTGACAAAACTTCCAGGTAATCAATAAACAAGTCACTTCAACAAATGATGTTGGAACACCATACATGACATCAACTCATGATGAATCAGAGGCCTAAATAAAAAAGCTAAATCTCTAAAACTTACAAGAAAACAGAATATCTTTGTGACCTTGGTTAAGGAAAGATTCCTTAGAGTGGCATAGAAAGCAGCAACTGTTACAGAACAAAAGTCGATAAATTGGAATTTCTCATCATTAGATGACACCGTTCATAAAATAAAACACTTACCAAGAAAAAAAAATGCAATACACCAATATGCTGATACATATATATCCTGAATATATAACAAATATTGATTGCTCAATATTAACATACAAGTAGATAAAAAAAAATGAGTGGAAAAAATGCTTAAATAGACACTCCATATAGGAATATATACAGATGCCCAATAAGCACAAGTTAAAAACCATCAGGGCTAAGTAAATGGAAATCAGAATGAAATGTCGTTTGATGTGCACTAGAATTTCTAACATTAAAAGAACAGACAATCCAAATATTAATGAGGATGGAGTAGTAACTGGCAATCTCACACATTGCTGGTGGTATTATAAAATGATACAGTCATTGTTGAAAAATTTTTGTTTGTTTCTTATAAAAGGAGACATACATCAGTCCTATAATCAAGCAATTGAAGCTCCAGATATAAGGAGAAAGCAAATGTCTACAAAAGAATGTGTACACAATTTTCATAACAGCTTAACTCACAATATCAAATAATTTGAAACAACCCATTTGTTTATCAAAAGAATGAATAAATACATTCTGATATACTCACACAAGAGAATGCTATTCACCAATTCAAGAAATATTAGTGATACACTCAACAATATGGATAAATTTCAAAAACCTCTCCTGAGCAAAAGGAACCAGACATACCATTGATGGGAAGCTCATGACAGGAAAATCTAATGTATGGTGATAAACATGAGAATATTGGTTTCTTTTGACCGAAGGGATGTGAAGCTGTATTACTGAGAAGGAAAACAAAGATTTCTGGGGTGATGGAAATGTTCTGTATTTTGATGTGTTTTGGGTTACACCAGCGTATGTATTTGTCAAAATTCATTGTATTTCATAATGAGAATTTGCACATTTTGCCATATCTGAATTATACTTTTAAAAAAAACAAACACAACTTTATTGGGGAAGAGCTATGTTCATTGGTTACACATCGCTTTCATGCTACAATGGTATAGTTGACTCTTTTAAGGAGGGTACAGCTCACAGTGGCCCATGGGAGAGTAAACCGGCAACCTTGGTGTTATTAGCACGACGTTCCAACCAACTGAGCTAATTGGTCATCCCCCCTTAATTATACTTCACTTTTTTTTTTTTTTTTTAGCTGAGCCATCCTGCCACCTGTTGGTAGCTCCACGGCAACTCAGCTCAGGCTGGCATTGAACCTCCGTTGCTCAGAGCTCAGCTATACTTCACTTTTAGAAAGGAAAAGACAAGATGTAAAGATCCAACATAAATCTTACCAGAGACCCAGAAGAGACAAAAGCCTGAATTGAAGCAAAAGCAATCAATATTCAGGCATAATAGCTTAGAATGTTCCAGAAATCATGAAGCACATCAATCCCCAAATTCAGAAAGTTCACTGAATCTCAAGCAAGATAAATAAAAAGAAGCCTACCCTCATTCATGTGATTTAGTGGATAACTAGAGGGAAAAAAGGAATTCCTAGAAGTAGGGGGGAAAAGGACATTACTTTATAAAGAAATGACAATTAGATTAAGAGCTGATTTCGTGATCACAATAGAAGCCATGAGACAGTGGGAAAAAGTCTGTCAAACATATGTATCAGAAAATTATTGCCAAACTAGTCTTGTGCATTCAGTACAACCACCTTTTAAACATTATGCTGAGAATTATGCTTTAATTCTATTAATCTAATTAGAATTTTAAAATTATCATTAAATTATTTTATTTTAGATCTATTTCAAAAAGCAAGAAAGTAGTCTCAGAATATCAGAGATATAAGTAAAATAAATTAGCAAGAAAACTGGATCTACAAGTTTTAAGTCTTTTTCCTTTAATAAAATCTTTTTATATAAAAAGATTTCAAAAAGAGAACATATGTATTTTGACACACAATTTTATATCATCAATTTTGAAATTTTAAGTAATATTCTGATAAAGTAATTTTATTTTGATTATTCAGCCTTATGTTTGTTACAGCAGACAATGTCCATAGGAAAGCCCAAATATTAGTTAAAAAAAAAATATCGCACACGGATATCCTAATTGCCAATATTCTTCCCGCAAAATGAAAGAAATGGCTCATGTGGAAAAAATCCTTAATTGAAGGACATTTTCTTGGAACCATGACATAGTTAAAAATTAAAGTATTTTAAACAGCATATCTCTCCACTATTACATAAATAGGGTACAGCCAATTGGCATTTCAAGCGAAGCTGAAATTGTCCAACATATTAAGTTCACTGGGACATGAAATACATTTGGTTTTACACAATCATATTTTTCTTTCAAGGGAAATGTAATCCGTGTTGTTTCACTTATATTCAACCATTTGAAATAGCTTCTTATATGACCTTTTTTGATTTTTATTTAACCAGTAAAAGTAGTTTAATGTTAATTTAATAATCAGGTATCAAAGAGCATCTACGAAACACATTCACCTTCCTATGCTTGAATGCTATTTGATATCTGATTGGCTAACTCCCAAGCCTCCTTCTAATCTTTGCTCAATAAACCTTATTGGGTTAATTTTTCATTGCCTGTGTTTATCTGTATTACTTACATGATCTGATCAGACTGGGAAGAAGTGAGGATCTGTTACCATTAGAAGTTACTCGTTACTAGTCCTCAGCACTCGGTAATAAGTATCCATTAAAGGCAAAGCCTTAGAAGACAGTGATGCCTATCAGTTTTATTTGCTGGGTGACTTCTTTAGACTCTTACATGTTAACATGAACAAACTCAGTAGTGAATCTTTCAATGACATAGTCTAAGGGTTCTTCAACTGTTTTTTTTCAATCTGCATCATCAGAGTCAGGTGTCCATGGTCAAAATGTGGTATTATTTTCTCTTACATTGTACCTTCCTCTTTACTTGCTTTGCTTTCCTTTTCACAATTTCTCATTTCTCGGGCATTCATTGTTTACATTGAACAAAAACATGGCTACCTATGGGAGGTATGGAAGAAACACATTCAGGACAAATGCACAATGCAATAACTGCTCCTGGTGCATTTGCTGCTGTGATATTTCTGCTTACCATAATGATGCCCATGATCAATGTGCTCTGTATTGCCATGGCATGAATTTTCAAATCCTCTTTGTCTACCTGTTATATTTGGAATAAACTTGAGAATTTTTCTATGTAATACGTTGCTTAAACAGTATTTTAGTGAGTTTTGGGTGATGTAAATACAATTTCCAATATAAATTTAGCCTCCCTCCCCAAAATCAAAACAAAAAACAGAGTATGAAGAGATACAGTTATTCTATGAATTTCAGTATTAAACCAAAAGGTATTCTACCGGGACAACATTAACCTGGAAAACATTCTGAGGCATATGCCTCTATACTTAAAAATTAACGTCTTTCTTCTTCCTACCCACACCATATCCAGTCAAGTCATCAACCTCTGTGAATTTCAGTAGTATTTATTTCCTTTACATTGTTTATTATGAATACTAAATGAAATCGGCAAATTTAGCAATTAGATATTTTGGGGTTTTTGTGAGAGTAATTTCTTTGAGGGAAACAGGAAGGACAGAAGTGATCTGAACTATTGCTTTGAACAATGAATGGAACATGACAAAGGAAAAAAGAACAAGTAGACCATATTCTTTAAATAAATTTCTACTTGTACACAGATTAATTTTATAGTCTCCCCAGTAAGGAAGGGAAGTGGCAGAGAAAAAGGGAAATAACTGAAAACAAACAATATGCCACATATTGTTTAAAAACCACTATATGTTATCTCAATTATTTTTCAAATTACATGGAAATAAGCTTCAATAGTCCCATTTTGACAGACAAGAAAGGTAAGAATTAGAGGTTAAGTAGATCAGGTGACTGATTATATAGGTAGAAAGCAGTGCAAAGATCCAAGTTCATGATATTAAACCTCAAATACATGCCCTTTGCATCAAACATTGTGTACAGGGTTCACAAATTTATTTATAGCACCAAACACAATCAGACAGATTTCCCTAACTCAGGACCTTCACTGAGTTGCTATGCCAGCATTCTCATTAATAACTGGCAGCCTTTAAACTACTGCCAATGCGGCCCTGTGGCGCAGTGGTTGGGAGCTAACTTGGGAGGCCAGCGGCCCCGGTTTGGGCCCCACATATGAGGGCCAGTAACACTTCCTTCAAAAAAAAAACAAACAAAACAAAACAAAAAAAACGAAAAAAACTACTGCCAATGGTTTCAGGGAAATGAGTAACCTCAAAGAGAAGGTAATCCATTCAGTTCCCATTGTGTTACATACATTTTAAAAGTAAAAGTTGATTACCATGTTATATCCAAAAATACATTTGTTGTAAACTTATATTTGGAAATAACAATGGGGACTTAAAACACACACATGCACACATACACACACACCGCACACACATATCACATAACACACACACACACACACACACACACACACACACACACACACACACCCCTGATGCCTGGCCTTTTTATGCTAAGAGATTTTATTAAATATTTGCCAGTAATATACAGGATATGGCAGTGGCTGAATTTGCATATGGACAGTTGGAAAAGGAATCTTGGTTGCCTTTTCCTTATTAAAATTCATTAAAGAAGTATTATTATCCATCATCACCTAGAATTAACAAAATTGCCATCAAAATAAGCTCTTAAATATAACTTCTAGACACTTAGTAATAATTTAATATTACTTTCGCAATAAAGCCCTCTTATTTGACTATTTAGAATCACTGATTCCAGATTCAGTTTAATAGCATCTTATTAAGCACATACATTTATACATAAGTGTGTGTGTGTGTGTGTGTGTGTGTGTGTGTGTGTGTGTGTATTTTTGTCTCCTCTTGTCTTTTCTATTTTAAGCTAACCTTGATGGAGTTGTTGGCCTACATACATGAATATAAATAAAAATTTTGTGTGTGAACTACAGTCATTTCTAAAAGTTTAATGGATGTGACCAGTGCTTGTGGAACATAAATGTCCTTTACCCTTCTTCAGCCTATGAAAGTTCCAAGTTAAGTGTTTTTGCAGTAATAAGAAATTAAGAATCATTAAACATTTGAAAGATACACATGTATATATACATTATTCATGACACATCACAAATAATTAGAGAGGGCCAGAGCTGGAACAGTCGGGGGTTGTGGCAACATACTGAGAGATCTAAAATGTCCACCGAGGCACAAAGAGTTGATGGCAGTCCAAGCAAGAGTGGAGGAAAGTCTGATATAGACCAATGTGAAAGTGTTCAGCAAGAACCAGAAAAAGTTCAGCTCAAGAAAAAGGAGGGGAATATATCCAGCAAAACAGCTGCTAAATTGTCAACTAGTGCTAAAAGAATTCAGAAGGAACTTGCAGAAATTATATTGGACCCTTCTCCTAACTGTAGAGTTCTGGTCAAGATGGCAGAGTAGGCAAACACTGTGCTTACCTTCTTTCATGACCATGTCAAAATTACAACTAAATCACAAAAAATAAAAACCATTACTGAGAATCACCTGAAATCTTGCTGAACTGAAGCCCCACAACTAAGGACATGCAGAAGAAGCCATGTCAAGACTGGTAAGAGGGGCAGAGACACAGAACAGGCTGGTCCCATACCCTTACGTGACCATTAAAAATTGGGAGGGATATCTCAATTGTGGAGGTCCACCCTGAAAAAGCACACAAGGCTCCCCAGCCCAGGATTCCAGTGCCAGGGAGAGAAGTCCCCATAATTTCTGGTTGTGAAAAACAGCAGAAATGGTGGCTGAATGAGACGGAAAAGGGACTGAAGTGCTAGCTGCTCCTGTTAAAGGGACCTTGCTCAGCCTTACTCACCAATGGAATCACTGGCTCTGAGCTCCAGCTCTGAGGCAACAGCTGGAGAGGCAGCAGGGACATATGGGGGAAACTGAGTTGTCTGACTTCAGGAAGAGGGCTGGAAGGGAAGCTTTCTCCTGGAAAGAGGAGCTGGCAGAAGCCATTGTTTCTTTGTTCATCCCTCCCTCTTCACTGCATGCAGATGCACTCAGCCACCACATCTGAGTCTCCCTCACCTGGCTGACACCACTGGTTCACCATGCCTTGGTGAATCTGAGACCCTGCCCCACCCAACTTTTGGGCACACCCAAGCACTTCCAGTGGATTTTTCATATAAACCAACTACCTTGGCTCATACTGCAGACTTTCCCATGGTCTCTCAAAGGTTCACAGAACCTAGAAAAGCAGCATCTGTTTTAAGCATGTCTCATACCTCTGGCTGAGCATCTCTAAGTCTGGCACCAGTGGCAGCTGATCTTGGTTTGCAGCTTGGCCTCTCAAGGTATTTCCAAACACTGCATGGGTAGTGGCCATCTGTGGAATGCTTTGTGGCTCCTTCCAGGTGGCCCTGGGTGGGACATAGGCTGCAGCTGAACTTGACCTGTAGTGGGTTCCCTCCCAGGTGGTCCTGGGCCTGGCGTGCCCAGCTTTGAAACAAACTGGAGCATCACCCAGCTGCCTCCAAGGACAACACACCCAAGGCATGAATTGGGCAGGTACCAGAGCCCTGTTGAGGAAAATCCTGCTCTGTAAGGTCAGCCCCTACACCACAACTTCTTCATTATAGTCACAGCCATTCTTCTCAATCAGTGAGCTGAAAGTCAATTCCTCCCATTGACATGCAGACAGCAACCAAGGCTCAACTACAGCGGGAGTGTATACACAATCCACAGAAGGGACACACTTGGAGTACCCACCTCAGGTGACAAGGAAGGCTGCACCACTGAACCGCATGGCACACCTACTACATAAGGCCACTCTACTAAGACCTGGAAGCATAGCAGCCCTACCTAATTCATAGACACAAATACAGGGAGGCAGCCAAAATGGGGAGACAAAGAAATATGCCCCAAATAAAAGAACAGAACAAAGCTCCAGAAAAAAACAATGAAACAAAATGGAAACAAGCAATCTACCAGACACAGAGTTCCAAACACTGATTATAAGGATGATCAATGGTCTCAGGAGGAACTTCAACAAAGAGATAGGAAATATAAAAATGGAGATAAAAACATAAAAAAAGAACCAGTCAGAAAGAAAGAATACAATAATGGAAATGAAGAATGCAGTAGATTAGATGAAGCAGAGGATCAAATCAGCAATTCAGAAGATAAGGTAGCAGCAAATATCCCATTAGAACAGAAAAAAAATTGGGAGAGTTTAAGAGGCCTCTGGGACAACATTAAGTGTACTAATATTTGTAGCATAGGGATACCAGATGGAGAAGAGAGATCAAGGAATTAAAAACCTATTTTAAGAAATAATGATGAAAAAATTCCCTGACGTGGTGAAGGAAATAGATATACAGAGTCCCAAACAAGATAAACCCAAAGAGGCCCACACCAAGACACATCACAATGAAAATGCCAAAGGTTATAGACAAAGAAAGAATCTTAAAAGCAGCAAAATAAAAAGTTAGTTACCTAAAAAGGAGCTCCCATAAGACTGTCAGCTAATTTCTCAACAGAAACTTGGCAGGCCAGAAGGGATTGGCATGAAATAGTCAATGTTTGAATCAGCTACAAGCAAGATTACTCTACTCAGTAAAGCTATCATTTATAATTAAAGGACTCATAAAGAGCTTCTCAGATGAGAAAACCCTGAAGGAGTTCATTACCACCAAACCAGTACTACAAGAAATCTTAGAGGAACTTCTTTAAGATGGGAGAAAAGAAAAAAAATCTAAAATATGAATAAAATGGCAATAACTACATACCTAACAATAATTACTTTACATGTAAATGGATTAAATGCTCCAATCAAAAGATGGGGGATGGGGGATGGGGGAAGGAAGCATTGCATGGATAAGAAAACAAGACCTTTACATATGCTGCCCACAAAAGACTCACTTAAGGTCAAGAGACACACACAGGCTGAAAGTAAAGGGATCGAAAAAGATATTTCATGAAAATGAAAACAAACAAACAAACAAACAAACAAACAAACAAACAAAGCTGGGATAGCCATACTTATACCAGACAAAATGACTTTAAAACAAAGATTAGAACAAAAGACAAAAAAGGACCCAGTAATCCCACTTCAGGGTATTTATCTGAAGAAACCCAAAATGCTACTTTGAGGGGATGTGTGCATCCATATGTTCATTGCAGCTTTGTTTACAATGACCAAGATGTGGAGGCAGCCTGGGTGTCCCTAAATGGATGAATAATAAAGAAGAGGTGGTACATATATACAATGGGATATTATTCAACCATAAAAAAGAATGAAATCTTGTCATCTGCAATAACATAGATGGACCTATAGGGTATTGTGCTGAGTGTAGTAAGTCAGACAGTGAAAGACAAATTACATATGATTTCACTCATAAATGAAATCTGAAGAAAATAAACAAAGAAAACAGAAACAAACTCATAGATATAGAAAACATTTTGATGGTTACCAGATTGGTCGGGGGAGGGATTGGGGGCAGGTAAAAAAGAGGAAGGGACTAAGAAGTAGAAATTGGTTCTAACAAAGTAGTTATGGGGATGCAGGGTATAGTACAGGAATATAGTTAATAATATTGTAATAACTATGTACGGTGTCAGATGGGTACTAGATCTATTGGGTGATAGATGGAAGGGGAGTTGGGGAACAGGGTGAAAAGAGTGAAGGGATAAAAAGTACAAATTGTAGTTATAAAATAGTCATGGGATGTAAAGTACAGCATAGAGAATATAGCCAATAATATGGTAATAACTATATCCAGTGCCAGATGGGTACTAGATTAGTCAGGGGGATCACTTCATAAATTATATAAATATCTACCCACGCTGTACACTGAAATTCATATACAATAATATTGAATGTCAAACAAATAATAGAAAGGTTATCAATAGATAAGACTGAGTGATCATAATGTAATATAAAATAATTATGTGCTTGCAATCTCTGAAAGAAAAATAATTTTATCAAAACAAATGGCAGAAACACATTCTTAATGAAAATGCAAATAAAAGACTTACTCTCAAATGTGTACACCATCTAAGGAATACTGGTAAAAATGCTCCCAAATATAGGATTATATAAAATGAGTTGATTTTATTGAACAATCGCCTACCATATTCCAGCCATGAGACTAGGCAAATTACATAGGCAATTATTTCTTTTTATTCTTAAAGGACCAAGAACTTAAAAAAATATGTGATAGTCTCTCATAGCTGAGGAAACCAAGTCTCAAGAGAAGTTGTGCAGCACATAGGTAGCAAGAAGGGAATCTCGGGTTAGTAGCTAGTCCAATAGAACATGGTACGTGTGCTTTCCCATTTGGCCTCGGGGTACATTTCTGTGCTTCTATTTCAATAAGAATACAACTGCAATTCTTGGGAATTCACAAATTTTACCCCATTGAATGGAACCCCATTGTCAGGGAGAGACCTGAGAGTATCCTAATGTGTTCACTTCATCTCCTATGCTGCTCATGAGGGTGGCCATTAGCCATGAGTGGCTACTGAGCAATTGAAATGTGACCAATCCAAATTATGTGTGCTGTGAGGTGAAACATACACTGGATTTAAAGACTTAATATGAAAACAATGTCAAACATCTTATTATTATTTTTATACTGATATTGTGTAAAAATGATAATATTTTTGATTTGCTGAGTTAATGAAAATACATTATTAAAATTAATTTCATATTTTTAAACAGAACTACTAAGAAATGTAAAATTACATATGTGGCTTATATTTGCGACTCATACTTCTACTTGATGTCTGTAATATCAGGGAATTTGTGCCAACTTTCATGAGGATCAAAGGAAATAGTTTGGCTTTTATTTTGTTCAGGATACTGCCCCCTAACATACATATATACACATATATATATTTATATATATTTTTATATGTATGTATAGATAACGTGTGTGTGTGTGTTTACCTTTAAAATGTCAGAGACTCCACAGATTCCTGTGAACTTAGGACAAATTCATAGTTTTTCAGAAATATTTCACAGTTCGAATCCAAAGTTTAGCTTTTCACTTTTACCTAGAGAAGAAAATATACTTCCAGTTTCTGGAGGCACATTAAAGGTACCTCAAATAGTTTATAGGAATGTTAACTCCACATGCATCGATTTTTCACCTGCTGCATTTGAATATAGGCATTCAATGCAGCTGAGATAGCTATGAAAACATTAAATTATTTCACCTAAATTATCAGAATGCTACAAATTATATATATATATATATATATATATATATATATATATATATATATATATATATATATATATATTATGTGTTCTACTATCGCCATTCCTACCAGTTATCAATCTTTATATGAATAAACACTGTATTTGCTTCTTGGCTCTTTCTGTATTCTTTCATTTTGTTTGTTTTCTGAGAACTTTCAATGTATGTTCATTTTGGTGAAAAGTTTAAACAAAATAATATTCAAGGTGGTCCCAAGTTTAGCTCCCTGTTTCCTTTGTAATATTCTTTCAGATACTCGGTGACATGAGATGCCTGCTTTAGCCAAATTACCCCACGTTCTCCACCTCCACGGTCCGCATGGCGCCATCCTGCTCTGTCTCGCACCCTTGGGCCTGCCCACATGCTCTCCCCACCACCACTTCATTATCTGGTCCACTGTGCCCACACTTGGCCTCCATGTCCTGCAAACTGAGGGAATCTTTCCTTCCCATGAGCTCCCAGCAGCATTCCAGCTCCGGCACACCCTGTAAAGACGTCTCAAATGAGATGCCCTCCAATGAGATGTTTTCTTCATCTTCACTGCATGCCTCATAAAGTTTTCTATATTTCTCCAACCACTGAATTATATCACACCTAATATTAGATATCTGAGGTGTTTCTCCTACTCCTCCTTACCACACTGCTTTTTTAACAGCTGCTTTTTCATTCACCAAAAATTTTAATACACTATCTCAAATATCATAAGAATACACAAAGAACTCTAAGAACTCTAGCAGTATTAAATATGCCCTTAATTAACAATGAGAAGTATTTTGTACCACTTTGTCAATACTTTTGAATTCTCCTTTTGAAGTTTTGAAAAAGTAACTTCAAGACTTCACAGGTTTAAGAATTAAAAATTCCTAATAAGATTGGTTTATTCCTCTTGCATCCCTCTTAGTAGTAGCTCTTTGAAGTTTGGAGTTGTGCAAATAAAACTCTGACTCTCTCACTATGTGGATGCTATGAGATTACTTCTTATTATGATAAAAATACTATTCAAGTGATCAGACCTGTATAAGAGCTAATATACCTGCCATCCAGAGATCTACACAAAATGGAAAGGAAAGCTTTTCTCAAGGAAATATATTAGCACAAGGCTTCTGAAATTCTTGTGCATTATATTCTCATATGTATACTTATTCCTCAGCAGTCTTGCAATGTTCGTTTGCTCTCCTCTGTACTATTCTGTGTAGTGCTAGTCACACATCAGGCAAAGGGCCTATTTAACTAGTTGTCAACTGGGAAATACATATAAGTATATATTTCCTCTTAACCAAATTAAAATCCTCCCTTTGAAATGAATGGAGAGGTAAAGGGAGAAATGGCAATCTTCCCCATGCCATCGGCCATTTTAAAAGCCAGGGCAAGCAAATTCACTCTTTTTGAAGCACTTTTAAAATTCACCAATTATGAGAGAAATAATTTAGCTACCGAAGAAATAGCAATTTTGTTTTCTATGCTACACTCATGGTTTAAATATTAATATATGTCGTATTATAAACTGACAAAATTTGTTCTTTTGTCATTTTATTAATATATGTTGCATTTATTTTCATCTTGGACCTCTAGTTATAATATGCATTAATAGTGCTTACTATTTTCACTTCTTACAACATTGTCACTGGATGTATTATACTGAACATTTACCAACTCAAAGTTTTAATATACTTCTTTAGACAAATTGCCAAAAGATATTTTAGGTTAAAAGAGTATAAGGACATATTCAATCACCTAAACCATTTAAATATAGCAACTCAACCTCTCAAATTGGAATGTCCACTGGTCTAAAAAGAATAAAGTAAATAGCATAACCACAGTAATGTCTAATTAAAATCGAATAACTTTGCCCTTGACACTCTTATGTTTTCTTAAGAGTGAATTGATATTTGTTAAGGATTACATTCTGTACCAGACTGCAAACTAAGGAGTCCTTTCTTACTTTATTGGTCTAAGAAGAAGCTGACTAAACAGAGAACTGACTAAACAGGAACTGGCAAACATACTGAAGCTTAGAGAAAAGTTGGAAAACAATTTCATGAGAAAAAGTTTGAGAGATAATTTTTTAGATTCACAATATTTTTTTTCTTTCTGAAAGCAGTAAATTACTAGTTGTTTATGTCACTCCTTTTCCTTCCACTTTCTTCCTTCACACCTTCCACACTGTAAAAACACCAAATACGAATTAAAATGTACCTGTTGGAAAAGGCTCTGCCAGTTCTTCTTTCGTGGAGTGATGGCGTGACAGACAACTCTTCGTAAGCACAATGTCATCCAGTGCAATATCACCTCCATGTCCTTTCCCAATTCTACCCTCAAATCTGAGTTGGAAGTCCTCATCGCCTGACAGGAATAGCTCTTTCCGCTGCCAGAAATTGCCTTGTTCTACAGTGAGGTTAAGTAGGACCTTTGTTTGGTTTGAGACTGATACCTGAATCAAGGTGAGCGCCCCAATGCCATTTCCATACATGTGATAATGAAAAATTATCTGTAACCAAGAACAGGGATATTATACATAATTATTATAATTAATTTCATTTTATTTTCAATCATATCCTATTACCCTCTTCTTTGTTAACAGATTCCAGATGAAAAATGAGATCTGTACGTTCTATGGCTCTGTGAGTACTCTTAACACCGAGTGAAGTTAGGCCAGCCTTAAGTCATATGTTGCTGTACTGGGGGTGCCAAAAAATGTACTCACATGACTAGTATTCATTTTTTGTTATCAGTATATATTGAGCATTACAATTTGAACACAGTTTTCTCCCTTTCTTAAAATGTGTATACAGGGACGGCCAAGTGGCTCAGTTGGTAAAGAGTTGGCTTAGAGTGCATGCTCTGAGCAACAGGGCCACTGGTTCCATTCCCACATGAGCCAGTGAATGCTACGCCCTAGCTGAGCTGTTGCTGAGCTGCCAACAGGTGGCAGAATGGCTCAGCTGGTGTAACAACAAGATTGCCTGTTCAATGGTGGGCTACGCCCATCCACAACTAAAGATTGAACTCGGCACCTTGAGCTGAGCTGCCACTCGGATGGCTCAGAGGATAGAGCATGCACTCTTAACAAGACTCCTGGTTCAACTCCCACATGGGAGGGTGGCTATGTCCACCCACAACTAAGATTGAACACAGCACCTTGAGCTTAGGGGCCATGAGCTGCCATCAGGAAGCCAGATGGTGACTGGTGCCCTCCACAGCAAAGATTGAAGAACAACTTGTCTAGTCCCCTTCCCCAATTCCCCAACACTGTTCCCCAACCCCAATTCCCCAATAAATTCTTAAAAAAAAAAAAAATGTGTATACAATTTTTTGGCACCCTCTGTATATGGAAAACAATAGAAATTTAGTGGAAAAAAAATTTACTTTCTTTCTGTGATTTCTCAAAGCAGGATTCCTTGATAAACATTTAAAGTCTATTATCAAAGGAACAAAAAGACTTTTCAAGATTTAAGAACTAGCAGGGACTAAAGACAATCATTTTCAATCTCATAAAACTTAAAACTTTTTTTTCAAAACAGCAGAGTACTCTATTGCTTATCCCACCACATTCCTGCATTTGAAACACATTTCAGTTCTACGAGATCCTCAGGGCTCCACTTTATAGAGCAAAACCACCAGAATAGCAGTTATCCAAGCTTTGCTTGACATGCTAGAAATATGCTTAAAAAGAGCAGCGTTGGGAGTTTTCCCTGAGTAAAAATTAATACAAGTATTTTCAGGGATTAATATTTCAATGTTTCAAAAATGGAATTGACCAGAATTTTAGGTGTTGTTAAATAGAAGGGGAATGTCAGGGAAAACTCTGGAAAAATAGTACAGATTAGAAATATAGTAGGAACTCAGAGCATTTTTTAACTTTTTTCTTGTAATATGTATGAATAAGGGAAGAGTGGAATGGGCGGTGACCTTCACAGTGGAAAAGGCATTATTGAAACAGTAGGAGTAATGGAAATCATACTCTGGTAAAAGAAAAAAATGAATGTGTTTAAAGGGTAAAGAACGTTAATTAAACAATATTTACAACGCGTACTTCAAAGACCATCAAAAATAGGTAAGCTCTGTGAAGTGACTACTCAAATTTCCTAGCAGATGAAGTATTATTATGATCCCACAATATTTCTTCTGCTGATTAACCAATTAATGTTGGAAAATATGAGATCTATGACCACTGTGAATTGTCCAAGGGTGGGCTGGTGAAAATAGAGTCGCATAACTCATTAAATTGAGAAACAAAAGGCACCTGGGGTGAGTCTTGGGCAGCTTTGACAGGCTGGAGAGGAAACTATGGGATGGGCACAGCACATGTCTACGTAGGTCCCTTCTGGTCACAAACAGGATCTGCCCATGGTTCTGCCTTGTTTTGTCTTTTCATTTGTGCAGGAAACTTGAGGCATGTGTTTTAGGTAACAGTAAATATTTCCCTATCTTCTTGAGACCATTCCCTGAATGTGCTATTGGGTTAACATGCAAACAAATGTCTAAACATCTCCATTTCTACAGAGCACACTTGATGACAACATAGCCTAATCACAAGATAACCTGAGTGAACAAAAATCTGTTAAGTATTGAATTCTTCTAAAGACCATCAATGTTTTGGGATCATAGAATAGTACTTCATCTGCTAGGAAATTTGAGTAGTCACTTCATATGGCTTACCTAGTCTTGATGGTCTCTTCACTGGAAATTTTAGTTACTCAGAGGTTTGATCACTTCCCTCATCAATCTCTGTCTGCATCTCTCTCAGCACCCATTTCTCAAAAGGAAGAAAAAAATCTCCAATTTAATTTTTCCTGTTTGAAGGTATCTCACAAGGTCTAGTGATAGAGATGATTTCCGTGAAAATTTGGGAGGTCACTCTGTTTATCTGATAAATATATTTTTTATATGAAAGACCCAATCATTCCCAGCATGACCTATCCTTACTTCTTTGTAGTCAATCTATATCATAAATATTCATAAAATAAAGCATTCATCATTAATTTTTGACATTTCTTCTAGGCATACTTTATTATTCTCACACAGATATTTAAAATAATGGAGACTACAGTTCTGGGACTAGGATAAAATAGAGATGGATGAAATTCTTGGTTACTACAGTATGAAAAAACAAAATTTTTGAACATTTTCAGAGGAAATATCTAATTAGAAAAGCTTAGAAGTCAAATTGGAATTGTATATATTTTATGTTTAATTTTCTTTCTAAGACTATGACTAATTTGTAATTTTCAGGGTAGCTGTGGATATAGGAGATAAATTTATAGACACTCAATATATATAAAATATGGTGTGTTGGGATTTTATTTTTGAGACAGTATCAAGGTAATTTGAGAGACAGAAAAAAAAGTAAAAATATATTTCATTAAAAGTCATTTTTTTGCCAAACTAAAGTTTACTGTGATTCTGTATGATTTGTTATATTGATTCTAAACTGCTAAATTATTTCTCTCAAACTGATCTGAACATGCCACTTCCTTGCAGAGAAACCTGTGAAACTAGGGTGACATAATTTCTGTGTATCAAATGTGCTTGAAGAGATAAAAGAAATAAGAGTACTATCTGAGAGAAAAGCTATGAAAGCAACTTAAGCACAGACAGGAAAACTCCTAAGACAAACCAAAGGTTTAACATATATTAAGACTGTGACAGTGGTAGGATGTGAAGGATGGTCAGTATGAAATGAAGAATGAGAATCTGTAGTAGGTGCAGCTACAATTGGAGAGCCTGAAAAAAAATTACATACGTCTCCTCCCCAGGATTAGGGTTCTCTCTACTATGAAAACAGGTACATGAGAATATTAGAATTTGAAGACAATAAAGATTTAAATCATGCTCTTGTCTCCTAGCTTGATTCTTTGATCAGCTAGCAACTTTGTGGGTGTAATTTGCTTTTCATAAGTGCACAAACTTTGGGGAATATAGCACTCAGAATCCATGTGCTCAGATCTTATTGCATTTCTCACTGTAATTATAAATAAATGGCACAATTATTTATGTATCAATCTCTCATAAGCAAGACTCTTGTGAAGTCATCTCTTATATATAAACTATATAAAATAATTTATATTACATGCAGAGCTAAGTGTAGTTCGTAACCTAGCTGACTCAAATCCTTTGTGGAATAAAAACAATCACGCAAACAACAAATAAAGTGGAGGACCCTGGAAGTACATAGTCACCATATGAAGCTGTTTGGCCCAAACACCCATACCACCTTATTTATACTTTTATTTTTATTTATTATTTTTATTTATTTATTTTTTTTTTTAGGGCAATGTCACTGGCCCCCATATGTGGGACCCAAACTGGAGCCTCTGGCTTCCCAAGCCAGCGCTTAACCACTGCGCTACTCGGCCGGCCCTTATTTATACTTTTAACACTCTGCAAAGCTTTTCTTCAAACTTCCATAGGATAATAACCAAACCATTTTTGATTCCTGCCTACAGAAATTGTTCTACACTTTTAGGGCCAAGTTCAGTTTCCTTTTTCATGAAGACTTTGTCAATCATTTTATTGTAGCTCCAACTATCTCTAATATTAATTCTTGAGCCATTTAACTATGTTTTTCTTATTGCTGGTTAATTTTGTTTCTGATGGTGATATGCCCATAATTCCAATACATACTAAACGTCCTGGGTGGAAGCCACTGGTATTTTACTCCTTTTGTATTATCCATGGTTATGGGTAATAATCATGAAATTTTCCAATGTTTTCTAAAATTCCAATATCTATGGAATTTATCCATAAATTCTTTCAGCGGTTCTAACAATGCTTCCCTCTCTTCTTTACTTCACCTTCTCTCTCCCTCACATATCCCAAATTGAACAAATTCAACCTTATTTTTGGTCTGGTCCTGACCATTTTATTTTCTGTATTTGACTCTATCAGCAGTTGCTCAGAATATTTCTGCTTTTTCTATACCTTGCAGTTTTTGCTTCTTCTACTTATGACGGGGCTTGAAATTCTGGCTGCTCTCATGGGCTGCTGAGGAAACAAGCTCTTTATGAAGATGTAATGACCAGACGAATTTCCCAAGGTGTGATCAGCAGCTGGCTCTGTGCCAGCAACAGGCATGCTGCTGGCTTTCAGAGTCCAGTCAAAGTCATCGTCCTGCTCCTGCTCCCAGGAACACATATCGAATTCAAAATCACAGCGCCCCCTGGCGGTACCTGAAAAACATTTCCCAATTTATGGTAGAGAGAAAGGAAATTGGCCGACTTTAAGGCATGCAATCCAAAACTACAGTGATCATGTAATATTCAAACCTTCACAATATTATGTTGACAGCAGCATTAAAAGAGAATATTCTAGTTTGTTACACACAGCTATTCCCATGGCTTATGTATATCTATTTCTCCCCAAGTCTGGGCCCCAGTCTCAAAATCAATGACAAAATATTTTCGCATTCTTTCTCCTCCAAGCACCTATTTGGTCAATGTGATTTATTTCTTCTCTCATCTTACATTTCAGGTCTTGGTGGGGAATTTAGGAAGTTTATTATTCTGCAACACAGTTTGGTTTGGGAAATGCTGCCTAAAGCAAAAGTTATTAATCATTGTAATTATTTTGTAAACATATCCTCATTTTAGAGGTGAGAAAGTTGTGAAACAAAAAAAGATAAAAAGTGTAATAATTTGAATTAATTTATTATAATAAGTTGCAGAAACTAAATATGTTAAGTTGAATTAAGTACCAACTATCTAAGCTGCATTAAATACCAACTATTTTATTTTAAATTATTTTTAAAATATTTTATTTCTAACATCGCTTAATTTTTTTTCTTTCATTTCCCAGATAGTAAGAATTACTGAGTTTAATAACGTCCTCATAGATTTTCTGCCTGCTGGTCTATCCACTTCTGACAGAGGGGTGTGGAAATCCCCAAATATCATAGTGGATTCATCAATTCTCCTTGAAATTCTATGAGCTTTTTTGTCACATGTGGTTTGACATTTAGTTGTTAGGTACATACACATTACAGACTGCCATGCCTTCTTGGACAATGGACCCCTCCATTGTTATGTAATGTCTTTATTTATCCCTGATAATTTTCCTTGCTTTGAAGTCAGCCCTGTCTGAAATTAATAGAGCTCCTTCTGCTTTCTTTTGTTTAGCGTAAGCATAGTATATATTCCTTCATATATTTACTTTTAATCTACAAATGTCTTTATACTTAAAGTGGGTTTCTTGTAGACTACATACAGTTGAGTCTTGTTTTTTGTGATCCACTCTGACAATTTCTGTCCTTTAATTGGTGCATTCAGGCCACTAATGTTCCAAGTGATTTTTGAGAGAGCTAGATTAATATCTATCATATTTGATACTATTTCCTCTCTGTTGTCCTTGTCCTCTGTTCCTATTTTTGTCTTCTACTGTTTTTCTGCCTTTTGTGGGTTTAATTGAACATTTTACATGATTCCATCTTTTCTCCTTTCTTAGCGTATTGGTTATACTTCTTTATTTTTTTACTGGTTGCCCTACAGTTTACATTATACATTTACAAATAATCCAAGTTCACTTTCAAATAACATCATACTGTACATTCATGGGTAGTGTGAATACCTTACAAAAACAAGATAATCTTAATTCCTCTCTCCCATCCCCTTGTACCATTGCTGTCATTCATTTTACTTATATAGCACTCATGAGCATATATATGTGTGTACATGTATGACATACAAACATACAAAACTCAACACATTGTTACTATCTCATTTTGAACAAAGTATTTTCTGTTAGATCAATTAAAAATAAGAGAAACAAACGTTTTTTATTTTACCTTTACTTCTTCCTTCTTCATTGTTTCCCTTCTTTTATGTAGATGTAAGTTTCTAATCTATATAATTTTCGTTCTCTATAAAAAAAACTTCTTTTAACATTCCTTTCAAGGTAGGTCTACTGGTAAAATATTCCCTCAATTTTTGTTTCTCTGCGAAAGTCTTTTTCAGTCATAACTTCTGTTACCAAATGAACAGGATGGTTTTTTCTATCCAACTGCTAACTCAGTTTTCAAATTACACTTGAAACTTTGTTTTAGTAATTTACTCTTTCCTAGAATAGACTGTAATTCTTATAGCGTCCTTTAGTTCAAAATCATAAAGTTGTCCTAAGTATTCTTTCAGAGGACTGGGAGATAAATCTCATTAAAATAACACTAAAGCCCAACTCAGCATCTTGTTTAGAATCTGAACTGTTGTCTTAGTTAAGGATTATACAATGAAGTAATTCCATGGCCCTTGTGTTGGAGAATTGAACAGCCCACAAGGACTAGGTTATCATACAGCCCAACATCTAGAAAGGCCATTTGTATAAAGAAATGATACGTGCTGCTGAAAAACAGATTTCAGTTGCTTTCTAAAATCATACAAATGCTGCCAAATGAATCTCTATGGTATAAAATGTATTTTTCTTTTGATACCTACTATAGTTTTGAACATATGTTTCTTCAGAAAGTTTAATTCTAACATACCAGTGGGGAAAATACAGTAAGCAGGCATATGTTCTCTGAATATCACATCAGTGTGGTGAGAGGGAACAACTTAAAATTTCATATTTTCTATTTCCCATAGGTGCCAGGTGAGAAAACAGCCAGTGGTCTTCTGTGACATGCCAATTCCTGGCATTTCATGGAAAAATCAATGCCAAAGCCAGACAGGTATGTCATCAGGAAGAAAATGATCACCTTTGTCTACAGCTGTATCATCAATCAAACCATTTTCTACCTTTCTAAATGCTATAATTTTTCCATCGATCATTATCTTCATAAGTATGAAATAACTGTTTCACTTTTACAAAAAAAGATGCAATTTTGAAAGAACAAAACATAATTCTTTTTAAAATCCTCCCATCAAATTCCTAAAATCCACATCTCACCATTCTAATCATTTATTCATTATTGAGCATATGCTATAAATAAAGTACATTTAGGGAAATGGAAAATCAACTGGAAAGGGGACTGCTGTGTATGGAAAATAATGTGTTTCAGATTCTGAGCATTCTCCTTATGAATGTTATTTTATTTAAGTCTTACAACACCTCCATATAATAGTTATTATTCTTATTTGGGTTGATGAGAAAGCTGAAATTCAGAGTTAAATTATTTTGCTTAGCATTACACTGTAAGCAATAGAGCTATGAGTTGAAGAATGTTATGATTCAGCCTATTTCCTACCATCTGGAAGCTTCTTCACCTATTATTGATTCAACAAACTCCATTCTTCTCACACATGATCAACATAAGACTAACTAAAAGATGAAAAACTAAAGTACTAAAATTTTTAGGCTGTATGAATCTGTTGTGGTAGACAAAAAGAAAATGACACTGAATATAGTGATGGCCTAATCATATTTATAGCACTGTGGTATTTTCTGAATATTCAATTCCATGTTTATGGGAAAATTTGAGAATTGAAACCATCCCATGAGAGAAAGATAACAAAGGCCTAAAACTAGGCATGTAAGATGCTATTAAAGGATCCAAGAATACTTATACTGATATCATGATTACAAACATGAGAAAGGGGGATGAGAAAAGATGTGCAGAATCAATGGTACCTGTTTCAAATTTTATTATCATTAAGAAGTACAAGTAGTAAGAAATATTATCATAAAAAACCGATACTGGTCAAATATGGAAACACTGATTCCATATTAGAAAAGATGTTATTATCTGAGGACAGTGGAAAGGCTTTTTTATACGAGGCAGTGTATTATCTCTTAAGAAAGTGCTCAAGCAGGAATTAGATGGTTCTCCCTTCCCACCTCTATTGTCTGCCATGTTAGGGAAGTTATACAAATGATTCTTTTATTGGGTGGTAATTGATTTCTCAATTCACTCAATAGCAATTTAGTACCTGTTGGGGCTGATTCATCAAAAGCATGTCATAGTAGATTTCTCTCACATTTTAATACAAGTGCTAGTCTGGTGATTAAAAAAAAAAGTATGATTAATTATAATTGAGTAAATGTGAATCCTTTACAGGAGTCTTACTGTTAAATCCCTCTTTCAAAGAATTTGGACTAACTTGTATTAATTTCACCAACTCTACAATTTTTTGATTTTATAATTCAATTTCTGTATCATATTTTGGCAAATTGTTTATATGTAATTATAAATATATTAGTAGCTATATTATTATTTATTCATTTTTCTTCATCATTTCATTAATTGGTATTTTCAATATGAGTATCAAAAAAAAGAGAGAAGAGACAAATGATCTATAACTGAAATGGAGACAGGTAATATCATAGATCCTGTGGATATCAAAGAAAGATATGAGAATACTATGCATGACTCTACATGAATACATTTGACAACTTAGATGATATGGACTTATTCCTTGTAAAGCACAAGCTTACATAACACAAAGTAATTTGAGTAACTTTTTAACTATTAAGGAAACTGAACTCTAAATTTAAGAAATCCTTTAGAAAACCCTCCAGGCTCATATGGTCAAACTGGAGATTTCTACCAAATCTTTAAGGAACACACATTGGAGAGGAAGACTTAAAACTGTCCCGATTTTCAGATGACATAATTGTCTACACAGAAAAATCTAAGGAATGTATTATATAAAACTC
This sequence comes from Aselliscus stoliczkanus, assembly GCA_033961575.1. Classification (NCBI taxonomy): domain Eukaryota; kingdom Metazoa; phylum Chordata; class Mammalia; order Chiroptera; family Hipposideridae; genus Aselliscus; species Aselliscus stoliczkanus. The sequence goes on from CM066734.1 coordinate 48,640,080, forward strand.
TTTGACAACTAATAAATGAGTTCGCAAGGTCACAGAACACAAGATCAACATATAAAATTAACTGTATTTATATATATTAGCAATAAACACATAGAAACCAAAAATTTAAATATAATACCATTTAAAATCCTCAAATAATGAAATATTTAGGTATAAATCTTATGAAGTATTATAGGACTTGTATGCTGAAAACTATGAAACAGTATGAAAGAAATCAAAGAAAATCTACATAGTAGATATACTGTATTCATGAATTGGAAGACTCAACATATTAAAGATATTATTTCTCCCAAATTGATAAATATATATACATATATACATATATTTATCAAAATTATATCAATTTGTATCAATATAGTCACAATTAGGCACAATTAGGCACAATATAGGCATGATTTTTTTTCTAAAATTTATATAGAAAGTCAAGCAACTGGAATAACTGAAATAATTTTGAAAAAGAATAAATTAGGGGGAATCACTATATCTGATTTCAAGATTTATTATATTACATGGTTTTAGTTATCAAGACTGTAGTATTGGTGAAGGAATTGACACTTGAATTGATATGACAGAAAATAGAATTCAAAAATAGCTTTGCACAGGTACAACCAATTAATATTTGAGAAAGGTGCAAAAGCAGTTAAATGAAGGCAGGACAATCTTGTTCATGGAGCTGGTGCAATTGGATAGTTGTAGGCAAAATAAAACAAAACAACTTCACACCTTATATAAAAATTAACAAAAAGGGCCATAGATTTAATGTAAAATATAATACTATACAACTTTTAGAAGAAAAATAAAAGAAAATCTGGGACTTAGGACTTGTTGAAGTGTTTTTAGATATGATGTTAAAAAGCTTGATCTCCAAAAGGAAGGATCAATAAATTAAACTTCATCAAAATTGAAAGTGTTTGCTCTTTCATGAGAATGAAAATATAATGTAAAGCCTGAGAGAAAATATTTACCACTCATATATCTGTCAAAGGATTTATATCTCTCTATATATAAAGAACTGAAAACTCAACGCTTAAGAAAATCTAATTAGAAAATGAGCAAAAAACACGAAGAAACATTTCACCAAAGAGGATATACAGGTGGCAAAGAAACACATGAGATGTTCACCATTACCAGGTACTAGGGAAATGGAAATTAAGACTATGATAAGTGATTGATTCACACCTGTAAGAACAACAGGAGTAAAAACGAAACCGTTACAACACCAAATGCTCACAAGGATGTGGGGAAATGGGGTCTCTCATACATTGTTGGTGGCACTGTGGTATGGCACAGCCACCTGGACAACAGTACTATGGGATGTTATATCTAGACCATTGAACATGAGTCAGCAATAAAAAGGAACAATGATTTATACACCAAACAACGTGGATGGATCACAGGGGATTATGCTGAATGAAGACAGTCTCAAAAGGGCACATACTAAATGGTGCCATTTTATTATATAACTTTCTCAAAGGAACAAACTACAGAAATGGAGAATGAAGCAGTGGTGTCCCAAGGTTAGGGATGCTGGGAATACCTGTGACTATAAAGGAGTGCCTCAAGGGACATTTGTTGAGAGAAAAATATCTTGTCTGCAGTGATGATGACACAGTTTTACACATGTAATAAAATGTCACAGAGCTAAATGGGCGTCTTGAATCAATGTCAGTTTCCTGGTTTTGATAATATACTATAGTTACGTAAGATGTAAACACTGCATGAAGGGTACACTGGATTTCTCTTTATTATCTTTGTAACTTCCTGTGAATCAACAATTATTTCAAAATTCAAAGTTAAAAAATTAATATCATGTGCCAATTACTATTGGGTGACATCGTTAGGAAATTGTGATAGTGATTTCCTTTATATTTCCTTTTCTATGAAGTAATAATAAATTCTGTAAACAACCCTTTCTCAACTGTTTCAAAGAACAATTGTTCTATTAAAAGGATTTTTGTTTCCAAACAAAATGATTTTGAGGGTAAGTAATTTGGGGGAAATTCTATTAATAATACTACCTTTTGAAGAATTCACAATGCAGGAATTGACGCAGACAAACCCCTCACGCATAATTTTTTCTTCCCTAATGACTACCTGATTTCATAATTTGAAAAATATTACCCTAACCCATATCACCTAAAACCCTGAGATCTTACCATTGTTGGTAATTTTGGAAAGACAATGAAGACTTCTGCACCAGGCACTCAGCTAGAGCCTGTGGTAATGAATTCCTGGAGCTCAGCACAGCTGAGCCCTCACAGGAAGCCTGGCTTATTAGCACGATGACACCTGACCTACTTCCTAATGCAATCTCCCGAAGAAAACAAAAGCTAGTCACAGCCCATGATTAATAAAGTATGCATCTGAAAACAAACAACTGTTGTTTTCAAGGTGATGTGTTACTTTCATGAAAGCTCCTGTTGGGATTAGTATTGATATAGCGCCCCTTCAGCCCTCCAAAATGCTCTGCACTTATCTATCTCTCATTTGCAATGTGAATGTTTAGGAACCTATTGCGTTTACTGGACAAGGAGCTCCACTGTTATTCAGATAAGATCTTGTTTTTCTTCGTTTTTGCTCCTGGGACACTTATACTGTTAGTGCCCGGATGTTCACCAATGAATGAATGAAAAAGGAAGTGTCAGGGATGCAAGTGTTAACTACAGCACGCTTGCTTGGATTTTATATGATTGTTGACTAACAACGAAGCAGTTGTCTGTGTCAGTGGGTTTCGTGCCCAGGATGATGAACACTGTGGTCCGCCCACAGGAACACTCGACACTTTTGCGTTCATTTCCGACACAACTGAGCACGATTTCTGATACCGTAAAAAGTTTCAGATGGGGCATTGAACTGGATATGGTAAAAAGTAATATATAATATAATGTTACTGGGAGTAAAAAGTAACATAAATATCACAGCATCAAACCACAGCCCCTTCTCTCCCCCAAATCATCTGTTACTTGAAAATGAGAGAATTCTTCTATAACAAGTGAGAGAAGGCAGTTAGGATGTAAACTCATCATCTCAGGGAAAAAAAAAAAAAAAGTTTTGAATGTAGGGACTAAGCATGTAGGGAAATTATAATTAGGCATTTATGGAAACCAAAGGACATTGTTATCGACAGGGTGATAATATAGGAAAGGCTGTTTTAGTTATTAATGACTTTTAAAATATTCCTTTGAGGATTTTTTTTTTAAATTCGAATACACTACATATCACTGGGCTTGATCCATCATTTTTTTCATTCTTTATCAAAATGTCAATTTCTCAGTGGGAACTTTCCCAACTGCCCTATTTAAAACTGCAACCACCATTCCAAACATTTTCTTTCCCACAATTCTCTGTGTTGCTTTTTGCCAGAACACTTATTGTCATGAGATATGCTGTGTTATTTTACTTATTTTGTTTTATGTTTCTGTCCCCCTACACTGCCACCAACCAGAATTCCAATTGCATGAGGGCAGGAAATTTGTTTGTGTTGTTCACTGTATTACCCCAAGGAAATAGAAAAAGCCTTGGCACGTAATAGGTGCTCAATATTTGCTGAATTAAGGCATGGATGCTCATTTCAAAAATTTCTTCAAATCGCCAATAAATTATACCAGGCAATTAAGTACATACATACTCCTTAAATCATGATTTGAGTCAATAAATTCATCAAAAAATATATACCGAATGATTTATTTTATTTAAACACTAATTTTTGAATGATTAAAATCCTGATATATTTGTATACGTTGATAAGAAAACGAAGAATAAAATAATAGCTCTCCCTTCTCACTGGAAAACTATTTCAAAACTTTGTATTGTTCAGATTAGTGCCTCTCAAATTTGAATGTGCATATGACTCACTTGAGGATCTTGTTAAGATGCAGTTTATGGCTCTGTAAGTCTGGAGTGGGTCCTGGATTCCGATTTTTAAAAAAATGATTGTTTATGGATCAAGATTTGAGTGCTGAGTTTAGATCATTTTTCAGCAATGTTAAGTTGCACATCGATATGACATAAAAAAAAAGTGATATTTTGAGGAACATTTCATCCAGTAAGAAAAATAATATGTTTAAAATATTTGTAATGATTTAGTAAGGGTGCAACTAAGTAATTGACTTTAAGAGTTTGGCTTATTGTTTATCAAATGTTATTTCATGAAGAAGGAATCCTAAAGTAAACTACAGATTGTGGGTGATAACAACGTCTCAATATAGCTTCATTGATTGTAATAAATCTACCACTCTGATGGGGACTTTGATCGCAATGGGCAGGCTGTCACGTATGAGAGTTCAGTTTCGATGTGAACCTAAAACTCCTTTAAAATATATATATATTATAGAGAGATAGATTACATATATATTTGTGCGTGTAGATACAAAGAGACTATATTTTCTGTTTAACTCAATAGTATAAGAAGTAAGATTTTTGTTCATTTACTGACGTATACTAGGTGTCCCATACACTGCTTGACACATAACTCCTCAATGAATATGCGTTAAGTTAATTTGATATTTCTGGCTTCTCTATATCTCTTGGGCATTCTTGACAGGGTTTTGAAAATTTTATCAGTTTTTTCAAATCTTCTCTACCTTAAATTTGTGTTCTATTCCATTACTTTGCACTATTAGCTAGTTTCTAATGTAAAGATTAAGTGTATAAATTTTAATCTAAGTATTCACTTGGCTAAATTCCACAGGATTCTATGCATTATTTTTATTATTATTTGTTTAAAACATTTTTTAATCTTATTGTGATTTATTTGGGAGGTAGGCATGAATTATTAACAGTGTCTTTCTCCCAACAAATAGGGATTGTCTAGCTTCTGTCTCATAATTGATTTCCAGCCTAATTCAAATAGACAATCTGTGTCACTTTCACCTGTTTAAAATTATTGAAATTTGCTCAATGTTTAATGATATAACATTTATTTGGGGTAAATGATCTGTGTGTGCTTGAAAAGAACAGATAACTGCAATTGGTAATAGTGTTACACTTAACTATTAGGTTCAGATGACTTACTAATTATGTTGATCAAATAAATATCCAGTACCCTCACTAATCACAGTGCATAATGAAACTATTTTGAGTATGCTTGAGATACTCTTAATTGTGTAGCAACAATAAATGTGCTAATTAGAATGTATAGGGAAACAAAAACATGGTTGTTTTCCAAAGGCGCCTCTGTATCAATGGAAAAGATATGTTCAAATAGGATTTTAGAGTGCTCAGATACACTAACAACTTTCTTCTTTGATTATGTTGTATATCTTAGACATGATATTTATATTATGAAGCAATAAATAACATTCTCAGATTTCTATTTGATTTTACTTTTAGGGTCTACATTGATCTACAGAAAATTAAAGCAGTAACTTTTGTTTTATAAAGAATTATTTTCTCCTCCTACATCAGAGGTAGTCTATGCCTTTCAAAATAGTTGTCTTTTTTTAAAAATTCTTTCTTCTATTGTTATACATGGCATACTTCTACTTTATGGTATTTCAGAAATTTTCTTAGAGTTGTGATTCATGTTCAGCCTTTACTTAGAATTATTTTTTTTTAAATCTAAGTATTACGAGCCTAAATTCTTGGTTGGGTGTCAGCCAAACATCTGAAATCAGTTGCTATGGTAATTAAAAAATTTCATTTCTTCCTATTCTTTTGAGTTGATTTAGAGCATCAAAATTACAGTATACGCAGGATAAATAAAAGCACTCATAATTCACATAGGAGATTTTAGCCACTCTATAATTAAAACATAACATTTAAGACCAGTATAATGAGATAGTTATTTAAAAAAAAAAACACAAAAAACTTAATAAAAATAATCAATGCTGTACAAATAGAACTCACACTCACCTAATAAGAACCAATATAAAAATGTGATTACTTTTAGAGTTTCTTGCAAGTGTTTGGTTAGTTTATTTGTTCTAAGGAGCTAAAAAAGTTTTCTTCGTCCTCTGTAATAACTGTAACTAATTCAGCTTTCTTGTTCCAGTACTACTGATATGAGTAGACCCACTCAAAACTTAAACAATGGGATTTGGTAATCTGTTCACCAAAAATCACCTCCAAAGGCTTATGATTACTTTTGCCTTTATTTTCCATACAAAAGAAACCAAGACTGGAAATTTCAATACACTTCTGACCCTCTTAGTACATCAGCCTCCTTTCTCAAACACAGATATAGGATTCCTACAAATGTTCACATTAGAATCTAAATTTTAAAAAATCAAGAAAAAATCAGCCACAAGCAAATTGATACTTTAAGTACTAAGGAGCCAAAAACATACAATGGAGAAAAGAAAGCCTTTTCAATAAATGGTGCTGGGAGAATTGGAAAGCCATGAGCAAAAGAATGAAACTAGACTGCTATCTGTCACCATGTACCAAAATTAACTCACAATGGATCAAAGACCTAAACATAAGACCTGAAACAATAAACTGCATAGAAGAAAGCATAGGTACTAAACTTATAGACGTTGGGTTCAAAGAGGATTTTATGAATTTGACCTCAAAGGCAAGGGAAGTAAAAGCTAAAATAAATGAATGGGTTTATATAAAACTAAAAAGCTTCTGCACAGCAAAAGAAACCATCAACAAAACAAAGAAGGAACCAATTAAAAAGGAGAAGAAATTTGCAAACAACACCTCCGATAAGAAGCTAATATCCAAAATGCATCAAGAACTCACACAATTCAAAAACAAAAAACAAACAGTCCAGTTAAAAAATGGGCAGAGGACCTGAACAGGCACTTTTCCCAAAAAGACATACAAATGGCCAACAGATATATGGGAAAATGCTCAGCTTCATTATCTATTAGGGAAATGAACATCAAAACCACAATGAGACACCACCTCACACCTATTAGAATGGCTATTATCAACAAGATATGTAATAATAAGTATTGGAGAGGCTGTGGAGAAAAAGGAACCCTCATACACTGCTGGTGGGAATGTAAATTGGTACAGCTGCTATGGAAAACAGTATGGAAGTTCCTTAAAAAATTAATAGAATTACCATATGACCCAGCAATCCCTCTTCTGAAAACATTTATCTGTAAAGATAAATGTACTCCAGTGTTCACTTCAGCATTTATTTATGGTGACCAAGACATGGAAACAACCAAAGTGTCCTTCAATAGATGATTGGATAAAGATGTGGTATATATCAACAATGGAATACTACTTTGCCATAAGGAAAGATGAAATACTGCCATTTGCGACCACATAGATGGATCTTGAGATTATTATGCTAAGTGAAATAAGTCAGACAGAAAAATTCAAGAACCATATGACTTCACTCATATGTGGGATATAAAACTGAAAGCAACAAAGGAACAAGATAAATAAATAGAAACTCATGGATGCAGACAATAGTTTTGTGGTTACCAGAGGATAAGAGGGGAGAAGGGGTAGTAGAAGAAGGTAAAAGGGATCAAATGTGTGGTGATGGAGGGAGGATTGACTCTGGGTGGTGAACACATTATAGAATTGTATACTTGAGACCTATATAATTTTATTAACCATTGTCACCCCAATAAGTTTTTTAAAAATTATACCTTGCAAAAGAAAAAAGCATAATATCTGCTCTGACTGATAATCTAATAGATTGGTGTGATGTGCAAATAAAAATGGCACTGAAGAAAATGTAAAGAAATTTGATGCAGAAAAGAACTACAAATACCCCACAAAATATTCATAAGGTAAAGATAAATATTAATTAATACAGAACTCAAGATTAACGAAATGTTTTGTTTGGTTCACATATGATAATAATGGCCATTGTAAGAAAGACTCTACAATTGAAGGAACAAATATTTGTATGATATAAACAGGATTTCTACATGTGTGGGGTTTTTTTGTTTGTTTGTTTGTTTGACTCAGTTTTACACAGAGGTAGCATGGTAGCTTAGGCAAAGTAGTGGTTCATAAATCAAGGTCCTCAGGTTCCAGGATCAACTCTGTCAATACCAGTTTGGTGAACTTTGACAAAATCTTAACCAGTATTGTTCATGGCTCTATCTATGGAAAGCACTAATAATATCTGCCCACTTACCCCCTGAAGGCTGCTGTGAAGATCCACCGCCCATTAGTAAATAAAAGGGCTTTGACGGTTAGAGGTTCTATGTAAATGTGAGCTCTTATACTGAAGTTGTATACTGATAGTCCAGACTTGGTTACAGAAGGCAAAAGAAAGACCAAACTGTAATAGTCTAGCTCAGAAATTATTACTAGTATAGTGGAATAATTTATCAACCTTCATTTTGACAATTTGTGTTCACCTCATTTGCAATGAAATGAGGCAACAGCTGGACTGTGTTGCACAATTTTACAGTCTTACCCGAATGAGCATGTATGGTCCATTTAGCTAAGGATATTTTAATAGTTGCTGTTTATTATGAGTCAATCTCGTACAACCACATTACATAGCTGATCTGTGTCTCTTTTATTTATTTATTTATTTATTTATTTATTTATTTATTTATTTATTTATTTATTTATTTTGAGGGCAGTGTCACTGGTCCTCATATGTGGGATCCGAACCGGGGCCACTGGTGTCCCAAGCCAGCTCTTAACCACCATGCCACTCGGCTGGCCCAGTCTGTGTCTCTTTTAGATCACTCTATTTTATGTATTATTTGGGTATTATTTTTTTGTTTTTTAACAACTTCTCATATCTAATCATTTACACGAAGGAATGACAACTCTGAAATGCTGCAAAGCATAGAGGCTTGTTAACGCTGCATGAATTGGTTTTGATGGATGTTTTTTGCTTGTCTTTTTTCCAAAACTTTCTTTCAGATGAATAACACTTGTTTCCATTCTGTTTGTCTTTGAAGACACCTGTTTTCCAGTTTATCTTCAATTACTTCACACACACACACACACATCACCACCACCACCACCAATCCATCAGCTTGTTTTAAATGAATTATGGTTCTAAATTAAGTATGGGGAGGGGGAAAGTCATGTATGTAAATAGTTAAATTACCTTATCTGCCTTGGCCATGGAGCTATACACACCCTGTATCCACAATTAACACACCACATAGAGTAAGGTTGTGGGAGATAAAGGCAAAAATAATAAAACAAAACACTTCCACTTACTGCAGATGAAGGTGGTCTCATCTGAACCATCAGCGCAATCATTCACAAAATCGCACAGTTTGTCCTGGGCAATGCAGTGCTTGTTGGCGCATGTGAATTCTTGGGTAGTACACTTTCTGTCTGGGCTGAGTAGGGGAGAACAATCTTGAAAGGCAATGTCATCCACTGCTACATCTCCCATGTAACTGACACCACGTCTTGCCCTAAAGACAATCTGAAAGAGGGAAGGGAGGGAGAGAGGGAGGGAGGAATGGAAGATAAAAAGATCCAATTTCAGCTGAACTGGCCATCAAGAATTCAAAATTTGGAGTGACCACTAAATACAGGACATTAGACTTGAATCTGATTAAAATACTCCATTATGAATCTGACCCCAAGAAACTTGAGGGTCATCTATGATCTGCACCATCCTCAAACCTAAGAATGTGGGAGTGGCGACACTGCCTCTAGTCTAGGTTTTTAGGAGAGGTGGCCTACAGAGTGGGCAGGAGTCACCTGCCTCCGCAGCAATCTGATCCAACAAGACCAGAGAGTTTCTTAGAGCCTCATCATACATGGAAGCAGGAGGCCAACCAGGGGACAGAAGGTACAAAGAGAAAGAGGATGCAAACACATCCTTCACTCTGTGTTGCCTACTTCTTGCCATTCCTTAGATCTGTCCACATAAATTATTTGAAAAATCAAATAACCTCAACACCATGAGTTTTTTGAATTGGCCACATCTTTGGAATAGAAATTATACTGATTTGCCTTTGATTAAATATGTGATGAATACAATTCCCATGTGTGTCATTGTTTGATAGTGAGATCCTACTTATGTGGACTCCCCAAGAGAATTAGAAGTGATGAAAAATAATAACAGGAGTCACTGAAGTTTTCAGAAGGCCCATCTTCAGTTTGTAACATTACCATTGCTTGGAATAATAATGAACATGGCTTCATAGAACATAAAAAGTACACATTGTGTGGTTTCAAATTTCTAAGTGAAATTAATTCAGAGTTTCTCTGCAGGCCAAATATGTATTTGTGTGTTAATGTAAGACATACTCATATATTTTAAAGTAAATTTAGAACAATTAGAAATGAATTAAGAAATACAATTACCTCAATGACTTTATACAAAATATTTATTGTCATCAAACTCTCAAACACCTTTGACTAAATCTAAACAATTATTTTTCTTGAAAGAAATAATTAGTTTTCCTTAGATGTTACACCTTTACATTATTGTGTGAAAACCTGTGTTTTCCTTTTAAGACGTTTGGGCAAAATAATTTAAAATCATGCTGCTCACATTATTAAAAAAATAAAAAAACAATTTGTATGTAAATTCATATATAGAATTTACATAAAAGGGATCAGTTGTTCTTCACAGAAGATGTGCAAAAAAGAAAAATAAATTTGTAAGATATTTTAAGAGCTTGGAAGTAATTACAAAGAGATAAAACTGGAAAGAAAAGTGACTACAACTTTTTTATATGGTAAATTGAGCCCAAGAAAACCATTGATGCACAAATTAAAAAAGGTACTCTACTATCTGGATATATCTAAACATTTCAATATGTGATGCATATTTAAGAAATTACATAACTGAATGAATGTCTCATTATTAACTTGTCTATTATCCTTAGCACTTCATAAGTGCTATATGTGTGATTGCTGAGGGGCCAATCTATGAGACATAGCACAATTGTGTAGATACAGTTACTGGATATTCACAGCAGAATTGGTTACTTCTGCTGTATATACATAGGACTGGAAATTCAATAATTTGAAAATATAGTGTATCTTCTATTTAGAAAGAAGTGATTCGAAACTCATGGAGTTAAGCCCTGTGCATGCAGTTTAAGACAAAATGTTCTCCAACAAAATGGCTTGGTATTCTCACAGTCTTTATCCAAATTTTAATAAATATTAATATTGAGATCTGTCTCATGTTCCAAGAAAGCCTCCCTTTCCACCCAAAAAAGTGAAAGGATTAAATATTTTTTAAAAATTTAAAAACCACACACACATCGACAGAGCTCTTGTATTCTTGAAAATACATGAAAATTAAAACCCATATCAAATGTCCTGGCATGTCAGTATTTTCAGTATAAACATTTTAATCTATGTACTGCTTGTTTTTTTTTCTTTGTTTTATATATATTGCATGTGTAGAGAGAGAGAGACATTATAAGAATATTAGGAGGATGATATATATATATATATATACACAAATACATCACAAAATGTTGTGCCTCCCCTAAATATTTTAGAAATAAGTAAATCTATTAACTCTAAAAAGTTTCAACAATACAATGTGCTTTCAAAAGTCTATCTTTTTAATCACATTTGAAATCATGTAATTACTCTACAGTCTCTGAGAATATATTTATAAAATAGACAGAGGTGTTCTTTACATATGGAAGGCTGGCTGAATGTGGAATGAAGGATGGTTGCCATTAAAATTAAATATTACTAAAAGTGTGGCTGTCTAATTGGGAGAAATTAGCACATTCTGAAATTGTAATTCCTTATGGAAAATGCTATATGCATAGAAACAAACGCATCAAAAAAGGAAGATTATGAGTGGAGGAAATAAATCATGATTAAAGAAAAAAATCAACAAAACTTCACCACTCAATGATTTGGATTACAAACCTGCATATGTGAATGAATGCCCAAAAACACTTCTACTTTTTTCCACTGTGCACCTTGCTGTCCACTTTGAGCCCACAATTTAGAAGTAACATTGTCTTTCTTGCTGAGTACCTGCAGAGATAAATCAAGTAAGAAGTGCTGAAATATTTTGACTTGATAAGTTTTAAACATATAGAATTTTCCCAGTGATTTAAAAAAATTTTAATATCAACATGAAGTCCCTGAGAGAAAAGCTGAGGCATTTTTTCATTAGATGTCTTTGTTTACTATACAGCATGGTGTCCCCAGGGTATCTCATTGGCTTTGTGTAATAAAAGTGAGCATGAATATCTGTCAGTCAAGTCTGAAGGTATCTGGACACCATTTAATTAAGAACTCTAACTACATTAGCTTTTTAAAAAGCTGACAGCAGTAACGATTGGAATTTTATATATGAAATAATATCCATGTAGGCAAATGAAAAGCACGGATTACTTACTAAAACAGTCTTTTGAGAATGACCTTCCCCATTCTCTTGGGTTCCGTGGTGACAGTTATGTTACAGTGGGAGACCATTCAGTGTTAACAGCACTTGTGGGTGACATGAGCAGCCACCATTCATGCTGTGCCAGTGTGATCTCCCTACCCAACAGCCTTGAAACTACAGATTCTCATCAGTACTGTATGCTTATTCTAAGGGAAAATTCAGATTAGTCTCAGCAGACAAATGATCACAGCTCTTTTCGAATGATACAAAATGAGCCATCAAGAGAGTAACTGAAGAAAATCAGGAAAAGCAGAACAATTTCACATTTTAAAATAACTGACTTAAATGGTTTATTTAATTGTCTCACAATAATACTTTTAAAAAATACAATGTGTACAAACAAAGAATTGTTCAGGTGAAGGGTTCGTGACTTTTGAAAGTGAAGGTAACTTGTAATAGTTTCATAATCTATCTTTTTAATTAAATTCAAATGACTGCTTTTATAGTAGGAGACTTCCTAGTCTTGAGTTTCTAAGTAATATATGACTAGCAAAAATATCACCAAATTCTCGGTCTATAAAATTCAAGTTAAATCAGTATGTTATCATATCAAAGTCAAGAAAATGTAATTTCTTAAAAAAATTTGAACCATTTTTGACAGATACCTAAGAGAATGTAAGGGAAGTAGATCTTTGTATGAATAACACCCTTTATATAAGTCACTAAGGAAAAATATGTTCATGTACCATAGTAATGCAATGTTTAGTGTTATTATATTCAACCATGCACAAAGTAAAGATTACTATTTAATTATTTGATAATCAATTACTTATAAAATTTTAATATTGTTTTATAATTTTTCATCTACTAGTACAAAATCTTATTTTAAAAAGTGAAAGTATATTTCAGACAATTAATCTCAACTACAAAATATACTAGTTAAATAATTCTCATTTTTCTCATGAAAACCCTGCAGTAAATTATACTGATTGTTTGGCCTAAAATTGTTTTTTAAAAGTTAATGTAAAACAAGGGATAAATTGAAAAAATCCAAATTGAGAGACGTTCTACAAAATAATTGAATTACAATCTTTTAAGATATCAATATCATAGAAGTTAAGGGAAGATTAAGGAATCATTCTGGTTTGAAAGAAACTAGGAAGAAATAACCACTAGGTCTGATATGTGATTCTGTATTGAACTGAAGTTTTCCTATTATGTAAAGGATGCTACTGGGACATTGGTCGAAAAATAGGATTTCTGAGTGAAGGGTATATTGAAGTTATCTGTGCTATTCTCTCAAATTTTTTGTGAGTTCAAAACAATTTAATTTTTTTTTTCTTTACAAAGAAACAGTTTGAAAAAGATTCCTGGAGAATTTAGCACCACTACCATCAAAAACAGCAGTAAAAATACACATTCAAATATCACCAGAGTGTGGATAGTCATTTGATTATGCTAGTCTCAGCACATTGATACTGAAACCAACATGAAATATTTCAAGTATAAAACCATATTACATAGAGCCGTCCATATAACACAGAGCCGTAACCTCAGAATAAAGAAAATAATCATAAATTGAATAGTAAAAACAATCCTGACACTCAGGTCCAATCCTGCAAAAGCTTTTTTTCCAGTTCTACCATTTAGAAACTAGTGAAGTGTTGATAATTGTCCATTTTCATTTATGAGCAAACGATGTTTTAATAACACTAAATTATACACCATGAATTTTTGTAGAGCGCATTCAGAACACACAGTGTTCTTTCTCAGCAGTACCTGTAGAGAGCCAACTGTGGCACCATTCATATGAGTCCAGAACACGAGGGTACAGTTTGGTCCCATGCGTGAAACCACAGGACTGAGGATGTCAGCAGTGTCACCAAATTTTCCATTTGAGCTATCGGCATACAGGTACCAGCCATCTGTGGTATTTCTGGGGAAAGTATGAGGTATTTATAAGATTTTTTTAAAAAAGAAAATCATAAAAAAGGAAATCAAAATATAAGATAGTTTTGTCATTGGTCATATTTTATCATTCTATAATTGTTCCTGAAAGTATAACAATGTTTTATAGCATAATGATGACTCATAGCCAATAGCAGAAATAATTCTTCTATTCTGATTTTGAATCTAAGTATCAATTAATACAATGTGTACATATTACGATAAAGGCTGAAATTATCAGGCCTAATAACTGTAATAACTTGGTGAATGTTATATTTTACAATGATCCTGCCAATACCCTGATCAACTCTGTGGAGCTTATTTGGGTGAAATGAGACCCTGAAGCATTGAACAGCTTTTGAAGAGGCATAAAAAGAAGAAAAACATATAAATAATTAAAGCATAAGAAGCAGAAAGGAAAATGGTCTGAGGTTCTACTCAGAGTTCTAAAAGGCTTTCAGTTTCAAATGGATTCTTTATTAATTTAGGTCAGTGTTACAAAAACATACTTTAAGAAGCTAGTACATAATTTTTAAAGTGCATCTGTTCTTTCCTGGTTGAAAATAAAAGATGAAAAATAATGATGGGCACAATTAAATATCAATGTAATCTTGCCATACAAGACAGAGTTTACAGCCCCACTTTAATTATCAATTCAAACAGGAGATAATCAAAGACTAAAGACATGCTAGGGAACACACAGCTTTTTGAATTGGTAAATATGAAGCGATTCCTCACAATTTGGGCATTGTGGCACTCTATCTTTGATTATTTAGCTTTCTTACCGCTTTCTCACCAAAATGCCATGCTAGATTATACAGAGTTTAAACTTGCTATTATTATTAAAACCATTTTTATTTTGAAAGTAGTATAATTTTTGAGCACAGAAATATGAATCACTAATAGCAAAATAGATGGAGAGAAAGACTTTCAATCGGCACATATTTAGTCAGTCAATTCTAGTCTTGCTTGGCCAAGATGCTGGGAACATGACCTGGAGCAAAAGACACACAGGGTTTGGCCTCTGGCCTCACATTTACTGGGTGGGCAACTTTAGGCAGGTTATTTAACCTCTCTGAACATACCAGTTTCAAAATAAGTAGAACATCTAACCCAGTACCTGACATATCTTATATATTTATAAATGGAAGTTGTGATTTGTGGTTGTTTATGTCATTAATTGCTGCTAATGGAATACAGACTTTAGTGTCCTGCAAACAAAAATGATCTTAATTCATACCCTCCATTAAGAGGTGGGATTACTATATTAATTTGTCTGAATTGTGTCTCAGTGAGTAAGCACTTTCAGCTTTGTTCCTTGTGTGTTTAATACCCCAGGATCCCAGGGATACAGAGCACAGACAAATATACAAATGATTCGTTAACATTTAGATTCACTGAGATCCAGCACAATTTGAATAGATATTTTTTGCCCAGAAACTGACAAACTAATTTTAAACATCATATAGAAATATCAAGGGCTAAGAATAGCCAATTTTTTCATCAAAGAAAATAAAGTTGGAGAATCGACTCTCTCAGATATCAAGATTCATTATAAAGGTGGAATAATAAAGTCAGAGGGGTATCTGAGTAAAGCTATACAAATGGGCCAGAGAAACAGATGAAATAGTCCTGAAACAAAGCCATACATATTTGTCACGTGACTTATGAAAAGCTTGGCTGTTCAGAGCAATGAAGGAAAGAACAATCTTTTCAATGTGGACTAAATAAATTAGGTAGCCCTGTGGGGAAATAAGACAAATTCGCCTCTATTTCATAGCATTCAAAAATAATAAATTCCAGGTTGACTGTACCAGAATGCAGAAGTTGAAACAATTAAGCCTGTCTAAGGTAATATAACAATATCTTTAAAATGCAGAATGAGAAAGTTTTTTTAAAACAATACATAAAAATTACTAGCCATAAGGGGAACTATTGAAAAATGGAACTATATTCAAAGTAAGGATTTCTGTTTACCAAAGATACCAATAAGATGATCAAAAGGCCTACCATATATGACAGAAAGCACGTGTACCACATTTAATGAAGATAACACTTATTGATTGCCTACTATTAATATATACCATGCACTATACCACATGTTTAATAGTGTGTGTGTGTGTGTGTGTGTGTGTGTGTCAGTTGTTATACATACATATTATGTAACTGCATATACACCAGCAAGAATTGGATGAAATATCCCAAAATGTGAATATCTGTGTTAGAGGGCCATGAATATTTTATTTTATATACAGTGCATGGTTCATAGTAGACCCTCAAAAATTAAATAAATAAATAAATAAATAAATAAATAAATAAAATGAGAGAGTTTAAAATTAGGAGTGCACATGTGAAAATAAAAAGATAAAGAAAGCGAGAGAAGTGTGGATTAAGATAAAATTATACATGAAAAGTTGATAATGTGTCCTAGGCTATAGAAAAACAGAACAAAACAAAACAATACAACAGAACAAAGCTAATAGAATTGGAGATCATGGAGGAATTAAGAGACTAAACGTCACAATTCTGACAACGATAAAAGCATCTACCTTATAGTTAAACCAGAGGTCCCTGTATTAGTTTCCTAGAAAGTATACAATGAAAAAAAAGTAATTTTTAACTTTCCTAATCCATTATAATTCAAGAAAATTCAGTTGCAAGTATAAATATAAATTATGGACACAATTTGTTACAGTTACATATCCCTGAGCTATCCCCACACCTGCAAGGAAAAAAAAAAAACAGAGACATGGCAGGAGAGTGATTTGAAAATTTCAAAAAGGGAAACTGAATTTGTGTGTTTATATCACACTATGAACTGAGTTACCAGTGTAGCAGTATATCTAATATGCATTAGCTAGGTGGATATGATGTATATACAATTCCTAATGGAAAAATGAAGAATTACATGAGCCCTTGCCTCTGTCTGGGATGAGATTATTCAAGCATGTACCTGCAAAGGATATCAACTCCCCTCTTGGAATGAGTGCAGCCATAATGATCACACCTAACTGTGCTGTCACTCATAAAAGAGCATCTCTCAGCCAGCCTTCAAATTGTCTTTCCTCATACAGGGCAGGAAGGAAGATGTTTTCTAGAAACACATCTTTTCTAATAAAACATATCATAAGCCACATAGCAGTAAAGGTTTAAAGAAAGTAGGGTTATGTACCCAGGTGTTGCAAAAGTAAAGATTCCAGGTGATGATGCACAAGTCATTAAAAAATGTCATTCTAAAAAGAGGTCTGATTTACAGTCCATGCTATTTTAAAGAAAGCCTCGTAGGTCATACAATGATCAGTTTCTAAAAGCCTTACCATTGCACATGTTAAGCAATTATAACACTGCCTTTTTTTCTTCCCCTTATTTGAGAAGAATCTCCTGGGTATTTAGCCTAATGAAATTTGTAAGAAAAATGTACCCTTGCATGGACAAATTAAAATATTTTGAGTTCGGTCAATTGATCCTTGATCCTGTAAATGTACTAGGTGAGGGACATGTTCTCCAGGCTCATTCTTTAAGTTCAGATATATTTTTTGCTTCATTATGATGATGTAGGCTGTTTTCGCATACCTGATGGGACATGAGCTAGTAAACATCATGAACTTTTATCAGCTTCATGAGGAGCACAATTACAAAGTCTTCAGTAGAACAGTTCTTCTAATGGCTTCCCTAACCTTACCCTAGTATCTGTATGAACCATTCCTGTCTGGAGTGGCTCCCCGCTACCTCTCCCACCAACTCCACTGTGTAAACAACGTTCTTGACCCACCAACTACTGGAATAGGCTTTTTAATCAAGCCAGACCAATCAGAGTTCTTGTGTGGAGTTTGTAGAATATAAATGAAGGGAAAACAAATGTTCCTTCTTAAGTGGCAAATCTCTTTATAAGCTGACTCTCCAAGGTTCGAAAGCAGCTCTCTTTGAATCCAAAACTCCACACATACCTTCTACACTACACTGTAATATTACTAAAGAGACCAAAAAAAAAAAAAAGAGAGAGAGAGATTTCATTTGATCTTATTGATCCTTTCTAAAATACACATCTGATTTTCTCATCCTGCTTAATAATCTTTACTACATCTCAAAGTGACTCAAAGTGAGATTCTTGAGCTAAATTGTAGGTTAGTGGACTGTAAATAAATATGAAACTTGAATAAAATACACATCAATTCACCTTACACACTCCAGATCAGCAGATATTGTTTTTCTCATAGCAAGACTTTCTTGATAAAGGACATAATGACTTAATTTGCTTTCTGTGCAAACTCTTTACTTCATCATGCATTTGTAACTAACAACCCACAGATTGGCATTTCGTACTGCACTGGTGCATAATGACCCTCTGACTGGGAGTCAGAGGGTGTTTTCTCAAAAGGCCATATAGTCAATATTTTGGGCTTTGTGGGCCATACAGTCTCTGTCACAACTATTCAACTCTGTTTTTGTAGTCTGAAAGCATCCATGGACTGCTTAAAGGAATGGTGATAGGCATGTTGCAATACAACTACATTTATAAAAAACAAGGATCAGGCCAGAATTGGCCCATGGGCCATATAGTTTGCTCACCACTGTTCTATGGATAAAGTCTCAACTCAGCAAGATCTGAACAATAACTTTCTATACAAATATCTGGCTTTAATTTCATATAGTAGTTAACTTACTGACCCAGATTTTGGTCCATTATATTTGTTCATGCAATTGCTTGAATACACCATGTACTTTCTTGTCTCTGTCTCCTTTATACTGACTGGCCTTTCTCCTGGGCACAGTTACAACCTCTGCTCCTATCCTGTTCTCTTTACTACTCTGATTTATCCTCCACAACATATTTCAAATATACTTTCATCCAAGCCTTCTTAGATTCCTAGACTCAAAATTTTTTTATCCAAAATTACTTGCTCACCTAAGAGTGCCATAGCATTTTATACATAACTTTCAAAATGCATTTTTCATGTTAGATTATAATTCATTGAATATGAAGTTATATGCCCCACTAGACATTAAGACAGACATTTTAACTAATTTATTAGAGTCAATAGAACATCTTGTAAATTGGCTTAAACTCAGTTGGTACTCAATCAATATTTCCTGAATCTGTTGCTAAATAAAAGTGGTAAAGAATTCTAGGTTTTTATGCCAAAATTCTTTGCAAATGCAAGGCAACTCAATTTTGAAAAAGGACTTACAATTTTAGTACAGTGCTTTTGGATTTCTCTTTTCAAGTCTCATGAAATAAAAATGAAGCCATGAACATCTTTTTGAAATTTTATACAACCACCTGGAGGATTTTATCAGCTTAAAATTCAATAACAAAGGTATCAAAGCCAACTATTTTAATTAGGAATACCCCCAGTTCCTGTTTTAATATTGTATGACATTCACTGGAGAGCAACTCTTGTTAAGGCAAGTAGAAGTACATTAAAAAAAAATAATAACAACTGATAAATTTAAAAGTCTAAAAAATTACACAGTGTAGTTGTATTTATTTATCTTCTAATTCCAAAACAGGGCTTTAAAAGGCTCACTACAGTACACATATTCTTTGTAAAATAGGTTTTAGGCCAAAGGAACACTAGCCTCTGAGATGTATAAAGTAAAATATCAGAGGGTTTTAGATCAGTCTTTAAATTAGCAAGCCTTTAAATTACTTCATAGATGATATGATTAAAATTAAATAATTTGTCCCTTGGTGAATACTGAAGCCAGGACTGGACTTAGATCCATATCCCCATGTTTCATATTCAAACCTAGCTGTCCTGTAATTATGGCGCCTGAATCAACAGCATCACCTGGGAATTTGTTAAGACACAAATTAGTGGGCTCTATTGCAGACCTACTGAATAAAACTCTTGGGAAGGACTCAGAAATCTGCTTAGAAAATTCTCCAGCTTATTTCGGTGCATGCTAAAGTTGGAGACTCACTGACAAAAACCACTTACAGTTACAGCTAAAACGGTATTTACAATTCCAAGTTGCTAAATCAAAATGTTAATCCAAATGAAATACCTAGAAAAATAGATATTCAAGCTTTGATTTTCTTTTCAAAATGAACATTCTGGGGAAAATAACTATAAGATTAAACAAACAAGCAAACAAACAAAAAATGCTATTGACACTTGTTTTTAAAACAAACCATTTTCTACGACACGTTGTGTAAAAAAATATATCCAATGTTTTCGTAAAAGAAAAAAGAAAAAAAGCTTGTTTGGAAGGCTATGGGTTGAAACTCTTAGTCAAAGGTATTTGAAAACAATGCACAACTCCAGGGGTACAATTTACACACACACACACACACACACACACACACACACACACACACACAGAATTTGATATAAGCACTTCTTCAGGAGTTGTGCATCCAATCATCCACTATACCTTTTTTTTTTTTTTAAACTCATGCATCCCTAACATATTTGGCAAAAAAAAAAAAAAAAAACCTTTGGCACAGGGTAAGCACTCAATAAATATTTGTCAAGTGAGTGAATAAATAAATACTAATGACCTGTTTTTGAGAACTAGATAAATAATACTTTCTAAAAAAATTTTTTGACCTCGCTTTCAAAACAAATTAGAAAACTTTAAATTTTTGAGAATTTTAAAATAATTTTAAAAATTAAAAAAATACTTTATACTTATAAAATGACTCAATTTAATGCAAGAATTTAGTCACATGTTAGAAATGAAAATTATTTTTGTTTCAGACAATACACACTAAAGCAACAAAAGTTATGATGGATAAAGTGTATTACAAAATGATAAAGATGACAATCATCCAAGAAGACATAACAATCAATGCACAATATATGCGTCTAACAACAGTGTCAAAGTATGTGAGGCAAAGCGTGTGATTGCAAAGAGAAATAAGTGAATTCACTCTCACAGTTAGAGCCTTTAACACTCCTCTGTCAGAAATGGACATTATAGCAGGAAAAGATCAGTAGGGTCATAGTTGAACTCAACAACGTCACTAATCAACTGCATATGATTGACATCTATAGATTGACATCCAACAGCAGCAGGATAAACATTCCTCTCAAGCTTACATAAAACATTCACAGCTAACAAGGACTATTAACCAAAATATACAAAGGATTCTTAAAATTCAACAATAAGAAATCAAATAACCTGATTGAGAAATAGGCCAAAGTTCTGAACAGACACTTCACCAAAGAATATACACAGAGGGCAAATAAGTGACAGTTTAGTGGTTTCTTACAAAACTAGACATTCTATTACCATATGATTCAAAAACTACATTCCTTGGTATACACTTAAAGGAGTCGAAAACTTATGTCCACACAAAAACCTGCAAATGAATGTCTGTAGAAATTGTATTCATAACTGGCAAAACTTGGAAGCAACCAAGATGTCCTTCAGTAGGTGAATGGTTAAATAAACTCTGGTAACTTCAACAATGGGATATTATTCAGTGCTAAAAATAAATGGGCTACCGAGCTATGAAAAGACATGGAGGAATCTTAAATGCATATTACTAAGTGAAAGAAGCCAATTTGGAAAGGTTACATACTGTATGATTCCAATTACATGACATTTGGAAAAGGCAAAACTATGGAGACTATAAAAGAACAGCACTTGCCAGGGTTGGGTGGGGAGGAGAAGGGATGAATAGGCAGAGCATAGAGGATTTTTAGGGCAGTGAAAATACTCTGTATGAGGCCACGATGCTGGATACATGCCCTTATACATTTGTCCAAACCTACAGAATCTATCACACCCAGAGTGAACTATAATGTAAAATATGCACTTTGGTTGTTTGGATATATCATTGTAGGTTTATCAATTGTAACAAATATACCAGGATTAATTTAGGGGATGAAGCAGGGTTCATTTAGTACCTAAGGAAAGAATCTATACACACAGAGGCCAATATGCGTTATAAATAGAAATGTGATAAAAGACACAAAAATGCTTAACAAATTTCAATCTGTTACACCAATGATATAGTTATTACTTTATCGATTTCAATGTGAGGCCAAAATAAGAAGGAAATTCTTAATATCTCCTGAAATAACATGAGCCAGTCACATTTGTAGTAATATATTTATTTACTAAGACTGACCTGATTTTTTAAAAACTCAGTCTTGCCTACTCTGTTCTCAAAAGCTACTTTTTCTTTTACATGAAATCTTACTGTAATTGTGGAAGTTCCATTTAATGCAATTACCAAATTGGATTCTGCTCATTATACTATAGATTCGTGATCTTCTCCAATTTTATGAAATGCACTTATAAAATTATGTAATTGTGAAATTCATAGTAAGTATAAATTAATATACGATACAGCCAAAATTTACTTTTAAAAGTATATAAATGAAATCCTGGTAGTAGAAAATATTAAAATGGTTGTATACTCCCTCCCCCCAGAGATAACAATGATTAATATTATATAAAATATATAAAGTCAACATTTAAAAAATAAAGTGGAAAATTTCCAAAGTAGGTAAAATCAGAGGAAAGCATAAAACACACACATACACGCACAAACCTGCAATTCAAAGTGGTAACAATAGTGAGTTTGTGTCTTTTTGGTCTGAGAAAATTGACCATCTTCTCCCTTACCGTTCGATTCCAGTTAAAGAAAATGGCACAACTACAGCTTTCCTGGCTAAGGGTGCCAGAGGTCAGAGTGCAGCTGAAAATTCAAAGGAGAAATCCTGGAAAGCATAAGAACAGCACTAGGAATGAGAATAAAATTCAGGGGATGGGCTGCTTACATCCCTGACTGAAGGCTAAGCTACTCAAATGCTGGGGAGACACAAGGAAGCATGGCAAAATGCAGAGAGAGACCAGAGGAAAACCTATGCTTGAAGAATGGAGCTATGAGAAGCCAAATCTGCAAAGCTGAGGTTTATCTTCACTGAGTACATTTTTCAACCATAGGTAACCCATCAACTCAACCAGCAGGAGGCACAAAACTTCAAGGTCTTCAAGTTTTAGCAAAGAGTCTGACACTGACAAAGCAGATATACATAAAGAAGAGATTTCTAGAAGGAAACAAACTACAGAGAAGATTAGCTCCATTTCTGTCCAAATCCTTGGCTGGTCACTAAATTGTACAAAACAAAAAGCAATAGTGGAAAGCCATAAAAAAAAGAATAGAGCTTCATACTGCACAGTGGATAAAGTTTATAGTTTTAATACAGGCAAATTTACACCTTACCACAATAAGAAACAAAAATGTTCAGAGGACCACAATAGAGTCCATAGTCACTAAAACCTATTATCAACAATATCCAGTTTTCAATCAAAAAAAGTATAGTGTGGATGCTATGGAGGAAAAAATTAACAGCCAATAGAAATTAATTCCAAGTGGGTCAAAATGTTGGATGTATCAGATAAAGATGTTATAGCTCCTATCATAAATATATTAGAAGAATTAAAGGAAAATTGTTTGACAAACTGAAGAACCTTATGGTAATGATGTATAATCTCTAATAAAATGCAAACTCTAAAATAAATAACCAAATCAAATTTCAGAGCAAAAACTACAATAATTAATATTTAAAAATAAAATGCTACATAGACTCAAAAACAGATTGGATATTGCCAAAAAGGTATCAGTGAACATGAAAATACATCAGTAGAAACGATCAACTGAAAAACAGAAAGATAAAAGATTGACAAAAATTAAGACCACCGCAGAGACATTAACACAATATGAAACAATTCAATATTGATACACTGGGAATCCCCAAAAAAGATAAAAGAAGGGGGAAATATTTGAAAAAACAATTGTATATGTAAAACACTTCACATACAAAGACAAATGTAGATGAAATATAAATAGCTGGAAAAGAAATATTGGTAAATACAAGCATGAGAAACCTAATGTGATTATATTAATATTATATCAGATATAATAGATTTCAAGGCAGAAGGTGTTACTAAAAACAAAAAGGGATTATTTATAATTATAAAAATTTCGCTACACAGGGACATATATGAAATGTAAATATGATGCTATTAATATAAAAATTTAAAATACACAAACTCAAAACTGATAGGAGTATAGGACGATGACAACTGCACAGTCATGTTTCAGACATTACCAAACTTTCTCAGTAATCGCTACAAGTACATATTAAAGTCAGTAAGAAAATACAAAATCTGAATTAAATATCAACCATCTTAATTTAGGTTTATAGAACATTATACACAAATTCATAACATTATACACAAATTCATAACATTATCCTGAGAGGTACATGGAACATTTATCAAGGTATGCTGGGCCATAAAATGTCTGAATAGATTTCAAAAGATCAAGATTTTACAAAATGTTGTCTTAGAACACTTAAAATAATAAATTAACATAAAGTAAAACTTGCAGAAAAAAACCCTAGAAATATGGAAATTAAATGGCTCATTTCTAAAATATCAATGGGCAAAAGAGAAAAATCACAAAGGAAATCATACGATATTTTGAACTGAAGAATAATGAAAATAAAATGCATCGAAGTCTGTGGAATGAAGCTAAAGTAGTACTTAAAATTTGTTTCATTAAATGCTGTCACGAAAAAGAAGGGGACATCAGCACAATGGTGAAATAGGAAATTCTAGCCCTTAATCCCTCATGGAGACCCAAAAAAACAACCCAAACACTGACAAAATGTAAGCTCTGAAAAATATTCAAAGGTCTACAGCAATGAAACAGTGCCCAGTCAAGAAAAATCCACATTCCAAATTGAAAATTGTGTGGCATTTTTGCTCATGCTTGCCCACATTCCAACCTGTTTGGAGCCTACCTGAAAGGCTGTTTTCTCCTCATCACCTAATTCAGATGTCAGGTGTAACTTGAATCTGAGGCAGGGAGAAGCAGCTGGCACTATCTAGGGGAGCTATCAAGAAACTAAAACCTAAAGATGCCTGGGACAAAAGATTACAGGTGGAGACATGGAATAGATCACCTAAGAGCCCAAGGAGAAGCTGGGGGAGGATCATTAAGAAATGAAGACATTTGGGCCGGCAGAGTGGCGCGGTGGTTAAGCGCTGGCTTGGGAAGCCAGCGGCCCCCGGTTCGGATCCCACATATGAGGGCCAGTAACACTGCCCTCAAAAAAAAAAAAAAAAAAAAAAAGTGAAGACATTTAAAAGCATCTATGTGTATCGTATAATCAATACACGAGCAGGCTAGACGCATGCTCGGCTAGACGCATGCTCGGAAAAGAACTGAGAAAGCCTTAAGCTTTCCCCTTGGGCTGATTCCCAAGACTACTCATATGCCCAACTAACTAGCAAAGGACTTCACTTACACAAAGCCATTCAGCAAAGACAAGAAAAGGGAGATGTTTTTTCAAATGCCTAATTAGAAAATAAGAATCACAAGGTATACAAAAATACAGGAAAAGGGTTATAAGAGAATATGCCAACAAACTGAATAGCCTGGATAAAATAGGCAACCTACCAAGATTGAATCATGCTGAACTAGGAAACTGGAAAAGACATAACTAAGTAGTAAGGAGATGAATCAGTAATCAGAAACCTCTCTACAAAGAAAAGCTCAGGACAGGTTTCACTGGTTAATTCTACCAAACATTTAAAGAAGAACTAATACCAATCCTCAATCTCTTTTTAAAAATTGAAGAGGAAAAAAAAAAAAAAATTGAAGAGGAGAGGACACTTCCTAAATCAGTCTATGAGGCCAGTATTACCCTGATAACAAAGATAGACAGACACAAAGAGACAAAAAAAAAAAATTGCAGACCAACATCCCTGATGAATAAAGATGCAAAAATCCTCATCAACATACTAGCAAGCAAAGTTACCTGAAATCTATGTAACTATGCTAACAATTGTCACCCCAATAAACTTTAATTTAAAAAAAAAATACTAGCAAGCAGAATGCAGCAGCAAAAACAAAACAAACAAAAATGATTATACACCATGACCAAGAGGGATTTATTCCTAGAATGAAAGGATGATTTAACATACAAAAATCAGCCATGTTAACAGAATGAAAGAAAATAGCCACATCGTCATCTCAACAGATGCAGAAAAAACATCTGATAAAATTCAACACGCTTTCATGATAAAAAAAACTCAACAAACTAGGAATAGAAGGAAACTACCTAACATAATAAAGGCTACACACGAAGAGCCCATTAACATCATATTCAATAGTGAAAGACCAAAAGCTTTTCTTCTATGATGAGAAACAAGATAACAAGCAAGGATTTCACCACTGCTACTTAACATTAGTGGAACTTCCCAACCAGAGGAATTCGGCAAGGAAAAAAATAATAAAATTAAGCAAGAAAAAAGAAATAAAAAGCATCCAAGTTGGAAAGAAAGTAGTAAAATTATCTGTTTGCAGAAAACCTGACCATATGTAGGAAATGCTAAGGATTTCACACAAAGACACAAAATCAGCTGTGCTTTAACACTAATGATGAATGGTCCAAAAATGAAATTAAGAAAACTATTCCATTTACAATTACATTGAAAAGAATAAAATATTTAGAAATCAACTTAACCAAGGAGGAAAAAGACGGTACATGGAAAACTATAAAATATTTCTGAAAGAATTTAAAGAAGACAAATCAATGAATATACATCACTTATTCATTTGTTATTGTTAAGATGTCACTACTAACTAAAACAACCTATACAGTCAATATAATTCCTACCAAAATCCCAATAATGCTTTTTATAGAAATAAATAAATCTATCCTAAAGTTCATGTGGAATATCAAGGGACTCTAAACAGCCAAAACAATCTTGGAAAAAAAAACAAATTTGGAAGATTCACACTTCTGATACAAAAACTTAAGACTAGACTACAGTAATCAAAACAGTGTAGTACTGGCTTAAAAACATAAAGACCAATGAAATAGAATAGAGAGGCCAGGAACAAACCATCACAAATATTGTGAAATGATTTTCAACAGGAGTACCAAGACTAGTCAATGGATAAAGAATAGTCTTTACAATAAATGGTTTTGGAGAATTTGAATATCCATTTGCCAAATGACGAAGCTGGACTTTTACCTTATATCATATACAAATATTAACTCAAACTAATTTGAAGGTCTAAATGTAAGAGCTATAAAAGTTTCAGATAAAATCCTGGAGGAAAAGCATCAGGATACTGAATTTGGCAACAATATCTTGGATATGACAAAAGATAGAGAAAGCAAAAGGAAAAACAACAAAATATAGATAAACTGAAGTACATCAAATTTAAAACTTTTGTGCATCATTGAGCACTATCAACAAAGAGTCAACCCAAAAATCTGAGAAAATATTTGTCAATAATACTCTGATAAGAGATCAATATCAGGCATAAGGAATTCCTACAACTCAACAACAAAATAAAAAAATCAATTCTAAGTGGGCAAAGAACTTAAATAGACATACAAATGACCAATAAGCACATAAGAAGACAGTCAAAGTCACTATCTTTAGGGAAATGCAAATCAAAACCACAATGTGATATCACTTCACACCCATTGGAATGGCTATTATAAAACAAAACAACAAAAAAATCCCAGAAAAGAAACACTTGTTATAGATGTAAAATTTTGTTACATATATTTTACCACAATAAAATAATTCAAAAAGATTTCTTTTAATAGGAAGCAAATTCAAGTTATTACATTTTTTTAAAAAGTGTGAGTTCTATTCAAATCCAATACAGTAAGTACCTGACTTACAAACGAGTTCTCTTCCGGGAGAACGTTTGTAAATCGAATTCATTCTTAAGTCGGATTTGTTCGAAAGTCCGACAAAATGAGTCTTATAAACCTCAACACAAATATACAATGTAAAGCATAAAAAACTAAACACACACACAAAAATACTGTAAATAAACTATTTTTACTTTTACAGTTACCTTAAAATGGTGGTACAGTACAGTACACCAACTAGCATATAGGAGAGTGCGTGGAGTGAATTGACAAGAGCAGACGCGCAAGCTACTACTTTCGGGATTTGTTCGCATCTACGAATGTTCATAATGCGAGGTCCGTTCGCATCTGTGGAAGTTTGCCACTTGAATGTTCGTAAATCGGGGATTTACTGTATTTAATATCTTGCAATAGTTTGCTTCATTTATCTTACCATAATTATATAAAGAAATGTTGTCTTAGAACACTTTAAATAATAAATTAACATAAAGTAAAACTTGCAGGAAAAAAACCTAGAAATATGGAAATTAAATGGCTCATTTCTAAAATATCAATGGGCAAAAGAGAAAAATCACAAAGGAAATCATATGATATTTTGAACTGAAGAATAATGAAAATAAAATGCATCGAAGTCTGTGGAATGAAGCTAAAGTAGTACTTAAAATTTGTTTCATTAAATGCTATCACGAAAAAGAAGGAGATATCAGCACAATGGTGAAATAGGAAATTCTAGCCCTTAATCCCTCATGGAGACCCAAAAAGCAACCCAAACACTGACAAAATGTAAGCTCTGAAAAATATTCAAAAGTCTACAGCAATGAAACAGTGCCCAGTCAAGAAAAATCCACATTCCAAATTGAAAATTGTGTGGCATTTTTGCTCATGCTTGCCCACATTCCAACCTGTTTGGAGCCTATCTGAAAGGCTGTTTTCTCCTCATCACCTAATTCAGATGTCAGGTGTAACTTGAATCTGAGGCAGGGAGAAGCAGCTGGCACTATCTAGGGGAGCTATCAAGAAACTAAAACCTGAAGATGCCTGGGACAAAAGATTACAGGTGGAGACATAGATCACCTAAGAGCCCAAGGAGAAGCTGGGGGAGGATCATTAAGAAATGAAGACATTTAAAAGCATCCATGTGTATTGTATAATCAAACCACAAAAAATTAATATGTACAGTGGAGAGACATCCTCTTGGATATGCCTTCCTTTGAAAAGTAGTTTTGTTTATTCTGTCATCTAAAATCAGGGTACCACTGCTAGTGGAGTGGGTAAACCAATATATAAGTAGTCTAAGTAAACGAATAACTGGCATGTCAGACATAAATGACAACCACAAGCATGCAAATAAGTCAAGGTTTCCCAGTTAGAATCTACTTCAATATTATCACCAGAGTCTGAAAAAAATTGAGAAGGTGTCCCATGGACGAAATTGAAATGGCTTCTGTATTTGAATATTTACATCTGGAAATACCTTTCCAGATGCTAACGGCTATGCTGCCTTGAGAGTTTAAACATGTGTAGCTTTGCACCATTGTTTTTAAACCCACTCTGCACTGAATTGGAGATTAAATTAGTAATACAGCATGAGTAACAGCTACAATATCTGAAACTACCTACCGCGTTATACAGAAAGCTGACCCCTGCATTTATATGTTGAGAGAGCCTGTGAGCTGGTTCTAGCTCTTAACCTCCTCACAATCATATGCATAAGGAGATTCATGCTGTGTCCTTCCTTCCCTGTGCTTTGCCACCCAAGGTCAATATCAATATTATAATGCCTTGTATGCTTTGTTAAGGATGATCATGAATTATCATTCTTTGACCTTTACATTATTCTACAGTTCTACTCATCAGCAATTGCCATTATTAGTTATTTATAGCATCACCGGTCTGTGATGGAAAAGCCGATCTAAATTTTGAATATATAAAAGATGTAGATCATGTTAGAAGTATTTTAAAACATAAACAGACACCACCACAGTGTTTTGTGGCTGATTGTCTGTTTTACTAATAATATGGGTACAGAATGTCAGAACGGGAATCTATACTAAGGCAATGCTAGTGATGAAATGGAAATGGTACAAGCTACAACAGTTAAGTACCATTAAAAGGGAAATCTTTTTGATTTGAATATGAACAGTGAAAGGGTCTGGTCCAGGATAATTTAGCAGCACATTTTTTCATTTTGTAAAAAGTGTGTTGTGTCCTTTCATCTTACACCTGGCTTTGAAATATGCTGATTCTATTGCCCGGAACTATTGGGTGCTCATATTTATATGTTTTAGAAATTTTGTTAATTCAAAAATTAAATTTTAAATTTAATAATTTAATTTAGAAGTAATTTAATAAAATAAACTTTAATTTTTAAAATCTGCCTTTCTTAACTCACTGAAAGCTTTCCCATAATATAATTTTGAGTTCATGACATCCTAACCAACAGTATGACTGTTTGGTTAGAAAACTTTGTATTTAATTTAAAAGAGACTGAAAAGTTATCCCTGGCAAGAAATTTAGATCTCTAAAAGAATCTGAGAAAATTTAATTTTAAACCTAGTGATTTCCCCAAAGAAATTCTAGTTCAAGACATGTGTCTCTTTTTTCTTTTTGATAAGAAACTGCATACATCTCATGTAAAGTATATCCAAAGTTAATAAAAGTAATATATCTGTGCATTTGAGTTAAGAATATAATATATAAGGAAATAATCCATAAAAGCCTTAAAATGGAAGTTTAGAGAACTAGTTTTATCCTCAAAATTTTATTATTGTCACCAACCTCCTTTGGCTTTGCCTTCAGCTTCTCTTTATGTTTAAAGGATTCTCCTCCTTTGGTCCTTATTGAATAATACTCAAATTTTGTTATCTTTTCATTTTCATTATTCATTCCCTCTTTTCTCATAGTCACCTGATATGAGATCAGCATATGCTAAACGTTGACTAAAACAAAGTAGTCAGCACCCCTCCCCTGGAAGTACTTACACTATCATCAGGAGTTAGATGAATAAGTTAATACTGATGGCATTCCATTACATGTGCTGTAGCACAGGTAACACTCAGAGAAGTATTGGGATTAGACTGGACAGAGGGATCAGGGAAAGTTTCCCAGAAAAGGTGACTTTCTTTTTCTTTCTTTCTTTCTTTTTTTTTTTCTTGTTAATATGTTTTAGAAGTTATTTCTAGAAAAAAGTTAGTTAGGTTTTACTTATAATTTTTATTATCACAGTCTAAGCATACTGTTTTGAAATTATCATCCATGATTGCCTTAAGAGAACTTATTTTTAAATTAATTGTGGGAGAAAGAGCATAATATGTAAAGATTATTGCAATGTTTTTTAATGTTTATTAAATTTATTGGGGTGACATTGGTTAGTAAAATTATATAGATTTCAGGTGTACAATTCTATAATACATCATCTATGTACTGCATTGTGTGTTCACCATCCAGAGTCAGTTCTCCTCCCATTACCATATATTTGACCCCCTTTATCCTCTTCTACCAACCCCAATGACTAGGAGACTTTTGAATGAAGGCACTGTGGCATGAAATAGAATCACATTTGGAGAATAACGGAATTGTTGGATGGATGGGAGAGTAGGTTGACAAAGAGGCCAAAAGAAGCCTGAGCCAAACAATAAAAGATCTTAATGATGTATGTGTTAACTAATGTTATTGTGGTAATCATTTTGCAATATATACATACTCGTATAGAGAATCACTACTTTGTATATCTTAAACTTACAAAAAGTTGTATGTCAGTGATATCTCAATAAGGATGGGAAAAAGTATTTTAAGACCAAGGTAAGGAGATGAAGGTCATCTATTTGGGACATTGGCAAGGTGTCAAGCTAAAAAATTCAAAAATAACATTGGTTATCTTCCATTTCCACAGAAAGTTCCTAATTGGACTTCTGCCAACCCAGATTTCCAAGTTAAAAGCTAATGGTCTCTTTAGATGCTCTTTGTTTTTCACCTTGCCTTTCCAATTAACCATCCAATTGTATTGCACTTACATCATACATGTATCATAATTGATTCCTTCTAGTGTACTTTTCCTTTTAGTTACTGAACTTTTCAACTCCAGAATTTCTAGTTGGTTCTTTTTAATCATTCCTATATTATTGATATTCCTTATTTGATGAGGCATCTGTATAGTACTTTCTTTTAATTTTTAGACATGGTTCTTCTGAATTCTTTGAAGATATTTATAATAGCTGATTTAAAATCTTGGTCTAGTAAGTTCAATGTTTAGGCTTCCTACAGGAAAGTTTGTTTTGATTGCTACTTTCCCTGTGTGGGAGCCAAACTGTGTATGTATTTCTTAAATTCAGAGATATTTCTTCCTCCAGGGTTTGTTGTTGCTTCCATTTGCTGTCATTTTTGTTGGTATTTTAAGTAACATTATGGACTAATTTTCTATAGTCTTTTATTCATTGGTGTGTGCAGCCAGTGAAGACAGCCTGGTTAGCTTTGTGGTCACCTAATGATTAGATAGAGATTTCTTTAAATGCATTGAACCAAAACAGTATGCAGCCTTGCCAAGGAGCTCTGTGTATGTTTTGGGGCATGCTTAGAATGCTCTAGTAAGCAGTTTAATTGCCTTTGCCTTCACTTTCTACTTTTACAGGGCGATCTCAGGTATTTTCTGGGAATGCACACAACCAGGTTTCTTTTCTGACTTTTTGGATCAGCCTCTTTTGTGCCCCAATTTGTAATGGTCTCAGGTAACTCCGAACAACTGCAGCTGATTATTTTCAATAACTTCCTTGAGGCTGTTCACAGATATCTGAGTCAGGTCACATAAGGATAAACCCTGAGAATTTTTTTTTTTTTTTTAGAAGGCAGTGTCACTGGCCCTCATATGTGGGATCCGAACCAGGGCCGCTGGAGTCCCAGGCCAGCTCTTAATCACCGCGCCACTCGGCCAGCCCCGAGAATTTTTTTTTTCATTGATCTGACAGTAAAATCGTAATAATCATCTGGGGATCAAGCATTGAGGAGATCTAAACCCTTTCATCCCGTCCAGTGTCTACTAAACGGCTGGTTTTCATAGAAACAGAAATTGCAAGGCTGTTGGTTTTCAAGTCGATTGTGGATATGAATAGATTAGGATGGGGTTCGGACAAGTAGAAAAGAAACAGCATGTTTTTTTGTTTGTTTGTTTGTTAGGTTGGTTTTTGTTTGTTTGTTTTTAACATTCTTGGATTTTTGCAAGCCTTTATTTAATTTCCAGAGTTCTGAAAAAAATTGATAATTTTTGGATGTTTTTATGGAGAAGCAGTTACTAACCATACCATTCTGGACATGCCCAGTACTCCTGCTTTTCATGCTATTTATTGTGTGTATTTTGATTAATATATTATTTATATATACTAAGCATAAACATTATTGTTTTATATAGCCCATAATCATTTACATTAATTCACATATTTATCTTTCAGCTTTTTGTTCATTAATTCATTCCTGTATTTCCATCTAGGATTAGTTTCATTTTTTTGGTTCTAGAATTTCCTTTATTATTCCCATTAGTGTGAGTCTGCTGGTGACAAATTATTTTAACTTCATCTGTCTACAAATGTCTTTATTGTATCTTCATTTTGGAGGACTGTTTTACTGAGTATAGAATTCTCGTTTTACCTTGTTTTGTTTTATTTTTACACATTGTGCCCAGCTATCGGCAGGGCATCTGAGGCTCTGGATGATACCTTCCTCTAGAACACATAAATGTTTGCTTCTGACAGGCAAGATGTCCAGCGGCAAATCACCTAAATTCAAGTATGGAGCGAACGGATTGGAGCTTGGCTCCCACTGGAAAGCCAAACACTCTGTATTCATTCCTCATCTCTCAGTCATCCATGTTCCCCAGCATCTCAGCCTCTCAGCCAAGGTACTGTGTACTTTTTTTCCCCTTTTCTAGTCCTCCTACACTAAAAGAATACATCTTTGGAGGTTCAATAGTCATGTTTTTCTCTTATAGCTGAGTGGCTGTATTACCCCCCCTTTGGCATCAATGATTTCCAGTGGTCCCAGGGAACACACTCTTTTGATGATAGGCAGTACTCAGCACAATATAATGTTCTGCATCAGCTACCATTTGTCTTTCTTGTCTTTCTTATCTGTTGCTTTGCAAATCATCTCCTACTCAAGAGATGTTCATTTCTGGGTTTTGGTACCACCATTTCTCAAGTCACCAAGGAACTGAATCTGGGAATCAAATATTTCCTGCCAAACATTTGCTCTTGAGTTATTAAGTTTTATATAATAAAGCTAACATTTCTCATTCCTCCTTGATGGGTATAATCACCACTTGTTCTTTGCTTTGTGAAATTCTGTGTAGTTCTTTAAAGCCAGCTCAAAAATGACTTTTCTCATAATTCATTTCTTTCATTGTGCACTATCAAGCCTCCCTAATCTGTGTCCAAATAACACTGTATCTTCATTATGGTCCTTATACTTGTTTTAAATGATACCTAATTTTTAACATCTGTTTTATTTGTATGCCTAAATTTTAAATTCCCTGCATCCCCTTCTGTTACTTGCTTAAAATACTTCTTGTAACAAGTAGGCAAAAATATCTTAAATTGCAATATTTAAATTACACTCAAAAGTAACATTTCTTAGGGGATATAAAATGATCTTATGAGTATAGTTTATATATTTATGAAACTGTATGTACTCACTACATTCTTACAAAACCTGACTAGATATTATAGAGACATCGAAAAAATGGCAAGGATAGTTTTTAAAAACTACAATCTGAACCTAAACCTTATTATCCCAGAAACTACAATACTTGTGCTGTTATGCCTCAAATAAGATATCTAAACATTTTTAGTTGCTTAAAGAAAACATCATCTATATACTCATACATCTGTATACTCTTTTAGTCTTATGATTGCAGAAATTTAAGAATGCTTTTTAATTATTTTCTACTGAATAATAATAATGAGGAAAATGAAATTACTTCATAAAAATAAAAACAATTATAAGTAAATAATAAAGTAGTTCAATTAAAACAAAGTTCACAGAACCAGTATATTTCTAATGAGATCATTAATATTGCTTGCACTTTTTTAATTTAATTTTTATTATTTTTTAAATCTCACCATGTTCTCAAAATGTAATGCTATTTACAAATATACATATGATATAGTGTAACATTGTAAACTATGATGTGTGTGTGTGTGTATGTGTGTGTGTGTGTGTTTGGTAAAACCAAAGGAAAATAATAGTTGAGACACTAATTGGGGCCACTGATGAAACAAGATCACAGAGTGTATTCCATAAGCTTCAAAGAATCACTAACATCATCTTAAAAATTTAATTCTAAGCTTTATATGAGCCAAGATGAACAGAGAACCATAAACAGTAATATAATTCGGAGCCTCAAGAAAACACAAAACCAAACCAGTTTTTCAGTAACATTGTATCATGTGCTCATAACAGACTGGAAACTAATTTCTTACAAATATTTTCAGAAAGAAACAAGATATAATTTAACTAGCAATTTCTTCATTCACAGTTTTGCAATATATAATGAAAGGCTTCCAAAGGGCTATTTTAATTAGCAAATACTGGTATATATCAATTCAATAAATCAATACATAGGTAGCTGATAAGATAATTAACTGCATCCTTTATAAACCAAAACTGATTTATCATGACATCACAATGCAGAGTCTTTACAAATATCAGTAGGCAGGTCTTTATATTGAGCATAAGTTTAAAGTCAATTCCTGTTAATACTTAAATCCTGAGGAAACAAATCAATAATACTCCAAATAATCCTAAATTATTCCTGAAAGATTTGTTCACAAAATGATGAAGACCTCAATATTTCCCTTTAACGAAAAACTCCATACTATAAAGCCTGCTGGTCCCTCACAAAAAACACCCAACTAGGAAAGTCAGCTTCTCAATTTGCCAAGTAACATTTCCTCCGGGCGGGGGGAACCCTAGAATTTCTAGGAGAGGAAATAGTTACTTTTGAGGGAAAATGGTATAAAAAAGAGTCCAATCATGTGAACACATACCCAAGAAATTGATAAAGGTACAAAACCCACGAAAGTTAGAAGTGTACTTTTCAGATCGATTCCTATGAGAATCACAGCAAGTAATAGTGCCTGGAGCCTGTGTTATGGGTTATCTGCCTAAAACTTGGATTTCAGTACCTTTTAACAGTGTCTCCAGGTAATTCCAACATGCTGCCAATTTTAAGAACCAGATCTTGACTAAACAATGGGGCCATCATGGTGTGGTCCCCAGAACCGAAGCATCAGCATCAGCTGGGAGCTTGTTAAAAATGTAAATTCTTAGGGTCCCCCCGCCCCAGACCTACTCAATCAGGCATGCTGGAGTGAGCCCAAGATTTCTATGTTTAAACAAGCTCTCCAAGTGATCCTGATGACTATTTGAGAACCTCTGGACTAAAACAATCCCCAACAAAGCAAAATGAGATTACCTTGATTGGTTAATATCAACAAAATATGGGTTTGGTACATTAAGAAAGAAAGAAGGCAAAAGTGGTTTTGGGCGCTGAACATGTCTCAGTGATTGTTTTCTGTCCTGGGTGCTGTCACTAACATTCACCTATCTTCTCTTCCTTTTTCTTCAGAATTATTTATAGAGTACCAGTTTTCTATCTCTCTATCTATCGTGGCACAAAACTCTGATCAAGTCATGTGAGGCATTTCAAATGCTTGGCGTTTAAAAAAGAGATTCATGGGAAGATGTAGGGTAGTGTTTCAGAGCATTGATGAGATTAGGATTTAAAGCTTCCAGCCTCAAGCATACTAAATGGTGTGCTCAGAGGCAAGCTGTTTAACATCTTTAAACCTTGGTTTGCTCATGTGTAAAACAAGGATAATCATACCACCCCAAAAGTTCACAGGGAGGACTCAATATGGTTATGTATGAAAGGCATCCACACCAATCCTATCACCTAATAAACACTCAATTAGAATTGCTTTCATTTCTAAGATGCTTCATCAGATGAAAGCCACCACTGTTCATTTATCAGACCTGCCTGTTAGTTTTGTGCAGTCAGAGGATATGCTGGAGAACTTAAAGATCAGAATTTACTTCTAAACTTATTTCCCCCATTATCATTTAATAGCATTCACTTAACTAGTGCTGTTTGTAATAGGCAAATTAAAGGCAGGTTTTAAGCAATAAAAATTAGATACAATTTATTTTTATTATATTTAAAGTTTATACTGATAAATAAATCATGTGAAATCTACAGAAACAATAATTTAAAAATAAATAATTGAATTAACACAATATCCTTCTTTAACTAATACAGCTGAAACCTTGGATTGTGAGAAACTTAGTTTGTGAGTGTTCTGCAAGACAAGCAAACATTTCTAATACATTTTAATGTGGTGCATGAGCAATGTCTTGCAATATGAGTAGTTTGTTTCCAGAACGAATTATGCTCGCAAACCAAGGTATTAATGTACATTTAAACTATCTGAATTGGTATGCACGTTTGTGTTAGTATCTATTATGTGAAAGACTATGTATAGGTTTTTAATATATACATTTAATGCATTTTTATAGATACTTTAAAAATAAACACTATGTTGTCAATCTATGGAGAGAGTTATGTATCCATTTGTGCATTGAAAGATAATAGTTATTCTATGTTCTTTATTATGCTAAACACTGACTACAATATTCCATCCTTTGGTTATTCTATGTTCTTTATTATGTTAAACACTGACTACAATCTTCCATCCATTGGTTACATGGCTTTTAAGACAGAACAAAACATAAGCAAGCCTGTTCTTTAATAAACTATTTTAAGTCTGCTCTGCCTCCCAACCTTGATAACTAAGGAAAAACTATTCTTGAATAATAATATCGTGAAGAACTTGAACATTGGTTCTAACTAGCAACCTTACTGAAAAAAACCCGTGATATTAAAGAACTATACTTTGAATTTCATTAGGACTGCAGTTTTAAAAGATAAGCTTTGTAAAATCAATGTAAATAGTACTTAGGAGAAAAAAAATCTGTGCTAGATGGTTATTAATGAAAACTACCTCTGTTCCTACTTTCTGGTTTAATTTGAATATCAAATAAATCCTCAGGAATAATTTATAGTCCTACTGTCAGAGACATTTGGATAGCTGCATCAAAGTCATATCACCCTGCAAATAAATACCTTCTTAAATTGCAAAATATAAGCATCTCATTTAAGCAAAACCTTCACATCATAAAGAAAATACACTTGTATTTCTATGCCTACTGAATGACTAGTCAACAAATGTAGGAGATAGCATAGCTCTCTTTTCTGCTCTATTAAAGCTCACTGGATATTTTTTATCCTGAACCTCATGTACGCCTTCCTAATTTTGGCTGAATTTATTTTGTTTAAATTCCCCAGAATAATTTAAGTGCAATTTAGTGAATTTCTTTTAAATATGGATAGAAGATTAAAAAACCCACTATTGGGGCCGGCCGAGTGGCGCGGTGGTTAAGCGCTGGTTTGGGAAGCCAGTGGCCCCGGTTCGGATCCCACATATAAGGGCCAGTGACACTGCCCTCAAAAACAAACAAACAAAAAACAACAACCCACTATTATGGCAATTGTTGGTGACTGAAAATATTAAACTAAATTTATAATGTTTATAATGAAGATTAAGTGCCAAATTGAAATAGAAATAAATCAAGAAACTACAGGTAAAGAAATGTTTCCATTAGAATAAAATTGTTTGAATGCAGATTATGTTTAGAAATGCATTCACTAACCAGGAAGACACTTTATAAATTAAACTCGACAAAAGCATTTTCAAAGCACTTTTCTTTGTGTTGGGATTTAGGAAAGACACAGATTAAAAAAAAAAAAATTATGGCCAGTGGATTCTATGAGACTTACAACCTCGTAGGAGAAAGAAAATAAACCCAGATGGATATATGCAGAACATTCAATTGATGGAATTCATGCTAAACATCTAGAAAGTGAGGAAGCAATTAAGGATATTACTGAAATAAATTATAACCCCTAAAGTCTTCTTTCCACCTCAACCACCCCTAAACTCCACTTGCAGAAATAGCTTACTTGAAACATTCTAAAGCAGACATGATAACATTTCCTTCCTAGCATCTTGATCACAGCCAAATACATTCTCCACTGTCCCCAGTAACTTCTAGTCAAGGTTCTCATCTGATTCAATTCTGACATAAACACTCAGTGCCCTTAAACTTTAATATAATGACATTGCGGGCCGGCCGAGTGGCGCATTGGTTAAGCGCTGGTTTTGGGATGCCAGCGGCCCCGGTTCGGATCCCACATGAGGGCCAGTGACACTGCCCTCTACAGCTAACAACAGCTCCACCTGGAGCTGGGCTGTGCGAGCCCCGGTGATGGTGTGGGCTGAAGCCCCAGCTGCAGTGGGCTGCCATAGGCTACAGTGGGTGGCCTGCAGCCAGCGTGAGCGGCTGGCAGCCAAGCATGAGCTGCCAATAGCTGCGGTGAGCGACATCCAGAGGCCAGCGACCGATCTGCCTCATCCGGGAAGAGCGCAATGACGATACCAACAGTGAAGCAACATCCTCCGCAACTAAAAAAACTGAAGAACTAAAAGACAGCAACTTGTCTGTTCCCCTTCCCCGATTCCCCAACGCTGTTCCCCCCCCCCGCCCCGCCAATTCCCCAATAAAATCTTTAAAAAAAAAAAAAAATATAATGACATTGCTTTGGGGGGATCTATAACATTATTTTCTAGTCATATTCTGCCCATAATATTTTGTTACACTAATTTCCGACTGCCATCAAATATATGATGCCAATCGCAGACACAAAAGTTACTTTTACTTCTTTCCCTAGAGTTACAATTTGTTTTCCTCTTTTCTAAATGGCACTCTTTATTTTTGTGAATTTCTCTATTCTCTTTTAGAGACCCACCCCCTTCCCTGGATGCTTGGTAGTGATTCATAGTGCATTGGAGTGAATGTATGTTACAAACGGAGCAGAAAATTCTTCCTTAGTACTCGAGAGAGGCAGTAATTCATCATAAAAGATAATGGCATTGCCTCTGCCTCCATGGGGCTTACAGTCCAGGGAAGACATATAGGTCTTCACTTTCCAGAGATACATACTGTTTATCTCTAGTTCATGTCAATAAGACCCCCTCAATTATTTCACCTAATTTTCTTACTTCCAGCTTTCTTTCTCAATCCTGTCTACACATAGATACCAGAATTAATTCTAATGCACTTCTATTACCTTGACTCATTTGCATAAAAAAACCAAAATGATTCCGGTGTGCCCCAACAGCCACCCCGCCACACACTGTCAATGTTAATTAGCATATTAGTTCAGGGTCTCTGCAATTTGAGCCAACATATCCTTCCAATCTTAATTGCAACATATGAACTAACATTTAAAGTTGCATTATGAGACATGTACTTTGATCTTTGCTTCGCATGCATTTTCTTGATTGAGAATGGCAATAATCATATTAGATATATACTGTTATGCCCATTTTTTTTCCAGACAAAAAAACTAAAATGCAGAGAGTTTATGCCATCATCTAAGTCCACACGGTTAATGAATGCTAGATCTGGGGTTAAACCTGGTGTTACATGATTTCAATGCTTGTTCACTGTAATAGGCTAAATAAGGGTCCCCCAAGATATCGTCAGGTCCTAATCCCTATGAAACCTGTAACCTTCAA
The DNA here is from genome assembly GCA_033961575.1 of Aselliscus stoliczkanus. Lineage (NCBI taxonomy): Eukaryota > Metazoa > Chordata > Mammalia > Chiroptera > Hipposideridae > Aselliscus > Aselliscus stoliczkanus. The sequence goes on from CM066734.1 coordinate 48,680,573, forward strand.
TGGTGAAGCCTATGCAGATGTCATTAAATTGACAACATGAAATGGGACGATTATCCTGAATGATCTGGAAGGACCCTAAATGCAATCACGCATGTCTTTATAAGAGCGAAGCAGGGGGAGATTTGACACAGACATGAGAGGAAGAGGCCATATGACCATGGAAGCAGAGTAGAGGGATTTGACCACAAACCAAGGAATGCCAGCAACCACTAGAAACTGGGAGAGGCAAGGAACAGGTTGTCCCCTTGAACCTCCGGAGGGGGAGTGGCCCTGCCCATACCTTGACTTTGGCCCTTTGATACTGACTTCAGATTTCTGGCTTCCAGAGCTGGGAGCAAATTAATGTCTTTTATTTAAAGCCACCAACTCATGATCATTTGCTCCAGTAGCCATAAGAAATTAATACTGGCACTGAAACTCTGTTCTACATGGCAGCCTTTAGGCAAACCTCATAGTTCCCAAGTCAGAATCAATCTGAGTAGAAATTAGAGAACAATGGCCAAAAGACTCAGTTCAAAGTTGCATTACTTCCAAGTCTGAAGTGGCCTGGGCAGAGAAATCAAATAATCCAAACCTAAAGAAAATGAGGTGCCCACAGGCTGGGAATACTCTTCGAAAACAAGGCACCAAATTAGAACTGGAGAAGCATCAATGAACACTTAGGCTGAGAGTAACACTAAATAGTTATGTTGGCTGCCTTTTGTTTCACATACCAGAAGTTGGTGCCTGCACATGGCAGGGCTAATCCTGCAAGATGGAGACGACTGGTTATGCCTGAAGGGACAGATACCCACGTAAGGCAGGCTGGATGAATGTGATCACATGGGTTCACATTGGAAGAGTTAGTATTGATAAAATGTCCATACGATCCAAAGCAATCTACAGGTTCAATACAACCCCTATCAAAAGTCCAGTGGCATTATTAACAGAAACAAGAAAAACAATCCTAAAATTCTGTACAAAAAGTAAAGACCCCCAGGAGCCATAGCAATCTGGAGAAAGAACAAAGCTAGAGGCATCATACTTTCTGATTTCAAACCATATTACAAACCTATAGCAATCAAAGTAGGATAGCACTGGCATACACATAGACCAGACACATAGATCAATGGAACAGAACTGAGAGCCCAGAAATAAATCCTTGTATATATGTTCAATTAATATTTGACAAGGGAGCCAAGTATACTTACTCAAAGGGGGAAAGGAGACTCTCATCAGAACATGGTGGTGGGAAAACTGAGTCCACACGCCAAAGAATGAAGTCAGATCCCTATCTTACACCACTCATAAAAATTAACTCAAAATGGATTAAAGATATGAACATAAGAACTCATTCTATAAAACTCCTAGATAAAAATTTAGAGGTGACACAAAAGCAAAACTAAACAGATTGTTCTACATCAAACTAAGAAAAGCTTACAGCAAAGGAAACTATCAACAACATGTAAGGGTAATTTATAGAAAGGGAGAAAATATTCACAGACCATATGTCTGATAAGGGGTTAATATCCAAACTATATTAGAAACGCCTACGACTAAATGTCAGGAAAAAAAAATCTGATTTAAAATGGTCAAAGAGCCCTAACAGTTTTCCAAAGAAGATATTCAAATGGTCAACAGGTACATTAAACTGTGCATAACAACACTAATCACCAGGGAAATGCAAATCAAAAACACAATGCGATATTACCTCACACCTGTAAGAATGGCTGTTATCAAGAAGATAACAGACAAGTGTTGGTGAGGAAGTGGAGAAAAGGGAAACCTTGTGCACTGTTGGTGAGAAGGTAACTTGCTACAGTCATTATGAAAATAATATGAAGTATCCTCAAAACAATTAAGACTAGAATTACTATATGATCCAGCAATCCCCCTTCTGATACATACACCTGAAGGAAATGAAATCAGCACTATGCTGTATGCCTGAAACTAATATAATATCGAATGGCAACTGCAATAGAAAAAAAATCAAAATTAAAAAAGTCACTATCTAGGGCCGGCCGAGTGGCTCAGTTGGTTAAGAGCTCGCTCAAGAGTGCGAGCTGAGCTCTGAGCAACAGCTGTTCGAGGCCAGCCCGAGCTGAGTTGCCGTTGAGCCACCAACAGGTGGCAGGATGGCTCAGCTAAAAAAAAAAAAAAAAAAGTCACTATCTAAAGAAGATATCTGTGCCCCCATCTATATTCATTACAGCATTATTCACAATAGCCAGGACATGTAAGAACCTACATCTCCATGGATGAATGAATGGACAAAGAAAATGTGATCACATTATATATCTATTATCACATGAATATTATTCAGCCACATAAAGGAAACTCCTGCCATATACAGCAATGTAGAGGGCATTATTCTAAGTGAAATAAGTCAGACAGAGAAAGATAAATACTATATGATCTCACTTTCGACTTTATGTGGAGTCTATAAAAACTGAACTCATACAGACATAGTAGAATGGTGGTTGCCAGGGGCTGTGGAGTGAGGGGAAATGGAGGAAACAGCTGTAAAATGAGTAATTTCTGAGGATATAATATACAGCCTGGTGACTATAGGTAACAATAATGTACACTTGAAAGTTGCTGAGAGAGTAGATCTTAAATGTTCTCAAAACACACACACATACACACACACACACACACACGGTAACTATGTGAGGTGATGGATGGTTAACTTATTGTAGTAATCATTTTACAATATATACATATACCAAATCATCAGGTTGTACACCTTAAACTTACACAAAGTTATATATTATTTGTATCTCAATTAACCTGGGGAAAAATATCACTCTGGGAAAAAAATAATAACACAAAAACTATAAAGGATATAGTTGGCACACATTATCTGTGTACAATCTAAGAATTTTGAGATGTGAAAATATGATAAACAATAACAAAAGTCTAATAAAAACAGGAAAAATCTTTGCAACTTTCAAAACATTTTTAAAAATTCCCTCAGTGCTTTAAATGACCTTATAAATCAATAAGAAAAAAAAAAGCACTACAAACTAAAAACCAAACCAAGTAAAGAGCACAAATAGGAAACAGACACGCACACACACACACACACACACACACACACACACACACACAAATACACTTGGACAAGACACAAAGAAAAAAAACAAGTAACTCTCCTTAGCATTAAAAAAATGAAAAATATAAAATTACCTGCTACTTTAACACGTCAAATTGGAAAATATGAAAAAATAATTAAATACTCAGTGTTTAGCAAGCATATAGACACCGTCATGTACAATTCTGGAAAATAACTTAAAATTATAAATCAAATATTTGAAAGTATAAATGACAATTAATATAAAAATTCTACTGTGTATTTTTTTACTCTCAGGATATAATCTGTAATGCATACAAAGTTGTATATTGTTCAGTGAAGATAGATTAAATTTGTGTATAATCAAATGCAACTCATAAATCAGTGAGGACTTAGTGAATTATGGTACATCCATTTAATGGAACACCACTGGTCCATTAACAAGTATTGGTAACTAGTTGCTTACAGATTGCACATAAAATTAAAATTGGATTAGAATACAACGTGTTTGATATGAACCTATTTTAATTAAATATAAATTCATAAATGCACAATGCTTTAATCATGGTGGTAGGATTATGGTTGATATTGTTTATATCTTTCTTATTTATATTTAAACCTTTTTCTACAATAAAAATTAATGTCTTCTTTTGTGATAAAACAAAAGGATTCTTGTAGAAATAAGAAAATTAATTTCTTTCCATGTGTCCTTCGATAGATGATTGGATAAAGAAGATATGGTATATATATACAATGGAATACTATTCTGCTATAAGAAAAGGTGAAATAGTGCCATTTGCAATAACATGAACCTTGAGATTATAATGCCAAGCAAAATAAGTCAGACCAAAAAAGTAGAGAACCATATGATTTCACTGATATATGGGATATAAAACTGAAAACAACAAAAAAGCAAGAAAAACAAATGAAGAAATGGTAGATGAGGGTCAAAGAGGTCAAATATATGGTAATGGAAGGAGAACTGACTCTGGGTAATAAACATACAATGTGATATATAGATGATGTATTATAGAATTCTACACTTGAAACCTATGTAACTTGACTAACGACTGTCACCCCAATAAACATTAATTTAAAAAAAAAAAGAAATTCTTAAGGAATCGATATATGGTCTTTACTCACAGTATTATTTTAGTTCATTTGTATTATCCAAAAAATCCAAAGAAAGAATCTCTTCAGGCACTATTAAAAACAGACAATTAAGGGCCTGCTGAGTGGTGCACTGGTTAAGAGCTGGCTTGGGACGCCAGCTCTGAGCAGCAGGGCCCCAGTTTGAATCCCACATATGAGAGCCAGTGACACTGCCCTCTACAGCTAAGGTGGTGAACAACAGCTCTACCTGGAGCTGAGCTGCCGTGAGTCACCAGGCAATGGCGTAGCTGCAGCCCCTGCTGCAGTGGGCTGCCATAGGCTACAGTGAGTGGCTGGCAGCCAGCGTGAGCTGCCAAGAGCTGCTGTCAGTGGCTGTCCAGAGGCTGGCGACCGATCTGCCTCACCCGGGAAGAGCGCAATGACGATACCAACATGGGCCAGTGAAGCAATGTCCTCTGCAACTAGACTGAAGAACAAAAGGACAGCAACTTGTCTGTTCCCTTCCCAGTTCCCCAATAAAATCTTAAAAAACAACAACAAAAAAACAACAAAAAAACAAACAATTAAGACCGATAGACTTGATAAATTGTTATCTGACCCTCCACAGTGGACCTCTTTCATCAAGTAACACTTGTTACTGGACATTACACATCTATTCATGTATATGCTGGCTCCATGTATGATTAGGTTTTCTATTCTCAAGAGTAGGTGCTCAGGAAATATATCCTTATCAACAAATTGTGTGTGTAGTCAAGGTGACCACTGTACCTTTCAGGCCAGAAAGACCTTTGGCTTGCATAATTGATGGATGCATCTTCATAAATCACTATATCAGAAGATCATATTGATGGTGTAAAAATGATTCATTTGTGACACAGTATGTTCAAGTTTTGTCTTAATATAAGAATTCAACAAAATTTATATTTACTAGTTAAAGAAATACATTTCTTCACCCAGATTTTGTATGATAATTCTGTATAGGAGTTGGGATACAAATATATTTATTTCACTTTAATGTGGTTATATGAAAAGCATATTTAAAATTTATGTAATTAAAATATTATTTTTCTTTTTTAATACAATTTTAACCATGATATAAAGTTATTATTTTAAAATCATAATCCATATTATGAATATATTCTTAAAACTTTATCCGGTATAGCAAATATACTACCTAAGTAATATGCATGGATTTCTCCTAAATTCCATGTTTTTAAGCCACTGTAATTTTTTAAATTATTTATCAAGCAAAAATACATTGGACTAAGATTAACATTAATGTGGTTTAATTAATTAAAACAAATTATTGATCATATGAAAATATAAAGAATTCTTAACTCAAGAACAATCTGAAATAAAAGCAATTTTTCTTGTGTTTTCGAGCAAAAGTTATGGTTTATATCCAGTTCTGTGGCAACACTGCCAGAAATGCCACTTCCCACAGGTATTAAAACAGTTAAGAGAAAGTTACTATGTTTAATTTAGATTTTGACTGTTTTCACTTTTATTTTTATTTCAGCAAAATTATTTCTAAGAGCTGGTATTTAACCATTATTAAAGATTTATAAAACTGGATCTTTTAGAAATTATGTTGGGACAGTGAAAAGGTATCTAAATTAGCCTATAAAATTTTAACTTATTTTCTTACCAGAAAGGCTCTCAGAAAGCAATAATTGTGATACTTACTGTCTAACAGGCTAAAGCTTTGGAAATTATTACTGTTGCAGAGCTGAAAACATTAAAATATTTTCAGTTTTACTGAAGCTCTCATCCACATTTATATCTAGCACTTAGATACATTATGGTATGCATAGTTATGTCACAGAAACAATTTGCCTTATTTAAGTGGCTTTTAGTTTATGATGTCAAGTCTGTACAAATGCATAATATAGATAGGAAGGTACTGCATTCGCAACATGAGGACTATAACTCATTTCCACTGGAAAGACAATGATTATAATGTTATCTATAAAAAGAAAAATTAAGGAAAAGTACTTCTACATTACAAAAAGGCAAAACATTTAAGATATTCTGTTCTATCTTATCAGCATTTTGAATGAGATGTTCACACTCAACTAGTTTTTCAACAATCTGTAATCAAGACCTAAATTCCACAATATTTTAAAATATCTGTCTTTTCCAGATAATCATGAGATTGGTACATTTTGTTTTGTTCTAACAGAAAAACAAGGGTCATTCTGATTAAAATTAGAGAAAAGAACACGTAGGCAAAAAGGTTTGAGAAAAGATGTTGGCTATTATACAATGAATGAGGCAATGCAGACGATACCTTGAAATTATATGTTTTAGATTGATTCAGGGTAGAGTTTTCTCCCAAACTATTTCTCAGTTATAATAGTTGCTTTACAACATACAGATTTTATTTTAATTTACAATGCAATTACCTTAGAACAATTTTTTTGTTCATCCTGAAATATGTTGTACCATTTTGATTTTTTTTAAGATTTTATTGGAGAATTGGGAGAGGGGAACAGCACTGGGAAATCAAGGAAGGAGTATAAACAAGTTGCTGTCCTTTTGTTCTTCAGTCTAGCTGTGGAGGACGTGGCTTCACTGGCCATGTTGGTATTATCATTGTGCTCTTCCCGGGCGAGGCAGTCTCTCTTCCTGGGTGAGGCAGTTCCTTGCCGGCCGTTGGACGGCAGCTCACAGTGGCTCATGGCAGCTCACAAAAGCTCACACCTACTGCCGTCACCGGCAACTCACGGCAGCCCAGCTCCAGGTCAAGCTGTTGTTCACCATCTTAGCTATAGAAGGCTCAGTGCCACTGACCCTCATGTGGGATCCGAACCATGGCCCTGCTACCCAGAGAGGGAGCTCCCAAGCCAACTCTTAACCAACGTACCACACGGCCAGCCCTATTTTTTTTTTTATGAGTCACTAGATTTTGAGAAATATGAGTCTACTCTCATCAAAATTGGAATTAGGTGGTAAGAAGCCACCCTCTGCCTTTTGGTCATACCTTCCTCACTTTCTGCTGTGGAGATCTCTAAATGAGATTCTAGCACCATCTAAAAATTGTACTAAAAATACAGATTCCTAGCTCTATTCCCCGAGATTCTGATCCAAGTGTTTCAGGATATGCATTTAAATATATAGCATATTTAAATATATAGTATTTAAATATATAAATTTTCAGTGACCCTCAATCCACATCTTGAGAAAAACCTAAAGATCTGTGAGCACCATTAGACTCTACTAACCTAGCATATGCACACATATTCCACAACACATCATTCTATATGAACAATAAAGTGTGGAGAACTTTCTAGACTGCTATCTGTCACCATATACCAAAATTAATTCAAAATGGATCAAAGACCTAAATATAAGACCTGAAACCATAAGTTGTATAGAAGAAAATACAGATACTAAATTTACGGGCCTTAGTCTTAGAAAGGATTTTATGAATTTGACCTCAAGGCAAGGGAAGTAAAAGCAAAAATAAATGAATGGGATTATATCAAACTGAAAAGCTTCTGCATGGCAAAAGAAACCATCAACAAAACAAAGAGGCAACCGACCAAATAAAAGAATATATTTACAAACAACACCTCTGGTAAGGGGCTAATATCCACAATATATAAAGAACTCATACAACCCAACAACAAAAAAACAATCCAATTCAAAAATGGGCAGAGGACCTGAACAGGCACTTTTTCCAAGAAGACTTACAAATGGCCAATAGATATATATGAAAAAACGCTAAACTTCACTAGCTAATAGGAAATGCAAATCAAAACCACAATGAGATACCATCTCATAGCTGTTAGAATGGTTACTATGAACATGACAAGTAATAACAAGTGTTAGAGTGGTTGTGGAGAAAAAGGAACCCTCATACACTGCTAGTGGGATTGGAAATTGGTACGGCCACCATGGAAAACAGTATGGCAGTTCCTCAAAAAAATTAAGAACAGAATTACCATATGACCCAACAATCCCTCTTCTGGTATGTACCCCAAAAATCTAAAAACTTTTACCTGTAAAGATATAAGTACTCCTATGCTCATTGCAGCATTGTTCACAGTGGCCAAGACATAGAAACAACTAAAATGTCCTTCAACAGATGATTGGGTAAAAAAGATGTGGTACATATATACAATGGACTATTACTCGGCGATAACAAAAGATGAAATACTACCATTTGCGACAACATGAATAGATCTCAAAATTATCATTTTGAACAAAATAAGTGAGACAGAAAAAGTTGAAACACCATATGACTTCACTCATATGTGGAATATAAAACTGAAAGCAACAAACAAACAAGACAAACAAACAAGCAAAAACTCATACACACAGACAAGAGTTTAGTGATTACCAGAGTGTAAGGAGGGAGGGAGGTTGTATACGAGGGTAAAGAAGGTTAAATATGTGGTGATGGAAGGAGAACTACTCTGGGTAAATAGATGATGTGTTACAGAATTGTACACCTGAAACCTATATAATTGTATTCAAGGAGAACTGGGATCGTGGGATGTGAAGAGAAAGAAAGAATTGGCACAGAGCTTTTTGATTTTCAGAACTGGTCTTGAAAACTGTTCAGACACAATGGTCTTAAAAACCTGGCTTTTAAATTTCTAGAGCCAGACAACTGAGAGAGAAGAGCATTTTCAAAATTAGACAAGTTCTCATTTAAATATAAAAATCAAAATTTGGAAAACTAAGCTTGCTGTTTTACTCTAAGCCATAGAGTAAGGTATATGACGCATAAGAAATAAAAGATGTCAAGGCTTCCTTGGCTGAGGAAGAAGCCAAGAGAGAAGGGGGAAAGGAATGCTACACGAGAGGTAAGCTGAAGTGACTGCCCCCGTCTCTGTGATTCGTTGTCACACTGAGCACATCTGTTAAACATTTTCTGAATATTAAGTATGCCTATTAAAAATATATTCAATTTTGTGCTTGGTAGCCTATCATTAGAAAGCATTATTATATAGATCCTAATCAACTAATTCATTCAACAAATAATTATGGAGACCTATTATCTACCAGTCACTTAGAAATAATGCATACAGTGAGAAGGCACAGTCCCTGTGATTAACCCAGAAATCTGCAGCGTGTTGAAGGTGGGCTGGGGGTGAGAGACAAACATTAAAAGCCAATGATATTATTGTGCTTACAAGAAGTTACCATATAGCTTTACCACTTAGAAGTGAGATCTAGTCTGCCTTTTGCTTTACGGAAATACAGATGATTAATGAAGGGAGATTTATTTGCATGAGCCAGAGAAGCTTGCTGAAAACACCCTTTGCTTTTTTTATTAGTCAGAAGCAGCCCAAGGAAATGTTGTATAATAAAATTTCAAAAATTACTTGCCAACTATTATCCAAGTATTAATATCTGCTATTTTATATATTGGGTTGTCAGAAAAGTCATGATGTATTTTTTTCTATGTTTTTCATTTTAAAACTATGTCATGACTTCTCTGACAACCCAATACTTTGGGCAACTGGGATGCTAATGTTGAAATCAAATGATGGTAAAACATATGGGACTGTTTTAATAGAACAAAGACAAGAACAAAAAAAACAAACGGTAAAAAAGTCAGCCCAGGAAAAGAAAACCACTGTACACTAAAGGTACATGGCTGGCTCTCCTTGACTACAAGGCAATCAAGGCCTGGGCAGCAGACAGACCATGGTTTTCTTTGACGTAGCTGCCATAGAGCTGAGCGTCCTGAAGCCTTGAACAATGGAGAAGTGTGAAGGCATCAAGGTTTTCAATAGGTTCTCTGTAAGTAAATGGGGATTCCTTTGTCATCTTCATTTTCTTGAAATGTTTAAAGGACAGAACGAAGGCTGGGATCTTGTAGAACAGTGATCACTCAATATATTGGGGGTGCCCAAAAAATGTATACACATTTTAAAAGATGTTAACACTTTGGTCAGCGTTGCTCAAGCAGTAGTTCGCCGTCATCAGAAGTGTCTGGACACTGATGGTAACCACTTTGTGCACCTCCTGAAATTGCAGAAGTCAAATGTGACTTCTATTCATCTTTTGTTATCAGCATATATTGGGTATTAAAATTTTAATACAGTTTTTTTTCCCTTTCTTAAAATGTGTATATATTTTTTTGGTACCCTCTGTATTTGTGGACTACAAAACAGGGGAAAGGTATGACCTTGAAAGAAAAGACCCATAGTGGTATATTATATAAGACTTAAGCTATTTTAAAAAGGGGGAAAAGGTGAAGGGGAAAAGGGGCCCAAATATCCAGTTATATAACACAGAAGTCATGGGGATATAATGTAGAGCATAGGGAATCTAGTCAATAATATTGTGACAGCATAGATGGTGTCAGATGGTTGCTGGACTTATCATGGTGATCACTTCTTTAGGTATATAAATGTTCAATCACTGTTGTGTATACCTGAACCTAATATAATATTGTAAGTTAGCTATATTTTAATAAACATCTTTTAAAATAAGACAGAAAAGACCCAAACAAGTGGTGATGAAGAGCAAAGATTAGAAGAGGGAAAATGGCAAGGAGACAGAGTGGAGCTGGAAAAGGAGGGGGAGGAGAGAAGGGATCAGTGGGGAGGAAAGAATAGCTCATAGATCTTTTTTTTTTTTAAGATTTTTTTATTGGGGAACTGGGGGAGGGGAACAGCATTGGGGAATCGGGGAAGGGGAACAGACAAGTTGCTGTCTTTTTGTTCTTCAATTTAGTTGCAGAGGACGTTGCTTCACTGGTCCATGTTGGTATCGTCATTGCGCTCTTCCCGCATGAGGCAGATCGGTCGCCGGCCTCTGGATGGTCGCTCACTGCGGCTATCGGCAGCTCACACTGGCGGCCAGCCACTCACTGTAGCCTATGGCAGCCCACTGCAGCAGGGGCTGCAGCCTACACCGTCGCCGGGGCTCGCACAGCCCAGCTCCAGGTGGAGCTGTTGTTAGCTGTAGAGGGTAGTGTCACTGGCCCTCATATGTGGGATCCAAACCGGGGCCGCCAGCAGCCCAAAACCAGCTCTTAACCAATGTGCATTTGGCCGGCCCTCATAAATTGTTTTAAACATATGAACAGGGCTTCCAAAGAGTGGTGATATTACAATTTATTTTCCTTTACTTAGACTTTTCTCTAGTTTCTAAGACTTTCACTCCTTTTCTAGTTGAATTTTTCTTTTTAAATTTTATGTGAAGGAATACATTTAGCCCTGCCATTCTGTAAGGGAAACTTTCATCTTTACAACAGCACTGGCCGAGGGTAAGGTGGTGGGGCAGAAACTGGGGAACCACTTAATAAATAGGTCTTAAGAGATGTTCAAAATGCATAGTCACTTACTTTGTGTGATCCACCGATGGCCTGTGGCTTTCTTCCCCATGGTGAATACTGGTTCCATTACCGAGTCCCCACCTGAATGTGTTTGAATCTTGAATTAAATGTTCTGGGATTGGCTGGTACCATTCACACAGGGTTCCTTTTTCAAAGCTGCAAACTTCCATAGCTGGAATAGGGTGTAATAAAAATCAGCTAATCAAGATAAACGTGTCGATAAATGGTGCTTTCTATCTGTATTAGCACTTTCTTACTGTTGGGTTTTCTTTTATAATCTAACTTTTATGCATAATTAAAACAATTAGGCAATGGTTTGTGTAATTCATAGAAGAATTTTAAAGAAATCTAAGTGTAATATATTCAAATATTTATAGTATTTGAGATATGGGGATAAAGAATCTGCTTTCATAAGAAGGTGAGATTTTAATTAGCTCCTCTAGCCGCAACTTAGGCATTGCCAGTCTCATCTGACATAACACTTTCATTGCTTGCATGACCTCCAAGTTGTGATAAGTCTATTCTTTTTCAACAACAATATTACAAAGCTAAACTCTAGCTCAGTTTATGAAAGGGTCATTCCAAATTCCAAACTACTTAAACACAAAACAATAAGATTTACAATAATTTTTATATTGGATCTCTTTCTTTGAAATTTTTCAATATTATTATGACTATATTTGAATATTACACAAAATTACAAGTCCAGTATTTTTAAATACATAGGTGTGTGAAAATGTTTATCTATCTATCTATCTATCTATCTATCTACCTATCATCTATCTATCTTTATATCCCTCTGTCTCTGAATATGTTTATGTGTCTGTCTTAAATCTGCCACTGCTTGAATAAAACAGAAGATTCAATTCAAGGAGTCCTTGTGTATACCCTAAAAAGCCTGGTGTGCACTCTAGCTTTGAAATGGCATAAATAGTAACAGCATACTATTACACCACTTAGAAAACTTGGGCTCAAGATTTAATGTAAATCTTGAGATGGAAACATTCCATGAAAAAAAAGGTAATGTTTAATCGTAACATTCAGGTGTGTTACTTAATCCCTGACATTCTTATTGATCATATAATTATATTTATCTTGTGCAGAGATTTAGGATTCAGTAAAATCTTGTTCTTAATATCATTAAAAAAGATAAGAATTTTAGATTTTTAAAAAGCAATTAGACTGCATAAAGTTTAGGTCAAGCAAGAGGAATAAGCCCCAGATACCTGCTCTACAATATTGCTAAACAACAAGAATGTATTGTACACTTAAAAACTTGTTAAGAGGGTAGGTTCCATTTTATATTCTTACTCCCAATTTAAAAAACAGAAAATGTAGGACTGTAGATGACAGACAGGCTTTATCATAACATTTCATCTTATGAAGAGATAGAAGCGGCAAGATCATACAATTTGCAGAAATAAAATGGTAATAATTCAATTCATGTTTATTCAAAATAAATAAATATCCCTGTGATTTAAAAATAATAACTTATTAGTAGACATTCACTCAGGACATTTAAAGAACTTACCAAAACTTCCCATCCAATCATAAATGACACTACTAAAATTGCACAGTTGATCTAAGAAGAAAGTCAGTGTTCACTAAAGACGCTCAGTAGGTGTAATTAATTAGACATTGTGTAAATTTTACAAACACTACAACTTAGATCTGATCATAAGAGAATTTTAGTGTCTCCCGTGAGAAAATCTGAATACCATAATGTCTTCCATTATTTATCTTCCATCTGTGATACATAGTGTTCATCCCTAGTCACTTCAGCTAATTATTTTCCCATCTCATTCACAGGGTGAGTCATCTTTCATTTTGTGAGTTTTTAGTTTAGATTAGCTAGTTAATTTATTTATGTTTCATTAAGAAGCATTTGTTTTTCTGGGTTAAAAGAATAAACACGAGCTTTTCTATAGGTTGAAACCCCGAGGAAACATCGTCAGTCTCCCCTCCCGTGGTGGCCATGTCTAAGCCAGAGTCTCCCAAAGAGCCTGAACAGCTGCGGAAGCTCTTCATTGGAGGTTTGGGCTTTGAAATGTCAGAAGAGAGTCTGAGGAGCCATTATGAGCAATGGGGAATGATCACAGGCTGTGTGGTGATGAGAGACCTAAACACCAAGCTCTCCAGAGGCTTTGGGTTTGTTGCGTGTGTCACCGTGGAGAGGGTGGATGCAGCCATGAAGGCAAGGCCACACAAGGTGGATGAAGGAGTTGAGGAACCAAAGAGGGCCATCTGAAGAGAGGATTCTCAAAGACCTGGTGCCCACTTCACTGTGAGAAAGATTTTTGTGGATGGTACTAAAGAAGACACTGAAGAGCATCGCCTACGAGATGATTTTGAACAGTGTGGGAGAACTGAAGTGATTGAAATCATGACTGACCGAGGTGGTGACAAGAAGAGAGGCTCTGCTTTTGTAACCTTTGATGACCATGACTCTGTAGACAAGATTGTCATTCAGAAATACCATGTTCTTAGTGGCCACAACTGGGACGTAAGGAAAGCCCTATCTAAGCAGATGGCTTCATCCAGCCAAAGAGGTCAAAGAGGTTCTGGAAACTTCTGTGGTGGTCGAGGAGGTGGTTTTGGTGGGAATGACAACGTTGTTCGTGGAGGAAACTTCATGGTTGAAGTGACTTTGTTGGCAGCTGTGGTGGTGAGGATATGGTGACATTAGGGATAGCTATATGGGTTTGGTAATGTGGAAGCAATTTTGGAGGTGGCAGGAGCTACAAAGGTTTTGGCAATTACAACAATTCATCTTCAAATTTTGGACCCATGGAGGAAGGAACGTTGGAGGCAGAAACTCTGGCCATTATGGCAGTGGAGGCTCATACTTCACCAAACTATGAAACCAAGATGGCTATGGCAGTTCCAGCAGCAGCAGTAGCTATGGCAGTGGCAGAAGGTTTTAATCACTGCCAGGAAACAAAGCTTAGCAGGAGAGCAGAGCCAGAGAAGTGACAGGGAAGCCACAGGTTACAACAGATTTGTGAAGCCAGCCAAGCACAGTGGTGGCAGGGCCTTGCTGCTACAAAGAAGATATGCTTTAGACAATACTCAGGTTTACGAGCAAAAAACTCAAGGACTGTATTTGTGACTAGTTGTACAACAGGTTATTTTACTTTCTGTTCTGTGAAAAGTGTAAAGCATTCAAACAAAGTTTAATGTAGTTTTTTTGTTGTTGTTTTTGCATCCATGCTTTGATTGCTAATTCTAATAGCCTGATCATGACACTGAATAAATGTGTCTTTTTTTTTAATGTGCTGTGTAAAGTTAATCTACTCTGATGCCATCTAGGTAAATCACCCCAATCGTGTTAAGTTACATTTCCATCAGGGTGATGCCAGGTTCTATCTGAAATTTATTTACAACCTGCTTGAGCACAGAAACCATTGTATTCTGAAACCTTGGTGTAGTTAAATTGACAGTTACTGTGTTGTGACCTAGAGATCACCATTAAAAGGGCCACCCATGCAGAGTCATGAAGTTTATTTGCTTATTAATGATTGTTGGTACATCCTATGCAATGTATCTAAATTGAATTATGTACAAAATAAAATTGTAGATGGGAATGAAGCTTGTGTCTCATCCATTGTCACGTGTAATCAATAAACAATTGAATATCCTCTTGAAAAACAAGAATAGATATGAACCTTTTTTTATTGTAAAGTTCTAGAATTTCTTGACAAGGCTGACATAAGTCAAATCAGAACTTCACTAGACTCTATTATCTGTATGTTCTGGACCTGTAATATTAGAAGGACCCTTGACAAATATGATAGTATAGTAAATAAACATGCTACTCAATAAAAAGCAGGGAAGGAAAAAGTGTTCACTGCTGATTTTGTGTTTTGCCCATTCAGAGATATATTAAATTAAATGATTTGCCTTTGATCCATTCTGGAAAAGCTGTGGATTGGCAGATGCCAATAAATGAAAATCATCTTTCAATAAGATACAGGTGTTGGAGGGCTGATCTGTATTAGAATCAGTTTTATGAATGCTGCATATTTGACACAGCAGTCATTTTATATGTGCATTTTGGCAATGGTAAAATTTGAGGAAATTCATCAAATGTGAAGTTATTTTAATGCCTCATCCCAAAACATTCTTATTTCATGAGTGTGAATAGAATAAAGTTAAACAGGGAAATGGATAAAAATGAGCTAGTAAATGATAGTCCTGGAGTTAAGTAAAGTCCATGAAAATCAGTGTTTTAAATTCAAAACATTAAATTAAAGAAACTTACCTCTTGTTGGGCATGATAGAAGATGGAATGCTGATTCTTCTATAATAATTTTCTACATAAATAGCTTCTACATTAAGAAATAGTCTGAGCCAGGTTGAAAATTTCTAGCTAGGACACTAGGCCATGCTACTTAGAGATTATGCTAGCATTTTCTGATCTGTTTTATGGTTATATTTAATGAATAATTTAGTAACTCACTTACCACAGGATGATTCATCTGATTTATCAGGGCAGTCATATCTAAAATCACATTTCTGGATTTTTTCGACACAGTGACCATTGGACCTGCAGACAAATTCATTGTCTGTACAGTTGTGTGGAGGTAATGTTACTGGAACTGAAGTTTCTGGTGGAGTTGGAAGGTCCACTGGCAAATTACCTTGACAGGAAACAATACACAGGTACTATTTAGCAGATTTTAGATTTCTTTAAATATTTTACACAAAAAGCTTTTCAAAGTATGCTTCACATACAAAATAATAAAGAATATTTGATAATAATTGCTAATCTGCTGAATTTCCTTATGCAAACATATAAATTGGGGTTCTGGGTCTCAGTAATGTCAAATAACTGTTGATACCTTTGATTATACAAAGAAGTAAAGGTTCAGATGGAAATTATTGAAAAACTATTCAGAGTTCACCGAATAAATAGGCCTCACGACAGGCCTTGGAAGATCAGCAGGAACCCAGGGAGTTTCAGATGGTGACATAAGGATCCAGAGTCAAGGTCTGAATAATCCTTCTAGTCTACCAGGTAAATAAACTTTGTTCTTCCATTGTTACAGTGAATCTAACGTCTCCTCATCTTTGTTTCACAAACCCTCACATATTCAAGATTGAGGGTTGCAAGGGAAACCTAAACTAGAAGTATTCATCTAGAAGTGTTTGAACCCTTAAAGTAATAATTTCTGAAATTAAAGAATTCAGAAGAAATTTATAGTAGCTAATTAACTTATACAGCAAATTGTTTAATAAACATTTATTAACAACATCCTTATGTCACACACACAGCAGGTTCAATGGATTTAAAGTGTAATAAGGGCTGGCCGAGTGGCGCGGTGGTTAAGCGCTGGCTTGGGAAGCCAGCAGCCCCAGTTCGGGTCCCACATATGAGGGCCGGTGACACTGCTCTCAGAAAAATAAAAAATAAAAAATAAAGTATAATAAAATAGCTTATAGGCAGACAGGTAAATCTTTCATTTCAATTCCATAGTATAAGTTCATGACAGAGGTGATCACTCATTTTGCTCATTTGTATCTATACCAAACCATCTTCTATAATGCTTATTTATTAAGTCATTATGTGATTATGTTAACATTGTGAAAATGCACAGAATAGTGACTATGTACAATGAGTACTATGTAGGTCCTTTTCAAATAAACTTGTTTAGATTTGAACTTTAGATGAAGGGACTCATTCTGTATAAAATCCTCTGAAACTTGATCTTTTCCTCACATTATGCATAAATCCATCTATGGTCATCTGCATTCATGTAGCTCAGTTATTTCGACTGTTGTGTAATATTTCACTATATGAATACATTACAAGATTTTTAGCTATTCTACCATGAATGATTTTTGAGTTGATTCCATTTGAGATTTTATTTGTTTTGTATATTTCTCGTGTATTTAGGAATGGAACCGCTTGATCACAGAGCATGCACAACTTCACCTTTACTGGATAACGCCAAACTGCTTTCCAAAGTAAGTGCCTCAATTTCTATACTTCTCAGCAGGGCATAAAGATTCTGGTTGTATGCGTACTAATCATCCATTGTTATATCCAGACTTACCGATGTGTTTGCCATTTCCTTTTTTTTTTTTTTTTAGTTAAATTTTATTGGAGTGACAATGGTTAGTAACATTACATAGGTTTCAGGTGTACAATTCTGTAATATATCATCTATATATCACATTGTGTGCTCACCACCCAGAGCCAGTTTTTCCATCACCATATATTTGACCCCTTTAAACCTCATCTACCACCTACCCTCCTTACCCTCTGGTAACCACTAAACTGTTATCTGTGTCTATGAGTTTTTATTTATTTGTTTGTCTTGTTCCTTTGTAGCTTTCAGTTTTATATCTCACATATCAGTGAAATCATATGGTTCTTGACTTTTTCTGTCTATTTCGCTTAGCATAATAATCTCAAGATACATCCATTTTATTGCAAATGGCACTATTTCATCTTTCTTTCCTGTCTATTATTCCCTTTTGCATCTCAGTCCTTTCTGAGCTCATTTGTCTCTATTTAATGTCCACATTTATAGAGTTCCTTTGGTAAGAGTCTAGCACAGTAAAATCATTTTTTGTTTGATTTTGGATGTCATACTCTGAAAGCCTTTTTTCACTCTCGTTCCTGAGTTCTGTTTTGTTCTAGACTAACTGTTAAAATTTCTCAGAACTTTGAATATAACATTCAACTGTCTTCTAATTTCCATTCTTGCTGTTGTGAAGTTAGCTATCAGTCTAATTGTAGTTCTTTGGTAATTGTATTTTAATCTCTGTCTGTTTTCTTTGTTGCTTTTCTAATTCATTTCCATGAGTCTAGACCTAGATTTAGTCTTCATATAATATTTTACATGAGGTTCACTAGACTTCTTAAATCCATGTGTTACATTAATTCTTGGCCATTATATCTTTGAAAATTGCTTTTCTTCAATTTTCTTTTTCTCTCTCTGGAACTCCATTAGCTTTTATGATCTATCCTTCAAATAAATCTACCTTTCCCATTTTCCTTCTCTATATTTATACACTGTATTCTAAAATTTCTTTATAGCTATTTTCCAGTTGAGTAATTATATTAACGTTGTCTTTCAGCTATTTAATTCATCCACTGAAATTTTTATATCATTAATTTTATTTCTCAGATCAAGAAGGCCAATTTGATTGTTTTTCAATACTTTCTGTTGTTTTTTGTTATTTAACAATGTCATGCCATTTTCTTAGGGCTTGGAATCCTTTAATATTTCTAATTATTTGTTAATCTTCTATTTCTGCATAACAAATTTCTATAAACCTTATAATTTTAAACTAATAAACATTTATTATCACACAACAATTTCTATGAGTCTGAAATGCAGAACAGGATTAGCTTGGTGGGTCTGCCTGAGCATCTTACAAGGTTATGTAAAGATGTCAGCCAAGGTTGCAGTCCTCCGAAAGCTTTACGGTACAGGAGGATTTGCTTCCAAGGGGCCCGGCTCACATGCCTAGGAAGTTAGTGCTACTGTTGGCAGGAGGCCTCAGTTCCTGGACTTTCTCCACAGAGCTTCTTGCATACGCTTTTTTAAAAAAAAACACTTTAGTGGGAAACAGTATGCTTTTCCAGAACCCATTAGTTCCAAGTCAAGTCGTTGTTTTCAATCTATTGGGTTGTCAGAAAAGTCATGACATATTTTTTCTATGTTTTTTGTTGCAAAAATACGTCATGACTTTTCTGACAACCTAATAGCTGTGGAGGGTGCAGCTCATTGGTCCATGTAGGAATCAAACAGGCAACCTTGTGTTGCAAGCACCACGCTCTAACCACCTGAGTCAACCGGCTGCCCTTGCATATCATTTTGAGTTGGTGTCCGGTTTCCCTCAGAGTAAATGATCCAAGAGAAGATGGTAGAAACCTAGCTTTGGAAATCACACACAGTCATTGCCACATGGGTCACTGGTACACAGGTCGGTTCTACCCAGTGTGAGAGTGGAACTGGTACACAGAGCATGCACATTAAGAATAGAGACATTGGGGGCTATTTTGGAGGCTGGTTATCATAATTTACTATGCTTGATTCTTCTGTAAGAATCCTTTATCACCTAGTTTGTAGAGGAATTCTTCTAGATAAATTTCAAGTTGTTTCTTTTGGAATCCCACTGGTAACCCCCAACTCAGGGATGTTATATCCCTCTGACCGTACTTTCCCTTTTCCTCCCTCTCACCTTCCCATATTCTGTTACTCCCTAACTCTGGCAGTCACATTATGCTTTCTGTTCTATTTTTCAATGCTCTCTTTATTTCACTTAGCTGGGGATTTCTCTTTTTTAAGCTCAGCTTACTATTTAAATAAATGCATGATATTGAGGTCGGAAAATTAAGTTTGAGAACTTATCCTCGAAAAAGTGCTGCATATCTCATTGCTGACTATCACTATGGTCACCTTCAAAGTGCTCCCCTTAGGAAGTACTGACACCAGGGCCTAGTCTACCCTTCAAAGAAATTTTGGAACTCTTTTTCTGGAATGCCCATCAAAACGGTCACCATCTTACCCTTGATGTCTTAAGTGTCATCAAAATGTCTTCCTTTTAATATTTCCTTTATCGTTGGGTAAAGAAAGAAGTCATTGGGGGCCAGATCAGATGAGTAGGAAGGGTGTTCCAATACGGTTATTTGTTTACTGGCTAAAAACCCCCTCACCAACAGTGCCATGTGAGTTGGTGCATTGTCGTGATACAAGAGCCATGAATTATTGGTGAAAAATTCAGGTCATCTACCTTTTTCACACAGCCTTTTCAGCACTTCCAAATAGTAAACTTGGTAAACTGTTTGTCTAGTTCGTACAAATTCATAACGAATATCAAAAAAGGTTAGCAATATCGTTGCAGTAAGTTCACAAATTTAATTGTCAGACCTCATATTATATTTCACATTTCTAGGTATATGTAGTGATATAGTTTTTAGATCATTTGGTCTGCCATCTTATTAAAATCAGAAGTTTTAACTGCACCTTTAGTTCTGATTTCAATTTAAACTAGGAAACAGTCCCCCTTAAAAAGAAATCGTGGACATGAGTGAATATCTTAGAAAAAGTAAGTTGATGAGTTGATAGTCAGAAAATGTAGAGACAACTCATTTTCCATCTCGGAAATGATCCAGAATGATAGGTAAAAAGACCACTGCTCTACATCTATGAGTCTGTTTCTATTTTGTTTGTTGTCCTTTAGATTCCACATATAAATGAGATCATTTGATATTTGTTTTTCTTAGGCTGACCTATTTCACTTAGCATAATGCCCTCTATATAGTCAATAATGTTGCAACCACTATGTATAGTGCCAAGTGGATGCTAGACAAAATGAGGGGTCACCGTATATGTTATAAAAATGTCTAACCACTATGTTGTTAGACTAAGGTAAATGGGGTCAAATACATGGTGATGGAAAGAGAACTGACTCTGGCTGGTGAACACACAATGTGATATGTAGATGATGTATTATAGAAATGTACACTTGAAACCGATGTAACTTTACTAACCATTGTCACCCCAATAAACTTTAATATAACAAATAAATAAAATAATATTGAAAGTCAACTGTAACAAAAATATTTTTTTTTAAAATTTAAAAGAAAAAGACCACTATCATAAAAGAAAATTTAAGATTCTCAAATCATTTGTCCTTTCCTCATTAATCTTTGTTATTCCACCAGAGTAAGCTTATCTTACAAACCAAATAATTCTACGATGTTTGCGTTTGAGAGTACTGAAAGAGCATATTGAGAAAGCATTTCTTACTCTGTAGCCAAACATTGGAAATGGTGGTGTTTGGGAGTGGAAAGATGGAGTTGTAACTTTGGAGGATTCCAAATTTACAATTTTGGAGGATTCCTTTGGATCCTCCATGTAGAAGAAAACAGCCCAGAAACATGGTTAAGCCAACACAGGGTTTGGAGAGTGAGGCATGGCCAGGACTGCAAGGTTCCTGACACTACATAATACCAGAGGCTGGAAAGCTTAAACAACAGACACCTATTTTTCACAGTTCTGGAGGCTGGAAGTCCGAGGTCAGGGGACCAGCACTGTTGAGTTCTTGTTGAGGACTCTAGTCCTAGTTACGTCCTCACATGGCCTTCCTTGGCGCATGCACATAGAGAGAGCTCTCTTGTTGCTTTCTCTTCTTATTAGGGCATTAATTTCATCATCAGTGTAGCACCTTTATGACCTAATCAAACCCTAATTACCTCCCAGAGGCCCCACTTCCAAGGGCCATCGTATGTGGGGATGAGGGCTTCAACATGAATATTGGGGGGACACACTCAGTCCATAACAGAGCTGATGATGATGATGATGATGATAATTATATCATCATCATCATCATCATCATTATTATTTTACCTGTAATTGCACAGAAAGTTGACTAAAGGTAGTAGCAGTGATAGAGTTAAATGTCTAAACAGAAAATACCAAAATGTTTGCAGACGAAACAAAATTCTGAATGACTGAAGGCTACACTCACTAAGAGGCAGAAACTAGTCAGGTTTGATCTGATCTCCTTCCATATCCCTAAACCACAGGGAAACCAGCCCACTGGCACACCTGTCATTTTAAGTAGATGACTCAGGTTCCAGGTGGACCCAGGCTTCTAACTCCTTGCTCTGTGACTTCCTTGTAACAAATATATACTTTATGCTACACTATTACAACCTTTCTGATAAAACAGATTTCCAACTTGTTTAATGCTACATTTCATTTCCTAAAGCCATTCCCACAATGGTAATTAAGGAATAAAACTGATATTTTAACATTCCTCTTTCTTGATAAACTATTTCCAGCTTTAGACATAGCATAACTGTGTAAATTACTTGACTCATATGCATATTTGTTCTTTATCAGTCTCCAGGTAACAATGCATATGTTTTTTTCCCTGTGACTTCTGATGTTAAGAAATACATTTAATTTAAAAACCTAAGATCTCTACTTGAGGTTTAAACATAATCGATCTTCAGAAAATGGAAAAATGTGAACTATCTCTAGCTCCAGGGGAAAGCATACATTTTTCTATTGTACTTAATTCAATAACTGAGAGTTATACCCACAAGCTTAAAACAATGACACATAGCATGATCGTGCTAAAGTGTCCATGTTAGGTCTACTTTGCAGGAGAGCGTGTTTTACTAACACAAAGCTATTCTCTGGCTATGATTTATAAGGATTGCGATGCAGCTGTTTGCCACATATTACGCACTGCCTTTATTTTACCTCTAATAGCAAATCTGCTCTTTCTGAAATCCTGTTAATCCTTTAATACACAGATTCAATAAAATTTTCCAGATAGAACAAGGTATTTTCCATTGTTGCAGACATTGCACTAAAAATTGAAAGTGACTATAAATAAGATGAAGTAGCAGCACAATTTTCAAGCAAAAATCTAAGCATTTTATCAGCCTCCTCCATTTTTGGCATTTAGTAATTCCCTCAATTAAAAGCTGACAAAATCTTAAAGTTCAAAAACTTAACTTAAAATTTAAAATTAGGTTAAGTGAGTTATCTGTCCATTTTTATTTTCTAGAAACACAATAATAATACTAAGTTTGATGGACTTTTGGCTTTTGTATATACTAAATTTGTTTCCTTTGGTATATACTAAATCACCTTAGAAAACTACACCAAAGACACTAAAACTAAAATATTTTAGATTGTAATCACTGAGTCTCTTGGGTTTTGCTTTGAAGCCTTTTATTAAACTGCAGACATTTTCAATAATTTTGTATTTTCTTCAAAGTCTATATTTCCTCTAGAAAATATATGGAAGAAAAGAGAACCTCAAAACAAAGTGTTCTCATGTAGTTTATTAATCTGAGACAAACATAATGGATGTACCAAACAGCTTAGTATATTAAAGTGAAAAGCTGCAGGTTAGATCTTAAAAGAGAAGACCAAAGAACTCATGCTTTTTCCCTTGGCATTTTATTCACTCTGAAACAAACTACTCTTTGCATAAAGAAGGGAAACTTGAACAAGTATTTATAAATAAAACTGGTGAGATATTGAGACTAAGGAGGAGGAACTCCAAAAATCCAATCAACTCAGTCAGTTCAACAACAACATGAAAAAAACCATTCAGCAGCCGGAGTAGGACATCACAAAAATTGTTAGGCCTCCTAGAAATAGTTACCATACTTTCTCTATTTTAAGCATCATCAGTTACAAGATAAGCCAGTGGCTTAGTAACAACTTCCCTGAGAAAAATAAAACACTAAATACCTTAGATGATGAAATTCTTTCCAATAAGTAATATTTCTAGTAACTAATAATTCTACTATCCATGCTGAATTCTGAAATTTAAATTAGATGAAAAGTGCCTAGGTGATTTATTTTTTTCAATTTGCAAAAAGTCTGTCGTGATGTCAAATAGTCACGGTTACTTTTCCAAAGAACCTAGCGACTTCACCAATAATCCTTGAGGTAAGAAAGAAAACTGCCGTATGTGTTCTGCTGAAGGGACATATTTCTTGCTTTTCTCGTGTAAAACGGAAAGAATAATATGAAACAGACACTTCCTTTGGGGTACTTTTTTAAAATCACAATGTCTGGCAACAATTCTTACTTAATAATCTATACTGAAGGTCTGATTCAAGGTGAGAGAAAAGCTATTTAACTTTGCCATCATTCTCCATCATTACTTACTCTCGAAATGGCCAACGTCATCATATGCGGACACGAATCATAGGATTCTAGTACATGGTTAATTTTGCCTGCTTCGCCTGGAAATGTAATAAATCTTTTCTAAAAAGTCTTTTCTCTAGTATCCTCTTAGAAAAGTTTTAAATAAGAATCTATACTATCAAAGTATTTCGAATAAATAAGGAAACTAATCAGAAACAGTCTCAGAGACATAGAAAAAACTGAGGGTTGCTAGTTGGGAGGAGGGTGGGGATAAGGGAGAAGGTGAGGGGATTAGAAAACACAAATTGGTAACCACAAGACTGCCACAGGGATATGAAAGGCAGTTTGGGGAATATAATCAACAATGTTGTAAAGATTTCATAGGGTACCCAATGGCCCTTGTCTTATTAGGGAGACCACTTAATGGACAGTGTAAATGCTTGACCATTGTACACCTGAAGCTGATGCTGAATAATATTGAATGTCAACTATAAACTTAATATGTATATAGTTACAGGATGTGGAGTACAGCATAGGGAATAGGGTCAATAGAATTGTAACACCTATATATGATGTCAGAAGGGAAGTAGATTGGGGGAGGGGGTTATCACTTTGTGAGGGGTGTAAATGTCTAGTACATTGTTTTGTATATGTGAAACTAATAAAAAAGAATCTATACCATCAAAGTATTAACACAAAGTAGGTATGATCCCTAATTGAAATGGATTGGAAAACTAGAAACAATCAGGAGTTAGAAAATAAGAAAGAGTTGACATGGAAGAGCAAATAATGATGTTCTAGAACAGAGTAACAAGAAACTACGGCATAAACATTATTAGGAAAAAAATTAATAAAACTTTGAAGTTAAGCTTATCATTTCGATCAACACTGTTTTGAGTCAGGGTCACAGCAGAGGTAATGGAAAAACCAGAAAAGATGTGAGAAATATTTTGGGGTTGGAGTCAGCAAGATATGCAAGTGGCCAATTTAAGGTGCAAGTCCAAGAATACTGTGGAATTCCAGTCCTGGGTCGCTAGAGAACAAAATGTCACTAAAAGGAACAATGAAAGCGTGGGTGAAAGGCTGGTTTTGAGAGAAAATAAGTAAAAATGAAATAATCTACTTGTTTTTAGTCACTCATGGTATAAAATAAAAGTTATAGATAACATACAAATCCATCTTTTGGATATGAAGTCAATATTTTGTGTTTGTGTGTATGTGCTTTCCAGTTTTGATTTGTTTTATTTTATTAGCCTAGGAGAAAAAAATGCTGATAAAACCTACATGCACTGATCCCACCTCTGCTAACAGAGTGTAATAAAAATAAACTGCCTGATAATCATCAAGAACAATATTTTTATTAAGAGCCTAATTGCTATTTTTATTTTCATCTCATGGCAAGATTACATCAAATTCCTTTATTTTTATTAAGAGCCTAATTGCTATTTTTATTTTCATCTTATGGCAAGATTACATCAAATTCCTTTATGAAACCTGTGGTTATAACGGGCTTTGTGGTTGCAACCCAATGTTTCATTTGTTATGAAGCCAACAGTAAAACCACACAGTTCAGAAAGTTTTTAGAATATTTGTCTTCCCAACCCTGAACCAGAAAATCGGGATTAATGGCCTGTAACTAATATTTCACATCTCTGCTTTTCGGGACATTCTTTTCCCTCCACCACAGAATGCATTTAGCAGGGTAATTGGAAGTGCCACAGCATCAATGGCGACTTGTGTTCCTTTCTGTGTTCTTTGTTGTTCCTCCTGCTCGGGGCGCGGGGATTCTTCCTAAGAGCAAGAAGCTATTTGGAAAAATCTCTACTCATTGAAATCAGACAGGCTTAGGTGAAAACTCTCATTCCTGCCCTCAAGTGTGTATTCTCCTCTGGGTCACTTATACTTCTTAAATTTAATTTTTCACGTCTGTAAAATGGAAATTGTATTCTCTTCTTTACAAGGTCAGTGGATTTGATAAGTGGTCTAATAACAGTGGTTAATAGTATGGTCCAAAGAAGTAGATATATTCTGCCATTTATTAGCAAATGTAGACTTTGGTAGGTTATCTTCTCAGTTTGCTCCATAAGATTGGGATAACAGGCATCAATCCTATTCAATATCCAACACCTATTCACCAACAATGGGGCAGAGACTATAGTAGACTCTCAAAAGGTTACAGGATTATGAGATGATACCTGTGAGTGGTAGGCTATATTTATGAGCTCCCTCTTGTAAGGATTTGCTATATTCCCTGCCTTTTCCAAACTCCCTGTCAGTGGAGAATGCTTCCTGGTCCTATTTAGGCATGACCGCGTAACTTGCTCTGACCAATGGACATGGACAGACATGACGCATACTATGTCCCCATAGAAGTTTTAAGTATGTTTCCTTTTCCCTCCCTCTGACTTGGCAACAGAATGTGTCAGATGGGGACTTGGTGCCTCAGCCTGCATCCCAGAGAAACAGGACACACGGAAAAGAGGCATGTACTTGGAGCTACACAGAATGGTACAGAGCTATAAACAACAAACACACATTTTTGTTGTTATTCTACACTATCCAACACCTAAGAACAAGAAATAAATGCAGTGGTTGTAAGTCGCTGAGTTTGGCTTTCAAGAAAAACTGTCTGGCACATAACATAGTATCTTATTTGTGGCAGTATTAAATATTTTAATAATAATAATAGTAAACTAAAATATATAACAAAAGTATATAAATCATTTAAAAAGATATGGACATCTCTACATCTATCCAAGAAATATTTATTGAGAACCACTATATGCCAGATACTATTAAAGCTGCTAGAGATAAGGCTGTGAGGTAAAATTTACGCTCTCATGCAGCTAACACTATTGTGGGGAGGGGGAAATAAAAGTTTAACTATAAGGGGATAAGTGTTGTAAAGAAAAGTAACACAGGGAAAGGAGACAGAAAATATCAGATAAGGAACAGACTCTGCGTGTGTGTGTGTGTGTGTGTGTGTGTGTGTGTGTGTGTGTGTGTGTGTCTGGTGTGTGTGTGTGTGTGTGTGTGTGTGTGTGTGTATGTGTGTGTGTGTGTGGTTGTAGTATTCAGAGAAGTCTTCACTAAGGGAGAAAGTTTTGAGCAGAAATCAGAAAGCAGAAGCAGCGACTGAAGGAAAGAAGTAATTATCTGGGGGAAGCACATTCCAGGAAGAGGGAAAAGCAAATATAAAAACCCTGAGGGAATAAATGGGTTCGGTGGTCAAGATTTAGCTAAGAGGCCTTGTTGTGGAGAGACGTCCATCAGAGGCAAACTGGCCAACAGCGAAGTCAGAGAGGTCTGAGGGAGCCTGTCATTTAATACTTGGAAGCTACTGGGAGAAGTTTGGCTCTCAATCAGATAGGATGTCATAGGAAGACACTAATGATAGGGTGACATAATCTTATCCAACTTTGAAAAGGATGATTCTGGCTGTTGTTATGAGAACAGATTATATGGTTCCAGGATAAAAGTTGAGTTGCCTTTCAAAGCAACTGTAATAATCCATTCAGAAACAATGGTGGCTTGTACCAAGGGCAAAATACGCGGGAGCGATGAGAAGTAGTGGGTTCTGGATACATTGGAAGCTAGGGGCTGACCAGACTTATAAAGGGAGAACAAGCAGCTAGAAATAAACTGTCATTTACTTAGATAGGGAAGCATGGCAGAATGGCAGAATTGAGAGGCAACTGGTAGTCAGGAATTTACTTTTAGACCTTGAGAGTTAGGTTGAACATATTCAGTTCTGATTTCTTTCTTTCTGGCCTTCCAGAAAGGGATTAGGCTTTCTGTAGAGTTCCATGGAAACCACTCCACAGAGTGGTTAAGGTAATTAATCCTGCCAGAATGAAGAGGTGAGGATCAAAGCTGTGTCATATTGCTACAAGGGAAAGACCTGGCATCCCCCAGCTCTCAGACTACGCCTGAGGAGCCGCTGGTGCTCTTCTGGCCAACATGCAACAGCGATAGAGCAAGGCTGCGGTTAAGCTTTCAACACGTAAGAGTGCTTTCTATGGGGGTTACTGCAATGGATTTCTACAGTAGATTCCCAGCCTCTGAACGCTCCTGGAGAAGACTATGCTCCCCCTTGTCATGAAATTTAAGAGCCTCCAGTCTCAGTGACATATTCATCCTCCGAGAGCTTCACATCCAGTCCTCTTGGATCACTACATACTGTCCAGAAATGAGTTTCCACTGGGGTGTGTTTGTTTTGGGTTATATTCCCTAGTTATCTTTGAGATTCCTATTAGACATCTAAATTGAGATGTTGAGTCAATGGTTAGTATATAAGTCTGCAGTTCAGGGGTGAGGTTGAGGAAAGAGATGTACCTGGTAAACATGTACAAGTTCTTTCATGGAAAGTCTGTAATATGGAAAGGAAATGGTTGACAACCATCCTTAGGAACATATAAAGTGTAGCCTGGGAATAAAACATCACTGCAGGTAACTGAGAGGTTTATAAAGTCTTCAAAACAATGTAATTATAATGCAAACAATTTGATTATAACCCCTCAAATATAATGGAATTATAGTTTAACTTCAGATATGTTTTCTTAATACTGTACATGGGATGAAACATGAACATAACTGATCCAAACCTCTATCATCTTTGCAAAGATTTTAATAATTCCAACAAATATTTATAATAATCTCTTCCAGGGTTAAACTATTTGAGAATAGAATTAAGCGTATTTTGGAATCTTGTTAAATTGAAATATTGATTTCCTTGGCAGTATTTTAAAGTAAGCAGTTTTGAAAATACTCATATATTGAAACATTTTTTCTTACCAGGATAGAGAATACAGTTCATAAATGACAAATCATCAATTGCAATGTCTCCCGTGAAGCCATCTCCCACTGAAGCCTCGACCAAAATCTAAAAGAAAAAAAAATACAAGAAATTTGTTGTCATTATAAAGAAAACTAATTTATGGCTTCTCATAGCCGAAAAGGAATTGAGAATTTATCTAAAGAAAAATTTTTTCTGAACCATTAAAAAACTAGTTTGCAATAGTCCTCATACGTAGGCATCTTGTCTCTACCTGACTTCTCTGTCACAGGAAGCTCGATACCTTATTGGGTCTAATACAACCAAGAATCCCATTCCATTTCTGGTGAGTTTTGATTTTCTGAGATTTCAATGTATCCGATTGATATCTACTTCCCTATAACTTTCAGCCATTAGTTCTAGAATTGCCTTGTTTCCTTCTTATCCTTCAAGTACTGGAAGACGAACTATTGTCCCCTTTTCCCACTCTTGGCCTACTAGTTCATCTGTTTGTAAGGTTAAACCTTTTCATCCTTTGAGAAATCCAATTTGCTGCAAGAGGTACTCACTAGAATGTGCGTATCGAAGGGCTTTAATTTTTTTTGCTCACACGGACCTTATTCTGTAACACTTTATTAAACTGGCTAATCGTGATTAGATCTCCTTCAGAACCACATTAATCACAGTGAGCACAGATGACATCTGTGCTGTTACAGGAGCTGCAATTCCACCAAAACTTCAGTAAAATGTGAACTACTGATGAACCACTACGGTATATGGCAGATTGTGATTAGGGCTGAGATTTACTGTAATAGAATTAATCATGATGAATTATTTTAATACTTATGCAAATATGTTGCATACTTACTAGGAATCCTGTTATAATTCAATAAGGAACTTCCAGCAAACTCAAACCTAAAAAAACATGTTCTCTTTTTTCACTCTTATATGGATACATGTTTCCATTTCATTTTTGCTCACAAATGCTACATGTTAGAGTTGAAATTTTATGTAATTTTTCAAACTCTATCTTCCATTGAAAGTTGTTTGATACATTGTTTACTGATGTCCTAATTAAAGTAGAGAAAGTTTTAAAAGGTCATATTACTGACCTCAAACCTCTTGACATCTTTCCACCAACTTACCAGTCTTTCTTGAGAACTACCAGAATTTTCACCCTGATTTGTCACTAAGGAAATTAACCAACTTGAAAAAGGTTTATGCATCTACCGATGGGCAAATATAGCCTACCTAATATTGCCTGAGGAACAGTTAACTATGCTATACTGAAAATCTTGCTGCTTTATAATTGGCTGCTTCAAATATAAAATGTACCACTCTTTTAACCACAAGCATGATTGAAAGAAATATCATAGGCAGAGAAAACAAAAATGCAGGAATACTCTGTACAAAATCATACAACTATTCTAATAAACAAAAAGAATCTAGCTGAATATACTGTAAGAAAAATGTAGTTTATTTTATAGAAATAAAGACTGCAGTTGGGTGAACAATGGGAAAAAGTCATAAGAAAAGACCAATTAATTACTAATATATTGCTTGGATCATTATGTGTCTATCCCACCGCAATACAACATAAGATATGCTAACAGAAGGCTCAGAAGATGCAAGAAAAATGAAAAACTAAGATATATAATAATGAATACTATTGATGTAGATATACTTCTCATGATTTTCTTAGTTTATTAATGAGAAGAGGTAATAAATTGATATCAGAATTCCCAAGTTTATGGAAAGCACAGTTGTACATAAAAATGTAGATATCTGTAAGATAATTTTAGTATACAGGCACATACCAAGCTCCATCTGAGTGTGTGGGTTCAACTGTTCCAAAGTATTCCTTTTGTCAAAGAAATGGCCATTAGTGAAAGTTGCAAATGTCCTCATTTGGGGGCCACACCATGTAAGCAGCATTTCTGAGTGGATGCTGTCTTATTTGTATTAGAGTTTACTTCATATTACATGATATGCATTTTGATATTGCTTCTATCAGCATTCGGAATCAATGGGAAGACACAGCAACAGTCCAAGGCTGAGGACAGTTGGGTCTTGCTCTAAGACACAGTTTAATCATCATTTTTACCGAAATATTTTCAACTTACTAACCCTCTTAATGTTAGCATTCCTGAGAAATAATGGACAATAGTTTTAAGTTGTGACATTGAAAATATCAATTTGTATATATAATTGCAGTCTCAGTCTCTTTTGAAAATTAAATTTAGCCAGCTCCATTTTTTTAAAAGCCTAGTTGATAACAAACCATATCTTGAGGAAATATGAATGTTTATTCTATTTTTGTCCTATCAAACCCAAGTGTCACTATTCTGGAAAATTTACTTTCACTTCTGGTTTTTCCCAGAATAAATAAAAAGACATGCAAATATAAACATTATTGTGTGCAAAGCAGTATTGCCATTCTGGAAATGAGGGAAGCCACATTTTTACTCTTAAATTCTGTTAGTACCTTACTGAATGACTTAAAGGGCAATTGAAAATTCCAGTTTGGTCTAAATGGCCCATGTTATCTGTAAAGGCCAGTTCTACATATATTGGAACTATTGTTGGCTAGGAAATTTTATAAAGTAATCCAGCTCTTCTAAGTTCTTCTTTTCACAGGCTGCTGCACGCGCCAAATAAATATGGAGCAAAATTGCCAACTACACGGCAACTTTCAGTTCCAAAATAACTAAAGACTCAAATATTAATAAGGCTCTAGAGACTCACCTGAACTCACTGTCTTCTATATTTGGGAAACTCTGAATTATTGAGCTAAATTTTTAAATCACATGGAAACTACTGTTGTGATATATATATGAAAGGCACAATCATAATTTTTACCTAACTATACTAAATTTCATAATTTACACATGATATATGTGGGTATATGTACATTTATGTGTATGTTTCATAGACTCTATTAACTTGTAAGGAAAAAAATGGACCTAATTCAACCTGCCACCTACTTTAGCCATCATGTATTTGGAAAAGAATAATAAATTCCAGCATATCAATTTTTAATATAATGCATCTTCAGATAGACTCAAAGGAAAGTAATTCTTGTTTAAAATTTGGAAAAGCATATATCCTACATGGAGCAACTCCAGCACATTGCTGGTGAGAATCCAAAATGGTACAGCCTCCTTGGATAAAGATTTGGCAATTTCATATAAAATTCAACACACACTTCCGTATAATGTGGCAATCACATACGTAGGTATTTGTTTACTCAAGAGAAATGAAGACATGTCTAAACAAAGACTGTTCACAAAGTTTACAGAAGCTTTATTTATGATCTCCAAAAGTTGTAAACAACCCAAATATCCCTCAACTGGTAAATACATAAGCAAACTGTGGTAGATCTATGAAATGGAGTACGACTCAGCAATAAAAAGCAATAAACTGATGATATATTGGGTTGTCAGAAAAGTCATGATGCATTTTTGCAACGCAAAACAGAAAAAACTTCTGTAAATCTCAAAAAGCATTATACTAGTGAAAAAAGCTGAACTAAAAAGACTATATACAGGGCCGGCCGAGTGGTGTGGTGGTTAAGCACTGGCTTCGGAAGCCAGCGGCCCTGGTTCGGATCCCACATATGAGGGCCAGTGACACTGCCCTCAAAAAAAAAACAAAAAACAAATAAAAAGACTATATACATTGTAACCCACTGATAGAACAGTCTAAAAAAGACTGAATTATAGGGGAAAAAATCAGATTCGTGTTGCTAAGGGGCTCCGGGGAGAAGGAGACCAACTACATAGAGGAATGGAGGAAATTGGGGGTGGGGGATGGTAAAAATATTTTCTATCTTTTTCTATCTGGTGTGTCAGTGGTTATGTAACATAACTATATAAGTTTGTTGAAATTCATATAGCTGCTCACCTAAATAGGATGAATTATAATTATATAAATTATGCCTCAATAAATAAATAAAAAACATTTATTCTATATTTATTGCCATAAGTCATCAATGCTCAACTATTAATTTTCACTTTTTTCTAAACTTCTAATTTAATGCATGGCATTTGATAATTAGCATATAGTACTCTCAAGTATCTCAATCTGTTTTTCAATTCAGCTATGAAAAATCTTCTCTTGTGCTCTACTAATAATTTTCCAGAGAACAAATATTTATATTTTCCCTTATACTTTCTAATGGTGTCCACTTATTTTCATTTGGTATTCCCATAATTAAAAATTCAGAAACAATGAAAATGAATGACATTATAAAAACTCCCTTTAGCCTGTTTTTACAACTGACTAAATGCTAAAGTAGACAAACTCCTTTAACACATTCACACAACTATCCAATATTTTGCTATACAAATCACAATTCGGAGTGCTCCTAGAAAGTCAGCTTAGAATCTCAAACTTTCTAGACTAATACTTAAGTAAATATGTGCTAGGTTCAACATAAAATGGCTTTTAAGCATCTTTGGAATTATATATATATATAATCCTGAGACCAATCTCTGTGAAATAAAACTCAGAATTTTGTCTGACAAATTTTGTTTCTAACTCTCTGTTTCTAGCCATATCATACACAGAGCAAAGTACAGAATAATTAGAGTTTTCAATTAGTCCACTGCACATATGAATACCTTTTATCATTAAACATGAGCCATCAGAGCCATATCTAAACTGTGCATATACTGAGTGGAGAAATGGATAATAAAAATAAAATTGTGATACTAGTAGAGATGAAATAAAATGCTGAGACAGATAAGTAGGTCAAGTGCTACAAAATGATTACTTGAAAGAAAAAAAAATCTGATATCCACCTCATCTGACTGACTTCCTACTTTGGGGAAAAAACATGGCAAAATTTTTGTTGATTTTTTTTCAGTATACTATATTTGTTCTTAGCATATGTGTGGCTTGTTAAGAATTTTTGATTCCTCATTGAGTGCCTACTTTGTCATTGTACCAAGTGTTTCCATGGTTACCAAGGAGAAAAAAATTTGTCCCTGTCCTTGAATATCTCACCATCTAATCCAACAAAATGCTAAATTGTAACAACCTGGTTCCCAGGAGTTTTGTTTAATCCAGAAAGTGCTTTCAAAGCAAATAGGAAGCTAATATTTTAAGAGCAGAATATTTCATTAGAAGACACTGTCGGAATTGCAATTGTCCCTGTGACCCCCTATTAAACATCTAACTCTAAGACTGAGCATCAGTTACCATTTATTATTTTACAGCTAACCTACTTCTCTCAATTCATGTCCCTTACCTGGTTCCCATAGGCATTTGGGTTTCAATTCCTTGTGCATGTTAGGTAGGTCAGAAGTCATGCAGTGTCTGAGACTTTACCCTACCTGCAAACTAAGTTAGCCTGGCTCCATTTTATAGACATATACTGACAGAAAACACCAGATTTTTTATTTAGAGAGAGACAGCAAAAATCATCAGCCAGAAAAATACGTTCAATGGTTCCCCAGTTTCCACAAGGCAACATGAAGAGGGCCAGGTGTTTTCCTGCACGTGTAGTGGGTTGCACCACAGAAGATGAACACGGTATTAGGAGATTCTAGCTATTATAGGATGGAGAAGAGGGGAGGGAGAGCAGGTGGTGGGGGTGGAGAGGAGAGAGGGAGAGAGAGAGACAGAGACAGAGAGACAGACACAGAGATACAGAGAGACAGAGAGAGAACTCTGAAATGTAAGCAAATATCACAGGGTAAAGGCTATTCAAATACATCCTTTGCTCAGAGGCTGAACTGAGCCAAACACAAGAAATCCATGGAGAATTGTCTCCCAACAGTGCAGCTGGATGGTGCCCCATTACTGGTGTATGTAATTTGTGGAAACACCATGCCCTTTAATGTATGTGTAAATTGAAATGTTTATATCGATCCAGCCTCCTTCCCCCATATAGAATACCTCCTTTTATGCTCCTCTGAGCTGAATGAGTCTAATTTGTTAAGAGTCTTTCAGAGAGGCTGCCCACCTGCTGCTGGCCCAGCTCCTTTTCCGCCCCCAGAATCTTTTCCCATGAGGACTTTTGCTGTGTTGAGGATAGATTTAAAGCAAAATCAAAGCGGGGTGGTGGCAGAAATGAGGTCATTCAAAATTTCAGCCATGTTTCTTTATTTAGAAAGAATTCTTTTTGTTTATTCCTCTTGAAAGAAAGAGAGGGAAACCTAAAAAAAAAGGCATCTCTAAGTACTTAGGTCATATAAGATTGATGTGCTTTCCATGGTTTTTAAAGGGATAGCAAAGCACAAAGGTTATTTTAGCTACATTTCCATCTTACTTAAGTTGTACAAGAAAGGCCAGAATTGGGGTGCATTTTCTTTCCCCTCCAATATCTAACAGTGCCCTTCTAGAGCTTGCCTAAGTAGATTTTAAAAGGAGTAAATGTTGATCAATTTCAGACTAATTTGCTACTTGCAGCTCTGCATACTTACATGAATTTTAAGGCATCCTCTGGGGACTCACCTACCGTGTAACCCATTTCACATCTCATCTGTTAGTACTTGAATGAGGACAAATAGCTCTCAATGCCTTCAGTCTTCAAAACTTATATGGAAACTATTTAATTGGAGTTACAAAGAAGCATTTAATTCAAAATAGCCTTGTTGATATTAGCAAGAGGAAAGTGAAGATTTAGAACTATTGATTAAGAAGTTCAGAAATTTGGGTATTTATTATTTTTAAATGATGCACTAAAGTATACAGTAATAAGATTTTAATAGAACACAATGTAGTACTGTCTGAGTGATTGGTTTACTCAGAGTGATAGTTCTAAAATTCTTAATTTTTTTTTCAATCAACAGACTCATTTTCATCCTCCACACCACTAAAGATAATATTTAAAGAAAAAGGAGTGGAACTGTAGTGTATTATTTTTGTATTCATTAAGCCTTTTTACAAAAATCATCATGCACCACTGATTCCCTAGTGAATGGAGGCTCCAAGTCCACTCCTACTGTTATGTGGCAACTTAAAACTGATCCTGACCTAAAGTGAGAAAACCGAGATTTAAACCTAACAATAACTCACATTCGTCCCTTGCTCATATCCCATAATATTCATCCAGGGATTATTGTAAATTAAAAATCCCATTTCAAGTCTCAGATAACATGTTATTTTCTCAGAGAAGCCTTTCTTGACCACTCCAGCTGAAGCTTTGTTCCTTTAAAACTTCTCATAAATTTTAATTCTATCAGTATTTGTGCATCTTAATGTTTGTCTTTTCTAAGAGATTTTAAGGACAAGGGACATGAGGCTCACTGAGGTTCACACCACTGTCCACATAGCACTGAACACAGTGACGAGCACACAGTAAGGACTTGCATATTTTAGGAAAAAAGGAAACTTCCAATTTGACCTAAAACTAATCATGTTGCTCTTGCTGTCATACCACATGGCCCACATGTTTCCCATGAAACATGATTATCAAATAAACAGAAAGGTGCAAAATATATTGGTTTATCCCAGTATTTCATATTACACATCTAAACTGTTGACAAATCCTGTTTCTTTTCTCTTTAACTTCTTGTGTCTCATCTTTACACAGCCTTGTTCCTTTATTCGCATTCAATGTCTACCTGTATTTATATGGTTTTGCTATCGTCTTCCCCTTTTTCCACTCCTAAACTTACTATGTCTACATTTCTAGATCCCTCCCTCAATCTTCAACTCTTTATCAAGCAAAACTTCCTATCAGGAATAATATAAATTTAATTTATTAATATTAGAAGGATTTCTTTTAAATTATTTATATGAACATGATAGGTATATCAGTTGTAGGCAGTCTTACAACAATTTTTAGAAAATATTTTAGGGTTGGCCAAGTGGTACATTGGTTAAGAGTTGGCTTGGGACGCCAGCAGCCCCGGTTCGGATCCCACATATGAGGGCCAGTGACACTGCCCTCTACAGCTAAGATGGTGAACAACAGCTCCACCTGGAGCTGGGCTGCTGTGAGTCCCTGGGACAGCATAGCTGCAGTCCCTGCTGCAGTGGGCTGCCATAGGCTACAGTGAGTGGCCGGCAGCCAGCGTGAGAGGCTGGTAGTCGGTATGAGCTGCCAAGAGCTGCCATGAGTGGCTTTCCAGAGGTTGGCGACCGATCTGTCTCACCCGAGAAGAGCGCAATGATGATACCAACATGGGCCAGTGAAGCAACATTCTCCACAACTAGACTGAAGAACAAAAGGACAGCAACTTGTCTGTTCACCTTCCCTGGTTTCCCAACGCTGTTCCCCTCCCCCAATTCCCCAATAAAAATCTTAAATATATATATATTTTAAATTATTTAAAAAATAATTTATGCATACAATGAGACCTTAGGGAGGATTTAGAATCAAAAACCTTTATTTTCTGTTTGAATAAATGAGATCCAGGAAGTTTAAATAACTTGCCCACAGGTCTACAGAAAGACTCTGTTAGCAAAATGCCCATCCAAAACACTAAAAACATGATCTCATTCTTGACTGGTTTAAAAAGTCCAAATGCTTAGTCAAATTTTTTCTTGTTGTTTGTATTAGGCTTCTAATCTGATCATGAATGAAAGGAGTTAAATGAGAGGGGAAGCTATGAAAATAATACAAGACCAATTTAAATAGTTCTTTGTAGGGCTGGCCGAATGGCTCAGTTGGTTAAGAGCTCGCTCAAGAGTGCAAGCTGAGCTCTGAGCAACAGCGGTTCGAGGCCAGCCTGAGCTGAGTTGCCGTTGAGCTGCCAACAGGTGGCAGGATGGCTCAGCTAAAAAAAAAAAAAAATTAAAAAAAAATTTAGCAATAAATAGTTCTTTGTTTTTGGATAATTATTAATGCTGATTACAAATACGTAACATTTATTAAGTGTTTAGCACTGTAACATTATTAATAATGTATTTCCTATGTGTGTCGCACTTTAATTTTTTCATGGCACATTAATACTTATTATATAATTCTACTTCAAAGTCTTAACTTAAATGAGAATGTCTTATTGTACTAAATTTTCTTCTAAAGTAAACAGCTACAATTTAGATTTTAAGATATCACTTAGGTTAAAATACTTGCTTTTGAAATTAAGGCTTTTAATGATATTTTGTTCTTTAAAACAAGCCATCTGAAATTTATATTTTAAGTATTTGTTATTGTCATGTGCATGTGTCCCTTTGCAATTGCTCTTCAAATTTGACTTCCTTGGAATAAAAATCTGATTTTAAAGTTACCTTTGCTATTGTTTACATATGGAAATGTGAGTAATCATCTAAACCATTTGCTACCAAAATGATATTTAAGGGAATATGTTAAAGTTGTTAACTTTAACATAATGAGCATTATAATGTAGGCTCAGCGGGAAAAAATTTAGCTCATCAAAATCCATGATTTCACAAATATTCATGCTTAGAGAAAGGCTAAAGTATATAATAGGCATTTACTAAAACACAGAATTACAAGAATAGCACACAGGAATAACCATAAATGTTGCAAACCCTTTAACATAGCAAAGAAGCATCCTTCCCTAATTGCTTGGAAAAACCCATAATTTTCATTAGAGAGGGCTAAAGTAAAATCTATATAACATTTTATATGCTGGGACGTTCTTGCAACTCAAGTTATGCTTGAATATTTCAGAGATATTTTTATGGTTATATTATTTACTATAAAATATTTAAGAACATATTTTAATAGTGAAGGTAAAAAAGTTTCAATCATGCTAAGGTCATTAATTGCTTATGTTTTTGTTTATTTATTTTTTTTCTCTTTTTGTGAAGATGTGGCAGCTACTATCACCAACTACTTTTTCATATGAAAGCTCTTCAGGTTTTCTCAGAAAAAAATCTTTATTCATCAATTCATTTGCAGGGAAACTTTTAGATCTTGAGTCTGTGAGATTGGATGCATTATCTAAGCTGGCTGAGCAAATTCAATTTTCTTACATAAATAGTATATATATTTGCTCAAAGTTTTGCCAGAAATCATTTATAAAAATTTCACCAACCAGGTGGCAACCCTTCTCGATTCAAATATTTATATAATAGGATTCCTGATGGTGGTCAATAGCAAAATGAAAAAAAAAAAAAAAAAAGAAGAAGAAATACATCTTTGACACAGAGCCACGTCTTCATATGAAACTAAGTGATAGAGAACAACACTTTTTACATAAGTTTTCTCACTTTCTTTCCAAACTCGTCAAGCATCATATTTTTTTACACAAAGAAAAATAAAAATCAAACATCAATTTCTGACAAATTAATATATCGCTTCCCCTTGAAAACAAGAAATTAATTATCAAAACTTCTCTCAGTGCACTCTTAGGTGGCTGGGCAGGGTGGCCCTCTGACCCACTTCTGGGGAAAGCATCCAAGCAAGGCCACCTCAGCTTCATCTGACAGGAGATAAACCTGAGTTTTCTTTTCCATCCTTGCCCTCTGGTGTCGAGTGCCTGCCCCAGGGCTTCTTTGAAAGAGCATAAATTAATCTCCAGCAGTTCCTCAAATTGGAACTCACTTGACAGCCCTGGGTCAGAAATCTCTGATCACTTTCCATCTGGGGGGTTTTCTCCTTAGCAGAAGCAAATACACAGCAGAAGTAAATACACTCTAGTGTCTCATGCCAGCCTTCTCTCAGTGTCTGCTCCTCAGTGCAGTCACCTTGGGTCTGGTCTTTAGAGACCCAGATCATTTCCCCAGAAACTGAATATAAGCCAAAAATGCTATTTTATTAATATGAACTAAAATCATAACTGGAAACGTGTCCGAATACATAGGCCAGCTGGTCATCAAATTAAGATTCTCAAAAGAAAGGAAATCTTTAACAAAATCAAGATCAAAAGCATGTTTGGTGAGTAGACAGAGGAAAGGCAGTGTGGGATATTCTAAAGAGAGTCAGAAAGATGACACGGTCAGCTATCGGATAGAAAGGGATGGCGTCTTTCCACAAATGAAATCTTCACTAGTAACAGAGGCCTGTATTAGGAGTCTAAAACATCGTAATTTATTATCATTCAGCTATCTCCCATTAACTACATTTAAGGCAATACAAGAGAGAAGATAGCTCTGTGATGCTATTTAGGAGTTAAACTAGAGTGAATAGTCATATTTACAATTCATCACCAGGCATTTAAAAACTAATATCAGCCATTAATAACTGTGATGCCTAAAAGATATCATTTAATCTACTATTTCTTAAACTTGCCTTACCATTGGAATCACCAAGGATTTTATTAAGGATTCTCAGGACTCTATGTAAAGACTGAGAATCTGCATTTTAAAAAAACACAATACCCTCGATGGTTCTGATTATTACAAAAATTTGAGAACTACTAATCTAATTTGAATTCTGTGTTCAAAAGGACAAAGTGGATTCCTAAAGAAGTGAAGTCCTTTGCCTGATAACTGAGATAGTTCACACACACACACACACACACACACACACACACACACACACACGCCATAGACATGTAAAGCATTCTGAGTTATGACCGAGATATGACATAGTATATGAATGCCTCTTAAACAGATTTCTGTCTATTCAACCAAGCTACCAGAAGAATATACATTATACACAGATTCATTTATATTATTGCTCAAAAAAAATTTGCTGTCTTTGGTCTAAACCCTGGAGGATACCTAGGTGTATCTTACAGCCTCCTATACACCAACTCAAGACTTCAGAGAAAATTATTTTCAGTTTTCCTGAGCTCCCTGAAAGTTTCTACTTCCTGAGAACTTCTGTGTTCTCCAGTTGTCTGCCATCACCTATGTGGTATCTAAAAGAACACTGCATCGCACAGTGAACTCTCAGTATTTAAGCATGTGTGGAATATGACTCTCCTTCAATGAAAACATTTCAATGCTGGAACGGTTGGAACTAGGACAATATAAAAGCCACTAAAGTAGAAAATGTATATAAACTTTTTCAACATCCCTAGGATTTTCAAAACTATGCTTGTGCAATGCTGCAAACTCATTGACAGAAATCATGAGGCACCATTAATACTTGTTATTTTATTTTATTTTATTTATTTTATTTTAGCTGAACCATCCTGTCACCTGTTGGCAGCTCAGCGGAAGCTCAGCTCAGGCTGGGCATCGAACTGCTGTTGCTCAGAGCTCAGCTCGCACTCTTGAGCGAGCCCTTAACCAACTGAGGCACTTGGCCGGCCCAATACTCATATTTTAAAGTCAGTGCAGATACTATTTTCACTGCTACTATCCTGATTGTCTGTGCTGTCCCCCTGTGGGAAGGACAGACAGACATCTGCATGACAGGGGTAGCTGTCCTTGCTCTTAACTCACACCCAAGGCCACGTCCCTTTCATAGGTGTTTAAAAGAGACCAAGATATCTTTTGTCTGGCAGGTTAACATGCAATAACCAAGTGTCTATGTAAATCTCAAATCTAAGTGTACATGGAAAACAGCCTGGCATCTGAGTTGCACGATGACATGTCTGCTGGTTCTACAGGAAACGGAGGGAAGTGATGGCCTTTCAAAAACTTAGTCACTAACCCTGGAGCTACACTATGAACCACATGGAAATCAAAGCTTCACCTCTCACTAATCTTGCAAAAATTAATTTTACATAAAATGATCGAAGCATGCAAGGAAAGGTAAGACGTCCAAAGAAGTCAGTGTGGGAATAAAAATAGTAAGTCTTATACATAAACAGTATGATGTTATGTGGTAATAAAAGAGAGTATTACTTAACATGTTTTAAAACTGGGGTGAAAGGACTATTCTCAGAAAACTTGGAATTGATTTAGGGCTCAGTTTTAGACAGGAGAATGGACAATTATAACGTACAGATTATTAAACGTGATTCCTTTGGCTTAATTTAAGGGTAGGACATTCACTTCCATAGATTTTGCAAGACTCTTAGAGTTGAAAGTAAGTTTTCCCTTCTGAGCCTCTCCCTTCACAGTCTTTTGCCATCTCCGTCATCCTTTCCAATCTATTCTATTAAGTTTTCTGAAAACATATTTTGTTTTCAGCCTCCATGTGCTGCTAGAAGACTGCTTTTACCCTCAGCTTGTTTTCAGTCCGTAGTCCTAAAAATAGATGATAGGAAGAAACTGATACAATGCCCAGTTTACCTTTCAGTTGATAATCAGTGTGTTCTGCCTCCAGGGTAAGAGAGAAAAGGCCAGCGAGTGTTGGCTGTGTAATTATGCAGCCATTTAAACAAATCTAAATGGATCAGAATGCTTGGAAATATTTGGAAGCTATGTTCAGATTGGTAATGTGGCAACATGGGGGAAAAAAACAAAACACAGCAACCAAGAATCCTGCCTAAGGATCACACACAATTTCTAAGATCAACAACAACTAAAACCCTGCTTCTATTTATAATATTGAAAGAATATAATGATCTTGTAAAATCTACAGTGGCTGCTTGTAAAGTCAGAGGTCAGCAAACTTGTAAATAAAGTCTTTTTTTCTTTCATTGGAAGCCTTAGAGGGGGGAAAATGTATTTTGTTTTTCATTGGAACATAGCCATGAGAATTTGTTTTTTATTCTCTAAGTTGTTTTCCTACTACAGTGGCTCTGTTGAGTAGTCACAACAGTGACCCTATGTCCCATGGAGCCTAAAACATTTACTTCCTTGCTCCCGACAGGAACATTTACAAATGACTGCTATAGATTCAAACTGTTGTAACAGTCAGAATCAATGACACAATTAAAAGGTCCTTTCACAATCTTTATTTTTTAACTAAATAATATGAAACTATCTTAACAAATCATTTAACATTGACTAATTAAAACTAAACTGTTTTGGGCTGGCCGAGTGGCGCACTGGTTAAGTGTTGGCTTGGGATGCTAGTGGCCCTGGTTCGGATCCCACATATGAGGGCCAGTGACACTGCCCTCTACAG
Organism: Aselliscus stoliczkanus; assembly: GCA_033961575.1. Lineage (NCBI taxonomy): Eukaryota > Metazoa > Chordata > Mammalia > Chiroptera > Hipposideridae > Aselliscus > Aselliscus stoliczkanus. The sequence goes on from CM066734.1 coordinate 48,723,281, forward strand.
CTAACAACACCTCCACCTGGAGCTGGGCTGCGAGCCCCGGCGAAGGTGTAGGCTTCAGCCCCTGCTGCAGTGGGCTGCCATAGGCTACAGTGAGTGGCCGGCAGCCAGCATGAGCGGCTGGCAGCCGGCGTGAGCTGCCAAGAGCCACAGTGAGTGACCATCCAGAGGCCGGCGACCCATATGCCTCATCCGGGAAGAACGCAATGACGATGCCAGCATGGGCCAGTGAAGCAACGTCCTCCGCAACTAGACTGAAGAACAAAAGAACAGCAACTTGTCTGTTCCCCTTCCCCAATTCCCCAACGCTGTTCCCTCCCCCAATTTCCCAATAAAATCTTAAAAAAAAGAAAAAAAGACTGAACTGTTTTAAAACTTTTTAGGAACCAGATTTCCTTTCTATCAAAGTAAAGTTTAAGAGCTTTGTATTCACCTCAGTTCTAAAACTGGAAAAAAAAGAATGTGTTAGGAATATTTGTAGACCCTTTCAATTTTGTTTTGTTTTGTTTTTTGTTTTTTTAGCTGAGCCATCCTGCCACCTGTTGGCAGCTTAGCAGCAGCTCAGCTCAGGCTGGGCATTGAACTGCTGTTGCTCAGAGCTCAGCTCACACTCTGGAGCAAGCTCTTAACCAACTGAGCCATTCAGTCAGCCCTGATCCTTTCAATGTTAAGTGTCCTAACTAAAATGTTGAAATGCGAAATATATTTTGTATAAAATATTCTCAAGTATATGCTTAGGTGAACTCTACTCTTAGATGAGGCTTATATAAATAAAGGAAAGGCATATTTGCAAAAAGATTTTAAAGTATCTTGGAAAATTATAACTTCATCTGTATCAAATTTTCTATATAGTAACCTTCCTTTTTATGTGGTTTTGTTGGTTTTATAGGTAAGCATCTAGGTTTTGGAGCTATGGAACATCAAATATTTGTTTTACTAAATGTGATATGAAATGGAATATCAAAATATTTTTTTCTAATGTGAGGCACAATATTGAAAGCAGGCATTTTATCTGAGAAGTTAACTGGAAGAAATAGTGAGGGGCAGAGTGATACAGGAAGGAAGAAAGGCTGATTATAAGGATGATCCACCAACTTGGTTACTGCTGTGTTAGATCTTAGTGGGCCTTCTGAGGAGCTCCAGAAAGTAATCCAAAAATTGTCAGTCTGCGGGGAGAAAAGGGCTCCATTCCCTATTGGTCATGGGTGGCCTCCTGGACCTAAGCTCTTCCAGACTTTGGGTTGCACCTGCATGAATAGCCCACGTCCTTCAGTGACACCTGTAGGAACATCCCACCTACTTAAGTCATGAGTTCTAGTCTAGGCAAGAGCCCTCTCACACCCACACCAACCTGTCAAAGGCTGAGATCAAAATCTGTGATTGAAGAGTTGCCTATCTCTCTCTGCCATCTGCTCTTTGGTCTTCACACTTTATTCTCCCTACATGATCCAGATTTTCAACTACAACCGAATGTTTGATAGTTTATCCCAAAGCTCTCTTCACTCTACTCTTTTGTCCTAAACTTCAGGTTGTTTTTGTTTTGTTTGTTCCCAACCACTGGCTGTACATTTCCTCTTTAATGTTCCATAGAAACCTCAACATTTTAAAAGGTCTTAAAACAGCTCATCTTTCTCCCTAAAATTTTCTCCTCCCTCTCCCTTTCCTCATCTATTCTAAATTTCAACTGATGGCTCCTACTGTTTTTCTATCAGAATCCTTAATTATCCTTGATTACATACATATATATGTGCATAGGGTGCCAAAAAAAATGTAAGCACATTTTAAGAAAGGAAAAAACTATTAAAATTGTAATATTCAATATATACTGATAACAAAAGATGAATACAAGTCACATTTGACTTCTGCAATGACAAGAGGTGCTCCAAGTGGTTCCCATCAGTGTCCAGACACTTCTGATTACGGCAAACAACTGCTTAAGCAACGTTGACCAAAGTGTCCATTTGTGTGCATTGTTTTGGATAGCCATACTTCAACATGTCCACCTCGTAGCCAACAGAGCAGTCTACCTGAAAGTCCCTTAGGATTGGCTCAATGAACTGATCAACACCTTCAGCGGCTGCCCATCACCAGCAGGCCAATGTACTCACTCTTGACCATGACATCTGAGATATTCCCTTGATCTGGCTTCTGTCTCCCTCTCCCTGGCTCCAGTTTTATGCACCAGGAACTCCAGAAATGCTTAGTGGTTCTGCACACCAGCATGCTGCTTCTCATCTGTGTGCATTTACTCAGGCCTCCTTGTTTCCCTAAGTCCTGACTCCCACCCCCAACACAGCCTCACTCCTACCAATGCTTTAAGATGTAAGTCAGACAATGCCTTCCTTGATTCCACGATGTTGAGTCAGATGTTACTCCCCTTTTATTGTAATTATTTGCTTTGTATCTCTGTCTCACTTTGTCCTCTTTAGTATGTGTGCTTCAAAAAGACAGTGATCGTCTACTATTTGAGTTTGTATCCCCACCGAGTGGCATACAGCCTAGGGCACTGTAGGACCTAATATCAGTGAACAAATGAATCCATCAATAGACATGAATTAACACTTAAAACTAAAAGGTTCCTTTTTTTTTTTGAGGGCAGTGTCACTGGCCCTCATATGTGGGGCCCGAACTGGGGCTGCTGGCTTCCCAAGCTAGCACTTAACCACCACGCCACTTGACTGGCCCTAAAAGGTTCCTTTTGAGCTAAGTTGAAACTTACACAGGGAGATCGTACCCCAAAGTTGACTTTTGCTGCTATGTTCCATTCTTTTGGGCAATTAATTCATTATGGATTCACTTTCAGTATATCAATACTTTAGGCCAATATGAAAAAAGCAGAGGAACTAATGGCCATCTCTAAAATATTTAATAGTAGAGCTACTGATATCTATCAGGAAAATTTGAATTATTGGAAAAGAAGTTAAAAACATGAACTATGACATTAAATTCATTTTAGAGATTCATAAATAATTGGAATTCATGATAGCTTATACTAAAAGTTAAGGAAAGTTTTCATTAAGATATAATACAGCTAAATTTTAGTCTTTTAATAAGGATTTCTGTGACTCACAACATACAACAAGAATTGTGGCATTCAATTAATGGTGAAATTAAAAAACTGAATTTGTAGAATGTTATAATTAGAAACAATTCATTGATCATTTCATTATTCTGATGAGGAATTAGGTCATTAGAAGGTAAGTAACATCTACATGATCACTAGGACCCCTAGTAAAAAATTTAAACTTTAGAATCCAGGTATTCTAACTCCTGGGTTGATGCCATTTCCATTTTATCATGTTGTGTCCCCAGTATTTTTTTTAAAAAAGAAGTTGGGAAATTACATTTGCTTTGCATCCAGCACCAAAGATCAAACTCAGCACAGTAGCATAACTAATATGTGTATGTATCAAAAACAAAACAAGAAAATTCCATATTATAGGCATTAATAATATAACTAATGGGTTAATCTAACAGGACAAACTTTATCAAAGTTATTATCTCTTCCAAAAAAAATTGAAAAAAAGTTAAATTATTTGAAAACATGATGGAATATAAACTAATTAGTTTTAATCCAATGCTTCAAACTGAACCAAATTGACTTTAGAATTATTCTCATTTTTCATTACAATCTTGCTTTTCATTACAGTACACTATGCCATACTAAATATAAAATCAATTTTTCATCTTAACACTTGCTAGAAATACAAAGGGTTACCAAGTCCAAAATCAGTAGGAAGAATACTTGTTTCCAATTACATTTTTTTAAAGCTTCTTGGAAAGCTTTTTTTAATTGAACAGTCTTATTCAAATACAATGATCCTTTTACATTGCAAGAACTGGGGTCTGCGAGGAAAGATAAGAAGCATCTTAAAGGTGACAAAATGTTAAAGATAAGATGCCATTAACTACAAGTATGGGGGACAAGCTGACTGCCTGAACTATTTTGTTCTACTCATATCTTTGAAACACTGAATAAGTAAGTGGTAAGAGGTTGGGAATCACAAATCCATTTACTTGGGCACTGTCACCACTATAGATACTGAAATTCAACTACATGCTTGCATATGTGCTTTTGATTCTAGCTGAGACAGTGAAAATTGTAAGAAACTGGTCTCTGTTTTTTAAGTAATGATAATCTAAGGGCTAATATTCAACTGATAATTTATATAAAACTTATATCCCTAACTGAACATACCCATAACAGTTTCAAGTGACTGTTGTGGAGAAAAAACACCCCATTTCAATCTGGGCAGAAGGGCAGGTGCTCATGTCACTTTGCTCCGGCTGAAGTCCAAGAGAACTTTTGTTTTAGAGACGATTTAGGATAGCAATTAAGAACTTGAACTCTGGACCTACACCTCAAATCTTAAAAACCTAGTTCCACTATTCAATGTTTTTAAAAATTTATTTTGACCTAATTTTAGACTTATAGAAAAGATGCAAAAATAACATAAAGAGTCCCCTCATGCCCTTCACCTTACTTCCTCTAATGCTAATGTTTACAAACAATGTTCATTTTCTCCCGGAAAGAGTCAAATCCTCCTCTTAGTGTTTTGGGAAAACTATAAAAAGATAATATACAAAACATAGCACCTGGCACATAGAAAGTGTTAAATAAATGTTAGCCTTGGTTATTAATTTTGTTTTATGAAGACATGTTTTACAAGGATAAGCAAAAGGTAAAGCTCCATGATCTGACTTTGGGCTTCCATGACTAATTAGCATTATGGTGGGAACCTAAGGGAAATACGTCTCAGACCAGAGTTCCTGGGAAAGAGATTCGAGATAGAGGCTTGGGTACAGAACTTTTACTGGGGAGCTCCCTTGGAACCCACAACTGGAGGGGAGTGAAAGAAGCAGGATTGCGTGCAGGGAGCAGTTGAGCTTTGATGTCCCCACAAAGGCCTCTGTCAATCACACAGGGAACTGGGATAGTCCTTCAGAGTCGCTCTAAACTGAGGCAAAAAAACTGAGCTTTTATACCTTGTACTCAATGCTCTTCAGATACAAGCTGCTTCCAAGGAGGGGCATCACACCTTGACAACGCAACTCTCTTGAGGGCAATTTAGAGAGAGAGAGAGAATCAACTGAGAGGTGTTACCTGCCAAGACTCCCAGCAGCCATGGAAGGAGTCAGTCCTCCAGTCCTGAGGGAGATTTGGGTCACACACAACAGTAACAATGACAAACTGTTCACCAGAAACTGTGGGCACAGCTAATTCATGAATCTAAACTACATAATCTGTTCAGTTAGGTGACAGAATTTAAAAAGATAATTAAAATCTATATATTGATCCTCAAAGTCTGTTGAAACATTTGTCTTTTGCTATGTTTTGCTATGTTTTGCTTTGCTTTTGCTTATTTAAGAACCTCTAGGGAGCAGTAATTACTAATAGACATTTTGGACAGAATCATATTTCAAGGACCTTCTGGTGAGGACCAGTGTATCCACGGACGTGTTGGACAGGACCAAATGTCCCGCAGTGATCACCTTCATTAAAAGCTTTCCTGCGTTTTCTTCAATAAGGATTATAGTTTTACATTTCCATACGCATATGATACACCTTGAGTCACTTTGAGGGTATGGTGTGAGGTAAGTGCTGAAGTTCATTATTTCCAGCTTTAAAAGGACCATTTTTAAAAAGACTTTTATTTCCCATTGAATTACAACTGAGCTTCTTAAAAATGTAAAATAAAATGAACTCACATTTTATACCAAATAGTGGTTCCAGGTTAATATGAAATTATAACGTTGCATGAATGGTAGTAGCATAACATGGTAATTTGTAATGTAAATATAATGATACAAATCATAGTCCCAAGATGCATAGGTTTTGCTTAGACAGAATGACACATGAAACATCTACCTCCATCATTAGCAGTTATCTGAGCAGGAATAATGCCAAGAGTTAGAGAGGAAGCTGTCATTGAGAGCAGAAATAGCCGAGAGGCTAAGAAAGAAGGCTAAATCTTAAAATGTAATCAAATGGGAATACGATTCTGCCATAGGAAAAGATGAAATAGTGTCATTTGCAACAACATGGATGAATCTTGAGATTATAATGCTAAGTGAAATAAGTCAGATAGAAAAAGTAGAGAACCATATGATTTCATTGATATGTGGGAAATAAAATTGGAACAACAACGGAACAAGACAAACAAATGAAGAAGCAAAACTCATAGACACAGACAACAGTTTAGCGGTTACCAGAGGTAATGGAGGATGGGGGTGGTAGAAGAGGGTAAATAGGGTCAAATATATGGTGATGTTAGGAGAACTGACTCTGGGTGGTGAAAACATAATGTGATATACAGATGATGTATTACAGAATCATACACCTGAAGTCTATGTAACTTTGCAAACAATTGTCACCCAATAAACTTTAATTTAAAAAATGTAATCAAATGAAATATTAGAACTTACCATTAAAAAATGTAATCAAATGAAATATTAGAACTTACCAGGGACAACAACATAGGAGTGACAATAGAGTCCTGGAGGTTAAAATTAATTACATGCTGCACTTGATAAAGAAAAATTAAACTTGTCCTAAGACACAGACTGGGTGCTCTCTAGGTGCTTTTATACTTCTTAATGCATTTTGATGGCTTTTCACTGTGTTTTAATTTCTATGAAGTTACAGGGACACTGTGGGCAAAAGTCTGCTCTGTACTGATTGAAGCAATAATAGGAACACTATAGTTAAAAGGACAACCATACTAATGACACATATAAATAAAAATCATGGTAATCATGCTCATGACAGAAAAAAATTATTTTTTTACTATACATACATACATAAAATAGTGAACTTAGAGACAGAAGTATAGAAATAGATAAGGATGTGCTTATATACAAGGACACCCATTCCAAATTTTCTACAACAACCCTCATTTCAAATCACCTTAGTAGTCTCTATAAATTTCACACATGTCCTGGAAATTTCAGTCATTCCAAATGCAAATAAAAATTCCATAGATGGCAGCTCACGAAAAAATTGGGAGGAAAAGCCCTTGTCAGATACTCAGTGTAAATAGAGGCTTTAGGTAAACAAAGAATTCCCCAAAAGATCATAAGTTTGGAGTTAGCAGGGTTGCCTTCTATTTTTATCATTTTTTTATGAGTATCCTCTATCCTCATCCTCCATTCTTAACCCTCTTGGAGACTGGTTCGGGGATCAATAAACATCATTAACCTTAATTATTTCAGAACTGCATTCCTTCATATTTTTTCTCCCCTGGGCAGAAAGCTTTATATCACAAAATGTAAAGAACACCTTTATGAGTACAAAGGGAGACCTAATAATTTTTAAGTTCAATAAAAAAGTTCAAACTGGTAACAATAAAATATTGTTTCCAACATAAATAATGACGTAATAGAGCCAAGTAGAATGTGAGGTTAGGTGGAAAAAAACATACTTGGAAGATAATATCTTGAATCCATTTCAAGAAATTAGTTTTCCAAAGTTTATAATCAGATTACACTTTGGCAGTAGTGGACAATACTGTTTTGAAAATAATTTCAGAACAGCCCCTAATGCAGTTCCAAATGGCAGCCCTGCTAGGAGGACAATTCTATTAAGACAAAGAACACTGAAGTTCTTTTTAGGCCCTGACATTCTGGGAAGCACTAAAATAACAATCAGCTAGAATCTCCTTTTATTTTACGAAGGAATATTTTCACCAAAAATTTTAAAATATTTTTTTGGATATGAACCAAAATCTTCAATCTGACATGTTTAAGAGAGGAAAAGGCATCGTGTCCCAAATCTATTGTGAGTTAATACGTTCCATAAACAATCCTGGAAGAAGGCTGCACTCAGAGCATAAATTGGTATAGATTTCTTTGCGCTCATTGATAACGATACACTATTTTCTGCTGAATGAGAAAAAGTTTAAACGCATAAATCAAGATAAAGCAATCATCTGACAAAGAATTACAGAGAAGCCCCATGCCTTTTTCTTAGAGAACACTGTGATACATTGATTTTCTACTGAAGATAAAAGCCAAAATCATGTGTCATCAATATCAGGAAGCAAAACTATTTGGTTCAATATGTTACACTGTTTTTTAAAAAAAAGAAAAAAAGGATAAAATGAAAAACACAGAGAAAAGCAGGCAAATCTGAAATATTTCACATGATCAAAACAAGATTGGATCAGCAGAGAAAAACACATTAGAAAGATATTTCATAGAGTTTATTTTGAAAGAATGAACAACACATCAGAAGGAAATAAACTTGCTTTTGTTTGTCCAGCTAGATACAAAGCTGCTTTCTGAAGAAGTAGATTCTTATCCGGTGTGCTCCTTGAGAGTACAGTTTTAGCAAACTAATCCCACACTGATAATCTAATATAGAGGCCTCACACAAGTGTAGTTAAATACTTCCTTATAAAGAGGAGGTCAGCAGGGCAGCTGTTAGCATATCCAGCACTTTTATGCGAATTCCAAAATGGCAAATAAATCCTGCAACTGAGATTTCAACCCCACTCAGAGCCCCTCAGCTACGTTTTCTCACTCCACTCTACCAAAATGATTTGGAAGCCTCCATGTGTAGGAAGTTCCCAAATACCATGCATATTCAACACAAGGGACCAAAAGAAGCAAATAGAAGCATCGTTATGTGAAGTTTGAAAATAGGGTGTAGACTATGAAGGGATAAGGGACATGCTGTAATTAAAGCATTCGTTAATGCTTCGTAACTTTCTAACCTTTTTTTACCAATTGGCAATTTTTTTAAAAATTCAACCAAAGAACTCAAATCTTGCTTTCTTTGTCTCTTTCTCTATTTCTTTATTTCTTTCCAACATGGATTATAAAAATATTTGGACACCACCATAGTATATGTTATTTTTTTATGATTTTCTATGCTTAATGAAACATAATAATAGATGTTATATACATAACATATATGTATATACATATACATAACATCTATTATTATATGTTATGTTATATACATAACATATATGTATATACATATACATAACATCTATTATTATGTTTCATTAAGCATAGAAAATCATATATATATATACATAACATCTATTATTATGTATATATATATATATATATACACATATATATATTATATATAAGACTTGATCCATAATCATATTCCACTCTTAATTTTTGGAGCATCAAAAATATTAGATGACATTTAGTATTACAGAAGTCATAATAAGTATAATAGGATTTAAATAATGGATTTATTAAGAAATTAAACTTGGAGAATTCTGACTGAGGTTGATTAATTTTGGGGCCAATGTTTGAAATGGAAATAGTAATAGAAGAGAACCTTACATTTGGGGAGAAATTTCTTTCAGAATTCTAGCAGTATTAGGGTGTTAAAAAAAATTAAGTGAGGGGGATAGGGCAGAATTGAGAGTTATCTCCTAAACAGATATTCAGAAACAACTCCAAATGCCTTGCTTGACAAAAAAGGAGCCACTAGCTATTGAGAAGACTTCAGAGGATCCCAGCTGAGAAAGTGTTCAAAACCAGAGAGCATCAGACGGCGGGGGTAACAGTAAAAGATGGTATCAGAGTCCCAGAGTCTGAAAGATTTCTATTTCAGCTCTCATGGCTGTGTAAGATTCAGGGTTTTCCTAACCATTGCTCTCCAAGCATCACGAGACATTACAATGCTCCTTATGGAGTAATGAACACTATGTCTAAGAGAGTTTAATATACTAATATATTATTTTCTCATAATTCTAAAATATATCAGAAAGTTTGAAAAGTCAAAAAAATAAAGTAAAAAAAAAGGGGAGAGAGAAATTAAACTTGCGTGATGGCCCATTCACCTCTGTACTAACCTCCACCCAACCTTTACTTTCTCCCGTTCTCTCATCACAGTTTCTTCAGCCTGGAACCCAAGCTCATCACTTTGCGTCAGGATTGGATGACGAGTTGACATAATAAGCTGTGCTTATATTTGAATTCATCTGAAGAAGACAGCGCATGAGAAACTTAAGATTGGGGAACAAGATTTAGTAGGCTGTTCAGTAAGCAGCAAATCTATGAGTGTTGCTACACAGGCTTCAAGCCAGTCATCCAAAACCTTTCAATGCAAATTCTAGCAACTATATATACCTTGCAGAAAAATGTTATATGAGGCCTGCATATGTAATTTATGCTTTTAGTATTTCTGTACGTAATTTCATGCAAGTGGGATCAACTTAATATTATTAAACATGGTCCTGTTTTATTTACAACACAACTTCAGAAACACATTTTCATAGGTGTACTGAAATATGATGCACCATTTAAAATTAAAAGATATATCCCACAAACGAAAAAATAAATTATGGTTATGAATAAGGTTTTAAAAATTTTTTCACCACAAAATCCACCTGGGGGGGAAAAAATCTCTTTTTCTTTATTACCTAAGGATGTTACCAGAGCACATCAGAGTTCTTTCAGATTGAGTCAAAAAGTTCTAGCTGAAGAATCTTGTCTTTGAAAGTACATGTCCCTCCCCAGACCTACCTCACACATAAATATAATCCTTAGAGCAAGAGGTCATGTTAAGAAAAAGTGCGCTGAAGAGTGTAAGTCCTGGTTCCAGTGGTGCCCAAGAATTAATAACTTGCATTAAACTAGACTTTTGTGATACTTAGGAACTACTGTCAATACTGAATCCATGCCAAGAAAATCAATCCTCCAAGGGAAAAGAAAAAGGGATATGGATTTCAAGTCTGTATATGAAAACATTTTCTATCAGTATGTCCAGAGGTAAGATAGAAAGCCCCATGAAGTAATCAACTCTTGACACTGGAGGTTTGAGAGTACATCTTGGGTCAAACACTTGGTGAGAAAGTGCTTAAGCTAATTTTAATGTTAAATAATCCAAACTGCATTTAGATTTTATCATTTTTATGTAACACTTGTGGTGCACCACCAATAAAAGGAGCTGGAAAAAAATAACAGAAAATAAATGTTCGTGTGAAAGTTATTTTTCATTATGTACCTAGCCTCTCATTTAAGTGTAAGTAAAATTAAGTGTAAGTAAAAATGTGACATATTGGTGAGACCAGATAAGATAAAGAATCTCTTTGTGTTCCTTTGTTAGAAATTGTCCTTTCAGAAGATCAGTGCTTTGCTCAGTATTATGAGTTGAAACCTCATTAGAAGTTATGATTTGAAATTTTTTTTGAAATAGTTGTAATAAAGTGACTCTTCTGTTATTTTCATTCAGTAGCCTCTGCAATTGAATAGAACTCAAATAAATACCTTTCCTTGTTGACATGTCAATGTGACCCTCACATACATAGGGTGTTCTATAGCAAGTTGTTATGCTGTATTGGTTTCTCATGAAAATTTCATGGTGGTGGTACAGACTCAGGAGAAAGAGAGGTGTCTCATTCAAAAAGCATGCTGGTAGCGTGATACCCCCGACTTTGTTTTTATTTCTCAGAATTGCTGAAGCTATTCTGGGTCTTTTATGATTCCATATAAATTTTAGGATTATATTTTCTATTTCTGTGAAAAATGCCCTTGGTAGTTTGATAGGAATTGCATTAAATCTATATATTGCTTCAGGCAGTATGGACATTTTAACTATATTAATTCTTCCTATCCATGAGCATGGTAGGTGTTTCCATTTATTTGTATCTTCTATGATTTCTTTCTTCAGTGTCTTATAATTTTCTGAGTACAGATCTTTCACTTCTTTGGTTAAATTTATTCCTAGGTATTTTATAGTTCTTGACGCAATTGTAAATGGGACAGTTTTCTTATTTATACAATGGAGTATTACTCCGCTATAAGGAAGAATGAAATCGTGCCATTTGCAATGATATGGATGGACCTAGAGACTATTATGTTGAGTGAATTAAGTCAGTCAGAGAAGGAAAAATACCATATGATCTCACTCATATGTGGAATCTGAAAAACTGTATGAATGAGCAAAGTAAACAGAAACTGTCTCATAGATATAGAGGGAAAATCAGGGTTGCTAATTGGGAGGGGAATGGGGATGAGGGAGAAGGGGAAGGGATTAGACAGCAAAAATAGGCAACTACAATATTGCCACTGGGATGTGAAAACCAGTTTGGGGAATATAATTAATAATGTTGTAAATATTCTGTGGAATGTCAGATAATCATAGGTCTTGTTAGGGAGACCATTTCATGGATGGAGTAGAGGTTTGATCACTGCACTGTATTACTAAAGTGGAGGTGGTATACCTACTGTAATTGAATATATATAGATAGTCACGGGATGTGGATTATACTGTGGAAGAGAGTCAGAGGAAGAGTAATAGATATATATGATATGGGGGGAGTGGGGTGGCGAATTGGGGGTGGGGGGTTGTCACTTTGAGGGGTAAAATGTATAACTATTGCACTGTGTTGTACACCTGAAACTAATTAAAAATAAAATTAAATTAAAATAAATAAATAAATAAAAAAGCATGCTGGGAAAAGGAAATTAGCAGTGAGTTCTAAGAAATTCTAAATAACTTTTTAAAAAAGGAAGCAAGTCTTATCACACGCAGTAGTGAAAACCAGCTTAGATAAAGCAATGAGAATTCTTCAAAAGGAAAAGATAAATACAGGTTGGAAAATTGAAGACTGCCAATCCAAGAGCAATCTAGGATAATACATACAGTAATCTGTACTGGACCCAAAGTTTTAATGATATAGTTAGTTACATTCATCTGGTGGTAGTCTTCTGGAATAAATGGAACACAGTTTGTCATACCTGAATGTACCCCAAGTATTAGTATGTAGGATCACAGATTTATAGGCCGTATCTCACCCTCAGATCCACACTGACAAAAATACAACAGCTGAAATGTGAATTATCCAAGAAAATATCTTTTGGGAAAGGAAACATGTTGACAGACCCTATCGTGTCTATACACAAATTGTTTCTCTGAAGTATTCTATATGATTTCTTTAAGACCAATCTATCCGTTATTAATGCAGTACAGTATAACTATTAGTATAGTAAATTATTTTATAATTAGTATAAGTGACCAGCGCTGCAACCACCAAAAACACTCCAAGAAGTATTGTGATCTCCAGAGGTTACAATGTCTAAATGCCATTATTCTCCTTCATAAGGCTGTCATGCCATACTTTTTTCTGCAACATGAATAGATGGGAATACTCCCTAATACATATTTAGAAAAAGTGTGGGGAAAACATAGGTAAACTTTCACAAGACTGATATATTATGAAAATTAACCACACTTTTTCTTAATGTTTTTTTCTCTTCATATCTATAAAATCGACAAAAGGGACCAAACTTACCCACTTCCGGCAATTGCTGAATACATAATACATGTAAAAGTCATTTACAAAACTGTAAAAGCCATATAAGCATTTGAGTTGCTATTGCAATTTTGACTCTTTGAAGAAGACAGGTGAGATGTAAAGAAGATTCCACCAGGAATTAGGAAACTTAGACTCAAACTCTAGCCCTGCCCTAGAGTAGCTGTGTGAATATCCAACAAAGCATGCACTCTTCTTGGATTTCCATTGTTTACCTATACAATGTTAAGAATTCAAATGAAGGGCCGGCCGAGTGGCGCATTGGTTAAGCTCTGGTTTTGGGATGCCAGCGGCCCCGGTTCGGATCCCACATGAGGGCCAGTGACACTGCCCTCTACAGCTAACAACAGCTCCACCTGGAGCTGGGCTGTGCGAGCCCCGGTGATGGTATGGGCTGCAGCCCCTGCTGCAGTGGACTGCCATAGGCTGCAGTGAGTGGCCCGCAGCCAGCGTGAGCTGCCAATCACCGTGATGAGCGACATCCAGAGGCCAGCGACCGATCTGCCTCATCCGGGAAGAGCGCAATGACGATACCAACAGTGAAGCAACATCCTCCGCAACTAAACTGAAGAACAAGAAGACGGCAACTTGTCTGTTCCCCTTCCCCGATTCCCCAACGCTGTTCCCCTCCACCAATTCCCCAATAAAATCTTTAAAAAAAAAAAAGAATTCAAATGAAATTGTTCAAAATAACACAATTAAGAGCCTGAGCTTTTTTGCACAATACCAGAGATGGTGCCAAACTCTTTTTCTCTCCAGAATTTTTTCAGTAGAACAAGTAGTTAAAATCAAAGGACGCTGCAGCTGTTCCGAATGCCATGTGTCCATCTTTAAAGATTTTTAATCACACATTATTGCGGGTAATCAAGGAAAAGTCAGCTTAACGAGCTTCAGTACACCCTTAATTAAATGATAAATGTATGTCAAAGTAACTTTGATCAAATTCCACTTGCCTTTAATTCAAGAACATAGCGATCTTTCATATTCTTTAGACATCACGATGCATGTCAAATACACATTAAGAAACCCATTATCCATACCTGAAAAGGCTGCCTGCTGAAAATGTCCAGGTGTTTCCTTATCCATCTGTTGCCTTGATTCCCGAATATCTGCCACAGCAGCTGCCCCCTTGTGTTACTCCAGATTCGCTGGTAGACAGCCAGCCTATAGATGTGCTTTCCAAACATGTGGTAATAGAAGCGAAAGGTGCAGCCCTCAATGTCAGTGGCATTAAAGATGGGGCTGAGCAACACTGCTGTGTTTTGGAAAACCTGTGGCTCCGAAGATTCTATGTAGAGATAATGTCCCTTAGCTGTGCCCAAAGTATTATCTTTCATTGGCCCTGTGTTAAGTGTTGAAGTTGGACCCCGGTTCCTGGTCCAGTCAAAATCATCTTCTGTATCCTGTTCCCAGTTACAAATTCCATTTTCAAAGTTGCATTGTAGTTCAGGTGCTGCAATTGGCATTAAATAATATCAAAATATAATTAAGGAGAAAAAGAACTATGACTAAGAATGCTAGTTGATATTTTGCTCCTGCCAAGAAAAACAATTTTAATCAGAAAACAAAAAAAAAATGAAACATTGAAGTTTTAAAACAAGTGAATAAATCCTAGCTACTATACATCAAGTAACAATATTTTATGGACTGAAGGTAGAATTACTTTGGACATTATTTGTCAAATGCTCGTTATGCCCATCCCTTCTGCATTTCTATAGCATAACTCTAGGCAAATGATCACGACCTCACAGCTGGTTTCCGGCTCAGTGGATCTCAACCTTCACTGAATGTTCCAATCACCAGTAAGCATTAGAAAACAAAACACATGAAACAAAACACACCAAAGCCCAGGATTCATCTCCAGAAATATTGATTTAATTGGTCCAAATGATAGAGCCAATCATCAAGATATTTTATCAGTTCTCTTGGTGATTCCAACACGTACAGCTGGTAACAGTCATATTGTAATAGGTCTCAATCTTTCAGAACACCTGGGCTGCATGGTAAAATTGCATACTACATGTTAAAGCCTGCAGACGCACTAGTTTGTTAGATTCAGCGTGAAGTCCAGGAATCCGTATTTTTAACAAGCACCCAAGACGATTCTAATGCAGGTGTTTGCAGACCTCACTCAGACACTACTCTCTCTGGCTCCATCCTGCCCCATTTCCAAGTGTCCCTTCCACACCACTGCCAGCATGGCCATCCTTCAATGATTTATCATTTTCCTTCTCTATTCAAAGTCCTTGAATATATACTCATTTAATCTAAACTCCATCTTTCAAGCTTCACTTTTCCCAAATTCAATTGACTTCCTGTTCATCCCTAACGATCCTAGCCTTGAGCACGCGCCATCTTCCCAACGTGCCCTAAACACTACGCCTCTTTCCCCATCCCTCTTTGTGCCAAATGTTATGTTGTCTGTCTTGCTGATTCTTAGCTGTGTCTCTTCAATGATATCCTTTTCTTCTTGGTGGACTGTGGGTCCTTCAAACTGGAGCTTCTCACTCCCTCAGTCACAAGAAGAATTCAAACCACTTAGAAAGAATTGACTAGTCCTTTATCAATTGAATATTCTATCTAAATTTCTAGGATAACATAGGAATGTATTCATTTTTCAAGATGTGAAGATTTTTGTCAAACACCAAGTATTCGTTTAGCATAAATGGGAGAGAATGTACATTTGACATTATTTGGGAAGAAGGGATGGTACAGAATTACTGAGTAGTTCCACATTTTGGCTTCATTTACTTAAGTTAATAATTTTGAAAAATAAATGTCAGCTGTCCTTTAGGTATTCATCTTAGTATAACTGTATTTGGTGCCAAAGTTAAATAAATAATCAAATAATAAATAAAAGCATATGTGAATAAATGCAGCCAGGCAAGAACCAATCACCTGCCCCTGAAAACCAGTCGACAGTGAAGGGAGCTAAGTGAGTTGATGTCAAATGGGAGGTGAACTTTTGTTTGATATTTCCTCACTTGTGACTAATCAAGCCCAGCTGTGACATGAACTGGGGACACACAGCATACTCTCCATGTATCAGACTTTGGCTGTAGGGCAGAAGGAGGATGTCAAGCCACTGAGTTTTTGACATAAAACTGGCACTAAACCCAACAGATTTGTATTTCACCTGCCTTTCTACTAAATACAGGCTCAACCTTCATTTCAAAAGGGAACATGGATAGCTCCATCCTTAAAAAAAAAGACCATGACCCTAAACATACTTCAGGAAGTACAGCGAGGATTTGGGGATGTCTAATGTATTCTATGTAATAAAGTATTAATAATATGTCTAGGTGGAAAGCTGAAGAAAAACTGACAGTCTCAGGCCACTATTATTTCTGTGCATTAATATTTAGTCACAAGAAGTATACTGATGTTATAGTTGTACTGCCATAATCCCATTTTACCAAGTTAAAAATGAGAAGCTAGAAGAAAATTTGTTTATTTTTAGCAATAGATCAATATTTTTTAAAGAAAGGGGTTGGGAGAGCTTGACAAGGACAAAAAGATGTTCTAAATTTGCAAAAGTATATATTAGGTGTAGGACAAGTAACAGTTCTTGTAATAGCCAGTGTCAAAATTGTCAATTTTGTTTACATCCATTCAAATATTAGTGGTGCAATGAAATGCCTGACTATACCAAAATCACATGTATGCAAGACTCTCTACAACAATTTATATGAAAATTTCTTAATATAATGCTTCCTATGATGGACCCAGTATTTTATGGCTCTACTTTGGCCTATAATTGGCCTCCCAATTTAACAGACACAAAGCTTGAATTTTAGGTATTGTTGCTATTTCTGGGGAAGGAAAGACACAATTTTTTTTTTCTGATCCATTTTTGTAATTAACAAATAAAACCACGACTATTAGCTTCTGATACATTTTCAGGAGCAGGTGCACTTATCTGGAGCTCAGTTCATTAAATTGCAAGACCTACACAACCGTCAGGTACACAAGGTTTTTGATCATTTAAACCAGAAACTCAGGCATATCTTTGACTCCTCACTCTCTGCTCCCTGTAGCCAAAACGTCACCAAATGTCCCTCCTAAATGTTGCCCCAAATTTTAAGTTTCTCTATCTCCACCGCTATCCCTGTGATACAGGCTGCCAACACCCCCCTTTCTGACTGCTGTAATAGCCTACTCATGGGTCTCCTTAATCCACTCTCCTTTAATCCATTCACCACACCATATCCAAAGTGATGCTTTCAAATGTGCCAATTTTATTAGGTTACCTCCCTCCTTAAGAACCTTCAAATGAAGAAAAAACTTCCTTAATGTGGATTACAAGGCCCCCCCCCTTACGTCTCTGTCCTTACGTTGTGCCCTATTTCCCCTCTGTCTCCTGACACCAGCCACACATTGGCTTCCGTCCATCAGCCATGCAGTCACATATCAGGGCTTTTGCATATATGCTTTGACTTATCATTTTTCAGATCTCAGCTGAGTCATCACCTCTACAAAGTCCAATGCCGTTATTCTGTAAAGTCACAACAGCCCCAGTGGTAAATCCTGTCAAAGCTGCCATTTATATTTATTTATTGAATATTTGAATTAATACCTCTCCTCAATTAGGCTTTAAGCTCCAAGAGGGCAGAGCCTCTGTGTAGTGACACTCAACACCGTATCCCGATTTAATATTTAGTTCATAAATCTACATAAAACTGACAGTTTGACTAATTAATTAATTGCATCACACATTAACATTCATCAACTTTGGAACAATGCTTAGTGTCTTTGACTTGACTGGCTAGAAAACAGTAAACTGATCCAGATCACTATGAAAATGAGTGAGAGACAAAATAATAATAATAATAATAATAATAATAATACTTACCACAGTCAACCTCATCACTGTGGTCACCACAGTCATCAACCAGGTCACATAACCGAAGCTTCTCTATGCAAGCCTTGCTGTGTCGACACCAGAAATGATGTGGCCCTTTGCAGCTCTCCACAGGGAGGGGAAGGGTACAATTTTCAAAGCTGATGTCGTCAATAGCAGACACCCCATCATATATGCCCAGGCTGACTTTTTCTAGTGACAGATGGAAGGGCTGAGTGAGGCGCCCGAGCTGGATGGTGGCCTGTGACCATTGGTTGCCCTGGTTATATAATACTCGCCAGAGCACTGTGGCGTCTGTGGAGTTTTCCTCATGCAGCTGCAGCACCGCGGCTCCCACTGAGAGGCCATAGTTATAAAACCTGAAAAGGAGCAAACCAAAGACATGGAGGTGATTTATGGGGCAGGCTACATATTTAACATTTAGACTCTTCCGCTCAGCCAACAATTAATGATCAGTTATCATGATGGACGCCTTCATTTATCGAAGTCATTGTGGCTGTACGTTGCCAGACCTTATCTCCTGAGATGCATACTCTGTCCCTCATAACTGGAGGCGCCTTTCTCAAGGAGTACAGTCCAGAAGAGAAGAAGTTGTAATTAAACTACAACCTATTGTTCAAGGGAAAGAGTCTCTTTCATCTCAAGAAAGAACACAACAAATACGGGCAATGTGTTCTTAAATAAAATGCATATTGTGTGAATCTAATGCAATAGCCATTTTTATAGCAAAACCAGGGCAAATAATAATGTCTAATAAATGCAGGGCTATGTCTGAAACCACTGGCCTGCTGGGTGATTGATCACTGTTTTTGTTGTTTACCAGAAAGAAAGGGTACATCCAGGTCCCGTCTGGCCGAAAGTTGGGCTCTGGAGTTTGGCAACTTGTGACAAGCTGCTGCTTTCCTTCAAGATGAACATAAAATGCCCTATGGATGCAAAAATAAATCATAAGTCAATCTATTGAATTCTTAAATGAAATATCTGTCTCTTAACCCTAAATAAGTTCCATGTCTGACTAAAATTAAGACAACAATTAAAAATCAATAAAAGAGATTGTTAGTCAGATTTGCTTTTATAAATATTAAAATATGACCTACATCTAGACCTAAAGGATTCCAAAAACAATTGGTAATTTCAGCTAATTCAGCCAAAAATATATCTATACTCCATCCCCACCATCCATAAAGGAATAATTCCATGCAGGCCACATAAGTATAATTGACAATATTCAACTGTTTTACTATTTGTTGTAGTCACACAGAACATTCTCTGCTGCTGTTTCTCTTCTCAGACCCGACAAAAGGTAAACTGAAGTAATTACATAGAGCCTCTGCTTGTTCCTTACCTTGAGCTGTGTTGTGAGTATGATCACGGGATGGGGCCAGTTGCCCAAAATCAGCAGAAAGGCCACTTCTAGAGCTCCATATCCAGTCAAAGTGGTCACCACTAATTGCTTCAAACCAACCACAGCTATTTACTTCAAAGTCACATTTGGAAACTGAAAAACAAAAACATGGCCCTTAGGTTGGCTCTCCAAAGTGTTTACACACTTTATTTTATTTTATTTATTTATTCATTTATCTATTTAAAGACTTTTATTGGGGAATTAGGGAAGGAGAGCAGTGTCAGAGAATTGGGGAAGGGGAATAGTCAAGTTGTCCTTCAGTCTTAGTTGTGGAGGACACAGCTAGCTCAGCTCCAAATCCAGTCGCCATCTGGCAACCTGTTGGGTGGGAATAGAACTTAGTTACATGTGGGAGTAGAACCAGCAATCTTGTTGTTAGGAGCACACACTCCCACCAGCTGAGCCATCCTGCCCTGCCAACTGTTGGCAGCTCAGCTCGGGTGCTACTCACTGTCCCATGTGGGAATTGAACTAGTGACCCTGTTGCTCAGAGCTTGCCCTCTTAACTAACTGAGCCACTCAGCCAGCCCTTCACACACTTTGAAAAGCTCAATGGAGGGCCGGCCAAGTGGCTCAGTTGGTTTAGAGTTGGCTTAGAGCACCAGCTCTGAGCAACAAGACCGTTGGTTCGATTCCCATATGGGTCAGTGAATGCTGTGCCCATGCTGAGCTGTCACTGAGCTGCCAACAGGTGGCAGGATGGCTCAGCTGGTGTAACAACAAGATTGCATGTTCGATGGTGGGCTACGCCCAACCACAACTAAGACTGAACTCAGCACCTTGAGCTGAGCTGCTGCCCGGATGGCTCAGTGGATAGGGCATGTGCTCTTAACAACAAGGCTGCTGGTTTGACTCCTGCATGGGATGGTGGCTACGCCCATCCGCAACTAAGACTGAACACAGCACCTTGAGCTTAGAGGCCACGAGCTAGGGAAGCCAGATGGTGACTGGTGCCCTCCACAACAAAGATTGAAAAACAACAACTTGGCTGGTCCCCTCCCCCAATTCCCCAACAAATATTTAAAAAAAAAAAAAAAAGTTCAATGGAAAGTGCCTCATTAGCCTTCTCTAAGTAAATCAAAGAACACTCTTGAGGGAAAAAAAGGATCCATTTTGATCTAAGAAAAACTAAGGTTGTGCTTATCATACTAGAAATTAATAAAGCAGAACTATCAATTCAAAAAATTCATTTTTTACCCAAATGTTCTTTCTAAGAAACAGCATCGTTCAGGCTTATTGCTTATAAAACTGCCAAGATCTGCTTAATTTTATTCTGATAATCATGTTAGTTTCTCTGCTTCTATTATATCATCTGGGAGGATGAATTGTTCCTATAGAATATTTCACACCAAACCATGGAAGTAGCTGCTTTTAAAAATATTTAGTATTTGAAAATGGATCTAGATCGATTATATTTATTTAGTGTTCACCTCCAATTTTTACAGACCTTAGTATTTCCCAAAGCATTGTATACATAGCTTAATTTGCAGGCCAGAATAATTTCACCCACTTTTCAGATAAATATGCAGAAAAAAATCAGTCAGCATCCATAAAGACATTCTAGAAAAGAAAGAGAAGGAAAAAATAGAAAGGGAAAGAAAGAGAAGTTATAAAAATAGTAGTGTAGGGCCGGCCGAGTGGCGCGGTGGTTTAGCATTGGCTTAGTAAGCCCGGGGCCCCGGTTGGGTCCCACATATGAGGGCCAGTGATACTGCTCTCAAAAAAAAAAAACAAGCAAAAAAAACCCCCAAACAAAAATAGTAGTGTAGTATTACAGCTAATAGTCAGTGAATACTCTATGTAATACATCCTGTACTCTTAATTCTTTAATCTATATCTTTCACACTATTCCTGTGGGGAAAGTATTATTATTATTATTAATTATTATTATTATTATTATTATTATTATTATTATTTTATAGAGAAAGAAAGGGAGGTTTAGGGAAGTTAGTAACTTCACCAAGGTCATCTAGTTAGGAAGTTGTTGAGAGGGATTGAAATTTAAATATTCTGACTCCTACTCTCATATTCTTTCTGCAATTGTTGACAACTGTTAAATGTCATTAGATCAGAAACAGGATAAACCAGAGGCATAATCTAAATTTGTTTACTGTGGATGCTACCATCCTGATGCAAAATGAGGTTCATTCTCATTGATGATTATTACTTTGGGATCCTTGACCAAAGTCTATTTTTATCCAAGGATATAGTAAAATACCACCTAAATGTTCTTTTGTAAAAGAACTTAGGAAGTTAGCAATAAGGTTAGGGAACAAAAGTATAAAGTGTATCACTCATTGAAATTTTAAAATTTAAAATTGTAAGGTTTGTTAACCTAATTATAAATCATTTTTAATTTTGAAAATGCTACTACTATATATAAGGAGGAATGTGAGGTAGAATGCACTATTACAAAGACTTTCTCATTTTTTTATAGTTAATATGTAATATCTGATTTCCAAAATATATTTGTTTTCTGTCAAGTTTCCTGGTCCCAAATGAGTACTTTCAAATTTTATCAAAAATCAATGAGAATGAATGAATACATATAAAAATAAATAGGGCCGGACGAGTGGCGCATTGGTTAAGAGCTGGTTTTGGGATGCCAGCGGCCCCGGTTCGGATCCCACATATGAGGGCCAGTGACACTGCCCTCTAAGCTAACAACAGCTCCACGTGGAGCTGGGCTGTGCGAGCCCTGGCGACGGTGTAGGCTGCAGCCCCTGCTGCAGTGGGCTGCCATAGGCTACAGTGAGTGGCCGGCAGCCAGCGTGAGCGGCCGGCAGCCAGCTTGAGCTGCCAATAGCCGTGGTGAGCGACCATCCAGAGGCCGGTGACCGATCTGCCTCATCCGGGAAGAGCGCAATGATGATACCAACATGGGCCAGTGAAGCAACGTCCTCCAGAACTAGACTGAAGAACAAAAAGACAGCAACTTGTCTGTTCCCCTTCCCCGATTCCCCAATGCTGTTCCCCTCCCCTGATTCCCTAATAAAAATCTTTTAAAAAAAAATAAAATAAATAAAAGTAAATATTTTAAAAATGTTGCATCAATTTTAATAAGCAAGGGATGGCTATATTTCAGTAGATAGAGACAATTAGAAATCATCAAAATGTAGTACTGCTATATTTAGAATACAGATTGCTCAAATAAAATTTAGAAATCTGTAATAAAACAAAATTAAATGCCACTTAAAGTGAAAAATAGTATGATAAATATGACAAGTTAGGGATATATGTTAAAATATCTAAGTCTATATTTTTAAAGGCCACATCTATTTGTAAATACATAATATACACATAACCCATAAACATATATAAATTCCAGGAGTTTCAAAGTATGTTAATACCATTTCAACCCCTGAGGAAACGAATACTTTTGATTCCTGTTTCAGACAATCTTAAAAACAGGATGCAGGAGTGCTTGTTATACAAATATCAAAAGGAAACAAATTATTGCTACTGTGTAATATCTGTCCTACATAGCAACCTAGAAAGGTATCCTTACCACCTGCCATCCAGGAAGATATCACTATGGAAATATTCAAATGGTAGTAAAATTTAAAAACTACTGCAACAATTTTATAGTTCTCTTAGGCCCTTAAAGACAGTAATTTTTTTTTTTTTTTTTTTTAGATTTTTATTGGGGAATTGGGTGAAGAGAACAGCATTGGGGAATTGGGGAAGGGGAACAGACCAGTTGCTATCCTTTTTGTTCTTCAGTCTAGTTGTGGAGGACGTCGCTTCACTGGCCCATGTTGGTATTGTGATCATTGTGCTCTTCCTGGCTGAAGCAGTCGGTTGCCGGTCATTGGACGGCCGCTCATGGCGGCTCACGGCTGCTCACAGCAGCTCACACCAGCTGCCAGCCACTCACGCTGACTGCCAGCCACTCATGGTAGCTCATGGCAGCCTACTGCAGCAGGGGCTGTGGCCTACACCGTCGCCGGCGACTCACGGGAGCCCAGCCCCAGGTTGAGCTGTTATTCACCATCTTAGGTGTAAAGGGCGCAGTGTCACTGGCCCTTGTGTGGGATCTGAACTGCGGCCCTGATGCTCAGAGCTGGTGTCCCAAGCCAATTCCAAACCAACGCGCCACTCGGCCGGCTCAAGATAGTAATTTTTAACATCTGGTTATGCTGTTAAAATTCAAATATGCTATAGTATACTTTGTTATTATATATTTAGATTTCTATACACATTTAAAAATGTATCTTGAATTATCACAGGTGTAATAATCAAGATGAAAGTAATCTTTTAGCTAGCTATTAATCAACTATAAACCTCATTAAAACAGCTTTTGAAAATTATGTGTGTGTGTGTGTGTGTGTGTACACTTTTCTGATAGAAAGACAATATCCTGGTTAGTTTTAATAATTGAGATTCAAGGATTTTTCACTTTTTCTGGAGCATCCTTACCAAATTTCTTAATTATCACACCATCAGAATCATCATAATTTGCAATAACAATTGCAGTTACCATTTATTCAAGGATTATCGGGTACCAAGTTTTGGACTAGGGGCTGTTATATGCAAAACAGGATTCTGACACAGGATTTCTAAAAATTATGCATCTCTAGTCTACAGCTATGGGTAGAAAAGCAAGTGACTCCATAGCAGCTTTTAATTATTTTATGTATAATTACCCTTGTGGCCTCAATTAGTTATGCAAATATAATTACAGTAGTCACCCCTTAGGAGAGTATGCTAGGGGACATTTTCTGGACTGATAAATAGGTCCATCACCCTACGCTGTCATTTTTAGAGCTTTTTCACTCACACAAAAGAAGATTAACTCATGGAGGAGTCAAGGAACCTTATGAGAGGGAAAAAATATATGTATCCAGACCCTGCCTCGTTTCAGATTCACTGCCTTAGAGCCTCTTTGGTGATTCTGGGTGATCCCTACAGAGGTCGATTTCTAAGTAATAAATACAAATTGTACAAAGGGGAAATCTGGGCTGATCATTTGGACCTCACAAAAAGACTTAAAAATTTATAGAAAGGCACTCCTTGACATTTACCAAGAGAAGCTGAAAACATGTCCACACAAAAACTTACACATGGATAGCTTTATTGATAATTGTCAAAACCTGGAAGCAATCAGGATGTAGGTGAATGGATAAACTGTGGTCCATTCAGACAATGGAATATTAGCGCTAAAAAGAAATGAACTATCAAGCCATGAAAAGACATGGAGGACCCTTAAATGTATGTTATTAACAGAAAGGAGTCAATCTGGAAAGACTACATACTGTATGATTTGAAGTATATGACATTATGGAAAATGCAAAACTACAGAGACAGTAAAAGGATCAATGGTTGCCAGCAGTTGGGGAGGAATGAATTGATGAAACACAAAAGATTTTTAGGGCAAAGAAACTATTCTGTGTGATACCATAATGATGGATACATGTCACTATACATTTGTCCAAACCCATAAAATGTACAACACCAAGAATGAACCCTGATGTAAATTATGGACTTTGGGTGATTATGATGCATCAATGTGGATTTAACAATTGTAACAAATGTCCCATTTTTGTGGGGATGTTGATGATGGGGGAGGCTATGTGAGTGGGGGTTTAGGGTACATAGGAAACCTCTATACTTTCCTCTCAATTTTTCTGTGAACCTAAAACTACTGTCAAAAATTAACTCTTAATTTAAAAGAATACATGTAAAAAATCTTGAACCATATGATTTCACTGATGTGTGGCATCTAAAACTGAAAACAACAAAGGAACAAGACAAAGAAATGAAGAAACAAAAAGTCACAGAAAACAGTTTAGTGGTTACCAGAGGGTAAGGGGGAGGACGATAACAGAAGAGGGTAAAGAGGATCAAATACATGGTGATGGAAGGAGAACTGACTCTGGGTGCTGAACACGCAGCATGATATATAGATGATGCACCACAGAACTGTACACTTGAAACCTATGTAACTTTACTAACCATTGTCACCCCAATAAACTTTAACATTTTTTTTTAGGCTGAGCCATCCTGCCACCTGTTGGCAGCTCAGTGGCAACTCAGCTCAGGCTGGGCATTGAACTGCTGTTGCTCAGAGCTCAGCTCACATTCTTGAGCGAGCTTTTAACCAACTGAGCCACAACCCAATAAACTTTAATTTTTTAAAAAATTGGTATCTCCACATTAGGATGAATCACTGAGTCAATCTATAACTATTCCAGGCCACTTTGTAACTCCTACATATCTCTCATGAAAATTGGAATTATGGATATATTAGTATATTGTAGTTCTACCCACTAGATTGGAATCTCTATGAAGGCAGGGACCATATGTCTTATTCACTCTGTAAACAGCTGTACAGCCAACTATAGTGCTTGTTAAATATTTACCGAATGAATGAAGTAGCCCCCAGGACAGCAAGTGTATGCTTCCTTTTACTATTGTATCTCTAGACACCCTTCCAAAATGCCCACCCCTTTACTCCAGTGATACAAAATTACACCCCAGGTAAAAACTTTTCTAGCCAACCTGCCTCACTCTTACTTTTATCACAATTTGATTCTGCAATTTAAACTCTGCTTCTAGCCAACTTCCTCTGCGTCTTACAGAATCTTTAATTGAAGTCAAGAAATACAATAAACCCTTGGTTTGCAAGCATAATTTGTTCCAGAAACATGCTTATAATCCAAAGCACTTGTATATCAAAGCAAATTTCTGCATAAGAAATAATGGAAACTCAGATGATTCGTTCCACAACCCAAAACTATTCATATAAAAATGATTACAATACTTTAATGTAATACAAAATAATAAAGAAAATACAAAATATAAAGAAAAATAAACAAATTAACCTGCACTTACCTTTGTAAACCTTCGTGGCTGGTGTGAGGGAGACAAGAGAGAGGAGGGTGATTGTATAGGAAGATTTTCACTATCACTAACGGAATCACTGCTATCTATTGGCTCAATGGAATCTTTTTCTTTTCATGCAACTTTAACAAGGAACTTAACCAATGACACTTGCTTTTGGCTTCTTTTGAGGATTTCGTGGAAATGTGACATCGCATTGTCATTAAATAGCTTCATCGCTCACACTGCTACAGCCTTATACGGGTGGTGCTTTTCTACAAAATTTTGCACTGTTTCCCACATTTCACACATCTCCCTAATCACATTTGAAGTGAGGGATTCCTCCGCCTTTTTTCCTCTTCCCCTGCTGATGAGATCTCTTCCATAACCTCTTGCTATTGTGATTTCTGAAAAATGACTGATTTCTGCCAAACACTGCAGCCTGAGACCAAGCACCAGAGCATGGGAGATGATCGCCTACAATCCCGCAGTGAGAGACACAGAAGAATCATTGGCAAAGTTGTGATGATGTAACATTCGGCATCACGTGCTACTCGTACTGCAAGACATCGCACGTTTATCAAGTTAAAATGTATTAGAAATGTTTGCTCGTTTTGCACAACACTCGCAGAACATTAATCGCAATCCAGGGTTTTACCGTATCTTTATTCCCAAACTTTTCATTAAATCTCTCCCTTATGCTTCTTATCTCAAAGTCTTTCCATGCCTTTCCTAGATCCTCCTTATTGCCAATGGAGTAAAACTAGCTTTTTCTATTAGTTATATTTTTATGTATATTTTCTATCTTCTCATGTAAATTGTAAACTACTCCACTGCAGGGCAAATATACTAAACATATTTACATACTACACACACTTTTCTTTTAGCAGATGTTAAATACTTATTATTATTGTTATCATTATTATAATTATTAAACAGCCTCTTTTATGTACATGTATGTAGGTTCTCTCACTGAATTATTTTTCTCTAAAAGAAAAACTCCTTTACATGTCTACCATACAAACCTAGCTAAATGATGGAAACATTCAAACTCTCTTGAAATGTAGACACTGTAAATTAAGAAATAATAGCCTATTTTAAAGCCTATTATCTAAATGCCCATGGGTGTGAAGAGGTTTACATTATTTGAGAATCTTACAAATTTAATCACCCTGGGAAATTTAGTAGCAAAATTAAAATCAACCCTGAGATTTATTTTGCCCTCCCACCTCTTCCCTGAACTAATAGTGTGACCCCAGAAAGGACAGCAAATTTCATTCTCTTTACATCCCATTTTTCTTCACTATAAATTAATGTGTATAAATACATTTCAAACAATGCAAGATACAAAATAAGAGCTTCATAAGTGCGTGGTAGTATTTATATTACTATCACACGGTCTTTCAAGTATCTAAACCTGTGCCCCAAAGAGACAGGTTTACATCAACACTGGAAGGAAATAGGAATTTCTCTCTCTACAGCATCAGATTTCTGCAAGGTGACTGACATGACTTCCAAGAAAACTTGGTGCTGAATAGGGGAGGATCATTATACCTCTGTATACTTCTCAGCATACACATTGCTGAGAACAGAAACAAAGTGAACAAGAGAAGTAAATGTGAGAGCAAAAAGAAGGGCTGGTATAGGATGAGTTTATGACCAAAAAAAAAAAAAATGGCACCTATAATTTATAATTTTCAGAGTGAAGAAGAACAATGATCTTCCTGAAAAATAAAATCCAAAATGAGCTCAAAGGAATGGCACACACACACAAACCCACCTTCTCCATAGACACCATTAACAACAGAATTGATTGAAATGCAATCTTAATCATAGACCAAGACTTTCTTATTAAATACACAGATTATATTCTCAATAGAATTTTCAATTGAAAAAAACAGAATTCTTTCTTTTTTTCTTTCCTTTTTTTTTTTGAGGGCAGTGTCACTGGCCCTCGTATGTGGGACCTGAACTGGGGCCGCTGGCTTCCCAAGCCAGTGCTTAACCACTGCGCCACTTGGCCGGCCCGAATTCTTTCTTTTTTTATATCTACTATATTTTCCATTATTTTAGCTCTACTATCATCAATTTCCCTAATCTAACAATATAATTATCTGTTGAAAACATTGATCAAAATATCATGGGTTATTTACCAGATTTTACTTGTCTACAGAAATATTTTTCTCATTGTTTCCCTCAGTGATCAATGGCTCCATAATGAGAATGAATGGACTTTTCCTCCATTTCTTGGTTTTATATCACAAAAATAATGAGCCTTCACCAGAAATAACTTCCCATCCCAGTATTTCACAATTACTTCTGTCTAAGGAGGTCTTTTGACTGAAAAACAGTGTCTAGATTGTAATTTGAGGACAATATGAAGAAGAAAATGACAATCCAGTTAACTAAGAAAAATTAACTAGTCTTTTTACTACAAGGACTTATTGTTTTACCGACATGCATGTAATAAAAATCAAAGCTGATTAATAATTAGAAAATGTAGGTTTCTTCTGAGATACTTTTTTACCTTATAGTAAGACCTATAGAAAAGAGAATGAGATATAAAATAGCAGTGTGTTTTCACGTCTTTTATTAAAATAAAAAGTAATGGGCTGGCCAAGTGGCTCATTGGTTAAGAGCTAGCTGGAGACACCAGCATCCCCAGTTCATATCCCACATATGAAGGCCAGTGACACTGCCCTCTACAGCTAAGATAGTGAACAACAGCTCAACCTGGAGCTGGACTGCGTGAGTCCTGGTGACAGTGTAGGCTGAAGCCCCTCTGCAGTGGGCTACAGTGTGTGGCTGGCAGCCAGCGTGAGCGGCTGGCAGCCGGAGTGAGCTGCCAAGAGTCACCATGAGTGGCCGTCCAGAGGCTGGCGACCGATCTGCCTCATCCGGGAAGAGCGCAATGATGATACCAACATGGACCAGTGAAGCAACGTCCTCCACAACTAGACTGAAGAACAAAAGAACAGCAACTTGTCTGTACCCCTTCCCCAGTTCCCCAATAAAAATCTTTAAAAACTAAATAAATAAAAATAAAATAAAAAGTAACGTGATAATTCAGAGAGATGCATTATTTTAAGAAGCCTTTAAATTTCTATTTAAGTTTAAATAGGCCCAACCTTACCAAAAATTACCATCTCAAAAAACATTTTGTCATAAAATATGTGGGGGGAAAAAGAGCCCTAATTAGAACACGAACACACACACACACACACACACACACACACACACACATACACACACACACACAGCCAGTAGGCCAAGAAAGAGATTATCCACAAAAGGATGCCCCGAAAAAAAGTACATTGGAACCAAAAAGAGATGCTCCTTCCCCTACTATGCGTTGTAGGGTCCATCCTGTACTCTCCACTTACTAGTGCAAAGCCTAACATTGTGTGAGCTAGTCAAAAGAGAAATGTTTATACAGTAGCTCTAGTAACTCACTTCAAAGCAGGGCAAAAAAAGGTGGATTTGGAGCTGACACACAATAAATTTATAAATGGTACACTTGCCTTATGTCATCTCATCTGTAACTGGTGGAATCCCATTTTAAATCCAGGCAATCTGACTCAAGAACCCACATTCTTAACCACATGTTATTTCTTGAATCACATTATATTTCTTAAATTTGAAACCTCTGAATTGCCTTCAGTAATTATAGTGTGTCTCAGGAACTTAAAGATTGTTTTATACACATGAAAAAAACATGGAGATCACTATTTTTGCAATGGACCCATGACTAGTGAAATGAGTTCAAAAATTAGCAAAAGAACTATAATTCTATGGAGTCTTCCTTTTCATTTCTTTGCCTGCTTCTTTTGCAGAGCTGATTTTATACTTGGATCTGTTTATTCACAGAAATGCTAATTCTTCATCCCATTTTTATGAATCCATGCATTAAAGATTCACACATATATAGTTGATTGGGAAAAAATATACAGCCAGTATGTAAGTTTAAAAAAGTAAAACAGAAAAATAATAAGACACTCTTTTTTCCTATACTGTATGACCGGTTTTTGCTTAGGCTTTATTGATACTAAGTCAAATAGTAAGTATTGACTTACTGTGGTTTTTAACATGAATAGAGACAAAAGTGGAAAATGAGAAATTGTTTAGATCTATTTTTAGAGAAATAAAGCATTTACATTTCAGACTAAATAATTTTTAGATAGAAATAAATTATAGAGCTCAGAAAATGTTTGAGACCATTAAAATATTTTTACAAAGTATAGAGTTGGCTTTTCCGTCTACATTACATAGCGTAGACTGGGAAAAACATATATATATATATGTATGCTATTCATCTAATATGGACAGTGGAAAAAATGTATCACTGATTCTGTCTGATACATGAAATCTTCACCTTCTGAAACAAAACAACCACTATGTAAAGCAATATTAGCCATTTTAGTCTTTGAGAAAACTAAGTATTTGTTCACAATAATGGGAAACCTCTAAATGGTATTTTCATGACCCTGAGAGAAGTGAAAGCAAATTTCAAGCTGCACAGTGAAATTCGAACCCTTCTACCTTGCTGTTATGATTGTTATTTAAAATAATAATCCTTTAGGGACCGGCCCAGTGGCACAGTGATTAAACCAGCTGCCCGGTTCGGTCCCACATATGAGGGCCAGTGACACCGCCCTCAAAAAATAAAATAAAATAAAATAAAATAAAATAAAATAAAATAAAATAATAATCCTTTAGCAAAAAAAAAAAAAAAAATGGGGCAAGGGGGCAAAATGCAGTGAATGTCATTAAATAACCACTTAAACTAAAAATTCAAATTTAGTGCCTATCCTAAAGAAATAATTCAGACTAACAATTTTAATCTAACAAAAATAAAGAGGTGTCCTTAAAAATGATGACCATGGCATATTGATTTCAAATAACCTGTGCAGGGCAAATGGACTTATCAGAAAGCAGAATTGGGGGCCGGCAGAGGGGCGCGTTGGTTAAGAGGTGGCTTGGGACGCCAGCAGCCCCGGTTCGGATCCCACATATGAGGGCCAGTGACACTGTCCTCAAAAAAAAAAAAAAAAAAGAAAGTAGAATTGTTTGAATACTCCTGGGTACTGACTCTGCTCTCTGCTTCCCACTTGGGTCCTAAATCCTATTAGGGTTTGTCCTGCTGATGCCAAGTTAGGGTTTGTCCTTGCAAGCTGAGATACCAAGATATTTGAACCATTCTTTTAAATGGAAACATACAGATTATTTGTCACAGTTTTTCATAAATTACAACACAAACCTGGTATAAAATCATTCTGGCATGAACATTTCTGATATATTTCTCCCATGCTTAGACAAAACTCCTGTTAATAGCGTTTTATCCTGAAGCCAAACTTGTTAGGGTCGGAAGGTCAAGGGAAATTCTGCTGAGATTTTGAATCTGCCCTGCTTTGTAAGTACTCAGCTCTTCAGTTACCATGAATAAATATTGGGGAAACTTAATTTAATATTCTAGCCAGTCTGTGGTATCTTTAACTGCCCACAAATGAAAAGAAGGAAGGAGGAGGGAGAGAAGAAAGAAAAGAGGTTGGGGGAGAGATTAAAGGGCCAGAGGGAGGGAGGGAAGAAGGAGAGTTCCTTGAAAACTTGTACATCTGGGTTTCAATTTAAATAATTGTAGTTTTATATTACGATATAAATAAATATAGAAACATTCAATTACATCATTCAAGGTTATCAAAATTCTAGAAAATGTCATAACCTTTATAAATCCCAAACTTTTTTTAATGCAATAACTTTTTTTCTCTCTTGTACCAAAATTGATTAAACCATATCTATTTTTTTTCCTAATGGTTTGAAGCTATGTTAGAGGCATTAAATACATAAATTCTTAATGAGTTTAATAATTCTTTTGAGGTAGGCCATGATCATTAAATCAATTTACTTTAGCGGTATGTGTGAAAATGAGAAAATCAGAATAAATTGCATCAAAATATTAAATATCTAAATTCCAGAATATCAATGTCCATTTTAAGGAAGATTTATTATTTATAAATAGAAATCTTGAGGGTGGTATTGTCTCTTTCCCCTTACAAGAAACAATTGTTTTTTTCAGTCAATTAAGTTCTCTATGGGGAAATTGATATGTTGGTTAGTTCAATGCTAGAGGTAGGGGCTCAGCCTAAAATCCATGCCTTTCCTTCTCCCCTTGTTGCTGCAGAGAAGGCCTAAAACTCCTACTCCTATTCCTCAAAATTCCTCATGATGCCTTTACCTCATCTCAACTCACAACCAGAACCATTAAGGCATAGATTCATAAAAATGGGATGAAGAATTAGCATTTCTATGAATAAACAGATCCCCAGTATAAAATTAGCTCTGCAAAAAAAGCAGGCAAAGAAATGAAAATAAAGATGCCAGGGAACTGGAGTGCACTTGCTAATTCTGAGCTCATTTCACTATGGCCATCGGTTCATTGTCAAATAGTGATATCCATCTTTTCTTCATGCCCATAAAAGAATCTTTCAAGTCCCTGAAATACACTATAGGAATGGAAGGCAATTTACTGCATTTCAGATTTATGAAATGCACTCTGATTAAAGAAATAATTACAAAAGGGAAAGGATTAAGTTTTGGTTTATTTAAGGACATTCATCATTAAAACTTCTAGACAGAATGTCCTACATTATCATTTGACATCCTAGGGCATGACAACCAAAGGGCATGATTTTTGCTCTGAAAAGTGAAATCTTTACCTCTGGCTTCAAACTTTCTTTTGCTTAATGCGAGCATGATGGCAACTCTTCATTTCTGACAAACATCATTCTCAATTTAACAATGACCTTGAAAGGATAGAAAGGCTAATATTGTGTAGTTAAGAATATGAATTCTGGAGACAGATTATCTGCACTTAAAATAGTGTTCCACCAATTATAAACTAGACAACATTAGGCAAGGGTGCCAGTTATGTACGTATGTGTTTCAGATCCAAATCTCTCCATGCCCTGCTTTGAGATACTAGAGCAGAACCCGGTAAATATAAATATTTCTTTCTTGACTAGCTCACACAAAGTTAGGCTCTGTCCACAGAGAGCACAGGATAGGTACTGCATAGCACAGTACAGGAAGGAGTGTCTGGTTTTGGTTCCAGGAAACTTTTTTTCTCTTGCCTGTGACTTCCAGCAATATAAAGTGACCCAATGTATGGTCACCCTTCAGTGAGTTGTGCAGGCATCCTTGCAGGTAACTTCTCTTTTGGCCCACCAGCTATTATCCAAATCTAACCCACAGCATCCCAGCAAATTTCCCCACATTCTAGTGGGTCCAGTCACACCCTCTCCAATAAAGTCTAAGTTTCAGTGTTGGGGTGTGGGGAGGGTACAGTTATCCAAATGTATTCCGTCCTTGGATTCTCCATATTAGCCCTGGGTGTACAAGCTGCTCCCCACATTTGCTGTTCCTTTCCTTTTTATTGTTCTCTTTTAACTCTTTTACTATGTAATATTTTTTTTTATATAGAACCTTCCTTGTTCAAATTTTCAGTGTGTTTTTTTTGTCTCCTGAATGAACACTAAATGATAAGAACGTCTATAAAATAAGGATAATAGTGCCTAAGAGTTTATAATATAAAGTTCCTAATCTACATACATTTGGTAGCAGTCCTAACGTATATCAGAGACAGCATAGCTTTCAATAGATAACTTTTCTGAAATAGCAAGAAATTCCTGCTAAGAAATTATCTACCTTCGACAGAAAACATTCTCTAACTCCTTACAGGTAAAATAGCATGTTGTTTACACCTCTGTTCTAGTTATGATTACAATGCAACACTACTAATTGCAAAGCATTTCTTACCTAGTAGACTAAGTTTGTTGAGGGAAATGATCACGCTTTATGCTTACTGAATCTCTTGGCAGAGTAGACACTCAATAAAGCTGTGTGGTGAGTCACAGCGTGGCTACCTTGCCAATGTATCAAAACCCATCAACAGCCTTGATTTTTTCTTAACATTCTGATCTTTGTTCTGCATGAGTTGCTGAGATGCTCTCCAACTCTGGGTCCCACTATGCCTCACGAATATGTCCTTGCCCTCCCTCCCCCGTCCCCTTTTTCTTGACTGAAAACTATCTTGAGTTTCATTTCAGGTACGGAGGTGGGGTATCAATACAATGTGACACTCCTGTAACCTTCCCTCTTATCTGTCTTCATTATCTTCAATAGCAGTTATTTAAATACTTTTGCCAAAGCTTATCCACCAACAACACTTCCTTTGTTTTCCTTCTTTATTAATTTTCCAGAGGTGCTAGGATGACATTAGAGCAATACAGATATAATATAGAAAGAATAGATACATGGCTTTGAAAAAGGAGAAACTTAAAGAAGATCCTCCAAAATTTAAAAATATATAGAACTAGCCATGATCTATAATTTTATGAGCAATTTACTGATTGATGCACTATAGTTTGGAAAACTATTCTTAAACATTATGTAGTCCTCTGACATGAATTACACTGGAATGGCAATGGGTTAGAATAAGAGTAAGCATTCTTATGATAGCAAAAAGAATTTAATAAAGGAATATTTGTAATGTAATCTTGTCCTTGTCTTTTGAATTCTCTCTTGCATTTATTTCAAATTTTCTACTCCATTACAGCAAGACGAAAGTATGGTGTCTTCATTCATTGTGACCATTGTAAAGCTAATCTCTTTTGCTTTCACTGCAAGTCTTTTCAGTTGTGTGAGATCTGACTTCTGACTGTCTTCATTAAGCACCCTTCACTTGAGTAGTATGCACTATATATTCAGAGAGTAAATATGTGCACATAGTACTTAGCCCAGTACCTATGTACTAGTGACTAAACATCACGAAAAGAGACTAAGTGACTAGCATACTGACTTGTCACCACTGGCCTCATCTGCTGGTTTGAGCCTTCCCATGGGGATCACACACCCACCTGGGGGAAATATAGCTGGCATCCTCACATGGTACACATCCACCTTTAAAATTCAGAGATGGGGAGGAGAAAATGCCCTCCTCTTCAGCAAATAAAGAGAATGCATAATTGTTTCATGAACACTAATTTTTAATTATGCTGAAGATGAAGAAACTGGATAAAAGGCCAAATCAGAGTACAATTTGCTATGTTCCTCGTGTGTGTTGCTTCAAAAGCAAACATAAGGCCAATGCTGTGAGGAGTGCTCTGAAGGGTTGTACCATTGGCACGCCAAGTGAAGCTTTCAAAGGCTGTCATTCAAGCACAGGGTCCAGGGAAATCTCTGAACATTCTGCTCCCTCAGATAGAACATAATTCACTACCAGCGGGACTTGGCAAACTTTTTAACTCTCCTTCCAGTTCCATCTCTAAACTTCTGCCTGGTAGTAATACCAAATTCCATAAAGGAGACCCTATAATTACTTTTTGGACAAATTTGCAAATATAGTAAGACTTTTTTTTTCTTTGTGTAAAACCAATTTCAGGAATAATTCATATAATTTTGGTCTAATTAGAACTATACTCTAACCAACTGAGCTAGTGTTCAGATTGAAACACACATAAATGAGTTGTGAATTCATTTGTGAAAAGAATTCTCTGCAAGTGAGATCAAGTACTTTGAGACTTCTGCTAAGGTTAATTTTAGTGATAAATTAAAACTCTTAGCCACACTTTTGCTTCAATTACATTTTCTTCAATGTCAACTTAAATGTCTTTCTGCTATTGCAATTCTGGTGATGAGGTATTTGATTAGGAGGAGGAAAATGTTTAATTAAATAACAGAAAAGAGGTAATGCTGGTTAACCCTCAAAAAGTCATTAATCATTAAATCCGCTGCTTTGAATTCTCAATGTCTATCAGAACCCCACATAGACACAGAGCTTAGAGAGGTTTATTATAAGTTCAGGACACATATTCTGAATAAAGTAATAACACGTTAACATAATATAAAGTGGGCACATAGCGCTATACAATCTCTCCAATGAGAGATGCATTTAATAAAGGACCTTTAATTAAAAGTTCTTTAATCCAGTTCTCACTCCAGAATTGTTCTCTTATATCATCCTTGACTGGTATATTTAGCACCTGTAAGAATGCAATTACCCATTTACTTTGTCATTTAAGGAAACATAACCTCAAAATATATGATGTACTGGATTTCCACATGCAAACATTTTTCATGTATACAGATAAAGAAAAAATGAAGTGTGGCAGTTTCCAGGTCGCATTTTTAATACTGTCTACTAATTGAAATCTGGGAATAGGAATGGTCAGAGGGAAACATCCATTAGTGTGAGAATGCCAAAGTAACTGCAGGTACAATGTATGTTGTTTCAGTGCATTTGCAGAACCTAAATAATGGTCTGAGTTTCAAAAATGTCTATTTGACTTTCAAAAAAATGCTTATTTGACTATTTGGGGTTCATTTTTATGACACTCTTTCTGTCCCTTAATAGAAAGTATCTACAAAATACTCAGTCAAAGAATTAGTCAAACTCCATCTGTTACTGAAAAATAACATATTTTAAATTTAAACAGAGAACTTTAAGGTCAAGAATTAAATTTCTGGCTGTGCTATACTTGCTTTTCTAAACACAATAATTTTTTTGAAATCCTAGGTAATTCTGAAACATGGATTTCATTATATATATTCATTTGAAGTTCCAAATGAGATTAAAATAGAATTGAATATTTATAGTTCTTTAAAATATGCAAAATAATGAAAATTCTTTCATAATTTTTATAACTAAAATACCTGTATGTGAAAATTTTAGCCACAAGTATAGAATATTATTGGAAGAGAGCCTAAGAGCTAGACTGTGGCATATCATATTTTTACCTTTTTAAAAATATATATGCTACATGAAACTAAAAAGCTTCTGCACAGCAAAAGGAACCATGAACTAAACAAAAAGGCAAGCAACCAAATGGGAGAAAATATTTGCAAACAAAACTCTGATAAGGCATTAAATAAAGAAAGAACTCACACAGCTCAACAACAACAACAAAAACCAAACAATCCAATTAAAAAACAGGCAGAGGACCTGAACAGACACTTCTCCCAAGAATGCATACAAATGGCCAACAGATATATGAAAAAATGCTCAACTTCACTAGCTATAAGGGAAAGGCAACTCCAAACCACAATGAAATACCACCTCACTCCTGTTAGAATGGCTATCATCAACATTATGAGTAATAACAAGTGTTGGAGAGGCTGTGGAGAAAGAGGAACCCTCATATACTGCAGGTGGGAATGGTACAGTCGCTATGGAAAACAGTATGGAGGTTCCTCAAAAACTTAAGACTAGAGCTACCATTTTAATATAGGGAAAGGGCATGAGGACTATTTTTGCAAAAGAAGGAACTATGAGGTCGGATTCCAAACCCACTGCCCACATGCTCCAAAATACAGTGCTCAAGCAGACATTAATCAATCACAGAGAAAATTCTCTGAAGACTAGAGATTGCACTAGGACTGTCCCTGTAGCTAAGCTTACAGAAAGAAAACACAGGTTGTGCTGCCCCTATTCATCTTGCATCTTCCTGAAGTTAAACTCACCATTGTTCTTCTATCCTCCTCCCCACCCCACATACCAATGATGGTTCATGGAAACAGAAAACACATGTAAACCTTAGCCTGGGTATGGAGAGAGTCCCCATCCCACTAGCAATTAGGGACCACCACTCTGTCTATGGAGTGACTTTGTTTTCTTACGTACTCTCTGCTAAATAAACTTATTTTTGCTTTAAACTCCATATCGGTTCATGTTGGCATTCTTTCCTATGTGAAGCCAAGAACCCTCTTTTCCTGTAACAATATGACCCAGCAATCCTTCTCCTGGGTATGCACCCAGGAAATCAGAAAATATTTATTTGTAAAGATATATGTACCCCTATGTTCACTGCGGCATTACTCACAGTGGCCAAGATACAGAAACAAACAAGTGTCATTCAGTGGATGATTGGATAAAGAAGATACATACATTGTACATACATACAATGGAACATTACTCAGCCACAAGAAAGGATGAAATACTGCCATTTGCAACAACATGAATGGATCTTGAGAATATCATAATAAGTTAAATAAGTTAGATAGATAAAAAAACAAGAACCATATGATTTCACTTACGTATAGAATATAAAACTGAAAGCAAAAAATGGGACAAATAAAACAAACAAACAAACAAAACCCTCATTTGCATAGATACAGGCAACAGTATAGTGGTTAACAGAGGGGAAAGGAGAGTGGGGGGAGGTTGAAGGGTATAAAGGGGGTAAAATATATGGTGATGGAAGGAGAACTGACTCTGGGTGGTGATCACATAATGCAATATACAGATGATGTATTATAGCATTATATGCTTCAAACTTATATAATTTTATTAACCAATGTCACTCCAATAAATCCAATTAAAAATATAAATAAATAAATAAAATAAAATTATACATGTTTTAGTTTTCAAGGACATGTGATATAATCCACATCCTGGTATTAGGTATTAGTGAGCTATATTATTCAAGGACTCTAATATATTTTACATTTTGATATCAAGGCTAATTATTTCAACTTTTAAAATTGCAATGACAATTTGTTACTTTGAGAAACTAATAACGAGAAAAAGCTTACCTTTGTTTACTGTGCTGGCACCTGGAAGTGACTCATATGATATTTCACATTCCTGGGATATACTGATGTCATCTAGAGCAACGGTAGCATTTGATGATAAAACAATAGCTTCTAAAATTAACTATAATTATAGAAAGACAAATTATTAAAAATATACCATAAAAGTAAATAACTGAAAACCATATTTCTTTGTATAGAGAAGCTCATTGTCAACTATCACATCTTCCAATCTAATTTTAGAAAACTGTTTTGACCAGAACATTAAAATTATAAACCTATAAAGTCATAACTGCTTTGACAGCTTCTTATGTAACCTTTATATCTTAGGTAACTTTGTTTAAATTAAAAGCTGTAAAATCCATCACTACTGAAGGGTTGCCTTCCCATTGGAAATTATTAGGAGTCATATACATGTAAAATGTGTTCTTTAGAGTAATCAACTGTGTGGTTTACAACTTAATTTAACTGAGAAATGAATTCATTCCTGATGAGTCTGCTGAAGGCAATGATTCATTTTCACATCAGAATATTTACTCTTCTATAGTATGTATACCTATACAGAAACTTACTTAGTGAGGTAAAACATACAATCAATAACCATATACAGTGGTTAGTAATATTCTTATGCTAAAGCACTCAGAGTTATCTACTCAATTTAGTCTAACACTAAATAATGTCTGATATACAGTGAAACCTTGAATTGCAAGCAACATGGTTTGCGGGTGTTCTGCAAGATGAGCAAACATTTCTAATACATTTTAACTTGGTAAACGAGAGATGTCTTGCAAAACGAGTAGTTTGTTTCAAGAAAGAATTATGCTTGCAAACCAAGCTATTACTGTAATTTACCTTCTCTCTTGTTATTCATTCACATTATTATGTTGTTATTCTACCATCTTAACACATTTTTTGTGGGAAACGAGTAAACTCGTCATATAGCTTTTTATGCCCGCTTACAAAGTGTTAAAAACAAAATAAAAGAGATTATGTCTGGAATCTCACGGACACAACCAAGGCCATAGATAATAGTGCATCTTCAGCTCATTAGGGAGGATCCCTGATCTCGAAGATTTTACAGTTTGCTTGGGATGACACATTAACAACTAAGCTACACCAATAGTGCCATCCAAGAGATATCTATAAGATACTAGGAGAATCAAAGCAAAGCACTTCATTATTCCTCTGCCTGGAATGTGAGAGAGAATTTGAAAAAAAGATTTGAAGTAATACTAAACTTCAGTTATAATCGCTGTCTAAGATTTTGTAATTAATACTTCGAGATCTAATAACATTACAAGCAAAATCAAGGAGATGGAAACATGTCTGGCATCCTTAGAAAACATTGGGTGTTGTAGAATGATGAGGTTTGAGAAACGCTACCCCAAAATACGGCAACTTGGCATAATGAATGGTTCAGGCTGAAGGAATCTGAGAAATGGGATGTGCAGGATGAACTTTTGGATCTTTCCCTGAGGCAGATCTCAATGCCTTCCCACGAGAGGTGCCCTCTCTGTATCTGAAGGAAAGGGGTATCCTTCTCACCAAAGACAAAAGGACACAGAGAGGAATCTGAATGGACAGGTTTTGCTTGGGGTCCCCCAAGTAACTGCACTTTCCTCAGACTCCTTCCCCTATCGTATCTGCCATCACTGTGTAGTCTTCATCAAACCTGCATAAAAACACAATTAACTGTTTCTTTGGGTCTTCATGTCATTATGAAGGAAGGCTCACATATCACGTAAAACTTACAATAAATAATTGTGTATGTTTTTCTCCTGTCAATCTGCTTTTTCAGTTTAATTTTCAGGCCCTGCCAGGGCTGAAGAAGAGTAAGTTCTATAAAGGTTGAGGAAAACTCTCCCCACTACATAAGACTATAGGATTTTAAGAGAACAAAGGGTTAATTCGGTAACAGATGGAAAGGGTGGATTCCATGAATTGGTGCAGTCCAATTGGATGGCATTAATTAAAAAGAAAAATAGACTATAAAAATTAAGCCCACTTCTCAGCATTTACCCTAGAGAGACACTCATGGGCCTACCCATGAAGGCCTGTGAAGGAATGTTTATTTCAATGCTGGGTTTGTTAACAAATAAATAGGAATAAGTCAAATATGAATAGATAAATAAATGGTGATATAGACCTTGGATTATTACACCAGTTAAAAATAATATCTATCTCTATGTGCTAATATGAAAAGACCTTCAGTACATGTTTGAGTAAAATATTAAGTTACAGAAAAAAATTTATGGTATGACACTACTTAGTCTAAAAACATACAATGGTTTAGATTTACTGACGTATGTGGTATGTACATACATGTTAGATAAATAGAAAAAGGTTTAAAAGTAAAAATAAATTAGTACCTATAGCTACCTCAAGACAAAAACTATGATGGGAGGTAAGAGTGGTCAAGAGGAACTATTGCTTTATTTGTAATTTTTGATAGTTTATAATGAGGTGTATATAATTTTAATAATTTTTAAAATTCTAATTAGAACTGGTTTCTGTAGAATCTTGGGCAACTGAGAAATTTAGCCTTCACACAAGAGGCAGAAAATAATAACAGGTTTTAAAGAAGGATTTTGATGAAATATATACAGGCACTGTGATTGTGAAATATATTATGCTTATTGCCATTAAATTATTTGGGACACCTTTAATATTGAAAGCATTTCC
The DNA here is from genome assembly GCA_033961575.1 of Aselliscus stoliczkanus. NCBI lineage: Eukaryota > Metazoa > Chordata > Mammalia > Chiroptera > Hipposideridae > Aselliscus > Aselliscus stoliczkanus. The sequence continues at coordinate 48,764,916 of CM066734.1, forward strand.
TTTTATTTATTGTTATAATATACCCTGGATTGAATTCAATTAAAATACAGATGCGTTATTCTTGAGACTCGCTAGACAAGCATTTGTTGACCACCATATTTAAAGTCCCACACTACTCGGAAAAAAGGCAGAACGATGTTTGAGCAGCTCTCTGGGCTCTAAAGAGGTATTATACATGCTGCTATTCTTTGAATGGAGTGGGTGGACTCCTGGGATGAGATTAAGTGAAACTATGGGATAGGTCTTTAAAATATGATTATATGTATTTTTTATGAGGGGAACCATTATGCTTTTTTTAGATATTCATATTAAAATGTAAGTATAAAACAACTTCGAAAGCCAAATAAAAATGATATTAGGTCATTAACACCTCTGCTTGTTTACTTTGATACAATGAAATTTAGGACGATGAAGTGAAAAATTGTAACTCTACCATTAATTACTTCTAAATTTAAAAAGAAAAATGGTCATTTCTTCTAAATATGTACATTATATCATATCCAAAACTGTATACTATATATTATAAAAATGTATGTATACAAATGCAAATAATATCATCGGATGATTTCAAAATTATCTTGGCTATTCCTATCATTTATTGCTTGTTGTAATCAAGCTGATATTTTGATTTGCAACCATTCCTTTTGGGAACTACAGCACCAGTTAATAATCAGTAAGTGAGAAAGCAGTTGCTCAGAAGAGATGTTTCAACAGGGATGAAGTAAGAGTGAAAATTCCATTTCATAAGATTCTCAAGAAAAAACTGGAATATTGTAATTTTTGAGTGATGGCGGTATCAATAAAATCAGCAGCTAACGTTGATTTAGAGCTTACTACATAGCAGGCATGTCCACTCGTTTTAACTCTGTGAAAATGGTGCTATTTTCATCTTCACTTTAAAGCAAAGGAAACAAACGCTTGGAGACCTGAAATAACTCCCCAAAGGTCACATATCTAGTAAGAAAACTATGTAACCTGAGCCATTTAATGACTATGCAAGACTGTATCACTCTAATAAAATGAGGAGATAACTGGTGTCTAGCAGACACTGCAAAACAGAACTACCTGATGAAACAAGATTTAATGGAGCCCTAGATCAAGAAGTCTGAGGACACAGCAACTTTACCAAGAGCAGATCAGCGTTCACTTTTGTATTATAAATCTCACCCTTCACTGAATCTTCAAATAATGTCAGGGAATTGTTATCGATTTATATCATTGACTCAGATAAAGAGTAAACATGGTATCAATCCTAGTAGAAAACTTCACAAAAGGGCCATTTTAAAATGAATTCTAAAATATGACACAATTATGTTTTAATAGGAAACTCAAAGAAGGTAGACCAACTGGAAATGAATATACAGTACTCTGAAATAAATACCACCTTTATATATGAAAACTAAGAACAGCACTTAGGGGGAAAAAATGTAAATTAAATAAATATATATGTGTAAAAAGATGAACATATCAAATGAGTAAATCAAGTTAAAACAGATTGGAAAAATTACTGTTAACAATTTGACTCACAATCTTCCAATAAAAACTGTACAGGAAATGGAGAGGCTATTAAAGCTGTTAATTTGTGGTTCTTACAGAATAAACAGTAAACCTATTCCTTTTCCACCAGGAAGAATGAGAGCCTGATTACGGGTGCTTATCTCCTAAGGAACTCACAATTTGCACTACGTTATGTCCACTGAGAGATATCAAAAGGACCACAGTAAATCAGAATTTCATGGTTACAAGGGAACGCAGAGGTCATGGCGTCTAATGCCTTTCCCCTTTCCAATATTTGGATTAGATTGGATTACACTACATAAATATGTTCAGAGTTTATTCACATTGAACTGAAGGCCAAGCGATGACTAAGGTCACCCTTACATGATTCAGTCCACTAAATTTCAAGCGCCAAAGAAGCCTGCTTCCAAAAAGACCAACTTGAAATATTCTAAAACATCACCCCAATAAACTTTAATTTAAATAAATCAATACTTAAAAGGTAGATTGACTATTTGTAGGTATAACCTTGTTTCCATTTGTTGTTGCTAAAAGAGTGAAGCAGAATTGTAGCTGGCTAGAAACCTGCTGTATATTTCCACATTTTTTTGAATATACACTTAGAGAAATCAGATTTAAACCAACATAATATTAGCATTTATTTTTTTCCTGCAGAGGGTAAGAAATGGGATAGAAAGGGATACAAAGAGGACAAAGCTGCATCTTTATAGGCAAACACACATTAATATTATAAGCAAACAAAACTTTAACACTAGTTAATTCGGAGGTATGAGTACATGGGTGTTTGCCTCCCTCTGTATTTCCTATTTGAAATATTTAATCACATGTATGTTATTGTGTATTAAATAACCATATATATATATATATATATATATATATATATATATATATATATATATCTGTATGTGACTGTGCATATTTATGCATTGTGCACTTGTGTCTGTGTGTGTGTTTGTGTCTATAAAATCCGGACTGATTCACACCAGAATGTTAACACAGGCTCACAATTCTTTATCTAAAGTCTTTGGACCCAGCTGGGTTTTGAGATTTGAATAGTTCAGGGTTGAGAATGTTAATCTAATGCACATGGTATGGATTACATGATTCCCTTAGGGAGCTTGGAGGCAGCACTGTAAATCAAAACCATCACTAAAAAACTGCCTAAAGATCTCACATGGTTCAGGTCAGGTAAAACTTTGCCTCAAAATTCATTTTTTTTCTAATACTTAAGCTTTCCAAATTTCAAACTTCCAAATTGCTGATTAGAGGTTGTGAACCTGTAATGGGCTTCTTCACAGTGAAATTTGAGGGAATTTTTCTTAGTTTTTCTTTTCACTCACCTGTAGTCTCTAAGACAAACCTGTACTACAGTCAAGTAATAGGATTAAGAAGGAACAGAGAAAGAGACAAAATTCCCTCAGTGGCAAATTCAACACGGCAGAGGCCTAGCAAGAACCCAGGACCACTCACTTCTCTAGCAGGACATCACAGTTTAGCAGAGGCTGATTGATACTAAGTAGGAGCCCCCGACTGGGGAGACAGAAAAAAACCCCATGGATGAGTTAAAGGGAGAGAGAGGAGTAGCAAGGCTGCTTTAGACAGAATCACAGATCTGCTGCTGCCAAATTATAAAGCTCTATCAAACCACTGGTTTAGCTACAAATAGTTAACATGCCCAGATAACAAAGAGTGGTCTCAATTTACACTGCACAGTAGAGCAAAAAATCAAAACCCCAAAGAAAGAAATATTAAAGAGAAAAAATATACATTACACTGAAACTCTTTAATAATAGTGATAGGTAATGAGTGCCTCCGGGCCTAGAAAGGAATGACATGTGTTTCAACTCATAATATTTCTCAAATAACTAGTACTAACAAAGGGCGTTCTGGGTTTTGTTTTGTTTTATTTATCATTGAGACTTTTAGAGCAATTTTAGGTTCACTGCAAAATTGACAGAGAAGGTACAGAGTTTTCCATATGCCTCCCACCCCCACACATGCATAGCCTCTGTTATCAACATCTCCATCAGAATGGGACATTTGTTAAAATGCATGAACCTACATTTACATATCATAATCACCCAAAGTCCATAGTTTATATTATGGCTCATTCTTAGTGCTGTACATTCTATGAGCTTGAACCAGTGTATAATGACATGTATCCATCATTACAATATCATACAGAGTAGTTTCACTGCCCTAAGAATCCTCTGGGCTCCACCTACTCATTCCTCCTCTCCCCCTGCCCATCCCGCCCAACCTTTGGCAACCACTGATCTTTCTACTGTATCCACGTATCCACAGTTTTGACTTTTCCATAATGTCATACAGTTGGAATCATACAGCATGTAACCTTTTTAGATTGGCTGCTTTCACTTAGTAATATGCATTTAGGGTTCCCCCATGCCTTTTCATGGCTTGATAACTCATTTGTTTTTAACACTGGATAATATTCCATTATCCGGAGGATGTACCACAGTTTATTTATCAATTCACCTATTAAAGAATGCCTTGGTTGCTTCCAAGTTTGGGCAATAATGAACAAAGCTGCTATAAACATTCATGTGCAGGTTTTTGTGTGGACAAGAACATTGTTTTCTCCACAATAAGGTCAATTAATGGTAGACTCTGAAAGATCTTAATGGTAAATTTCATTCAAACTAAAAATAAACCTAATAATTAAGTTTATATAAAATATAAATAAATGAGACAAGTTTTCAAATGGTTGATTTTGCTTGTCTGTCACGTATAATGAAGATTGACACTAAAATTATTCCATGACTGCCCTTCATCAAATGTTTTCCAATTATGAGTTAATAGGTTCACAGTGGGGTTTTTTTATATTCTATTTTTTAAAGATCTTATTGGGGGAGGGGAACAGCATTGGGGAATCGGGGAAGGGGAACAGACAAGTTTCTGTGCTTTTGTTCTTCAGTCTAGTTGTGGAGGATGTTGCTTTAATGGCCCATGTTGGTATTATCATTGCACTCTTCCCAGGTGAGGCAGTCGCTAGCCAGCCATTGGACGGCCGCTCACGGTGGTCAGGGCAGCTCGCGAAAGCACACACCAGCTGCTAGCTAGCCCCACTGCAGCCTATGCCATTGCCAGTGACTCACGGCAGCCCAGCTCCAGGTGGAGCTGTTGTTCACCATCTTAGCTGTAGAGGGCAGTGTCACTGGCCCTCATATGTGGGATCTGAACCAGGGCCCCGCTACTCAGAGCTGGCGTCCCAAACCTACTCCTAACCAATGCACCACTCGGCCAGCCCAAACAGTGTTTCTGTCCATGAGATAGGGTAGTGGAATCATAAATATGATCCTTCACTAAGTGAGGAAGCCTCTAATCACTGAGCCCAGAGTTGTGGTCAAGAAGATACTCCTTTTCAAAATAAAGGTACTAACACTTCTTGAGTGCCTATTCTTCCTAAACAATGTCTAGGTAATAACCACAGAAATAATAATAGATAGCTCTGTGTGTGTGCTCTGTGCCAGATTACCTTCCATGTGCTTTGCACATATACATTATTTAATCCTCACATAATATAATAATAAAGTAGATAATACTAATGGGAGCCGATGCTTATTCCCCTGCTTCCATGGACGGGAACTTCCCTGAGGTAACACTGCTGTTACTGACCCCTCAGTCTTACCAATGAGAGAAGGAGGATGTGACTGACTGGTGATGTTAGAGAATAAACTGAGCATGCTCAGTGAATCCTCTCTGTCTCCCACTTGACCCCCACTGTTTATGAGCCAGCCTGTCTTCCGGAGGCATGCACCCTTATACCATTCCTTGCCTATGGTAAAAGGCTTCCCCTTAAGTGTGAGTCCTATGTTTCTCTAGCAGTCAGCTGTTTCTCTAGGTGAACCTGTTTACTCTAATGTGAAGTATTATTTTACATATATGGCTGCAGATTCTAAAGGTATCTTCTCTAAAATATTTTCCTATCTATCTGTTTGACTTCTGTGTTTATCTCAATTGGTTCAGAAATGAGGACCAAATGAGGTGAGCTATTTACCAGGGACCCTCTAACACCCCAACAACGATCCTCTCACCACCCCCTTTCCCTCCATTTACAGAGGAGGATGCAGACACAGAGGGATTAAGCAACTTCCCAGGGATCCTACACCTTGGCTTCAATCTCAGGCTCCAGAGCCCATGTTCACAGCCACTGTTGTAGCAACTTTACCTTTAATATGCAGAGTCCCCTAAGTATTGCTTTCACCACCACTGTGATTTCACAGATTGGGCAATTTGAAATTCGAAGATGTAATACGCATAGTCACTTCACAAACTATGAGCTGGATCAGAACTCAGACCTCCTAACTCCAAAGGTAATGTATTTTCCAATATATTCTACCTAGTTTCTAAGTCTAGTTTCTAAAATAACTCATTTCAAACATCATCCAGAAGGGCGTTATATCCAAGAGGATGGAAGTTGGGGCACCAATTTGATAAGCTACAGTTGCCTTCTTTTATTATTAACCAAGAAAATGACATGAAAGGTTGATGAAAATCCTCAATATTAATGGGCAGCAGAAAATAAAGCAGTAGGATTGAAATGTGAGTGCAGCCCAAGTCAGGATTTTTCACTATCTCAAATAATCCACCATCCACACTTTTTCCTTTAAATTACTCTTCTCTATACCATCCTATTCAATTCTTATTTCCATATTTGCTAAGCTCCTACAAAATATCTTGAACCTGAGTCAAGATAACATCTCTACTCTTCCCTGATTATGAATGTACGTGCTTTATTGATATTGAATACATTTATTGGATATACGTGTTATTGTTGTCTGAAAAGAACCGCAAGAAATAAGTATCTTCTGATGAATTTTATCAGTTTTATGAGTTTTATGAATTTCTTACGTGCTTACCTGAAATGGCAGAGTAGATTCTCCAGCCTTCACATAGAGGTCAATTTTTGCTTGTCTCCATTGTGACTCAGAGATTCCAATTAGATCCCCTTGCTTTTGCAAATGTCCATCCAGTGATGTTCTTGTAAAAACTGAGAGATGTGAATGCTGAGACAAATGATACCAAAACCGCACCTGTTGAAAAATGTTTTTGAGTATTCCATTTAACTGTCTCTGGTAGCTTTGCTATAATTAAAAACATCCCACACTACTGTGGTGTTAAATATAATCTTCTCAATTCTCCTTTCCTCCATGTGTGTAAGCTCAGGATATGCTAAGCACTTCCTTTGCCAGACTTTGTATTCTCCCCTTAAGAAAAGGCTCAAGGTAGCTGCACTAAATGGTATGCTCATATTAACAGATGCCATGGAGATGTCTAAAAAAATGGGGCACTAGCATACTACTAAGACAAGTCTGAGAGCACATATTGGTCCACACCATCATGGAAGTTATCCAGCAGCCTTGTCTCTGACTTCTTATAAATCTCAGGAGGCACACGCTCTGTCTCTAAGTCACCAAACCCGGCATTGCTATTCATTCTGCTTGATGTCTCAAACACCGAATCAAGAAAAGGTTTTCTTGAAAAACTGTTTTCTCATATAAAAGAAAACTTTAATTAATACTTTTAATTACCCCCTTCCCTGTTGTAACATTATCAAAGAACTTGAGTGCTCATATGATACTGCTCTTTAATAATTTAATCCAAGTAAGAAAATGTTCTTTTTGAAGCTAGGGACACTTGGTCATTTTGCTTCCTTCTCACCATCAAAGATTACATAATTTAAAAGACATTACCCTTAGTAATATTTTTACTCCTCAGGCAAGGGAAACAGAAGAAAAAAAATAAACAAATGAGGCTACATCAAAATAAAATTTCTTTCACAGCAAAGGAAACCAGCAACAAAATGAAAAGACATCCTACTGAATGAGAGAAGATATTTGCCAATGATGCATAAGATAATGGGCTAATATCCAAAATTTATAAACAATTCATACAACTCAATACCAAAGAAACAAACAATCCAATTAATGATTAGACAGAGGACCTGAATAGACATTTCTCCACAGAGGACATACTGATGGCCAATAGACATATGAAAAGATGGTCAACACCACTAATCACCAGAGAAATGCAAATAAAAGCCACAAGGAGATGTCACCCCACTCCTGTCAGATGCCTCTTATCAATAAGTAAACAAATAACAAGTGCTGGTGAGGCTGTTGAGAAAAGGGAACCCTTATGCACTGTTGGCGGGATTGCAAATTGGTGCAGCCACTATGGAAAACAGTATGGAGATTCCTAAAAAATTAAAAATAGAACTACCTTACCACCCAGGGATTCTACTCCTGGGTATTTATACAAAGAAACCCAAAGCACCAATTTGAAAAGATATATGCACCCCTATGTTTATTGCAGTGCTATTCACAATAGCCAAGATATGGAAACAACCAACATGCCCATCAATAGACGATCAGATAAAGAAGATGTGATAATATATACAATGGAGTATTGATCTGCCATAAAAAAGAACAAAATCTTACCTTTGGCAACAACATGGATGGACCTAGAGGATATTATGTTAAGCGAAATAAGTCCACAGAGACAGATAAATACCATATGATCTCACTTATATGTGGAATCTAAAGAACAGAATAAATGAACAGACAAAACAGAAATTCACAAATACAGAGAACAAACTGATGGTTGCTATATAGGAGGGGGCTGGGAGGGGGCTGAGTAAGAAAGGTGAAGGGATTAGTAAGTACAAATTGATAGTCACCAAATAATCACAGGAATGTGAAATACAGTATGGGGAATATAGTCAATAATATTGTAAATCTATGTATAGTATCAGATGGGTGCTAGATTTAATAAATCATATAAATGCCTAACCACTACACTGACACCTGAAACTAATATAAAATACTATTGAATGTTAACTATAATTAAAAGAATATATAGTCATGGTATGTAAACAGCAGAGGGAATATAGTCAATGGTAATGTAATAGCTATCTATGTACTGTGTCAGATGGATTGTTGGGGTTATCACTACAGAAGGGTGTAAATGTCTAATCACTATGTTGTTTTGTGCACCTAAAACTAATAAATAAATAACTAAATTTAAAAGTTCGACAGGTTAACTGCGTTGTAAAGAAAATATAGAGAGAGGATTATTGTAGCTGTTGATAGCACTAACTATAATAGAATTCAGCCAATATTTACCGAACATTTATTTACTAAGTACCGGGCATTATGGGAGGCAAAAATTAACTCCCTCAATGGTTGGACAGTTCACTCTAAAAATGTCAACAAAACCTCCATAAAAACAAGTTCAGGCACAGTAATTATTTTTTTCTTCTCATTAGTACATACAGTCATAAGGCTGCATTTTTCAAAGAAAAAAACAATATTCAGAAATGAGACCCCACAGAAACAAAATCCTTCTCTTTGGATTCAAAGTAATTGCTTTTTTGTTTCATCATATTTTAAATTCTTGCTTTTTTCCTTCATCATTGCTTTTATTTTGTTACATGGACAGATATCAGTGCTGCCCATTTATTTCACTGTTAGCACCAATTTCTGTGAAGATGAAAGTTGACAAAATTTCATTAAATGCTTTTTAAAAAAATTATTCCTTTTAACATATCAAGCACTTACTGTTCCAGTGTAGAACAGGTTTTGTTTTTTTGTGGTTTTTTTTTTCTCAACATCTACTTAAGTGTCACCATCTAATCAAAAAAATTATTTCTGGTTGTCCATCTCAGTTTAGATTTTACTACCATGCTCACCTGAACTCAGACCTTGACAGACAAGAGAGGAATATAAAGTCAAATGGGAGTGTTTAATTAAATTCTATGGAAAGGGAGGATTTATGTTCCCCAATTACAATTAAATTTTATATCCCTGCTGTAATTTCAGCATGTTCCAAGCTTGTAAATATGCAAAACAGAGTTTTAAACCTAGTTGTACAAGAGATGTGCATGCCCCATCAGAATTTCAAGCTGTCAAACTGTCACTCAGTATATCACCAGTGCGAAGTTATTTTAATAGTGCCCTAAGAGTAAAAACCAATGGGGATCCATATTCAATAGAATATGGGCTTAGAACTTATATTTAATTTACTATTTTATCATAATTGGCATTGTAGAGAATTAAAGAGAATTCTTGAGTTTATTATAGACCAAGAAACCTTCTACAGTTTTATCAAATTTAATAATGATAAGGGGAAAATCATTGAACAAAAGTTATTAACACAGATGTAATTTCCGATAGGCACTCATCAAGGGGGCAAGCTCTGTGGCTATTTACATATAAATTGATTTACATTGAACAAACTTTAAAAATCATTTTCTCAGTTATACTCATCGCATTTTTTCTTTTTTTTAGTGAAAGAGCAGTTTATTAGAAGAAAAGGTACACTTCAAAGAAATAGAAGCGGGCCCGGGCAGAAGGCAGTGGCTCAAGGGCCGTTATTAGAAGAGAAAGGACACTCCAAAGGTTAGTAGTGGGTCCAAGCGAGAGCATGGCAAAGGTTCAAAGGGGCAAGGCCAAGGATCAAGGCCAAGGGCAAGGACCAGGGCCCAAAGGGCCAAGAATGCCATATTAGAGAGAAAAAGTACCCTCCAAAGAGTCTGGAGTGGGCCGAGCAAGAGAAGAAGCTCAAAAGGTCTACTCATCGCATTTTAAGTGCTCAATAGCTATATGCAGCTAGTGGCACCTTACTGGACATAGCAAAGGACCTTGATTTCCATCATCATAGAAAGTTCCACTAAACAGAGCTGCCAAGCACCTAAATTAAAATTATACCAATCATTTAACATTAATTTACTACTTGTCATTGTAAAAGGATATTATTTTCTTGACTCATGCCCAATTAATTAAAAAACAGGTCAATAAAAGGTTAATATGAAAGGTTTGGTTTTATTTCTCACGAGTTTTCCCCGAGGCACAGTTTACATACAGTGTGACTATGCAGGATCCCGATCTCTGTACCCAAGAGAATTTCATATGTTTATAAAAGCCTCCAACAAAACAGTTCTTTTCATTGCGAAGTGGAGAGAAAAAAAATAAAGCTCAAATTATTTTATTGTTTTTAATTGTATTTTCCGATTTTATGTTGTTTGTATGTTTAAAAATAGCAAACCATTAATTTTACTACCAAAGGAAAGCACACCTTATCAGTTGAATTATCTACTAATTACTGAGTATAGGTGAGTGGGTTATCTCACTGTGCCACTTGCTCTTTGATTTCTAAGGTGCCCTGTGATGTTCCCTAGATGAGCGCCCAGTTCCACAAGGAGTAATTAGGCTCTCTGATACTTAACTCTGTGAAGGACATGGTAGGACATTATTTAGAAGTTCAAAATGATTTCTTCCTTATTTCTGTTTTCTGTTCCATTTGACTATGGTCAGTCTCTACTCTTCAAATGTTCTGCTTCTTTCCTCAACTTCCCTGTGGTCCTTGCTTGGATTGCTTCCCTGTCCCAGAGCTGCTTGTTCAGATCTTCCTCAGTGTATTGTCAATGCTCAGTTACATCTGCCTTCTCTGCTTTACATCAGACCCTGTCTTGTATTGCTATACCTGCTATGTCTTCAACATCTAGAATAATAAAAATAGTAAATAAATCAATAAATAAAGTTAAGAAAAAGAAACAACTTACAATATCTGTAGCTCCTCAAAATTCAGGTGTGAATAAGTCCATCTGAGAACAGAGATCATTCATCTCATACACACACACACACACACACAGACACTATACACCTTATCATTACCACAGTGACTTTTATGGCTCTTAGTCATAATTCTGCTTTTGCCTGTGTATTCTTTACCTGAATAAGCTTAAGTAGAAGTTTGGAATCTTCAAAGAAATATAATCTGTTTTTCTCATTTAAATGATTAATGGCCATGTGTTTTGATCATACCCAAGTGGAGAGAGTACCTTTCCCCCATAACTGGTGCTTTCCCTAGAATCCATCACATACTCTAACAGCTATCCTTGGGTTAAACAAAACAATCAGGGAACAAAGCATGATCACACCATTCCAAATCGACTCCATAATTACTTTCTTGGAAAATTTTTCTAAATTTGTCTTTGATATGAGTTCATCACTCTACTTGGGGAACGTTATAAGACATGATCTTTCAAAACTCGTTGAGAGAGTTCTTATAAATGGGTCATTACTGTTATAGTGTACTCACCCTCTGGTAACACTTAACACTGAATTGCTGTCCATATCCCTCACTAAGCTCTACATTTTGCTAGGACCAAGCATGTGTTGAGGTTGTGTCTGTCACATGCCCAATACTGAGGTCTGTGATCAGCATAGAGGAGGGGAGCACGAAGTGTGTGTCAAATCACAGAAAGAAAGGTTCCATTGGTATCACTGTGAGCTTTCAGGAGAGATGTCTTGTTTTGTTTTATTAGTTTCAGGTGTACAAAACAATGTAATAGTGAGACATTTACACCCCTCATGGGAAGGGGGTGGGGATGAGGGAGAAGATGAGGGGATTAGAAAGCACAAATTGGTAGCCACAATATTGCCACGGAGATACAGGGATATGAAAGAACTATTTATTTTATTTTTCTCTTTTTATGGTCTACAGTCTGAATCAAATGATGTCTGGTGTGTCTTTCTCTCTCTGCATTGGCTGCTGGAACACAGAGATGCAAATGTGTACCCTGGCCCTGACACGCATTATTTTGGAAGCAACTCATCTCTTCCTTCATCTATCTTTGCCCTGATATCTTCATTCACTTTTTTTTACTTTATGAATTTTTAAATAAAAAATATTAAACTAAGTGCAGAACACATTGAGGAATTTTTAAAAACATCCAAACTAGCAGGGCAAGCAGAAGCTTAATACTATCAATCTTCCTGCATTTAACTGTGAAGCCCTAAAAGTGAGATATTATGTCTTTTGTACAGCAACTCAAATATGAGAACTCATATAATATTAATCCACATAAATCCTCTTCATATTTGATAGCTCCTAGCTAATTGAAAACAGTGATAGCATTTCAATACCAATAAGAAATAGTGGCCTCTGGCTCCCACATGTGCTGTTCATCCTATCTCCTAGCCATTAAAGAGAAAAATGCGAAGTTTCCACTAGTGACTGAAGGAACGTTTGAAGCTTTTAAATTAAAGTCCACATCTTGAACAATGATTAACTAGAAACCATTGTGCATGCTGATGCCATGTGTTGGCTATACATAGAGTACAAGACAGTGCAGGCAATATGACCCTAAAAGCCTGTTACAAAAGGGTGCTCAAAAGGAAACATCATGTTCCTTTAAAGTCCTTTTAAAAAAAAATTCTTAACTATTTTAGCCTGATATGATAATGTAGAGAAAAAAAAAAACATATACTATTATAAAATGAAGGCTTTCATCATACAAAGTGCCAGTTATCTCACCGCCTCACACTCTACCATTTTATAATGAAGAACATTTGCTGTTCCATGAATATAGCGATTATCAATGTGTTCCAATTAGGCAGATCGGCTGGATTTCCTGATTACTCAAGAAGATAGGAACTTGGTTTGTTCCCTTATTCTGAAACTTTTATGAAACTAGTATCACACATTATCACAGACTTATAAAAAAAGGAATATTATATTCTTAAAACATTTGTTTGGGAGAGAACATTAGCTATGTGTAGCCCAGGCTATAAAAAACCTCCTCTAACAGTTGACTCCTACTCCCTAAGCTGGAAAGTATTATAAAGTAATCCAAATATTCCGCCCCTAACTCAAAGAGTACTAACAGTGAAGCAGATGCAACAAAAGGGTAAAATACTTCTTTTTTTTTTTTTTTTGAGTGCAGTGTCATGGCCCTCACATGTGGGACCCGAACCGGGGCCCCTGGCATCCCCAAGCCAGCGCTTAACCACCACGTCACCCAGCCGGCCCAGTAAAATACTTCTTGGGGCAGTCTGTAATGGCTCTCTGAAACACTCTTACTTTTCCAAAACCAAGCAAACCACTCACTAGTCAGTATCTGAGGCCTGGGGAGGTTGAGGACTTGGTTCTGAGAGAAAAACCATCAAGCATCTAAACTGCCCATTGTTTTCACAAAGGCCTCCCCTAAGTCACTTCCCACAGCTAAGCTCCAAATTTAAGTAACAATAGAGGAAAAATATCCTCAAGTGGAAATAATCATAAATTGAAATGCAGTCTCAGCGACCACAAGTTAATGGCTACCATCATACAACAACAGGAAATGTAGATCATTTTTGAAAAGTAGAAAAAATACACATGATTTCTCAGTGAGTCTCAGATATTTCTAATAAGCTCTTAAGGTTTATTTTCAAATTTTTGCAAAAGTGGCAGAATTAACACATTCTATTCCTTCGTATCTAGCGTATGTAATGTATTCAACAATAGCTGTCACATTACCTCGGTATATGACCTTGAAAAAGTCAGTCAAAAGTTTCCAGAGTTTTTAAACAAAACAAAACATATGAACAAATTAAAAACAACTGTATCTATCACATAGGATTTAATTAAAATAAACAAAAGGTAGGAGGGTATAGAGTGCATTTGAGTGAGGTAGAAGTAAAGAAGGCTAGGCAGTTGTTTTAATCCTAATTCCCACAGAGAAATGGGTAGGAAAAAGCAAGGGGGAAAAAAAAGAGGGAGGACAACTTATTAAGAGTTCTGCAAACTCCCAGACTTCTATCAAGCTGAAAATATAATTAGATTTATACCTGTGGATGAACGTAATTTATCATCAGAAATGTCTGAGTAAAGCGCTGTAACCCTGCATTTATTGGTGATAAATTTAGTGTGTGGCAGTATAGATCCCTTCATTATTTTCTGATAACTAACGGGAGGAAAAAATGAGCTGAAGTGAGCTGAAGCCCTAAAGGCTTAGAGCCATATCAGAACTCTCAAAAGGACTAAAAACAAGGCAAGCTGAACAGAAACATCTAATTTAGGTTTTAACTTTATGGAAAGGAAAGGAATTATGTTTAGTGAGCACCCACTATGTGCCAAATAGTTTGCTAGGTCATTTATTGAATCACATTTTAATCCTCACAACCATGTGTAGAAGCTGACATGTGTGTTCCAATGTAGACACCGAGTCTCAAAGAGAACATATAATGTATGTAAGAACAGAGATGCAAAAAAAATGGCAGAACTGAGATTTGAACCAGGTGTGTCTGACTCCAAAGTCTCCACTTCCTTCTCTATCGTGCTGTAGAATAGAACTGAGTATCCTATTCCCTTGGTCTGTATTTACCTGCCATCAGAAAGACTAATCGAAAAAATGAAATTTCAGAAAATACAATTATTTTTTCCACACAGATTTATCTTCCTTTATTCATCCTTTCATCTTCCTTTCAACAATCACTACTGATTTTATTTTACTCAATTAACACTGTTGGCCAAAATAACAAGCAGTTTTGGCAACATGCATCTGCAGTTTCAGATTATTGAAAGAACTATGTGGAAAGAATATAAAATGACAAAAATATTCTTTAATAGGTTACCCCAAAAAAGAATTATATGTTGCAAATGGTCTTTTGGTTGGACATGACATTGCATGCTGAAATAGCTCATAAAACCTCTTAATTCATTATGAAAATGGTAGTAAAACATAGCAGGCATTTGCTGGCTTGAGTAACCAAAACCTAATAGTTTGCAACCACAGAATGGCCAATGGAAATTCCAATAGTAGATTACCTGACATGGGGTAGAGGCAGTGAGTGATTTTAGAACAGGACTTGCAAGCTTGGCCACTCCAGGTGATTGACGTGCCACCAAATAAATAAATGATCCTGCAAAAACAAATAAAGTCATATGGATACAAGCTCTACTGTTACATATTTAGCAGTTCTTTGTTCTAGCATCTTATCCTTGCACACATTCAACTGTCAGATAAAGAAAATTACATTTTTACTTATTTACCATTAAGCTCTGCAGATAACCAAAAGTGCTTTCATATGGATAACATTAAATATTTAAAATAAAATCCAATTGATTAAAAACAAGCTCTTGAACTAATCCTCTAAACAAATATTTTTATTGGCTTATCTCATGTCATAAACTTAGAAATCAAATTAAATGCAGCTTCTAAGCTTCCAGTTAGATAGTCAACATGCCCTTATGAAATTCCTGGGAGAACTGTATTTTTAAGTTTCTTCACAAGGTACTAAAGGATACGATTCTACAGAATGAGTTTGGTTTCGCCTGGGGCTTACATGTTTGACATTGTTGTCTGTGCTAGTGGGGCTGAAAGCTTAATTAAAGATCTAATCTGAGTGGTAGCAAAATAACGACTTTTAGATTTCAACTACAGTAGATGGGCTCATTGCAAATATACAGTGGGATAACATCTCTTAGCAGCTCAAAAGATCACACATCTGAACTGCTCTCAAGGGAGCTGTTGTCACTGAATGCTGAAAATTTACAAAGAAGGCTATACCAAACAATGTCAAGGTCTGATCCCACGCTTTGATAAACAGAAAGCGATGGGCAAGATGGAAAGCCAACTATTTTTACTGGAAAATACCACATTCAGAAGGTGATTTTCCGAGATATAAGGCAATGGTGACTACACAGAAAGGAAAGGGGTTCAGAATTAAAATGTACTATATTATAGATACCGCCACGTGTTTAACCAAACAACCAAGGTTGCAAGTCAGCAGGTGTCACCTCTGAGTGGGAAAAATGGAACCCAGTTTATATGGGCTTTAAACCTCAAAGACAACAGGGAAGGATAAAGACTGCTGTTCCCAAATTACAACCTAAGAGTAATGGAAGCAGTGTATATGTAAGCTCATTAAATTCTCTAGGTTTCACCTATAAAAGAATAAAGTAGGAAAAGATGATCTTGAAAAATTATTCCCCCAAAAAAGAGAAAATGTCATGTAATAAAAATGTTTATTTCCCTGTTTAAAAAAAAACAATTATTCCACATTAAACATCCTCAGGTTCAAGTAAAATTCAAGTGAATATTTTCAAAAGATTAATCAAAATTCTTGAAATTATCAAATATCCAAAGATCTTATTCCTTCAGACATTTAAAACAGTATATGTAATTTCAAACAAGCAGCTAATAAAGAATGGAACATAAAAGCACAAAAACTCCAAAATTTAAATGACACAAAGGGTTTGAATAAATTGATTATAGCACAAAATAACTGGAAATATGAAAAAAACAATCTAGAAATGTACAGCCCACAAACGAGTTTTATTTAATTTTTAAAGAATATTTGCAACATTATTCAAGAGATCCTGGGTCTTAGAAAAATATAGAGAGCTCCCTGACTCATTTTACGATGTCAGATATATTTAAGAAATTAAGAAAATAGGACAATAAAAAAAAAAACTATAGAGCAATATCACTCATGATCTGAGATACAAAAGTCTAACAAAATATTATCAGTTAGGACCAGCCGAGTGGCTCAGTTGGTTAAGAGGTGGCTTAGAGCACAAGCTCTGAGCAACAGGGCTGCCGGTTTGATTCCCATGTGGGCCAGTGACGTGCGCCTGAGCTGAGCTGTCACTGAGCTGCCAACAGGTGGCAGGATGGCTCAGCTGGTGTAACAACAAGATTGCCTGTCCGATGGTGAACTCCATCCACCCGCAACAAGACTGAACTTGGCACCTTGAGCTGAGCTGCCGCCTGGGTCGCTCAGTGGATAGAGCATGCGCTCTTAACAAGGCTGCTGGTTCGACTCCCATATGGGATGGTTGCACCCACCCGCAACTAAGACTGAACACAGCACCTTGAGCTTAGAGGCCATGAGCTGCCTATGGGAAGTCAAATGGCGACTGGCGCCCTCCACAACGAACACTGAAGAACAACAACTGGCTAGTCCCCTTCCCCAATTCCCCAACACTGTTCCCCTCCCTAAATTCCCCAATAAAATATTTTTAAAAAAATGTTATCAATTACATTTGAAATCCTCCTCAAATAATTATAGGTCCTGACCAATCAGAGCTTTCCAAGAATGGAGGTTTGGTTTAATTCAGTCGCTCTATCAACATAGTCAAATACATCAATATATTAAAAGGTAAAATTATAGACTCATATCAACAAATATTAAAAATACTATAATCAATCAGCCATTCCAAATAACAAGCCTCAATAAAATATTAAAAGAAAACAATTAAATAAAGGCTAATGATCAAATGACCCCCCAAAAACAGCCTAAGTGGCAAACAACAAAACAAGTTTAATTAAAATGAGAAGTGAACTAGAGATTTCTTTCATCATTATTAGAGATAATGTTAGATGATATTATCTTAGACTAATATTATCTTATAGGTCTAGTGAACACAGAAATCAAGAAAATAATATATCTAATAAACATCACAGAAAAATAGAAATAATAATATAATTATAAAAATAGAAATTCCCAGGGATTCTATATTTTAAATAATAACAAGTATTAATAAGAGAATTGGTTAGGCAAATGGAAATAGAGAAGTATTTTTTAAGTTATTTTTATTAACTTGAGCAATAAGATTCTAGATATAGAAATGTTGAGAAATATTCTCTTCACAATAACATTAATACAAAATCATAGGAATAAATTTAACAAGAATGGACAGAACTTACAAGAAGAACATTGTAAAACCTTAAAGAAAACTATAAACCCTCTGATAAATAGAAAGAGATAATGTAATTTAGGTGGAAAGATGGTAACATAAAAATATTGTTAGTCAAAATTGACTTGAAAACTGAATGCAATCCTAAGAGGATTTTAACCAAATATTTGGAAAATGAATAATATTGTCTTCTCACAATAATATTATCTTCTCACAAGCCTGCTCTGCAGAATGCACTGAGTTAAGAGAACTACAGAATTACAGTATACCAAGGAGACTGTTCCTGACAAACTGAATTGTTCATTTCAGTTTGCCAGAGGGATTACAAGACTAGCACATTATAAAAATTAAAGAATGGAGGGACAACTTCCTGGGTTAAACTGTCCATGCCAGCCTCAACCTCATCTTCTACATAGCATGCACCGCCTTTTAACGCAATGGCCCAGAAGGAACTCCTCACATGCTGTGAGAACGTTAGGACCAGACATTATAATGACTATAGTTACAAATATCATAAAAAATTACCATATAGGATAACTAAATAAATCATAAATAAAATAAACATACCAAATGAGATTTGGTTCAGGAATGCAAAAGTAGTTTGTATAATATTTGAAAACATAATCAGTGTATAAACAAAATAAATATTACAATTATATGATCATCACAACAGACATTGAAAAAAGCATTTGACAGTTTTTAAACTGCATTCATTGTTTATATAAAAACTTAATACATTATGACTAAAAGGGAACATCCTTATCTTTTAGCATTATAACACTTAAGGTTGAATTATTGACATCATTTCCCCTGAGATAGAAACAAGTCAAATATAGCAGCTATCACTAGTTTTACTCAACGTTTTTCTAGACATTCTAACCAGTGCAACAACAACAACAACAACAACTATATATATAGTATATATATACACACACATATATATGTGTATATATACATATATATGTGTATATATACATATATGTGTATATATATGCATATATATTTATATTTATATATATGTTTGTTTATATGTATTTATTTGTATATATTTGTTTACATATTTGTATATATATATATGGCTTAAGATTTAGAAAGAAGGAAACAAAATTTTCATTATTTATAGACAAAATAATTGTGAACCTAGAAAATCAAAAAGAAACTATTAGCTATAATAAATAAAATTATCAAGGGCATTGGATATAAGGTCACTATTTTAAACTGCATTTCTATCATACTAGCAACAGTGAAATAAAATTAAAACAGGAAACCATTAGCAAAAGATTTGTAACACCTATAATTGACAGTTGCAAACATTATTTAGAAAAATCAAAGGAGATATAAATAAATTGAGAAACTGGAAACAATTGAAAAGATCACTTCTCAATGAAATACAAATAAAGGTTACATATGAAAAATTATTTTATACCCATAAAAAATCATTTTATACTCATAAATTGGAAAAATATTGAGAGAATATAACATCAATTGCTAGTGGGTAAATGGAAAAATGCACTCCTACTTTGCTAGTGAAAATTTAAGTATTAAAATTTGTAGGGAAAGCAATATGTCAATTTTTATTAAAAATATAAATACATATGTTTTTGTGAAAATATAGGCGTCCCAATCACAGTTATCTATTGCACAGAATTTAAAGCACCCTATGGAAAAAAAAAAAGGCACCCTATGTAAGAAAATGTGTACAAGAATGGATTTTGAAGCATTGTCATTATATTGTCACTCAACAGGGAATGGCTAGATACATTATGGCATATCCGGTCTAAAGAAATTTAAAAAAAAACAAAAAACAAAAGGAATTAGGCTTCTTCTACTTCCAGGCAAAGTTGAGTATCATGGACCAGATTTAGTCTTCTGTTCTAAGCTAGCAAAAAAAAAAAAAAATGAGAAAAATAAATGGTTTCCACATGTAGGACAATGGGCATCACTGGGTAATGATATCTGAGGGGAATCAAATGAGTTAAGCCTACAATCTTCCCAGCTTCCTGCCTAGACAGAACTTCCAGCTGCCATATGGGAAGAGGGGAACCAGGAGGAGTATGTTGTTCTCTTCAAGTTGAAAAGATGAAGTTGGCACTTCGGGGACACCCAAGTGGCTAGAGTTCATGAGGCAGAGTGCCAGGAAGGAGAGGGCTGTGAAGAGAGAGAGCTCCATAAATCTGCAGAGAGTTCCCCCCAAATCTCTACCTGCATACTGACCAGTGCCCGAATGTGAGGAACTACCTGAGGTTGGTGGGCAACGTCGGAAAGTGGCAGCTGCAACATTTCCCAGTCTCACAAAGGGCCAAAAATAATAGGCTTTTCTCACAAGCCAGAGTGAAAAAATTAATTATACATAGTCATTAGACAAAATACTCAAGTCAAATAAAAAATATGTCCAGACAAAAATCTATATGCTAATTTTATAATATGTTCGTAATCAACATTTAAAAACAGCCCAAAAGTCCTTCACTTGGTGAGTAGATAAACAAATGGTGCTTGATCCATACAATGAAATACTCAGTAGTAAAAAAGGGAGGGACTACCACTGCAATCAAGAACATAGATGCTTGACCACTGTACTGTACACCTGAAGCTGAAGCTGAATAATATTGAATGTCAAATATATATATATATATATATATATATATATATATATATATATATAGTCACGGGATATGGAGTACAGCATAGGGAATAGAGTCAATGGAATTGTAATAGATTATATACGATGTCAGAGGGGCAATAGATTGGGGGAGGGGGGTTATCACTTTGTGAGGGGTGACATGTATAACTATTACATTGTTTTGTATACCAGAAACTAAGTAAAATAAAAAATAAAAAGCCAGAAGCAACTGGAAAATAGTTGAAGGGAAAAAAAAAAAAAAAGAACATGGATGAGTCTCCAATCCATTTTGCTTGGATTGAAAGAAGCCAGGTTCAAAAGGCAACATGCTGCATGATTTCATCCACAAGGTGACCTACAGCACAGAAATCAGGTCAGCAGGTGCCAGTGGCTGGAGTGAGAGAGGTGCTGACTATAAAATGGCATAGCAGAATTGTGGCAGGTGATAGAACTGTGTTATATCTTGTGATAGTGAGACAGTTGTACATGTTTATTTCAACTCAATGAATGGTACACCAAAAAAGTGAATTTCACTGAATTTAAATTATACTTTAACATGAAATGATGACTTGAAGGAATTGCCATGAGCTATCTTTAGTGAAGAAAACAAGGTCAGAACAATAGTTACAATATGATCTCATTTTTGGTTACGTAAACAATCACAAAAATACTTAGACATATCTACCACATACACAGGCTGTTTGGGTGTCTAACAGGGTAGCTAGGAATGGGAAAGCAGAAGCCAACCAAAAAGGGAGAGTAGGAAAATCAAGGCTTTAATGAAAAAGAAAAGCTATATAATGTCAAAAACCATTCATCTTTTCTGTAAAATTACATATGGGGGTGTGCATGTATGAGGAAAATTGCTGGAGTATACACAGTTTTTAGAGAGCTGTAATTCATAAACATAAAGCTGTAAGAACATAATGAACTGAAGCTCTGTGGTCTTAGATGTGGAAACTGTAAGATCGACCCCACAGCATTTCCCCAGAAACCTCCATTTCACACACTCCTTTCTCTTCCTGGTATTGGTTTTTCTCTCCTCATTTGTGATGGAAGACCACTAATGATTATCTCAAGGTTCGATAATGACAATCATGAGTAAAGATGTATTTACTCAATGATTGAGATGTTTCTTTGATTTGCCCTTTCTACAAAGAGAAAGGCTATATATATTTTTTTATCCACCACACTTTGAATTAGGACAGCTGTCCAGTTTTATCAATTTATTGTTATGTTTCAACATTATTTATATCACAGGAAAACAAAAATTGGTCTTTCAATATTTAACGAAGGGGCCCTTTTACAATCCTTTCTTTTTTTTTAGCATAAATCATAATTAAGTGATAATTATCAGATGGCAAGAGTCTAAAGGTAAATTTTAAATGTTTTCTATAATTGCCATGGTGGCATTCCTGGTATTTCTACTAGAATGAACAACAAATATCTATTAATGTTTATTGAGCTCTTACTATATAAAAAAACTTTAACAGGTATTATTTCATATAATTCTCATAATAATTTTATGTGGAAGGTACTCTTATTTTCTCTATTTTCTAGCTAAAAACCCAAACAAACAACAGCAAAAAATAGAATGGAAGCACAGAAGTATTTAGCAAACACATACAGCATCAACACCTTGACTTAAGTGTGTCGCCTGTGCTGCTAAGGTGGATGTCATGTAAGGCCACCAACCACACTGTATGAGCAGCTTCCCTTTGGGAATCACCACTTTGGCTTAGGCCTTCATCATCTCTCACTGATTTTATTTTAACCCATTCATGTTTTGTTTTGTTTTGTCCTCGGTCTTTCACTCTCTCCATTATCCTCATCTCTGCAAAAATAGCCTTTCAGAATAAATCTGATTGGCCACATGCTTTAATATGACTAATTAGGTCACCATTATCCATCTGATAGATTTTAAATTCATAGGCATTCTCTGTTGTCCCTTTTTTTCCTCTTCTGTTTATCTTTTCTATACTCCCTGTCCAAATAATCACATCTCTCCACCAGAACTACCTACATATCTCCCATCCTCTTCCAGGATATTTCCTCTATTTAGAATATACTTTCTGCCATCTTTCCTTAGTTCTGCCATCTCCCCATGATTCCTTACTTCTACCTTCCTGGCTGCTTTTCATTTATCTTCAGGGTTCAGTTCAGAAGTCACCTCCTTCAGCGAGGCATCTCAAATCCACTTGAGTCACCATTTATCATATTTTATTGCAAACCCTTATTTATATGCTTGTTACTAGACTCTGACCACCTCAAAGCAGGGAACATGGCTTCCATCTGTGCACACCCAGGTCTAATATATGTGATATGTACTCAATAATTGGTTTGAAAAGAGAAAAAGAACCACAACATTACATGAGCTTGGGAAAAGGGTATTATGAATATATAGTTTCAATAACTGATAGACTCCTTTGTGTTTTAAACTTTAAATTTAATCCACTCTGCCCCAGACTCTTAAAGAAAAAATAAAACTCATTGGCACAAAAGCAAAACTTAAGACCTCATTCCACTGTCAAATAATGAGCTGGTTTTACCATTTTAGACAACAGATGGAGGCCGAAGTCTCCCCCTATACCCTAGTATCCTCCCCCACCAACCCCAGTTTCCAATGGCTACAATTAAAAATGCAATCAACACTGTTAGTTTTGGCATACTTCTTTGAAGGTCTCAAAAGGGAAACAAATATGGGGTTGTCAGAAGTCATGACACATTTTTGAAATGAAAAACATAGAAAAAATACATCATGACTTTTCCGACAACCTAATAGAATAATGTCCAATGGAGTTATACCTGCTTAAAGAGGATCTACAGTACAGTTTTACTATTACAAAGTTTATATGATCCTAATGTATCTGGGCACTGGCATCTAAATAAAACAAAAGAAAACAGAACAAATCCCTTCTGTTTTCCTGGGAGTTTCACAAACCTTTATTGGAATGCCGTGTGAAGTTATGGTTGCTCCATTTTAAGAGGTTTTGCAAAAATGGAGGTTAAAAATATATAGGAGGGGGCCGGCCAAGTGGCGCGGTGGTTAAGTGCTGGCTTGGGAATCCAGCGGCCCCGGTTCGAGTCCCACATATGAGGGCCAGTGACACTGCCCTCAAAAAAAATGAAAAATAAGGGCCGGCCGAGTGGCTCAGTTGGTTAAGAACTCACTCAAGAGTGCGAGCTGAGCTCTGAGCAACAGCTGTTCGAGGCCAGCCCGAGCTGAGTTGCTGTTGAGCTGCCAACAGGTGGCAGGATGGCTCAGCTAAAAATAAATAAATAAATAAATAAAAATAAAACATAATAAAAAAATACATAAGAGGAAGAAGCAAGACTGTTTTTATAAAGTAGCACGTAGTGATTAAACTGCATTCAGTATTTGTATTTATTTTATGAATAGTGCTAAATCTCTTTCCTCTTTTCCCAGAAAAAAGATTAAACTACATTTTTTTTCTGTTTTCCAAAAATTTGATTGTTCTAAAAAGAAGGTAAGCCCACTATACATAATTCCTTGCAATGAGAAAAAGTTATTGGAAGATTTTTTCCCCCTTTATGCCTTCAATCCAACCTCTTAAAATATGCGACAACAAAAATGTTACTTATTAAAACAATACTCATTTCAAGAAGCTCAATTAATTGCAAATTATTAAGTTGATCAGGAAAGCTTAAAGCAACAAAAACCAGAGTTCCATGTTTATAGTCTACAGATAGAATGAATATACACAGTATCATTATTCCACAACGTAAAAGAAAAGCAACTAATTTGTTTAGTGTCCTACCGTGATTTGCGTTTGCTGTGTGATGAGCACCAGGAAGTTGGTATTCCCTATTGGCCAATCCTTTCACAAGCTCCCAGTGTGACTCTTCCGTGAGAAATGCCTCCCAGCCGCAGAAACCAGACTCAAAGTCACATGTGAGATGATTTGCTGTTGTGCATGGAAAACAAATCAGACGTGAAGTTGGAGCATGAAGTGAAAGGTTGACCCTATACTAGCCAATCAATTGAGGAGGTCAGAATAGTCATTCCACTTTGCAAAGAATGTTTTCAGATTATCCGGGCAGTTTTCCTTTTCCAACCTCACGAAGTTTTCCATGTGCTGTGTGAGGCATTGCTCTTCTATATTCTCCTGTCTACAAGTCTGGCACATTTCCTCCTGGTTGGCCATCTCCACTGTATTTAATGATGCAAGGTGAAACTCTATAGCTTTTCAGGGAGTAACTAATGCACCTACCAAGAGGAACATGACTCAACTGTTGAGATGGTATTTAAAACAAACAAAAAAAAGCCTAACCATTTTGGAATTCCTGGTACGTTACATATCCCAAACTTTGCTTTCTTTCCCTCTTAATATCCAACTAAAAAATTAAAAAATACTTAAGTTCCTAAATTTATCATAAAAGAACTATTGGGTTGTCAGGAAAGTCATATGTATTTTTTCTATGTTTTTTGTTGCAAAATTACGTCATGACTTTTCCAACAACCCAATAGTGCTAGAGAAAGTCAGGATTTAGAATAAACTTCATAAGCATCTTTCCCAGTTTTGTCACCAAATTAGTGAGAAAAAACAAATTTCAGAGGACTGGGCAGAAACTAGAATCCTAACAACTCAATCTGTGCTTTTGAGAAGTTAGTTTTTGTGTGTTTAAATTTCCTTTCCCTAAAATAAGAATCATAATTATTTTGGGGATAAATTAATACAATTAATTTTAAATATTTCCAAATATTCCTTCTCATGCAGAGGCATTTTTGTAACAGCAAAAGGCAGGACAAAATAATTCTTGGTTAGAAAACACCTGAAGTTTTGACAAGCTCCTTAAGATCTTAATGCTATTATTTTAATAATAATAGACATGTTACACAGAGCTCCAAGTATGTGCCAAGTATTTGCACAAATCACCATTAGTCTTCACAAACACCCTACACAGTAAATGCAGTTTTCCCCAAAAGAGAAAAATGGAACTTCAGCATTAAGCAACTTGCTCATGGTAAGTTTTAGCAATTGGAACATCCAGGTTTGAACTGTCTGATGCAAAAGCTTATACTTTGAAATCCCCCTAAACCAGGAACGCTGTGTGTTCATTAAAAGACCCCATCAGCACATGCTGCTCCTAGCCATTATTTTCAATATGATCAATTTGAATGGTACATTGGGTAAGTTCAATCTATCTTAATCAGAGGATCTTCAAATTTCTATAAGTAGGGATATGCCTGGTTTTATGACTAGATATTTCATCACTAACATGTCAACTTTAAAACACTAAAGTGTACCATGCAGAAAACAATGCCACTGAAATTTTCTCTACATGTAAATCAAATGTTTAGGTCTCAGAGCGATGCTTGTTTAGATAGTCAGGTAACGGATATGTAACGTGAGATCATTTTTCTTCACAAGCAAAAATAATTTTTTTCCTCAAATGGATTTTTCCAAAAATAAAATTAAGCAAATTAACTACACTATAATAGTGAGAAATAGTTCACATTACTTAACAGTGAAGCTCTATGAGAAGGAAATGCCATTTATCCATATAGCTAAGTGGAAATCTATTGTTTCTGATACATTCTTTCCTCAGCTCAGCTAGAATTTATAGGATACAAACTTGCCATTGATACAAACTTACTCCTCAAAGGAGAGTCCCTTCTGGTTTTTGACAAAGTCTTAAGCACCCATAACCTAGCGGTGACTGTCTCCGGGAAACCCTCTGGTCTTGTTCCTTGTTCCTCCTTGAATTTTACTACCTACTAAGCCACATCCCAGCTCTTCTAAGTCAGTTGGCGGGATGCAGAAAAATGCAAGATTTGAAAAACATACTTAACCTCTGAAATGAGCTTCAAAGTTCCAAATTCTTGGTTGTGAACTTGGTCAAGAAATCTATTCCATTTCCTCCCAAGGGGGCCCCCAATTCCTAAGAGACACTTCCCTGGCATAGAAAACCTGACATGGGTAGGCTGGGTGAGCCCAGGATGGCCCCAGTTTATGCCTGTTGTTCTTGCATAATAATTACCACCTCTCCTTTTCCTCCCAATTGTCCCTGTTTGAGCACTAAATTCAACATTGCCCTATTGGGGCAATTATATATTGATACAAAAAGGAAGCAAGTCCGTGCCAACAATCGTATTCATTGCAGGCAGCCACTGAAGTAACCTATTCTAGTAACCATCCTATTCCCTAACCAGGACATGGTGTGAAATGGCTATAAGACCAGAGAGTGTGGAAATGGGAAGGACAGTATGACCCAAGCATCCCCAAACCCGTCAACACACTCTTCACTGAGAAAAAGTTCAAACCATTTATTTCATGACTAGCATGTTTTATCAGTTAAAATGCCAACTATTGCACTTTCCACAGAACACCAGACACCACTGTCCTTTGAAAAATTAAAATTAATTTTTTAAATCCATCACCATAAATATATGTAAAAGCAAAATGGTGCAATCACCTCTGTAAAAATTGTGGTGAACTACTCAGTTATTTTTACCAATGACATTTGTTCCAGTACACTTCAAAGGACATTTTTTAAAGCTAATACTCTAGAATTTAACTGCACTATAAAATTTAAGTCAAATTCCAGTCACAAGAGTTGGAAGTTCTTCCATTAATATTTTCCACACATAATTCAAAAAGTTTACAGTTAAGTTATAAATATCTAAAGAAAACCAGGAAGGCTAAACACGTTCCAGCAACTAATAAATACCTTATGATACCATATATGTTAAATGCTAAATATTCTAAAATCTCAAAAGTCATCTATTCATATTATAAGCAATGTATTCATTATAACCAGTGATTTTTATTATTGATGGCTTTTATTTACATTTCAGTGATTACAGAATACATTTCACTGTTTCTAAATCAGAGCATGAGATATGCCACTGTTCATAATTTTAGTGAAATTTCATTGATTTCATCAGTTAGAGTAATATTTTTAATTTATGGCAAAGCTTTCTCTTGCATATTTAACCACTACAGCATACTGGCAGAAGAAAAATAATTTCACTGTGATGGCTGAGGAAAATTCTTCTGGATTATAAAAATTAAAATATATATGAATTCTTCAGTTCAGAAGTAAACCAGTTCTCTATTACATAAGAAAAAAGGTATGTATGGGAATGAATGGGGAATGTTCCATTCAGTAAGCATATATTAGGTTTTAGTGTCATTATATTATATAAACATTTTGTTGATGTTTATTAAGAAACTACAAGAATCTATTCCCCACTAAGTATACATATATATTTCCCTTGCCCTCAGGAATGATTTCAGTATTCAATAATTACAAAAAATATATATGAAGTAGATCCAGAGATGGTATCGCAGTAAAAACTAAATGGATTGCATTGAATTTGTGGTTTATGCTTCTTTCACTTGAATATTGTACCAACTTCTCTTTTGAAGTGTCACAACTTACATTAGCAATTTAAACGTTCCAACAAGTTCTACAAGTGAAAGAAAAATTTTCCCCACATAATTTTCCACTGTTTTAATTTTTTAAAAAGACCTATCTTTCATCCTTTTTTGAGCACACACACACACACACACACACACACACACACACACAGAGTATTTTTATATGTTATGATTAAAAATTAAATATTTATTTTTACAAAATTTTATTGTTGCAAAATATACATAACATGAAATTTACGTTTTTAACCATTTTGTGTACAGTTCAGTGGCATTAAGTATATTCACACTGTTGTACAACCATCAACATCATGCACCTCTAGAACTTTTTCATCTTCTCAAAGTGAAACTCCATTCCCATTAAACTCTAACTCCCCATTTTCCCTCCCCATCACCCCTAGCAACTACCATTCTGTTTTGTTTCTATGAATGTAATTCCTCTACGTACCTTATATAAGTAGAATAATATACTTACCCTTTTGTGACTAGTTTATTTCACTTAGCATGTCTTCAAGGTTCATACATGTAGTGTCTAAACATTAGGTATATTTCATATGCAAACTGTTCAGCTAGCCAATGTCTACTTTTAGATACGTTTGGCACACAGTCTAATTATTTTATTAGAAATAGTTTAATTATATTGCATATTATATTTTATTATATGTCTCTCTATACAGCATATTAATAACTATCAAAAAGCTATTGTCAGGAATCATGCAGTATTTGTCCTTTGGAGACTGACTTATTTTACTTAGCATAATGATTCCACATATAAATAAGGTATGAAAAATACTCAAACTCATAGAAGCAGAGAATAGAATAGTGGTTGCCAGAGGCTGGGGATCAGGGAAATGGGGAGTTGTTGTTCAACGGGTATAAAATTTCAGTTATGCAAGACGAATCAGTTCTAGAAATCTATGGTACAGCAGAGTGCCTACAGTCAACATTGCTATAACATTTCTGTTTTTTTTTTAATTTTCTTTTTTTTTTTTTTTTTTTTTTGAGGGCAGTGTCACTGGCCCTCATATGTGGGACCCGAACCGGGGCCGCTGGCTTCCCAAGCCAGTGCTTAACCACCGCGCCACTCGGCCGGCCCAACATTACTATATTGTACACCTTTTTCAAAGGTTTTGCCACTTGACTGGCACGAGGGCACCGTGACAGCGCGCCGGAAGCAGCGCCGACGTCGCGCTCCGCCTGCAGGGCCGCGTGGTAGCTGTTGGCCCTGCCAGCGCTCTGGGCAGGTCGGGTCTCACCTGCGATAGGAGGGCCCTGAACTGCCCTCGCGGGATGCTATCCAAGTCCTGGACGGCTGCCTGGCTCACCATATCGAAGAAAGAGGAGGAGGACACGCGAGGGGAACCCCGTCCCAGCGCCGCCAGCCGCCCCCTCCGCTGCACCCTTGCCCTGGGCAGCCCACGGGCAGGGGTACGGGCACTGAGGGGCCAACGCCGCGTGTGTGTTACCGTCCAGCCCCTGGGTTCCCAGGCCAGACATAAGCGCAGCGCTGCCCACTGGAGAGGGTAGAGCTCATAAGTGTGCTAACTATATTTAAGAAAAAGGGGATACAAGGAAAACTTAGGACGTGAAGGACATGGTGATGGTTTCACAGGTGTATGCATACGTCCAAACTCATCCCATATACATTAGCTGTGCAGGATTTTTTGTACATCAATGATACCTTAATAAATTTTTTTTAAAAAATATTTAGTATTACAGCGATGCTCCTACAGAATTTTTGCTGCTTTTGTGAAAGGTCTGTGACTAATTTACCTTTTCTTAAGACAACTTTTTATGCCACCTGTTTTCTCTCCAGTTGTCTCCTGATTTCTTTCCTGTTTTGTTTTTTTTTTTTGAGGGCAGTGTCACTGGCCCTCATATGTGCGACCCGAACCGGGACTGCTGGCTTCCCAGGCCAGCGCTTAACCACCGCGCCACTCAACAGGCCTGTCTCCTGATTTCTAAAGCCTGTTTGGCACAGTGGCTCTCAAACATTAAGATACATACAAATCACCAGAGACATTGTGAACTGCAACTTTTGGTTCTGTAACACTGGGGTTCTGCCTTTGGAACAAGCACCCAGGTGACACAATGATGCTGGTCCACCAAGTACAACATCGTGGCAAAACTCTAACAAAACCTTTTCTCACTTTAAAATTAACTGTTTTTGAAAAGGCAGTTTTCAAGGCTCAGTCAACTACAGTTGGTCAAATAGTATCTGAAAGTAAAAGGAATTAGGTAATAAAAGAACTCCTCAGTGTGTGTGCGTTTGGGGAAAAACACACTGACTATATACTGAGTATAGCATACTGACATTCAGGAGTTAATATTCACGAAGTCTGCAGACTATGGTTAGTACTCCTGGGGCTATTCAAACTCCATATATAAACTACACCATCCTAGAGATTCATCCTAAAGTGAGATAAAAAGAAGATATAAAAAGTATTTTTCTTGTGCTTCATGAATTTGGAAATTCTAAGAAAACTTTGCATTTGTAAAATTGGTAAAATACAAACTTAAAAATATATGTAAAAGGGCTGGCCGAGTGGCTCAGTTGGTTAAGAGGTTGCTCAAGAGTGCAAGCTGAGCTCTGAGCAACAGCAGTTCGATGCCCAGCCCGAGCTGAGCTGCTGTTGAGCTGCCAACAGGTGACAGGGATGGCTCAGCTTAAAAAAAAAAAAAAAAAGTATATGTAAAATATTTCAAAATGGTTTTAACTTTCAAAGGGAAGCCCATCTTATTTTGTAATAATACATATAGGCATGCATATAATGCACAAATATATTAAATACTTTAGTGCAGAAAACAGTGTAATGTATCACTTCTAATAATCCAATTGCTATATAAATAATTTCAGAGCAAAAATGATTGTGCAAATATTTACATGAAATACTCATGTTTGCATCAAAATATACAGATACTTGTGCATCAAAATATGCAAATATTTTATAATATGTAAGATGGCTACATTTTTGTGTCATATCCTGTATATCAAATTATCTCAATCAAGCAAACAAGCCAGATTTTCTTTGGTCAAATGAGGTTACATTATTTGGGAAACTTAACAGACTAAGAAGTAACACTCTTTGTTGATAAACACAGACATCTGCTTCTGCATTCACACAAAGGACATAGCAGAATAGTATCAAATATACTCTACTGGAAAAATAGCAGATGTGTATTCAATGCAACTTCAATAAAGGAAGGGAAATGGGAAACT
The DNA here is from genome assembly GCA_033961575.1 of Aselliscus stoliczkanus. Lineage (NCBI taxonomy): Eukaryota > Metazoa > Chordata > Mammalia > Chiroptera > Hipposideridae > Aselliscus > Aselliscus stoliczkanus. The sequence goes on from CM066734.1 coordinate 48,796,162, forward strand.
ATATCCCAAATCAAATGCTACAGTATCTACTAATACTTCAGGTGGGATTTGATTAAGAAAATCAATTAAAAGTAGAGCATAAAGAACCCTTCACCATGGGGGGGGGAGGTGGAGGAAGAGAAAATCTAAGCTTCAAAATGTACAACTGAAAAGTATGTTTACTTTCAGATATTGAAATTTAAAATAGTACAAGCCATTAGAAAGGTGAATTTCTCCAAAAGATATGAACCAAATTATCTGTAAAAAGTTAAATGAAGTACAGAAAGGAATCTGACACTCACATCAGAGGAAATTAACTCTCCTAACATTGTTTCGTTATTTTTTTCTTTTTAATGAAAAAGAGAACCACCCAAAAGTTCCACTGAGATCATATTGGAAAGTAGATTATTGTGTTTAAAGCTAGGTGTCTAAGAATTAATAAAATTGCTGTTTACAAATAGGTAGAGCATTTCTTCCTTGCTTCCTTACCTTGTTTCCTGCATCCTTCTCCATTGCTCTTATAAAATCCTTACTCACTCATCAACAGGACATTAAAAAGATGACATTTATCTTGTAATGTTTTTCTCAATAAAATACCTCACTAAAATAAAATACTGCAATAAAATAAATGTCAAATTTTTAATAATTTTAAAAACTTAGTTGTTCGTCCCCTGAGAACTGACTCTGGGTGGTAAGCACACAATGTAATATATAGATGATGTATTACAGAATTGTACACTTAAAACCTATGTAATTTTGCTATTGTTACCCCCAATAAATTTAAAGAAAAAAAATCCTCACTTGTTTGTGATATAGAAATTGGGTTCATGTGGTTGGAATTGGTTGTTTCCAAAGAGATACAGTATTGTAGTTGCTAAGTTACCTCATATGAGAACTATCATGTGTTTAAATTATAGTTCCTTTTAAATATGACTAGGCTTGAATAGAAATGGGACTTTTTGTCATCACTCCCATCAAAGACTCTCCATAAAAGGCCTGAAAGGAGGGTGCTAGGCTTTTTTTGCCCAGTCATGACTACCAAGTATGGCTGGCATGATACTATAGTCATCATGGCTACCTGGAAGGCAATGGCAGCCCTCCTCCTCTTTAACCCCTCCTCACAGCTTCCTATATACTTGGTCAGAATGGAGAAAGCCCTACATTTACTAAAGGTTAGCAATTCATAATATGTGTCTCCAAGGAGAAAGGTACAAAGAGGTTCCCTCTTCCACCCATTTCCCTGTTTAATGGAAACACACACGCGTGGGAGCACACACACACGCACACAAACACATAATTACAACTATTCATTGGTTGAACAAATATTAAGTTTTTGTGGTGTTAGCAACAACCACCAAAAGATTAAATTAGCACAGAGACTGCACGAGGAATATTGCTGATAGTTTTAGAATGTGCATGTCCGTTCATCTTATTTCATTACCTGGTTCAAGACAAAGACTAGTACTTTAAATCAATCAAACCACAGTGGAGACTGAGCATGTGAAGGAGGAAACCATTCATTCACTTACAGCAAGTTGCTGGGTCTTCATCACTCCCATCAGAACAGTCCGGCTGAGCATCACAAACCGCTTCTTGGGCGATGCACTGGCCACCAGCACAAGTGAATTCGTCTGTGGAGCAAGGCTTCCTGGACGGGGCCTGGGTACAGCCGTAGACCCAGAGCTGGTCCAGACCAGTATAGCCTTTCTGGCTCAAAATAGCCCCTTCAAAAATAACCTTGGGGGGGGGGCGGGGAATTAACAATTTATGAGTTCATAATATCTTTAAAAAGACTTAATAGTAATAATAATAATAAGTGATTAAATTAAGAAGCCTGTCTAAGAGCAGACAAATACAATTGGTTGAACAAACTTCCTATTTGAGACCTAACCCACACACATAAGACTGATGAGCACATTAGATCCACTGAGGCCTATGAGAAACCACCCATGGTCAGAAAAAATACAGCTTCCCAGTTAACCATCAACAACATTCCCAACTGTAAACTTTTTTACTTGGGCATCATCTTGACAGCTCTCCTTCTTTAATACTCAACAAAAAGAATAAGTAGTGTCACTCATGCATCTGGTTTTCTCACTACTGAAATTAATACTGGAATGCATGAAGGGAAATGTCAGGCAAATAATAAGGGATGCAATAGAAGAAAAAATTTAAAAGAGTAAATATAAAAATCTATGAATTTTTGGGCTGGCCAAGTTGCGCGTTGGTTAACAGCTGGCTTGGGACGCCAGCGGTCCTGGTTCGGATCCCACATGTGAGGGCCGTGACACTGCCTTCTATAGCTAACAACACCTCCACCTGGAGCTGGGCTGTGAGCCCCGGTGACGGTATAGGCTGCAGCCCCTGCTGCAGTGGGCTGCCATAGGCTACAGAGAGTGGCCCGCAGCCAGCGTGAGCGGCTAGCAGACGGCGTGAGCTGCCAATAGCCGCGGTGAGCGACCATCCAGAGGCCGGCGACAGATCTGCCTCATCCGGGAAGAGCGCAAAGAAGATACCAACATGGGCCAGTGAAGCAACGAACTCCGCAGCTGGACTGAGGAGCAAAAGGACAGCAACTTGTCTGTCCCCCTTCCCCGATTCCCCAACGCTGTTCCCCTCCCCCAATTCCCCAATAAAATCTTTTTTAAAAATCTATGAATTTTTATAAAAGTATTTCTTTACTAATCAAGAAGTGCTAATTAAAGGGAACAAATCTCATTTTCTCCAATGAAATGCCTTGCTATTTTGAAGGTATACAGCATTAGCAAGTGAAACAACCATACATTGCTCACTCAATGCAAGATAATGTCAAAGTACTAATATTCCTTAAGGTTAGTTAACACCAAGCGAAAGATAGAAACACAGTAAAGTCCTTAGATTTTGAGTAAGGTGGTTTCCGAGTGTTCTGCAAGATGACCAAACAGTTCTAATACATTTTAAGGGGTAAACGAGCGATGTCTTGCAATACAAGTAGTTTGTTTCCGGAATGAATTATGCTCACAAACCAAGGTATTATGTAGTTGATTGTATAGCAAATAACTAATTCCTTGCTGTCCAATATGGTAGCTACAAACTACATAGGGATATTTCAATTTAAATTAAAATTTAGTTCCTCAGCAGTACTAGCCACATTTCAAGTGTGGCTAGTAGTTACCATATTGGAGAACACAGATATAGAAAATTTCCATTACCATGGAAAGTTCTATTGAACAGTGATGAACTAGATGTTGTTAATATGCAAATAAAATACTTGGGACAAAAGCTGACTTTTTTTAGTCTCTTCCAGCTTAAAGTTTCTGAAAGACTTTCTTGTTTGCAAAAACATAAAAATTATATATGTTAAGAATTACTTAAAGTGAAGTATCAGTTTGCAAATATATTTAACAATTTAGAAAATAATATTAAATTTAAATCATATTTAATATAAAAAACTATATATGCTGCTATATACTTCCCCCGTAATGAATATCATAGTAAAAATATATAAAAATTCTTTCATTCTTGCAGCTACAGCTGTATATTTTCACAGTAGCAAGAGATTAGATATGTAGAAATATCAGTTTGGATTTCAAAAATTGATAAGTTTGAATTTAAGCCTCAAAAGTCTACCACCATTGAAAATCTAATTATATTTAATATGTACTTGGAAACCTAGAATGACTTCCAAATTATTTTCTTTATATTTTACTTTGTTTTATCTTTTAGTTAAATAAGAAAAGTTTAAGATTCAGTTTATGTAAAAAGGGTAAAACTCCAATCATTTTGTATTTCTTTCAGAAGTTATAAAGGAAGATACCAGCTTAGAAAAATTGAAATAGTGTCAAAATGTTAACTCAATAGGCTATGATAGAAACCTCAACTTTGCTGAGATTGCTACAAAAATGCCATGGTTCAGAAATTCCAACCTCAGCAGTAAACAGGATTCTAAACATCTACATGATTACAGGTCAGTATCATTTGAGTTCTCCTTTTTAACACCCACAAAAATGTATGAATGCTACATTAGCATAAGGAATGAAATTGGTTTCATAAGCCACACATGTAATCAATCTCATTATTTTACACTCATACTCCAGTATAAAATATTTATATACTCTATATACAACACAAAATGAATGACATTCTAAATAAAGTGCTGCACTTCAAAATAAAATTCTAAATAGCAATTAATAATGACAGCTATTTAAATGTTGATCCCACAGATATTACTATATTTTGCAATATTGCCATGATAGTACAAAAGAAAGAAATGACAGACAAATATTTAACATGAAAGTTTTTTAAAAAATGTTATCATATGCACAATCTCAACAAAATCCCAAGTAATCTTTTGTGAGAGAGACGGCCTTCCCACTGAGCATACGTATATTTCAGATGTATCTCTGTAGAGATAGAGTTATCCATATATTATAAAGATGTGAATTACTGCATTTTAATATCAGTTTATTATTATCTGCTTCATAATGCAATTTGATTCTCTAGTTACAATGCATCGTGTTGGGGGGTACTCATGAGAGAGCCCACAGACAATGAGGAAGATTTAAACAAGAATATTCACACTCTGGGTTGTCCACTTGGGGAATTTGGCCTGAGAAGAGCTAGTTACAATTAAAAGAAGTATGTAATTGCTCCGCAAACACATAAGTCTATATCCCTAATTTAAATGTTAATTTAAATTTAGCAATGGATGATAAATTCACTACTGCAATGCTAACAATAAAACTTAATGATAAAAATATATTTGTTTTTCCCTTTTATACCTTAAATGTCTTCAGCCCTTCTGGTATTAACACATCTGCTTTGACCCATTTCCTGTGAGTTGATGTGTTATATGTCCAAAATATTTCTTCTTCCTTTGATTAGAAGAAAAAGACATTACTCATTCCCCAAATTCTACTCTCATATTGACCTATGTACTCTCCTAATTACATTCTAGTAGAGTTTAGCCTATCTGTATAATATTAAGTACTAAGAAATCTAAAGTATTGGTGAAAAAGCTGTATAACATTATTTTATAGGAAAAATAAGAAAATGGGGTGCATGAACAGGTGAACCACAGAGAATTTTTAAGGCAGTGAAAATACTCTGTCTGATAATATAATGGTTCATACATGTCATTGTCATTTGTCCAAATCCACAGAATGTACAACATACTGTATCATGCATCTTTATACAACACCTCTCCAGGTCAAAGTGTATGCACAATTATGTTACTATACATATATTCAAAAGAAGTCTACAATGTACTCCAAATTTTTGCCTATGGTATTGGACTTCATGATTCATGACCATGCTTTTATGCTCTGAAATAATCCTATTTTTTTAGATGTTATCAAACATTCAAGTTAATTTTACATTTCCCTGATAAAGATAGAACAAATTGTTTATAATATTTACCTATTGAATGCACTGATTTTTCATGTGCTGATACCGTGAAAATTCAGAGAATGGCATAAATAGGCCTCAGGTTGGATTCTGAGACTATCTCGGTGCTCCAGCCCCCCTTCACTGTGAGATAAGCATCGCACTGGTGTTGTAATGACACATGACATTCATACTCTCATACACATTTACCTCCTCACTCAGCTTCACGTATTTATGTCATTTATACCCAAGATTTTCTAAGAATGAATCTATGTTCAACTTAGTCCTTTACCGCCTGATGTCTACCCCTATTTCCTAGTCTTAAATATTTCAGAAGATAGTCTAAACCCATTAAAATGTATTTCATTTCATTACTTATTCATATCAATGGTTAAGATTCCCACAAGGTAGCAAAACATACATGGTAGACATGTTTTCAGTTGATAGCTTCCAGGTCACATCAGGAGGAATTGGTTATAAATAGTTGAGGCACACAGCTAATTTTTCTTCCAATTATTTTCTAGGCAAATTTGGTTAGTTAGCATCAAGACACTTATATCCTCCACAGATGCTTTTAGGTGATGCTGTCTGGCAAGTTGCATTCATCACTTCCCCTCACTTTCATTTTAAGAGAATAATTGAGAGCATTTGTGCTCTTTTTACCACAATAACTAATTGATTCCCCTCGGTTCTACCTAAAGAAGAATGCATTTTTATTTTTTTGAAAAGTGAGCAGAGTTCTTTCTAAACTTAAATGGCTTTTCATACACATAAATTAATGGTATATTGTGTATGAAATCCAGATTTTTCTACCACATTTTCCTGTCTAATGACACAGCAAGGAAAATGAAAAATAACCCCAACAAAACAAAATCAGCTTTTGTTTTATGTCTGTCTTCATTCTCAGACTCCTACCTAGTTACTTTCAGCAGGTGTCAATGCTAAAGGGACCCTTAGCTCAGAAATGCCTTCCAAGAGATGTTCTAATTTTTTATTATTTTAAAATCAGTCAATAAACAAAATTTTTAAAAATGTGTTAACTTCCCCAGAACAACATGAATAGTACTATTTTACACTTCAAGAAAAATATTTATCACTAATTCTCTTAGAAATCCCAGGTCATCCTTCCTTCTTCCAGTGCAAAAAATCAGAAGAACCAGTTTCAAGGTTTTCTTTCATTTTGGTTTTTTAACTATTTTTAATTGCATGCAGGGATAGGACCATGTACTTTGGTAAAAACCTTCCTTCAGGAAAAGCATATTATGGCTATTAAAACTGATCACAAATGAAAAGATACCTTCTAAGGCAGTTTCTTTCCTGACCTATGTTTTCTTTCTATTTGCCAATGGGAATTTAGAGAATATGTAAAATGTATCAAAGGGCACCCCACTATCCTTGGCTCACTGACAATGTAACTCTACTCAGGATGAAAGACAGGCCATTGCTATGATTACTGCCTTATAGATGATGGATGGACAGAGACCTAATCACAAGAATAGCTGGATTGCAACAACTAGAACTGCTACACACTGAAGCTGACTCTGAGAGAGTCACCTTTTTATTTAACAACTTGCCTCTCACCTGTATTTTCTATTCTCAAGTTCTAATGTCCTCTGGAGGGGGGGGGGAATGACCCTTAGCATTCTCACTAGATATTTCATGGCTTACCTGCACATATTCTAAGCGTTGTTTTCTATATTCTATTCATGGAAGATGTAAATGATCATTTTCATCAAGAGCTGATTTTATAAATGATATGTTTGGAGCACTCTTTAAAGAGTGTGGATAAAACATCAACTTGTAACTTAAAGGTATTTTGATGCAGGTTTTGGATTGATGAGCAAAGTGTTACGTGGATAGAGCACAGCGAACAGAGCGTCAGAAAGGATAGAACATTGTCTTGCAGAATACTGGGTAAACTAATGAATCAGACATCAGTCAGCACTCTATGATACACTCATACACCCAACTGGTTTTGATTAATCCACTAGATCAGTTCTCCGTGACTAACTTCTTTTCTTTAATGTGGGAAATGGAATATTGATAACTTCTTATTATATGACCTGATATCTGAAACCAATTTGTTTTCCTCTCTTCTTATACCATCCTAAAGCCACCAGAGGAATGATATTGTCCATTTTGAGTAATTCTTAACTCCATTCTACACATATTGAAATTTTAAAAAGCCATCACTGGTGTTTAGGGCAGATTAGAGTATATATGATACTAAGTTTTACTTAAATGTAGGATAATAAATAATTCATCATTTAGTGAATATTAATTAATTGCCTGCCTTGTCAAAAGTACTATCAGAGGACCATATATTTTAAAACATCTTTAACTATAACCCATACAAAATTATTCTAGAATTTTTTTCACTATGTCTTCAAGAAAGAAGGAAACTTGAAATTATGTAGAGTTGCAAACTTTATGGAGGTTCCCTGGGCTTGGTTGAAACAGCACAGGTAACAATAACTAAAAGATGATTGAGACATAAATGGTACAACATACATGGATAAAGTTTAACCTATTTTTTCTTTTTTTTGTAAAATTTCTCCCATGTATTTGGAAAGTTTGGAGTATTACAGAAAGGGCAAGGAGGTGTTTTTGCCCCTCCATCAACCTACACCTAACTAATCAAATTGAATGAAATATATCAAAAAGGTTCTAGGGCATTAGGCTGCCAAATATGACTACAAAAAATGCCCCAAAAATATAATAGTTACAAAATGCTAGAAATTATGTCTCATTCAGGTAACAAAGGAAAATGTATTAGGTCATCTAATGAGAGTAATTATCCAACTTTAAGCTTTAGGATCTTGTGGGTATCCTGGAAAAGAAAGGTAGAAGAAAGAAGACTGGACATGATGAAAATGACATAAAAGGAAAAGGGAGAGGTAATGTGATAGAAGAAACAGAGAATTCCTCCTGAATTGTCAAATATCTTGGTAATAAGCATTCTGATACTTGAGGATGAATTATGATGGCACTTCAAACTTCAGCTGTCAGAAATTAATGACAAAAAGAATTCTCAAGGCAGCCAGGGAAAAGAAGACGGTAACCCACAAAGGAAAGCCCATTAGATAATCATCAGATTTTTCAGCAGAAACTCTACAGGCCAGGGGGGTGGAATGAAATATTTAAACTACTGAAAGAGAGAAATTACCAGCCAAGAATAATAATATCCAACAAAGATATCCTTTAGATATGAAGGAAGAATAAAGACCTTTCCAGATAGACAGAAGCTGAGGGAATTTTCCACCACAAGGCCTGCATTACAGGAAATACAGAAGGAGGATATTCTACCTGAAACAAAAATACAAAAGAATACAAAATTATGAGTAAGATGACTGACAGACAGCAGCAGGAAATGGCAACCTATACAGAATAGGACACTATACACTTGAACATAACATTAAGGGTAAAGGAAATAAAAACACACACAAACACACACAAAAAAAAATAAAGAAAAGAAAACGAGAAAAAGAAGAAATTTGCTACTGCAACTCAGAAGAAAACAGAACAGAAATGCTATTGACAGATGGTTAGTGGCACTTGATAAGGACAGATGATAAACACATCTTTGTTGAAAAATAAACCTTTCTGATGTCCTGTTGATGGTTTCAGTTGGAATTTTTCAAAGCATCCTGAGCCAAAGGAAACTTATTTGGATGTTTTTACTGTCCTCCTTTTTCTAATGTCAGAATTTCTGCAATAATAGTCCAATGCTCCCAATTTCTGGAATGATTGCTCTTTATCCCTATGATTTCTTTCCTACTATCTATAAGTCAATAATTCTTCATAAGAAAAATTCTCAAACTATTTCAGGTATTTTCCCATTTGTATTTTCAGTTAAAGGTAGGTTTAGAAGAAAAAAAAAGTGTGAATTTCTTTTCCTCACTAGCATTACCACTATCACTTTTACTATGCCCAGAGTGCCATTATTTTTTTTCATTCAAATGACTCATTGGTCTTTATTTAATCAGTAATTACAAACCTTTAAAATTGTGTCTGCTGATACCAGAACAATTTGCTGCCATCATATTTATAGCTTGAATGATATATAGATATAAAATCCAAAAGAGATCACATCAGAGCTTCAATACAGAGCTAACAATACAGAACCCTAAATAGCTTGTTTTTATCAGACCTATAGTTTAATTAATATACTTTCATGAATTTTAACAATTGTATGAAACAATGTTGTTCAAATTATCACATTGGCTTTTGTACATGACAGCATTTCCTAAAGCAACTTCTTAATATTTCTTTTTAAAAGTACACTGAATAAAGTCAAGTGAAAGAATACCTAAAGCCTACACGGAGAAACACAATTTGCCAAGAATAGAAATTTCATTTACTCAATGCATTTGAAATAAATGCAAGTAAGCTTCTTCTCACCTTATTATTATAGAGCCCTACTTTCAGTAAACTGTTTTCCATAGTATAATAAAATCGAAGATGGCAGTTCTTGCCCAAACAGTGATACACAGAGCTGCTTAGATGAGCCTTGTTGTCTAAATGGTTCAATGTAGAAGTATCCTTAGCCCTAAGCCACATACAGTAACCTGAAAAATAAAAGGTAACAATTTAGAAAAAAAAATATTAGGTACTTTCTGTTTGAACAAAATTATTTTATTTCTAGAGTTTCAAACCAAACTAGAATCACAAATACTTTATTTAAAAGGGTATGATGGTTCGAAATGATTACATCAACTACAAATGGCAAGTTTTCATGTCCACATGTGCTTTCTAAAATGCACCCAAATTTGCTAATTCCTAAAATCAAAGCTTGATGATACCCCCGACATGAAAATTCAATATTCTTATAAAAATAAATTTACTGATATAAAATCTCTATGCCAACAAATTATCATTTTTTTAAATGCCACAATGCAATCTTTCCATAATCAAGAATTCATATTTCTTCCCAGAATTTTTCCCTTTTGATTATTTTTCTACTTTTTACAGAAATCCTTTATAATTGGAGAGAACATAATTTACAATGCCCTGTTTCTTACCAAATTATATGGCAGCATCAGATTATCTACAGTCCTACAAAACTGCGTCTACAGCTTTGTAGTACATATAAACGCCCAGATAATACTTAGAACCAATTTGGATTGCTCTTGAACTCAATAATATAGACAATGTAGATATACAAAGATATCTGTATCATTTTTCAACTTTAATTTTCAAAAATAAAATTTTTCCAATGCTTTAATTATTTTTAGGTTATTCCTACAGCCTCTGAAAATGGACACTCTTCTTTAGTAGGAATGTTAGACTTTAATCAAAATAGCCGAGTAAGTTAATAATTTGCGTCTGACATATACACAAGGAAATGATAAATAAAATGAAAATGCATTTCTCGAAAGTAGAGACAGATCAAATGCCAGATAAAACACCTCAAAAGACAGGAAAGAACATACATGCTGTTATGAGCAGGGCTGAAATCACAGAACTCATGAACTTCAGGGCCAAAAGCAGACTGTGGTGGCTTGAATGTTGACTAATTTAATCTGAATATTTTTTTTTTTAGCTGAGCCCTCCTGCCACTTGTTGGAAGTTCAGCGGCAGCTCAGCTCTGGCCGGGAACTGAACTGCTGTTACTCAGAGCTCAGCTCACACTCTTTAGCGAGCTCTTAACCAACTGAGCCACTCGGCCGGCCAAATATTGACTAATTTAAATGTTGCAAAAGCTGGAGGAGCAGAGTCTAATTCTCTCAGTGAAACCAAAGACTTCGGGAGACCTGCTCATAACCTGAGGTAGGAAACACACCTACCCTCATTGCCTCGGGCTGTGCTTAGGAGACAGCAGGTGCAAACCTCTAAGCACTACCATGGAATAGGAAACCCTACTCTAGTATTGTTACTCAGGTAAGGGTTGGGGACCTAAGTAATTCTCCAACAAAATCACTGAACAAGGAGGTAGGAACAAAAAAAGTATCAGGAATAAATGGAGAAGGAGTGCAAATCTACTGTAATACATGCTATCAGGAGATAAAGGACTATCACTAAGTAGTTAGAAATAAAATAAACAAACTTTCGTTCTTAAATTGTATGATCAGAGAGAGTATTTAGGTATGAGGTCAATGTAAAAACATTTGAAGTATATAAACACTAAGCAAGTTCATCAACACAGGTCTTTCACAAATAAAAGAACAATTAATCAAAAAGTGAACCTTTGCAAGAAGAAAAAAGGAGCCAAAAGGGAAAAGATGAAACAAAAGAAACAATGGTGAGTAAAGAAAATGAAAATATATCATGGTAATAACTGGAAATATAATAGCTTCCAAAGACATGGACTTAAAAAAATTTTGAAAATGTTAAACTACAATTCAAGACCAAAATAGGCATTAAAATGATAGTTAAATTGTGCCAAGTTCTTTCTATTCCAAAAGAAGAGAAATATACTGAAGCACTTTAGGTTTTGTTAAAAAAAATTAATATTGAAAATATATGTTAGAAATTCTAAATAGCTACAAACATATAAGGAATACAAATCAAAGTCTACACCAGTGAGAAAAAAAATTAAAAGACTAGCAACCAAGCATCTTTACAGACATCTCACCAAAGAAGATATACAAATGGCAAATAAGCATGTGAGAAGATACTCCATATCATATGCATCAAGGAAATAAAAATTAAAACAACAATAAGATTTCACTACACATCTATTAGAGTGGCCAAAATCCAGAACTGATACCTCAAAATGCTGGTGAGGATGTGGAGAAACAGGAACTCTCATTCATTGCTGGTGGGAATGAAAACTGGTACAGCCACTTTGGAAGGCAGTTTGATGGTTTCTTACAAAACTAAACATGTTCATAATCTTACCATATTGTCCAGCAATCATGCTCTCTGGTATTTACCCAAAGGAGCTGAAAACTTACATCCACACAAAAAACACGCACGTGGATGTTTACAGCAGCTTTATTCATAATTGCCCAAACTTGGAAGCAACCAAGATGTCCTTCAGTAGGTGAATGAATTTTTACTGTGGTCCATCCAGATAGTGGAATATTATTCAGCATTAAAAAGAAAGGAGCTATCAAGCCCATTGAAAAGACATGGAGAATCCTTGAATGCATATTACTAAGGAGAGAGTCTGAAAAGGCTACATACTATATGCATGATATTCTAGAAAAGACAAAACTATGGAGACAGTAAAGTCTACATGAAAGTACTAACAAATAGCTAACAGTTTCTGCTGGAATAAAATTTTTAATTATGAATTTTTAAAAAGACTAACAATGCCCCTTCAATAAAAAGAGGAAGAAAATCAATGGAGAAAAAGTGCACAGAAATCACAATTTTAATGTTAGATTAAGAGGAAGAAACTCATTGACAATACTGCAGTGATAAGATGAGCCAGTATGTTTGACATTTTTTATCCTTTTTGTTCCTATAATCTATTATCTCCTGATGATAAAAATAATAAAATTTAAAAAAAATTAAAATAGTTAACCTAGCATAAGTTTTTCTTTACACTGCTAGAAATATGATTGCTTTCTTCACTTTGAATATCCATGGCATAATACAGTTTCAATAAAATATATCAGAATGTTCATCACACCCCAAATTAAATGTCTTCATACTAGTCACAATAAAGTTTCATACAATCACAAAGAATTATAAAAATAATATATAAAAGATATTACGTATTTTTAACTTCCTACCTTCTTCATCACTACTTTGATCCTGCTGAGCTATAGATTGTAACACAGGAACTTCTCTTGCTTTTGTGCGTGTCCAGGAAATTTGCCCAGCAGATGTTTCTGATGTCCAGCCACACATGTCAAGTTCAAATCCACAAGCCTGACACACTAAAGAGAGGAGAAAAAACCTTGGTGGATAATCACAGTCTCTGAGAGTAGCTGCTTGACCGTGGTTATATGTTGCAATCAAGCTTAAACATATATACACACTGATTCACATCTGGTAATATTGATTCCATAAACCTCACAGTGTACCAGCAATTCTACTTCTCAAAAGTTTTTCAGTTGATTCAGATGTGCATCCTCCCAAAAGAGAACCACTGACATAAAAAAAAAAAAAAAAAATGAAAAGAAGTTTCTACTTTTTTCTTGTACCACTGCTTTCCTTGTGATATTTTTTAATGGAATAATATCTGGCCTTACCTATTTTATGGAATTAAGTTAGTTTAAGTCATTGACTATTCATAACCATATTAAAATATTAAAGGAAAAATACTGTATATAATTCCAAGATGGTCTTTAATGGAATTGTTTTACAAAACAACTCCTTAAATAGACATGTTTATTATCTTTCACTTTTTGAGTAAACCGCAGACTTCCAATAACACTCCAGCTAAAATTCAGGCATAAGTTAACAAAGGTTGGCAAGTGAGTATCCCTGTTAGTGGTCTGATATTCCTATTAATGGTCTGAGTGTCATGAATGGCAACACACTAAGATGCTGGGCGTGTCAGTTTGACACTTACACCTCAATCCTTCATCTCTAGTGTCAAATCTGCAGAGATTTGTATCTGGATGGCATAGCTCCTGCTTGGCGTCCAACGCTTCTTGACATGGTAAAATTTCATCTGTTAAATAGAAAGATTAGCAAGAGTGAGATGCAGGTTCAACTAGAAAGACTCATGTATTTCTTAAAATATTAACATATGTTTTACGTTTTACAAAGCACTATCCACCGAACTCCTCTCCATGGCAGCATCTCTCCTTAGGTAGGGGGGAGAGAGAGAGAGAGAGAGAGAGAGAGAGAGAGAGAGAGAGAGAGAGAGAGAGAGAGAGAGAGAGAAACACAAAGAGAGAAACACAGAGAGAGAAACACAGAGAGAGAGAACATCAACAATGCCAATACTTCTGGATTTTAATCAGATCTCTGTGGGGACTGCCAGGCCCCCAAACCAAATCTTCCACCTCTCCACAAAAGTAAGTCACTTGCCCTAATGTGGAAACTAACAGCCTATTATTAGGATAATTGTACATGTGTTAAATACTCATATACCATATAGTATCCTCTTTACCTGGAAGCTAGATATGCCCTGGAACTATTTTCACTGAAGCCCTCTCAAATAGTGCCTGTTTTTCCCCCAGAGCCCTCCTAACCAAGGACTTGAAGATGGATGAGGTGTCCTTCCTGCCCCCCTTGCCCAAGCTTTGGATCTTTTGACATTGATGGGTATCGCCAGCTTGCTGCAATCATGTCCAGACACTGGTGCACCAAACCCTGGACCCTGGTGATTGTAGCTCTTGGCTCACTGTCATCCTTTGTCATTTCCATATTCACTTTCACCTTGCCTCCTAATGTCTTGATTTCTTCTTATTGGTGATCAAGAAGGAATGAAAAGGACCCCTGCCACCACTCCTCTGACTAATGATAACACTTCCTTTATCTTACTTATGAGTGGCCCACGCCCCTATCATAATCCCTATCATTCCAGCTCGCTTCCTCTAGTATCTCAACTGTAATGATTTCTTGACAGCACCAAGCCCTACCAGCTAATGGTTCTACAACCCTTCCAATTCCTTTCATCCTCTCTCATGTCCTCTTATCCTTTCTTATAGATGTTAGACAACTGGTCATCCCCTGGCCCTTCTATGCTTTCCCGTACTCTCAGGGCAAAAACTGGTAAGTACAACTCTCCTTACAGAGTAAATGCCTGCCATTAAGCTTTTGATTGCCTAGGCATCCATTTCAAAGACATCCATCTTGAATATACACACGGCCACATAGCTGGCTAAAGAACCAGGCTGTCCCCACCCATGAAGTTCCCCTTTAGAAAGGTGGGTGACCTAGAGAGCTGACTGATTGCTTTTCCCTTCCCATGCTTTAATACTTGCTATTATTATTATTATTATTATTTTTAATGTACCAATAAAGACTAAACCCATGAAATTTTAAGTCCCCTCCACCCTCATCTCCAATAAAAGCAGAACCCCTGATCCTTTCTCTTTCTTCCTCCCTCTCTCCCTCTCTCCCTCTCCCTCTCAATCCCCACATAATCTAGTTGTGTGGCCCCAGGTGTGCCCCATATCCTCTAGGTCCTGTGAGTAATGAAACTTTTTTCAAACTTCCCTCCTGGTTGTTGATGATCTTGCAATCATAATAAGAACTGCAAGGGCCTATCTGGCCATAACATTGACTCCAGGCAGAGGAATGTCTGTGGGGGCTGCCACAAGTAAGATGGACTCAGGGGAGTGCCCAGGCATTCCTGGCTGACAGCATCACTATGGATAGGCTCAGACCCGTACAAAACCCTCCACCTATTCCACCCTGCGTTTGTGCAGCTGAACAGGAGTGAAAAGGAGCCCCTAATCATAACGACTGAAATGACATATTCCTGACTACTCACTCCATTGCTACGTGGCAATCCCACACTATGTTTTCCTCCTTCTTTCTTTTCCTCTATTCATAGACAACTTTTCAAAGCCCTTTATTTCCCTCCTTAAGCTTCCACCTCCTCCTTCATTCAGCTAGTCATCCTTCTTTCTACCCCATCATTCTCAGCTAATGGTCTTGCTTCACAGATCATAGGGACAATCTGAAGAAAACCTGCCAAGTCACGCCGCCAATCTACCTACGCTGCCCACATGCCTTCCCTCCTGTAACTGTGGGTCAAGCAGCCATACTCCTTTCTAGGCCCACTTCTTCCATTTACACAGAAGATGCATCTCTCCTTGCCTAGTTAAGGAAGCATTCCAGCAACTTCCTCCCGACTTTTACATCAACCTATTCCCATAGGAAAAGCTTCAGTATACAAAGTGGTCAAAATTTCACCCAACTTTAAAAAACCTACTGACCCTCGAACCCCATCCAACTAACTTCTCTAAGTTCCTCATATTCTCACTGACCCCACGCCAATTCTTCTCTCCAACCCCGCACCCCCAATTTCTCTTGAACCTGTCCAATAAGGTTTTTTCAAAAATCTTTTTTACATAAAATCCACATAAGATTAAATTCATCATTTTAACCACTTGAAAATATAGAATTTGATGGCTTCTAGTACTTTCACAATGCTGTGTAATCATCACCACTATCTAATTTCAAAACATTTTCATCACTCCAAAGTAAAACCCATACCCATTAATAGTCACTTCCCATTTCCTCCCCCCTCATCCCCCAAGCCTTCAGCAACCACTTAGCTGTTTTCTTCTCTATGGATTTGCCCATTCTGGACATTCCATAGAAATGGAATTATATATATTATGTGGCCTTCTGTGTTTGATTTCTTTCACTTAGCATAATGTTTTCAAGGTTCATTCATATTGTAGCATATATCAGAACTGTATTCTTTTTATTTACCCTACCATTCCACTGAAATTGCATATAACAAGGTTGACCTATATATTTCTAAATCTGGTGTTCAATGTTTCCTCCCCAACATACCTGACATATCAGTATTATTGGATATAGTTGATCACTCCTCCTTCTTGAAACGTTTCCCTCACTAGATTCTAGTACATAATTTTCTCCTGGTTTTCCTCTTGAACTACTAGCTGTCATTCCCAGACTCCTTTGCAGATTGTCCCTCATCTCCTCAAGGTTACACAAAGTCACATTTGAGTGTCCCGGAGCTCAATCCTTGTATCTCTCTTCTTCCCTATTCTTACGATCTTGTTAGCATCACCCAGTATCATACCTTTAGGAGTTTTCCTAAGTCCCAATGAGTCATAAAATCATATATTTGGCCCAGACCTTTGACAGGACTCCAATATGGATATCCTGCTGCTGACTTGTTCTCTTCACTTGGATAACTGACAGCATGTCGATAGAAATATGGTCAAAATGAAATTTATTTATTATTATTATTATTATTATTTTAGCTGAGCCATCCTGCTACCTATTGGCAGCTCAGGGGCTGCTCAGCTCGGGCTGGGCATCGAACTGCTGCTGCTCAGAGCTCAGCTTGCACTCTTTTTTTTTTTTTTTTAAAGATTTTATTGGGGAATTGGGGGAGGGGAACAGCGTTGGGGAATCGGGGAAGGGGAACAGGCAAGTTGCTATCTTCTTGTTCTTCAGTCTAGTTGTGAAGGACATTGCTTCACTGGCCCGTGTTGGTATCATCATTGCGCTATTCCCGGGTGAGGCAGATCGGTCGCCGGCCTCTGGATGGTCGCTCACCGCGGCTATTGGCAGCTCACTCTGGTTGCCAGCCACTCACACTGGCTGCCGGCCACTCAATGTAGCCTATGGCAGCCCACTGCAGCAGGGCCTGCAGCCTACACCGTCGCCCGGGCTCACAAAGCCCAGCTCCAGGTGGAGCTGTTGTTAGCTGTAGAGGGCAGTGTCACTGGCCCTCATATGTGGGATCCGAACCAGGGCTGCTGACATCCCAAACCAGCTCTTAACCAATGCGCCACTCGGTCGGCCCTCAGCTCGCACTCTTGAGGGAGCTCTTAACCAACTGAGCCACTCAGCCGGCCCTTTCAAAATGAAATTTCTGATGTCCTCTGCCCAAACTTTCTCCTCCCACATACTTTCCCATCTTAGTTCATGACAACTCCATCCTTCCCGTTCAGGTAAGAAATCTGGTGTTGTCTCTGTCTCTCTCCCTGAATGTGCCATCCATCAGCATACCTTTGCTTTATCTGTAAAACACATCTAGGATCTGACTACATCCTACCACCTCCACTAGGACTACCAGTCTTGGTTCAAGGGAACTGCATTCTTTCTGGGTTATAGTAATCACTTCTTATTTTGCCCCCTTGTTCCTGCCCTTGTCCTATTATGATCTTTAACTGTGGAGTCAGATCATGTCTCCTTTGCTCAAAATATTTCCATGGTTTTCTATCCTTCACAAAGTAAACACAAGAGCCTTTACCATGGCGGTACTCATACAAGCCAAGCTCACTGGTTCCTACAGGATCTGCCAGTATACACATCGCTTGCTCCCTCAACAACTTGGCTTTTTTTGCTCAAAAACTATGATCTTCATGTGACCATGACCGGCTATTTAAAACTTCATCGCACCCTCACCTCTAGAATTTCTTATCTTGGTTTTTCATTTTATTGTTCCCCATAGTACAAATCTCCACTTGACATAAAGCATATGTTTGTTTATTCGCATAGTGTCTTACTCCCTCTGACTGAAATATAAGTTCCATGAATGCAGGGGTCACAGTTTGTTTTTCACTGCTGTCTCCCCAGTGTCTAGAAAAATTCTTGGCACAACATATGTGCTCAATATACTTGTGTTTAATGAATGGATAAATAAATGACATAAACAATTTGACAAAAATTTTATAAATTTTATAAATTTTATAAACCATTTTTAAAATATCATTAGACTCTATATAAATTGTTTCTGTTTTTACTTGGAATAAAATTGAAGCAGTTGGTTATGAAAGTGATTTATGACTAATATCCATAATCTTGCTTCTCATAATGGAAGCTTACAAATGATGAATATGCAAAGCCGCCTGAATGGAAGATCCACTGAAAATAAAACCGCATATGCTGTTAAGGGATGTGGGCAATAAATGAAGCTAAGATGGCACAGTAACAATTACCATGAAACAATTAAAACTGTAATTTCTCTAGATTCATATCATAGCTACAAATCCTCTCCCTTCTACAGCTACATAATTAAATATTGGTCATAGTTCAATTAAATAGCAATTTTTTCACTATTTATACAAGACAAAAAAAACCCACAAAATACTGTAAACAAGAATAGCAAAATAGTCAAGTATAAATTGCATGGAATTAAAAATGTAGCTTGTGTCAATTGGTATTAAATATCTTTTCCCAATGTTAACCACTTTTAGGACCTCTGGCTCTATAATTAGAATATGCAACTATAAAAAACAATGGCATGGGGAAAGGGAGGCCGGTATAAGTGTCAATCAATTAACCTCCTGAACAGCAATTTTTATTTTAGTGTATTCAATCCCAGAGCTTAAAGTTACTTAAAAATGTCAATTATTTATATTTATATTCATATTTATCTTCTCTCTCCCCCACTCTCCTCTCTCATGCTTACACTGCACCACAATCTAGCTGCAGAAAATTATTTGGGGGGGTTTAAATTCCTCCATTCAATGACACATACAGCAGGATGAAGCTTTGCCAATGATTTCAAGGTCTCTATACCAATGAGGCCCCATGTCTAGAGCCTACCATCCTTCAAATCTTATCTTGTACAAACAGGTTATGTGAAATTGGCCAGACTCTTTCAGATGCTATGGCAAGAAGGAAATCCAAGTCTCAAGGCCACCACAGTAAAAATCATAATTGACATCCATTTTTGATGCTAGGGGCATTACCCAATTTCTTTGTCAATTTTCTTCAATTAGAAATTAGTAATAGGTTTCAGTGAATAATTATTAGATCTTAAAAGGTAGCTAGACATTAATAAGATTTTTTAAAAAGTAACCAGGTCCTTAGTTATTTAACTGTATAAAATGTTGTATCATTCACATTCTCATTAAGGATAGATAATTTGTGTGTTTGCAGCCTTTATAAATTAGACAAAGGCAAAGTTCTGGCAGATTGATCTAAAAATATTCACAGAAAGTTTGCGATATTCTGAATGTGAGCCACAGCATGCAATCTTTTTAAAAATTATAATAAGCATTTTTTCAAGAAGCAGTGATTAAGCACATACTTACTTAGTCACAGTCAGAAACCTTGATTTTTTTTTTTCACACTTGCTACTTTGGTAAAGTCTACAGAGATCCTCCTTTCAATAAATGTACAAAGAACGTTTATAACTTGGGAAGGGCATTAGTTAGAATGATACTGTCTGAAGGTGTGGGTGTAGTCTAAAAGATTTCTGTAATACTACAAAAAGGTTTAGTTTTGTTGTCCAACTTGCAAAATGTTCATTAAACAATTAAAATACTTATATCTAACACTATTATAAAGGAAGTTATTTACATTTCTATATACCGGGGGGTGCCAAAAAATGTATACACAAGACTTGTATTCATCTTTTATTATTGGTATATATTATTACAATTTTAATAGAGTTTTTCCCTATCTTAAAATGTGTATACATTTTTTTG